>CM057454.1:512625000-513875000 GCA_016271365.2 Neoceratodus forsteri
AAAATACTGGGCCACTGGGGTGGTCATTCTTGGGCATCTGTGACTTGAGTCTTTTATATTCCTCACGTTTGGGTCCTATAGTCAATGGACTGCTTTAGTTACATATATATATATATATATATATATATATATATATAATTAGAGGCAAAAAACTCTGTTTAATGCATCAGTTAGGGTTGTTCACAGCGACAAAAGCGAGGAAATTGATGTTAGGGTTTGAAACCCCTTGCACCCCTCAGCCCAGCCCCCAAATGGAATTGGGGTCCATGACTAAGTGTCACCCCATCACATGTGGAAAGAAGCTGAGGAATAGGAGAATGGGGTGACAGTTAGGACCGATGACCCCAATGACCACCCGATTCATTTTAGGGGTTGGAGGGTGCAAAGGGGTTTCAACCCTAACATCAATTTCCTTGCTTTTGTCGCTGTAAAACCTTCTACTGATGCATTAAACAATTTTTGCTCCTAATTCCTTCTTTTTGAAGATCATAATGAGAAATAATGAATGTAATGCGGCAGCGGAGGCGTGGAGCCACGTGATGTCTTGTCACATGTAACATTGTGCCCGCTAAATGCAAATAGTATCATGGTGAGCGCAAGCGAAACAGAAAGAGAAACAGTACTGTAGACAGAAATGTTAAAAACAACACAAATGCAACCATAAATGAAAACGCAAAGGGTGGCACATGGTAAAGTAAGCGTGAAGCAGTAAGTAAACAGTACGGAACATACAAGCAGAATAATGGTAACAGTAATTAAGCGCACAGGCTGGTTTTACCCAAAAGCTGTATAGAGAAAGACAGTGAGTACAAAAATGTATGCAAAATAATGAGGAACAGAAAAATGAGGACTTGGAATAGTAAATTGCTTATATCTCAGTAACCGTATGACACAGAAGAAAATGTAGAAGTCATATGAATGATCACTTTCTGGCTAGTTTTGTGCTTTGCCCCATTAGGGGCTAAGAATTCGACAAAAGTCCATTATCTCGCACCGTTTTGAATTCTACGGCCCTGAAAAGCGCGTGCACGCAGTAATGTTATCCTATAGGGAAAAAACAGAAGTTCGGACTGCCATAACTTTGCATCCCTGTAATATTTTTCACACACCACTGAAAGGCACATCTGTGGATATTGCCTGTGTTCCCTACAAATTTCAGCCAAAAAGACCAAACCGTTATTTTGCAGCAAGGCGTCAAACGATTACTGCTAGAATAAATCGCCGTAATGTTATCCTATGGAAAAAGCGTCAACTTTGGAGTACCGTAACTTTGCACACATGTAATATTTTTCAACAAAACACTGAAAAGGCACATCTGTGAGATGTCAGCTGCGTTCCTCCAAATTTCAGCCCAAAACTGAAAACCGTTCTTTTTGCAGCGGAGTGCCAAAGAATTGCTGTCATTTTCCACAGACTAGAAAAGTACTGTTCGCAATTTAAAAGCTTCTAAAAATTTGGCGACACTTTGAGCACGAAAGTACTTTATGGAAAGTACTTTTTCAGAAATTTGGAAAATATATTTCTGGGGTGTTTACCCAAAATAAAGACATGGCTAGCATCCTCAGGGTCCGACTAGGTGAATACAAAAAAATTAGGTTGCTAGAGGGTCCCCAAATTTAAATGGCAAACATTTTTCTGATCACTAACTGAAAACAAGATGGCAGATTTACGAAAGTAAGAGGGCCATTTGCGAAAGTAAAAATGCATTTGCGACACTGTCAAACTTTTTGTTAACTTTTCCCATTGACTTATAATGGGAAATTGTTATTTTGAATAACTTTTGAACCATTTAATATTTTTTCACGAAATCTTCAAAAGGCACATCGGGGACCCCGGACGCACATTCCTTGAAGATTTCAGACGATCGCAAGCACAATAAGCCTACTAAGAGCACACTGTAGAATTCCAGAAAGCAAGGCCAACAGATAACGCTTAATAACTCACTAACCGTGTATCGGCCGGTACAAAACTTAGCAGATCCCAAGGCGATGGGTCTTGATCGTGTATTCCAAATTTCAGGCAAATCCGTTAAATGGTTGCAAAGTTATTAAGGTGCACAATTTTGGGTTTAACATGTAAATTGCTCCTCAACTTAACTCATGGTAGCACTACCTGTATACCATAATATATAAATATGTATATATATTGTTGATTAGCATAGCTTAGCTATTATTGTTATTTAGTTGCTTGTAAGAATCTGGCAGTTACATAGAATGTACCAGGGACAGTGGTTTGAAAACGAGCTCGAGCCTATTGAACATTCCACTGTTAGCATATAGGCTTTAACTCTCTCATCTCCGGGCAGTTCAACTGGAAGGGCTAACTGCATATGTCAGAATACAGTAAGAATCCCTTGGAAGAAACAAGATTACTCTGGTAAGTATTTTTTTTCTTTGGGGTGAACCTGTTTGCCTCTCTGGAGAATGCAAAGCTGAGGCTATTTAATGCCCACCCCCTCAGCAGGAAACACTGCAGGGGGTTGCCTTCTCGAGGCCCTGGACCCCGGGCCTCTTCTGTGCTTCCCTCCGTTTCCTCTGATCCATAAAGTGTTGCACAAGGTCAAGAGGCACAAGGCACAGGTGATCCTGGTGGCTCGGACTGGCCATCCATTCTAGTACCCTGATCTCCTCAGCCTCAGCAACAGGCTCCTGAGGCATCTCCCACTATGCCGGAACTGCTCTCCATTTGTCAGGGAAGGTACTCCACCCAGACCTTCATTCCCTGCACCTGACAGCCTGGTTTCTGAGTGACTAGAGTTCCAGGCTTTGGGTCTCTCCGAAGATGTACTCAACATTGTTGAGGCATCTTGTAGAGTCAACTCAAAAATGTTATGCCTTCAAATGGAAGAGGTTTTCCATTTGATGTCAGACAAAGGGCTGGACTCTTTGACTTGTTCTGTGGCCAACATTCTCGATTAAACATAGAAACATAGAAACTGTCGGCTGATAAGGACGGTTGGCCCATCTAGTCTGCCCGTAAGCCCTTGTACTGGATTTCTGCTTCCGACCCACCCCTGCTGCACCTCTATGATTCCCCTATGCCTGTCCCAAGCATGCTTGAATCCATCCACTGTGCTCATTCCTACCACCTCCTGAGGCAGACCATTCCATGTCCACCACCCTCTCTGTGAAGAGGAACTTCCTCACATTCCCTCTTAACCTTCCATTTTCATGTCATGCCCCTGGTCCCTCTCCCAGGGGCCTTTAGTCGACGACCATAAATGTGCACCTGGCTGCCATCTTTGCTTATCATGCACAGGCGGTCAGCAGTCGGTGGAACAGGAAAAGGTGGTTTGGTGCTTCTTTTAAGGGCTTGTAGCACATTTACCCTCCAGTGCATGAACCACCACCACCTTGGGATCTACTGCTGGTTTGGCAAAGCTCATGGGCAAGCCACTGCCTTCTTGGTGGCTGTCACGTCAGCCAAAAGGATCAGTGAGCTCCAGGTGCTTTCAGTGAAGTCTCCTTACTTTTTCTTCCACAAGGACAAGGTTGTCCTGCACCCCAACCAAGTTCCTCCCGAAGGTTGTGTCGAGTTCCACCTTAACCAGGTGATTAATCTCCGGTGTACTTCACCAATCACACCTGAAGGCTGAGCACAGGCTCCACTTTGGACCTGAGGCGGCCTTCGCTTATAAAGCGCATTGGCGGGTTAGGAGAGATTACACAGCTGTTTGTCACCTACGCTGAAGCCGCACCTGGCAGACCTGCAGCCAAGTGGATGATTGGCAGGTGGATCACATCCTGCATTGATCTCTGCTATAGGTTGGCGGATAGGGAGCCTCCGGAGTCTGGCAGCTCATTCCGCCCGCCATACTGTTGCGTCGGTGGCTGCTTCCAGGGACGTCCCTATCCAGGAAATCTGCAGGGCTGCTACCTGGAGGTCAGCACACACCTTCTTTTCCCATTACCATACTGACCTCAAGTCATGCCAGGATGCTGGTTTTGGGGCCTCAGTTCTCCAGTCGCTGTTCCTAAGTAGGGGCCTGCATGCCTCCTCCCTCCTGGAGAGACTGCTGAGTCTGTGAAGTGTGATAGAACATCAAATCCACGTCCCTGGAAAAACAGTTTACTCACCTGTAACAGTAGTTCTAGGAGTAGTATATGATGTTCATCCACACGGACCCCGACCTCCCTGGCAGTGGAGCACAGGTATGCTTCCAGCAGGCAAGAACTAGTGGCACAGGGCGGTGCTTAGGAGTTACCACCCAAGTGGGTGGGAGGAGCCAGCTTGAAGACTTTCCGGCAGGATTTAAAGGACACTGCCAGAACGTGTGGATGTACACCATATACCACCCCTGGAACTACTGTTACAGGTGAGAAACCTGTTTTTCTGATCCTTTCAGCCAAAGCAGTCTTGATAACAAACAGCCAGCAGGGCAGTTTCAAGCCTGTTGGCCTAAGGCCAGGTTCTCCAGCTAGGGCCCCAAAAGGCGAGATGAAGTGGTGCCCCTCCGGCCACAGCAGCCAGGGCTTCCTTCAAAGCTGCCTAGTGACAGGTTGGTGGGGGTGTCCATTCCCCTCTCTTAGCCCTGACCCAGCTCCTATGGGGGTCGGCTTCACCACTTATGGTCTATCATTACCACGGACAAGAGAGCTCTCGAGGTGGTAGGCAGGGGGCTGCCTCTCAGTTTCAAAGCTGTCCTGCCTTACCAATCCCTGGCTCCAAAGGAGTCCTCAGTGTCACAGGACACACTGTCCACCCTTAGGGAAGACGTCGCTCAGCTTCTTGCAAAAGGAGCTACAGCCCATATCCCAGACACTCTGGTAAGTCAGGGGTACATGTCCAGGTACTTCCTGGTCCTGTAACAGATTGAGGGGGAGCTGGTGCCCCATACAGGATCTTCACAGTCTAAATCAGTTTTTCAGGAAGCACAAGATCCTCTTTGAGGATATCTCTTCCATTAGTCCACACCTTTGGAACTATACCCACCTCAGCGCTAGGACCACACAGAGCTTTTGTTAACTGAAGACTGCCAATGACAACGTCATGTGCCAGCATATATATAAGATGGCGGCCCCATCTCTAGCCTCTCCCTAAGAACCCCTCTGGCGTAGAAGAGGAGGCCTGAGCTTGTTCGTCCATCTTTTCATGTAGTTCTCTGTCTGCTCCCAAAACAGAATTACCAATAACAGGGAAATCCGTGGCCTTCAGCCTGGGTATCTCATGATAAATGATACATCTGAGCCAAGCATCTCAAAGGGCCCACGATGTAGCCATGACTTGATGAAATATCACTGGAGTCCACAGCGCAGAAATTGCACCTTGGATGCCTCAATCCATCTGCAGCCACCTGCTCCAGCTCAACCCAAGCTGGTCAGAGGCCTGTTTAACAAGAACCAGTACAGTGTCTATCTGGACTTCTGGTATCTAGCACTGTAGGCCATATAGTTAGCCTGTAGGTCCCAAAGATGCTGCCATGTACTGTTTCTTTGTAGCATCAATACTCCTGGAGTCATATCTGGGGCCATGATGCAAGGGGATATTGCCCTCACAGGCAACAGCCTACACCAACATGGCATTGCTGAGAGGAACTCCATGTCTGAGCCTGAAAGGTGTAACCTCTTGTTCATTCGTGTCCCAGGAGGCATGGTTAGGGTCTTAAATTTTATTGCTGTTTCCCAAAGATTTATGGAGGGAACAGACAGTCTCCTGGACTTTGGGATGTCTCATTTCAACAAATCAAACCCTCCTGATCTCTGCTTCTTCCATGGGCTGGGGTTTCAACCACTTTGCAAAATAAAGTGAGAGGGACTCAAAGCCCAGGAGGCCTGCAGTCTGTCTGGGGAATGTCCGGGTCAACAGGCATATCCAGACTTTCAATCACCATCATCATCCCCGCCTCCCCCTCCTCATCCGGTTCATAAATTCTTCTAAGTGTAATCAGGAACGGGAGAACTGACAGACAGACCCCTGCCAGCTGGTGGTTTGACCAGAACCCAGTAACACTACACTATTCTTAGCCTTGGCACCTCATCCTTGATCCGGAGTATGAATTTCTAAGATCTAAACCAGAGATTTATCTTTTCTTTTCTTTTAACAGAACGACTCCTCAGAATCGCTCTCCTTTGCCTGCAAATAGCCCTGGTCAGGCACTCTGGTTGAGCCGCCCGAACCGGGCTGGCCATCGGGTCAGCGGACACCGGCCTCCTTTCCTCAGTCTACCTACCCTCTTATCCAGGGTAGCTTTGGAATTCTTAAATTTGGCAGTCTGAATCGGGGTGGTCATTATCGAACAATAAAACAGGTGGTGTGGATAGCTTTGGCAAGGCTTTACACACTAAGTGTTGAAACCCAGTGGGCCCGTTTTTGGGGGGGGTTCTCAACAGCCAATACTATCAAAACTTACCCTTTTTCGGCAATCCAGGAAAGACTCCTATCAGTTCCTGACCGTGTTCAGGGCGGAAAAAAGTAATAAAATCTGTTTTTAGAACCGTCTGGACGATTCACACTCTAAATAAATGCAGAGCTTTTTACCTAAACCATCGGTTCAGCGAACCGATCCAACATAAGTTCCCCGACAAATGCAAAACCTATCTAGTACTCACGGTACCACAGACAGAGACTTAAACTCACAGATTAGGTAGCAGAAACAAAAATCTCTGGGCGACTGTTCAGTGAGGTGGAGTAAAATCTTCGATTGGAGTTTAACAACAGCGACAGGGGCTGCAAAGAGCTCACAGTGACATTCCACACTGGCCATGGAAAGTTCAACTCGTTGTTCTCGGGGGCAGTTGAAGGCAGGACCAAAATGCAATAATCGGAATACAGCAAGACTTCATGTTGTTTGAAAGGTCTACTCTGATTGCCCCATCTGAAAACAGATCCTCTACCACCTCCTAAGTAGTTCCACTCGTAGACTCTGGCCTGAGGCGACTCAGACTGTCTCGCGATAGCTATCCCTCCTGGGACATGAACAGCAATGAGGTTGCGCGGTATTGCAACAATCCCACCCTCATGGCCTCCTGCAGCGGGTGGAATAGGTACCTCCTTGTTGTTGAGGTATACATCACTGCGGTACCCTCCATTACAACAGCAGAGTACCGGTGGGATCTCCGACTGGAAGGCCGAAAGGCAAGAACTGCTCTCATTTCCAAAATATTTATGTGAGAACTTCTGGGGCATCCATGAGCCGAGACCTAACCCGTCAGTGTGCCCCAACTGAACCCTGGGCGCCTGTGAAGTGTCACAATAGGAGACCGTCAATGAAGGGGACCCCCAACAGGTTCTTTAGATCTAGCCACCATTGCCAATCCCGATGACGTCTGATCTGAAATGGAAGCCACAAATAGTCTTGTTTCTGATCATTGTACGTAACATCCATAGGTCACCCGCATGTGGAGGCAGACTAGCGGGACTGTTGCAATAGCCGCCTATGTCCGGGCAAAGGACCAGTCTGGCTGGGACAACTTCTTGCCAAGATGTCTCTGATGAGGATCTGATGTCATTCCCCTCGGTCCTGCGAAAGCTCTCCCTGGGAGGTGCCCAGAATTGCGCCTATGAACTGCAGATTCTATGATGGAATCAGGTGTAACTTCTCCTGATTGATGATGATGCCCAACGCCCCAAACAGGGACTGAGTACAGTGGATTGCAGACATCAGAGCCTCCTGAGAGGGTGCCATGAGGAGCCAGTCGCCCAGGTACGGGAACACGTAGTGGCCCTGTCTCATTAGAGTCGCCGATACGATTGCCATGCACTTCGTAAACACCCGAGGTGCCGATGACAGTCTGAAGGGGAGGCTCGGAACGATAATGGCGATAGAAATTTGAAGCAGAACTTCCTGTCGCGCTTGAGTAATGAGGTATGTGCAGGTAGGCATCCTGCATGTCCAAGGGCGCTAGGAGCGCCCTCCTTGAGCATGGGTATCAAGCGGGAAGGGTCACCATGCGGAAGGGTATGTAAAGGACCAAAGCGATGAGATCGCTGAGATCCAGAATCGGACAGAGGTCCCCTGTCTTTCTGGGAACCAGAAAGAAGTGGAAATAGTAACCTGCATCTCTCTGGCTCCTCGGTACGTGCTCTATAGCTTCCTTTCCCAGAAATGCGAGCACCTCCTGCTGTATGAGCAGTGCATGCTGATCCGAATAACAGGAAAGCAGGGGAGGTCTTGATGATGGGTGGTCGGGGAATTCCATAAAGTGACCTCCCTTGACCAGTTGAAGGACGCAAGCAGTAGGCGATAATCGACCGCCATCCTAGTGCGCGGAACGATGGCGACTTCGGCCTTTTCGTCCGTTGATCCAGAGGAGGGCGGGGCCTGAAGTAGCTGCTGTGGCGGCATTACCCCCCGCAGGCTGGGCCGGTTTGGTATATCGCTGACCTCGGCCTGGGGAAGACTTAGGTTGGGCTTTATGGTGGAAGGTGCCCCTTTGCTGCTGGCCAGAACGTGGCTGCTGCCGTTGTTGTCGGCCACAAAAACGTTTCTGGTTCCTATGAAAGGAACCAGATATTGGCCTGTACATTCCTTACTGCCTTCCCGGCGTCCTGTAATTTGGTGATTACCTTTTCGGAGTCTTCACCAAATAGGACTTCGCCATTATAGGGACTATCCAGGATGTTTTTCTGGACGTCCGGTGTAAATCCGGAGACACAAAGCCATGAATGTCTCCGGAGATAGACGCCGGAGGCTGCTCCCCTTGCTGCGGAGACCGCCGAATCGTAGGCGGCTCTCAAAACCTGGGTCCCCATGTCTGACCCAGTGTGGAGGAGGTTGAGAAGCTCCTCCTTCTGTTCACCATTCGGAAGTATTTTAACTATGTCTTGACCCTGTTCCCATAGGGCATTCTGAAACTGAACCATGTGTGTCAGATAGTTCAGTGACCTAATGGAGCATGTAGCAGCGCCTACTCAGTGAGTCCAACTGCTTGGACTCCTGGTCTGGAGGTTGTGTACTCAGATGTTGTGGTCGTTGAGACCTATCATGGGAGGCCGTAATGACCAGGGAATCAGCCAGGGGTTGTTGCGCTAAGTACGGGCCCTCTGCCAGGGCCCTGTACAGGTGATCAGCCTTCTTCAGCACCATGGGGGTCGAGTGCAGATGTTTCCATGCTGCCTTGATGACGTCCGCAAAGGTGTCCACCACGGGTGGGACGACCACAGGCTTAGGGTCTTCTGCCGAAGATAACAGGCCAGGCGCTGTCGTTCGGGGTCTAAATCTTCCGTTTCCCATCCCATGTTCTCCTGGATGTGCCTCATGATTACGGAGAAAGATGGATCATCTGGAGGTGACCTGGGAAGGTCTCGTGGGTCAGGTGATGGGATGCTGATTGGAGAAGGAGACCTGGAGGTATCTGAGGTGTCAGGTCTAGAGTCGTCTCCCTGTGGAGTGGACCGTCGACGTCTGGGTCGCTTGGGGCTGGGAGACCCTGAGGGAGATCTTGAAGGAGGCCTTCTCCTTTCTTTGGACCTGCCCCTAGGACTCGGAGTAGGCTCCTTGGGGGTCGGTGGTCTTCCTACTGGCCCCTATGGAGGAGGAGGAGGAGTAGGCAGAGGAGTTTTTACTGGGACAACATCCCTCTTGATTGTGTCCCACCAAAAGGTGAAGAGGTCTTTAACCTCCTGAATATTCATACTGGATGACGGTCCTGGCGTCGGGGTTGGCCTGTAGCCGGTATCGGGCGTCGGGTTCCTGAGTGTCGCCGGGTCAGGTGAAGGCTCCTGCAGAAGCCCGGCATCCTCGTTGTCACCTGCCTGGTCATCAAGCAACGTTGTATCTTCCTCCATAGACTCCTGGCGAACGGTGTCCACAGTGATGGAGAAGGCAATCGTTGGCTCCTTGGAGCCCATGAGCCTACAACCGGGTGTTTGCCGAAGTGCTCTAGACGGGTGCCTAACCGTTGATGGGTCAGCTGCCTGTTTTGTGTCAGTCGTCTGTTTAAGGGACGTCAGGTCCTTAGTCTTCCTGGGAGGGGGGGTCTGGTCCCCTAGGAGGCTGGGATTCGGATCTAGTGTCGGGCTCCCGGCGTTTATCAGAGGAAGAATCAGTGATTTTGGAAGAGGACTTGGACCAGTGACGTCAGTAGACTTTGTGGAGGCCCGGGAGGGCATGATCGAAGGGTCCGAGGTCCTGGAAGTCTTAAAAGATGCAAGGAAGCCGAAGAGCTGCCCGAAGTCCTAACCTTCAGGGAGGAGGCTGAGAGTGAGCCCTGGAGGGAGAGCGGTCTGAACTCGTAGAGCCGGAGCTAGTACGCGAGTCCGAGGCCCAGTTTGGGGATCTGGACCTGGCCTTCTCCCGGTGTTTGTCCTGGTGCTTATGAGTCTTAGAGGTGGACTCACCTCTGGAGGTAGGGTCTTTCTCCATAAGTTTAAGCTGTTCTACCAAGAGGAATCCTTGAAGTGCCTTCTGGCAGCGGATCCTGGTGCAACTGTTTTACCACTGGCAAAAGGGACAGGCATTGGTGTCGTGTTCTGGGCCGAGGCACCGCAGACAAGACGAGTGCAGATCCTTAAAAGGAATCTGTTTGCCGCAGGCACACTTGGAGGGGTGTTCTTCTGAGGAAGGAGTAGGAGATGCCGACATTCAGAGTTAACGCTGGAAGTTCTGGTCGTCGTTCCTTGGAGCGGGACCATGAGGCCGATGCTGGTGAGTCAACAGCGGGAAAAGAACTGAGATTCAGGGACCGCCCCCTTTGTGTAGTGCCTGGCGTGGGGGCCATCCGCTGCCTTCTTCAGCTAGAAAAATTCCGTGGTGTCTTGGCGCCTGCCAGCTTCAGTCCTAATGGTGTAACCTGCTGCAAGAGCTGTTTCTCAAAGTAAGATCAGTAGGAACAGAGAGGGTCCCTCAGGAAACTAGGCCCTGCAACACTGTGAGGCCAAAACCTGCACTGTATCTGGAAATGATGTCAAGGCTGTAATGCCTGATGTAGGTAAGAACAGAACTCCAGGTAGCGGCTGCACAAATATCAGCTGCAGGTACCCACTTCAGCACCGCAAAGGAAGCAGCGACAGCTCTGGTAGAGTGAGCTCTAACCGGCCCTAGGGTAGACCTGTTATGTTTCTCATAACAGAAAGTAATGCAATGAACCAACCAGTGCAACAGCGTCTGTCTGCAGACCAGGCGACCGAAGGAACTTTGAGCAAAGGATACAAAGAGTTGATGGTCCTGGCTACGTAACATCGGAGAGCCCTATGGACATCCAAGGAGTGAAGCAGGGCTTCCCCCCATATTACAATGCTCTGGGTAGTACACATCGAATCTAAGGACTGGTTCAGCGTGAGCTTGAAAACCACGGTGTAGGAACTTGGGGTAGATCGTGAAGATCAACCCTATCCTTATGAAAACAAGGTAAGGTTCTTTACATATGAGGGCTTGAACCTCTGAAATGCGCCTCTGAAGTAATGGCTGCCAAAAGCAGAGTTTTCCAGGACAGGAAACGGAGCTCATCCTCCATAGCCGATTCAAGGGGGGAGGGTAAGCTTCAGGACGAAAGGATATCCCAATAGGGTACAGGATCCCAGATGAGAGGTCTGATATGCACAATACCTCACAGGAAGGCTTTAGAAACCTCCATCTGAGCCACCGTCTTATCAGACACTGGCAAGTGATCAGCGGAAATGGCGGCCAGGTGTACTTTGATGGAGGAATAACTGAGACCGGACTCTTGAGAGGGAGAGCAGGTATTCTAAAACGGAGTTAACTGGACAGACTGATGGGTCCACCTCTTGGCTGTGGCCCAGATACAGAAACGTTTCTATTTCATAGCGTAAGTGGCCCTGGTGGCAGGCTTACGCGCCTCAACCAGAACTTGCGCTACCTGATCGGACACACCCAATCTGGATTTAGCTAGGTCCTGAAGAGCCAGGCATGCAGGTGAAGAGAGTGCAGATTCGGACCGACCAGGAACCCTCTGTTCTGTGACAGAAGATGAGAGAAGAGTGGAAGAGGCAGCGGAGGCTCTGCCGCTAAGCGCTGAAGCAAAGGAAACCAAATCTGATGAGGTCATAGTGGGGCACTCAGAATGAGGGTGGAAGGTTCTGACTGTGCCTTGAGGAGAACCTTCTGCAAGACTGGGAAGGGAGGAAATGCGTAGAGAAACCTCCCTTTCCAGGAGAGGGACAACGCGTCTTGCCAAAAAGCTCCAGGCTCTGGACCTAACGAGCAGAAACTGGGCAGTTTTGCGTTGAAAAGTGATGCGACGAGATCCAGCTCTAGTGTCCCCCACTGGCAGAACATGTGATCTGCGACTTCTTGAAGCAGCTCCCATTCCAGAGCCTGCGGCTTTGTCCTGCTGAGCATATCGGCTAACACATTTTGTTTCCCCGGAACGTGTACTGCTGTTAACATGAGCTGATGTTCCAGAGCCCAGTCCCACACCCACATGGCTTCCGGGCAGAGGGGATATGAATGTGTGCCACCCTGTTTGTTGATGTAGAACATCACCGAAGTGTTGCCCGTCTGGACCAACAGGTGGCCCAGCACTAGGACCGAGACCAGGGCTTGAAGGGCATAAAGGACCACTGTCAGATCCAGAACACTGATATGCAGATCTCCCTCTATTGGGGACCAGGAGCCCTGAGTGCGGTGTGTCCCCAAGTGGGCACCCCATCCCGAGGACGACGAGTCCGTGGTCAGAATCTTGGTCCGTGCCTGCGTGGAAGGGGATACCCGCCAGCAAATTTTGTGACGACATCCACCAGCGTAATTCCAGGCAGACTAGCTCCGAGATCCGGATCGAGGCATCCAAGCTGTCTAGCGTTTGATCCCACTGAACTCTTAGCGACCACTGGATGGTTCTCATGCGTAGTTGCGTCAGAGGGACCGAAACTATGGCGGCTGCCATATGCCCTAGCAGCCTGAGGAGGAGCCTTGCATGAACTCTTGAGGCTGAAGAGATCTGGTATGCCAGGACCTGAATCCAACCTTCTCTCTCGGAGGGAAGAAACACTTTCCCAAGAGTGGTATCCAGAAGAGCTCCAATGAACTGAAGGTTCTGGGACAGAAGAAGATGAGACTTGTCCCTGCTGACAGTGATCCCCAGGTGCTGAAACAGCGAAATGGAGTCCCTGATGGTTTCCAACAGGCGGGACCTGGAAGGAGACAGTCGTCCAGATAAGGAAACACGAAGTGGCCCCGTCTCCGCAGCAACCACTGCCAGGCACTTGGTGAAGACCCTGGGGGCTGAAGAGAGACCGAAGGGAAGGACTCGGAACTGATAGTCCTTGTCTTCGAACCTGAACCTTAGAAACCTTTGATGACCCCTGGCAATAGGGATATGCAAGTAGACATCCTGCATGTCCAGGGACGTCAGCCAGTCTCCCTCTGAGATGAGGGGCAGGAGACTGGGGAGGGAGACCATCCTGAATCTCCGGTAGGAGACCCATTGGTTCGGATCGCTGAGGTCCAGAATGGGCCTGAGGTCTCCCAACTTCTTCGAGACTAGGAAGAAGTGGGAGAACAACCCTCCCTATCGTTCGGCCGGAGGTACCGGCGCGATGGCGTTTTTGTCCAAAAGGGATAATATCTCCCTTCTGACCAGCGCTCAGTGTTCCCTGGGATAACAGGATGGGAGTGGTGGTCTGTCCGGTAGAATGGTGTTGAACTCGATGGAGTGCCCAAATTCCATGAGCTCAAGGACCCACTGGTCGGAGGTCACTTGACTCCATGTATCCGCGTAGAGGGAAAAGCGGCCTCTGACCGGCTCCCCTGGCAAGGTGTCTAGGGGAGGAGGGTGGCAGTGGCTGCCTTGGTCTGTCTAGAGGAGAAGGCAGAGGATCCTCTGGCTCCGCCCCGCGACTGAAGCCACCTTGCTGCGAGTGGGGCTGGAAGCACAGCTACTGAGGCTGATGTCCCCCACGGCCACAGAAACGAGGCTTACGAGAACGCCCCTGTTTCGGGAGGTACACGGACTGCACGGTTCGGATGGTCTTGCCAGGGTCCTGCAGTCTGGTGATGATCTTCTCCGTGTTCTCGCCCAAACAGCACGGAGCCCTTGAAGGGAGCATCCAGAATGTTTGTCTGAACATCTGGATCGAACCCGAAGCCAAGCATGGCATTGGAGGCAAATGCCAGTGGCGACTGCCCTTGAAGAGGTGTTCGCAGAGTCGCAGGCCGACCTCAGAATGTGGGTACCCACGTCTGAGCCAGTCTGAAGCAGTTTTGCAAGCTCTGCCTGCTGAGGGCAATTGGACATGCTTTGCACAATGTCCAATCCTTGTTCCCAAAGGGCGTTTTGGAATTGGACCATGTGTATCAGGAAGTTGAGACTCCTCATACTGCAGGTGGCAACAAAGTACACCGCCGCCCATGGAATCCAGCTGCTTTGACTCTCTGTCAGGCGGCTGGGTGCTCAGGTGTTTGGGCCTCTGCGAATAGTCGTGAGCTGCCGAAATCACCACTGAGTCAGCTGCGGGTGGTTCAGCCAAGAAGGGATGGTCCTTAGGGGCCCGGTAGAGCCGATGAGCCTTCTTGGGCACGGCAGAGGAGGAGTGAGGGTGCTTCCAGGTCGCAAACATGACATCCTCAAAGGTGTCGACCATGGGAGGGATGACCACTGGCTTAGGGTCTTTTTGTCGGAGGTATTTAGCCAACCATAGTCGCTCGGGGTCCAGGGCCTCAGTGTCCCAGCCCATGTTGGCCTGGATGTGCCTCATCACCTCCATGAATCTAGGATCATCTGGAGGAGACTTTGGGTGTTCCTCCGTGTCCCCTAAATCTGGAGCGATGTCAGAGTCTGCACGAGAAGTGTCAGAGTCCACATAAGAGTCTGAGGTCAAAGAGGATGGGGACCTATGCCGTTTTCTCTTACGCCTTTTGTCCGGAGAGGGAGAGCGGGAGGAACTGCTGGACCTGGTCCTCCTGCGTCTTTTGTCCTTATGTTTCTTAGGTGCTGGCTCCTTCCCTGCCTCTTGGTCAGAAGGCTCTGAGGCATCCAGCACTGGAACCAGAGTGGGCGTGGGAGCAGGTGCCCCGCTGGGAGATCACGTTTCACCGTGTCCCACTAGTGGGAGAAGAGCTCCTTAACTTGCAAAAGGTTCAATTTAGGGGAACCAGGTGCAGGGGGCAGGGGAGCACCAGAGTCTGTACCGGTGCCGGCCCCGTCATCGGGGAGTACCAGCATCGGGCCCGAACCCTTGTTGCTGGTGTCGACGGGCACTGACGTAGGCCTAAGGAGTGGCGTCGGAGGGGCGTCAGCTCCTCCGTCGTCAGGCTCTGATGTCAGGTGGACCGATAACTGTGGCGTTGGGGTCTCACAACTGACACGGGGGTGGCCGGCGTCAGTAGGACTTCGACCGGCGGCGGGATGGCCTTCGCCGGAGTGGTGGCCGGAGGGGCTGCGGGCGGACGTCGGTCCAGCGTCCGCTTGTCCTTAGAGCCAGACGGGTGTCCCTCAGGGGCATGAGCCCTGGGACAGTCTGACTTGTGCTTTGAAGATTTTTTGACTGAGCGTCGATCAGCCGCCGAGGGCGGGCGCTGGTCAGAATCTTTAGATTTCAGTGGCAAGGATGAGGCCCGGCCACCTGAAGACCTGGAGGTCTTGCTCGACTCCCAAGAGTCGGCCTTGGAAGAGGAGGCTGTGCGGGAGGAGGGCCTACATGCGCCCAGCGAGAAAGCCTTCTCGGCGGGCAGATGCACCTTCAGAGGTTGGAGGGTGGTCCCTGAAGACTTGGCCGCGGAACATCCTGCAGATGATTTGAGGGTCGTGAGGCAGGAATCATGCCCCAACGACACGGACTTCGGGCCCATGGACCTGGGCCTACAGTGGGACCTCTCTCTTCTGATGCTCCCGGTGCTTGTGGATGGGAGGGTGGTCGGTACAAGTACAAGGCACATTCCATAGCGCCCAATTTCGACTCTGCTAAAAAGGCGGAGAAAGACTTCTGATGCCTGATACGTGTTTGAGAGTTGAAGGCCTGACTATGGGGGCAGGCGTTGGTGTCGTGGTCGGGCCCGAGGCAGAAGTGACATGCTGAATGGCCATCCTTTGGAGGTATCTGTCGCCCACAGGAGCACTTGTTGACATGCCCCTCGGAGAAAGATGACACAGATGCAGAGAAAACTATGAATATAATCGGTGGAGAAGGAAGGAGAGTGATCGGTACTGCGAGCGGTAACCAAAGGTGACCTAATCCTAACCGTGTGGTGGGAAAGAACCGGAGCACGTCCGGAACTCCTCCCTTATATAGGGTGATGTCGCAGGTGAAGCCAACGTCGGCGAGGGGTGTTCCCACATCGGTACTGCTGGAAGAAAAAATTGCCAGGAACTGCCGCCAGGTGGCATCAGTCCTAATTGTTTTACCTGCTGCAAGAGCTTCCTCTCAAAGTAAAGCCCTGCTGTTTGGTCCTAGATCCCTTGGCCAGGATTGGACCAATTCCCTAAAACTTACTACCCTTGGAGATAAACGAACAGACGTAGTTGACAACATAAAATACCTAGTGTTAACTATTGACCAGGGTCTCACCTTTAAGCCCCACGTTGACCAGGTAACAAAGTCTATCCACGTCAAACTCAGCACCACGTACAGGTTGAAAAAACAACTTATCCCAGAGGCTAGATGAGCAATCGCCTCCAGTGTCCTCCTACCCACATTAACCTATGCTGCCCCAGTAATCCAGGGCATGGCAAAGGGTGAGGTTAGCAGGCTTCAGGTCCTGTTCAACAAGTTTGTGAGGTTTGCAACAATGTGTCAACCAAGAAGCCACCCCTGCATCTCACTAGCCCAGCTGCAATGGCCTTCTTTCGAGGCTCGTCTACAGTATCCCCTGCTCTGCCATGCATACAAATTGCACAGCCCGGTGGCCCCACCAAGCCTAATAGGAATAATCATGGCTAAGCCTAACCCTCGAATGCTCAGGACCTTGGGTCGATCCCTACTGGCAATCCCCAGAATCAAGACTCACAAGGGAGGCAATTCCTTCACTCTCACAGCCCCTAAATTGTGGAACACTCTCCCATCTCTAGTACAGGAAGCCCCTTCGCTACCAATCTTTCGCACTAGGCATAAGTCCCATTTGCTCGGGACAAGCTCATACCACTGTGAGGTTATAGGATAATCACCCCCGATCCTAATCACAACACCCATCCCCCCCTCACCTTAACCTACATTAAATTATGCCTTAAATCTTAAATCTTTCAAGTGTTGCACTTATGGTCTACGATTTGAATAGTTGCCTGTAGTGTTATCCTCATTATCTTGTCTACTTCTCGTAACCCTGTATCACCTGACTGTATGTATTGTATTGCTTCTGGATAACTGATTGTATGTATTGTATTGCTTCTGTTCCCTGGGTCGCCCCTGAAAAAGGGACCTTCGGGGCCCAGTGGGCCAACCTGGTCATGAAAATTCAATAAATAAATTAAGTAAAATCAGTCTGATACAATTTATTATACTGCAATAAACAGTAAGTAAAAAATATATTAATTCTGCATGCGAACTACAAATTGGGATCAGATCCACACTTGGGTGTGGGGGTCTTAATGCTGACTGCTCCCCTTTGACACATAAGGAGGTATATCACTGTGATCTTTATTTAAACTTAAATTAGCTGCCTCCTAAAAATACACAATTTAGGTATGTCAGTACATAACATTTTGACTAGTTTCCCTATCAAATCTTTTGACACTATACAAATTAACTCAAAGCGTAAGGTCTTCAAATGGAAATCTTTTACCAGTGGCATTAATAAAAACTAATATGAGCCATAAGGTCTTTGCTTATATCGCAGCGAAAATTTGGAATGGAGTACCTTCTGATCTAAAACAACAGCAAACTGAACTTCATGACCTGTTTAAAGTTACTCTGAATAAATACTTGTACAGTACTGTACTCGACACTGCAATGTAACAGTTACTGGAATGGCTTGACAGGTGCTACTGTGTTTTATGTATATCTGTACTTTTATTACAGGATAAACGTTATCATTTATTTCCATACCATCATAACACCGGGGTTGCTCCTCTGAAAGGATATGATAACCGCCAGCGAGCTGATTCAGTTAAAAAATACTAAATAAATAAAAATACACAGATAAAGCCATCAATAAACAAACCATTGTGGAGGAGTGTGTCTCCAGGTCACTCTCAAACTGTTCTGGATTCTCCTTTCCAGTTGATGCTGGTCCAGCCTTGTTCTCTGCAGTATCCTTTAAAAGCACTGGAGCTTCTTTCTTTCCAGCTGTCCGTCCTAAGTTGGGTTTCAGCCGCTGGAATCGGCCCCTCAGAAGTTGTGCTGGTCTGATAGCAGTTGGCCTACTTCCCTCTTGAATACTGGATTTGACATCACACCTAGAGAAATGAAAGAAAAAGTTAACTCACCTGTAACTATAGTTCTGTAAAGTATGGTTGCATACCTACCGTAATGGTAAGATCTTCAAGAGGATCTCTTGCAGCAGATAATATTTATGGGTCCTAGTCAGAGGGCACTCCTCTGCACGGCAGCTTCTTCCAGCAGTCTTTGACTAGGGGCCATCCACACAAATTACATCATCATCCTGTGACTGTAAAGGTGTGGGTGGCCTGAGGCATCCTAAGTTCCCTGCCAGCTTCAGCTGGCTAAGCGAGGAGCGAGGGAGAACCGAGGTACCCTACATGCCCCCAACCTCTCTTCCCTTTTTTTTTTGGAACAAAGAACAGCTCTGTTAGAGATGGAGGGGAAAGGAGGGCGGGATCGTACCTGCTGCAAGAGATCCTCTCGAAGATCTACCGTTACGGTAGAGTGCACGAACTGTACTATCTTCCTCGAGGTTATCTCTTGTAGAAGGTAATACTCTTGGGATGATTCCCAAGCAGTATGACCCCTGAAGGTGGAAAGAGAATTATGAGAGGAGACCTCGTAGGATCGCCCGTCCAAAGGCCATCCTACAGAGCGAAGCTACATCTAGATTGTAGTGCTTCGTGAAGGTATGTATTGTAGACCACGTGGCTGCATTGCAGATGTCTGTAATGGACACACCCATGAAGCAAGCCACAATACACTAGCAATGGCTCTTGTAGAGTGCGCATGGACTGGACCTGGTAATGGTTTATTATACTTTCTGTAACAGAACATTATACAGTGTACCAACCAGTTGGAAAGGGTTTGCTTAGTGACTGGGAAACCTTCCCTGGAGTGGGCAAAAGAAACAAACAGTTGAGGTGTTTTCCTGAATGGTTTGGTGCAAGATATGTAGTATCTAAGACTACGGTGCAGATCTAATGTATGTAGAAGGGATTCCCCCGGGTTTGAGTATTCAAGGAAAAACACTGGTAGGTCTATAGATTGGTTTAAAGTATGTTCTGAGACCACTTTGGGTAAGAAGGAGGGATTGGTACGTAAGGATACTCTGTCCTTATGGAAGATCATATAAGGTTCCTTGCACATTCAAGGCTTGTAGCTTGGAAATACGACGAGCTGAGGTCACAGCTACTAGAAATAATGTTTTCCAGGCTAGGAAGCGGAGATCGCAGGTAGCCGCAGGCTCAAAGGGTTTGAAAGTCAATTTTTAAACTAGGAAATCTAAATCCCATCGAGGAGCTGGTCTCTGAATAGGAAGTTTGAGATGCAGCATACCTTTAAGAAACATCTTTGCAAGATGGTGTTGGTAAATTAATCTTCCTTCCAAGGGTTCATGAAAGGCCGAAATAGAGGCCAGATGAACTTTGATAGAGGAAAAGCTCAAAGCCTGATGGGGCAAGCGATGATAGGTAGTCTAAGACCGCAGTCAAGGGACACGACAAGGGGTCCAAAGACTTAGAGGAGGCCCAAATAGAGAAACAATTCCATTTGGCATTGTCTGTTTGCCTGGTGAATGTTTTACAGGAGGCCACTGGAGAGGAAATCTAGAGCCGGGCTATGAAAGCGTCTTCAGGAGCCAGGCGTGAAGGTGCAGAGATTTCAGGCTGGGGTGGAGTAGGGTGCCCTGATCCTGTGTCAAGAGGTCTGGTTTGATGGGCAGCAGGAGGGGTTTCACAACAGATAATTGCCGTAGGAGCGGGTACCAGACTTGACGAGGCCACAGATGGGCTAAAAGAATAATGGTGGCTGGATCCAGCTGTAGTTTCAGTAGAGTTCGTAGTAGGAGAGGGACGGGGGGAAGCACATAAGACGAGTCCTGTCCATGGTTGGGACAGGGCATCGACAGACTGTCCCTTTGTTTTCGGGATCATTGGAGTAATATCGGGAGGCAGCAATTTTTTGGGGATACAAAGAGGTCTAACTGTGGGGTTCCCCACATCTGAAAAATGTTCCGCAGAACTTTATGATGGAGAGTCCACTCATGAGTGGAAGAATGGCGACTGAGAAAGTCCGCCAGGGTGTTGTGACGACTGGGAGATGTACTGCTGACAATGTCAATTGTTGTTGCTGAGCCTCCCCCCAGACTTTCAGTGTCTCCTTGCACAGGCTGAGGGACTTTGTTCCTCCTTGTTTGTTCAGGTAATATACAACTGAGGTGTTGTTCGACTGAATTAAGAGAGGTCCCAGAGTTAGATAGGGTGGAATGCCTGAAGGGCGAGGTGTACCGCTCTCATTTCCAGTAAGCTGATGTGGAGATGGACGGAGTCCGGGGTCCATTGGCCTTGAGTTTTGTAAGGGCCGAGATGTGCACCCCAATCTTCTGGGGAGGTGTCGGTGGTCAATGTCTGCTGAGGTGGCGGGGACTGGAAAGACATACCTTGAGAAAGGTGGGTGCACCAGTTGAGGGCAGCGCAGAGGGTGGGGGTAACCCGAATGCAGTCCTCTAAATCCCCTGATTTTTGATTCCATCGTTTTTGTAGGATCCATTGGACTGACGCTCATGTGTAGTGCCTGGGCCACCGTAGGGATGGCTTGGCCATGTGCCCTAAAAGGCATAATACTTGCCTGGCTGATATGGACTTTTCCCTTTGGAAGTGGGGAAGCAAGAGACCTGATTTTTTTTGTCTGTCCACTAGAAGATATGCTCTTCCTGAGGATGTGTCCAGGACGGCTCCGATGTACTGGGGTCTCTGAGTTGGCTCTGGGTGAGATTTGGGTCAACTGACCGTAATTCCCAGAGTTTGAAATAGGGTGACTGTTGCATGCGGGGGAGAAAGCAGGGAACACTTGGAGGCTGCTTTGATGAGTCAGTCGTCCAAGTAAGGGAAGACGCAGTGTCCCTCCCTGCGTAATGTTGCTGCCACAACCGCTAAGCACTGGGTGAAGACTCTTGGGGCCGGTGAGAGGCCAAATGGGAGGGCCTAAAATTGGTAATGGTTTCCTAGTAAGTGAAAACAGAGGAAGTGGTGGTGCACGGGGTGGACTGGAATATTTAAGTAGGCACCTTTCATGTCCAGTGCACATAGCCAATCTCCTTTCTTTAGTATAGGCAAGATGGATGTCAGAGTGACCATCCGAAACCTTTTGTATTGAATGTATAGGTTTAGATGTCTGAGGTCTAGGATAGGTCTCAAGTCTCCAGTGTGTTTGGGCACCAGAACAAAAATGAGAGTAAAATCCCCGATGTTGTTCCAGTGGAGGAACAGGGTAGACAGTGTCCTTTTGAAGGAGTGCTTGAAGTTCCTCTTGAAGGATGGGGACATGTTCAGTGGGGTGACAGAAAGAGTGGGGAGGGTGAGGGGGTGGCATGGAGGTGAGCTTCAAGGTGTAACCTACCCTGATGATCTGAAGCACTCACTTATCCGACGTGATCGCTTGCCAGGACTCTAAATGATGGGCAAAGCAACCACCCACAGCTTTTGGGGCCGGGAGAAAGAAGCTGGGGCAAAGCCTTGGATGGTCAGATAGCAGCAGGCTGGCTGGACCCGCCTGGAGGGTTGGGCCGGGAGCCTTTGGAAGTAGGGGTAGTTGTTCTGCAGGACAAATGGGAACGTCCACGGGAACTGCCCCTGTAAGACCTCCGGTGCTTCCCACCTCTTTTGTATTGGAAAGATTGTTGGGAGTGAAAACAGGTGGATGGTTGGGTAGAGTGATATATGTCATGCACAGTATGCAAGGTTCTCTCTGATGCCTGGAGGTCATCTAGGAGGGTTTTGAGTTCCAGGGCCAAATAATTTTGAGCCACTGAAAGGTGCATTCACAACGGTTTGTTGGACATTCGGGGTGAATCCTGAAACCTGGAGCCAGGCATGCCTTCTCAG
Source organism: Neoceratodus forsteri (assembly GCA_016271365.2). Taxonomy (NCBI): domain Eukaryota; kingdom Metazoa; phylum Chordata; order Ceratodontiformes; family Ceratodontidae; genus Neoceratodus; species Neoceratodus forsteri. The sequence goes on from CM057454.1 coordinate 512,647,035, forward strand.
TTATACCCATGGCCAAAGTTCGGGCTGAGGTGTCCACGGCATCATAGCCAGAGCAGAGGAGATGCCTGGAGATGGAATTTCCAGTTGAAATGCTGTTCAACAGTTGATCCCGTTCTGGTGAGGGGGGGAAGCTTGTTGACAAGGTCCATGGCAGAGGATCAGAGTGTGCTTTGGTACTTAACCATATGACCCAAGTAATTCAGGATTCTCAGATTCATGGTACCCACATGATACATCTTTTTTCCTAGGTAATCAATACGACAGGAGTCTTTTCGTCAGGAGGTAGAGAGCTCGTGTTTTGGGCACTTAGTGCGATCATGAGCAGCATTAATCACAACAGAATCTGCTTTTGGCATGGCAGAAAAGAAGGGGTGGTCTATGGGTGCCTGATAGAGGCGATCAGTCTTCCTTGGAACGGCAGGCATTGCTGAAGGTTGGTTCCATGCCAGAAGAACAGCATTTTGGTATGTCTGTATGAGGGGAGGGACGACCACTCCTGGCTCCTCAGGGAGTTCCAGATAATCTGCCATGTCTCTTCTTTGTTTATCTTGTTCTGTCATTGGAGAAACCTATAATCTTCTGGATCTGGGCTATGATGTCATGGAAGGAAGGGTCGTCTGGAGGAGAGGCAGACACCTGACAAGCAGCATCCTCATGAAGGGACGACAAAGTAGAGGCCTAAGAAGGCGGGCAAAGATCATTCTCCTGGGGAAGGAAGTCCTCAAATTCTTCAAGTTCCTCATTCTCTGGGTAGTACTCCTCATAAAATCAGGGAGAAGCTTCTAAAGAGGAATCCCAGTCCCTTTGGAATTGTTTTGCAGGAGAAGGAGAACAGGAAGGAGGTCTCCTGTCACTATGTGTAGGGGTTGAGAGCCCCTCATCACTTGTAGGACTGTCTGAATGACAGTGGCCACATCTGCTGAATAGGGAGTGGAGGCAGGAGGATGTTGCCTCTGTGATACCAGAGGAATAAGAGAAGTGGTGGGACGTGGTAAGTGTAAAGGCTGGGATCCTGGAGTGTAGGTGCCAGGATCGTTGGATTTTTCAGCCTGGCCACTGTAAGAAATAGGCTGTGATGGAGGTATTTTAGGAATCACAGTCAATGAAAAACCTTCATCCCATATAGCATAGCCTGGGCCAGTCGTCGATGGGGTAGTAAAGGGAGAGGAAGGAAAATGCTGAAAACCGGCACTTGTTGACGATCCCGGTGGAATTCTAGGGGGTCATCAATGAGGAATCCCTTGTATAGGGTTCAACAGAAACCCGCTGAAAGTGCACTGGAAAGTACTGTTGATGACAAAGTAGGAAGCATCATTGACGAAGAAGAGGTTCTGGAAGGCATCATCGACGGAGGGTCACCGGTCACATGACTGGTGGCTGCCGACAAGCATCTGTCAGACAAGGAGAAGGATTTCTTCTTGTCTTGTTTATGTTTTTTGTGAGATGTCGACGTGGGGTCCTTGGGACGGGCCCCTTTTTCCAAGAGAGCTATTTTTTTGTTCCATTAAATGGGTCTCAATCTCCCGTAAGCGTTGACAACTGACTGCCTGATTGAACTCCTGGCAGGAGATGATGTCGTGTGTGGCTCCCAGGCACCTAACGCAGGCAGAGTGGTTATCACAGCAGTAGAGCTTTCCACCGCAACCACACTTGAGAAAAAGTGAATTGCTTGAAGAGTCTTCTGACATTCATTGATGGTGGTGGAAATGGAAGAAAAACCCGTTTCCAGTTCAAGTTCTTGTCAATGGACTGCTACATGGACAGAATGAACGCTGCATGCAAGTTGAAGGCGGCGGGAAAAAGAACTGAGGATGCCTGGGGTCGCCCTCACCTTTATAGTCACAAGATGATGATGTCATTTGTGTGAGTGGCCTCTAGGCAAAGACTGCTGGAAGAGGCTGCCATGCAGAGGAGCGCCCTCTGGTGAGGACTCATGTGTATTACCTGCTGCAAGAGATACCCTTGAGGAAGAGCTATAGTTCCAGGAGTGGTATATGGTACACAGCCACACTCTGGCAGTTCCACTGGAATGATATTACTTGCTGGACATCTTTAAGCTAAGCTCCTCCCACCACCTGGGTGGATATATCCCCAATTCTGCCCTGTGATGTCAGATCTTAGATGCTGGAGACAGAATCGGTGCCACTTGCCAGGGGAGGCCGGGTTGATTTTATGGATTTTTACCATATATCACTCCTAGAACTACAATTACAGATGAGTAACCTATTCTTCTAGGGGCGTGGATATGGTACACTATCCACACTCTGGCAGACTCCAAGCTAATTTCCAGGAGGAGGGGGCAAGGCACACACCCCTACTTGGTGAATGGAGACTAGAGAACCAGTGTCCCAAAATGCATATCTCAGCGTGACTCGAGATCAATGTAGTACTGGGAGATGAAGGTATGAGCTGACTTCCAGGTAGCAGCCCTACACATCTTCTGAATGGGCACGTCTGAGGAAGCAGCTACCGAGGCACCGGTATGTCTGGTGGAATGAGCCCAGATCCTTAAGGGAGGCTCCCGACCAGCCAATCTGTAGCACAGGTCGATGCAAGATGTAATCCACCTAACAATCGTCTGCTTTGCTGCTGGTCTGCCAGGAGCAGTTTTAGCGTAGGTGACAAACAGCTGGCGAGTCGGACCCCCAAACATTAGCCATGCTCTCTATAGAATAAGAGAGCACCTTCTGCAGTAAGGAGTCTGTGGTCGGCCTCCAAAGAAGGGTCGGTAAAGTATACTGGCAAGTTAATCACCTGGTTATGGTGACACTCAGAAATCACCTTTGGGAGGAACTTCGGGTTGGGGCAAAGGACGACTCTGTCACTGTGGAAGACCAGGTAGGAAGAGTCCACTGAGAGGGCATGGAGCTCCCCCCATCCTTCTAGTAGACATAAGGGCCACAAGGAAGTCCGTCTTCCACAACAGGTGACAGCTCTCACACCTGTGCATCAGTTCAAATGGCTTGCCCATGAGCACAGCCAGGACCAGCAGTAAGTCCCACAGTGGAAGATGTTCTCGCACCAGAGGGGACAAGTGGTCAAGGCCCTTGAAAAAGCACCCGACCAATTTCTCCTGGGCCATCATCAACATACTGGCCCACACCCGGTAAGTAGAGATGGTTGTCAGGTGCACCTTCAGGGTTGTCACAAACAGTCCTAGCTGGGAAGGGGACCAGAGGTAGTCCAAGATGCTAGCCACTGGGCAGGCAAAGGGATCAGGCTCCTTGCCCTGGCACTACATGGAAAATCTCTTCCATTTAAAGGCATAGCACCTATGAGTCTACGCATTCCTGGAGGCCTCCACAACGTGGAGGATCCCCTTAGAGACCCGAGGTGCAGGACCATCCACTGGTGTCTGGTCAGCAGATCTCAGCAGAAAGATAAACACCATGGAGGCCTCCTGCTGAGGCTGAGGAGATCTGGGTACCAGAACTGCTGCAGCCAGTATGAAGCAATCAGGATCATCTACACCTTGTCCTGCCTACCTTACCCAGAACCCTGTGGATTAAGGGGAAGGGAGGAAAGGCATACACGGGTCCAAGGACTCAAAATGGCATCTCTCAGTGTCCTGGACTGTGGGGGGCCGGGGGCACAAAACAGTCTCAGTTTGGTGTTCTCCTGGGAGGCAAACAGACCTGATGAGGGTGAACCCTACTGGGGAAAAAGTACAGTTACGTAAGAACTTACCATAACAGTAGATCTTCGAGTACAGCTCTTGGCTCAGGCATGGGGGTTTTCACCAATGGATTGTCCAGAAAGGTCGGTCCTGGACTACCTCCTGTCTCTCTCTTTCAGACAGACTTGGCCTACTCCTTGATAAAAGTACACTTTTGTGCCATCTCAGCCTATCACACTCCTATAGGCCAATGTCCCATAACTCAGTTGGACATGGCACACGCCTTCCTTACATGGAAGACGTTATTTTTAGTTGCCGTTACTTCGGCCAGAAGAATTTCTGAACTTCATGCACTGATGTGCAAAGAAACTTATTTGGTTTTCCACCAGGACAGGGTGTCCCTACGGACAAATCCGAAGTTTCTACCTATGGTGGTCTCAGCTCTCACCCTTAATCAGGACATAGATCTACCAGTGTACTTTCCTAAATATTCTAATAGAGGAGAGGCCCTGTTGTACACTTTAGATGTGCATAGATGTCTTCGATACTACCTGACCAGAACCAAACACCACCAAAAATCTGACCAGCTTTTCGTCTCCTTCACCCACAAGATGATGGGAGCTCCCGTTTCCAAACAATCACTGTCCAGGTGGCTCATACATTGTATCACGTTCTGTTATCAAAAGCGTAACAAAACCCTTCCCGGGCTCGATTAAGGGTCATTCCACAAGGGGGGGATGGCTACCTCCTTTGCAGTCATGAAGAACGTGTCCACTTCAGCCATCTGTGCAGCAGCTACTTGGAGCACTGTGCACACCTTTATCAGGCATTATAGCCTGGACGTTGCATCGAGGCGAAGAGCAGGTTTTGGTCTAGCAGTCCTTCAGGGACTCCTATTCTAGACTTCGGTCCAACTAGTGATCTCTACCTTCCTCCTCCCACCGGTGAGAGATTTCCAGTACTGCTTGGGAATCAGTCCTAATGGTGTAACCTGCTGCAAGAGCTGTTTCACGAAGTAAGATAGTACAGTTACGTAAGAACTTACCGTAACATTAGATCTTCGAGAACAGCTCTTGCAACAGGTACTTTCCCTCCCACCATCCCCCGCTGGAGGTAGATTTGTTCCGCTATCCTTCTCCTAGGATTAGGTGTTTTTAACACCACTCTGATTGCCATTTGATGGCGAATCCTCAGTCTCCTTTTCTGATGTCATCCAGAGGCTGGGAGTCTCCGGCGGGAGAACTGGGGATTCTAGGGGACCTCCCCCTCTTATACGATGCCTGACGTCGGGGTGGAGCCGACGTTGAGGGCGGTCCCCACTGAATACTGCTAGCTAGAAAATTTCTGTGGGGTCCTGGCACCTGCCAGCTTCAGTCCTAATGGTGTAACCTGCTGCAAGAGCAGTTTCTTGAAGTAAGATCAATTGGTTCACCACCTCCTGATGCAGTGACCTCTCGTACAATGTCTCTCCTACTCAGCTGAGAGCCTCTGCCAGCTGACTGTCCTTCCCCACTATGTTAATTGCAAGGAGATCGGCGCCCAGGCTGCACACAGGGATCAAGGTACAGAATGCCTCCTGACACAAGGGAATGGAGTGTGTACCACCCCGTATATTCAGGTAAACATGGCTGTGGTGTCTGTTGACTGCTGATCACAGAAGCACATTTCATGAGGACCAGCTATACTGCATGGAGCTCCATCAGGTTTATGTGGTGACAGGACTCCCTGGGTGATCAGAACCCATGGGAGGTGTGGTCCCCAATGTGCGCTCCCCACCCCACCAGAGACGCATCCATCATCAATGTGACGGTCGGTTCTGGGTGGACAAATAGGATTCCTTCTTCCAGATGTTCCAGAACCAGCCACTACTGGATGGTGTCCCACACTGGCTGGGTCACTAAGACTAGCTGGTCCAGGTGACCTCGGTGCTGGGACCACTGATGGCCCAGCTCCCACTGGAGGGTGTGCATCCGCCAGCAGGCCCAACGGACCACACTGGTGCAGGACTCCATGTACCCAGCAGCTGCAGGAAATCCCGGGCAGGGCACAACGGCCCAATCTGAAATGATCAGGTAAAGGAGGTAAGAATCTGTGTCCAGTCCACCGGGAGGTGGGCCTTGGCCTGAAGGGAGTCTAGCTCTGCCCAGACAAACCTGGTCACTTGCTGCGGTACCAGTTCTGATGTGTGCAGGCTGACTAAAAGGCCCAAGTCCCTACAAGTCTGGACCTCACCACGGCCTTTCTGGACAGACTGGCAATCAGCCAATCGACCAAGTAAGGGTAAACTCTGACCTCGAGGCTTCGAAGATGGACCGCCGTCACCACTGCCTTGCACATGGTGAAGACCCTGGGGGCTGATGAGAGGCCGAATGGCATGACCTGGAAGCGGTACAGGACCCCTCTGCTTAGAACTGAAGGTACCAGTGGTGGGACCTGCGGAAGGGAATGTGGAAGAACACGTTCTGGAGGTCTAGGGAACAGAAATTACAGTTAAGTAAGAACTTACCGTAAGAGCAGATCTTCGAGAGAGGTTCTTGCAGTAGGTCTTCACATACAGGACTGCGCCCCCTGGCGTCAGGACCACATGGCAAACATCTAGCTAGCAATAGTTAGCAGGGACCGCCTCCCTGCATCACACGACGGGACGCCAAAGGCATGAATTATATAGGAGGCAGTCCTCACGCCGCAGACACCAGTTCTCCTACTTGAAGACCCTAGGAAAAGGAGAAAGGAGAAAAACTCCTTAAGCCGGGCCACTAAAGCAAAGCCCTGGGAAAGGAAAGGAAAAGAACAGGAGCTGGAGGAAGGTGGGAGTGAAAAGGTGACCTACTGCAGGAACCTCTCTCGAAGATCTACTGTTACAGTAAGTGCTTACGTAACTGTAATATCTTACTTTGAGAGGGCTCTTGCAGTAGGTCTTCACATATAGTACTGAATACCAAGCAGTCAAAAAAAAGAAGCCTGAAACTTAGATCCGGGAGGAGGAACAGTCTGCCAACTAGTGAGCCGATTAGGACAAGAGGCCTTGCAGGACCACGAGACCAAAACCAACCCTATGCCTAGAGCGATGTCCAGACTGAAGACCAAGTGGCCGCAGCACAAATATCTGAAGCGGACACATTCCACAAGAAGGCCATCAAAGCAGCCATGCCACGGGTCGAGTGGCCTTTCACTTCCCCGGAAGGGGCATTTCGTACTTTTGATAAAAGTACAAAATGCAATTAGCCAACCATTTAGACAAACCCTGTTTAGAAATGGCCGTACCCTGACGTCTGGGTGTGAAAGCCACAAACAACTGGTCAGATTTACGTACCTCCTTGGTCCAAGAGATACAGAATCTCAATATCCTATGCACATCTAATGTGTACAAAAGTATTCCCCCCTGTTGGAATACTCTGGATAATAAGCTGGCAGTGGAACATCTTAGTTCAGTGTAAATTCTGAGACTACTTTTGGAAGAAAGAAAAAGTTAGTCCACAGAGCCACCTGTTCTCGGTGGAAAATCAAATAAGGCTCCTTGCCAATGAGGGCCTGAAGCTCTGAAATCCTTCGAGCTTGAGGTAATAGCAAATAAAAAGAGTGCCTTCCAAGATAAATAGCGCATGTCGCAACTTGCTGCCTGCTTAAAAGGGGGCAAAGTAGTAAGTTTCTCTAAAATAAAATTTAAGTCCAGGGGGGAATCTGATTATGGACTGGAGGTTTAAGACGAAGGATCCCCTTAAGAAAAGTTTTGGAGACCTCCAACTGCATGAGGGTTTTGCCCTCCACCGGAAGGTGGTAGGCAGAAACCACAGAAAGGTGGACCTTTAGAGAAGAGTAACTGAGGCCTGAATCAGACAGGTACAAGAGATACTCAAGGACCTGGGGCACTGAGCAAGAGAATGGGTCCAGGCCCTTGGCAGTGACCCAGATAGAGAATCTCTTCCACTTCATAGCGTATGTAGACCTGATGGGGGGTTTCCTGGCCTCCACTAGAACTTGGGTGACTCGAGAGGAGACGCTAAAACGTGAGACTGCTATGTCCAAAGGAGCCACGCATACAGGTCGAGAGACCTGAGGCTCGGATGCACCACACTGCCCTGCTCTTCAGACAGAAGGCTGTCGGAGAGAGGAAGCGGTATCAGGGGTTCCAATGCCAGTTGTTGCAGCAGAGGGAACCAAATCTGCCAAGGCTAGACAGGAGCTGTAAGAATCATGCTTGCTCTCTCTGCCTGAAGCTTCAGCAGAACCTTCTGAAGAATTGGAAAGGGAGGGAATGCGTACAGAAATCTCCCTGTCCAAGATAGAGACAGCGCATCTCGCCAAAAAAACAACACACTCGGGAACGGGCAAGCAGAAGCTGGGCAGTTTTGCGTTGGATGGGGAGGCGAAGAGGTCTATCTCTGTCTGTCCCCGATTGAAAAGATCTTCCGCTACTTCCTGCTTTAGCTCCCACTTGTGAGCCCACGTGACAGTGAGGCTCAGACCATCCGCCAGGAGGTTATGAACTCCCAGAACATGGACTGCTGTCAGAGACAGGCCATGCTAGACTACCCAGTACCACACCCGCACTGCCTCCCTGCAGAGGGGGTACGATCAGGTGCCTCCCTGTTTGCTGATGCACCAGACCGTGGCCGTGTTGTCCGTCTGGATTAGGAGTGTTCCCGGTAATAAGAGGCACTGAAATGCTTGGAGAGCGCAGAGCACAGCTCTCGTCTCCAGAATGTTTATATGTAGGTGCTCCTCTTGCGGAGACCATCTCCCTTCAGTCCGATGGTCTCCCAGGTGAGCTCCCCAACCTTGACCCAAGGCATCTGTCGTGAGGGTCTGGGAAGGGGACGGGGGATGAAAGGGAATCCCCAAGGAGAGGTTGGATAGTTCCTGGCACCAGAGGAGATCCCTCTTTATGCTGACGGAGACAACGACCCTGTGGTCCATGTCGTCTGAATGCTGGTCCCATTGGACCCTGAGGGTCCACTGGGTCAACCTCATATGCAGTCTGGCCAATGGAACTCTGGGGATGGCAGCCGTCATGAGAACCAAAAGGCGAAGGATGGGGCATGCTGTGGTCCAACGGGAGCTGGACACAAGCGTAGCTTGTTGAATCAGAGTGTGACAGGGTTGAACAGGACCCTGTCTCAGTTGTTATGGAGAGTTTGAATGCAGGAATCTTTTCTGTTCTTTCCTTTCCTGTCTCTTGTCTGTCTGGCTGCGCAACCAAATTTTCCTGTGAGACCCAGGATTTGATCACCCCCCCAACAGTCTCGCAGTTCTCTGCCTCTCACTGTCTCTCAGTCTTTCTTTGCTGTTTCTATCTTTTCCTCCCTTGCATATCTGCTGGTATAAAAATATATGCAATCATTATGTGGAAATGTAACTGATATTGGGATCCCTTTGTTTAGAAATTATATAGTGTTACCGTTGAAATGTATATAATTATAGTTTGAGACGACTGCAAAAAGTTATTGGGAACTCAAGGGATTAACCTGATAGCAGTTTTTAAGCCCCTTTTCACAAGCTGTGAAGAAGGGGCCTCAGTTCTTGGACATTGTGTTCTTGCTGCACCTGCCTGAAATATACAAGAACATTTAAAAAAAAATACAGGATGCTCCTTAAGGAAGGTGGTTGCAAAGACTTATGAGAGAGAGCTGCAATGTTTTGAGAGACACACAGAGATTGAAGAAAAACTCGGATCTTCTGTTTATTTTGCCTTTGTAAATAGTTATACTGAACAAGTGTATTTTTTATGTTACTGCTAGTACTAATAAACATTTTTTACGAATTCTACAACTGCTCCTGGTTTTTCCTTTGCTTCCTGCCCTGTGCCTTGATGACAGATGGGGTCAACCTAAGTGGGATTTATGCTGTGCATACTCTAAGCCAAGAGTTTTGTGTGTGGGTACTGGACCTAGTACCAGGGAAGCATAGAGAAAGGTATGGATTCTGCAGCAGCAAGTCCAGGAGTATCAGGAGAATGGTAGCCAAACTAGCAGAGACAGAAGTCCAAGCTGAGATTGTATAGCCAGCACAAATTATGGAAAAAGAACGGGCAGTGGCAGAACCTGAAAGCCTGATGCACTTTTTCAAATGGTGGGCTATACAACAAAAAGAGACGGAGGAGCAGAGAGAAAAAGAGACAACGTTTAGAAGCACAGAGGAGAGGACAGAAGAGATGCAGTGATAGGTGCAGCAGAGGAGAGAAGAGACGCAGCGATGGATGGATGCCTTGCAAGCTATTAAAGACAGAGGATCTGGCACAGATCCAGATAAGCAACAAAACACAAGCAACATAAAAGCCATTTAACTTACAAAGTTGTGTTCTCGGATGATATCGAGGCATACCTGACAACTTCTGAAAGAGCTGCCACAGCAGCAATGGACAATCAGACTGGTACCCTACCTGACAGGGAAAGACCAACTTGCCTACAGCAATATGGACACTGCAGTGTCAGAAATCTACAAACTGGTGAAAAGCGAAATCCTGAAAAGGTATGACATCTCAGGAGACACCTACAAGCAGAGACTTTGATCTCTGTAGTACAACTCAGCTGACAATCCTCGAGATGCTTTCACCCAACTCAGAGAACTCCTGATAAGATGGCTCCAACTATAGGGCAAAATAGTCCCACAGATCATCAACACATTTGCCATGGAGCAATTCATCAACATCCTGGCTACAGATGTGCACCTTTGGGTAAAGGAACACCGACCAAAAAGTGGGGAAAAGGTTGTTTCTTTGGCCAAAGACTACAAAATGGCAAGACAGACGCCATAGCAGCGAGGTAACAGCCAAGTACCAGTAAGACACTTTTTTTCGTATTTAAACTCCAAGTCTGATAAGAACTCTGGTGGCGGTAACAAATCTGTGCCCAAACACATTATTTGCTATAACTGTAATAAGCCAGGTCATACTGCAAGAAACTGCCGTAAGAAGAGCGACACTGGAGCAGATTTGTCCGTGGCAAATTGGGGAAAGTACTTAACAGATGTGAAGGTGGTTGTTAAGACTGTAAAGGGACTCACTGAAAGCAGGGGAGGTCTTGATGGTGGGTGGTCGAGAAATTCAATGAAGTGACCTCTCTTGACCATTTGAGAACCCACCGGTCGGCGGTAATCGACTGCCACCCTGAAAAATGGTGAGCGATGCGACCCCCGACCATTGCTGCGGTCGTTGAGACCGGTCATGAGAGGCTGTAATGACCAGGGAGTCAACCAGAGGTTGTTGTGCCAAGTACTGGTCCTCTTTCCGGGCCTTGTACAGGCGGACAGCTTTCTTCGACACAACGGGGGTGGAGTGTGGATGCTTCCACGCAGCCTTGGTGACATCTGCGAAAGTGTCCACCAAGGGTGGCACCACCACAGGCTTAGGATCTTTCTGCCGAAGGTAACGGGCAAGGCGCTGTCTCTCGGGGTTGAGAGCTTCCGAATCCCATCCCATGTTCTCCTGGATGTGCCTCATAAAATCAGAGAAGGAGGGATCATCCGGAGGCGACCTGGGTAGGTCTTGTGGGTCAGGCGATGGGATGCTGAACGGAGAAGGAGACCTGGAGGTTTCAGAGGTATCCAATCTAGAACCCTCCCCTGACGGAGTATATCATCGACGTCTGGGTCGCTTGGGGCTGGGAGACCCTGACGGAGACCCTGAGGGAGGCCTTCTCCATTCCTTAGATCTTCCCCTAGGAGGTGGAGTGTGCTCCTTAGGGGTTGGTGGTCGTCCTGCTGGCCCCTGTGGTGGAGGAGGGGGAGTAGGAGGAGGTTTTACAGGGATCACATCTTTCAGGATTGTGTCCCACCAGAAAGTGAAGAGTTCCTTGACCTCTTGGATGTTCATGCCTGACGACGGGCCTGGCGCCGGTGGTCTGTCGCCGCGGTTAGGTGTCGGGTCCGCAGGTGTCTCCGGGATGGGCGAAGGTTCCCTTGGAAGTCCGGCGTCCTCTGTGTTGCCTGCCTAGTCCTCAGGCAATGTCTCGTCCTCCTCCGTGGAGTCCCAGCGACTGGTGTCCACCGTTGACGGGGGGGGGGGGACAGTCTTCGGCTCCGGCGAGTGTTGAGGCCGACGTCCGTCGCTGCCCAATGTCTTCGGTCTGGCGAGCGCCTGGCGGCGCCTGATGTTTGGCTGATGTCCTCGGCTCCGGCAGATGCCTGGCCCGACCGGTGCTGGCCGGCGATGGGTCCGGCGTCCGCTTCAGGGACGTCAGGTCTTTTGTCTTCCTGGGTGGGGGATCTGGATCCCTGGGAGGCTGGGAGACTGATCTGGAGTCGGGGTCCCGGCGTCAGACAGAAGAGGAAGACTTAGTCTGGTGACGGTCAAAAGACTTCGATGAGGCCCGGGAGGGAGTGGAGGAAGCCGAAGGCCTGGAAGTTTTTATGGGGTGAAGTGAAGCCGAAGAACCGCCTGTAGCCTTAACCTTGACCAGAGGGGGCTGAGAACGAGCCCTGGAGGGAGAGTGGTCAGAGCATGTGGAGCCTGAACTACGCGAGTCCAAGGCCCGGTTAGAGGATCTGGAACTTGCCTTCTCCCGGCGCTTGTCCCGGTGTTTGTGGGCTTTTGAGGAAGATTCACCTCTGGAGGAAGGTTCCTTATCCATTCTACGAAGTTTTTCTTCCAAAAGGTACCCCTGAAGTGCCTTCTGACGACAGATCCTGGTGTGGCTGTTGAACCCCTGAAAGAAGGAGCAGGCCTTGGTGTCGTGGTCTGGGCCTAAGCACCGCAGGCAGGATGAATGAGGATACTTGAAGGGGATCTGTTTGCCGCAGGCACACTTGGAAGGGTGTCCCTCTGAAGAAGGAGTAGGAAATGCCGACATTAGTTTGGTAAAACTATTGTGAAAAGTTCTTAGTCGTCGTGCGCTAGAGTAGGACCGTGAGGCCGATGCTGGCGAGTTGACAGCGGAAAAAGAACTGGGGATTCTGGGGGACTGCCCCCTTATGTACTATGATTGCCGTCGGGGGCCGGACCGACATCGGGGGCGATCCCCACTGAATACTGCTAGCTAGAAAATTTCCGGGGGGTCCTGGCGCCTGCCGGCTTCAGTCCTAATGGTGTAACCTGCTGCAACAGCTGTTTCTCGAAGTAAGATCCCGATGTACGTCCATAGTATGGAGGAGTGCCTCACCTCTGTTAGAGGGGGATGGATAGTATACAGGAAGCTCTACTGATTGGTTCAGTGTGGGTTCTGACACCACCTTGGGAAGAAAATACAGGTTACTCACCTGTAACAGGAGTTCTAGGAATGGTATATGTTGTTCATCCACACTTATTGGCAGGTTCCTTGCTGCTTTAAATCTTGCGGAAGGTCTTCGCTGGCTCCTCCCACCCACCCGGTGGTAAACCTCGACTCCATGCCCCATGGCCAGATCTGGCCCGCTGGAAGCTCAGGTTGTGCGTCAAGCCGGGAGGTCGGTGGGTTATGTGGATGAACAACATATACCATTCCTTAGAACTCCTGTTACAGGTGAGTAACCTGTATTTCTAGGGACATGGATATGTTGTTCATCCACACTTATTGGCAGACTCCTAGCAGTTCTCCGGGAGGAGGAGGCAAAGCGCACACCTACTTAGGGAATAAGACTGGAGAACCGAGGCCCCAAACCAGCATCCCGGCGTGACTCAAGGTCGATGTGGTAATGGGTAATAAAGGTGTGTGCTGACTTCCAGGTAGCAGCCCTGCAGATTTCCTGGATAGGGACGTCCCTGGAAGCAGCCACCGATGCAGCGATCTATGCAGGAGGTGACCCACCTGCCTATCGTCCGCTTGGCTGCAGGTCTGCCAGGTGCGGCTTCAGCGTAGGTGACAAACAGTGGCGAACCTCTCCCTGAATTTCAGCCGTCTGCTCCTTATAATAAGCGAGCGCCCTTCTAGGGTCCAGAGTATGGAGCCTATATTCGGCCTCCGAGGTGTGATTGGGGTAGAACACCGGCAGAGTCAGCACCTGGTTAAGGTGAAACTCCGACACCACCTTCGTAGGAATTCGGTGGGGGCAGGACAACCTTGTCCCTGTGGAAGACCAGGTAAGAGACTCATGCAAAGCACCTGGAGCTCTCCCATCCTTCTGGCTGACGGATAGCCACCAAGAAGGCGGTCTTCCACGACAGGTGAGAGAGATCACACCTGTGCATTGGTTCGAATGCTTGCCCATGAGCTTTGCCAGTACCAGCAGTAAATCCCACGGAGGTGGAGGTTCTCGCATCGAGGAAATGTGATCAAGGCCTTTGAAAGCGTCCGACCACCTTTTCCTGCGCCACTGACTGCTCCCTGGCCCGCGCCCGGTAAGCAGAGATGGCTGCCAGGTGCACCTTTAGGGTCGTTGACCTAAGCCCGTGACTAGAAAGAGACCATAAATAGTCCAAAATGCTTGCCACAGAGCAGGAGGAAGGGTCCAAGCCCTTGCCCTGACACCAAATGGAGAATCTCTTCCATTTGAAGGCATAGCATTTTCTGGTCGACTCCTTACGGGACGCCTCAACAACACTGAGGACCTCATCGGAAAGACCCAAGGCCTGGAACTCTAGCCGCTCAGGAACCAGGCCGTCAGGTGTAGGGATTGAAGGTCTGGATGGAACACCTTCCCCTGATTGACTGAGAGCAGGTCCAGGCGAGCTGGAAGCTGCCTCGGGAGCCTGGAGCTGAGACTGAGGAGATCTGGGTACCAGAACTGGCGGGGCCAGTCTGGGGCTATCAGAATCACCTGTGCCTTGTCCCTCCTTGCCTTGAGAAGCACCTTGTGAATCAAGGGAAATGGGGGAAGAGAGACCCCGGGTCCACAGCCTCGAGAAGGCATCCCCCTGCAGCGAGCCTGCTGAGGGGGGCGGGCATGAAACAGCCTCAGCTTCGCTCTCCTTGAGGCAAACAGGTCCACCTGAGGTGTCCCCAGTGGGAGAACAGATCTTGTATACCTCCGGCAGGAGAGACCACTGTGAGATGCAGCCCCTATCCGGCTCAGGGCATCGGCCAGGGGTGTTGGAGGCTCCTGCCACATGAATGGCTAGGAGATCCACCCCCAGGCTGTGCACGCAGTGACCAAATGCGGAGAGCCTTGCATAGAAGCATGGAGCGCGTCCCGCCCTGGCGGTTTACGTAGTACATGGTTGTGGTATTGTCCGTCTGGACTCGGACCACTTGACCCCGGAGAAACGGAGCAAAGGCGGTGAGAGCTAGGCGGACCGCTCGGAGTTCCAGCAGGTTGATGTGGCATCGGGACTCCCGCGGGGACCAGAGGCCGTGCACTCGGTGTTCCCCCAGATGGGCACCCCAACCCATCAGAGAGGCATCGGTCGATAGAGAGACCGTCGGCTCGGGGCGGACAAAACGGCATGCCTCCTGCAGATGGAATGGAACGGTCCACCACTGGAGAGCGCTCACATCTCCTGGGTCACCATCACTAGCTGGTCTAATGGACGCATGTGCTAGGACCACTGGCTGGCCAGTCCCCACTGAAGGGGCGGATAGTGCCAGCCGCCCAATGGACCACGCTACGGTACAGGCCGCCATGAGACCCAGAAGGCGAGGAAGTCCCGGCAGGGCGCAATTTCCCAACCAGAAATGATTGGGCAAAGGAGGTAAGAATCCTCAGCCCTGTCCCCGGGAGCCGTGTTTGGCTCAAGAGAGTCGAGCCTGCCCCGATGAACAGGATCACCTGCTTGCCCGAGTTCCGACTTGCCTCGTTGATGAGAAGCCAACTTGAGAGCAAACCTGGAGGGCAGATCTCTGGACCGCTTCCACCTCCCGTGCCTGGAGGAGGCTGCTATCAGCCAATCGTCCAGGTAAGGGTACACCCGGGACTCGGGCGCCGCAGGAATGCTGTCACCACTGCCATGCATTTGGTGAAGACCCTGGGAGCTGGAGATAAGCCGAAGGGCATGGCTCGAATCGAAGAGGGATCCCTCCGCTCGAAAGCGGAGGAATCTCTGATGTGACGGATGGATAGGGATGTGAAAGAACGCGTCCTGTAGGTCCAGAGAGAACCAACACGTCGTGTTCCAGAGATGGTATTATCTGCACCAGAGTGACCATCCTGAAGGTTCGAGACCTTAGGAACTTGTGTTCAGTGTGGTAGGTCAGAATGGGGGCTGCCCCGTCGCTGAACCAGGAAATACCTGGACACGAACCCCTGGTTCTGAAGGGGGTCCTCCACCTCCTGATCACCTCCTTTGAGGAGGAGAGGATGTCGGCTCGGCACGCCAGTGAGGCTGCTGACCCCGAGGCCCCCGAGGTGCGACGGCCTGAAGGGCGGGGCCTGCTCGAATTCCAGAGGTAGGCTTTTCCCACCACCTCCGTACCCACCTGTCCGTGGTAACAGCAGACCAGGCGTGAAAGGAAGTGTCTGAGCCGGGCTCCCCACGGGAGAACTAGGGTGGTGACGGATGGGGGCGACACCCCTCAGCCCGTCACTGGGCAGGCTTGGAGGAGGGACCGCCGAGGGACCTCCCGGCCTTTACCTCCCTGCTTCCTGTTGGAGGAAGCCAGCACAGGTTTGGGTATTGGGATGAAGCCTGCTGGCCCTGACGCTGTTGGGCTAGGCTTGATCACGCTGGCGCAGAAGGACGAAAGGGCTTAGGGCTGTGGCTTTATGCCTTTGTCCTTCTGAGCGGAAGAGACCGAGTCCAAGGTAGCACTGACTTCTCGATCCTCTGCAGGTGACCTTCCACCCCAGGGTCGAAGCTGTCAGTCCTCAAAAGTGAACATCCGCCAACCTTGTGCTGGGTATCCGAGGTAAAGTGGATATCCTCAGCCAAGCTCGCACGACGATGGCCACTGCAGCCGCCAAAGACCTGGCACATGAGTCCCGATGTCTGAACGCAGTCTGGAGCTGCTGTTTGCCACCACCCTTGGTCCTGTCCCGCACCTGCCTGACCGTAGTCTGCAGATCTGCGGGAAGATGAGGGACAACCTCAGCCAGGGAGCCCAACAGGGCGTGAGAAAAATGTTCCATGAGGACGGCCGAACTGGCCTGACAAACGCCGAGAGAGGACACAGCACAAACTTTCCACCCGGCATAATCCAATTTCTTGGATTCCTTGTCGGGAGGTTTGTCCACATCCCTGGCATTCCCGGCACGCCGGAAAACGCTGTCGGTAACCAACCCCTCGGCCGAGGGGTGCTCCGAAAAACCGGACAGGGAACCGGGGACCGCGATACTCTTGCCACAACCTGGCCGGGCGCAGGGCAGGAAGCAGGATGCTGCCAAAGTTCCAAGGCTGGACCCACTACGGCTTTCGCCACCGAAAGGCCTCCATAGGAGAATCCTCGGTCCAGAATCTCCGTGAGGATACTAGGTCTGCTTAGCGAACGGGTTCGAGCTTCATCCTGGTGGACTCAAGATGAGTCGAGCAACCCCTAAGAAGGACGAAGGGCTATCGCCCATTGACTGCCCTCCCGAGGACCCAAGTCCAGTGCTTGAGAAGAGGGAGGAACCATCATCGGACTCAGAAGAGTCCTCAAAGAGCTGCCCTGGGCTCGAGCCACCCTCCACCTGCCGAGGTTTATCGGGAGTGAGGGTGACAGACAGCCTATGGGCAAACCCAAGGCCCGACCGAGAATTTTTGGTCGGAGCCCCAACCAATGGCTGTGGAGGCGGAAGGTTCCACCAGAATCGGTGGGCAGCTGGAATTGGTCAACAACCGGCCTGAGAACAGCTCCTCGACTACAACGAGGGATTGTTTCGCTGCTCCGTGACAGCCATTAATGGCCGGGAAGACGATGTGTCGGGCTTATTCGGTCAAAAGAAGCTGTTGCCACAAGTTCTTTGTACCTCCGACGCAATCTTGCGCCGGCCTCCCTCGTCGCGAGGAAGAGGAAGAGCGGTGGCGCCTGTCACTGTGTCGAGACCAGACCAACGGCGGCGGATCGGTTGGACTCAGAGATGTCCGGAGACCGAGACCGAGAGTCTCGACTAGGCAGAGGAAGGCGAGAAGTGTCGGAATGGCTCACTCGCTCGGACGATCCCACCGAAGGCTCTGGAACCGAGGCACAGATGAGCCGACGGGATCCTCAACTCCCACCGGGGGAACCGGGGAGAGGGGATTCTCAGCTTCTCCAGCCGACAACCCGTCTAACGGGTCGAGAAAAATCTCGACCGTGTCGACGGGAGTCTCAGTCAACTGGCCTGACGGGGACACCGTGAAGCCAGTGGCCGAAGCTGAGGGGTCGACCGAAGTCGACTGTCGACAAGGGGAAGGGTATCTTTCCCGCTCCCAAGAGCGTCAACGGAGAGACTTACTTTTGCTCTTTTCGGACCTGGAAAAAGGTCCCAAAGAAGTTGGACCCTCACCTTTGGTCGAGAGGGTCAGACAAAGCTCCTTAAAAGAAGCAGAGTACAAGGCACCGAGAGAGAGCGGGACAAATGCATGAGCGAGGTGAAAGGCGGCCCGCGCCACCTCTCTTGAGGCGATCATCTGTCGGGCTGATCCGCCCGAGCCCGCCGCGGACACCGCCAATCGGGCCTCTTTAGATTTCACCGGTGGAATTCTTTTCTTGGGGGCGCCCCAGTTGTAATCAGGCAGCACGGTCTTCAAGGACGTAGGCCGAAAAGGAAGAGCACAAGTCGCAGGCCTGCGGGTCGTGCTCAAGGCCCAGGCAGTAGACGCACGTGGAGTGCGGATCCGTCCTAGACATCTTCTGCCCGCAAGGGCACCTCCGAAAACCGGGAGTCGATTTGTCCATCGCAGCCGCGAGGAGAAGAAGACCAAGTCTTTTAGCAAAACTTTTGATTTCAACTTCAAGAATTAGGAACCAGTCTTAAACGCAGCGCTAAGGAGGGAACCGAGCTTCCAAGCGGTAAGGAAGATCTGGCGCCATGGGGCGGAGCTGAGAGTTTTACCACCCGGGTGGGTGGGAGGAGCCAGCTTGAAGACCTTCCGGCAAGATTTAAAGCGGCAAGGAACCTGCCAATAAGTGTGGATGAACAACATATCCATGTCCCTAGAACTTCGGATTCGTTCTGCGGACCGCCCGGTCCCTGTGGAAAATCAGATAGGGCTCCTTACAAACCAGAGCGTGAAGCTCCAAAATTCTCCAGGCTGACGTGATGGCAACCAGGAACAACACCTTCCAAGAAAGGAAGCGCAAATCACAGCTCACAGCCGGCTCAAAAGGAGGAAGTGTGAGCTTTTCCAAAATGAAGTTCAAATCCCAAGAAGGAGTTGGGTTGCAGATGTGGGGTTTCAGATGGAGAATCCCTTTCAGAAAGATTTCAGAGACTTCCAACTGAGCCACAGGTTTACCATCCACTAGCTCGTGTTACGCCAAAAGGTGGACCTTCAACAACGAATATGAAAGACCGGAATCTGACAGGTGAAGGAGGTATTCCATGACTTGAGGGGCAGAATATGAGAAGGGGTTCCAACCCATGGCGGTCGCCCAGATGGAAAACCGTTTCCACTTCATGGCATGAGTGGAACGAGTAGAGGGTTTTCTGGCCCCAGTGAGGACTTGAGCAACCCAGGAGGGGACACCAAAGCGAGAGATCGCTATGTCTGCAGGAGCCATGCATGAAGGTGCAGAGTCCTGAGCCCCAGATGTAGTAATCAACCTTGATCCTGAGTCAGGAGGTCATGGGTCACTGGAAGTGGAACCGATGGCTCCCTGGAAAGCTGTTGCAGCAGCGGGAACCAGATCCGTCTCGGCCAGAGAGGAGCGATGAGAATCATGTTTGCCTTCTCTGCTTGAAGTTTGAGGAGGACCCTCTGGAGAATGGGAAATGGAGGGAAGGCGTACCAAAATTTCCCTGCCCAAGACAGAGACAGCGCTTTGTGCCAGAAAGCACCATGCCCCGGAGCGAGCGGGCAAAATCTGGGAAGTTTTGCGTTGGATTTGGAGGTGAAAAAGTCGATTTCTGGACGCCCCAATGTAGGAAGATGGATTCCGCCACTTCCTGATGTAATTTCCACTCGTGAGCTAGGGTACGAGATCTGCTGAGACTGTCCGCCAGGACATTGAGAACACCTGGCACGTGCACAGCCACGAGGACCAGATTGTATTGTACCACCCAGTTCCACACCCGCATCGCCTCCCTGCACAAGGGGTATGAGCGGGTTCCTTCTTGTTTGTTGAGGTACCAAACTACTGACATGTTGTCCATTTGGACCAGCAGTGATCCCTTGGGAAGGAGGGTCTGGAAGGCCTGGAAGGCGTACAGGGCAGCCCTCATCTCCAGAACGTTGCTATGTAACATAGTCTCCAAGCTGGACCACAGTCCTTGGGCTTGGTGCTCTCCCTAGATGTGCTCCCCATTCCATGTTCAAGGCATCTGTGGTTAGGGATGCTATGGGAGTTGGGTTCTGGAAGGGAACACCCAAAGAAAGATTGCAGGGATCCCTCCACCAAAGCAATTCCTTCTGAACCGCTGAGGAGACCAGTACCGGATGGTTCAGGTCATCCAGGAGTCGATCCCACTGCATGCGCAAGGACCACTGAGTGAATCTCATGTGGAGCCTCGTGAGGGGAACAGTGGTTATAGAGGCCACCATCAGACTGAGAAGGCAAAGGATCTCCCGGGCCGGGATGGCCCTGGAAGAAGCCACTCGGAAAGCCTGACAGACCAGTGTCTCCACCCTGTCTGGACAGAGGAAAGCTCTGCAATGGACTGTATCCAAAACTGCCCCAATGAATTGAAGTTTCTGGGCAGCGGTCATAGAGGACTTGGGAATACTGGCAGTAATCCCTAGCCTGTTGAAAAGGTCCAAAGTGAAAGAAAGAGCCTCTAGTAGAGTCCCTGGATGGGGCTGAAATCAGCCAGTCATCCAGGTAAGGGAAAACCGAAATTCCCCTGCGGCGTAAGAAGGCCGCAACCACTGCCAGGTACTTTTAAACATCTGGGTGCCAAGACAGACCAAAGGGGAGCGCTTGAATTGGAAGTGTTCCCCTTGGAACTGAAACCGCAGGAACCGGTGGTGGCTGGGGAAGATGGGGACATGCAGGTAAGCATCCTGCATATCCAGAACGCACAACCAATAGTTCTCCAGAAGGAGCGGAAGAAGGCTCTGGAGAGTCAACATCCAAACTTTTTTGTACTCGACAAACTAGTTTAAGTTGCTTAAGTCGAGTATGGGTCTGAAATCCCCTGTCTTTTTTGGAACCAGGAAAAAATGGGAGTAAAACCTCTTTTCCCTGTGCTGGAGGGGAACGTGCTCTATTGCTTCCTTGAGCAAGAGGCTGTTCACTTCTTCTTGGACAAGACGAGCCTGATCCCTTGAATAGGAGGATCTTTTTGGTGGAGTTTCTGGAGGAAAGTCAAGAAACTTTATCGTGTGTCTGATGGGACACTAGCTGCAGGACCAATTCATCGGAGGTAATCGCCTTCCACTCCTGCATATGGCAGGCGAACCTCCCCCCCACCTGCTCGCCATCAGGAGACTGAGGAGACAGTGCGGATGGCGAGTCAGGAAGTGGACGGACGTTCAGGGGGAGGACCCCCTGCATGTCTCTGGTTGTTGGAGGCAGGAGGGGTGGCTGTACCCGTGGTCTTACGCTTTCCCTGGCGACATGCCGGGGCTTGATTTCTCTGCCTCCTGGTCCTTTTTTCCGAAAGGGCTGCTGTTGTTTGCCTGATCGGTACATGGACCTCACAGACCTGAGGGCAAGACCTCTGTCCTGCAGGTCAGTGATAATGTCCTTGGTGTCCCCACCAAAGAGTACCGAGCCCCTGAAGGGGGCATCTTGAATCGCTGACTGAACCTCCTTAGTAAGTCCAGAAAGGCGAAGCCAGGAGTGCCATCTAAGGGCAACGGCAGCTGCCGAGGTGCAAGCCACAGAATCGACTGAGTCGTATATGGCTCACAAAGCATGCCTACAAGAGAACTTGGAGAGGCGAAGATCCTTGACAAGCTCCTCCTTTAAAGTTGAGGGATCCACATAGCCTGGACTCGAGCTTCTAACCTGGCCAAGGTAACTTTCTCCTGAGACACCATATGGGCCACATAGTTAAGGGACTGAAGAGCACATGTGGCTGAAGCACAGATCTTTCTCCCGAACTGGTCCAGTTGCCTTGACTCTTTGTCCGAAGGAGAAGTGCTCAAGTGCTTGGGCGCAGCGGAGCAGTCATGAGCAGCCAAAATGACGACAGAGTCAGTCTTAGGGTGCATTTTCAAGAACGGGGCATCCTTTGGCGCCCAGTAAAGTCTGTCCGCCCTCTTGGGGACAGCTGGGAGGGAATGAGGCATCTGTCAGACGGTAGAGGTGAGGTCCTGATGAGGTACAATCCATGGAGGAATGGGGACCGGGGACAGGGACTCTAAGTCTTGCTGCTCTGCGAGTCTCTGTCTCATAGGGTCCTGATCCTCTGACTCCCAGTCAAAGAAATGCTTCATAGACCTCCGAAGGTCCGAAAAGGAAGGGTTCTCTGGTGGTGATTTTGGGGAAACCTTGCCTGACGGGCCCTCAGGCTCCTCCACGACTTCCTCCACAGAATCGTCGGCCCCTCATCATCATCATCGTCATCGTTGTCTGCCCCTACGTCAGGACGGTGATGGATATCAGGAAGTGCGACATCCTGACAAGTCTTCCCCAAGACGTGCACCATAGCCACATAAGAACTGCTCGGGGAAGCGTACCTTGGAGACCGTGGGAGAGGGAGTCTCGTCTCCTGGTCCGACATCAACTCTGACTGAGCCCCCTGCCACCAAGACTGAATCAGAGTCTTGAAGTCCGGTGCACCCAGAGGAGGCAGAGGGGGTGCTGGAGGAGGTTGTGGCTGAGGGGGTGGAAGAAGAGGCGGTATTACCGGTGGGGGTGGGTAATGATAACCTTGTAATCCCTGGTAATGAGAGTAGTGATTGAACCCAGGGTAGAACTGTCCGTAGTGGCTCCAGTCCGGAGGGGGGCCAGCTGGGTAGTGGTCCCCAGGAAAACCCAATGAGTAGTGGGGGACATTTCGGGGTCTAGAGTAGATCCCCGTCGTCAGGTCTGGCTGCGGAGGTACCCACGTTGGACCCACCGTTGTATATATAGGTTGGAGGTCCGGCATTGGGATAGCCCACGTCAGGGGAACTGACGCTGGAACCGGCACTACTCGATCCAGTGCCGGAAATGGGACTGGCGTCGGAACCGGACGAAGAGGCCCTGACGCAGGACCGGATCTGGCGTCGGGGCCAATGGCTGAGGCTGATCGACAGGTCCCGGCTGAGAAACCGTCATTGGGACATCCGGCGTTGGAGACAACGGCTGAGGCCGATCACTGGGCTCCAGCTGAGGCACAGGAACAGGGTTCGCCGGGTCCACTGGCAGGATCTTGGCTGGGGTCAGCTCTACAGGGATCCTGCCTGGAGGAGGAGGAGGGCCTCCAGTGTAAGGTCTGCCGGCCGAAGAGCCTCATTCCCTTTGACCCCAAGGAAAGAGCGTGGAGTAGACCCTGCAGAAGCGACTACGTTGAGGGGTTCTCCACTTTCTTCGCTAGAGGGACTCGCCGATGAATGGAAGGGTACGGGCGAAGGAAGAGGGGCTTTTTCCCCCTGGTTCTGCCGGATGTCAGGTGAGGTGCCATTAGGCCCCAACAGGGGAACCACACCTGAGCGGCCGTCAGGGATGGGTGTCTTAGCAGGTGGCATTGGGTGGGCTGGGGAGGAGCCCCCGGCTGACTTATCAGTGGGTGCCAGGCAGGTCCCCACAGGCTGGGGAGCCGGCTTACTGGCTGCTGCGCAGTCCGAGGAGGAGCTGGGGGCCGACTTATCGGCTGGCGCGGTACGATAGTCTCAGAAGCTGACAATTGACTGACCCGCTACGGCATTAGCAGACTTACCGTTTGATTTTCTAGCGGCAGCTGGGCTTTGCTCGTCGAGGGCTACGTGCCGTCCGCGGAGCGCTCCCACACCCTAGACTTCTCCTTATATTTCTTCGATGGAGACGATTTATCTGCTGAGGACTCTCTCTAATGATCCATCTTCTTCTCTAGAGAAGCCAGGCGGGCTTTCAAGAGATGGGCCTCCAAAGCCTGCTGTCTCCTTTTCTTAGTAGCCTGGTTAATGGTTTGGCACTCCGGACAGGAGGAGACAGGGTGGTCTGGGCCTAAACAGAAGATGCACTTGAGATGACCATCCTTGTGCAGAATCTGCATGCCACAGGACGAGTACTTCTTCTTGGGCGAAGACATCAATGAAAACGATACAAAAAGAAAGAATTTTAGCGAAGGAAATTTCCGATGCAAGACACTTTCACAACGATCACTATATGGAAGTCTGCAATGCAACTGACACGAGGCGACAGTGGGAAAGAACTGGCGCGCAGGCGTGTGAACTACCTACTATATACAGTCCGCTGACATCGGTCACGTGATGTCGGGTGGGCGGTCCCCCATCAGGGATTGCTAGAAAAGTCTGCAGTGCGGCCCGACTCCAGGTGGCGCCAGTTCTACATGTGATGACCTACTGAAGGAACCCTCTCGAAGTAAGATCTTTTGTTATCAGAAGACTAACAAACCATTTCTGGCGGAAGCCTCTACTGCTTGTTTCAGGAACGTCCCTGCCACAGATATATGTGCGGCTGCCACTTGGAGTTCTGTCCATACCTTCACTAAGCATTACAGTTTGGACATTGCTTCTAGGCATAGAGCAGGCTTTGGCCTAGCTGTTCTTCAGGGACTCTTGTCCTAAGATCCCTGTTTCCTGCAGACTTGTTCCTACCTCCCATGTCTCAGACTTGTCCGATTTGGGACTCAGTCCTATATGTTAGTACCAACTGCAAGAGCACTCTTGAAGTAAAATAATACAGGTACATAGGAACTTACAGTAACAGCAGATCTTCGAGAGAGGCTTTTGCAGTTGGTACTGCTTTCTCTCTCACCTTCCCCCTGGGTTTCTTCTACTACTTCTCCTTTTATAGCTTTATAGCTCCAGGCACCCACTACCATCTACTGTCGCACCTTTCTAGGTCTCCAGTGGGAGAACTGGAGGGCAGACATGGGGACCAATCACAATATAGCGCCACACTGACGTCGGTCACGTGACGTCGGGTGGGCAGTCCCCCAACCAGACACTACTAGCTAAAATTTGCCGTGTGGTCCTAGTGCCTGGTGGCTTAGTCCTATACGTCAGTACCTACTGCAACAGCCTCCCTTGAAGATCTACTATTATGGTAGGTTCTTACGTAACTGTACTATCTGGTATCAAGGGAGTTATCACCTGGGTCAGTGGAAGGAGCCAACCTGAAGACCTTCCAGCCAGAAAATTAAAGTGAAAGGATACTGCCAGCTAGAAAGCCAGGTTTCAATGCCGACCCACCAGTGCAGCGGCAAGGTGTCCGATTCTAATGCCGACACCCCGGGTTTGGGAACGGACACGCAGAGTTGGAGCGTCGGCTGGGGGAGGAGGACTGAGTGTCCGACGGACAGCTCTCCTCCTCCAGAGGGAGGGTGGGTGAGTGTCCAGTGAGCGACTTGATCTCTGACGGAGGATGGGGGGGGGTGCAGCAAGCTGGCACCTAATTACTGGAAAGGCATGCCAGATGCTGATGCTTCGCCATCGCATCATTACACCCACACCTCCCAATGGGGTCATAAGGAAAAAATAGTGGCTGCCATCTATAACGCCTGCTCCTCTGGCCCCATTCGCCAGAGTTTCAAAGAAATGTAAATAACACATAACCCCCCATGATACAATGCATCATGGGAAGTATATGCAACTCACCATAAGAACCACCAGTCTAAATTCTTTCATGGTGATTTGAGTATACTTCTCAGTATATACTGCATTATTGGGATACGTGTAATGTTACATTTCTAGTGGCTGATTTCTAACCAACATAACAACATAGTCCAGGTGCTCCACCAGCAACTCTTACAAACACAGAAACATGGACAATGCCAACAGAAAAAGACTGAAAGCCAGCTCCATGACACCGAGCAATGGGGCAACACTCTGGCATGCTGGCAACCCGGGTTTGTGCCCTGGCCAGGGAATCAGGAGCAGAGGCCGGCAGGAGTTAAGAGCATTCCATGGACGTTTGCCTCCCCGGGGGATGGGGTGTTGCAGACCACTCTTGCAGTGACTCCTGGCAGTGGCTTGTGGAGATGCTCTAGGCTACATGGGTGACCACATGCAGCCAAGCATCCCCACCTCCAGGACGCTGCTGCAGCCACATCTGTGGAAGGTGGGTGGAGACCCAAAAAGCAGAAAATGCAGGATCAGCGCAGGATGCCACCCGCTGTGTACTAAGGACCTGGGCAGCCTATTCCCAGGCGCTCCCAACAGAAACCAAGTACATCCTCTGGAGTCAACCTCCCAGACCTGGGGTCCCGCCTTTGGGGGAGGCAACCCAGGGAGGAACACCATGGTGGAGGCAAGTCCTGGGAGGATGGGTTGGGGTGCACAATGGGGCCGATGGGGACCATTTTGGGTGGGAGCAAAAAAAAAAGAAGAAAGAAGACTGAAGCTCCATCCCATCTGCTCGTGGTTCCCTATCAGCCCCTGGGACTTAAATGTCATCCAGGGTACTAGCCCTCTACCCTCTCCCAATAACATTTTCCCTGCTACTATTGTCATGAGTAGCCAGTATAGCCTGCCCTCTGTCACAGCTGTGCTTGAAACCATTTATGGTTTAGGCTCTTACTACCTCAGCTGGCAGAATGTTGCCAAGGCTCCACTGCTCTCTCTGTAAAGTAATACTTCCTCATATCCCTATTGAACCTCTCCTGTCAGTTTCCACTCAGGCCAATGAGTTAAGGAAGTAACAGATTCAACTCCTTGGTATCTATTATGTTAATGAGCTTTTATTTTTATATATGCTAGACTCCTTCTACTTATTCAAGGTTTGGTTGTCATCCTGTGGTACAAATTCTTATATGGTTAGCAGGCATGCCAGCTTGGCTCCAAGTCTGTTTTTTTCTGGCCTTTCTGGGTTGCTGTGGGGATGCAGAGCTTGAAAGCGAACTGCTGTCCCACTCCTTTGGCTCAACAGAGGAATGCACAGCTGTGGCTCCTTGCTTCAAACTGTGAGCCACACCTGTCCACTTCGCTCTGGCTTCAAAAGAGGAGAGTGGATGGCTGAGCCTCCTTGGCTCAAATGCTGCATCCCTAAAGGTAAACCTCAGGAAAAAGCCAGAAATATACAGACGTCGAGCCAAGCTAGCACCCTACTAACCATATAAAGATCTGGACCTCAGGCACTGAGCTAGCCATACCGGAGTTAAGATTATGACCACCAAAACTTGAGAAGGCAGAAGGAGTCCATGAAACCTCAGTTTCGGATGCTGTTAGAGGTAGCATATTTGAAAATCAAAACTCATTAAGATATAGGATACTCAGGAGCCGAGTCTCTATTCCTTCATCCCTTTAGCTCATTTGCAAACTGCTACCAGAGGCCTTCTGTACATTAGAATGCAACCATTTCTACTGGTCCAGCATCCAGGGACCCCCCCCTTTTTGCAAAATGTTTCACTCATGCCCCGTGACCTCCAGTTTCTCCTTATGCTATATAACTCCTATCATATCACCCTTCTCCCAACTGGCATCATGCGAGTAAAGTTTTAATGCCTCGAGCTGTTCCTTGTAGGATCTGCCTTGATGGCCCTGTTTCATCCTGTTCACCCTTTGTTGCATTGCCTCTAACCTGTCTTTATCCTTCCTCATCTTAGGACTCCAGAACTGGTAATAATACTCCAGGTGAGGCCTCACCACTGATCTACACACAGGTAATATTACCACTTTACTACTATTGTCAATACCCCTCCCGATGCCTCCCACTGGGTCGCCCTTGAAAAAGGGACTGCTGTGGTCCCAGCGTACGTTCTCGGTTACCAAAATTAAATAAATAAATAAATAACCTTGCACTTGCCTTCCAAAAGGCCTCTCTGCACTGCCTTGACTGTTCGAGGGTGTTACTAGTGATGACTCACTCCTAGGTCCGTCTGTCATAGTGTTCAGCTTAACCCCGCCCATCCAGTATTCAGTCATGGGGTTTTTGCTACCCAGGTGCATTAACTTGCACATTCTGGCATTTAATTTCAACTGCCAGAGCTCAGACCAACTTTCCATTCTATGCAGGTCACTCTGCATACCACCCTAATTCCCTCGTCGCTATCTACCCTCTCACAGAGCCCTGTGTCATCAGCAAAAAGATACAACCTGCCCCGGATTCTATAACTAATGTCACTGATGAACAAACTGAAAACGGCCGACCCTAAGACAGATAACTGTGGCACCCCACTTGTGACCACCCTCTCTTCTGACTTAAAGCCATTTACCATGACCCACACAGCCATCTGGTTAGCTAAACCTTCCTGCAATCACTTGCTTTTTTTTTTTTTTTTTTAAACTGTATATTTTGCAGACAGGAATACTTTAGATGGAAATGTGCCATTGGCAGAGTATAAGCCCTGAACTAGGTATTGGAAACACAACCATCAGTCTAGGTTCCATTCTCACATGGACTATAGTATTCCTTTCCCAGTTCAATGTATTCATACCATTCCAAGCAAAGGCTAATAATGCACCAACTTTTTGTCATCTAAAACCTTCAAAGGTAACCACAATACTACAATCTATAGAACTGATGAGGAACAAACACATGGTTTTTCATTTGTGTTTTTTTGACTTTACTCTTTAGGCTTTTCTACAGCGTCCCCTGACAGCACAGCCTACAGGTTACAGTAATGAGCTGTGAATGAGCTTGGTACATTCAGCAGACCGAGTTTGATTTCCACAACCTCCAGTTGTATACTGTCTGATCCTAAGCAAGTCACTTAACCTCCCGAGGGCTCCCGGATCACCCCTGAACCAGATTTTGTACCTAGTGGGCCTTACCCAGTTACCAAAAGAATTAAAAAAAATTTCCAAACACTCATACTCCTGTGATCTCTCGGAGAACTTCCACCTGTACAACACCTCAAAATACCTAATCCACTTTCCTTTCTTCACCCTCTGCTTCAAGCAGCTCTCACTCACAAAGACAACCTGACCAGAGCTTCCCCCTCATAAGAAAAGGGAAATGCACCTTTTTCTCTACATTTTTCTTAGCCACCTTTCCTCCAAGAGTTCAAGTAAGTTTCTCTGTAAAACACCGGAATCCCATGTTTTATTTTTTGCAAAATAATATTTTTGTTGCATCTTTTTGTAAACTTACATTGCAGGCTGGTCTAGAGCTATCTTCGAAGTACTGGTTAACTGGGAACCGCCCCTTTGCTCCTCTTGGCTCGAACAACTAGAAGATCTTTCGGGAGACTGCAGCCTGTCGGACTGTCGACTTCTTGTGAGAGGGATCACTTCCTGAGTCTCAGTGGGAGTCTGGTTTTCTATCACTTCATGGGACGGCAGTACTTTCTGATCTACTGATTGGTGCTGAAAACAAATGAAACACTAGATGAGTTCCAAAACGAAATCATTTACTTTTTCTTTCCCATATAGGTTTTTCACACTCCTGGGTTACTGACTTGCCCCCATCTGGTCAGTCTCCCAGCCATATCACCCGCCTTCTAAAGGACTTACCACTCCTTTAGGCTCCCACAGCCTCCCCCCTACTGGAGCCACTGAGGCAGCCCAAGCCCCTCTGGAGTCTGAACCATTTAACAAGGTTGCCTGGTCAGCTGTGCAAGGGTCTGCGAGGCACTAGACAATCATCCTGCCGCAGCTGGGGGTCCCATCCCCAGAGACACCGCTGCCAGAAAATATACAGGGCACTCACATGAGCTGACATTAGGCAACACCCCCCCTTCTTGCTATGTGGCTCCATTTGCATCCCTACCCGGTAACACCCAGGTGGCGGCAGCAGTGTGGCGCATATTAAAAAGGGCAGCAGTCACTGGGATGCTCAATCCTTCTCCACCAGGATGGCCCCTGATATCCTGGCTTGCAACCAAAACCTGCTTGCTGATGCCATAAGCAGCACCCCTGCAATGACACCTACAGGCCAGTAACAACATCATTTCCAAGGAACTTTCATACATACAATAGAAATTTGGAGTTTCTCTATATACTATACTTCAGTCAGTATTATCCTGAAAAAAAATCTGCATTCTATAAAAGGCCCGCTTACTGGAGAAAAAGGTTTTGCATTGTCATAACTTTTTCAAGTCTGAAATTTTTCATTTTAACTGCTGCACCAAGCAAACTGAACTCCTGAAAACATTTTCTTCTTTATGTGTGCTACTGTCTTGAGAGAAAGCACTTGAATTACTTTGCATTAGTGTCCAGCCCCTGAACTGTGCAACTGCCTGACAGGTTCAAGAGTCATGAGCCTCCAGTAGATTCCCATGGTGCATTTCACTACAACTTAGTTCATATTTTTAAGGAGGAATGTACCTCTGGTTCACATTCTCGCTGTTCTGCACTCTCCTTTCCAGCAGCTTCTGGGTCAGCCTTGTTCTCTCCAGCATCCTTTTCCTGCACTGGAGTTTCTCTCCTCCCTGCTGTCCTTCCTAAGTTGGGTTTTGGCCTCTGGAAGCGACTCCTCACCAACAGGGTTGGTTTGACTCCCGTTTGCTGTTCTTCTTGGGAACGAGCTTTCTCATTAGAGCTAGGAAAGTAAAAATAATTTAAAGTCACAGCCTGAGGTTGCTTCAAGCATTAGTAAATCCTAGACATTTTGATCACTCTGTATAATTCTATTAAATAAGAGTCAAGACACACACAACATGTTAAATGAGTGAGAAATTACTGAAACAATTGGAGGTCAAATAAAATAGGTTACTCTTCTGTCCTCTGTAACCGTACTTCTAGGAGTGATATATGGTTCACATCCACACTTTGGCAGTTTCACCGGAAGGGTCTCATTGGCCAGATGTCCTTAAGCTAGGCTCCTCCCACCATTTCCAATCTTAGGATATGCTCTCTAGTTTTTTTTTTTTTTTTTTTATACTTAATATTGTATTTATTGATAAAACAGACATTGTATACATACATTTGAGACTGAATTTGCCATTCTGACCAAACTGTCAGCATAGCCTTCCAATTACCTCACCTCAAGTACCCGGTGCAGAAAATGTTCCAATCCCTATCAAAGCATCATTCTGCACAGCTGCAACGTTATTCCACTCCACAGGTGCGAAAACACATTTTGGGCAGGATTTAGAAAATGACAGCTGTGACATACATGAGGTAGGGTAATAAGAAGGCTATACTGAAAATCTGGGGTCAAAATAACTAAAAATTCCAAAGTTATGCAGGTGCGTAGCAAAATTGCAACGAATGGTCATACCTTTGCCATTTTTTCATATTTTGACCCCAAATTTGCAACATAGCCTTCTTATGACCCCACCTCATGAACGATATGACTGTCATTACAAAAATGTTGCCCAAAAGGTGAACTTGTCAAGCAACTGCTAAATTACCTTTCAGGAGGGAGTTGCATAATGACAGTTATATTGTTCATCAGGTGGGGTCCCCAAAAGGCCATCTTGAAAATTTGGGGTCAATATGTCATAAAATTACTCAGATATGCACCAAAGCTGAACCCTGCACTGAAATACATACAGATGTCCTTAAGCTAAGCTTCTTCTTAGTTTCTCATACTGCAGTCGCCGGTTCCAGCAGCAAGACATGTCTTCGATCAGGAGAGTGGATCTTGAATCTGGGACCTGTTCAGGTGACTGACAGTCTATGGGTGTGTACTGGGGGGGGTGTGAACAGTGAGAGGCCGGGTGGAGGTGCAGGAGTGATCGGCGATGGACCGTTTTTAGTTTTGCAGGTTTAAAAAGAAAAATCACTAAGGGACACAGTGGGGACAGCGATCAGATGGTGATAGGGGGGTGCCACTAGACAGCAGGGAACGACAAAATAATGGGAACAGTGATCGGATGGGGGGGTACCACTAGACACCAGGAATAGGAAAAATGGCATTACGGGGACAATGGTGATCGGTGGAGGGGGCATTAGACACCTCAAGGGCTGGTAGTCAGAGGGTGGGGGCACCACTAGACACCAATGAAAATTAAAGAAAAATGTGGAGGACGACCAGCTTATATGATTAGCAATCACTGCTAATTAAGCTGGTAATTGACTCGCATTTCCCAACTCTTGGGTCACAAATTGTGATGCGAACCCACTTATTTAATACCTTGTGATCATATGTTTGTATTTTATAAAATAATAAAATACAAATAAAAACAAAATCTGCATCCCTAAGGGTAAATCCAGGAAAAAGCCAGAAATAAACAGACATGGAACCAAGCTGGCAAGACTGCTAACCTAACCATATAAGATTTGGACCTCAGGAAGTAAGTTTGCCATTCAGGAGTCAGATGATGACCACCAAACCCTGATAAAGTAGAAGGAGTCCATGAAACATCAGTTTCTGATATTGCTAGAGGTGGCATACTTAAAAATAAAGCTCACTGAGATAGGAGATACACAGGAGGTGAGTCTCTATTCCTTCATCCCTTTAGCTCATTTGCAAAGTGCTACCAGAGGCCTTCTGTACATTAGAATGCAACCATCTCGGGCCGGCCCAGTGGCGCAGGGGGTTGAGGTGCTGGAAGATAAACCTCGTGCCACGACAGCGACCAGGGTTCAGGAACGAGCATGGGTCATCGGGGGTCGTCAGGGGTGCGGGACAGGACGTTGAGTAGCTGCCGGCTGACAGCTCTCCATCTCGGGAAGGTTCAAGAGGGTTTCGTGGTGCTTGGCTGCCCCCCAGTGGAGGCTGGGTGGCAGTGCTGCCTCCGAGAGCCCAGGCGCAAGGCCTGGGGAGCATGGAAGGGACTGCTGACTGGAGCTGCGGCACGTATGTGCGCCTCCATGCACATGCGTTGCCACTTCCGGGGTCCCAGGATCATAGGGGAGAGAAAATGGTGGAAAGAATAGGGGGTAACTGCACGATAAAGTCTCCGTGCTGGCTCTGGAGTTCATCCAGGACATGCATAGTGCAAGGAAGTTCCCGAAAGACCTGGGGCCAGGTAAGGGTGGCGGAGGGCAGCAGTGGCCTGCCGCGGCGGATAAAGAAAGTTTAAAAAAAAAGAATGCAACCATTTCTAGTGGTCCAGCATCCAGGGATCACCCCAATCTTTTTGTAAAATGTTTCACTCATAGCCCATGACCATGATTTTCTGCTTATGCTAAATAATTCCTCACAGTTCACCTTATTCATTCCTTTCAGGAATCTGAAGGTCTCTATCATGCCACCCTTCTCCCGTCTGGTATCATGTGAGTATATTTTTAATGCCTTAAGCCGTTCCTTGTAGGATCTGCCTTGATGGTCCTGTTTCATCCTGGTCACCCTTTATTGCATTGCCTCTAGCCTGTCTTTAGCCTTCCTCATCTTAGGACTCCAGAACTGGTAACAGTACTCCAGGTGTGGCCTCACCACTGATCTATACACAGGCAATATTACCACTTTACTACTATTGTCAATATCCCTCCTGATGCCTCCCACCGGGTAGCCCCTGAAAAAGGGACATTTGTGGTCCCAGCGTACTCGGTTACCAAAATTAAATAAATAAATAAAAAACATCACACTTGCCTTCCAAAAGACCTGTCTGCACTGCCTTCACTGTTTGAGGGTGTCATTAGTGATGACTCACTCATAGGTCCCTCTGTCATAGTGATCAGCTTAACCCCGCCCATCCAGTATTCGGTCATGGCGTTCTTGCTACCCAGGTGCATTAACTTGCACATTTTGGCATTTTAATTTCAACTGCCAGATCTTAGACCACCTTTCCAATCTATGCAGGTCACTCTGCATCTCCCTAATTCCCTTGTCATTGTAATCAGCAAAAAGACACAACCTGTCCCAGATTCTATCTCTAATGTCACTGATGAACAAACTGAAAACATCCGATCCTAAGACAGATACCTGTGGCACCCCACTTGTGACCACCCTCTCTTCTAACTTAACGCCATTTACCACGACCCACACAGCCATCTGGTTAGCTGGACCTTCCTGCAATCACTTGCTTTCTTTTAAAAAAACTGTGTATTTTACAGTCAGGAATATTCTACATAGAAATGTGCCACTGTCAGAGTATAAGCCCTGAACTAGGTACTGGAAACACAACCAGCAGCCTGGGTTCCATTTTCACTTGGGCCACAGTATTCCTTCCCAGGTTCAATATATTCACATCATTCCAAGCAAAGGATAATGCACCAACTTTCTGTCTTCTAAAATCTTCAAAGATAACCACAATACTACAATTTATAGAACTGATGAGGAACAAACGCACTTTTATGTTTTTTCATTTGTGTTTTTTAACTTTACTCTTTAGGCTTAACTACAGCTTCCCCTGGCAGTACAGCCTACAGGTTATAGTAAGCAGCTGTGAATGATCTTAGTACATTCAGCAGACCGGAGTTTGATTTCCACAATCTCCAGTTGTATATTGTGTGATGCCGAGCAAATCACTTACCTCCCCAGTGCTCCCGGGTCACCCCTGAACCAGATTTAGTACCTAGTGGGCCTTACCCAGTTACCAAAAGAATTAAAAAAAATTTCCAAGCACTCATACTCATGTAATCTCTTGGAGAACTTCCACCTGTACAACACCTCAAACTCCCTAATCCACTTTCCTTTCTTCACCCTCTGCTTCAAGCAGCTCTCACTCACCAAGACAACCTGACAATAGCTTCCCCCACATATGAAAAGGGAAATGCACCTTTTTCTGTACATTTTTCTTAGCCTCCGCCCCTCCAAGAGTTCAAGTAGGTTTCTCTGTAAAACACCAGACTCCCATGTTTTGTCATTTGCAAAACAGTATTTTTGTTGCATCTTTTCGTAAACTTACATTGCAGGCTGGTCTAGAGCGATCTTCGGAGTACTGGCTAACTGGGAACCGTCCCTTTGCACCTCCTGGCTCTCGCATCCAGAGGATCTTTCGGGAGACTGCAGCCTGTTGGACCGCTGACTTCTTGTGGGAGAGATCACTTCCTGAGTCTCTGTGGGAACCTGGTTTTCTATCACTTCATGGGACGGTAGTACTTTCTGATCTACCAATTGGAGCTGAAGACAAATGAAACACTAGATGAGTTCCAAAACTATATCATTTACTTTTTCTTTACCATATGGGTTTTTTGCCCTCCTGAGTCACCGACTTGCCCCCATCTGGTCAGTCTCCCAGCCATATCACCCGTCTTCCAAAGGACTTAACACTCCTTTAAGTTCCCACAGCCTCCCCCACACTGAAGCCATCAAGGCAGCCCAAGCCCCTCTGGAGTCTGAACCATTTAACAAGGTTGCCTGATCAGCTGTGCAAGGGACTGCAAGGGAGTAGGCCATCATCCTGCTGCAGCTGGGGGTCCACGATTTTCCGCCCATCCCCAGAGACACCGCTGCCAGAAAGAATACAGGGCACTCACATGAGCTGACATTAGGCAACACCCCCTCTCTGCTATGTGGCTCCATCTGCACCCCCACCCGGTAACACCCAGGTGGCGGAAGCAGTGCAGCGCATATTAAGTAGTGCAGCAGTC
Organism: Neoceratodus forsteri; assembly: GCA_016271365.2. Classification (NCBI taxonomy): domain Eukaryota; kingdom Metazoa; phylum Chordata; order Ceratodontiformes; family Ceratodontidae; genus Neoceratodus; species Neoceratodus forsteri. Next base: position 512,681,951 of record CM057454.1, read on the forward strand.
ACTGGGATGCTCAATCCTTCTCCCCCAGAATGGCCCCTGGCATCCAGATTTGCAACCAAAACCTGCTCACTGACGTCATAAGTGGCACACCTGCAATGACGTCAATAAGCCGGCAACAAAATAATTTCCAAGGAACTTCCATACATACAATAAAAATTAGCACATTCTGTATAGTGTATTTCAGTCAGTATTATCCTGAAAAAAAATCTGTATTCTATAAAAGGCCCGCTTACTGGAGAAAAAGGTTTAGCATCATCATAACTTTTTCAAGTCTGAAATTTTTCATTTTAACTGCTGCACCAAGCAAACTGAACTCCTGAAAACATTTTCTTCTTTATGTGTGCTACTATCTTGAGAGAAAGCACTTCAATTACTTTGCATTAGAGTTCCAGCCCCTGAACTGTGCAACTGCCTGACAGGTTCAAGAGTCATGAGCCTCCTGTAGATTCCCATGGTGCATTTCACTACAACTTAGTTCTTATTTTTAAGGAGGAATGTACCTCTGGTTCACATTCTCGCTGTTCTGCACTCTCCTTTCCAGCAGCTTCTGGGTCAGCCTTGTTCTCTCCAGCATCCTTTTCCTGCACTGGAGTTTCTCTCCTCCCTGCTGTCCTTCCTAAGTTGGGTTTTGGCCTCTGGAGCGACTCCTTACCAACAGTGTTGGTTTGACTCCCGGTTGCTGTTCTTCTTGGGAACTAGCTTTCTCATTAGAGCTAGGAAAGTAAAAATAATTTAAAGTCACAGCCTGAGGTGGCTTCCAGCATTAGTAAATCCTAGACATTCTGATTACTTTGTAGAATTCTATTAAATAAGAATCAAGACACAACATGTTAAAATGAATGAGAAGTTACTGGGACAATCGGAGGTCAAATAAAATAGGTTACTCCTCTGTCCTCTGTAACCGTACTTCTAGGAGTGGTATATGGTTCACATCCACATTTTGGCAGTTTCACAGGAAGGGTCTCATTGGCCAGATGTCCTTAAGCTAAGCTCCTCCCACCATTTCCAATCTTAGGCTATGCCCTCTAGTTTTATTACTTATTAGTGTATATATATTGATAAAACAGACATTGTATACATAATTTTGAGACTGAATTTGGCATTTTGACCACATTGTCAGCACAGTCTTCCAGTTACCCCACCTCAAGTACCCGGTGCACAAAATTTTCCAATCCCTGCCAAAGTGTAATTTTGTGCAACTGCAACACTATTCCACTCCATAGGTGCGAAAATACAGGTTACTCACCTGTAACAGGAGTTCTAGGAGTGGTATATGTTGTTCACGAACACTTACTGGCAGGTTCCTTGCCGCTTTAAATCTTGCCGGAAGGTTTTCAAGCTGGCTCCTCCCACCCACCCAGGTGGTAAAACTCTCGGCTCCACCCCATGACGCCAGATCTAGCCCGCTAGAAGCCAGGTTGCGCGTCGAAGCCGGGGAGGTCGGGTGGGTTGTGTGGATGAACAACATATACCACTCCTAGAACTTCTGTTACAGGTGGGTAACCTGTATTTCTAGGGAAAATGGATATGTAGTTCAATCCACACTTACTGGCAGACTCCTAGCAGTTCTCCGGGAGGAGGGAGGCAAGGCGCGCACCCCCTACTTAGGGAATAAGGACTGGAGAACTGAGGTCCCAAAACCAGCATCCCGGCGTGACTCAAGGTCGATGTGGTAGTGAGTAATGAAGGTGTGTGCTGACTGCCAGGAAGCAGCACTGCAGATTTCCTGTATAGGGACGTCCCTGGAAGCAGCCACCGATGCAGCGGTATGGCGGGTAGAATGAGCTCTTATCCCTTTGGGAGGCTCCATGCCCGCCAACCTATAGCAGAGATCTAAGCAGGAGGTGACCCACCTGCCTATTGTCCACTTGGCTGCAGGTCTGCCAGGTGCGGCTTCAGCGTAGGTGACAAACAGATGGCGAACCTCTCCCCTAACTTTAGCCGTCCGCTCCTTATAATAAGAGAGCGCTCTTCTAGGGTAGAAAGTATGGAGCTTATATTCAGCCTCCGAGGTGTGACTGGGGTAGAACACCGGCAGAGTCAACACCTGGTTAAGGTGTAACTCCGACACCACCTTCAGAAGGAATTTCGGTGGGGCGCAGGACAACCTTGTCCCTATAAAAGATCAGATGAGACTCGATGGAAAGCGCCTGGAGCTCTCCCATACTTCTGGCTGACGTAATAGCCACCAAGAAGGCGGTCTTCCACGACAGGTGGGCGATATCGCACCTGTGCATTGGTTCAAATGGCTTTCCCGTGAGCTTACCCAATACCAGCAGTAGATCCCACGGAGGTGGAGGTTCTCGCACTGGAGGGGATATGTGATCAAGGCTATTGAAAAAGCGCCTGACCACTTTCTCTCCTGCACCACCGACTGCTTTCCTCGCCCGCCGTAAGCAGTGATGGCTGCCAGGTGCACCTTAAGGGTTGTCGACCGAAGCCCTAGCTGAGAAAGGGACCACAGGTAGTCCAGAATGCTAGCCAAGGAACAGGAGGAAAGGTCCAACCCCTTATCCTGACACCAAATGGAGAATCTCTTCCATTTGAAGGCATAGCATTTGCTGGTCGACTCCTTACGGGATGCCTCAACAACGTTGAGGACCTCGTCAGAAAGACCCACGGCCTAGAACTCTAGCCGCTCAGAAACCAGGCCGTCAAGTGCAGCAATTGAAGGCCCAGATGGAGTACCTTCCCCTTGTTGACTGAGATCAGGTCCGGGCGGGCTGGAAGCCGCCTCGGGAGCCTGGAGCTGAGGCTGAGGAGATCTGGGTACCAGAACTGGTGGGACCAGTCTGGGGCTACCAGAATCACCTGCACATTGTCCCTCTTCGCCTTAAGAAGCACCTTGTGGATCAAGGGAAATGGAGGGAAGGTGTAGAAGAGGCCCAGGGTCCACGGCCTCGAGAAGGCATCCCCCTGCAGTGAGTCCTGCTGAGGGGGGTGGGCATGAAACAGCCTCAGCTTCGCATTCTCCCTGGAGGCAAACAGGTCCACCTGAGGGGTGCCCCACTGGGAGAACAGATCTTGTACTATCTCCGGCAGGAGAGACCACTCGTGAGATGCAGCGCCTATCCGGCTTAGGGCATCGGCCAGACTGTTGGAGGCTCCTGCCACATGGATGGCTAGGAGATCCGCCTCCAGGCTGATCACGAGAAACCAAGTGTGGAGCGCCTCCTTGCACAGAGAAGAGGATTGCATCCCACCCTGCCAGTTGAGGTAGTACATGGTCGTGGTGTTGTCTGTCTGGACCTGGACCACTTGACCCCATACAAACGGAGCAAAGGCAGTAAGGGGCTAATCGGACCGCTCGAAGCTCCAGCAGGTTGATGTGGCATCGAGACTCCTGAGGGGACCAGAGGCCGTGGGCTCTGTGCTCCCCTCAGATGTGCACCCCAACCCATCAGAGAGGCGTTGGTCGTGACAGTGACCGACGACTCGGGGCGGACAAACGGGATACCCTCCTGCAGATGAGCTGGAACGAGCCACCACTGGAGACTGTTCCACATCTCCTGGGTCACAGTCACTGGCTGGTCCACAGGACCAGAGCGCTGTGACTATTAGTGGGCCAGCGCCCATTGCAAGGGACGCATGTGCCAGCAGGCCCAACGGACCACGCTGGTGCAGGCCGCTATGAGGCCCAGGAGGCACAGGGAATACCAGGCAGGGCGTAATTGCCCAACCAGAAATGATTGGGCAAAGGAGGAAAGGACCTCGGCCCAGTCCGCTGGAGCTGTGCTCTGGCTCGAAGAGAGTCGAGCTCTGCCCCGATGAACTGAATCACCTGCGATGGCACAAGTTCTGACTTGGCCTCGTTGATAAGGAGGCCAATCTGAGAGCAGACCTGGAGGGCCAGATCCCTGAACCGCTCCACCTACAATTTGGAGGGGCCTGCAATCAGCCAGTCGTCCAGGTAAGGGGTACACCCAGACCCTCGGCACCGTAGGAATGCTGTCACCATTGCCATGCATTTGGTGAAGACCCTGGGAGCTGGAGAGAGGCCGAAGGGCATGGCCCGGAACTCGTAACAGGATCCCTCTGCTCTGAAGCAGAGGAATCGCTGGTGAGACGGACGGATTGGGACGTGAAAGAATGCATCCTGAAGGTCCAGAGAACAGAACCACATGCCTCGTTCCAAGGATGGAATGATCTGAGCCAGAGTGACCATCCTGAAGGTGCGAGACCTTAGGAACTTGTTTAGGTCGTGTAGGCTGAGAATGGGGACACCAGCCCCCTCCGTTTTGGGACCAGGAAGTACCTGGACACAAACCCTGGGTCTGCAGGAGGGTCCGCTACCTCTCTGATCACCTCATTCTGGAGGGGCAGGGCAATGTTGGCTCGACGAGCCGACAGAGAGGCTGCGGAACCCATAGCCCCCCGTGGGGCGATGGCTCGATAAGGTGGGGACTGCTCGAATTCTAGAGGCAGACCCCTGCCCACCACTTCCAACACCCAGCGGTCCATGGTGATAACGGACCAGGCAGAAAGGAAGTGGCGGAGCCGTCTCCCCACAGGGGGAACCCGGGGAGGAGTGACAAGGTTGTGGGCGACACCCCTCAACCCGTTACTGGGAAGGCTTGGAGGAAGGGCCGGCTGAGGAGCCACCTGGGACTTTTCCTCACGACTTCCTGCTGGAGGAAGCAGCAGGTTTGGCTTTGGGGTGCCAAGTGCGACCCTGCTGGCCCCGATGCTGGTGTTGCTGAGCAGGACGTGCCGCAGGGGCTGAAGGACGAAAGGGCTTACGCTGATGCTGGTGGCCTTTGTCCTTCTGGGCAGACGTGACCAAGTCCAAGGTGGCATTGGATTTCTCTATCCATTGGAGATGACCCTCTACCCTGGGACCGAACAAGTCGGTACCCAGGAAGGGAACATCTGCCAGCTTGTGCTGGGTATCCGTCGTAAAGGTGGAGATCCACAGCCAAGCTTTGCGGCGCATGGCCACCACGGCCGCTACTGACCAGGCACACGAGTCAGCGATGTCCAAAGAAGTTTGGAGCTGCTGTTTGGCCACCGCCCTTCCCTGGTCCCGCACCTGCCTGACCGTCATTTGAAGGTCAGCCAGGAGATGAGGAATCACCTCATCCAGGGACCCCAAAAGGGCATGTGAAAAGTGTGCCATCAGGATGGCCGAGCTAGCCTGATGAAGGCCTAGGGAGGAAGCAGCATAGACTTTCTGCCCTGAGTAGTCCAATTTCTTGGACTCCTTATCGGGTGGCTTGTCCACATCCCGAGCGTTCCCGGAATGCCGGAAAATGCTGTTGGTCACTAATCCCTCCGCAGAGGGGTGCTCCGAGAAACCAGAGAGTGAACCGGTAGGGGCAGCATACTTCCGAGCCATCCTGGCCTAAGGTGCTGGACAAGAAGCTGGACAGCTTCAGAGCCGGGCCAACAATAGCTTCGGCCTCCGTAGGGGAATCTCCTCGGTCCAGTATCTCCGTGAGGGGATACTTGTCCCGTTTTGAAACAGGTTCGAGCTTCATCCCAGTAGACTGTGAGATGAGTCAAAGCATACCTAGGAAAGTACAGTTACGTAAGAACTTACCGTAACAGTAGATCTTCGAGAACAGCTCTTGCAGCAGGTACCTTCCCGCCCACCATTCCCCCTTGGAGGATGTACGGTCTACCAGGCCTTGGCAAAAGCTTTAGCTCTTCTTCTTTTGATGGTGGATCCTCAGTTTCCCCTTCTGATGTCATCCTGCGGCCGGGAGTCTCCGGCGGGAGAACTGGGGAATCTGGCAGGACCACCTCCTTATGTACTGCGTCTGATGTCGGGGGTGGGACCGACGTCGGAGGCGGTCCCTGCTGAAGACTGCTAGCTAGAAGATTTCTGTGGGGTCCTGACGCCTGCTGGCTTCAGTCCTAATGGTGTTACCTGCTGCAAGAGCTGTTCTCGAAGATCTACTGTTACGGTAAGTTCTTACGTAACTGTACTATCTTACTTCAAGATACAGCTCTTGCAGCAGGTAACACCATTAGGACTGATTCCCAAGCAATAGCGCCTGAAAGCATTCTGGGAGGAGGAAAATAGGAGAGATCTAGAACAAGTCCTGACTCTAGGACAGGAGACCCTGTAGAACGGCCAGGATGAAACCGGCTCTCCGCCGTGATGTAATATCCAGGCTATAATGCCTAATGAATGTGTGCAATGAGCTCCAAGTAACTGCAGCACAAATGGCCGAGGTGGAGACGTTGCGTAGTGCTGCAAAAGAGGTAGCCACCCCCCTTGTCGAATGGCCCCGGACTGTACCCAGGAGGGGCTTATGTTTACTGTTGTAGCAAAGTGAAATACACTGGACAAGCCAGCGAGAAAGGGTCTGCTTAGAGACTGGTTGGCCCAGCATCCTCTCAGCAAAGGAAATTCAATAGTTGTCTGACTTCAGTAAGCTGTTTAGTTCTATTCAGGTAGAAACCCAAGAGCGTGAACATCCAGGGTGTGAAGCAACGCCTCTATTCGAGTACTTGGGGAAATACACAGGCAAATCGATGTCCTGGTTGAGAGTGAAGGCAGAGACCACCTTAGGCAGGAATTTAGGATTCGTCCTCAGGGACACTCTGTCCTGGTGAAAAATTAAATAAGGCTCCTTGCACGTGAGAGCGTGAAGCTCGGAAACTCTCCTTGCTGACGTGACGGCAACTAAAAATAATGTTTTCCACAACAGAAAATGCAGCTCGCAATCCGCGGCAGGTTCAAAGGGGGGAAGCATGAGTTGTTCCAGGACAAAGAGTAGGTCCCAAGGAGGAACGGGATCTTGATGGGTGGCCTAAGGTGTAACACCCCTCTCAGGAAGTCTCGAGAGGCATCAAGCTGTGCCACTGTGCGCTGTCCCACCGGGAAGTGACACGAGATCGTGCAGAGGTGCACTTTAATGGAGGAGTAGGCGAGACCCGAATGGAATAGGGAAAGAAGGTATTCCAGCACCCCTTTCACCGGGCATTCTAAAGGGGAAAGGCCGCGTGCCTGCGACCATAAGCAAAAACGGTGCCACTTCACGGCACGTCGCATGCGTTGCCGGCTTTCTGGCCAGGGAAAGGACTTCCGCCACCTCTTGCGAGACCCCGTATCGCATAATGGCTATGTCTCTAGGAGCCATGCATGCAGGTTCAGTGAGCATAAGTCCAGGTGGACTAGTGAACCCTCCTCCTGAGACAATAGGTTGGAGCTCAAAGGCAACGGAACTGGAGGTTCCCGGGACAATTGCATCAGCATGGGGTACCAGATCTGCCTGGGCCAGAAAGGCGCTACCAGGATCATTGTTGCATGCTCCCTGTGCAGTTTGAGAAGAACTCTCTGGATCAACGGGAAGGGAGGGAGGGAAAGCGTAGAGGAATCTGTCCGCCCAGGAGAGGGACAACGCGTCTCGTCAGAAAACACCAGGCCCTGGATCTAGCGAGCAAAAACTGGGCAGTTTTGCGATGGATGGGGAAGCGAATAAGTCCAACTCTGGAGTGCCCCATCGAAGGAACAGATCCTCTGCTACCTCCTGAAGAAGTTGCCACTCGTGGACTCTGGCCTGGGAACGACTCAGGCCATCTGCGATTGTGTTGTCCACTCCGGGAACGTGAACTGCAATCAGGCTCGCGCCGTGTCGGATTACCCAATCCCACACCCTCATGGCTTCCCTGCAGAGGGGGTAAGAGTGTGCGCCTCCTTGTTTGTTGAGGTAATACATCACTGCCGTGTTGTCTGTCTGAAGCAGAAGGGTACTCGACAGTCTTTCTGACTGAAAGGCCTGCAGGGCGTAAAGGACCGCCCTCATCTCCAGCACGTTGATATGGAGGTGAGCTTCCTGAGGGGTCCATGTTCCCTCGGACCTCACCCCGTTCAGGTGCGCTCCCCATCCCAGCCCTGAGGCGTCTGTGGAGAGGATTGCCTTCGGGGACGGCGCGGTAAACGGGACACCTGCAGAAAGTGTCCCTCGGTCTAGCCACCATTGCCAGTCTCGAATCACGTCGTTCCGTGATTCTGACCGGATGCTGCATGTGGTCTTGCCTTTGGTCCCACTGCACCTTGAGCATCCACTGAGTTACCCGCATGTGAAGCCTTGCAAAAGGGACGGTTGGAATGGCCGCAGCCATGTGTCCAAGCAAGCGAAGGACCAACCTGGCGGGGACGGTCTCTTTTGCTGAAAGATCCCTGATGAGGGATCTGATGTGTTCCACTTTCGTCGGGAAGAAAGGCTTTTCCTTGGACGGTGTCCAGAACTGCGCCTATGAACTGCAGCTTCTGGGACGGTACTAGGAGAGACTTCTCGTAGTTGATAAGAATCCCCAGAGACTGGAACAGGTCCTGGGTGCTCTGAATAGCTATCAACAGTGCCTCTTTGAGGCGCATGAGAAGCCAGTCGTCCAGGTACGGGAACACGTAGAGGCCCTGTCTCCTCAGAGACGCTGTCACAACTGCCATACACTTGGTAAAGACCCTGGGGGCTGAAGACAGTCCGAACGGAAGGGCCCGGAACTGAAAGTGGTGGCCGAGAAGCTCGAAGCGCAGGAACCTCCTGTGCGCTTGAGCTACTGGGATGTGCAGGTAGGCATCCTGCATGTCCAGGGACGATAAGAAGGCGTCCTTTTTCAGCATGGGAATGAGTCCTTGGAGGGTCACCATGCGAAAATGTTTGTAGGCGACCAACATGTTGAGGTCGCTGAGGTCCAGGAATGGACGGAGGTCCCCTGTTTTCTTCAGAACCAGAAAGAAGTGGGAATAGTATCTGGATCCTATCTGGCTCTCTGGGACATACTCCACCGCTCCTTTTTGTAGGAGCGCGAGTACCTCTTGCCTGATGAGTGATCTGTGCTGATCCGAGTAACGGGAGAGCAGAGGAGGCCTTGTGGGTGGCTTGTCCACGATATCTATAAAGTGGCCTTTTTCGACCAACTGAAGGACCCACCTGCCGGTGGTTATGGACTGCCACCCTGGCATGTGGTTCGCAATGCGGCCCCCGACCTTGGTGTCCCGTTGATCCTGAGCGGCGGGGGGCGGAAGAGTCATGCTGTGGCGTGAGGGTCCAGCAGGCTGGGTCACTTAGCTGGTCGTTGACCTCGGCCCGCTGACTACTTCCCTGGGCTCTGCGGGAGAAGGAGCTCTCTGTTGAGGACTGCAAGCAGGACTGCTGCCCCTGCATCCGCCCGAAATCATTGGTTCCTACGAAGGAACTAAGTTGGGTCTGTACATGGCCTGGACAGACCGTATCATCTTCCCGGCCTCTTGAAGTTTGGGAGGACCTTCTTGAGGACTCACCAAAAGAACTTCTCTCATGAAATGAGACGTCCAGGATGTTCTTCTGAACGCCTGGGGTGAATTCAGAAACAGGAGCCATGAGTGTCTCCGGAGGCATACGCCTGAAGCTGCCGCCTGCCGAGGAGCCCTGGAATCATATGCGCTCGCAGCACCTGGGTTCCTACGTCCGAACCCATATGAAGGGAGCTCAGCAACCCTCCTTCTGCTCACCTTCTGGCATCTTTTCCACTAGATCCAGTCCCTGCTCCACAAGGCGTTTTGAAACTGTACCATGTGGGTCGAAGAAGTTGGAGGATCTGATGGCAGAGGTAGCGGAGGCACACGCGCGCCCGCCCATGAAGCGCCCAGCTGTTTGGACTTGGGCCCGTGGCAGGTGTTTAAATGTTGCGCTTCTGGGACCGGCTGCGAGAGGCTGTATGACCAGAGAATCGCCAGAGGATGGATGCAAGTACTGGTCCTCCTAGGGCCTTGTACAGGCGGTCAGCTTTCTGGCATCGCCGGAGGCGAGTGTGGACGTTTCCACGCTGCCTTGGTGGCGTCCACGAAAGTGTCCACCAAGGGGTGGTACCACCACAGGCTTAGGATCTTTTGCCAAGATATCTGGCAAGGCGTAATTCTCGGGGTTCTAGTTCCTCTGAGGTCCCAGCCCATGTTCTCCTGGATATGCCTCTATAATCTCTGAGAACGATGGGTCATCTGGAGGAGATCTTGGGAGCTCACGTGGGTCCGGAGAAGGGACATTGATCAGAGAGGGATCTGGATCAGTCCAGAAGTCCGATCCTGTCCTCCGTTGAAGGCGAACGCTGCGCTTCTGGGCTCTTAGGGCTGGGTGACCCTGAAGAAGATCTGGACGGAGGTCTCCTATTTCGCCATCTACCCCAGGAGGGTCCGTAGGCTCCTGGGGGGAGAGGCACGGGCCCGCATCCCTGGGTGTAGGGTGGGGGTCGCGGGGGCAGTAGCCGGAGGAGGAGGAGGTGGTGGGAACCACATCCCCTTTAATGGTGTCCCACCAGGAAGAAAACAACTCCTTGACCTCGGATATGCTGAGGCCCGACGTGGACCGGGTGCGGTGGCAGTCGTCGGGTTCGCGTCGGCTCCTCCAGGGGCCTCAGGTTCCGGCAAGGGTTCCTGGGGAGTCTGCACAGGACGGGTTAGCCCGTCTGGGTCCTCGGGCTGGGTCAGCTCCTCCTCCGTGCGCCTCTTGACCGGCGTTGGTGGGGCGAGAGGTCTCTCTCGGTAGATGTGGGCGTCAGTCCCCGGCGGCGTCCGTGGGGCGGCCTGACCGAGCAGGTGTCTGGCGTTCGTCGGTTGTAGGACGATGGTGTTTGGCTAGCACCGGAGGGGGTCGCCGGGGCCGACGATCTCTTGAGAGAAGTCAGTTCTCTGGTCTTCCGCTGGGGAGGAGGAGGCAAAGAGACTGACCTGGGCGTCGGGTCTGAATGGCAGGAACCAGACTTGTGATGGTGGTGACGGTTCCTGACCTCGACTGGGCCTTGGTGGTTGAAGACGTAAGAAGGTCTGGAGGTCTTGGCTCATGCAAGAGAAGAGAAACCAGAGGAGGCTTCACCACTGCAGGGGAGGCTGAGAGCGGGCCGGGAAGGGGAACTGTTGACTGGGAGCCGGAGCTCAGGAGTCAGAGGCCCTAGACGGGACCTGGATCTCTCACTCTCCCTATCCTTTCTAAGTGTCTCCGGCCTTGCCGGAAGATTCCCCTTGGAGGCTGCGTCCATGGCTTTAATCTTCTCTCGAGCAGGAAAGCCTGAAGGGCCTTCTGGCGGGATCCGGTCCGCTGCTGAATCCCTGGCAGAAGGAACAGGCCGGTTTGGGTCTGGGCCCAGGCACCGGACGAGGCCGACGCGGTCTTTGAACGGGATTTGGTTTCCACAGGCGCATCAAGGATGGCCTTCAATGGTGGTTGGAGAGGACATCAGATAGAAACTGAGCCGAAAAACAAACTTTTCCCGAAGGAAGAACTTAACCAGGCGTCTGCTAGAAATGAACCAAAGGGTCAAGACATGCAAGTCGACGGCGGGAAAGAACTGGGGAATCTAGCAGACCGCCTCCTTATGTACTACGCCTGACGTCAAGGGGACCGACGGAGGGCGGTGCCCGCGAAGACTGCTAGCTAGAAGATTTTGGGTCCTGATGCCTGCCGCTTCAGTCCTAATGGTGTTACCTGCTGCAAGAGCTGTATCTCAAAATAAGATCGAGGATGTGCTCTGCCCACCAACTGACTCCCAGTGAACTCCAGGTCAAGTGGCCTGGAGAACAAGGAGTTGTCATCATCAGACCTCGAGGAGTCTGCGAACAGCCGTCAAGGCTACCAGAGCCATCCTCCACCTGCCAAGGACGATCGGGAGTGAGGGTGGACGACAACCTATGGGGTAAACCCTGACCCGACCGAGAATTCCTGGTCGGGCCCCAGTCTTCGGTTGTGGAGGTTCCACCACAATGGGCGGTGCAGCCAATTTCGGCCGAAACCGGTGCCAGCTTCGGCTCCTCGACCACCACGAGGGTTGCTTCAGCAGCTCAGTGACAGCCACTAATGGCCGGGAAGGCGAAGTCAGCTTATTCCTGGACAATAAGAGCTGCTGCCACATTAAACTCATAGCACTGACGCAACTTGCACCGGAGCCTATCCTCTGAAAAGGACGACGAGGATGAGCGGTGCCATCGCTTTGCATTGTGCCGGGACCGAGACCGCCAACGGCGGGACCCGCTGGACCTGGAAGAGGTCCGAGACCGAGACCTTCGGGGATTCTGAGGGTGGGTCAGAGAGGAGGCGGGGGAAACCCTCTCCTCCCTCGGTTCAGGGACCTTAACCGGGGACTCTGGCACAGGAGGCACAGGCAAGTCCTCGGTTTCCACCAGGGGAACCGGTGAAGAAGGGTTGTTGGCTTCTCCAGTCGACAAACCGTCCGACGGGTCGAGAAAAATCTGTGAAGCAAGCGGCCTTAGCCGCAACCTCGACCGAAGTAGACTATGCGGGGAAAGGGACCTCTCCCGCTCCCGCGAACGTTGACGGTGGGACTTACCTTTGGAGTCCTTCTTTTTGGACCGAGAGGAATGTCCCGATGGCCCTTCTCCCTTGGTGGAGAGGGATTGGCAAAGCTCCTTAAAAGAAGCTGAATGAGAAGAGCCCAAGAAGAGTGGGATAAATGCCGCGACCAAGGAAGATGAAGATGTGGCCTGGGCCGCCTCCTCTTCGAGGGCGATCATCTGCTCCAGCTGGTCTGCTGAGCCTGCCGCCGCAGACACTGCCCAACAGGCCTCCTTCAACTTGACCGGAGGATAATGTTTTTTAGGGAGCCCCAAGAGCAATCGGGCAGCGCGGTCCTCCAAGACTGAAGCCAAAAAGGATTTACATAACTCACATGCCTGTGAGTCATGGCCGGGTCCTAGGCAGTAAACTTCTGCCCGAAGGGGCACCGACAAAATCTGGAAGTCGATTTGTCCATTGCAGCCGCGAGGGAAAAGGAAGACCGAAGTCTTTTAAGTTTAAGAATACGTTTCGGTTTAACTGAAGAGTGTGGATCCAGGCCTAAAACGCAGAGTGCTAAGGAGGGAACCTGAGCTTCCTAGCGGTAAGGAAGATCTGCATCATGGAGGGAGCCGAGAGTTCTACTACCTGGGTGGTTGGGAGGAGCCAGCTTGAAGACCTTCCAGCAAGATTTAAAGCAGCAAGAACCTGCCAGTAAGTGTGGATTGAACAACATATCCACGCCCCTAGAAATAATTTGTTGCGCCAGAGACGCATACATAAGAACCAAGCTTCCTGAGGAAGGTGAGGAAACTACCTGCTGCAAGAGCTGTTCTCGAAGATCTACTGTTACGGTAAGTTCTTCTGTAACTGTACTGTCTTACTTTGAGAAACAGCTCTTGCATCAGGTTACATCATAAGGACCGATTCCCAAAGCAGTAGGGTGCAAATTACCTTTTCAGGAGGAGGATAGGAGGGATCCCAGAGTAGACCATTTAGGACAAGAGTCCCTGAAGGACTGCTAGGCCAAAGCTGCTCTATGCCCTAGAGGCAATGTCCAAGCTATAGTGCTCAATGAAGGTATGCACTGTACTCCAAGTAGCAGCTGCACAAAATGGCAGATGTAGAAACGTTTTAAGAGCGGCAAAGGAGGTAGCCACCCCTTGTAGAATGGCCTTTCACCGATCCTGGTAAAGGCTTACTGTGCTTCTGGTAACAGAATTGATGCATTTAACCAGCCACTTGGGTGTGTCTTTTGATACAGGTGCTCGTGCATCCCGTACGCAAATGACAGAAACAGCTGGTCGGATTGACGATATGGTCTGGTTCTGGTCGAATAAAACCTGAGGATCCTATGCACATCGAGGGTGTGCAAGAGAGATTTCTCTTGATTAGAGTGGTTAGGATAATACACTGGAAGGTCAATATCCTGGTTGAGAGTTAAAGCTGAGACCACCTTGGGAAGAAACTTAGGATTTGTCCTTAAGGACACCCGGTCCTTATGAAAAAACAAATAAGGCTCTTTATACATGAGTGCTTGAGCTCTGAAATTCTCCTTGCTGAGGTAACAGCAACTAAAAATAGCATCTTCCAAGAGAGTACACGCAGCTCGCAGTCCACGGCTGGTTCAAAGGGAGGGAGCGTAAGCTGCTCTAGGACAAAAAGAACATCCAAAGCAAGAATCGGGTCCTTTATAGGGGGTCTCAAATGAAGGATGCCATGCAGAAAGGCGCAGGAAACCTCTAGCTGTGCTAGTGACCTTGACCTACCGGAGAATGGTATGCTGAGATGGCAGAGAGTGTACTTTTATGGAGGAATATGCTAGACCTTCATCGTAAAGGGATAGGAGGTAGTCCAGGACTGACTTCTCAGGACAGTAAAGCGGATCGAAGCCGTGACCCTGGCCCAAAGACAAAACCTCTGCTATTTCATGGCGTAGGTGGTGTGAGTAGATTGTTTCCTAGCCGCTACCAGTATGTCAGCCACTCCCTGCGAAACTCCATGTCTAAGGACTGCGACATCCTTAGGAGCCAAGCGTGCAGGTTCAATGACCTGAGGTTCGGGTGAACCAGGGAGCCGGCTTCCTGGGAACAGCAAGCGTGAGTTGACCGGCAAGGACAAGGGAGGTTCCTGGACTAGTTGGTGGAGGAGCCGGAACCAAATTTATCTGGGCCACACGCTACCAAGATCATGGACGTGCCCTCCAATTGGAGTTTTAGAAGAACCCTCTGGATCAAAGGGAAGGGCGGGAAAGCGTAGAGGAACCTGCCCGTCCAAGAGAGGGACAATGCGTCTCACCAGAAAACACCAGGCCCTGGATCTAGTGAGCAGAAATTGGGCAGTTTTGTGTTGTATGGGGATATGAATAGGCCTATGTCTGGTGTCCCCCATCTGCGGAAAAGGTCCTCTGCTACCTCCTGCAGCAGTTCCCATTCGTGAGCCCTGGCCTGTGACCGGCACAGGTGATCTGTGACAGTGTTGTCTACACCGGGAGCATGCACTGTGGTAATTTCGGTGCCATGCTGTAATACCCAATCCCACACACTCTTTGCTTCTCTGTGACGTGGGTAGGAGTGAGTGCCTCCTTGCTTGTTTATGTAATACACGACCGAGGTGTTGTCCATCTGTACTAACAGATGACCCGGTGGACTCTCTGACTGTCAAGCGTATAGTACTGCCCTCATCTCCAAATTATTGATGTGGAGGTGAGCTTCCAGGGTCGACCAAGATCCCCGGGTCCTGATCCCCTCCAGGTGAGCTCCCCAACCGGACCCCAAAGCGTCCGTGGTGAGAGTCAGAGTTGGAGCAGGCGCTAAGAAGGGGACTCCCTTGGAAAGGTGCTCCGGGACGAGCCACCACTGCCAGTCCTGGATGACTGGCTTTGTGATCCAGACGAGCTGATCCAAGTGATCCTGTCTCTGGTCCCACTGAGCTCTGAGCATCCACTGAGCAACTCTCATATGGAGACGAGCCAGGGGACCTGTGGCAATGGCTGATGTCATGTGACCGAGCAGGTGAAACATAGTCCTCACAGGGACCAGTCTCTTCGCCATGATGTTCTGTATGAGGGATCGGATGTGTTCTGCCCCATCTTCAGGCAGGAAAGCTTTCCCTCGACCGGTATCCAGAACCGATGAACTGCAATCTTTGTGAGGGGATGAGAAACAACTTCTCCTGACTGATGGTGATGCCCAGTGACCCAAAAAGGGAACGAGTGTCCTGAATTGCTGCCACCAGGGCCTCTCGAGAGGAGGCCGTGAGAAGCCAGTCATCCAGATATGGGAATACATAGTGGCCCTGTCTTCTGAGTGCCGCTGCCATGACAGCCAAGCATTTGGTGAATACGCAAGGTGCCAAGGACAGAAAGAATGGAAGTACTCGGAACTGATAATGGCGTCCCAAGAACTCGAAGTGCAGGAACTTCCAGTGTGCCAGAGTGATAGGGAAATGGAGATACGTGTCCTGCATGTCCAGTGACGCTAGCCATGCACCTTACTTGAGCATGGGGATGAGACCCTGAAGGGTGACCATGCGGAAGTGTTTGTACAACATAAAGAACAGCCAAATCAAAACCTTCTCTCCTCCTAGAGGCTATGTCCAGACTGTAGTGTTGAATGAAGGTATGGACGGTGCTCCAAGTGGCTGCGGTTCATAGATCTGCCGCCGACACATTCCTCAGGGAGGTAAAGGAGGTAGCGACAGCCCTGGTGGAATGACCCTAAACCGAGCCTGTGCCGGGTTTGCCGTGATGCTGGTAGCAAACGAAATGCAACTGACTAACCATTTGGTTTGTGTCTGTTTAGTGACAGGATCCCTGTTTTATGTCTTGTGAATGCAACAAACAACTGGTCCATCTTCCAAACAAAACGAGTCCGTACAGACAATAACAGAGAACTCTGTGAACATCCAGAGAATGTAACAAAGCCTCCCCATTGGAGAACTCTGGATAGTAGACCAGAAGTTGGATGTCCAGGTTCAGCATTATGGCAGACACCACTTTTGTAAGAACTAGGGGTTTGTCTGTGGTTGCACCCTGTCCCTGTGAAAACAAGGTAAGTCTCCTTACACATCAGGGCCTGAAGCTCAGAAATCCTTCGAGCAGAAGTAACGCAACTAAAAATAATGCCTTCAGGAAAGGAGGCGTAGCTTGTGCGTCATGGCTGGCTCAAGGGGCAGGGTGAGCTTTTCTAAGCAAAAGAAGATCCCAGGAGGGACTGGACCCTCCCGGAGGGGTCTGATAAGCAAGACTGCTCTAAGGGAATGTCTTACAGACGTCCAGTTGTGCTAGAGTCCTTTCTCCCACAGCGGCATGGTGTGCCAAAACCACGCAGAGGTGCACCTTGATGGAGGAGTAGCTAAGCCCCAACTCAAGGAGGTGGAGGAGGTACTCTAGCTCAAACTTAACCGAGCACTGAAGTGGGTCTAAGGATCGGGCTGCCGCCCACAGACAGAAACATTTCCACTTCATGGCATAAGTGGCCCTAGTAGAGGGTTTTCTTGCCACCACTAGAATCTCTGCCACACTAGAAACTCCCAGTCTTTACTCTGCTAGGACTGCAGGAGCCAGGCATGCAGGTGAAGGGACCGAAGGGACGGGTGGACCAGCGTCCCAGATCTTGGGTGAGCAAGCGGGTGGAGAGAGGCAGTGGCACACCAGATCTGGCGAGGTCAGCAGAGGGCTGCAAGGATCATCCTGGCCCTCTGACTGCAGCTTGAGCAGTACTCTGAACCAGAGGAAGGGAGGAAGAGCGTAAAGAAACCTCACTGCCAAGAGAGGGATAATGTGTCTCGCCAGAAAATACCAGGCCCTGGATCTAGCGAGCAAAATGTGGCAGTTTGGCATTGCACCGGGACGCAAACAGGTCCAGCTCTGGATGACCCCATTTTGCAAACAGGTCATCTGCTAAGTCCTGAAGCAATTCCCCACTCATGGTTCAGGGACCGAGAAAGGCTCAGACTGTCGGCAAGAACGCTCTGAATGCCTGGCACATGAGACCCGTTAATGGAATAGATCGCATTCTACTGCCCAGCCCAGATTCTCATGGCCTCTCTGCAGAGGGGTACTACCACATCCCCATTTGTTCAGGTAAAAGACTGCATCGATACTGTCTGACTGAATTAACAGCAGACCCTGGGAGAACTGATCCTGAAAAGTCTGGAGGGCATACAAAACTGCCCTCATCTCCAATACAGTGATATGGAGACCTTTCTGTGGCAGACCACTCATCCTCTCGGCCTGATGCCTGTTGAGGTGAGCACCCCAGCTGAGTACCGAAGCATCTGTTGTGACGTTATGTTGGACTTTGCCTCTGAAAGGGGACACCCTGTTCTAGATGAGCTGGTTCTAGCCACCATTGATGGGAGCCGACGGACCGCTTCAAAATTGAAAGGATGGTCCAACTCGTCTGAACCCTGCTCCCACTGGGCCCCGAAGTGCCACTGGAGGATTCTCATGTTTAGACGAGATAGAGGAACTGTGGCTATGGCTGTGCCATATGACCCAACAGTTACAAGACCACTCTGGCAGAGACCTGGTCTGCAGTTTGGATTCTCCAGGTTACAGCACAAAGCCGAACTGCCCTGTCCGTAGATAGGAAAGCTCTGCCTTGTAGAGTGTCGAGTACCGCTCCAATTTATTGAAGCCGTTGAGAGGGCCAGGCTTAGGATTTCGACCAGTTCAGGGTAACTCCGAGGGACAGGAACAACTGTTCCGTCTCTCGAAGAGTGCTCATAAGCTGGTCTTCCGTGGATGCAGAGAGCAGCCAATCATCGAGGTAGAGGTAAACAAAAAGAACAGGTTACTCACCTGTAACAGTAGTTCTAGGAGTGGTATATGTTGTTCATCCACACTCATTGGCATTTCTCTTTCTCCTTTAAGGATCACCGGAAGTCTTCAAGCTGGCTCCTCCCACCCACCCGGGTGGTATATACCTCGGTTCCACCCCATGACGCCAGATCTTAGTTTGCTGGAAGCCAGGTGTTGTCGTCCGCAGCTGGGAGGTTGTGGGTCCTGTGGATGAACAACATATACCACTCCTAGAACTACTGTTAAAGGCGGTAACCTGTTTTTCTAGGATCGTGGATATGTTGTTTATCCACACTTACTGGCAGACTCCTAGCAGTTCTCTGGGAGGAGGGAGGCAGAGTACACATCCCCACTTAGGGAACAGAGATTGGAGAACTGAGGCCCCAAAACCAACATCCTGGCATGACTCAAGGTCGATGTGGTAATGAGTAATGAAGGTGTTTGCTGACTTCCAGGTAGCAACCCAGCAGATTTCCTGGATAGGGATGTCCTTGGAAGCAGTCACCAATGCAGCTCTTATCCCTCTGGGAGGCTCCTGCCCGCCAACTCATAACACAAGACCAATGAATGATGTAACCACCTTGCAATGGTCCGCTTTGCTGCAGGTCTGCCAGAAGCAGCTTCAAGCGTAGGTGACAAACAGCTGGGCGAACCTCTCCCAATTTCTGCTGTCTCCTTATAGTAGGAGAGAGCACGCTCAGGTCCAAGGTATGGAGCCTGTACTCGGCCTCCGAGGTGTAGGTTGGGTAGTAAACCAGCAGAGTTAACACCTGGTTGAGGTGAAACTCTGACACCACCTTCGGAAGAAATTTTGGGTGGGGGTGCAGGACAACTTTGTCCTTGTGGAAGACCAGATAAGGGGAGTCCACCGAAAGCGCCTGGAGCTCCCCTGTCCTCCTGGCTGACGTGATAGCCACCAGGGAGGCAGTCTTCCACGACAAGTATGACAACTCACACTTGTGCATGGGTTCAAATGGCTTGCCCATGAGCTTTGCCAGTACCAGCAGTAAATCAGACGGAGGTGGAGGTTCATGCACCGGAGGGGATATGTGATCCAGGCCTTTGAAAAAGCACTGACCACTGTCTCCTGCGCCAATGTCGGCTGACCGGCCTGCACCCGGTAAGCAGAGATGGCTGCCAGGTGCACCCTGAGGGTCGATGACGGTAGACCCCCTTTGGAGAGAGACCAAAGATAGTCGAGAATGTTAGCCACGGGGCAGGAAAAAAGGTCCGGCCCTTGCCCTGACACCAAATGGAAAACTGCTTCCATTTGAAGGCATAACACCTCCTGGTCGATTCCTTTCTAGATGCCTCAACCACAGTGGAGACATTGTTGGAAAGACCCAAAGCCTGGAACTCTAGCCGCTCAGGTACCAGGCTGAGAGGTGCAGGGATTGAAGGTCCAGATGGAATACCTTCCCCCTGATTGAGTGATATCAGGCCCAGGTGTGTAGTACAAAGCCACTCCAGGGGCCTGCAGCTGAGGCTGAGGAGATCTAGATACCAGAACTGGGGCAGCCAGTCTGGGGCTACCAGGATCACCTGTGCCTTGTTCCCTCCACACCTTGAGGAGCACCCTGTGGATCAAGGGAAATGGAGGGAAGGCGTAGAGGAGACCTGGGGTCCACGCCGGAAGGCATCCCCTGCAGCGAGCTCTGCTGAGGAGGACAGGCATGAAACAGCCTCATCTTGGTATTTTTCCTGAGGTGAACAGGTCCACCATCGGTTTGCCCCAACAGGAGAACAGGCTGTAAGCTACCTCTGGATGGAGAGACACTAGTGGATGTCTGGCCTAAGCGACTAAGAGCATATGCCAGATGGTTCAGGCTCCTGCCACATGGATGGCTAGGAGATCCGCCTCCAATCGGCTCACAAGGGTCCAGATGCGGAGCGCCTCCTTGCACAGCAAATGGGAGTGCATGCCGCCATGTTTGTTGAGGCAGTACATGGTCGTGGCATTGTCTGTCTGGACTTGACCCCGGAGCTGAGGAGCGTAAGCTGACAGTGCCTGTCTGACTGCTCTGAGTTCCAACAGGTTGATGTGGTATCGCGACTCCTCGGGGGTCCAGAGCTCATGGGCTCATTTGCGCCCCACGTGGGCTCCCCAGCCCATGAGAGAGGCATCAGTCATAAGGATGACCATCGGCTCTGGGCAGACAAACGGGATCCCTTCCTGCAACCGGTCTGGGGCGGTCCACCATTGGAAGGCGTCCCACATCTTCTGGGTCACAGTGATCAGCTGGTAGAAATGACCGTGGCACTGAGTCCACTGTTGGCTAGCTCCCACTGGAAGGGGCGCTTGTGCCACTGGGCCCAATGGACTACCGAGGTACACGCCGCCATGTAGCCCAGAAGGCGCAGAAAGTCCTGGGCAGGGCGCAAGTGCCAAACCAGAAATGATTGGGCAAAGGAGGAAAGAACCTCCGCCCTGTCCGCTGGGAGCCGTGCTCTGCCCCAATGAAGCCCATCACTTAAAAAGGCACGAGTTTCGACTTGGCCTCGTTGATTAGGAGGCCGAGTTGAGAGCAGGTCTGAAGGGCCAGATCCCTGGACCTCTCTGCTTCCTGTACAGTGGGACCTGCCAGAAGCCAATCGTAGAATTAGGGGTAAATTCTGATCCCCAACGCGTGGATGGGCTGCCACAACTGCATGCATTTGGTGAAGACCCGTGGGGCCGATGACAGGCCGAACAGCATGGCTCGGAACTCGTATAAGGTCCCTTTGACCCTGAAGCGGAGGAACCGCTGATGGGACAGACGGATTGGGATGTGAAAGAATGCATCCTGCAGATCCAGTGAACAAAACCTCATGTTTCACTCCAAGGATGGAATGATCTGGGACAGACTGACCATCCGAAGTGCGAGACCTGAGAGATGCTGATCAGGATTGTGGAGATCTAGAAAGGCACCAGCCCCCATCTGCTGGGCACCAGGAAGTACCTGGAGACCAAGCCTGGGTCTGCTGGAGGATCCGTCCACAGGAGCTTTAGCCTCCTTGAAGAGAGCTGAGCAATGTTCGCCTGAAGAGCCAATTTGGCGTGAGCGGATATCCATTCCTCCCAAGGGGCACGAGCTCGGCTGGGAGGGTACTGCTCGAATTCTAGAGGCAGTCCCTGACCGACCACTTCAAGAAATACAGGTTACTCACCTGTAACAGGAGTTCTAGGAATGGTATATGTTGTTCATCCACACTTACTGGCAGGTATCCTTGCCGCTTTAAATCTTGCGGAAGGTCTTCAAGCTGGCTCCTCCACCCCACCCGGATGGTAAAACTCGGCTCAGCCCATGACACCAGATCTGGCCTGCTGGGAAGTCTCAGGTGAAGTGCGTCCAAAGCCGGGAGGTCGGAGTGAGTGGGTGTGATGAAATGATATACCATTCCTAGAACTCGTTAAGGTGAGTAACCTGTATTTAGGGACATGGATATGTTGTTCATCCACACTTTCTGGCAGACTCCTAGTAGTTCTCCGGGAGGAGGGAGGCAAAGCGCACACCCCCCTACTTAGGAATAGAGACTGGAGAACCGAGGCCCCAAAACCAGCATCCGGCGTGACTCAAGGTTGATGGTAGTGAGTAATAAAGGTATGGCCGACTTCCAGGTAGCAGCCCTGCAGATATCCTGGATAGGGCGTCCCTGGAAGCAGCTACCGATGCAGTGGTATGGGCGGGTAGAATGAGCTCTTATCCTCTGGGAGGCTCCATGCCGCCAACCTATAGCAGAGATCTATGCAGGAGGTGACCCACCTGCTTATAGTCCCACTTGGCTGCAGGTCTGCCAGGTGCGGCTTCAGCGTGAGGTGACAAACAGCTGGGCGAACCTCTCCCGATTTCAGCCGTGCGCCTCCTTATAGTCTGGCAGCCACTCTAGGGTCCAGAGTATGGAGCCTATATTAGGCCTCCGGGTGTGACTGGGGTAGAACACCGGCAGAGTCAACACCTGGTTAAGGTGAAACTCCGACACCACCTTCGGAAGGAATTTCGGTGGGGCGCAGGACAACCTTGTCCCTGTGGAAGACCAGGTAAGGAGACTCGATGGAAAGCCCTGAGCTCTCCGTCCTTCTGGCTGACGTGATAGCCACCAAGAAGGCGGTCTTCCACGACAGGTGAGAGAGATCACACCTGTGCATCGGTTCGAATGGCTTGCCCATGAGCTTTGCCAGTACCAGCAGTAGATCCCACGGAGGTGGAGGTTCTCGCACCGGAGGGGAAATGTGATCGAGGCCTTTGAAAAAGCGCCAGACCACCTTCTCCTGCGCCACTGACTGCTTCCCGGCCCGCGCCCGGTAAGCAGAGATGGCTGCCAGGTGCACCTTTAGGGTCGTCGACCTAAGCCCTTGCTGA
Source organism: Neoceratodus forsteri (assembly GCA_016271365.2). NCBI lineage: Eukaryota > Metazoa > Chordata > Ceratodontiformes > Ceratodontidae > Neoceratodus > Neoceratodus forsteri. The sequence continues at coordinate 512,704,312 of CM057454.1, forward strand.
GAAAGGGACCATAGATAGTCCAAGATGCTTGCCAAGGAACAGGAGGAAGGGTCCAGGCCCTTACCCTGACACCAAATGGAAAATCTCTTCCATTTAAAGGCATAGCATTTCCTGGTCGACTCCTTACGGGATGCCTCAACTACATTGAGGACCTCGTCGGAAAGACCCAAGGCCTGGAACTCTAGCCGCTCAGGAACCAGGCCGTCAGGTGCAGGGATTGAAGGTCCGGATGGAGCCTCGGGAGCCTGGAGCCGAGGCTGAGGAGATCTGGATACCAGCATTGGCGGGGCCAGTCTGGGGCTACCAGAATCACCTGCGCCTTGTCCCTCCTTGCTTTGAGAAGCACCTTGTGGATCAAGGGAAATGGGGAAGGCGTGAGAAGAGGCCCGGGTCCACGGCCTAGACAGCATCCCCTGCACAGCCCTGCTGGGGGGTGGGGGGTGGGCATGGAACAGCCTCAGCTTCGCATTCTCCCTGAGGCAAACAGGTCCACCTGAGGTGTGCCCCAATGGGAGAACAGATCTTGTACTACCTCCGGCAGAGAGACCACTGGGACACAGCCCTATCCGGCTTGGCATCGGCCAGGGGTGTTGGAGGCTCCTGCCACATGAATGGCTAGGAGATCCACCTCCAGGCTGCGACAGTGACCAAATGCGGAGAGATTCCTTGCACAGAGGCATGGAGTGCGCCTCGCCTGGCGGGCTGTTTAGGGTAGTACATGGTCATGGTATTGTCCGTCTGGACCTGAACCACTTGACCCCGTAGAAACGCAGCAAAGGCGGTGAGGGCTAGATGAACCACCCGAAGCTCCAGCAGGTTGATATGGCATTGGGACTCCCGAGGGGACCAGAGGCCATGCGCCTGGGCTCCCCAGATGGGCACCCAACCCATCAGAGAGGCATCGTCGATAGAGAGACCGTCGGCCTCGGGGGACAAACGGGATGCCCTCCTGCAGATGAGCTGGAATGGTCCACCACTGGAGAGCATTCCACATCCCTTGGGTCACCGTCACTAGCTGGTCCAATGGATCGCAGCGTTGTGACCACTGGCTGGCCAGTCCCCACTGAAGGGGACGCATGTGCCAGCGGGCCCAATGGACCATGCTGGTGCAGGCCGCCATGAGACCCAGGAGGTGCAGGAAGTCCCGGGCAGGGCGCGATTGCCCAACCAGAAATGATTTGGCAAAGGAGGAAAGAACCTCGGCCCTGTCCACCGGGAGCTGTGCTCTGGCTCGAAGAGAGTCGAGCTCTGCCCCGATGAAAAGAATCACCTGCTTCGGTCTGAGTTCCGACTTGGCCTCGTTGATGAGGAGGCCGATTTGAGAGCAAACTTTGAGGGCCAGATCTCTGGACCGCTCCACCTCCTGTCTGGAGGGGGTTGCTATCAGCCAATCATCCAGGTAAGGGTACACCGGACCCCTCAGCGCCAAGAGGAAGGCTATCACCGCCATGCATTTGGTGAAGACCCTGGGAGCAAGAGAAAGGTCAAGGGCATGGCCTCGAACTCTAGAAGGGATCCCTTCCGCCGGTGCTAAGGAATCTCTGTGAGACGGACGGATAGAGATGTGAAAAACGCCACTGTAGGTCCAGAGCTAACCACACGCCACGCTCCAGGGATGGTATTATCTGAGCCAGAGTGACCATCCTGAAGGTCCGAGACCTTAGGAACCTGTTTAGGTCGTGCAGGTTGAGAATGGGCGCCAGCCCGCCCTCCGTTTTTGGGACCAGGAAGTACCTGGACACAAACCCCGGGTCTGAAGGAGGGTCCACCACCTCTCTGATCACCTCTTTCTCGAGGAGCAGAGCGATGTTGGCTCAGCGAGCCAACAGCGAGGCTGCGGACCCCGAGGTCCCCCAGGGGCGACGGCTCGGAAGGGCGGGTCTGCTCTAACTCCAGAGGCAGGCCCTTTCCCACCACTTCAACACCCACCGTCTGTGGTGACAGCAGACCAGGCAGAAAGGAAGTGGCAAAGCCGTCTCTCACAGGGGAACCTGGGGTGGGTGTGAGGTTGGGCGGCACCCCTCAACCCGCTCACTGGGCAGGCTTGGAGGAGGAACCGCCGAGAGACCACCTGGGCCTTTACCGTCCTGCTTCCTGGAAGAGGAAGCTGCGGGCTTGGGTTTGGGACGCCAAGCGTGAGCCTGCTGGCCCTGATGCTGCTGGGCCGGACGTGCCGCGGGCGCAGACGGACGAAAGGGCTTGGGTTGCGGTCTGCAGCCCTTGTCCCTCTGGGCGGATGAGACCGAGTCCAGAGTGGCACTGGACTTTTCGATCCTCTAGAGGTGACCTTCCACTCCAGGGCCGAAGAGGTCGGTCCCCAGAAAGGGGACATCCGCCAACTTGTGCTGGGTATCCGCTGTGAAGGTGGATATCCTCAGCCATGCCCGATGGCGCATAGCCACTGCGGCCGCTACTGACCTGGCACATGAGTCACCGATGTCCAAAGCAGTCTGAAGTTGCTGCTTGGCCACTGCCCTGCCCTGGTCCCGCACCTGCTTAACCGTGGTCTGCAGGTCAGCTGGGAGATGAGGGACCACCTCATCCAGGGAGCCCAACAGGGCATGAGAGAAGTGCGCCATCAGCATGGCCGAACTGGCCTGATGAAGGCCAAGGGAGGACGCAGCGTAGACTTTGCGCCCGGCGTACTCCAACTTCTTGGACTCCTTGTCGGGAGGCTGTCCACGTCCCTGGCGCTTCCGGCACGCCGGAAGACGCTGTCGGTAACCAACCCCTCGGCTGAGGGGTGTTCCGAGAAACCGGACAGGGAGGCCGGGACCGTGACTTCACTCGCCATCCTGGCCGAAGACGCAGGGCAGGAAGCAGGACGCTGCCATAGCTCCAAGGCCGGGCCCACAATGGCCTCGGCCACCAGAAAGGCCTCCGTAGGAGAATCCCCTTGGTCCAAAATCTCCATGAGGGGATACTTAGCCCGCTTGGATACGGGCTCGAGCTGCATCCCGGTGGACTCCGAGATGAGCCTAAGCAAACCCATGAAGGACGATGGGCTATCGTCCAGCGAGTGACCTCCTGAGGACTCCAAGTCGACCCGCCTGGAGAACAGGGAGGAATCGCCGCCGACTCGGAGGAGTCTGCAAAGAGCCTGCCGAGGGCGATCGGGAGTGAGGGTGACAGACAGCCTATGGGGCAGACCCCCACTCGAAAATTTTTGGTCCGAGGCCCCAAACAACGGCTGTGGAGGCGGAGGTTCCACCAGAATCGGTGGGGCAGCCGGTTTTGGTCAAGCAACAGGCCTGGGAGCAGGCGCCTCGGCTAGAGCGAGGGGTTGCTTCGGCCGCTCCGGTGACAGCCACTTGATAGCCGGGGAAGGCGACGACGTCGGCTTGCTCCCGGACAGAAGAAGCTGTTGCCACATGAGGTCCTCGTAGCGCCGACGTAACTTGCGTCGAAGCCTCCCCTCGTCAGAGGAGGAGGATGAGGACGAGCGGCGATGCCGCTGCCATGGTACTGCCGAGATCCAGACCGCTATGACGGCGGATCGGCTGACCGAAAGAAGTCCGAGACCGAGACCGCGTAACTCGTGCTTTCCGAGGAGGGTTCTGGGCAGGCGGGAAACCTGCTCTCCCTCGGTTTGAGGGGTTCAACTGCGACTCGGAACCGAGCCACGGCAAGTCCATGGAAACCTCAACTCCGCCGGGGAACCGGGAGTGAGGGTTCGGCTTCACCGGTCGACAACCCATCCGACGCTGCCGAGAAAATCTCGACTGCATGACGGAAGTCTGTCAACTGACCTGGACGGGACATCGTGAGGCCGCGCGGTCGAAGTCAAGGATCGACCGAAGTCGATGGTCGACTACTCGGTGAGAGGGACCTCTCCCGCTCCCAAGAGTGTCGACGGAGGGACTTACCTTTGTGGTCCTTCTTCTTGGACCGAGAGGAAGGCCCTGAAGATGCTGGTCCCTCTCCCTTGGTGGAAAGGGACAGACAGAGCTCCTTAAAAGAAGCTGAATAGGAGGATCCCAGGGAGAGCGGAATAAAGGCCGTGGCCGAGGTAGACGAAGATGCGGCCTGCGCCGCCTCCTCCTCGAGGGCGATCATCTGCTCAAGCTGTTCCGCCGAGCCAGCCACTTGAAACCTCCAAACGGGCCTCCTTCGACTTTACCGAGGGTAACGCTTTCGGGCGCCAAAGTTGTAAGCGGGCAGCGTGGTCTTCCAGGACGAGTCGGAGCAGGAAGGTCGCAAGCCTGCGTGGTCGCTCAAGGCCCAAGCAGTAGGCTTGCGTGGTGCGGGATCCGTCCGAGACATCTTCTGCCGCATGGGCACCTCCGAAACCGGAGTCGATTGGTCCATCGCAGCCGCGAAATAAATGACCAAAGTCTTAAAAACCTTAAAAGTAATTTCGGGTAAACCAAAGAAATAGGAATCAGTCTTATACGCAGAGCGTTAAGGAGGGAACCTGAGCTTCCAAGCGGTAAGGAACATCTAGCATTATGGGGCGGAGCCGAGAGTTTTACCACCCGGGTGGGTGGGAGGAGCCAGCTTGAAGACCTTCCGGCGAGATTTAAAGCGGCAAGGATACCTGCCAGAAAGTGTGGATGAACAACATATCCATGTCCCTAGAACTTGCCTTTCGAAGTGACAGTGGACCAGGCAGAAAGAAAGTGGCGGAGCCGGCTCCAAACGGGAGGACCCAGAGCTGTCATGACGGGAGAAGGGGTGGCAACCCCCACGACGTCACTGAGGAGGCTTGGAGGAGAAAGAGGCTCCAGAACCTGAACCTTGGCCTCCTTTATGGGCCCATTGGAGTCCGGGCTTGGGCCGAGGGCACCAAGCCTGAGCCTGCTGCTGGTGTTGCTGTCCAGCTTGGAAGCAGGACTGCCGAGCCGCAGGGGAAGAGTGCCGAAAGGGCTTCTTCTTCTTCTTCTGCTGGTTCTTGCCCGAAGAACCCTTAGCAGAAGTCGCGTCCAAGGTGGCGTTGGACTGATCAATGCGCTGAAGGTGACCGGCCACTCCTGGGCCAAACAAGTCAGTCCAGAGGAAGGGCACGTCAGCTAGTTTGTGCTGAGTGTCCGCCGGAAAGGAGGAGAGTCTCAGCCAAGCCCTGTGACGGGAGGCAACTGTGGCGGCCATCGAGTGGGCACAAGAATCCCCAATGTCCAGGGCCATCTGGCGTTGCTGTTTGGCAACAGCTCGGCCCTGGTCTCGGACCTGCTTGGCCATGGTCTGCATGTCTGCGGGGAGATGTGGGAGGACCTCATCCAATGAGCTGAGAAGGGCATGAGAGAAGTGCGTCATGATGACGGATGAACTTGCCTGATGAAGGCCCAAGGAGGAAGCCGCATAGAGCTTCCTCGCTGAATGGTCCAAGAGCTTCCACTCCTTATCTGGAGGTCGGTCCGTGTTGGCAGAACTGCCAGTATGCCTGAACACAGAGGTGGTCACCAGGCTCTCAGCCGAAGGGTGCTCTGTGAACCCTGCTAGGCACCCATGGGCACTGTGTACTTACGGGTCAGGCGGGCAGACGGAGCTGCACAAGAGGCAGGATGTTGCCAGAGTTCAAGGGCTGGACCAACAATGGCCTCGGCCACAGGAAAGGCCTCTGTCAGGGTGTACCCTCTTTAAAGGATGTCCATAAGAGGGTACTCCACCTTTTTCCTGGATGGGTTCCAGGGGCATCCCTGTGGACTCAGAGATGAGGCAAAGGATCCCTTGGAAGGAGAAAGGACCTTCCTCCTCCTTCCCTAGGCCAATAGATGGCTCATCATCCCCAGGATGAGAGTGAAGCCCGGTGACGTCCGAATCCGAGGAGTCGGGATACAGCGGCCTGCAGCCCAAATCACCCTCAACACGCTGAAGGTGGTTGGGCGACCGTGACTGATAGCTGGGGGAGCCCGGTGTCCGGTCTGTCTTCTTTTGAAGGAACCCCTCCCACAGGCTGCTTAGGCAGTGGTTCCACTACAATGGATGGAGAGACCGGTTTAGGCCAAAGAGGTGGATTTGCCATCCCCGCGGGTGGGGGAACCGAAGATTTCTAGGAGGTGAAAGCCAAGTAATGGCCGGAGCAGGCTTGTGCCCGGACAGGATCAGCTGTTGCCACATGAGGTCCTCATAGCGCCGGAGTTTCCACAGAAGCCTCTCCTCATCCAAGGAGGATGAGGACCACCGATGGCATTGCCTCTTCTTAGAGTGCTTATGGCTCTTCCTTGGCCTTTCGGTTGAGGGGGGTTCTAGACCTCGACCGAGATCAGGCGGGCTGATTCGGTCGCTCCAGAGACACCGGCCGGACTGATGACTTCCAGGGGTCCGGATCCGGGTCCTCAATGGGAACACCAGTAGGCTGGGTCTCCTCACTGGGGAAGACAAGGACCGGAGTCCTTTCCAAGGAGTTGTCGACCGGAGTCGGCGACAGAGGGTCAATGACAATCTCGACCTCGGCGACCACATTTTCAGTCGGCTGGCCCAACGGAGGGTCCGAGAAGGCAGCGGCCGAAGAACCGCATGCTCCTGGGACCTTCTCTTGGTCCCAAGAGTGCCTTCGCTGAGATGAAGGTTTACTCGGTTCCTTCTCCCGCTTACGGGATCGGGAGGAGTGCGAGCTCCGCAGGCGCCTCTCCCCGGATGGGAGAGACTGGCACAACTCCTGGAAGGAGCCCGAGAAAGAAGAGCCTAGGTTGAGAGGAAATGAAGAAGCCCCAAGGGTTGGCAGCATGAGCCACCACTTCCTCGAACACCTGTATGTGTTCTAGTTGCTCGGCAGAGCCTGCAGCTGCGTAAACCTCCCACCTAGCCTCCTTGGACTTCACCAGAGGGTTCCTTTTCTCCGGTCTCCCCAATTTTAAACACACCAGGCGGTCGTCCAGAATGTTGGGATGGAAGGACAAGCAAAAGCTGCAGGATGAGGTGTCGTGGCCGACACCTAAGCAGTAGACGCACGTGAGGTGGGGATCAGTGCGCAACATCTTCTGGCCGCAAGGACACCGGTGAAATCTGAGGGAAGATTTTTCTTCCATAGTCGAAGACGCAAAAGAGTGATCGCTAACTCGAACGAGTTGCAATTTCAGTAAAACCAAAATTTTGAGAGCCAGGGCCTACAAAATGCTTGAGCACGAGGGAGGCAACCTGAATCTTCAAGCGGAAAGGAAGATCTGGCGTCATGGGGTGGAGCCGAGGTATATACTACCCGGGTATGTGGGAGGAGCCAGCTTGAAGACTTCCGGTGATCCTTAAAGGGGAAAGGGACATGCCAATAAATGTGGATGAACAACAAATCCACAATCCTAGAAGGCCACTTCTCCTCAGCGCAGCAGCTACCACTGCGAGGCACTTGGTGAAGACCCTTGGAGCCGATGACAGGCCGAAGGGGAGTACCCTAAATTGGTAATATTTGTCCTGGAACCGGAAGCGGAGAAACATCCTATGTGAATGCAGGATCTTTATGTGCATATAAGCATCCTGCATGTCCAGGGAGAAAAGCCAATCCCCATGATATAGGAGGGGGAAGAGGCTTATTAGGGTAAGCATCCTAAACCTCTTGTACAGGATGAACTTATTGAGGTGGCTGAGGTCTAGAGTGGGGCGAAGATCTGCCATTTTTTTAGGGACCAAGAAGAAATGCGAGTAGAAGCCTTTTCTTTGTTGAGAGACAGGGACTGGCTGTATGGCCTTCTTCTGGAGGAGAGAAAGAATCTCTTGTTCCAGAAGGGCATGTGCGGGCGAGCAGTGAGATGCCACCGGGGGAGTTGTCCGGGGGCACACTGAGGAATTCTATCGCGTAGCCCCTCTGGATCACTTGTAGCACCCACTGATTGGAGGTGATGTTGCTCCATTCTGACAGGAAGAGGAAGAACTTGCCCCCTACCTGTCCACCCCCGAGAACTGATGACTGAAGGGAGGCAGTTGGGAGTCATGCAGTGGTCTGGGAGGTGGTGGCTGGATGTCTGGGGGCCTTAGGCTGTTTTGGGCCCTGGCCTCCGGGCTGCACTGGCTGGCTATGGTGCTTGAAGCCTTTGCCTTGGAAAGGGCGGCTTCCCTGATGACCTTGCCAGATGGGATAACCAGGCAGGAAGTAGAAGAAAAGCTCCAGTCTGATTTTGAAGCCATGCAAATTTGGTTTAAGACTAAACATTTATTGATGAATACCAAAAAAACAGACAAACAATGTTGTTTAAAACATCTAAATCTAAAAATAAAAGCTTGCATAGTGCTATGCAGATCTTGACTATAGATGGGCAGATATTGGCACAGGCAGATACATATAAATATCTGAGAGTTGAAATTGATTCTGGCCTTAACTTTAATCAACACATAGTATAATAAAGAAAACTAAAATGAAATTGGGGGCCTTAAGAAGTGTTACTTTTTGTATGACTAAAAATTATCGTGACTTGGTAGCAAATCAGTTGGTCATTCCTACTTTGGAGTATGTATCACATGTTTATTATTTTTCTACAAAAAAATCTCTACCTAAACTGGATGTATTATATCATAAAATAGCTAAATACGTATTACGATGTAGTCCCACAGTCCATCACTGCTCCCTGTATGATGCTTTTTCCTGGATCCCATTGTATCATAGAAAAGAAATAGTATGGAATATCTTATTGTATAAAATTAAGAAATTGGAAACGCCTGAAAGACTCCTGAAACAATTAGAATGGGTAAATTATAATTATTGTTTGAGAAAAATGGATAGTACACTAAAATTACCTAGGATTCAAAATAAATACAGCACATTTAAATTTAAATACAGAGCTGCTAGTTCTTGGAATAGATATCCAAGGATTTAAGAGAAATGAACTTAACAATAAAGGAATTTGGGCAAAGAATTAAACAGGACCTTGAATATGTATGTATATGTTTGGAGTAACATCTTGTTGTTGGTAGTTCCCAACAGAGAAATGAGGGGTTACTAGATTAGTATAAGTCAAAGGATATTGGATCATATTGCCTTTTACATAAACATGTTGTTATCACGTGTGATGTGTACTAGTTTGTCGTTAATATGTCTGTGTGTTGTTGCTATAAAATTTTCCTTTTTAATATGCTATAATATTTGTATCTTATGTAATATGTGCAATATTGAAAATGTTTGGAACTTTTTGTAATTTGTACATAAACATCAATAACAGGATCACCATGAAAACAGGCCTTGTAAAAGACCTATGGTGTAAACTTTTAATTGTCAAATTGTTTTTGCCTGTATAAATAAAAATGTTTTTACTACTAGTTGCTGACAAAAAGTGCACTTACGGGTCTGTTGCGGGTCGGACTTGTACATTTTATGTACATCCGCAACCACTTTGCCGAAGTCTTGGAAGCCCTTTATGATTCCTTCCACTTCTTGGCCGAAAAGAACTGGACCTTGGAAAGGAGCATCCAAAATGGCGCCTTGGAGGTCTTATGTAAGGATGTTGCTCTGAGCCATGCATGTCTAGGTAGACAGACACCTGACACCTCGCAGCCATATCGGGCGAGTCATATGAGCATCTAAGCACATGCTTGCTCTATATCCATACTTGATTGTGCATAAGCCAGTAATTCGCTCTTGGTGTCAGAATCTGGTTATGTCTTAATGATCTCCATGGTCTTTTCCCATAAAGATTTTGCTAAGGTGACCACGTACAAAAGTTTAGCGACCTGATGGTCCTGCGGGTTTACTGAACAGACTTTTCTTCCCCAGTGATTCAACTTCTTGGACTCTGGGTCCGGAGGCTGGGTGCTGAGGTATTTCGGTTGGGACTGCTTACTGTGTGCAGCAGCCAGCACCATGAAGTCCGCCTTGGCTGTTTCCAGACAGGGCTCTTCCTTGGGGGCTTGTACAGGTGGTTCAGCCTTTCGAGGCACAGCTGGCATGGAGGAATGGTCTCTTCCAAGTCAATCTGGCGACGCCCTGGAAGGGTTCTATGCTGGCGGGTTCACTAGAGACTTTGGATCTTTGGCACACAAGAACTTTGCCAGCCTTTTACGCTCTGGGTCCAATTCCTCTGTGTCCCACTGGTAAATAGTCTGTATGTGCCTCGTAATATTGAGGAAGGAAGGATCGTCCGCAGGGACCGGGTTATCCTTCGCATCTGGAGAAGGTGGGGAGAAATCCTCATCCTCCAATGAGTCTGGAGATGATTCCCCTGCATCATCTCCAGAAGAGGGAGTGGAGCGACCACTTGAATCAGGGAGGGGAGCTCTTCTCTTTCTTTTGCCTTTTGGACTTGTCAGTGGGAGGGATCCTTCACCTACTCCTGCATCTGGGGTCAGAGGAGGAGGTGGTGGAATGTCTTTTGGGGATAGAGGCGGCCTATATAGGAGATCCCCTTTGATAGTATTCCACCAGGAATTGAATAATGCTCTGACATCCGCTAAGGGGATGACTGCGGGGGGCGGCACCGGGGCTGAGTGTCATCTGGTATCGGAATCTCCACTGGGGCGGCTGCTCCTGTGTCTGGTTGAGGGGCTGGCTCCCTAGGAGAGCGGTCGTCTGACCCGGCATCCGGAGTGGCCTGTGCCTGATCTGGCGACCGGTCGTCTGGTAGGACATCGGACATTTGGTCTGCTTCCCTGGAGTGCCTATATGGCGACTGTCTTTCTCGAGTGAATGGGCCCTGATGTCCGGTGAAGCCACCTTGGCCAGGGGATGTTTGTCTGACTTCTGAGTCCCTTTGCCGGGGTGGTCAAGGCCTGGCTGGCGAACGGGTCTCCTGTTGCCTGTGGGGTTCGGCCTGATTTCATGCTTCTCGGAGGACCCAGTACAGCTGCAGCCATCTTTAGGCCTGACAGCAGGTGACTGCCCTTCCTGGGCCGCCCATGAGAGGATTTGTTGGGCCGGTGAGCCAGGGGACTTGTGCTTGATGGTGCCCGAGAATGATGACTGATCCCTTGGCTTTGAAGAGGATGTCTTTGGTCCTGGTTCCCGTGGAAGGATCAGACCTCACCTCCAGCCGGAGGTCGATGTAGCAGGCCTGGACGGAGACTTTTGTCGGGATTCTGATCTAGGCCTGTCCTTATCCCTGGAGTGGTGTTTTCCTGAGGTCTTCTCTCTGTGGGGAAGACTCCCTAGCAGGTGAGGAAGAGCTAGGGCCTGACGGAGACTTCTGCATTGCGGCTACTTTCTGCTCTAATAGATATGCCTTCAATGCTTTAGCTCTTTTAATCCTGGTTTTATTGTTGAATTTCTTGTAATGCTGGCAGTCGTCTGGCCAATGGTCAGGGCCCAAGCAGATCAGGCAGGCCTCGTGGCTGTCTTTTGCCGGGATCTGCCTGCCACACTGGCACTTCGGCTTTCGGAGAGGAGGTGGAGGTGAAGACATGCAAGAAAAGAGTATCACCAAGAAAAGAACGAGAAAACTATCAAAAAGCGACTACTTAATCTGCGGTAGACTGCAGAGCGAGGCTCGAGGAGCCGAACTAAGCGAGTTGACGGAGGGAAAATAACTGAGATGGCGCTGGGGGACTGCCCCGTTTATACCACATTTGACATGGGGCATGCCCGACGTCGGGGGCGGTCCCCTGCTACAGACGGCTAGCTAGAAGAATTTTCCGAGAGGTCCTAACACCTGCCGGCCTTAGTCCTGTATGTATTACCTGCACAAGCGCTCACTCGAAATGAGATTAAGATCTTTAGCGAGGCTTCTTATGCCTGTGTGAGGTAGGTGTTCGTGAAGGGGTTCTGGAGCTGTACCGCTTCCGATTTCCTGCTCGCTTTTCCAGAGACCTGCCCCTAGGCGGGGAAGTGTCCTGGGGGGCAGGAGTCGGTGACTTGGGAGGTGGGGTCTCTATAGGCTTTGTGGGGACTACATCTTTGCAGATGGTGTCCTACCAATAGGAGAACAATTCTTTAACCTCCTCAATATTTAAGCCAGATGACGGTCCCGGCATCAGTGGTTTCCATGCCGGGGGACCTGGCTCTGGTCTCTGAGTGGTAGACTGGTCCATCGTTGGATCCTGGGGCAACCTCGGGTCCATGTCACCCAACGTCTGGTCATCGGTAGCTTGCTGGGCTCAGACGTCCGTAACGTCGTCTTCCGATGGACCCCGGCGTCCGGTGTCAGGTGTGGGTGGCGGCCATCTGAGGCGTTGGGTCCTTCGGACGCTTGGCGGTTGTCTGGTCCTCAGACTGTTTAGGGTCTGATGTCCGCTTCAAGGATATCAGCTCAGTGGTACACCTAGTGGGCACTTCCGAGGGGCCCCTCGGAAGTTGGGAGACCAACCTCTGGTCGGTGTCCTGACGCCAGTCCAGGGAGTTGGGGCCTGCCTTGGCAGCTGACTTGGACGGCAGTTTGTGATGTCTGTCTGAAGCCTCAGACCGGCTAGAGGAACCTACAGGCCGGCTAAGGGAAACCTTAGGGCAGATCTTAAATGGTTGTAAAGAAGAAGAGGTACCTGACCCACCAGACATCCGGATTTTGACCGGTGGGGGCTGAGACTTTGCCCGTGAAGGGGACCTGTCTGAGCGGTTCGAGCCCGAGCTGGCACGGGAGTCTGAGGTGCGGTTCGGGGATCTCTCTCTATCCTCCTCCCTTCTCTTTTGTTTGTGTTTCCCTGACCTGTGGGACGATTCCCCCGGGAGAATGAATCCCTCTCCATTTGTTTTACTTTCTGCTCCAGAAGAAGATTTTCAAGTGCCTTTTGGTGGCGGATCCTAGTGCAATTATTGAAGTGCTGGCAGATTGTGCAGGCCTTGGTGTCGTGGTCACGGCCTAGGCACCGGATGCAGGCTGTATGCTCGTCTTTAAACGGGATCTGCTTTGCTGTATGCGCACTTGGAGGGTGTCCTTTATTGAGGGGTCGGGATGAAGACATGCTAAGGGAGAAATGGTAATGGAAGAAAATTGCTGAAAATTCTGAAGTTCTGGCATCTCGCTAGCTGATGGCATCCGTGGAGCCAATGCTTGCAGTCGACAGCGGAAAAGAAAAGTACAGTTATGTAAGAACTTACCGTAACAGTAGATCTTCGAGAACAGCTCTTGCAGCAGGTTACACCATTAGGACTGAAGCCGGCAGGTGCCAGGACCCCACGGAAAAATTCTAGCTAGCAGTATCCAGTGGGTGACCACCCCCGACGTCGGCCCCTCCCCGTCAGGCATCACATAAAAGGGGGTGGTCCCCAGCATCCCCAGTTCTGCCACCGGAGACTCCCGGCTCAAGTGTGACATCTGAAGGGGAGACCAAGGATCCGCTTCCAAAGGAAGGTAAGAAAAAGGCATCAAAGGACGCTGTAGCCTAAAAACTAGGTCAGAAGACTCAACCTCCAGAGGGAAAGGTGGGAGGGAAACTACCTGCTGCAAGAGCTGTTCTCGAAGATCTACTGTTACAGTAAGTTCTTATGTAACTGTACTATCTTACCTTGAGGAACAGCTCTTGCAGCAGGTTACACCATTAACACTGATTCCCAAGCAGTAAGGGAACAATTTGCTACCGGGAGGAGGGTAGGAGAGATGACTCAGACTTCAGGACAAGAGTCCTTGAAGGACCTCCAAGCTGAATCCAGCTCTACGCCTAGAGGCAATGTCCAAACTGTAGTGTCTGATGAAAGTGTGCACAGTGCTCCAAGCCGCTGCCGCACTGATAGCTGAAGTGGGACATTTTTGAGCGCAGCGAAGAGGTAGCCACCCCTTGTAGAATGACCCTTCACGGTCCCGTAAGGGTTTATTGCTCTTCTGATAACAGAACATAATGCACTTGACCAACCATCTGGAAAGCGACTGTTTCGAAACAGGGGCACCGAGCATCCGTTGTGCGTAGGAAACAAAGAGCTGGTCTGACTTACAATGGGCTTTGGTTTTGGTCAGATAATATCTGAGACATCTATGCACATCTAGAGTGTGCAACAGGGCCTCCCCCCGTTACCGTAATTCGGGTAATACACCAGCAGGTCTATATCCTGGTTGAGTGTGACTGCCGAGACCACTTTGGGAAGGAACTTAGGATTTGTTCTTAAGGACACCATGTCCTTGTGAAAAACCAAATAAGGATCCTTGCACATGAGTGCATGAAGCTCAGAAACTCTTCTGGCAGAAGTAACAGCAACTAAAAGGAGAGTCTTCCAAGCGAGGAGACACAGCTCGCAATCCTCGGCTGGTTCAAAAGGAGGTAGAGTAAGCTGCTCTGAAACAAAGGCAGATCCCAAGATGGAACCGGGTCTCTGATAGGAGGTCTCAGGTGCAGGATGCCATGCAAAAAAGTGCGTGAAGTCTCTAGTTGAGCTAGAGAGCTATGACCTATCGGTGAATGATACGCCGAAATGGCGCACACGTGAGCCTTAATGGAAGAGAAGGCAAGGCCTGCCTCGTACAGGGTTAGAAGGTAGTCTAACACTGACCTCTCTGAACAATCCAATAGGGTCAATCCGCGAGCTTGAGCCCAGATGCAAAATCTGCGCCACTTCATGGCGTAAGTGGCGTGAGTGGAGGGTTTTCTGGCTGCCACCAGAACGTCCGCAACTTCTCGAGAGACCCCGTATCTCAGGACTGCTATGTCTTTAGGAGCCAGACATGCAGGTTCAGTGACCAAAGATCCGGGTGGACTAAGGAGCCTGCCTCTGGGACAGAAGTTAGAGCTGAATGGCAGAGGCACCGGAGATTCCTGGGTCAGCTGATGTAATAGAGGGAACCAAACTTCTGGGCCAAAGGGCGCTACCAGAATCAGTGATGCCCGCTCTTGTCGGAGCTTCAGTAAAACCTCTGGATCAAAGGAAGGGTGGGAAAGTGTAGAGGAATCTGCCTGAAGAGAGGGACAACACGTCTTGCCAGAAAATACCAGGCCCTGGATCTAGCGAGCAAAAACTGGGCAGTTTTGCGTTGGATGGGGACACGAAAAGGTCTAATTCTGGTGTCCCACATCTACGAAACAGATCCTCTGTGACTTTCTGAAGCAGTTCCCATTCGTGGACTCTGGCCTGTGATCGGCTGAGACTGTCCGCGATTGTGTTGTCCACACCGGGAATGTGCACTGCAATAATATCTGTGCCGTGTTGCAGTACCCAATTCCAAACCCTTTGAGCCTCCCTGCAACGGGGGCAGGAATGAGTGCCTCCTTGTTTGTTAAGATAGTACATCACCGCAGTATTGTCTGTTTGAATCAGAAGAGTACCCGGTGGAATGTCCGTCTGGAATGCTTGTAGGGCGTAGAGGACGGCTCTCATCTCCAGAATATTTATGTGCAGATGGGACTCTAGAGACGACCATGAGCCTTGAGTCCTGACCCTGTTGAGGTGCGCTCCCCATCCGGATCCCAAGGCGTCTGTGGAGAATGTCATTAAAGGAGGTGGCACCATGAAGGGGACTCCTTTCGCGAGATGGTCCGGGACGAGACATCATTACCAGTCTCGGATGATGGCATTTGTGATCCGGACTGGATGCTGCATATGAACTTGCTTCTGGTCCCACTGAGCCCTCATCATCCATTGGTTAACCCGCATATGGAGTCGGGCTAGGGGAACTGTTGCAATGGCAGCCGCCATATGTCCGAGCAGACAAAGAACGGTCCTGGTGGGCACCATTGTCTTCGTCATTGTGTCCCTTATGAGGGATCTGATGTGTTCCGCCCTGTCCGAAGGAAGAAATGCTCTCCCTTGAGTGGTGTCCAGAACTGCTCCAATAAATTGCAGAGTCTGAGATGGGACAAGGTGCGACTTCTCCTGGTTGATGATGATGCCCAACGACTGGAAAAGAGAATGGGTATCCTGAATCGCGGACATCAGGGCCTCCCGAGAGGGTGCCATGAGGAGCCAGTCATCTAGGTACAGAAAAATATAGTGGCCCTGCCTCCTGAGAGTTGCTGCCACGACTGCCAAGCACTTCGTAAACACCTGAGGTGCGGAAGACAGTCCGAACGGGAGGGCTCGGAACTGGTAGTGGCGTCCCAGAAACTCGAAGCGCAGAAACCTTTGATGCGTTCGAGGGATCAGGAGATGTAGGTAAGCATCCTGCATGTCCAGCGACACTAGCCATGCGCCTTCTTTGAGCATGGGGATGAGACCCGGTAGGGTCACCATGTGGAAGTGTTTGTATAACACAAACGTGTTGAGATCGCTGAGATCTAAGATCGGGCGTAAGTCCCGTTCTTTCTTTGGGACCAGGAAGAAATGGGAATAACCTTTTCCTTTCTGGTCCGGTGGAACGTACTCTATGGCCTCCTTGTCCAGGAGGGCCAAGATCTCCTGCTGGATGAGCACAGCATGCTGACCCGAGAAACGGGACAGCAGGGGAGGTCTGGATGGTGGGTGGCCGAGGAACTCTATAGAATGACTTTGCTGTACCAACTGTAACACCCACTGGTTGGAGGTGATCCTCTGCCATCCCAGAAGGTAATGAGAGATGCGACCCCCTACCTTTATCCTTTGATCCAGAGGACGGGCGAGGGCCGGGAAGGAGTCATGCTGTGGTGGCATTGGATCCTGTGGGCTGGGCTGTCTTGGGATGCTTTGAGCCCTGGCCCGTGGGGAATCTGGCTTGACCTTTGCGACTAAAATTGCCCCGGAGTTGGTGGCCCGAACGCTGTTGGCTGTTGCCCGGCCAAGGAACGGTTCTGGTTCCTCTGAAAGGAACCAGATTTGGGCATGTACATAACCTGTCCGAACTGCCTTCCCGGGCCTGTAGCCTGGTGATAACCTTCTCTGATTCCTCACCAAACAGGACAGCTCCGTATAAGGAACGCCCAGGATATTCTTCTGAACATCCAGGGTGAAACCAGAGACTCTCGACCAAGAGTGTCTCTGAAGACAAATGCCAGTAGCTCTCTGGCGGCCGAGTCTGCTGAATCGTAAGTGGCTCGGAGACCCTGGATCCCCACGCCTGACCCAGTATGAAGGAGGTTGAGCAGCTCTCTTTGCCATCCGGAAAGTCCTTCAAAGGTCTTGGCCCCACTCCCAGAGGGCGTTTGAAATTGCACCATGTGCGGGTAATTCAAAGAACTTATCAAGCATGTAGCAGCCGATACATGCGTTTTCCCACAGAATCTAATTGCTTAGATTCTTGGTCCGGAGGCTGGGTACTCAAGTGTTGCAGTCGTTGAGACCAATCATGAGACGCCGTAATGACCAGTGAGTCTGCCAGGGGTTGCTGCACCAGATACAGGTCCTCCATAGGAGCTCTGTAGAGGCAGTCAGCCTTCTTAGGAACAGCCGGTGTCGAGTGCGGACGCTTCCAAGCCGCCTTGGTGACGTCCGTGAAGGTGTCCACTAGAGGTGGGACCACCACAGGCTTGGAGTCCTTTTGCCGAAGGTAACGGGCAAGGCGTTGTCTCGGGGTCCAAGTCTTCAGTCTCCCATCCCATATTCCTCCTGATGTGCCTCATGATCTCGGAGAAAAAGGGATAATCCGGTGGTGACCTTGGCTGGTCTCATGGGTCTGGTGATGGGGACTATAGGGGATGGAGACCTGGAGGTATCGGACGTATCCGGTCTGGAGTCATCCCCGTGGGTGTCATCTGTCCCTGGGTGCGTTGAGCTCTGAGACCCAGAGGGAGACCGTGATGGGCATCTTTTTCTCTCTCTAGATATGCCCTAGGAGGAAGAGTTGGTCCTTAGGGTCGGGGTCTTGAGCCTTCACCCTCCCGAGGAGGGTGGAGGTGGAAGAGGCTTACTGAGGACCACATCCTTTCTGATGGTCTCCCACCAGAAGGTGAACAATTCCTTCACCTCCTGAATGCTCATGCCCGACGACGGGCCCGGCACGGGTGTGGGTCTGTTGCCGGGGTCGGGCGTTGGGTCCTGGGGAACCACCGGATCTGTCGACGGCTCCCCGGGCGAGCCGGCATCCTCCATGCCACCTGTCTGGTCATCCGGCAGAGTGGCAGCCTCCTCTACTGAGGACCCCTGATGTCCAGTGTCACTCGGTGTCGGTACAACTGCTGTCGGGTCGGGAGTCCATTTTTCGGGCGTCGGGTCAGGCACCTTTTTACTCTGTGACGTCCGCTTAAGAGGCGTCAGAGCCTTAGTCTTCCTTTCCGGGGCCTTGGGAGGCTGGGAGACGGACCTGAGGTCGGTGTCCTGGCATCGCCTGACGCACCGCTAGATTTTGAGGAAGACTTCCTGTGTTTTCTGAAGAATCAGGCCTGGAAGAAGTCGGGTGCCCGATGGGTCTTAAGCGGGTGCAAGGAGGCTGAAGAACCCCTGAATACCTTACCTTAACTGGGGAGGTTGGAAGTGGCCCGGAAGGAGAACGGTCGGACCGCTGAGAGCTGGAGCTGGCCCCAGATTCAGAGGCTCCTGCTGGGGATCTCGACCTACCCAAGTCCCTGTGCTTGTCCTGGTGCTTCCCGGTCTCATGGGAAGAATCCCTTTGGAGGAAGGTCTTTTTTCCATTTTGCGAAGTTTCTCTTCAAGAAGGAGCCCCTGAAGGACCTTTTGGAGGTGGATCCTGGTCCTGCTATTAAATTGTTGGCAGATGGAGCAAGCCTGGGTGTTGTGCTCCAGTCCCAGGCACTTCACACAAGCCGAATGATGGTCGGCAAAGGGGCTCTGCTTGCCGCAGGTGCACTTTGAGGGGTGTCCTTCGAGAGAAGGAGCTGGAGAAGTAGACATGGATTTTGTAAAGATTTCATGCGTCGTATCGTTGATGCAGGCATCTGTGAGGTCGATGCTGGTGAGTCAATGGCGGGAAAAGAACTGGGGATGCTGGGGGACTGTCCCCTTTTATGTGATGCCTGATGTCGGGGAGGGGCTGACGTCGGGGGCGGTTCCCCGCTGGACACTGCTAGCTAGAATTTTTCCGTGGGGTCCTGGCGCCTACCAGCTTCAGTCCTAATGGTGTACCTGCTGCAAGAGATGTTTCTCGAAGTAAGATCAGAGGAATGCTGAGGGACCGCCCCTTTTATGATGTGTCTGATGTCAGGGGCCGGGCCAATGTCGGGGGCGGTCCCCCGCTGGGTGTAGCTAGCTAGAAGTTTTCTGTGGGATCCTGCCACCTGCCGGCTTCAGTCCTAATGGTGTAACCTGCTGCAAGAGCTGTTATTTGAAGTAAGATCCACTGAGTCTATCTCGGGCTGATGGGCATAAGGCTTGGCAGGAGAAGCAGGGTACTGCTTGTCAGCCTTTCTAGGTAAAGCTGGTATTGAATTAGGCCTGAGCATAATAAGACTTTACAGAAGGCGCAGGATACTGCTTGTCCACCTTTCTAAGTAAAGTTGGTATTGAACTAGGCCTGTACACCATGCAGCAAATGTGGCATTCTCCAACGCAGGATAGATTGAAAGAATAACGATGGAGGGAGTACATGGTACCTCCAAAACCTCCATCAGGTTTCTTCTCAGTGAATCCTCTTCCTGCACAGCAAAGCCCAGTGCATTCTGCATCTGCTGCATCACAGACTGGAAGGTAGGGTCTTCTGGAGGAGATCTGGGTGTGTGCACCACAGAATTCTCACTACAAGAAGATACACAGAAGCTAGAATGTGGGAGACATTGCACTTCTCCATAACCTTCCTCATCTTCATAATCATCCTCCATAGTGAAGTCTGGATTATATTTGAACTCGTCATCGATGTCCCTGTTGATGACGGGAGCTGAAGATCTCACTGGTGACACTGGAGGCCACTAAGCATGAGGTATATTCTGTGACCCAGCTGATGGTGTTGACAAGGTCTGCGATGCTGAAACACTACTAGACGGCAGTACAGGCTGCATAGGTATTCCTGAAAGTATGCATCATATCACAACAATGCCAGTACTGCCTGCGTGTCAACTATGCCCTGGTCAGGGGGCTGTGACCGTTAACTCATTCAGGCCTAGATACGCCTGTAAGTGGCATCTGAAAACATAGCCACTCAGATCAATAACGCCTGTAGATGTACTCAGCTGACACACTCAGGCCTGGAAACATCTGAGGAAGTCTGCAGTTTTTACCTAAATATTACACAAACCAAATTGCTTAGAATTGATTGCATAGCACCGTTAGGAAGGTAATTTCATGCTGAACAATCTTGCTGCTGATACTTTGTGTCTATCATGTATACTTTAGGAGTTATTAGCATTTGTTTGAGGTATGGTGTGCACGGCTGACATCTGTCTCTCAAACCTCACCTAAGCACCTTGAATAAATCTGAAAAAAAAAAAAACACAGTTGTTTGGTATTTCAGCTAGTATAAAATAAAAACTAAATGGATTACAATTGATTGCATGGCACCGTTAGAAAGGTAATTTTGTGCTGAAGAATTTTGCCACTGATACTTTGTGTCTACCGTGTATACTTTAGGAGTTATTCACATTTGTTTAAGGTATGGTGTGCATGGCTGACATAAGTCTCTCAAGCCTCACCTAAGCACCTTGAAAAATCTGAAAAAAAAACACAGTTTGTTATTTCAGCTAGTATAAAATAAAACCAAATTAATTGCATAACATCACTGGAAAGGTAATGCTGTGCTGAACAACTTTGCCACTGCACTTTGTGTGTAGCACTTACGGTTCAAGAGGTATTCGCATTTGTTTGTGGCATGCTGATTATGGATTGATTTTGCTTTGAAAGGCCCAGGATGCAGTGCTACAAGTATACAGGGCACAAGTGTTAGAAGTCTCAAAGAGCTCTTCTGGTGTGAATGAGTTAGAGTTGACAATGGGCCTGGACCTATCAACGAAGGTGATGGTCACAGTGATGGGGGGGAGGTTTACTGGTGTTACCATCAGTGGAGCACACGGTGATCAAGTAGAGTACCCAGAGGCTGCAAAGGCAATCTAGATCTTGCCAGGGATGCATACTTTTCTTTGTCCCTATGTTTATGCTCGTGTCCCGATGATAACGACTCTTGGCCTCAGTTCTTTAACTCTGACAACCGCGAATCGGTCAATGAGACTGGCAACACAGACTTCTGGCCCTGAACTTTTTCCATGGTTGCTAAAGTTTTTTCCAAAACAAACTTCTCAAGCTCCTTTCTTCTGAGTTGCTTTGTAGCTTGATTGAAGCCCCGGCAGATCTCACAAGTCCTGACATTGCGAGAGAGGCCTAGTCAGCAGAGACACACTTTGTGTGCATCATCCCTATAAATGTTTTCTTCACACTCATAGTACCAGAACAGCACTGTTGGTTTTGGCGGTATGCAGACGATATCACTAAAATTTAGTGAGCATCTTAGAGAAAAACAAAAAACGACAATGGCCAGTTGGTTGGTTTCCACAGCAGGTCCGATGAGTATGATCAATGGCATGAAAGAATTGAGTAGAGATGGGGCCGCCCATCTTTATATATATGCTGGCACATGACGTTGTCATTGGCAGTCTTCAGTTAACAAAAGCTTCTGTGTGGTCCTAGCGCTGAGGTGGGTATAGTTCCAAAGGTGTGGACTAATGGAAGAGATATCCTCAAAGAGGATCTTGTGCTTCCTGAAAAACTGATTTAGACTGTGAAGATCCTGTATGGGGCACCAGCTCCCCCTCAATCTGTTACAGGACCAGGAAGTACCTGGACATGTACCCTGACTTACCAGAGTGTCTGGGATATGGGCTGTAGCTCCTTTGCAAGAAGCTGAGCGACGCCTCCCTAAGGGTGGACAGTGTGTCCTCAGACACTGAGGACTCCTTTGGAGCCAGGGATTGGTAAGGCAGGACAGCTTTGAAACTGAGAGGCAGCCCCTGCCTACCACCCCCAGAGCTCTCTTGTCCGTGGTAATGATAGACCATAAGTGGTGAAGCCGACCCCCATAGGGAGCTGGGTCAGGGGCTAGACAGGCGGGAATGGACACCCCCCACCAACCTGTCACTAGGCAGCTTTGAAGGAAGCCCTGGCTGCTGTGGCCGGAGGGGCACCACTTCCAATACTCTCGCCTTTTTTGGGGCCCTAGCTGGAGAACCTGGCCTTAGGCCAACAGGCTTGAAACTGCCCCTGCTGGGGCTGTTGTTGCCAAGACTGCTTTGGCTGAAAGGATCAGAAAAACAGGTTTCTCACCTGTAACAGTAGTTCCAGGGGTGGTATATGGTGTACATCCACACGTTCTGGCAGTGTCCTTTAAATCCTGCCGGAAAGTCTTCAAGCTGGCTCCTCCCACCCACTTGGGTGGTAACTCCCTAGCACCGCCCTGTGCCACTAGTTCTTGCCTGCTGGAAGCATACCTGTGCTCCACTGCCAGGGGAGGTCGGGTGGGTCCGTGTGGATGAACATCATATACTACTCCTAGAACTACTGTTACAGGTGAGTAAACTGTTTTTCCAGGGACGTGGATTTGATGTTCTATCACACTTCACAGACTCAGCAGTCTCTCCAGGAGGGAGGGAGGCAAGGTGCACGCCCCCTACTTAGGGAACAGCGACTGGAGAACTGAGGCCCCAAAACCAGCATCCTGGCATGACTTGAGGTCAGTATGGTAATGGGAAAAGAAGGTGTGTGCTGACCTCCAGGTAGCAGCCCTGCAGATTTCCTGGATAGGGACGTCCCTGGAAGCAGCCACCGACGCAACAGTATGGCGGGCGGAATGAGCCTACAGCCCTCCGGGAGGCTCCCTATCCGCCAACCTATAGCAGAGATCAATGCAGGATGTGATCCACCTGCCAATCATCCACTTGGCTGCAGGTCTGCCAGGTGCGGCTTCAGCGTAGGTGACAAACAGCTGGCGAATCTCTCCTCGAACTCCAGCCATGCGCTTCTTATAGTAAGCGAGCGCTCGCCTCAGGTCCAAAGTATGGAGCCTGTGCTCAGCCTTCGAGGTGTGATTGGTGAAGTACACCGGGAGATTAATCACCTGGTTAAGGTGGAACTCTGACACAACCTTCGGGAGGAACTTCGGGGTTGGGGTGCAGGACAACCTTGTCCTTGTGGAAGAAAAAGTAAGGAGACTCCACTGAAAGCACCTGGAGCTCACTGATCCTTTTGGCTGACGTGACAGCCACCAAGAAGGCAGTGGCTTGCCCATGAGCTTTGCCAAAACCAGCAGTAGATCCCAAGGTGGTGGTGGTTCATGCACTGGAGGGTAAATGTGCTACAAGCCCTTAAAAAGAAGCACCAAACCACCTTTTCCTGTTCCACCGACTGCTGACCGGCCTGTGCATGATAAGCAAAGATGGCAGCCAGGTGCACATTTATGGTCGTCGACCAAAGGCCCCCTGGGAGAGGGACCAGGGGGCATGACATGAAAATGGAAGGTTAAGAGGGAATGTGAGGAAGTTCCTCTTCACAGAGAGGGTGGTGGACACATGGAATGGTCTGCCTCAGGAGGTGGTAGGAATGAGCACAGTGGATGGATTCAAGCATGCTTGGGACAGGCATAGGGGAATCATAGAGGTGCAGCAGGGGTGGGTCGGAAGCAGAAATCCAGTACAAGGGCTTACGGGCAGACTAGATGGGCCAACCGTCCTTATCAGCCGACAGTTTCTATGTTTCTATGTTTAATCGAGAATGTTGGCTACAGAACAAGTCAAAGAGTCCAGCCCTTTGCTTCTGACATCAAATGGAAAACCTCTTCCATTTGAAGGCATAACATTTTTGAGTTGACTCCTTACAAGATGCCTCAACAATGTTGAGTACATCTTCGGAGAGACCCAAAGCCTGGAACTCTAGTCACTCAGAAACCAGGCTGTCAGGTGCAGGGAATGAAGGTCTGGGTGGAGTACCTTCCCCTGACAAATGGAGAGCAGTTCCGGGCATAGTGGGAGATGCCTCAGGAGCCTGTTGCTGAGGCTGAGGAGATCAGGGTACTAGAACTGGCGTGGCCAGTCCGGAGCCACCAGGATCACCTGTGCCTTGTGCCTCTTGACCTTGTGCAACACTTTATGGATCAGAGGAAACGGAGGGAAGCACAGAAGAGGCCCGGGGTCCAGGGCCTCGAGAAGGCAACCCCCTGCAGTGTTTCCTGCTGAGGGGTGGGCATTAAATAGCCTCAGCTTTGATTCTCCAGAGAGGCAACAGGTTCACCCCAAAGAAAAAAATACTTACCAGAGTAATCTTGTTTCTTCCAAGGGATTCTTACTGTATTCTGACATATGCAGTTAGCCCTTCCAGTTGAACTGCCCCGGAGATGAGAGAGTTAAAGCCTATATGCTAACAGTGGAATGTTCAATAGGCTCGAGCTCGGTTTTCAAACCACTGTCCCTGGTACATTCTATGTAACTGCCAGATTCTTACAAGCAACTAAATAACAATAATAGCTAAGCTATGCTAATCAACAATATATATACATATTTATATATTATGGTAGCACGGTAGTGCTACCATAGTTAGGGTTGAGGAGCAATTTACATGTTAAACCCAAAATTGTGCACCTTAATAACTTTGCAACCATTTAACGGATTTGCCTGAAATTTGGAATACACGATCAAGACCCATACGCCTTGGGATCTGCTAAGTTTTGTACCGGTCAGATACACGGTTGCGGAGTTATTAAGCGTGATCTCTTGGCCTTCGCTTTCTGGAATTCTACAGTGTGCCTGGAGTACGCTGATTTTGCGCGACGGCCGAAATCTTCAAGGAATGCGTCCGGGGTCCCCGATGTGCCTTTTGAAGATTTCGTGAAAAATATTAAATGGTTCAAAAGTTATTCAAAATAACAATTTCCCATTATAAGTCAATGGGAAAAGTTAACAAAAAGTTTGACAGTGTCGCAAATGCATTTTATTTATCGTAATGGCCCTCTTACTTGAAATCTGCCATCTTGTTTTCAGTTAGTGATCAGAAAATGCTTGCCATTTAAATTTGGGACCCTCTAGCAACCTAATTCTTTTGTATTCACCTAGTCGGACCCTGAGGATGCTAGCCATGTCTTTATTTTGGGTAAAACACCCCAGAAATATGTTTTCCAAATTTCTGAAAAAGTACTTTCCATAAAGTACTTTCGTGCTCAAAGTGTCGCCAAATTTTTATGAAGCTTTACAATTGCGTACAGTACTTTTCTAGTCTGTGGAAAATGACAGCAATTCTTTGGCACTCCGCTGCAAAAGAACGGTTTTCAGTTTTGGGCTGAAATTTGGAGGGAACGCAGCTGACATCTCACAGATGTGCCTTTCAGTGTTTTGTTGAAAAAATATTACATGGCGGCAAAGTTACGGTACTCCAAAGTTGACGCTTTTTCCCATAGGATAACATTACGGCATACGATTCATTGCAGCAATCGTTTGGCGCCCTGCTGCAAAATAACGGTTTGGTCTTTTGGGCTGAAATTTGCAGGGAACACAGGCAACATCCCACAGATGTGCCTTTCAGTGGTGTGGTGAAAAATATTACAGGGATGCAAAGTTATGGCAGTCCGAACTTCTGTTTTTCCCATACAGGATAACATTCACAGTAGTTATAGCCTTTCCAGGGCCCGTAACTTTCAGCAGTGCGAGATCACGGACTTTTAGTCGAAAATTTCTTAGCCCCTAATGGGGGTAAAGCACAAAACTAGCCAGGAAAGTGATCATTCATATGACTTCTACATTTTCTTCTGTGTCATACGGTTACTGAGATATAAGCAATTTACTATTCCAAGTCCTCATTTTTCTGTTCCTCATTATTTTGCATACATTTTTGTACTCACTGTCTTTCTCTATACAGCTTTTGGGTAAAACCAGCCTGTGCGCTATTACTGTTACCATTACTGCTTGCTTGATGTTCCGCATCTGCTTCACTTACTGCTCACGCTTACGCCACCATGTGCCACCCTTTATGCTTTCATTTATGTTGCATTTGTGTTGTTTTAACATTTCTGTCTACAGTACTGTTTCTCTTCTGTTTCGCTTGCGCCACCATGCATTACTATTTGCATTTGCGGGCACAATGTTACTATGTGACAAGACATCACGTGGCCTCACGCCTCCCTGCCGCAATGATATTCATTATTTCTCATTATCGTTTTCAAAAGAAGGAATTAGAGAATGGTTTAATCGAATAGTTAGGTTTTATCGTTTATTAAAGTTAGGGAATTGATAAGTTAGGTTGAAACCCCTTTGCAATTCTTCAACCCCCCAAATGGAATTTGGTGCATTGGGGTCATCGTCCTAACTGTCACCCCATTCTCCTATTCCTCAGCTTCTTTCCACATGTGATGGGGTGACACTTAGTCAATGACCCCAATTCCATTTGGGGGCTGGGCTGAGGGGTGCAAGGGGTTTCAAACCCTAACATCAATTTCCCGCTTTTGTCGCTGTGGAACAACCCTAACTGATGCATTAAACAGAGTTTTTTGCCTCTAATATATTATATATATATATATATATATATATATATATGTAACTAAAGCAGTCCATTGACTATAGGACCCAAACGTGAGGAATATAAAAGACTCAAGTCACAGATGCCCAAGAATGACCACCCCAGTGGCCCAGTATTTTCTATAAATAACAGCTGGAGTGCAGTGCCCCCAGGTTCTAGCAGGGAGGCAGGGTGGGAGGTAAATACAGTAAGACTCCCTTGGAAGAAACAAGATTACTATGGTAATTTTTTTCTTCAAACCCAGGAAGTCTTACTGTATTCTGACTTATGCAGACTACCAAGCAGTGCCCTTGGAATGGGCACAGAGCCTACTTGGGAAATAGGCTCTGCAATACTGCTGTGCCAAACCTGGCATCACGTCTGTCCCGAGTGTCCAGGAAGTAGTGCCTGATGAATGTGTGAACAGTTTTCCAGATAGCTGCTTTACAGATTTCCAGCAGAGGGACATTTCTAGCAGCTGCTATGGAAGCAGCTGTCCCCCTAGTGGAGTGAGCCCTCAAGCCCACTGTGGCTCCTTGCCCAGTTTGTCATAGCAGAACTGAATGCAGGCCACAATCCATCTAGCAATGGTCCTTTTTGTGGCTGCTTGCCCTTTCCCACTTCTCCATAGGTGAAGAACAGCTGGGTACACTCATTCCTATGGCTCTTTGTCTGATCTAGATAATAGCTAATAGTCTTTTTCACATCTAGGCTATGCAGCC
Organism: Neoceratodus forsteri; assembly: GCA_016271365.2. Taxonomy (NCBI): domain Eukaryota; kingdom Metazoa; phylum Chordata; order Ceratodontiformes; family Ceratodontidae; genus Neoceratodus; species Neoceratodus forsteri. The sequence goes on from CM057454.1 coordinate 512,731,069, forward strand.
TGCATTCTCCTGAACTAGAATGGTCAGTGAAGAAAAAGTACAATTACGTAAGAACTTAACGTAACAGTAGACCTTCGAGAACAGCTCTTGCAGCAGGTTACACCATAAGGACTGAAGCCGGAAGGCGCCTGGACCCCACGGAAATTTTCTAGCTAGCAGTATTCAGCGGGGACCGCCTCCGACGTCAGCCCCGCCCCCGACGCCACGCGTAGTACATAAGGAGGCGGTCCCCCAGAATCCCCAGTTCTCCTGCCGGAGACTCCCGGCCGCTGGATGACATCAGAAGAGGAGACTGAGGATCCGCCATCAAATGGCAATCAAAGAGGCTGTAAATGCCTTATCCTAGAAGAAGGATGCTGCGACTAGAATCTACCTCCGGTGGGGATGGTAGGAGGAAAGTACCTGCTACAAGAGTTGTTCGAATCTAATGCAGTGGTCTTTTCCCCATTTAGTAAACTTTGTGCGTTTGCCGATTCGACAAGCAGTACACAAAACACCATTACATAGCATGCTTCAGACAATACTCCGTAATGAGATCCATTATACCATTACTGCAGATCAACACCCAGTATTTGGCACCTAAAAAGGAGTAAATTATGTTACTATTAAGAAGTTAATTGTGCAAAACACAAAAAGCGAAAAAAAAAAAAAGGAGAAACCCCCAGCCACCCCTCAACCCTATCTTCCCCCACCTCCCCCAAAATTTCCTTCACCACGGAAAAACAAGTAAAAAGAAAAGAAAGGAAGAGGGAACAGAAAGGAAACCTCCACCTAGTTCCAACTATGTTCCATATATTTTGGGGTATGTTCTTGAGTCTGCAATATGGGTTATTTTAGCTGGGACAACTGATGCCCATTGGACTCAGCTCCAAAAGAGCCAGGTTGGTCCTATTTATAGGTATGGAGTATTAGATACATAGTAGGGTTTGCAGAGGGCCCAGATCTTCGGATATTTTTTACTATTTTTGGAAATGCTCGCTAAGAGGTGTTCTGCTTGTAAGGCAAAGAGGATTTCTTGATGCCATTCTGTGTATAGTGGGAGTCTGCTGGTCCAGCCAGTGACGTAACATCACTTTCTTAGCACATAAAGAGATTAACATCATATGTTTCCTTTGGTTTTCAATAAGGATGTTCCCCGACTCCCCTAGGATACAAATCTCTGGTTGAAAAGCATTTTGTAGTCCTAATAGGGTCAAGTCTAGAGCGGATACTTTCCCAGAGGGGGGATGCCTTATCAAATTCCCACAGAATGTGAAACAGTGTACCCCGCTGGGTCCCACACCTGGTACACAAATCCGAATGAAGCTTACCCATTTTACAAAGTTTTACAGGGGGGTAATATAGATCCTGTAATATCTGAAATTGAAGCAATCTATAACGATCCCACCTAACATCCTTGTATAGCCTTTTCCAGAATTGTGACCATTGTTGGGGACCGTGGAAATTGGGGGGAGTATCCTGTCCCATACGTAGTGGGGAGTGCCTTCTAGGTCTGTAACTCTTTTATGTAACTCTTTATAGTAAAAGGAAATTAGGTGAGATGGGCCTCGTCTGTAGCGTACTAAGAATGGGGCCAACCATGTGGTGGTCCCATGGGTCACTGCCAAAATGCCTTATTAGGACCTGGGAAATTTGAAGATATTTAAAGCAAAAGGTAACAGGCAAGTTATATTATGCCATTATCTCTGGGAATGTTAACAACCTATAGTTCTCTGTTATGTCTATAACCTTTTTCCCCGTTCCACCCGCCCAAAACGAATGATTGATAACCCTTCCTCCGATTTTAAAGTTAGGATTACCTAAAATAAGCTGCAAAGAATCATTTTCCATGGAACATCTTGTAGTATTATTTAGTTGTTTATGGGTACGAAGGGTTCTTATAATGGGAGTGGTTTTAAGCTGCCCTGGAACCTTGTTAAGAGAAAGATATGGTAATGTCCTGATATCTATACCAGCTGAGGCACAAAGCAACTTCTCTATCTGCAACACAGTGGGGCATAGGTTCCAAGCCAGAGTTCGGGCAGGATCAGCCATTGCGAGACAACTGAACAATTAATGGCAAGGCAGTAAAGATATATATTGGAACTTGTAGGCCACCTAGTGCTTTTGGTCTCTGTAGTTTAGACAACGCCTATGAGGGTTTTATGTTTCCAGATGAATTTGGATATAATGCCATGAGCATTGACTGAACCAGGCCTTAGGAAGATATTGGTGACACAATTGAAGGGGTACAATAACCAGGGTAGAACATTCATTTTAACAGTACTGATTCGCCCCACAAGGAAATGGGGAGTAGTGCCCAATGGTTCAGGTCAGTTTTAATTTGTGTTACTAGCTGATCTAAACTATAGTGCTTCATTTAGAGTTAGATTGCGATAAATATAGGCCCAGGTACCTCATTTGATCCTTTATCCAGGAGAGCCCAAGATGTTGAATGTCAGCTTTTAAGATCCGATTATTTAGAGGCATGACCTCTGTCTTGGACAAGTTTAACTTACAGTTAGATAGACGCCCAAATTCCTGAATAATGTCCAATGTAGCCGGTATAGATTTAGATGGGTGGGTGACATGAAGTAAGATATCATCTGCATACACTGATATTTTATATTGGAGATGATGAATGGGGATACCAGTAACTAGGGTGGACGTATTTATTTTCCTGATTAAGGGCTCTAGAAATAAATTAAACAAATAAGGAGAAAGTGGGCATCCTTGGCGGGTGCCCTGTTGTAATGTAAAGGGAGGGGAAAGAACTCCATTACAGAAAATGCGGGCTGACGGGTGGGAATAAAGGACTTTAAGCCATTGTATAAATTGAGCTGGGATAAGATATTTCGGGAGTAAATTAAATGGGTAGTCCCATGACACTCGGTCAGAGGCTTTCTGCGTCCAGGACACAAAGCCGATGGTGTTGGAATCCCTGGACGCTTGAAATGAATAAAAAATTTTACGCAAATGATCCGCGATAGACGTCCAGCCACAAATCCCACTTGTTGGACTTAACAGAGTCTGCCATATTTGAGCCAATCGGTTAGTTAAAATTTTTGCTAGAATCTTCAAATCAACATTTATAAGGGAAATTGGTGATAATTTGACAGCATTGTGGGATCCTTATCTGGTTTTGGAAGAACCACAATAGTGGCTGAGGTAAAACTGTGATCTGAAAGGCCATGTTTGTAGACATAATCATAGAGATCAAGAAGTTTAGGCTCTAACTGGGCTTTAAATGATTTGTAGAAATTGGATGTGTAGCCATCAGGACCTGGTGCTTTATCTACTGCGAGTGTATCGATGGCTTTGTAGACTTCATTTAATGTCAGAGGAGCTTGCAGAAAGGAAATTTGGTGCTGAGAGAGTCTTGGGAGCTCTATACCATGAAGAAATTGGTCTAATTCGGTATGTTTAAAAGGTATGGGAGAGCATGAATAAAGCGATTGGTAGTAAGTTTTGAAACAGGAGACAATGTCCCTGGGAGAGGTTTGAAGGGTACCTGAGGCATCTCGTATTCGTTAAAACAATTCTGTCTGCCACCTGTGCCCCAAGTCTCATTGTGAGCAATTTCCCAACTTTGTCTCCTTGGTCAAAGTAGGTGGTTTTAGAACGTAAGAGGAGGTGCTCAGCTCTGTCGCTAAGAAGATATTATATTGAAAGTGGAGGCTCTCTAGTTTTTCCAGGTCTACTGGGTTGGAATAAATGGTGAGGGATTGTTCTAACACTCTAATTTGTTGTAGTAGTTGGGAGGATTCTTGGGAGATTTTCTTTTTCCTGACTGAGGCTAGGCGGATGACCTCTCCTCTTAATAAACATTTCAATGCCCCCCCATAGTATGTCCAGTTTTGACATAGTAGTGGCATTGTGTTCGTAAAAATTCTTTATAAAAAACTATTAAGCTGCCCTATTAGGGAATCGGATTTTAGTAGTTGAGAACTGAACCTCCAGACCTTGTCATGAACCATCGAGTTTGGTAATAACCATTGCAGGAGAGTTGGGTGATGATCCGATATCACTTTTGCTAGGTAATCACAGGCTTGAACCCCTGGTAGGTGCTCAATCCCCAACAAAAAGTAGTCAATTCTCGACAGTGTGTTGTGAGGCAGGGAGTGAAATAAGTAATCCCTTGTTGAAGGAAAAAGAGTCCTCCAGGGGTCCACTAGATCCAAGGAATCCATCATTTCCCTCAGCGCCAATTGTGCGGGGGTAAGGGAGGAGCGTCTTGAGTTGGATCTATCCGGTAGATTACTAACAACTAGATTCCAGTCCCCGCCAATTAGCATTGGAAGGGTAGACCAGGGAGCCAGGCTAGTCATTAGATTAGTAAAAAATTGAGTGTCATCCCCCAACGGGCCATAAACAGAACCCAGTATCGGCTCCGTGTGGACCAAAATATCTCTGAGCAAAATGTATCTTCCCTAGGGATTGACTACTGAGTGTAATAATTTAAAAGGTACCCGTCGTGCTACCAGCACAACCCATCATGTGCGCATATCAACCCTACCCCAACACTGTACCCACCATGTTTGTCTTAGGTTGGAAACTGCGTTGTGGGTAGATGTGTCTCTGGAAGGAAAGCAACATCGACATTAAGCTTGTGGAGATGCAAGAGGATCTTAGCTCTTTGAGTGGGGGATTGTGCACCTTTGACATTCCATGAACAAAACTTTAAAAGTACTACCATGACCAATTATTGGTTACCTTAAGGTACCTCATAGGAAAAACATCCCCATACCTATAATTTTCAGTTCCCCCATAATCTTCAATGTCAATGCCCGGTGGTGAATGATGTGTATCCCTTTTCCCATTCCCCTTCCCTAATACAAACTCCAATACCCCAGCGGTTGTAGTCCCCCCAACCCAGGCCCCCCCCCCATCATTTGGCATATCTACTATTATTAGAAATACAAGGAAATTTGTAAACATAAAAGATATACAGAATACTATTGCTAAGTAAAAGACCCACTAATCCCTCTCCCACACCCTGACCATTTCCTCCTTCCCATAACAGGGTATTTAGCATCCTTAATGCACATAATACCTAGGCCCCATATGTTTAGTAATCCCAAAAACCTAATTATTACAGCCCATAAAAACCAAGCTGTTTTGCCTGCTATAGTACCCCCCGTGCGGAACATGGTGCACTGGTTAGACTGCAATGATCTCCAGACCTTGTCACCCGGCCCCAACCAAAATCATATAACTACCATATTAAGGTATTGCCTTGATTAATTAGTACAATTGGTGATACATTAAGCCCCAAGACTCGCAAGTCTGGTTCAGGAGGGAGGAAAAAAAAAAAGAAAAAAGCTTAAAAAAAAGGCCCCCATCCGAATTGTTTTCCAGTCCATTAGTCTGAACAGTCAGTCTAAACTTAACTATGTATGCTCTAATTGTCCCCAGAGTGAATTAGGAAGGAAAGAAATGGGGAAAGGAAGGAAATTTCCTTAAGCGGTCCCATTGAATATTAAAACATAAATGTAAAAGTTGGTTTGCACAAGCAAAAAAGTAAAACAAGGCCATGTAGCATGTACGTCTGATGGGAGACTTCTGACCTCTTGAGTTTAACTGAAGGAAGCGGAGCTGTCACACATCGTTCCCGTAGGAAAGGAAAAAGCAGAGGCCACATAGAAAAGCACAAATCCAAAAGAACTGGCTTTCCTCAACGAAAGGCTTGTCAGCTTGTTAACCATCTAGTCAAGAGTCCCGCCTGATAAGTATTGAGGAATTACCGACTGTCTATCGCCAAACTTGCTACTAATTAAATTATTAGGGGTGCATGAAATGCCCACAGCTTCTCCTCCTCAAAGTCGCGGTCTTTGTCGCCCTCTTGTGGTTATTTACTGGAGGTGATCCCAATTAACCAACCAAAGTATCCTCCCATTCAAATGAAAGGAGTAAAAAAATTGTACCCGGGGGGGTCCTCTTCCAATGACCTCAGCGGAGGGAAATAAATCGGGAGCAGGGACTGTAGAGCTAATTTGGCTTGCTGTGCTGTGTCATAAGAGAGCCATTTTCCCGCATGCAACACTGACAGGCGAGACGGGTACTGTACCCTGTACTTAATCCCTGCAGCAATTAATTTTGAAAGGGGATGGTACTCCGATCTCCTCTGTCTCACTGTGGCTGGCAAATCCTGCACAAATCTCAAGGGATGGTCTTCCCATAATACCTGCTGAAGGCTTTTAACATGCTCAAGAATATGTATTTTATCCAAAAAATTGAGGAATTTAATGATCACTGGCCTTGGGGGTTTCCCAGCTGCTGGTTTGGGACGTAACGAGACAGTGACCCTCTCTATTATGTAGGTGGTATTATTGGGAGAAGGCCAGAAATTTTGTGAGCATTTTTGCAGGAATGTAATGGGTGTGGAGCCCTCAGCATCCTCTGAAAGGCCGAAAATAATTATATTGTTCCTGCGGCTTTGGCCTTCCAGATCCTCCAGTTTAGCTACAATTTTATGTAGCCGCTGCCTCATATTGGTTACCTCAGGCTCCATCCTGTCTTTCCAACTTTCCAGGGACATAGTACGGACTGCGACATCCGAGATAGCCCGGTTTGTATCCGAGAGTTCCCCCCAAGTGATCTAATTTCTCCAGTGATCTCTTGCAGTGCCTCCTTGAATGGCTATAATTCCTCCATAAACTTTGCTCCGAGCAGGGTCAGCGTTTGTGAAGTTACGTTAGAAGCTAGTAATTTCGATGGGTTCCCCGACTGACCCTTCACTCGTTTCGTCCCTTTCTCAGGGGTCTGTGGGGGCGTGTGTCTGGGTAAAGCCTGGCGCATCTCAGCCTCCATATTTCTGGTAGGCCCCGATATCGGAGACAGACACTTGAGAATTGTTTTCTCGATACCCGCCATTCAAACTGCTTTCCGGTTGCGCCAGGCACTTTCAGGAGCATACTTCACAAGTAGACAGGCAAAAATCAAAGCTAAATAACTATTTTTAATGCTGTTTATGGGAGTTGGAGCGGGAGCTCGACCCAAGAGCTGCACGTCTCACAGATGCATCACGTGATCTCCTGTTACGGTAAGTTCTTACGTAACTGTACTATTTTACTTCGAGAAACAGCTCTTGCAGCAGGTCACACCATTAGGACTGATTCCCAAGCAATCACTGAAATCACACACCATCAGGAGGAGGAAAGGTAGAAATCCTCGAATTACATCGAGCCTAGGACAGAAGTCCCTGAAGGACTGCTAGACCAAACCCTGCTCTTCGCCTCGATGCGATATCCAGGCTGTAATGACTGATGAAAGTGTGGACAGAGCTCCAAGTAGCTGCAGCACAAATAGCTGAGGTGGATACGTTCTTTAAAGCTGCAAAAGAGGTAGCCACCCCTCTGGTGGAATGAACCTTAACCGTGCCCAGTAGGGGTTTGTTGCGCTTCTGGTAACAGAACGTAATACACTGGATGAGCCACCTAGACAGTAACTGCTTTGAAACAGGAGCTCCCATCATCCTGTGGGCCAAAGGAGACAAAAAGCTGGTCGATTTCGGTGGTGTTTGGTTCTGGTCAGGTAGTATCTGAGACACCTGTGCACGTCTAGACTGTGCAGGAGGGCTTCTCCTCAATTAGAATGTTTCAGGAAATACATTGGTAATCGATATCCTGATTAAGGGTGAGTGCTGAGACCACTTTAGGCAGAAATTTAGGATTAGTCCTTGGGGATACCCTCTCTTGATGGAAAACCAAATAAGATTTTTGCACATAAGTGCATGTAGTTCAGAATTCTTCTGGCCGAGTGTGACAACTGAAAACAACGTCTTCAAGAGAGAGGCGTGGCTTCCAATCCGTGGCTGGTTCAAAGGTGCAGTGTGAGCTGTTCCAGGACAAAGGGTGATCTCCATGGTAGAATCGGATCATGGCCGGAGCCTAGGTGGAGGGACACCCCTCAGGAAGGAAGGCACGTGTCGTGTCCAATTGAGCTATAGTCACGTTGGCCTATAGGGACAGTGATAGGCGAAATGGCACAGATATGTACCTTAATCGAGGTAAGCCAAACCTGACTGGAAAAGGGATAGCAGGCAGTCCAATACCAGCTTCTCTGGACAGTCAAAGGCGATAAGCTGGCGCTTGACCCATAAAACCAAAACCTGTGGCACCAGTTCATGGCGTAGATGGCATGATATACCTGTTTCCTGGTGGCAGTGGTATTCTGCCACCTCTTGCGAAACCCGTGTTGCATCATGGCTATGTCTCTAGGAGCCAAGCATGTGAGGTTCAGGGAGCGTGGAGTCCGGGATGGACCGAAGAACCCGCCTCCTGAGACAGCAAATGGGGCCTGATTGGCAATGGCACTGGAATTCCCGGGACCAGCTGGCCTAGAGAGGAACCAGATCTGTCTATGGGCCAAAGAGCGCGATCCAGTACAAATGTAAGCTTGCTCCCTGCAGTTTTAGAAGAACCCTCTGGATCAGCGGAAAGGGAGAAAAGCATAGAGGAATCTGCCCGTCCAGGAGAGGACAACACGTCTGCCAGAAAACACCAGGCCCAGGATCTAGCGAGCAAAAATTTGGCAGTTTTGCATTGGATGAGGGACGAAAAGGTCTAGTTCTGGAGTACCCCATCTGCAAAAGGTAGATCCTCTACTACCTTCTAGTAGTTCCCATTAAGTGGACTCTGGCCTGAGGCCGGCTCAGGCCGTCCTGTATGTTGTCATTCGGAACGAACAGCATTGAGGTTCGACCGTGTTGCAAGACCAATCACACTCTCATGGCCTCCTGCAAAGTGGGTAGGAATGGGTGCCTCCTTGTTTGTTGAGAGAATACATCAGTGGGTGTCTGTCTGCAACAGAAGTGTGCAGGTGGAATCTCCCACTGGAAGGCCTGCAGCAGCGTAAAGAACTGCCCTCATTTCCAGGATATTTATGTGAGATGAGAGATTCTTGGTCTGTCACAGGCCCTGAGACTGGACACCGTCGGGGTGTGCTCCCCAACCCGAGCCTGAGGCGTCTGTGGAGGAAAATGTCTGACCGGGGCACGGCACTATGAAGGGACTTCAGCCAAGAGATTCCTCCAATCTAGCCACCATTGCCAACCTCAGATTACAGCCTTCGATCCGGATGGATGCTGCAGATGGTCTTGCCTTTGGTCCCATTGGACCCGTAACATCCACTGGGTTATCCGCGATGTGGAAAGGCTAGAGACTGTTGCAATGGCTGCAACCATGTCCGAGCAGAGCAAAGACCAGCCTGGCAGGAGCGGTCTTCTTTGCCGAAATGTCCCTGATGAGGGATCTGATGTGTTCTCTCTGTCCGAGGGAGGAAAGCTTTCCTTGGACAGTGTCCAGGACTGCACCTAAGGAATTGCAGAGTCTTGGACGGAACCAGGCATGACTTCTCGTAATTGATAATAATGCCCAGCGCCTCGAACAGAGACTGGAGTGCAGTGAATGGCAGACATCAGGGCCTCCGGGAGGGCTTATGAGAAGCCAATCGTATTGCGGTAGGAACACGAGTGGCCTTTTCTCCTCAGAGATGGGGTACGACTGCCATGCACTTCGTTAACACCCGAGGTGCAGATGACAGCCCGAAAGGGAGAGCTCGGAACTGATAGTGGCGACCTTGAAACTCGAAGCGCAGAAACTTCCTGTGTGCCTGAGCAATAGGAATATGCAGGTAGGCATCCTGCATGTCTAGGGACACTAGAAAAGCGCCCTGCTTTAGCATGGGAATCAGACCTGGGAGGGTCACCATGCGGAAGCGTTTGTACAGGACCGAGTCGTTGAGGTCGCTGAGGTCCAGTATCGGACAGAGGTCCCCTGTCTTCTTTGGAACCAGAAAGAAATGAGAATAATATCCTAGCCCCCTCTGGTTCCTTGGTCGTTGTCTATGGCTTCTTTTCCCAGAAGCATAGCACTCCTGCTGTAGCTATAGGGCATGCTGACCGTGCAACGGAGAGCAGGGAAGTCTTCTAGGTGGGTGGACTAGAAATTCTATGAAATGGCCTTTCTTGGACCAACTGAGAACCTACCTGTCGGTGGTGATCGACCGCCACCCTAAAAGTGGCTTTGAAATGACACGCACCCCCAACCTTTCTTGCCCATTGATCCAAAGGAGGGGCAGGGGCCGGAAGGAGTCATGCTGTGGCAGCACTGGTCCCTGCAGGCTGGGCCGGTTTTGTGTAACGTTGGCCTCTGCCTGGGGACGACTTGGCCTGGACTTTACACTGAAAAGCGCCCCTTTGCTGCTGACCGGAACGTGGCTGCTGCCTTTGTTGCCGGCTGCGAAAACGGCTCTGGTTCCTACGAAAGGAACTAGGCCTGGATCTGTACATGGCCTGTACAGATTGGACTGCCTTCCCTGAGTCCTGGAGTTTGGTGATGACCTTCTCCGAGGATTCACCAAAGAGTACCACGCCGTTGTACAGGACGTCTAGAATATTCTTCTGTATGTCCGGTGTAAAACCGGAGACACGGAGCCCAGAGTGTCGCTGGAGACAAACGCCTGAAGCTGCAGCTCTGGCCGAAGAGTCCACAGAATCGTATGTGGCTCTAAGCACTTGGGTCCCCACATCTGACCCTGTGTGGAGTAGGTTAAGGAGCTCCGCTTTCTGGTCGCCATCAGGAAGCTTGTCGACCTGGTCTTGGCCCTGTTCCCACAGGGTGTTCTGAAACTGTACCACGTGGGTAAGGTAGTTCAGAGACCTGATAAAGCATGTAGCAGCCGCGTACATGCGCCTTCCCGGGGCATCCAATTGCTTGGATTCCTGGACCGGTGGATGAGTGCTCATATGTTGAGGTCTTTGAGACCGGTCATGTGAGGCTGTGATGACCAGGGAGTCTACCAGAGGTTGCTTCGCCAAGTACTGGTCCTCTCTCAGAGCCTTGTACAGGCGGTCGGCCTTCCTCGGCACTGCGGGAGTGGAGTGCGGGAGCTTCCATGCAGCCTTGGTGACATCTGCAAAGGTGTCCACCAAGGGTAGGACTACCACAGGCTTTGGGTTTTTCTGCCAAAGATAGCGGGCAAGGCGTTGTCGTTCGGGGTCAAGGTCTTCAGCATCCCACCTCATGTTGTCCTGGATGTGCTTCATGATCTCAGCGAAAGAGGGATCATCCGGCTGAGACCTGGGGAGGTCATGTGGGTCAGGAGAGGAGATGCTGAGTGGAGAAGGAGATCTGGAGTAGTCCGAGGTGTCTGGTCTGGAATCCTCCCACGACGGAGTATACCGGCCCCGTCTGAGTCGCTTAGGGCTGGAAGACCCTGATGGAGATCTGGAGGGAGGCCTTCTCCTGTCTTTCGATCTGCCCCTAGGAGGTGGAGTCTGATCCCTGGGGGTTGGTGGGCATCCTGCTGGTCCCTTAGGTGGAGGAGGGGGCGTAGGAGGTGAAGGAGTAGGAGGAGGAGGTTTAATTGGGACCACATCCTTTTGGATGGTGTCCCACCAAAAAGTAAAGAGTTCCTTTACTTCTTCGATATTCATACCCAACGACGGGACTGGCACCAGTGGTCTGTCACCAGAGTCGGGTGTCGGGTCCCCGGGTGTTTCCCGGTCCGGGGAGGGTTCCCGTGGGAGCCCGGCATCCTCGGTGTCGACCGCCTGGTCTTCGGGCAGTGGGCTGTCCTCCTCCATCGATTCCCTGTGACCGGCGTCTGCCGGTGATGGGGGTGGGGCAGTCTTCCGCTCCGGAGATGCCGATCGTCAGTCTCCTGTCGACCGGATCCGCTAACATCCGGACGGCGACTGGTGTCTGGCTGGTGTTGTCGGTTCCTGTGAGTGCCTGGCTGATTTCGAATGTTTAGCTGACGCTGGGTCCGACGCCCTTTTCAGGGACATCAGGTCCTTGGTCTTTCTGGGTGCTGGATCAGGACCTCTGGTCGGTTGGGAGACCGACCTGGAGTGATGTCCCGCGTTGGGTGGAAGAAGAGGACTTATGGCGCTTAGAAGACTTCTCGAAGAGGCCTTGGATGGAGTGGAGGAAGCCGAGGGCCTCAGTGTCTTGATCGGCTGGAGGGTGGAAGAGCCGCTGAAGTCCGGACTTTAACTGGGGCTGTGACTGAGCCTTGAGGGAGAGCGGTCCGATTCTGGAGCCTAAGCAGTGTAGTCAGAGGTCTGAGTTGGGGACCTGGACCTCACCTTCTCCCGGTGCTTGTCCCGTGTGTTTATGGGCCTTAGTAGAAGATTCTCCCCTGGAGGAAGGTTCTTGGTCCATCCTTTTTAATTTCTCTTCCAGGAGATATGCCTGTAGTGCCTTCTGATGGTGGATCCTGGTGCGGCTATTGAACCCTTGGCAAAAAGTGCAGGCCTTGGTATCGTGGTCCGGGCCTAGACAGCGCAAGCAGGCAGAGTGAGGATCCTTGAAAGGGATCTGTTTTCCACAGGTACACTTAGAAAGGTGACCCTCAAGCAATGGAGTTGGAGAGGACATCAGTTGTGCAAAAAATTCACAGAAAGTTCTGTAGTCGTCGTACGCTAGGTAGAGACCGAGAGGCCGATGCTGGCGAGTCGACGGCGGGAAAAGAACTGGGGATTCTGGGGACCGCCTCCTCATGTACCTATGCCTGACGTCATGGGACCGATGTCGAGGCGGCTCCCGCTGGACAATGCTAGCTAGAAATTTAGTCCTGACGCCTACCGGCTTCAGTCCTAATGGTGTAACCTGCTGCAAGAGCTGTTTCTGGAAGTAAGATCAGGCAATGTAATGGACTGGTTCAAATGGAAGTCTGAGGCCACTTTAGGGAGGAATTTCCTATTTGTTTTGAGAACAACCTTATCCCTGTGGAGTGCAACAAAAACATAGAAACATAGAAATTGTTGACAGATAAGGACTGCCAGGCCCATCTAGTCCGCCTGAAAGCCCTACTCTAGTATGCGCAGCTACTGACCCTACCTGGTCAATAACCTCTTCCCTCTCCTCCCCACCCTCTAAGGTTCCCATGTCTGTCCTAGGCATGTTTAAATCTCTCCACTGTCCTTGCTTCCACCACCTCCTATGGCAGGCTATTCCATGCATCAACCACCCTCTCAGTGAAGAACTTCCTCACATTCCCCCTCAACTTGCCTCCCTTCTAGTTTCAGATCATGATCCCTTTGTTCTTGTACTCTTCCTAAATTGGAAGAGGTCCCCCCCTTCTTGTTTGTACCTTAATGTACTTGAAAGTTTTATCATGTCACTTGGTCCCTCCTCTTCTCAGAAGTGAGTACATGTTGAGGTCTCAGTCTCCTCATATGCTTTCTGGTGTAAGCCCTGCACCATCTTAGCTGCTCTTCTCTGAATCTTCTCCCTCTGTTGATGTCTTTATGAAGGTGTGGCCTCCAGAACAAATGGTGGTAAACTGGTGATAAACTGGCTCATGGACAGGAGAGGGTGGTAAACGGACCCTATCGTAGGAAAGGAGTGACCAGGGTACCGTGGATCAGTCCTTAACTAGTCTTATTCAGTGTCTTTATTAGTGACATTGCAGAGGGGTTGGAGGAAAGATTTGCTTGTTTGTGGTGACACTGTCTGCAATAGGTGGATACGGATCACACAGGGTGGAGATAATGAGAAGAGATCTGGGAAAGCTTGAAAAATGGTCAGAGGAGTGTCATCTAAGGTCTAGTACAGATATTGCAAAATATTGCACCTGGGAAGATGGAACCCTGGGGAGAGCTACAGGATTGTGGGGGGTGTTGTTCACTGTCACCGAAGAGGAAAGAGACCTGTGGGTTATCATTTCAGATGACCTGAAGGTATCCAAACAAAGTACAAAGGTGACAGGAAGGCAAGTGGCATGTTGAAGTATAGGCAGAGTGCATCACAAGCAGAAGGCGGGAGGTGATGATGCCATTGTACGAAACACTAGTATGGCCGCACTTAGAGTGCTATAGTGCAGTTCTGGAGGCCACACCTTCATAAAGACATCAACAGAGGGAGAAGATTCAGAGAAGAGCAGCTAAGATGGTGCAGGGCTTACACCAGAAAGCATATGAGGAGAGACTGAGACCTCAACATGTACTCACTCTGAGAAGAGGAGGGACCAAGTGACATGATAGAAACTTTCAAGTACATTAAGGTACAAACAAGAAGGGGGGACCTCTTCCAATTTAGGAAGAGTACAAGAACAAGGGATCATGATCTGAAACTAGAAGGAGGCAAGTTGAGGGGGAATGTGAGGAAGTTCTTCACTGAGAGGGTGGTTGATGCATGGAATAGCCTGCCATAGGAGGTGGTGGAAGCAAGGACAGTGGAGGGATTTAAACATGCCTGGGACAGACATGGGGGAACCTTAGAGGTGGGGAGGAGAGGGAAGAGGTTATTGACCAGGTAGGGTCAGTAGCTGCATACTTAGAGTAGGGCTTTAAGGGAGGACTAGATGGGCCTGGATGTCCTTATCTGTCAACAATTTCTATGTTTCTATGTTTTTGTTGCACTCCACAGGATAAGGTTGTTCTCAAAACAAATAGGAAATTCCTCCTAAAGTGGCTCAGACTTCCATTTAACCAGTCCATTACATTGCCTGATCTTGCGCCCGAAACAGCTCTTGCAGCAGGTTACACCATTAGGACTGAAGCCGGTAGGCGTCAGGCCACTAATTTCTAGCTAGCATTGTCCAGCGGGAGCCGCCTCGACATCGGTCCCATGACGTCAGGCATAGGTACATAAGGAGGCGGTCCCCAGAATCCCCAGTTCTTTTTCCCCGCCGTCGACTCGCCAGCATCGGCCTCTCGGGTCTCTACCTAGCGCATTTACCTACTACAGAACTTTCTGTGAATTTTTGCACAACTGATGTCCTCCAACTCCATTGCTTGAGGGTCACCTTTCTAAGTGTACCTGTGGAAAACAGATCCCTTTCAAGGATCCTCACTCTGCCTGCTTGCGCTGTCTAGGCCCGGACCACGATACCAAGGCCTGCACTTTTTGCCAAGGGTTCAATAGCCGCACCAGGATCCACCATCAGAAGGCACTACAGGCATATCTCCTGGAAGAGAAATTAAAAAGGATGGACCAAGAACCTTCCTCCAGGGGAGAATCTTCTACTAAGGCCCATAAACACCGGGACAAGCACCGGGAGAAGGTGAGGTCCAGGTCCCCAACTCGGGCCTCTGACTACCGCTGCACAGGCTCCAGATCGGACCGCTCTCCCTCCAGGGCTCGGTCACAGCCCCCGTTAAGGTCCGGACTTCAGGCGGCTCTTCCTCGCTCCAGCCGATCAAGACACTGAGGCCCTCGGCTTCCTCCACTCCATCCAAGGCCTCTTCGAAGTCTTCTAAGCGCCATAAGTCCTCTTCTTCCACCCAACGTCGGGACACCGACTCCAGGTCGGTCTCCCAACCGACCAGAGGTCCTGATCCAGCACCCAGAAAGACCAAGGACCTGATGTCCCTGAAAAGGGCGTCGGACCCGACGTCAGCTAAACATTCGAAATCAGCCAGGCACTCACAGGAACCGACAACACCAGCCAGACACCAGTCGCCGTCCGGATGTTAGCCGGATCCGAAGGCGTCGGCCAGGAGACTGACATCGGCATCTCCGGAGCGGAAGACTGCCCCACCCCCATCACCGGCAGACGCCGGTCACAGGGAATCGATGGAGGAGGACAGCCCACTGCCCGAAGACCAGGCGGTCGACACCGAGGATGCCGGGCTCCCACTGGAACCCTCCCCGGACCGGGAAACACCCGAGGACCCGACACCCGACTCTGGTGACAGACCACTGGTGCCAGTCCCGTCGTTGGGTATGAATATCGAAGAAGTAAAGGAACTCTTTACTTTTTGGTGGGACACCATCCAAAAGGATGTGGTCCCCATTAAACCTCCTCCTCCTACTCCTTCACCTCCTACGCCCCCTCCTCCACCTAAGGGACCAGCAGGATGCCCACCAACCCCCAGGGATCAGACTCCACCTCCTAGGGCAGATCAAAGACAGAGAAGGCCTCCTCCAGATCTCCATCAGGGTCTTCCAGCCCTAAGCGACTCAGACGGGCGCCGTATACTCCGTCGTGGGAGGATTCCAGACCAGACACCCCTGACTACTCCAGATCTCTTCTCCACTCAGCATCTCCTCTCTGACCCACATGACCTCCCCAGGTCTCAGCCGGATGATCCCTCTTCGCTGAGATCATGAAGCACATCCAGGACAACATGAGGTGGGATGCTGAAGACCTTGACCCCGAGCGACAACGCCTTGCCCGCTATCTTTGGCAGAAAACCAAAGCCTGTAGGTTCCTACCCTTGTGGACACCTTGCAGATGTCACCAAGGCTGCATGGAAGCTCCCGCACTCCACTCCATGAGTGCCGAGGAAGGCCGACCGCCTGTACAAGGCTCTGAGAGAGGACCAGTACTTGGCGAAGCAACCTCTGGTAGACTCCCTGGTCATCACAGCCTCACATGACCGGTCTCAAAGACCTCAACATATGAGCACTCATCCACCGGTCCAGGAATCCAAGCAATTGGATGCCCCGGGAAGGCGCATGTACGCGGCTGCTACATGCTTTATCAGGTCTCTGAACTACCTTACCCACGTGGTACAGTTTCAGAACACCCTGTGGGAACAGGGCCAAGACCAGGTCGACAAGCTTCCTGATGGCGACCAGAAAGCGGAGCTCCTTAACCTACTCCACACAGGGTCAGATGTGGGGACCCAAGTGCTTAGAGCCACATACGATTCTGTGGACTCTTCGGCCAGAGCTGCAGCTTCAGGCGTTTGTCTCCGGCGACACTCTGGGCTCCGTGTCTCCGGTTTTACACCGGACATACAGAAGAATATTCTAGACGTCCTGTACAACGGCGTGGTACTCTTTGGTGAATCCTCGGAGAAGGTCATCACCAAACTCCAGGACTCAGGGAAGGCAGTCCAATCTGTACAGGCCATGTACAGATCCAGGCCTAGTTCCTTTCGTAGGAACCAGAGCCGTTTTCGCAGCCGGCAACAAAGGCAGCAGCCACGTTCCGGTCAGCAGCAAAGGGGCGCTTTTCAGTGTAAAGCCCAGGCCAAGTCGTCCCCAGGCAGAGGCCAACGTTACACAAAACCGGCCCAGCCTGCAGGGACCAGTGCTGCCACAGCATGACTCCTTCCGGCCCCCGCCCCTCCTTTGGATCAATGGGCAAGAAAGGTTGGGGGTGCGTGTCATTTCAAAGCCACTTTTAGGGTGGCGGTCGATCACCACCGACAGGTAGGTTCTCAGTTGGTCCAAGAAAGGCCATTTCATAGAATTTCTAGTCCACCCACCTAGAAGACTTCCCTGCTCTCCGTTGCACGGTCAGCATGCCCTATAGCTACAGCAGGAGTGCTATGCTTCTGGGAAAAGAAGCCATAGACAACGACCAAGGAACCAGAGGGGGCTAGGATATTATTCTCATTTCTTTCTGGTTCCAAAGAAGACAGGGGACCTCTGTCCGATACTGGACCTCAGCGACCTCAACGACTCGGTCCTGTACAAACGCTTCCGCATGGTGACCCTCCCAGGTCTGATTCCCATGCTAAAGCAGGGCGTTTCTAGTGTCCCTAGACATGCAGGATGCCTACCTGCATATTCCTATTGCTCAGGCACACAGGAAGTTTCTGCTACGAGTTTCAAGGTCGCCACTATCAGTTCGAGCTCTCCCTTTCGGGCTGTCATCTGCACCTCGGTGTTAACGAAGTGCATGGCAGTCGTACCCCATCTCTGAGGAGAAAAGGCCACTCGTGTTCCTACCGCAATACGATTGGCTTCTCATAAGCCCTCCCGGAGGCCCTGATGTCTGCCATTCACTGCACTCCAGTCTCTGTTCGAGGCGCTGGGCATTATTATCAATTACGAGAAGTCATGCCTGGTTCCGTCCAAGACTCTGCAATTCATAGGTGCAGTCCTGGACACTGTCCAAGGGAAAGCTTTCCTCCCTCGGACAGAGAGGAACACATCAGATCCCTCATCAGGGACATTTCGGCAAAGAAGACCGTTCCTGCCAGGCTGGTCCTTTGCCTGCTCGGACACATGGTTGCAGCCATTGCAACAGTCTCTTTAGCCCGTTTCCACATGCGGATAACCCAGTGGATGTTACGGGTCCAATGGGACCAAAGGCAAGACCATCTGCAGCATCCAATCCGGATCACGAAGGCCGTAATCTGAGGTTGGCAATGGTGGCTAGATTGGAGGAATCTCTTGGCGGAAGTCCCCTTCATAGTGCCGTCCCCGACTGTGACATTCTCCACAGACGTCTCAGGGCTCGGTTGGGGAGCACACCTCGACGGTGTCCAGTCTCAGGGCCTGTGGACAGACCAAGAATCTCATCTCCACATAAATATCCTGGAAATGAGGGCAGTTCTTTACGCCCTGCAGGCCTTCCAGTCGGAGATTCCACCGGGTACACTTCTGTTGCAGACAGACAATTCCAGTGATGTATTACCTCAACAAACAAGGAGGCACCCATTCCTACCCACTTTGCAGGAGGCCATGAGAGTGTGGATTGGGCTTGCAACACGGTAGAACCTCAATGCTGTTCATGTTCGGAATGGACAACATCAGCAGGACGGCCTGAGCCGCTCTCAGGCCAGAGTCCACGAATGGGAACTACTTCAGAAGGTAGCAGAGGATCTGTTTTGCAGATGGGGTACTCCAGAACTAGACCTTTTCGCGTCCCCATCCAATGCAAAACTGCCAAATTTTTGCTCGCTAGATCCTGGGCCTGGTGTTTTCTGGCGAGACGTGTTGTCCCTCTCCTGGACGGGCAGATTCCTCTATGCTTTTCTCCCTTTCCCGTTGATCCAGAGGGTTCTTCTAAAACTTCGCAGGGAGCAAGCGACATTTGTACTGATCGCGCCCTTTTGGCCCAGACAGATCTGGTTCCCTCTCTTGCGTCAGCTGTCCCGGGAATCTCCAGTGCCATTGCCAATCAGCTCCCATTTGCTGTCTCAGGAGGCGGGTTCTTCGGTCCATCCGGACCTACGTTCCCTGAACCTACATGCTTGGCTCCTAGAGACATAGCCATGATGCAACACGGGTCTCGTAAGAGGTGGCAGACATTATCCACTGCCACCAGGAAACAGGCTACCCATGCAATTCTACGCCATGAACTGGCACAGGTTTTGCTTATATGGTTCAAGCCGCCAGCTTATCGCCTTTGACTGTCCAGAGAAGCTGGTATTGGACTGCCTGCTATCCCTTTTCCAGTCAGGTTTGGCTTACTCCTCGATTAAGGTACATATCTGTGCCATTTGCCTATCCACGTCCCTATAGGCCAGCACTGAAAGCTCAATTGGACACGACCACGTCCCCTTCCTGAGGGGTGTCCTCCACCTTAGGCCTCCGATTAAGGATCCGATTCTACCAAGGAGATCACCCTTTGTCCTGGAACAGCTCACACTGCACCTTTGAACACCAGCCACGGATTGCGAAGCCACGCTTCTCTCTTGAAGACGTTGTTTTTAGTTGCCGTTCCCTCGGCCAGAAGAATTTCTGAACTACATGCACTTATGTGCAAAAAATCTTATTTGGTTTTCCATCAAGAGAGGGTATCCCTAAGGACTAATCCTAAATTTCTGCCTAAAGTGGTCTCAGCACTCACCCTTAATCAGGATATCGATTTACCAATGTATTTCCTGAAACATTCTAATTGAGGAGAAGCCCTCCTGCACAGTCTAGACGTGCACAGGTGTCTCAGATACTACCTGACCAGAACCAAACACCACCGAAAATCGGACCAGCTTTTTGTCTCCTTTGCCCACAGGATGATGGGAGCTCCTGTTTCAAAGCAGTTACTGTCTAGGTGGCTCATCCAGTGTATTACGCTTCTGTTACCAGAAGCGCAACAAACCCCTACTGGGCAGTTAAGGTTCATTCCACCAGAGGGGTGGCTCCTCTTTGCAGCTTTAAAGAACGTATCCACCTCAGCTATTTGTGCTGCAGCTACTTGGAGCTCTGTCCACACTTTCATCAGTCATTACAGCCTGGATATCGCATCGAGGCGAAGAGCAGGGTTTGGTCTAGCAGTCCTTCAGGGACTTCTGTCCTAGGCTCGATGTAATTCGAGGATTTCTACCTTTCCTCCTCCTGATGGTGTGTGATTTCCAGGATTGCTTGGGAATCAGTCCTAATGGTGTGACCTGCTGCAAGAGCTGTTTCTCGAAGTAAAATAGTACAGTTACGTAAGAACTTACCGTAACAGGAGATCACGTGATGCATCTGTGAGACGTGCAGCTCTTGGGTCGAGCTCCCGCTCCAACTCCCATAAACAGCATTAAAAATAGTTATTTAGCTTTGATTTTGCCTGTCTACTTGTGAAGTATGCTCCTGAAAGTGCCTGGCGCAACCGAAAGCAGTTTGAATGGCGGTATCGAGAAACAATTCTCAAGTGTCTGTCTCCCGATGCTCGGGGCCTACCAGAAATATGGAGGCTGAGATCGCCAGGCTTTACCCAGACCTACGCCCCACAGACCCTGAGAAGGGAATGAAACGAGTGAAGGGTCAGTCGGGGAACTCATCGAAATTCCTGCCTCTAGCATT
Organism: Neoceratodus forsteri; assembly: GCA_016271365.2. Classification (NCBI taxonomy): domain Eukaryota; kingdom Metazoa; phylum Chordata; order Ceratodontiformes; family Ceratodontidae; genus Neoceratodus; species Neoceratodus forsteri. The sequence continues at coordinate 512,751,468 of CM057454.1, forward strand.
AACTTCACAAACTGATCCCTGCTCTCGGAGCAAAAGTTTATGGAGGAATTACAGCCATTCAAGGAGGCACTGCAAGAGATCACTGGAGAAATTAGATCACTTGGGGGGAACTCTCGGATACAAACCGGGCTATCTCGGATGTCACAGTCCGTACTATGTCCCTGGAAAGTTGGAAAGACAGGATGGAGCCTGAGATAACAATATGAGGCAGCTGCTACATAAAATTGTAGCATAAACTGGAGGATCTGGAAGGCCAAAGCCGCAGGAACAATATAATTATTTTCGCCTTTCAGAGGATGCTGGGGCTCCACACCCATTACATTCCTGCAAAAATGCTCACAAAATTTCTGCCCTTCTCCCAATAATACCACCTACATAATAGAGAGGGCTCACCGTTCGTTACGTCCCAAACCAGCAGCTGGGAAACCCCCAAGGCCAGTGATCATTAAATTCCTCAATTTTTTGGATAAAATACATATTCTTGAGCATGTTAAAAGCCTTCAGCAGGTATTATGGGAAGACCATCCCTTGAGATTTGTGCAGGATTTGCCAGCCACAGTGAGACAGAGGAGATCGGAGTACCATCCCCTTTCAAAATTAATTGCTGCAGGGATTAAGTACAGGGTACAGTACCCGTCTCGCCTGTCAGTGTTGCATGCGGGAAAATGGCTCTCTTATGACACAGCACAGCAAGCCAAATTAGCTCTACAGTCCCTGCTCCCCGATTTATTTACCTTCCGTTGAGGTCATTGGAAGAGGACCCCCCCGGGTACAATTTTTTTACTCCTTTCATTTGAATGGGAGGATACTTTGGTTGGTTAATTGGGATCACCTCCAGTAAATAACCACAAGAGGGCGACAAAGGACCGCGACTTTGAGGAGGAGAAGCTGTGGGCATTTCATGCACCCTAATAATTTAATTAGTAGCAAGTTTGGCGATAGACAGTCGGTAATTCCTCAATACTTATCAGGCGGGACTCTTGACTAGATGGTTAACAAGCTGACAAGCCTTCGTTGAGAAAGCCAGTTCTTTGGATTTGTGCTTTTCTATGTGGCCTCTGCTTTTTCCTTTCCTGCGAGAACGATGTGTGACAGCTCCGCTTCCTTCAGTTAAACTCAAGAGGTCAGAAGTCTCCCATCAGACGTACATGCGTACATGGCCTTGTTTTACTTTTTTGCTTGTGCAAACCAACTTTTACATTTATGTTTTAATATCTCAATGGGACCGCTTAAAGGGAAATTCCCCCCCTTTCCTTTCCCCATTTCTTTCCCTTCCTAATTCACTCTGGGGACAATCAGGAGCATACATAGTTAAGTTTAGACTGACTGTTCAGACTAATGGACTGGAAAACAATTCGGATGGGGGCCTTTTTTTTTAAGCGTTTTTTTCTTTTTTTTTTTCCTCCCTCCTGAACCAGACTTGCGAGTCTTGGGGCTTAATGTATCACCAATTGTACTAATTAATCAAGGCAATACCTTAATATGGTAGTTATATGATTTGGTTAGCGGTGACAAGGTCTGGAGATCATTGCAGTCTAACCAGTGCACCATGTTCCGCACGGGGGTACCATAGCAGGCAAAACAGCTTGGTTTTTATGGGCTGTAATAATTAGGTTTTGGGATTACTAAACATAAGGCGCAGGTATTAGTGCAGCGTACTAAGGATGCTAAATACCCTGTTATGGGAAGGAGGAAATGGTCAGGGGTGTGGAGAGGGATTAGTGGGTCTTTTACTTAGCAATAGTATTCTGTATATCTTTTATGTTTACAAATTCCTTGTATTTCTAATAATAGTAGATGACCCAAATGATGGGGGCCTGGGTTGGGGGACTACAAACCGCTGGGGTATTGAGTTTGTATTAGGAAGGGGAATGGGAAAAGGGATACATACATTCACCACCGGCATTGACATTGAAGATTATGGGGAACTGAAAATTATAGGTATGGGGATGTTTTTCCCATGAGGTACCTTAAGGTAACCAATAATTGGTCATGGTAGTACTTTAAAGTTTTGTTCATGGAATGTCAAAGGTGCACAATCCCCACTAAAGAGCTAAGATCCTCTTGCATCTCCACAAGCTTAATGTCGATGTTGCTTTCCTTCCAGAGACACATCTACCCACAGCAAGTTTCCAACCTAAGACAAACATGGTGGGTACAGTGTTGGGGCAGGGTTGATATGCGCACATGATGGGTTGTGCTGGTAGCACACGGGTACTCTTTAAATTATTACACTCAGTAGTCAATCCCTAGGGAAGATACATTTTGCTCAGAGATATTTTGGTCCACACGGAGCCGATACTGGGTTCTGTTTATGGTCCGTGGGGATGACACTCAATTTTTACTAATCTAATGACTAGCCTGGCTCCTGGTCTACCCTTCCAATGCTAATTGGCGGGACTGGAATCTAGTTGTTAGTAATCTACCGATAGATCCAACTCAAGACGCCCTCCCTTACCCCGCTGACTTGGCGCTGAGGGAAATGATGGATTCCTTGGATCTAGTGGACCCCTGGAGGACTCTTTTTCCTTCAACAAGGGATTACTTATTTCACTCCCTGCCTCACAACACACTGTCGAGAATTGACTACTTTTTGTTGGGGATTGAGCACCTACCAGGGGTTCAAGCCTGTGATTACCTAGCAAAAGTGATATCGGATCATCACCCAACTCTCCTGCAATGGTTATTACCAAACTCGATGGTTCATGACAAGGTCTGGAGGTTCAGTTCTCAACTACTAAATCCGATTCCCTAATAGGGCAGCTTAATAGTTTTTATAAAAATTTTACGAACACAATGCCACTACTATGTCAAAACTGGACATACTATGGGGGCATTGAAATGTTTATTAAGAGGAGAGGTCATCCGCCTAGCCTCAGTCAGGAAAAAGAAAATCTCCCAAGAATCCTCCCAACTACTACAACAAATTAGAGTGTTAGAACAATCCCTCACCATTTATTCCAACCCAGTAGACCTGGAAAAACTAGAGAGCCTCCACTTTCAATATAATATCTTCTTAGCGACAGAGCTGAGCACCTCCTCTTACGTTCTAAAACCACCTACTTTGACCAAGGAGACAAAGTTGGGAAATTGCTCACAATGAGACTTGGGGCACAGGTGGCAGACAGAATTGTTTTAACCGTACGAGATGCCTCAGGTACCCTTCAAACCTCTCCCAGGGACATTGTCTCCTGTTTCAAAACTTACTACCAATCGCTTTATTCATGCTCTCCCATACCTTTTAAACATACCGAATTAGACCAATTTCTTCATGGTATAGAGCTCCCAAGACTCTCTCAGCACCAAATTTCCTTTCTGCAAGCTCCTCTGACATTAAATGAAGTCTACAAAGCCATCGATACACTGCACGTAGTAGATAAAGCACCAGGTCCTGATGGCTACACATCCAATTTCTACAAATCATTTAAAGCCCAGTTAGAGCCTAAACTTCTTGATCTCTATGATTATGTCTACAAACATGGCCTTTCAGATCACAGTTTTACCTCAGCCACTATTGTGGTTCTTCCAAAACCAGATAAGGATCCCACAATGCTGTCAAATTATCACTCAATTTCCCTTATAAATGTTGATTTGAAGATTCTAGCAAAATTTTAACTAACCGATTGGCTCAAATGATGGCAGACTCTGTTAAGTCCAAACAAGTGGGATTTGTGGCTGGGCGTCTATCGGGGATCATTTGCGTAAAATTTTTATCTCATTTCTCGTCCAGGGATTCCAATACACCATCGGCTTTGGTGTCCTGGACAGAAAGCCTCTGACCGAGTGTCATGGGACTACCCATTTAATTTACTCCCGAAATATCTTATCCCAGCTAATTTATACAATGGCTTAAAAGTCCTTTATTCCCACCGTCAGCCCGCATTTTCTGTAATGGAGTTCTTTCCTCCTTTACATTACAACAGGGCACCCCAAGGATGCCCACTTTCTCCTTATTTGTTTAATTTATTTCTAGAGCCTTAATCAGGAAAATAAATACGTCCACCCTAGTTACTGGTATCCCCATTCATCATCTCCAATATAAAATATCAGTGTATGCAGATGATATCTTACTTCATGTCACCCACCCATCTAAATCTATACGCTACATTGGACATTATTCAGGAATTTGGGCGTCTATCTAACTGTAAGTTAAACTTGTCAAGACAGAGGTCATGCCTCTAAATAATCGGATCTTAAAAGCTGACATTCAACATCTTGGGCTCTCCTGGATAAAGGATCAAATGAGGTACCTGGGCCTATATTTATAGCAATCTAACTCTAAATGAAGCACTATAGTTTAAGATCAGCTAGTAACACAAATTAAAACTGACCTGAACCATTGGGCACTACTCCCCATTTCCTTGTGGGGCTAATCAGTACTGTTAAAATGAATGTTCTACCCTGGTTATTGTACCCCTTCAATTGTGTCACCAATATCTTCCTAAGGCCTGGTTCAGTCAATGCATGGCATTATATCCAAATTCATCTGGAAACATAAAACCCTCATAGGCGTTGTCTAAACTACAGAGACCAAAAGCACTAGGTGGCCTACAAGTTCCCAATATATATCTTTACTGCCTTGCCATTAATTGTTCAGTTGTCTCAATGGCTGATTCCTGCCCCGAACTCTGGCTTGGAACCTATGCCCCACTGTGGTTGCAGATAGAGAAGTTGCTTTGTGCCTCAGCTGGTATAGATATCAGGACATTACCATATCTTTCTCTTAACAAGGTTCCAGGGCAGCTTAAAACCACTCCCATTATAAGAACCCTTCTACCATAAACAACTAAATAATACTACAAGATGTTCCATGGAAAATGATTCTTTGCAGCTTATTTTAGGTAATCCTAACTTTAAAATCGGAGGAAGGGTTATCAATCATTCGTTTTGCAGGGTGGAGCAGGGAAAAAGGTTATAGACATAACAGAGAACTATAGGTTGTTAACATTCCCAGAGATAATGGCATAATATAACTTGCCTGTTACCTTTTGCTTTAAATATCTTCAAATTTCCCAGGTCCTAATAAGCATTTTGGCAGTGACCATGGGACCACCACATGGTTGGCCCCATTCTTAGTACCTGCTGAGATCTATGCTCACCTAATTTCCTTTTACTATAAAGAGTTACATAAAGAGTTACAGACCTAGAAGGCACTCCCACTACGTATGGGACAGGATACTCCCCCCAATTTCCACGGTCCCCAACAATGGTCACAATTCTGGAAAAGGCTATACAAGGATGTTAGGTGGGATCGTTATAGATTGCTTCAATTTCAGATATTACAGGATCTATATTACCCCCCCTGTAAAACTTTGTAAAATGGGTAAGCTTCATTCGGATTTGTGTACCAGGTGTGGGACCCAGCGGGGTACACTGTTTCACATTCTGTGGGAATTTGATAAGGCATCCCCCCTCTGGGAAAGTATCCGCTCTAGACTTGACCCGTTATTAGGACTACAAAATGCTTTTCAACCAGAGATTTGTATCCTAGGGGAGTCGGGGAACATCCTTATTGAAAAACCAAAGGAAACATATGATGTTAATCTCTTTATGTGCTAAGAAAGTGATGTTACGTCACTGGCTGGACCAGCAGACTCCCACGTACACAGAATGGCATCAAGAAATCCTCTTTGCCTTACAAGCAGAACACCTCTTAGCGAGCATTTCCAAAAATAGTAAAAAATATCCGAAGATCTGGGCCCCTCTGCAAACCCTACTATGTATCTAATACTCCCCATACCTATAAATAGGACCAACCTGGCTCCTTGGAGCTGAGTCCAATGGGCATCAGTTGTCCCAGCTAAAATAACCCATATTGCAGACTCGAAGAACATACCCCAAAATATATGGAACATAGTTGGAACTAGGTGGAGGTTTCCCTTTCTGTTCCCTCTTCCTTTCTTTTCTTTTTTACTTGTTTTTCCCGGTGGTGAAGGAAATTTTGGGGGAGGGTAAGGGGAAGATAGGGTTGGAGGGGTGGCTGGGGGGTTTCTCCTTTTTTTTTTTTCGTCTTTTGTGTTTTGCACAATTAACTTCTTAATAGTAACATAATTTACTCCTTTTTAAGGTGCCAAATACTGGGTGTTGATCTGCAGTAATGGTATAATGGATCTGCGTTACCGGAGTATTGTCTCGAAGCATGCTATGTAATGGTGTTTTGTGTACTGCTTGTCGAATGGCAAACGCAATAAAGTTTACTAAATGGGGAAAAAAAAGAGAACTTACCGTAACAGTAGATCTTCGAGAACAACTCTTGTAGCAGGTACTTTCCCTCCTACCATCCCCACCGGAGGTAGATTCTAGTCGCAGCATCCTTCTTCTAGGATAAGGCATTTACAGCCTCTTTGATTGCCATTTGATGGCGGATCCTCAGTCTCCTCTTCTGATGTCATCCAGCGGCCGGGAGTCTCCGGCAGGAGAACTGGGGATTCTGGGGGACCGCCTCCTTATTCGCTATAGCGTACGCTGGGGCGGGCTGACGCCGGAGGGCGGTCCCCGCTGAATACTGCTAGCTGTGAAATTTCCGGGGTCCAGGGCGCCCGCTTCAGTCCTTATGGTGTAACCTGCTGCAAGAGCTGTTCTCGAAGGTCTACTGTTACGTTAAGTTCTTACGTAATTGTACTTCTTTTCTTCACTGACCATTCTAGTTCAGGAGAATGCAGGCTGCATAGCCTAGATGTGAAAAGACTATTAGCTATTATCTAGATCAGACAAAGAGCCATAGGAATGAGTGTACTCAGCTGTTCTTCACCTATGGAGAAGTGGGAAAGGCAAGCAGCCACAAAAGGACCATTGCTAGATGGATTGTGGCCTGCATTCAGTTCTGCTATGACAAACTGGGCAAGGAGCCACAGTGGGCTTGAGGGCTCACTCCACTTAGGGGACAGCTGCTTCCATAGCAGCTGCTAGAAATGTCCCTCTGCTGGAAATCTGTAAAGCAGCTATCTGGAAAACTGTTCACATTCATCAGGCACTACTTCCTGGACACTGGACAGACGTGATGCCAGGTTTGGCACAGCAGTATTGCAGAGCCTATTTCCAAGTAGGCTCTGTGCCCATTCCAAGGGCACTGCTTGGTAGTCTGATAAGTCAGAATACAGTAAGACTTCCTGGGTTTGAAGAAAAAAATTACCATAGTAATCTTGTTTCTTCCAAGGAGTCTTACTGTATTTGACTCTCCACCCTGCCTCCTGCTAGAACCTGGGGGGCACTGCACTCCAGCTGTTATTTATAGAAAATACTGGGCCACTGGGGTGGTCATTCTTGGGCATCTGTGACTTGAGTCTTTTATATTCCTCACGTTGGGTCCTATAGTCAATGGACTGCTTTAGTTACATATATATATATATATATATATATATATATATATATATTAGAGGCAAAAAACTCTGTTTAATGCATCAGTTAGGGTTGTTCACAGCGACAAAAGCGAGGAAATTCGATGTTAGGGTTTGAAACCCCTTGCACCCCTCAGCCCAGCCCCCAAATGGAATTGGGGTCCTTGACTAAGTGTCACCCCATCACATGTGGAAAGAAGCTGAGGAATAGGAGAATGGGGTGACAGTTAGGACCGATGACCCCAATGCACACCCGATTCCATTTTGGGGGTTGGAGGGTGCAAAGGGGGTTTCAACCCTAACATCGAATTTCCTTGCTTTTGTCGCTGTGGAACAACCCTAACTGATGCATTAAACGGATATTTTTGCCTCTAATTTCCCTTCTTTTTGAGAACGATAATGAGAAATAATGAATGTAATGCGGCAGCGGGAGCGTGGGGCCACGTGATGTCTTGTCACATAGTAACATTGTGCCCGCAAATGCAAATAGTAATGCGCATGGTGACGCAAAGCGAAACAGAAAGAGAAACAGTACTGTAGACAGAAATGTTAAAAACAACACAAATGCAACCGCAAATGAAAACGCAAAGGGTGGCACATGGTGGCGTAAACGTGAACGGTAAGTGAAACGGGTACGGAACCGCAAGCAGAAACGGTAATGGTAACAGTAATGTAAGCGCACAGGCTGGTTTTACCCAAAAGCTGTATAGAGAAAGACAGTGAGTACAAAAAATGTATGCAAAATAATGAGGAACAGAAAAATGAGGACTTGGAATAGTAAATTGCTTATATCTCAGTAACCGTATGACACAGAAGAAAAATGTAGAAGTCATATGAATGATCACTTTCCTGGCTAGTTTTGTGCTTTGCCCCCATTAGGGGGCTAAGAAATTTTTCGACAAAAAGTCCGTATCTCGCACCGTTTAAAGTTACGGGCCCTGGAAAGGCATAACTACGTAATGTTATCCTATATGGGAAAAACAGAAGTTCGGACTGCCATAACTTTGCATCCCTGTAATATTTTTCACCACACCACTGAAAGGCACATCTGTGGATGTTGCCTGTGTTCCTACAAATTTCAGCCCAAAAGACCAAACCGTTATTTTGCAGCAGGGCGCCAAACGATTGCTGCAATGAATCGTACGCCGTAATGTTATCCTATGGGAAAAAGCGTCAACTTTGGAGTACCGTAACTTTGCCGCCATGTAATATTTTTTCAACAAAACACTGAAAGGCACATCTGTGAGATGTCAGCTGCGTTCCCTCCAAATTTCAGCCCAAAACTGAAAACCGTTCTTTTGCAGCGGAGTGCCAAAGAATTGCTGTCATTTTCCCACAGACTAGAAAAGTACTGTCGCAATTTGCGAAAGCTTTCGCAAAAATTTGCGACACTTTCGTGAGCACGAAAGTACTTTATGGAAAGTACTTTTTCAGAAATTTGGAAAATATATTTCTGGGGTGTTTTACCCAAATAAAGACATGGCTAGCATCCTCAGGGTCCGACTAGGTGAATACAAAAAATTAGGTTGCTAGAGGGTCCCAAATTTAAATGGCAAGCATTTTCTGATCACTAACTGAAAACAAGATGGCAGATTTACGAAAGTAAGAGGGCCATTTGCGCAAGTAAAAATGCATTTGCGACACTGTCAAACTTTTTGTTAACTTTTCCCATTGACTTATAATGGGAAATTGTTATTTTGAATAACTTTTGAACCATTTAATATTTTTTCACGAAATCTTCAAAAGGCACATCGGGGACCCCGGACGCACATTCCTTGAAGATTTCGGGCCGGTCGCGCAAACTGTGCGACCTGTAGGCACGACTGTAGAATTCCAGAAAGCGAAGGCCAAGAGATCACGCTTAATAACTCCGCAACCGTGTATCTGACCGGTACAAAACTTAGCAGATCCCAAGGCGTATGGGTCTTGATCGTGTATTCAAATTTCAGGCAAATCCGTTAAATGGTTGCAAAGTTATTAAGGTGCACAATTTTGGGTTTAATATGTAAATTGCTCAACTCTTTAATTCATGGTAGTACCTACTGCATACCATAATATATAAATATGTATATATATTGTTGATTAGCATAGCTTAGCTATTATTGTTATTTAGTTGCTTGTAAGAATCTGGCAGTTACATAGAATGTACCAGGGACAGTGGTTTGAAAACCGAGCTCGAGCCTATTGAACATTCCACTGTTAGCATATAGGCTTTAACTCTCTCATCTCCGGGGGCAGTTCAACTGGAAGGGCTAACTGCATATGTCAGAATACAGTAAGAATCCCTTGGAAGAAACAAGATTACTCTGGTAAGTATTTTTTTTCTTTGGGGTGAACCTGTTTGCCTCTCTGGAGAATGCAAAGCTGAGGCTATTTAATGCCCACCCCCTCAGCAGGAAACACTGCAGGGGGTTGCCTTCTCGAGGCCCTGGACCCCGGGCCTCTTCTGTGCTTCCCTCCGTTTCCTCTGATCCATAAAGTGTTGCACAAGGTCAAGAGGCACAAGGCACAGGTGATCCTGGTGGCTCCGGACTGGCCACGCCAGTTCTAGTACCCTGATCTCCTCAGCCTCAGCAACAGGCTCCTGAGGCATCTCCCACTATGCCCGGAACTGCTCTCCATTTGTCAGGGGGAAGGTACTCCACCCAGACCTTCATTCCCTGCACCTGACAGCCTGGTTTCTGAGTGACTAGAGTTCCAGGCTTTGGGTCTCTCCGAAGATGTACTCAACATTGTTGAGGCATCTTGTAAGGAGTCAACTCAAAAATGTTATGCCTTCAAATGGAAGAGGTTTTCCATTTGATGTCAGAGCAAAGGGCTGGACTCTTTGACTTGTTCTGTGGCCAACATTCTCGATTAAACATAGAAACATAGAAACTGTCGGCTGATAAGGACCGGTTGGCCCATCTAGTCTGCCCGTAAGCCCTTGTACTGGATTTCTGCTTCCGACCCACCCCCTGCTGCACCTCTATGATTCCCCTATGCCTGTCCCAAGCATGCTTGAATCCATCCACTGTGCTCATTCCTACCACCTCCTGAGGCAGACCATTCCATGTGTCCACCACCCTCTCTGTGAAGAGGAACTTCCTCACATTCCCTCTTAACCTTCCATTTTCATGTCATGCCCCCTGGTCCCTCTCCCAGGGGGCCTTTGGTCGACGACCATAAATGTGCACCTGGCTGCCATCTTTGCTTATCATGCACAGGCGGTCAGCAGTCGGTGGAACAGGAAAAGGTGGTTTGGTGCTTCTTTTAAGGGCTTGTAGCACATTTACCCTCCAGTGCATGAACCACCACCACCTTGGGATCTACTGCTGGTTTGGCAAAGCTCATGGGCAAGCCACTGCCTTCTTGGTGGCTGTCACGTCAGCCAAAAGGATCAGTGAGCTCCAGGTGCTTTCAGTGGAGTCTCCTTACTTTTTCTTCCACAAGGACAAGGTTGTCCTGCACCCCAACCAAGTTCCTCCCGAAGGTTGTGTCAGAGTTCCACCTTAACCAGGTGATTAATCTCCGGTGTACTTCACCAATCACACCTGAAGGCTGAGCACAGGCTCCCACTTTGGACCTGAGGCGGCCTTCGCTTATAAAGCGCATTGGCGGGTTAGGAGAGATTACAGCCAGCTGTTTGTCACCTACGCTGAGCCGCACCTGGCAGACCTGCAGCCAAGTGGATGATTGGCAGGTGGATCACATCCTGCATTGATCTCTGCTATAGGTTGGCGGATGAGGAGCCTCCCGGAGGTGCAACTCATTCCGCCCGCCATACTGTTGCGTCGGTGGCTGCTTCCAGGGACGTCCCTATCCAGGAAATCTGCAGGGCTGCTACCTGGAGGTCAGCACACACCTTCTTTTCCCATTACCATACTGACCTCAAGTCATGCCAGGATGCTGGTTTTGGGGCCTCAGTTCTCCAGTCGCTGTTCCCTAAGTAGGGGGTGTGCGCCTTGCCTCCCTCCCTCCTGGAGAACTGCTAGGAGTCTGCCAGAAGTGTGGATAGAACATCAAATCCACGTCCCTGGAAAAACAGTTTACTCACCTGTAACAGTAGTTCTAGGAGTAGTATATGATGTTCATCCACACGGACCCACCCGACCTCCCCTGGCAGTGGAGCACAGGTATGCTTCCAGCAGGCAAGAACTAGTGGCACAGGGCGGTGCTAGGGAGTTACCACCCAAGTGGGTGGGAGGAGCCAGCTTGAAGACTTTCCGGCAGGATTTAAAGGACACTGCCAGAGCGTGTGGATGTACACCATATACCACCCCTGGAACTACTGTTACAGGTGAGAAACCTGTTTTTCTGATCCTTTCAGCCAAAGCAGTCTTGGCAACAACAGCCCCAGCAGGGGCAGTTTCAAGCCTGTTGGCCTAAGGCCAGGTTCTCCAGCTAGGGCCCCAAAAAAGGCGAGAGTATTGGAAGTGGTGCCCCTCCGGCCACAGCAGCCAGGGCTTCCTTCAAAGCTGCCTAGTGACAGGTTGGTGGGGGGTGTCCATTCCCGCCTGTCTAGCCCCTGACCCAGCTCCCTATGGGGGTCGGCTTCACCACTTATGGTCTATCATTACCACGGACAAGAGAGCTCTCGAGGTGGTAGGCAGGGGGCTGCCTCTCAGTTTCAAAGCTGTCCTGCCTTACCAATCCCTGGCTCCAAAGGAGTCCTCAGTGTCATAGGACACACTGTCCACCCTTAGGGAAGACGTCGCTCAGCTTCTTGCAAAAGGAGCTACAGCCCATATCCCAGACACTCTGGTAAGTCAGGGGTACATGTCCAGGTACTTCCTGGTCCTGTAACAGATTGAGGGGGAGCTGGTGCCCCATACAGGATCTTCACAGTCTAAATCAGTTTTTCAGGAAGCACAAGATCCTCTTTGAGGATATCTCTTCCATTAGTCCACACCTTTGGAACTATACCCACCTCAGCGCTAGGACCACACAGAAGCTTTTGTTAACTGAAGACTGCCAATGACAACGTCATGTGCCAGCATATATATAAAGAGGTGCCCCATCTCTACTCAATTCTTTCATGCCATTGATCATACTCATCGGACCTGCTGTGAAACCAACCAACTGGCCATTGTCGTTTTGTTTTTCTCTAAGATGCTCACTAAATTTTAGTGATATCGTCTGCATACCGCCAAAACCAACAGTGCTGTTCTGGTACTATGAGTGTGAAGAAAACATTTATAGGGATGATGCACACAAAGTGTGTCTCTGCTGACTAGGCCTCTCTCTAATGTCAGGACTTGTGAGATCTGCCGGGCTTCAATCAAGCTACAAAGCAACTCAGAAGAAAGGAGCTTGAGAAGTTTGTTTTGGAAAAACTTAGCAACCATGGAAAAGTTCAGGGCCAGAAGTCTGTGTTGCCAGTCTCATTGACCGATTCAGCGGTTGTCAGAGTTAAAGAACTGAGGCCAAGAGTCGTATCATCGGGACACGAGCATAAACATAGGGACAAAGAAAAGTATGCATCCCTGGCAAGATCTAGATTGCCTTTGCAGCCTCTGGGTACTCTACTTGATCACCGTGTGCTCCACTGATGGTAACACCAGTAAACCTCCCCCCCATCACTGTGACCATCACCTTCGTTGATAGGTCCAGGCCCATTGTCAACTCTTAACTCATTCACACCAGAAGAGCTCTTTGAGACTTCTAACACTTGTGCCCTGTATACTTGTAGCACTGCATCCTGGGCCTTTCAAAGCAAAATCAATCCATAATCAGCATGCCACAAACAAATGCGAATACCTCTTGAACCGTAAGTGCTACACACAAAGTGCGAGTGGCAAAGTTGTTCAGCACAGCATTACCTTTCCAGTGATGTTATGCAATTAATTTGGTTTTTATTTTATACTAGCTGAAATAACAAACTGTGTTTTTTTTTTTTCAGATTTTTTCAAGGTGCTTAGGTGAGGCTTGAGAGACTTATGTCAGCCATGCACACCATACCTTAAACAAATGTGAATAACTCCTAAAGTATACACGGTAGACACAAAGTATCAGTGGCAAAATTCTTCAGCACAAAATTACCTTTCTAACGGTGCCATGCAATCAATTGTAATCCATTTAGTTTTTATTTTATACTAGCTGAAATACCAAACAACTGTGTTTTTTTTTTTTCAGATTTATTCAAGGTGCTTAGGTGAGGTTTGAGAGACAGATGTCAGCCGTGCACACCATACCTCAAACAAATGCTAATAACTCCTAAAGTATACATGATAGACACAAAGTATCAGCAGCAAGATTGTTCAGCATGAAATTACCTTCCTAACGGTGCTATGCAATCAATTCTAAGCAATTTGGTTTGTGTAATATTTAGGTAAAACTGCAGACTTCCTCAGATGTTTCCAGGCCTGAGTGTGTCAGCTGAGTACATCTACAGGCGTTATTGATCTGAGTGGCTATGTTTTCAGATGCCACTTACAGGCGTATCTAGGCCTGAATGAGTTAACGGTCACAGCCCCCTGACCAGGGCATAGTTGACACGCAGGCAGTACTGGCATTGTTGTGATATGATGCATACTTTCAGGAATACCTATGCAGCCTGTACTGCCGTCTAGTAGTGTTTCAGCATCGCAGACCTTGTCAACACCATCAGCTGGGTCACAGAATATACCTCATGCTTAGTGGCCTCCAGTGTCACCAGTGAGATCTTCAGCTCCCGTCATCAACAGGGACATCGATGACGAGTTCAAATATAATCCAGACTTCACTATGGAGGATGATTATGAAGATGAGGAAGGTTATGGAGAAGTGCAATGTCTCCCACATTCTAGCTTCTGTGTATCTTCTTGTAGTGAGAATTCTGTGGTGCACACACCCAGATCTCCTCCAGAAGACCCTACCTTCCAGTCTGTGATGCAGCAGATGCAGAATGCACTGGGCTTTGCTGTGCAGGAAGAGGATTCCACTGAGAAGAAACCTGATGGAGGTTTTGGAGGTACCATGTACTCCCTCCATCGTTATTCTTTCAATCTATCCTGCGTTGGAGAATGCCACATTTGCTGCATGGTGTACAGGCCTAGTTCAATACCAACTTTACTTAGAAAGGTGGACAAGCAGTATCCTGCGCCTTCTGTAAAGTCTTATTATGCTCAGGCCTAATTCAATACCAGCTTTACCTAGAAAGGCTGACAAGCAGTACCCTGCTTCTCCTGCCAAGCCTTATGCCCATCAGCCCGAGATAGACTCAGTGGATCTTACTTCAAATAACAGCTCTTGCAGCAGGTTACACCATTAGGACTGAAGCCGGCGGGCAGGATCCCACAGAAAACTTCTAGCTAGCTACACCAGCGAGGACCGCCCGACATTGGCCCGCCCTGACATCAGACACATCATAAAGGCGGTCCCTCAGCATTCCTCTGATCTTACTTCGAGAAACATCTCTTGCAGCAGGTACACCATTAGGACTGAAGCTGGTAGGCGCCAGGACCCCACGGAAAAATTCTAGCTAGCAGTGTCCAGCGGGGAACCGCCCCCGACGTCAGCCCCTCCCCGACATCAGGCATCACATAAAAGGGGACAGTCCCCCAGCATCCCCAGTTCTTTTCCCGCCATTGACTCACCAGCATCGACCTCACAGATGCCTGCATCAACGATACGACGCATGAAATCTTTACAAAATCCATGTCTACTTCTCCAGCTCCTTCTCTCAAGGACACCCCTCAAGTGCACCTGCGGCAGCAGACCTTTGCCACCATCATTCGGCTTGTGTGAAGTGCCTGGGACTGGAGCACAACACCCAGGCTTGCTCCATCTGCCAACAATTTAATAGCAGGACCAGGATCCACCATAAAAGGTCCTTCAGGGGCTCCTTCTTGAAGAGAAACTTCGCAAAATGGAAAAAAGACCTTCCTCCAAAGGGGATTCTTCCCATGAGACCGGGAAGCACCAGGACAAGCACAGGGACTTGGGTAGGTCGAGATCCCCCAGCAGGGCCTCTGAATCTAGGGCCAGCTCCAGCTCTACGCGGTCCGACCGTTCTCCTTCCCGGGCCCACTTCCAACCTCCCCCAGTTAAGGTAAGGTATTCAGGGGGTTCTTCAGCCTCCTTGCACCCGCTTAAGACCCATCGGGCACCCGACTTCTTCCAGGCCTGATTCTTCAGAGAAACACAGGAAGTCTTCCTCAAAATCTAGCGGTGCGTCAGGCCGATGCCAGGACACCGACCTCAGGTCCGTCTCCCAGCCTCCCAAGGCCCCGGAAAGGAAGACTAAGGCTCTGACGCCTCTTAAGCGGACGTCACAGAGTAAAAAGGTGCCTGACCCGACGCCCGAAAAATGGACTCCCGACCCGACAGCAGTTGTACCGACACCGAGTGACACTGGACATCAGGGGTCCTCAGTAGAGAGGCTGCCACTCTGCGGATGACCAGACAGGTGGCATGGAGGATGCCGGCTGCCGAGGAGCCGTCGACAGATCCGGTGGTTCCCCAGGACCCAACGCCCGACCCCGGCAACAGACCCACACCGATGCCGGGCCCGTCGTCGGGCATGAGCATTCAGGAGGTGAAGGAATTGTTCACCTTCTGGTGGGAGACCATCAGAAAGGATGTGGTCCTCAGTAAGCCTCTTCCACCTCCACCCCTCCTCGGGAGGGTGAAGGCTCAAGACCCCCGACCCTAAGGAGCCAACTCTTCCTCCTAGGGGCATATCTAGAGAGAGAAAAAGATGCCCATCACGGTCTCCCTCTGGGTCTCAGAGCTCTAAACGACCCAGGGACAGATGACACCCACCGGGGGATGACTCCAGACCGGATACGTCCGATACCTCCAGGTCTCCATCCCCCTATAGTCCCCCATCACCAGACCCATGAGACCAGCCAAGGTCACCACCGGATTATCCCTTTTTCTCCGAGATCATGAGGCACATCCAGGAGAATATGGGATGGGAGACTGAAGACTTGGACCCCGAGAGACAACGCCTTGCCCGTTACCTTCGGCAAAAGGACTCCAAGCCTGTGGTGGTCCCACCTCTAGTGGACACCTTCACGGACGTCACCAAGGCGGCTTGGAAGCGTCCGCACTCGACACCGGCTGTTCCTAAGAAGGCTGACTGCCTCTACAGAGCTCCTATGGAGGACCTGTATCTGGTGCAGCAACCCCTGGCAGACTCACTGGTCATTACGGCGTCTCATGATTGGTCTCAACGACTGCAACACTTGAGTACCCAGCCTCCGGACCAAGAATCTAAGCAATTAGATTCTGTGGGAAGCGCATGTATGCGGCTGCTACATGCTTGATAAGTTCTTTGAATTACCTCACGCACATGGTGCAATTTCAAAACGCCCTCTGGGAGTAGGGCCAAGACCTTTTGAAGGACTTTCCGGATGGCAAAAAGAGGAGCTGCTCAACCTCCTTCATACTGGGTCAGACGTGGGGATCCAGGGTCTCCGAGCCACTTACGATTCAGCAGACTCGGCCGCCAGGGGAGCTACTGGCATTTGTCTTCAGAGACACTCTTGGTCGAGAGTCTCTGGTTTCACCCTGGATGTTCAGAAGAATATCCTGGACGTTCCTTATAACGGAGCTGTCCTGTTTGGTGAGGAATCAGAGAAGGTTATCACCAGGCTACAGGACACGCCGGGAAGGCAGTTCGGACAGGTTATGTACATGCCCAAATCTGGTTCCTTTCAGAGGAACCAGAACCGTTTTCGCGGCGGGCAACAACGGCAACAGCCACGTTCCGGCCACCAACTCCGGGGCAATTTTAGTCGCAAAGGTCAAGCCAGATTCCCCACGGGCCAGGGCTCAAAGCATCCCAAGACAGCCCAGCCCACAGGATCCAATGCCACCACAGCATGACTCCTTCCCGGCCCTCGCCCGTCCTCTGGATCAAAGGATAAAGGTAGGGGGTCGCATCTCTCATTACCTTCTGGGATGGCAGAGGATCACCTCCAACCAGTGGGTGTTACAGTTGGTACAGCAAAGTCATTCTATAGAGTTCCTCGGCCACCCACCATCAGACCTCCCCTGCTGTCCGTTTCTCGGGTCAGCATGCTGTGCTCATCCAGCAGGAGATCTTGGCCCTCCTGGACAAGGAGGCCATAGAGTACGTTCCACCGGACCAGAAAGGAAAAGGTTATTCCCATTTCTTCCTGGTCCCAAAGAAAAAACGGGACTTGAGCCCGATCTTAGATCTCAGCGATCTCAACACGTTTGTGTTATACAAACACTTCCACATGGTGACCCTACCGGGTCTCATCCCCATGCTCAAAGAAGGCGCATGGCTAGTGTCGCTGGACATGCAGGATGCTTACCTACATCTCCTGATCCCTCGAACGCATCAAAGGTTTCTGCGCTTCGAGTTTCTGGGACGCCACTACCAGTTCCGAGCCCTCCCGTTCGGACTGTCTTCCGCACCTCAGGTGTTTACGAAGTGCTTGGCAGTCGTGGCAGCAACTCTCAGGAGGCAGGGCCACTATATTTTTCTGTACCTAGATGACTGGCTCCTCATGGCACCCTCTCGGGAGGCCCTGATGTCCAGCGATTCAGGATACCCATTCTCTTTTCCAGTCGTTGGGCATCATCATCAACCAGGAGAAGTCGCACCTTGTCCCATCTCAGACTCTGCAATTTATTGGAGCAGTTCTGGACACCACTCAAGGGAGAGCATTTCTTCCTTCGGACAGGGCGGAACACATCAGATCCCTCATAAGGGACACAATGACGAAGACAATGGTGCCCACCAGGACCGTTCTTTGTCTGCTCGGACATATGGCGGCTGCCATTGCAACAGTTCCCCTAGCCCGACTCCATATGCGGGTTAACCAATGGATGATGAGGGCTCAGTGGGACCAGAAGCAAGTTCATATGCAGCATCCAGTCCGGATCACAAATGCCATCATCCGAGACTGGTAATGATGTCTCGTCCCGGACCATCTCTCGAAAGGAGTCCCCTTCATGGTGCCACCTCCTTTAATGACATTCTCCACAGACGCCTTGGGATCCGGATGGGGAGCGCACCTCAACAGGGTCAGGACTCAAGGCTCATGGTCGTCTCTAGAGTCCCATCTGCACATAAATATTCTGGAGATGAGAGCCGTCCTCTACGCCCTACAAGCATTCCAGACGGACATTCCACCGGGTACTCTTCTGATTCAAACAGACAATACTGCGGTGATGTACTATCTTAACAAACAAGGAGCACTCATTCCTGCCCCGTTGCAGGGAGGCTCAAAGGGTTTGGAATTGGGTACTGCAACACGGCACAGATATTATTGCAGTGCACATTCCGGTGTGGACAACAATCAACGGACAGTCTCAGCCGATCACAGGCCAGAGTCCACGAATGGGAACTGCTTCAGAAAGTCACAGAGGATCTGTTTCGTAGATGTGGGACACCAGAATTAGACCTTTTCGTGTCCCCATCCAACGCAAAACTGCCCAGTTTTTGCTCGCTAGATCCAGGGCCTGGTATTTTCTGGCAAGACGTGTTGTCCCTCTCTTCAGGCAGATTCCTCTACACTTTCCCACCCTTCCCTTTGATCCAGAGGGTTTTACTGAAGCTCCGACAAGAGCGGGCATCACTGATTCTGGTAGCGCCCTTTTGGCCCAGGCAAGTTTGGTTCCCTCTATTACATCAGCTGACCCAGGAATCTCCGGTGCCTCTGCCATTCGGCTCTCAACTTCTGTCCCAGGAGGCAGGCTCCTTAGTCCACCCGGATCTTTGGTCACTGAACCTGCATGTCTGGCTCCTAAAGACATAGCAGTCCTGAGATACGGGGTCTCTCGAGAAGTTGCGGACGTTCTGGTGGCAGCCAGAAAACCCTCCACTCACGCCACTTACGCCATGAAGTGGCGCAGATTTTGCATCTGGGCTCAAGCTCGCGGATTGACCCTATTGGATTGTTCAGAGAGGTCAGTGTTAGACTACCTTCTAACCCTCTGTACCAGGCAGGCCTTGCCTTCTTCCATTAAGGTTCATGTCGTGCCTATTCTCATGTGCTATCATTCACCGATAGGTCATAGCTCTCTAGCTCAACTAGAGACTTCACGCATTTTTGCATGGCATCCTGCACCTGAGACCTCCTATCAGAGACCGGTTCCATCTTGGGATCTGCCTTTGTTTCAGAGCAGCTTACTCTACCTCCTTTTGAACCAGCCGAGGATTGCGACGCTGTGTCTCCTCGCTTGAAGACTCTCCTTTTAGTTGCTGTTACTTCTGCCAGAAGAGTTTCTGAGCTTCATGCACTCATGTGCAAGGATCCTTATTTGGTTTTTCACAAGGACATGGTGTCTTAGAACAAATCTAAGTTCCTTCCAAAGTGGTCTCGGCAGTCACACTCAACCAGGATATAGACCTGCTGGTGTATTACCAGATACAGTAGCAGGGAGGCCCTGTTGCACACTCTAGATGTGCATAGATGTCTCAGATATTATCTGACCAAAACCAAAGCCATTGTAAGTCAGACCAGCTCTTTGTTTCCTACGCACAACGGATGCTCGGTGCCCCTGTTTCGAAACAGTCGCTTTCCAGATGGTTGGTCAAGTGCATTATGTTCTGTTATCAGAAGAGCAATAAACCCTTACCGGGACCGGTGAAGGGTCATTCTACAAGGGGGGTGGCTACCTCTTTCGCTGCGCTCAAAAATGTCTCCACTTCAGCTATCAGTGCGGCAGCGGCTTGGAGCACTGTGCACACTTTCATCAGACACTACAGTTTGGACATTGCCTCTAGGCGTAGAGCTGGATTCAGCTTGGAGGTCCTTCAAGGACTCTTGTCCTGAAGTCTGAGTCATCTCTCCTACCCTCCTCCCGGTAGCAAATTGTTCCCTTACTGCTTGGGAATCAGGTAATGGGTAACCTGCTGCAAGAGCTGTTCCTCAAGGTAAGATAGTACAGTTACATAAGAACTTACTGTAACAGTAGATCTTCGAGAACAGCTCTTGCAGCAGGTAGTTTCCTCCCACCTTCCCCTCTGGAGGTTGAGTCTTCTGACCTAGTTTTTAGGCTACAGCGTCCTTTGATGCCTTTTTTTCACCTTCCTTTGGAAGCGGATCCTTGGTCTCCCCTTCAGATGTCACACTTGAGCCGGGAGTCTCCGGTGGCAGAACTGGGGATGCTGGGGACCACCCCCTTTTATGTGATGCCTGACGGGAGGGGCCGACGTCGGGGGTGGTCACCCACTGGATACTGCTAGCTAGAATTTTTCCGTGGGGTCCTGGCACCTGCCGGCTTCAGTCCTAATGGTGTAACCTGCTGCAAGAGCTGTTCTCGAAGATCTACTGTTACGGTAAGTTCTTACATAACTGTACTTTCTTTTCCCGCTGTCGACTCGCAAGCATTGGCTCCACGGATGCCATCAGCTAACGGACGATGCCAGAACTTACGAATTTTCAGCAATTTTCTTCCATTACCATTTCTCCCTTCGCATGTCTTCATCCCCGACCCCCTCAGCCAAAGGACACCCCTCCAAGTGCGCATGCAGCAAGCAGATCCCGTTTAAAGACGAGCATACAGCCTGCATCCGGTGCCTAGGCCGTGACCACGACACCAAGGCCTGCACAATCTGCCAGCACTTCAATAATTGCACTAGGATCCGCCACCAAAAGGCACTTGAAAATCTTCTTCTGGAGCAGAAAGTAAAACAAATGGAGAGGATTCATTCTCCGGGGAATCAGTCCCACAGGTCAGGAAACACAAACAAAAGAAGGAGGGAGATGAGAGAGATCCCGAACCGCACCTCAGACTCCCGTGCAGCTCGGGCTCGAACCGCTCAGACAGGTCCCCTTCACGGGCAAAGTCTCAGCCCCCACCGGTCAAAATCCGGATGTCTGGTGGGTCAGGTACCTCTTCTTCTTTACAACCATTTAAGATCTGCCCTAAGGTTTCCCTTAGCCGGCCTGTAGGTTCCTCTAGCCGGTCTGAGGCTTCAGACAGACATCACAAACTGCCGTCCAAGTCAGCTGCCAAGGCAGGCCCCAACTCCCTGGACTGGCGTCAGGACACCGACCAGAGGTTGGTCTCCCAACTTCGAGGGCCCTGGAAGTGCCACTAGGTGTACCACTGAGCTGATATCCTTGAGCGGACATCAGACCCTAAACAGTCTGAGGACCAGACAACCGCCAAGCGTCCGGACCGCCTCAGATGGCCGCCACCCACACCTGACACCGGACGCCGGGGTCCATCGGGAAAACTGACGTTCACGGACGTCTGAGCCCAGCAAGCTACCGATGACCAGACGTTGGGTGACATGGACCCGAGGTTGCCCCAGGATCCAACGATGGACCAGTCTACCACTCAGAGACCAGAGCCAGGTCCCCCGGCATGGAAACCACTGATGCCGGGACCGTCATCTGGCTTAAATATTGAGGAGGTTAAAGAATTGTTCTCCTATTGGTAGGACACCATCTGCAAAGATGTAGTCCCCACAAAGCCTATAGAGGAGACCCCACCTCCCAAGTCACCGACTCCTGCCCCCCAGAGGACACTCCTACGGCAGGTCTCTGGAAGCGAGCAGGAAATCGAGGCGGTACAGCTCCAGAACCCCTTCACGAACACCTACCTCACACAGGCATAAGAAGCCTCGCTAAAGATCTTAATCTCATTTCGAGTGAGCGCTTGTGCAGGTAATACATACAGGACTAAGGCCGGCAGGTGTTAGGACCTCTCGGAAAATTCTTCTAGCTAGCCGTCTGTAGCAGGGGACCGCCCCCGACGTCGGGCATGCCCCATGTCAAATGTGGTATAAACGGGGCAGTCCCCCAGCGCCATCTCAGTTATTTTCCCTCCGTCAACTCGCTTAGTTCGGCTCCTCGGAGCCTCGCTTCAGCAGTCTACCGCAGTTAAGTAGTCGCTTTTTTGATAGTTTTTCTCGTTCTTTTTCTTGGTGATACTCTTTTCTTGCATGTCTTCACCCTCACCTCCTCTGCGCAAGCCGAAGTGCCAGTGTGGCAGGCAGATCCCGGCAAAAGACAGCCACGAGGCCTGCCTGATCTGCTTGGGCCCTGACCATTGGCCAGACGACTGCCAGCATTACAAGAAATTCAACAATAAAACCAGGATTAAAAGAGCTAAAGCATTGAAGGCATATCTATTAGAGCAGAAAGTAGCCGCAATGCAGAAGTCTCCGTCAGGCCCTAGCTCTTCCTCACCTGCTAGGAGTCTTCCCCACAGAGAAGACCTCAGGAAAACACCACTCCAGGGATAAGGACAGGCCTAGATCAGAATCCCGACAAAAGTCTCCGTCCAGGCCTGCTACATCGACCTCCGGCTGGAGGTCGGGGTCGGTCCTTCCACGGGAACCAGGACCAAAAGACATCCTCTTCAAAGCCAAGGGATCAGTCATCATTCTCGGGGCACCATCAAGCACAAGTCCCCCTGGCTCACCGGCCCAACAAATCCTCTCATGGGGCGGCCCAGGAAGGGCAGTCACCTGCTGTCAGGCCTAAAGATGGCTGCAGCTGTACTGGGTCCTCCGAGAAGCATAAGAAATCAGACGAACCCCACAGGCAACAGGAGACCGTTCGCCAGCGGACGCGACCACCCCGGCTAAAGGGACTCCGCAGAAGTCAGACAAACATCCCCTGGCCAAGGTGGCTTCACGGACATCAGGGCCCATTCACTCGAGAAAGACAGTCGCCATATAGGCACTCCAAGGAAGCAGACCAAATGTCCGATGTCTACCAGGCGACCGGTCGCAGATCAGCACAGCCACTCCGGATGCGGGTCAGGCGACCGCTCTCCTAGGAGCCAGCCCCTCAACCAGACACAGGAGCAGCCGCCCCAGTGGAGATTCGATACCAGATGACACTCAGCCCGGTGCCGCCCCATGAGTCATCCCTTAGCGGATGTCAGAGCATTATTCAATTCCTGGTGGAATACTATCAAGGGATCTCCTATAGAGCCGCCTCTATCCCAAAAGACATTCCACCTCCTCCTCTGACCCCAGATGCAGGAGTAGGTGAAGGATCCCTCCACTGACAAGTCCAAAAGGCAAAAGAAAGAGAAGAGCTTCCCTGGTCCCTGATTCAAGTGGTCGCTCCACTCCCTCTTCTGGAGATGATGCAGGGGAATCATCTCCAGACTCATTGGAGGATGAGGATTTCTGCCCACCTTCTCCAGATGCGAAGGATAACCCCGGTCCCTGCCGGACGATCCTTCCTTCCTCAATATTACGAGGCACATACAGACTATTTACCAGTGGGACACAGAGGAATTGGACCCAGAACGTAAAAGGCTGGCAAAGTTCTTGTGTGCCAAAGATCCAAAGTCTCTAGTGAACCCATCGCTTGTAGAACCCTTCCAGGACGTCGCCAGATTGACTTGGAAGAGACCATCCTCCATGCCAGCTGTGCCTCGAAAGGCGAACCACCTGTACAAGCCCCCAAAGGAAGAGCCCTGTCTGGGAAACAGCCAAAGGCGGACTTCATGGTGCTGGCTGCTGCACACAGTAAGCAGTCCCAACCGAAATACCTCAGCACCCAGCCTCCGGACCCAGAGTCCAAGAAGTTGAATCACTGGGGAAGAAAAGTCTGTTCGTCGGCCACGGGACCATCAGGTCGCTAAACTTTTTGGCGCACGTGGTCACTTAGCAAAAATCTTTATGGGAAAAGACCATGGAGATCATTAAGACATAACCAGATTCTGACACCAAGAACGAATTACTGGCTTATGCACAATCAGGTATGGATGTCGACAAGCATGTGCTTAGATGCTCATATGACTCCGCCGATATGGCTGCGAGGTGTCAGGTGTCTGTCTACCTAGACATGCATGGCTCAGAGCAACATCCTTTACGCAAGACCTCCAAGACGCCATTTTGGATGCTCCTTTCCAAGGTCCAGTTCTTTTCGGCCAAGAAGTGGAAGGAATCATAAAGGGCTTCCAAGACTTCGGCAAAGTGGTTGCGGATGTACATAAAATGTACAAGTCCGACCCGCAACAGACCCGTAAGTGCACTTTTTGTCAGCAACTAGTAGTAAAAACATTTTTATTTATACAGGCAAAAACAATTTGACAATTAAAAGTTTACACCATAGGTCTTTTACAAGGCCTGTTTTCATGGTGATCCTGTTATTGATGTTTATGTACAAATTACAAAAGTTCCAAACATTTCAATATTGCACATATTACATAAGATACAAATATTATAGCATATTAAAAGGAAAATTTTATAGCAACAACACACAGACATATTAACGACAAACTAGTACACATCTACGTGATAACAACATGTTTATGTAAAAGGCAATATGATCCAATATCCTTTGACTTATACTAATCTAGTAACCCCTCATTTCTCTGTTGGGAACTACCAACAACAAGATGTTACTCCAAACATATACATACATATTCAAGGTCCTGTTTAATTCTTTGCCCAAATTCCTTTATTGTTAAGTTCATTTCTCTTAAATCCTTGGATATCTATTCCAAGAACTAGCAGCTCTGTATTTAAATTTAAATGTGCTGTATTTATTTTGAATCCTAGGTAATTTTAGTGTACTATCCATTTTTCTCAAACAATAATTATAATTTACCCATTCTAATTGTTTCAGGAGTCTTTCAGGCGTTTCCAATTTCTTAATTTTATACAATAAGATATTCCATACTATTTCTTTTCTATGATACAATGGGATCCAGGAAAAGCATCATACAGGGAGCAGTGATGGACTGTGGGACTACATCGTATCGTATTTAGCTATTTTATGATATAATACATCCAGTTTAGGTAGAGATTTTTTGTAGAAAATAATAAACATTGATACATACTCCAAAGTAGGAATGACCAACTGATTTGCTACCAAGTCACGATAATTTTTAGTCATACAAAAGTAACACTCTTAAGGCCCCAATTTCATTTTAGTTTTCTTTATTATACTATGTGTTGATTAAAGTTAAGGCCAGAATCAATTTCAACTCTCAGATATTTATATGTATCTGCCTGTGCCAATATCTGCCCATCTATAGTCAAGATCTGCATAGCACTATGCAAGCTTTTATTTTTAGATTTAGATGTTTTAAACAACATTGTTTGTCTGTTTTTTTGGTATTCATCAATAAATGTTTAGTCTTAAACCAAATTTGCATGGCTTCAAAATCAGACTGGAGCTTTTCTTCTACTTCCTGCCTGGTTATCCCATCTGGCAAGGTCATCAGGAAGCCGCCTTTCCAAGGCAAGGCTTCAAGCACCATAGCCAGCCAGTGCAGCCGGAGGCCAGGGCCCAAAACAGCCTAAGGCCCCAGACATCCAGCCACCACCTCCCAGACCACTGCATGACTCCCAACTGCCTCCCTTTCAGTCATCAGTTCTCGGGGTGGACAAATGAGGGGCAAGTTCTTCCTCTTCCTGTCAGAATGGAGCAACATCACCTCCAATCAGTGGGTGCTACAAGTGATCCAGAGGGGCTACGCGATAGAATTCCTCAGTGTGCCCCCGGACAACTCCCCCGGTGGCATCTCACTGCTCGCCCGCACATGCCCTTCTGGAACAAGAGATTCTTTCTCTCCTCCAGAAGAAGGCCATACAGCCAGTCCCTGTCTCTCAACAAAGAAAAGGCTTCTACTCGCATTTCTTCTTGGTCCCTAAAAAAATGGCAGATCTTCGCCCCACTCTAGACCTCAGCCACCTCAATAAGTTCATCCTGTACAAGAGGTTTAGGATGCTTACCCTAATAAGCCTCTTCCCCCTCCTATATCATGGGGATTGGCTTTTCTCCCTGGACATGCAGGATGCTTATATGCACATAAAGATCCTGCATTCACATAGGATGTTTCTCGCTTCGGTTCCAGGACAAATATTACCAATTTAGGGTACTCCCCTTCGGCCTGTCATCGGCTCCAAGGGTCTTCACCAAGTGCCTCGCAGTGGTAGCTGCTGCGCTGAGGAGAAGTGGCCTTCTAGGATTGTGGATTTGTTGTTCATCCACATTTATTGGCATGTCCCTTTCCCCTTTAAGGATCACCGGAAGTCTTCAAGCTGGCTCCTCCCACATACCCGGGTAGTATATACCTCGGCTCCACCCCATGACGCCAGATCTTCCTTTCCGCTTGAAGATTCAGGTTGCCTCCCTCGTGCTCAAGCATTTTGTAGGCCCTGGCTCTCAAAATTTTGGTTTTACTGAAATTGCAACTCGTTCGAGTTAGCGATCACTCTTTTGCGTCTTCGACTATGGAAGAAAAATCTTCCCTCAGATTTCACCGGTGTCCTTGCGGCCAGAAGATGTTGGCGCACTGATCCCCACCTCACGCAGTGCTACTGCTTAGGTGTCGGCCACCACACCTCATCCTGCAGCTTTTGCTTGTCCTTCCATCCCAACATTCTGGACGACCGCCTGGTGTGTTTAAAATTGGGGAGAGCGGAGAAAAGGAACCCTCTGGTGAAGTCCAAGGAGGCTAGGTGGGAGGTTTACGCAGCTGCAGGCTCTGCCGAGCAACTAGAACACATGCAGGTGTTCGAGGAAGTGGTGGCTCATGCTGCCAACCCTTGGGGCTTCTTCATTCCTCTCAACCTAGGCTCTTCTTTCTCGGGCTCCTTCCAGGAGTTGTGCCAGTCTCTCCCATCCGGGGAGAGGCGCCTGCCGAGCTCGCACTCCTCCCGATCCCGTAAGCGGGAGAAGGAACCGAGTAAACCTTCATCTCAGCGAAGGCACTCTTGGGACCAAGAGAAGGTCCCAGGAGCATGCGGTTCTTCGGCCGCTGCCTTCTACGGACCCTCGTGGGCCAGCCGACTGAAAATGTGGTCGCGGTCGAGATTGTCATTGACCCTCTGTCGCCGACTCCGATCGACAACTCCTTGAAAGGACTCCGGTCCTTGTCTTCCCCAGTGAGGAGACCCAGCCTACTGGTGTTCCCATTGAGGACCCGGATCCGGACCCTGAAGTCATCAGTCCGCGGTGTCTGGGGCTGACCGAATCCAGCCCGCCTGATCTGGGGTCGAGGTCTAAAACCCCCTCAACCGAAAGGCCAAGGAAGAGCCATAAGCACTCTAAGAAGAGGCAATGCATCGGTGGTCCTCATCCTCCTTGGATGAGGAGAGGCTTCTGTGGAAACTCCGCGCTATGAGGACCTCATGTGGCAACAGCTGATCCTGTCCGGCACAAGCCTGTCGGCCATTGCCTGGCTTTCACCTCCTAGAAATCTTGGTTCCCCCACCAGCGGATGGCAAATCCACCTCTTTGGCCTAAACGGTCTCTCCATCCATTGTAGTGGAACCACTGCCTAAGCAGCCTGTGGGAGGGGTTCCTTCAAAAGAAGACAGACCGGACACCGGGCTCCCCCAGCTATCAGTCACGGTCGCCCCGAACCACCTTCAGCGTGTTGAGGGTGATTTGGGCTGCAGGCCGCTGTATCCCGACTCCTCGGATTCGGACGTCACCGGGCTTCACTCTCATCCTGGGGATGATGAGCCATCTATTGGCCTAGGGAAGGAGGAGGAAGGTCCTTTCTCCTTCCAAGGGATCCTTTGCCTCATCTCTGAGTCCACAGGGATGCCCCTGGAACCCATCCAGGAAAAAGGTGGAGTACCCTCTTATGGACATCCTTTAAAGAGGGTACACCCTGACGAGAGGCCTTTCCTGTGGCCGAGGCCATTGTTGGTCCAGCCCTTGAACTCTGGCAACATCCTGCCTCTTGTGCAGCTCCGTCTGCCCGCCTGACCCGTAAGTACACAGTGCCCATGGGTGCCTAGCAGGGTTCACAGAGCACCCTTCGGCTGAGAGCCTGGTGACCACCTCTGTGTTCAGGCATACTGGCAGTTCTGCCAACACGGACCGACCTCCAGATAAGGAATCGAAGCTCTTGGACCATTCAGCGAGGAAGCTCTATGCGGCTTCCTCCTTGGGCCTTCATCAGGCAAGTTCATCCGTCATCATGACGCACTTCTCTCATGCCCTTCTCAGCTCATTGGATGAGGTCCTCCCACATCTCCCCGCAGACATGCAGACCATGGCCAAGCAGGTCCGAGACCAGGGCCGAGCTGTTGCCAAACAGCAACGCCAGATGGCCCTGGACATTGGGATTCTTGTGCCCACTCGATGGCGCCAAGTTGCCTCCCGTCACAGGGCTTGGCTGAGACTCTCCTCCTTTCCGGCGGACACTCAGCACAAACTAGCTGACGTGCCCTTCCTCTGGACTGACTTGTTTGGCCCAGGAGTGGCCGGTCACCTTCAGCGCATTGATCAGTCCAACGCCACCTTGGACGCGACTTCTGCTAAGGGTTCTTCGGGCAAGAACCAGCAGAAGAAGAAGAAGAAGCCCTTTCGGCACTCTTCCCCTGCGGCTCGGCAGTCCTGCTTCCAAGCTGGACAGCAACACCAGCAGCAGGCTCAGGCTTGGTGCCCTCGGCCCAAGCCCGGACCCCAATGGGCCCATAAAGGAGGCCAAGGTTCAGGTTCTGGAGCCTCTTTCTCCTCCAAGCCTCCTCAGTGACGGCGTGGGGGTTGCCACCCCTTCTCCCGTCATGACAGCTCTGGGTCCTCCCGTTTGGAGCCGGCTCCGCCACTTTCTTTCTGCCTGGTCCACTGTCACTCGAAAGGCAAGTTCTAGGGACATGGATATGTTGTTCATCCACACTTTCTGGCAGGTATCCTTGCCGCTTTAAATCTCGCGGAAGGTCTTCAAGCTGGCTCCTCCCACCCACCCGGTGGTAAAACTCTGGGCTCCGCCCCATAATGCTAGATGTTCCTTACCGCTTGGAAGCTCAGGTTCCTCCTTAACGCTCTGCGTATAAGACTGATTCCTATTTCTTTGGTTTACCCGAAATTACTTTTAAGGTTTTTAAGACTTTGGTCATTTATTTCTCGCTGCGATGGGACAAATCGACCTGTTTCGGAGGTGCCCATGCGGCAGAAGATGTCTCGGACGGATCCGCACTCCACGTGCGTCTACTGCTTGGGCCTTGAGCACGACCCGCAGGCTTGCGACCTTCCTTTTCGGCCTACGTCCTGGAAGACCACGCTGCCCGTTTACAACTTTGGCGCCCGAGAAGCGTTACTCCTCGCGTAAAGTCGAAGGAGGCCCGTTTGGATGTTTCAGGCGTTGGCTCGCGTGGAACAGCTTGAGCAGATGATCGCCCTCGAGGAGGAGGCGGCGCGGGCGCATCTTCGTCTACCTCGACCCCGGCCTTTATTCCGCTCTCCTGGGATCCTCCTATTCAGCTTCTTTTAAGGAGCTCTGTCTGTCCTTTCCACCAAGGGAGAGGGACCAGCATCTTCAGGGCCTTCCTCTCGGTCCAAGAAGAAGGACCACAAGGTAAGTCCCTCCGTCGACACTCTTGGGGGCGGAGAGGTCCCTCTCACCGGTAGTCGACCATCGACCGATCGATCCTTGACTTCGGCCACTGACCTCACGATGTCCCGTCCAGGTCAGTTGACCGACTCCGTCATGCAGTCGAGATTTTCTCGCAGCGTCGGATGGGTTGTCGACGGTGAAGCCGAACCCTCACTCCCGGTTCCCCGGCGGAGATTGAGGTTTCCATGGACTTGCCGTGGCTCGGTTCCGAGTCCAGTTGAACCCTCAAACCGAGGGAGAGCAGGTTTCCCGCCTGCCCAGAACCCTCCTCGGAAAGCCAGAGTTCGCGGTCTCGGTCTCGGACTTCTTTCGGTCAGCCGATCCGCCGTCATAAGTGCGTCTCGATCTCAGTACCATGGCAGCGGCATCGCCGCTCGTCCTCATCCTCCTCCTCTGACGAGGGAGGCCCCGGCGCAAGTTACGCCGGCCTCACGAGGACCTCATGTGGCAACAGCTTCTTCTGTCCGGGAGCAAGCCGGCGTCCGTCGCCTCCCCGCTATCAAGTGGCTGTCACCGGAGCGGCCGAAGCAACCCCTCGCTCTAGCCGAGGCGCCTGCTCCCAGGCCTGTTGCTTGACCAAAACCGGCTGCCCCACCGATTCTGGTGGAACCTCCGCCTCCACAGCCGTTGTTTGGGGCCTCGACCAAGAATTTTCGGTCGGCCCAGGGTCTGCCCCATAGGCTGTCTGTCACCCTCACTCCCGATCGCCCTCGGCAGGCTCTTTGCAGACTCCTCCGAGTCCGACGACGATTCCTCCCTGTTCTCCAGGCGGGTCGACTTGGAGTCCTCAGGAGGTCACTCGCTGGACGATAGCCCATCGTCCTTCATGGGTTTGCTTAGGCTCATCTCGGAGTCCACCGGGATGCAGCTCGAGCCCGTATCCAAGCGGGCTAAGTATCCCCTCATGGAGATTTTGGACCAAGGGATTCTCCTCACAGGCCTTTCTGGTGGCGAGGCCATTGTGGGCCCGGCCTTGGAGCTATGGCAGCGCCCTGCTTCCTGCCCTGCGTCTTGACCAGGATGGCGGGAAGTAACTCACGGTCCCGGCTCCCTGTCGGTTTCTCGGAACACCCCTCAGCCGAGGGTTGGTTACCGACAGCGTCTTCCGGCGTGCGGAAGCGCCAGGGCGTGGACAGCCTCCCGACAAGAGTCCGAAGTTGGAGTACGCCGGGCGCAAAGTCTCACGCTAGTCCTCCCTTGGCCTTCATCAGGCCAGTTCGCCATGCTGATGGCGCCTTCTCTCATGCCCTGTTGGGCTCCTGGGACGAGTAGTCCCTCATCTCCCAGCTGACCTGCAGACCACGGTTAAGCAGGTGGGACCAGGGCAGGGCAGTGGCCAAGCAGCAACTTCAGACTGCTTTGGACATCGGTGACTCATGTGCCAGGTCAGTAGCGGCCGCAGTGGCTATGCGCCATCGGGCATGGCTGAGGATATCCACCTTCACAGCGGATACCCAGCACAAGTTGGCGGATGTCCCTTTCTGGGACCGACCTCTTCGGCCCTGGAGTGGAAGGTCACCTCTAGAGGATCGAAAAGTCCAGTGCCACTCTGGACTCGGTCTCATCCGCCCAGAGGGACAAGGGCTGCAGACCGCAACCCAAGCCCTTTCGTCCGTCTGCGCCCGCGGCACGTCCGGCCCAGCAGCATCAGGGCCAGCAGGCTCGCGCTAGGCGTCCCAAACCCAAGCCCGCAGCTTCCTCTTCCAGGAAGCAGGACGGTAAAGGCCCAGGTGGTCTCTCGGCCGGTTCCTCCTCCAAGCCTGCCCAGTGTGGGTTGAGGGGTGCCGCCTCAACCTCATCACCCAACCCCAGGTTCCCCTGGAGAGACGGCTTTACCACTTCCTTTCTGCCTGGTCTGCTGTCACCACAGACGGTGGGTGTGGAAGTGGTGGGAAAGGGCCTGCCTCTGGAGTTCGAGCAGACCCCGCCCTTCCGAGCCGTCGCCCCCTTGGGGACCTCGGGGTTCGCAGCCTCGCTGTTGGCTCGCTGAGCCAACATCGCTCTGCTCCTCGAGAAAGAGGTGATCAGAGAGGTGGTGGACCCTCCTTCAGACCCGGGGTTTGTGTCCAGGTACTTCCTGGTCCCAAAAACGGACGGCGGGCTGGCGCCCCATTCTCAACCTGCACGACCTAAACAGGTTCCTAAGGTCTCGGACCTTCAGGATGGTCACTCTGGCTCAGATAATACCATCCCTGGAGCGTGGCGTGTGGTTAGCTCTGGACCTACAAGTGGCGTTTTTCACATCTCTATCCGTCCGTCTCACAGAGATTCCTTAAGCACCGGCGGAAGGGATCCCTTCACAGTTCCGAGCCATGCCCTTGACCTTTCTCTGCTCCCAGGGTCTTCACCAAATGCATAGTGGTGATAGCCTTCCTGCGGCGCTGAGGGGTCCGGGTGTACCCTTACCTGGATGATTGGCTGATAGCAGCCCCCTCCAGACAGGAGGTGGAGCGGTCCAGAGATCTGGCCCTCCAAATTTGCTCTCAAATCGGCCTCCTCATCAACGAGGCCAAGTCGGAACTCGAGCCGAAGCAGGTGATTCTTTTCATCGGGGCAGAGCTCGACTCTCTTCGAGCCAGAGCACAGCTCCGGTGGACAGAGGCCGGTTCTTTCCTCCTTGCCAAATCATTTCTGGTTGGGCAATCGCGCCCTGCCGGGACTTCCTGCACCTCCTGGGTCTCATGGCGGCCTGCACCAGCATGGTCCATTGGGCCCGCTGGCACATCGTCCCTTCAGTGGGACTGGCCAGCCAGTGGTCCTGGCGCTGCGATCCATTGGACCAGCATAGACGGTGACCCAAGGATGTGGAATGCTCTCCAGTGGTGGACCATTCCAGCTCATCTGCAGGAGGGCATCCCGTTTATCCGCCCAGGCCGACGGTCTCTCTATCGACCGATGCCTCTCTGATGGGTTGGGTGCCCATCTGGGGAGCCCAGGCGCATGGCCTCTGGTCCCCTCGGGAGTCCCAATGCCATATCAACCTGCTGGAGCTTGGGTGGTTCATCTAGCCCTCCACCGCCTTTGCTGCGTTTCTCACGGGGTCAAGTGGTTCAGGTTCAGCGGACAATACCGCTGACCATGTACTACCCTAAACAGCCAGAGGCGAGGCGCACTCCATGCCTCTGTGCAAGGAATCTCTCCGCATTTGGTCACTCGTCGCAGCCTGGAGGTGGATCTCTAGCCATTCATGTGGCAGGAGCCTCCAACACCCCTGGCCCGATGCCCTAAGCCGGATAGGGCTGTGTCCCACAGTGGTCTCCTGCCGGAGGTAGTACAAGATCTGTTCTCCCATTGGGGCACACCTCAGGTGGACCTGTTTGCCTCAGGGAGAATGCGGAAGCTGAGGCTGTTCCATGCCCACCCCCCACCCCCAGCAGGGCTGCTGCAGGGGATGCTGTCTCGAGGCCGTGGACCCGGGCCTCTTCTCACGCCTTCCCCATTTCCTTGATCCACAAGGTGCTTCTCAAAGCAAGGAGGGACAAGGCGAGGTGATCCTGGTAGCCCCAGACTGGCCCCGCCAATGCTGGTATCCAGATCTCCTCAGCCTCGGCTCCAGGCTCCCGAGGCTCCATCCGGACCTTCAATCCTGCACCCTGGCCGCCTGGTTCCTGAGCGGCTAGAGTTCCAGGCCTTGGGTCTTTCCAGACGAGGTCCTCAATGTGTTGAGGCATCCCGTAAGAGTCGACCAGGAAATGCTATGCCTTTAAATGGAAGAGATTTTCCATTTGGTGTCAGGGTAAGGGCCTGGACCCTTCCTCCTGTTCCTTGGCAAGCATCTTGGACTATCTATGGTCCCTTTCTCAGCAAGGGCTTAGGTCGACGACCCTAAAGGTGCACCTGGCAGCCATCTCTGCTTACCGGGCGCGGGCCGGGAAGCAGTCAGTGGCGCAGGAGAAGGTGGTCTGGCGCTTTTTCAAAGGCCTCGATCACATTTCCCCTCCGGTGCGAGAACCTCCACCTCCATGGGATCTACTGCTGGTACTGGCAAAGCTCATGGGCAAGCCATTCGAACCGATGCACAGGTGTGATCTCTCTCACCTGTCGTGGAAGACCGCCTTCTTGGTGGCTATCACGTCCAGCCAGAAGGGACGGGAGAGCTCAGGCTTTCCATCGAGTCTCCTACCTGGTCTTCCACAGGGACAAGGTTGTCCTTGCGCCACCCCAAATTCCTTCCGAAGGTGGTGTCGGAGTTTCACCTTAACCAGGTGTTGACTCTGCCGGTGTTCTACCCCAGTCACACCCGGAGGCCTAATATAGGCTCCATACTCTGGACCCTAGAAGGGGCTGCAGCTATAAGGAGCGCGGCTGAAATCGGGAGAGGTTCGCCAGCTGTTTGTCACCTACGCTGAAGCCGCACCTGGCAGACCTGCAGCCAAGTGGGACGATAAGCAGGTGGGTCACCCTGCATAGATCTCTGCTATAGGTTGGCGAGCATGGAGCCTCCCAGAGGATAAGAGCTCATTCTACCCGCCCATACCACTGCATCGGTAGCTGCTTCCAGGGACGTCCCTATCCAGGATATCTGCAGGGCTGCTACCTGGAAGTCGGCACATACCTTTATTACTCACTACCACATCAACCTTGAGTCACGCTGATGCTGGTTTTGGGGCCTCGGTTCTCCAGTCTCTATTCCCTAAGTAGGGGGTGTGCGCCTTGCCTCCCTCCTCCCGGAGAACTACTAGGAGTCTGCCAGAAAGTGTGGATGAACAACATATCCATGTCCCTAAGTACAGGTTACTCACCTGTAACAGAGTTCTAGGAATGGTATACCGTTTCATCCACACACCCACCCGACCTCCCCGGCTTTGGCCTCTTCACCTGAAGCTTCCAGCAGGCCAGGATCTGGTGTCATGGGCGAGCCGAGTTTTACCATCCGGGTGGGGTGGAGGAGCCAGCTTGAAGACCTTCCGCAAGATTTAAAGCCAAGGATACCCGCCAGCAAGTGTGGATGAACAACATATACCATTCCTAGAACTCCTGTTACAGGTGAGTAACCTGTATTTCTTGAAGTGGTCGGTCAGGGACTGCCTCTAGAATTCGAGCAGTACCCTCCCAGCCGAGCTCGTGCCCCTTGGGAGGAATGGATATCCGCTCACGCCAAATTGGCTCTTCGAGGCTACATTGCTCAGCTCCTCTTCAAGGAGGCTATAGCTCCTGTGACGGATCCTCCAGCAGACCCAGGCTTCGTCTCCAGGTACTTCCTGGTGCCCAAGCAGATGGGGGGCTGGTGCCCCTTTCTAGATCTCCACAACTTGAATCAGTATCTCAGGTCTCGCACCTTTCGGATGGTCAGTCTGTCCCAGATCATTCCATCCTTGGAGTGAAACATGAGGTTTTGTTCACTGGATCTGCAGGATGCATTCTTTCACATCCCAATCCGTCTGTCCCATCAGCGGTTCCTCCGCTTCAGGGTCAAAGGGACCTTATACGAGTTCCGAGCCATGCTGTTAAAGCCTGTCACCAGCCCCACGGGTCTTCACAAATGCATGCAGTTGTGGCAGCCCATCCACGCGTTGGGGATCAGAATTTACCCCTAATTCTACGATTGGCTTCTGGCAGGTCCCACTGTACAGGAAGCAGAGAGGTCCAGGGATCTGGCCCTTCAGACCTGCTCTCAACTCGGCCTCCTAATCAACGAGGCCAAGTCGAAACTCGTGCCTTTTTAAGTGATGGGCTTCATTGGGGCAGAGCACGGCTCCCAGCGGACAGGGCGGAGGTTCTTTCCTCCTTTGCCCAATCATTTCTGGTTTGGCACTTGCGCCCTGCCCAGGACTTTCTGCGCCTTCTGGGCTACATGGCGGCGTGTACCTCGGTAGTCCATTGGGCCCAGTTGCACAAGCGCCCCTCAGTGGGAGCTAGCCAACAGTGGACTCAGTGCCACGGTCATTTCTACCAACTGATCACTGTGACCAGAAGATGTGGGACGCCTCAATGGTGGACCGCCCCAGACCCGGTTGCAGAAGGGATCCGTTTGTCTGCCCAGAGCCGATGGTCATCCTATGACTGATGCCTCTCTCATGGGCTGGGGAGCCACGTGGGGCAATGAGCCCATGAGCTCTGGACCCCGAGGTCCCGATACCACATCAACCTGTTGGAACTCAGAGCAGTCAGACAGGCACTGTCAGCTTAGCTCCTCAGCTCCGGGGTCAAGTCCAGACAGACAATGCCACGACCATGTACTGCCTCAACAAACATGGCGGCATGCACTCCCATTTGCTGTGCAAGGAGGCGCTCCGCATCTGGACCCTTGTGAGCCGATTGGAGGCGGATCTCCTAGCCATCCATGTGGCAGGAGCCTCGAACCATCTGGCATATGCTCTTAGCCGCTTAGGCCAGACATCCCACGAGTGGTCTCTCCATCCAGAGGTAGCTTACAGCCTGTTCTCCTGTTGGGGCAAACCGATGGTGGACCTGTTCACCTCCAGGGAAAATACCAAGATGAGGCTGTTTCATGCCTGTCCTCCTCAGCAGAGCTCGCTGCAGGGGGATGCTTTCTCGAGGCCGTGGACCCCAGGTCTCCTCTACGCCTTCCCTCCATTTCCCTTGATCCACAGGGTGCTCCTCAAGGTGTGGAGGGAACAAGGCACAGGTGATCCTGGTAGCCCCAGACTGGCTGCCCCAGTTCTGGTATCTAGATCTCCTCAGCCTCAGCTGCAGGCCCCTGGAGTGGCTTTGTACACCTGGGCCTGATATCACTCAATCAGGGGAAGGTATTCCATCTGGACCTTCAATCCCTGCACTCTCTCAGCCTGGTACCTGAGCGCTAGAGTTCCAGGCTTTGGGTCTTTCCAACAATGTCTCCACTGTGGTTGGAGGCATCTAGAAAGGAATCGACCAGGAGGTGTTATGCCTTCAAATGGAAGCAGTTTTCCATTTGTGTGTCAGAACCAGGGCAGGACCTTTTTCCTGCCCGTGGCTAACATTCGACTATCTTTGGTCTCTCTCCAAAGGGGTCTACAGTCATCGACCCTCAGGTGCACCTGGCAGCCATCTCTGCTTACCGGGTGCAGGCGGTCAGCGACATTGGCGCAGGAGACAGTGGTCAGTGCTTTTCAAAGGCCTGATCATATCCCTCAGTGCATGAACCTCCACCTCCGCCTGATTTACTGCTGGTACTGGCAAGCTCATGGGCAAGCCATTTGAACCCATGCACAAGTGTGAGTTGTCATACTTGTCGTGGAAGACTGCCTCCTGGTGGCTATCACGTCAGCCAGGAGGACAGGGAGCTCCAGGCGCTTGGTGGACTCCCCTTATCTGGTCTTCCACAAGGACAAAGTTGTCCTGCACCCCACCCAAATTTCTTCCGAAGGTGGTGTCGAGTTTCACCTAACCAGGTGTTAACTCTGCTGGTTTACTACCCAACCTACACCTCGGAGGCCGAGTACAGGCTCCATACCTTGGACCTGAGACGTGCTCTCTCCTACTATAAGGAGAAGACAGCAGAAATTCGGGGAGAGGTTCGCCAGCTGTTTGTCACCTACGCTGAAGCTGCTTCTGGCAGACCTGCAGCAAAGCGGACCATTGCAAGGTGGTTACATCATTCATTGGTCTGTGTTATGAGTTGGCGGGCAAGGAGCCTCCCAGAGGGATAAGAGCTGCATTGGTGACTGCTTCCAAGGACATCCCTATCCAGGAAATCTGCTGGGTTGCTACCTGGAAGTCAGCAAACACCTTCATTACTCATTACCACATCGACCTTGAGTCATGCCAGGATGTTGGTTTTGGGGCCTCAGTTCTCCAATCTCTGTTCCCTAAGTAGGGGATGTGTACCTTGCCTCCCTCCTCCCAGAGAACTGCTAGGAGTCTGCCAGTAAGTGTGGATAAACAACATATCCACGATCCTAGAAAAACAGGTTACTCGCCTTTAACAGTAGTTCTAGGAGTGGTATATGTTGTTCATCCACACGGACCCACCCAACCTCCCCAGCTGCGGACGCACAACACCTGGCTTCCAGCAAACTAAGATCTGGCGTCATGGGGTGGAACCGAGGTATATACCACCCGGGTGGGTGGGAGGAGCCAGCTTGAAGACTTCCGGTGATCCTTAAAGGAGAAAGAGAAATGCCAATGAGTGTGGATGAACAACATATACCACTCCTAGAACTACTGTTACAGGTGAGTAACCTGTTCTTTTTGTTTACCTCTACCTCGATGATTGGCTGCTCTCTGCATCCACGGAAGACCAGCTTATGAGCACTCTTCGAGAGACGGAACAGTTGTTCCTGTCCCTCGGAGTTACCCTGAACTGGTCGAAATCCTAAGCCTGGCCCTCTCAACGGCTTCAATAAATTGGAGCGGTACTCGACACTCTACAAGGCAGAGCTTTCCTATCTACGGACAGGGCAGTTCGGCTTTGTGCTGTAACCTGGAGAATCCAAACTGCAGACCAGGTCTCTGCCAGAGTGGTCTTGTAACTGTTGGGTCATATGGCCACAGCCATAGCCACAGTTCCTCTATCTCGTCTAAACATGAGAATCCTCCAGTGGCAACTCGGGGCCCAGTGGGAGCAGGGTTCAGACGAGTTGGACCATCCTTTCCGAATTTTGGAAGCGGTCCGTCGCTCCCATCAATGGTGGCTAGAACCAGCTCATCTAGAACAGGGTGTCCCCTTTCAGAGGCAAAGTCCAACATAACCGTCACAACAGATGCTTCGGTACTCAGCTGGGGTGCTCACCTC
This sequence comes from Neoceratodus forsteri, assembly GCA_016271365.2. NCBI lineage: Eukaryota > Metazoa > Chordata > Ceratodontiformes > Ceratodontidae > Neoceratodus > Neoceratodus forsteri. The sequence continues at coordinate 512,789,700 of CM057454.1, forward strand.
AACAGGCATCAGACGAGAGGATGGTGGTCTGCCACAGAAAGGTCTCTCCATATCACTGTATTGGAGATGAGGGCAGTTTTGTATGCCCTCCAGACTTTTCAGGATCAGTTCTCCCAGGGTCTGCTGTTAATTCAGTCAGACAGTATCCCGGTAGTCTTTTACCTGAACAAATGGGGGGATGTGGTCGTACCCCCTCTGCAGAGAGGCCATGAGAATCTGGGGCCGGGCAGTAGAATGCGATCTATTCCTAATAACGGTCCATGTGCCAGGCATTCAGAGCGTTCTTGCCGACAGTCTGAGCCTTTCTCGGTCCCTGAACCATGAGTGGGGAATTGCTTCAGGACTTAGCAGATGACCTGTTTGCAAAATGGGGTCATCCAGAGCTGGACCTGTTTGCGTCCCGGTGCAATGCCAAACTGCCACATTTTTGCTCGCTAGATCCAGGGCCTGGTATTTTCTGGCGAGACACATTATCCCTCTCTTGGGCAGTGAGGTTTCTTTACGTCTTTCCTCCCTTCCCTCTGGTTCAGAGAGTACTGCTCAAGCTGCAGTCAGAGGGGGCCAGGATGATCCTTGTAGCCCATCGCTGACCTCGCCAGATCTGGTGTGCCACTGCCTCTCTCCACCCGCTTGCTCACTCAAGATCTGGGACGCTGGTCCACCCGTCCCTTCGGTCCCTTCACCTGCATGCCTGGCTCCTGCAGTCCTAGCAGAGTAAAGACTGGGAGTTTCTAGTGTGGCAGAGATTCTAGTGGTGGCAAGAAAACCCTCTACTAGGGCCACTTATGCCATGAAGTGGAAATGTTTCTGTCTGTGGGCGGCAGCCCGATCCTTAGACCCACTTCAGTGCTCGGTTAAGTTTGAGCTAGAGTACCTCCTCCACCTCCTTGAGTTGGGGCTTAGCTACTCCTCCATCAAGGTGCACCTCTGCGTGGTTTTGGCACACCATGCCGCTGTGGGAGAAAGGACTCTAGCACAACTGGACGTCTGTAAGACATTCCTTAGAGCAGTCTTGCTTATCAGACCCCTCCGGGAGGGATCCAGTCCCTCCCTGGGATCTTCTTTTTGCTTTAGAAAAGCTCACCCTGCCCCCTTTTGAGCCAGCCATGACGCACAAGCTACGCCTCCTGTCCTGGAAGGCGTTATTTTTAGTTGCCATCACTTCTGCTCGAAGGATTTCTGAGCTTCAGGCCCTGATGTGTAAGGAGACTTACCTTGTTTTTCACAGGGACAGGGTGCAACTACAGACAAACCCCAAGTTCTTAACAAAAGTGGTGTCTGCCATAATGCTGAACCTGGACATCCAACTTCTGGTCTACTATCCAGAGTTCTCCAATGGGGGGGAGGCTTTGTTACATTCTCTGGATGTTCACAGAGTTCTCTGTTATTGTCTGTACCGGACTCGTTTTGTTTGGAAGATGGACCAGTTGTTTGTTGCATTCACAAGACATAAAACAGGGGATCCTGTCACTAAACAGACACAAACCAAATGGTTAGTCAGTTGCATTTCGTTTTGCTACCAGCATCACGGCAAACCCGTACCAGGCTCGGTTTAGGGTCATTCCACCAGGGCTGTCGCTACCTCCTTTACCTCCCTGAGGAATGTGTCGGAGGCAGATCTATGCAACGCAGCCACTTGGAGCACCGTCCATACCTTCATTCAACACTACAGTCTGGACATAGCCTCTAGGAGGAGAGAAGGTTTTGATTTGGCTGTTCTTTATGTTGTACAAACACTTCCGCATGGTCACCCTTCAGGGTCTCATCCCCATGCTCAAGTAAGGTGTCATGGCTAGCGTCACTGGACATGCAGGACACGATCTCCATTTCCTATCACTCTGGCACACTGGAAGTTCCTGCACTTCGAGTTCTTGGGACGCCATTATCAGTTCCGAGTACTTCCATTCTTTCTGTCCTTGGCACCTTGCGTATTCACCAAATGCTTGGCTGTCATGGCAGCGGCACTCAGAAGACAGGGCCACTATGTATTCCCATATCTGGATGACTGGCTTCTCACGGCCTCCTCTCGAGAGGCCCTGGTGGCAGCAATTCAGGACACTCGTTCCCTTTTTGGGTCACTGGGCATCACCATCAGTCAGGAGAAGTTGTTTCTCATCCCCTCACAAAGATTGCAGTTCATCGGTTCTGGATACCGGTCGAGGGAAAGCTTTCCTGCCTGAAGATGGGGCAGAACACATCCGATCCTCATACAGAACATCATGGCGAAGAGACTGGTCCCTGTGAGGACTATGTTTCACCTGCTCGGTCACATGACATCAGCCATTGCCACAGGTCCCTGGCTCGTCTCCATATGAGAGTTGCTCAGTGGATGCTCAGAGCTCAGTGGGACCAGAGACAGGATCACTTGGATCAGCGCGTCTGGATCACAAAGCCAGTCATCCAGGACTGGCAGTGGTGGCTAGCCCGGAGCACCTTTCCAAGGGAGTCCCTTCTTAGCGCCTGCTCCAACTCTGACTCTCACCACGGACGCTTTGGGGTCTCGGTTGGGAGCTCACCTGGAGGGATCAGGACCCGGGGATCTTGGTCGACCCTGGAAGCTCACCTCCACATCAATAATTTGGAGATGAGGGCAGTACTATACGCTTGACAGTCAGAGAGTCCACCGGGTCATCTGTTAGTACAGATGGACAACACTGTCGATGGTATTACTAAACAAGCAAGGAGGCACTCACTCCCTACCCACGTCACAGAGAAGCAAAGAGTGTGTGGGATTGGGTATTACAGCATGGCACCGAAATTACCACAGTGCATGCTCCGGTGTAGACAACACTGTCACAGATCACCTGTGCGGTCACAGGCCAGGGCTCAGAATGGGAACTGCTGCAGGAGGTAGCAGAGGACCTTTTTCATGAGATGGGGACACCAGACATAGCCTATTCATATCCCCATACAACACAAAACTGCCCAATTTCTGCTCACTAGATCCAGGGCCTGGTGTTTTCTGGTGAGACGCATTGTCCCTCTCTTGGACGGGCAGGTTCCTCTACGCTTTCCCGCCCTTCCCTTTGATCCAGAGGGTTCTTCTAAAACTCCAATTGGAGGGCACGTCCATGATCTTGGTAACGCCCTTGTGGCCCAGATAAATTTGGTTCCCGCTCCTCCACCAACTAGTCCAGGAACCTCCCTTGTCCTTGCCGGTCAACTCACGCTTGCTGTTCCCAGGAAGCCGGCTCCCTGGTTCACCCGAACCTCAGGTCATTGAACCTGCACGCTTGGCTCCTAAGGATGTCGCAGTCCTTAGACATGGAGTTTCGCAGGGAGTGGCTGACATACTGGTAGCGGCTAGGAAACAATCTACTCACACCACCTACGCCATGAAATAGCAGAGGTTTTGTCTTTGGGCCAGGGTCACGGCTTCGATCCGCTTTACTGTCCTGAGAAGTCAGTCCTGGACTACCTCCTATCCCTTTACGATGAAGGTCTAGCATATTCCTCCATAAAAGTACACCTCTCTGCCATCTCAGCATACCATTCTCCGGTAGGTCAAAGGTCACTAGCACAGCTAGAGGTTTCCTGCGCCTTTCTGCATGGCATCCTTCATTTGAGACCCCCTATAAAGGACCCGATTCTTGCTTTGGATGTTCTTTTTGTCCTAGAGCAGCTTACGCTCCCTCCCTTTGAACCAGCCGTGGACTGCGAGCTGCGTGTACTCTCTTGGAAGATGCTATTTTTAGTTGCTGTTACCTCAGCAAGGAGAATTTCAGAGCTCAAGCACTCATGTATAAAGAGCCTTATTTGTTTTTTCATAGGACGGGTGTCCTAAGGACAAATCTAAGTTTCTTCCCAAGGTGGTCTCAGCTTTAACTCTCAACCAGGATATTGACCTTCCAGTGTATTATCCTAACCACTCTAATCAAGAGAAATCTCTCTTGCACACCCTCGATGTGCATAGGATCCTCAGGTTTTATTCGACCAGAACCAGACCATATCGTCAATCCGACCAGCTGTTTCTGTCATTTGCGTACGGGATGCACGGAGCACCTGTATCAAAAGACACACTCCAAGTGGCTGGTTAAATGCATCAAATTCTGTTACCAGAAGCACAGTAAGCCTTTACCAGGATCGGTGAAAGGCCATTCTACAAGGGGGGTGGCTACCTCCTTTGCCGCTCTTAAGAACGTTTCTACATCTGCCATTTGTGCAGCTGCTACTTGGAGTACAGTGCATACCTTCATTAGGCACTATAGCTTGGACATTGCCTCTAGGCATAGAGCAGGCTTTGGCCTAGCAGTCCTTCAGGGACTCTTGTCCTAAATGGTCTACTCTGGGATCCCTCCTATCCTCCTCCTGAAAAGGGTAATTTGCACCCCTTACTGCTTTGGGAATCGGTCCTTATGATGTAACCTGATGCAAGAGCTGTTTCTCAAAGTAAGACAGTACAGTTACAGAAGAACTTACCGTAACAGTAGATCTTCGAGAACAGCTCTTGCAGCAGGTAGTTTCCCTCCCACCTTCCCTCAGGAAGCTTGGTTCTTATGTATGACGTCTCTGACGCAACAAATTATTTCTAGGGACGTGGATATGTTGTTCAATCCACACTTACTGGCAGGTTCCTTGCTGCTTTAAATCTTGCTGGAAGGTCTTCAAGCTGGCTCCTCCCAACCACCCAGGTGGTAGAACTCTCGGCTCCCCTCCATGATGCCAGATCTTCCTTACCGCTAGGAAGCTCAGGTTCCCTCCTTAGCACTCTGCGTTTTAGGCCTGGATCCACACTCTTCAGTTAAACCGAAACGTATTCTTAAACTTAAAAGACTTCGGTCTTCCTTTTCCCTCGCGGCTGCAATGGACAAATCGACTTCCAGATTTTGTCGGTGCCCCTGCGGGCAGAAGTTTACTGCCTAGGACCCGGCCATGACTCACAGGCATGTGAGTTATGTAAATCCTTTTTGGCTTCAGTCTTGGAGGACCACGCTGCCCGATTGCTCTTGGGGCTCCCTAAAAAACATTATCCTCCGGTCAAGTTGAAGGAGGCCTGTTGGGCAGTGTCTGCGGCGGCAGGCTCAGCAGACCAGCTGGAGCAGATGATCGCCCTCGAAGAGGAGGCGGCCCAGGCCACATCTTCATCTTCCTTGGTCGCGGCATTTATCCCACTCTTCTTGGGCTCTTCTCATTCAGCTTCTTTTAAGGAGCTTTGCCAATCCCTCTCCACCAAGGGAGAAGGGCCATCGGGACATTCCTCTCGGTCCAAAAAGAAGGACTCCAAGGTAAGTCCACCGTCCAGCGTTAGCGGGAGGCGGAGAGGTCACTTTCCCGCATAGTCTACTTCGGTCCGAGGAGGTTGCGGCTAAGGCCGCTTCTTCACAGATTTTTCTCGACCCGTCGGACGGTTTGTCGACTGGAGAAGCCAACAACCCTTCTTCACGGTTCCCTGGTGGAAACCGAGGACTTGCCTGTGCCTCCTGTGCCAGAGTCCCGGTTAAGGTCCCTGAACCGAGGGAGGAGAGGTTTCCCCCGCCTCCTCTCTGACCCACCCTCAGAATCCCCGGAGGTCTCGGTCTCGGACCTCTTCCAGGTCCAGCGGGTCCCGCCGTTGGCGGTCTCGGTCCCGGCACAATGCAAAGCGATGGCACCGCTCATCCTCGTCGTCCTTTTCAGAGGATAGGCTCCGGTGCAAGTTGCGTCAGTGCTATGAGGATTTAATGTGGCAGCAGCTCTTATTGTCCAGGAATAAGCTGACTTCATCGCCTTCCCCGGCCATTAAGTGGCTGTCACTGGAGCGGCTGAAGCAACCCCTCGTAGTGGTCGAGGAGCCGAAGCTGGCACCGGTTGTTCGGCCGAAATTGGCTGCACCGCCCATTGTGGTGGAACCTCCACAACCGAAGACTGGGGCCCCGACCAAGAATTCTCGGTCGGGTCAGGGTTTGCCCCATAGGTTGTCGGTCACCCTCACTCCCGATCGTCCTTGGCAGGTGGAGGATGGCTCTGGCGCGCGGCAGCTGTTCGCAGACTCCTCGGAGTCTGATGATGACAACTCCTTGTTCTCCAGGCCACTTGACCTGGAGTTCACTGGGGGTCAGTTGGTGGACGAGAGCACATCCTCGATCTTATTTCGAGATACAGCTCTTGCAGCAGGTAACACCATTAGGACTGAAGCCGGCAGGCATCAGGACCCCACGAAAATCTTCTAGCTAGCAGTCTTCGCGGGCACCGCCCTCCGTCGGTCCCTTGACGTCAGGCGTAGTACATAAGGAGGCGGTCTGCCAAATTCCCAGTTCTTTCCCTTGCGATCGACTTGCATGTCTTGACCCTTTGGTTCATTTCTAGCGCGACGCCTGGTTAAGTTCTTCCTTCGGGAAAAGTTTGTTTTGGCTCAGTTTCTATCTGATGTCCTCTCCAACCACCATTGAAGGCCATCCTTGATGCGCCTGTGGAAACCAAATCCCGTTCAAAGACCGCATTGGCCTCGTCGGTGCCTGGGCCCAGACCACGAACCGGGCCTGTTACTTCTGCCAGGGATTCAGCAGCCGGACCCGGATCCGCCAGAAGGCCCTTCAGGCTTTCCTGCCTCGAGGAAGATTAATGCCATGGACGCAGCCTCCAAGGGGGAATCTTCCGACAAGGCCCGGAGACACTTAGAGAAGGATAGGGAGAGAGTGAGATCCAGGTCCCCGTCTAGGGCCTCTGACTCCCGTAGCTCCGGCTCCCAGTCCAACAGTTCCCCTTCCCGGGCCCGCTCTCAGCCTCCCCCTGCAGTGGTGAAGACCTCCTCTGGTTTCTCTTCTCTTGCGCAGGCCAAGACCTCCAGACCTTCTTCGTCTTCAACCACCAAGGCCCAGTCGAGGTCAGGAACCGTCACCACCATCACAAGTCTGGTTCCTGCCATTGAACCCGACGCCAGGTCAGTCTCTTTGCCTCCTCCTCCATGACGGAAGACCAGAGAACTGACTTCTCTCAAGAGATCGTCGGCCCCGCGACCCCTCCGGTAAGCAAACACACCATCGGTCCCAGCGCGACAGCCAGACACCGTGCTCCGGTCAGGCCGCCCACGGACGCCGCCGGGGACTGACGCCCACATCTACCGAGAAGAGGATCCTCGCCCCACCAACGTCGGTCAAGAGGCGATCACGGAGGAGGAGCTGACCCAGCCCGAGGACCAGACGGGCGAACCCGGTCCTGTCGTACCCCCCAGGGAACCCTTGCCGGAACCTGAGGCCCCTGAGGAGCCGATGCCAGAACCCGACGACTGGCCATCGGCACCCGGTCCGTCGTCGGGCCTCAGCATATCCGAGGTCAAGGAGTTGTTTTCTTCCTGGTGGGACACCATTAAAAGGGATGTGGTTCCCACACCACCTCCTCCTCCTCCGGCTACTCCACCGGCCCCCGCACCCCCTACTTCACCCAGGGATGCGGGCCAAGTACCCTCCCCCCAGGAGCCTACGGACCCTCCTGGGGTAGATGACGAAATAGGAGACCTCCGTCCAGATCTTCTTCAGGGTCACCCAGCCCTAAGAGCCCAGAAGACGCAGCCGTTCGCCTTCAACGGAGGACACGGGATCGGACTTCTTGGACTGATCCAGATCCCCCTCTCTGATCAATGTCCCTTCTCCGGACCCACGTGAGCTCCCAAGATCTCCTCCAGATGACCCATCGTTCTCAGAGATTATGAGGCATATCCAGGAGAACATGGGCTGGGACGCAGAGGAACTAGACCCCGAGAGATTACGCCTTGCCAGATATCTTCGGCAAAAAGATCCTAAGCCTGTGGTGGTGCCACCCTTGGTGGACACTTTCGTGGACGTCACCAAGGCAGCGTGGAAACGTCCACACTCTCGCCTCCGGCGATGTCAAGAAAGCTGACCGCCTGTACAAGGCCCTAGGAGGACCAGTACTTAGCATCACATCCTCTGGCCGATTCTCTGTCATTACAGCCTCTCGCAGACCGGTCCCAGAAGCGCAACATTTAAAGCACCTGCCACGGGCCCAGAGTCCAAACAGCTGGGCGCTTCATGGGCGGGCGCGCGTGTGCCCTCCGCTACCTCGCCATCAGATCCCTCAACTCACCTTGCCCACATGGTACAGTTTCAAAGCGCCTTGTGGGAGCAGGGACTGGATCTGGTGGAAAAGATGCCAGAAGGTGAGCAGAAGGAGGAGTTGCTACAGCTCCTTCATATGGGTTCGGACGTGGGAACCCAGGTGCTGCGAGCCGCATATGATTCCGCGGGCTCCTCGGCCAGAGCGGCAGCTTCAGGCGTATGCCTCCGGAGACACTCATGGCTCCGTGTTTCTGGATTCACCCCAGACGTTCAGAAGAACATCCTGGACGTCTCATTTCATGGAGAAGTTCTTTTTGGTGAGTCCTCGAAGAAGGTCCTCCCCAAACTTCAAGAGGCCGGGAAGACGGTACGGTCTGTCCAGGCCATGTACAGACCAAGCTTAGTTCCTTCGTAGGAACCAAGATTTCGAGGCGGATGCAGAGACAGCAGTCCTGCTGATCCTCAACAGAGGCTCCTTCTCCCGCAGAGCCCAGGGAAGTAGTCAGCGGGCCGAGGTCAACGACCAGCTAAGTGACCCAGCCTGCTGGACCCTCAACCCATACAGCATGACTCTTCGGCCCCCGCTCAGGATCAGCAGGACACTAAGGTCGGGGCCGATCACGAACCACATGCCAGGGTGGTAGTCCATAACCCACCGGCAGGTGGGTCCTTCAGTTGGTCGAAAAAGGCCACTTTATAGATATCGTGGACAAGCCACCCACAAGGCCTCCTCTGCTCTCCCGTTACTCGGATCAGCACAGATCACTCATCAGGCAAGAGGTACTCGCGCTCCTACAAAAAGGAGCGGTGGAGTATGTCCCAGAGAGCCAGATAGGATCCAGATACTATTCCCACTTCTTTCTGGTTCTGAAGAAAACAGGGGACCTCCGTCCATTCCTGGACCTCAGCGACCTCAACATGTTGGTCGCCTACAAACATTTTCGCATGGTGACCCTCCAAGGACTCATTCCCATGCTGAAAAAGGACGCCTTCTTATCGTTCCTGGACATGCAGGATGCCTACCTGCACATCCCAGTAGCTCAAGCGCACAGGAGGTTCCTGCGCTTGAGCTCTCGGCCACCACTTTCAGTTCGGGCCCTTCCGTTGGACATCTGTCTTCAGCCCCAGGGTCTTTACCATGTAGTGGCAGTTGTGACAGCGCCTCTGAGGAGACAGGGCCCTACGTGTTCCCCACTCCTGGACGACTGGCTTCTCATGGCGCCTCAAAGAGGCACTGTTGATAGCTATTCAGAGCACCCAGGACCTGTTCCAGTCTCTGGGATTCTTATCAACTTCTGAGAAGTCTCTCCTAGTACCGCCCCAGAAGCTGCAGTTCATAGGCGCAGTTCTGACACCGTCCAAGGAAAAGCCTTTCTTCCGACTAAGTGGAACACATCAGATCCTCATCAGGGATCTTTCAGCAAAGAGACCGTCCCTCCCAGGTTGGTCCTTCACTGCTTGGACACATGGCTGCGGCCATTCCAACCGCCCCTTTGCAAGGCTTCACGGGTAACTCAGTGGATGCTCAGGTGCAGTGGGACCAAAGGCAAGACCACATGCAGCATCCGGTCAGAATCACGGAACAGCGTGATTCGAGACTGGCAATGGTGGCTAGACCGAGGGACACTTTCTGCAGGTGTCCCGTTCACAGCGCCGGGCCCCGAAGGCAATCCTCTCCACAGACGCCTCAGGGCTGGGATGGGGAGGCGCACCTGAAGCGGGAGTGAGGTCCGAGGGAACATGGACCCCCAGGAAGCTCACCTCCATATCAGCGATGCTGGAGATGAGGGCGGTCCTCGCCCTGCAGGCCTTTCAGTCAGAAAGACTGTCGGTACCCTTCTGCTTCAGACAGACAACACGCAGTGATGTATTACCTCAACAAACAAGGAGCGCACACCTTACCCCTCTGCAGGGAAGCCATGAGGTGTGGGATTGGGTAATCCGACACGGCGCAGGCCTGATTGCAGTTCACGCTCCCGGAGTGGACAACACAACTGCAGATGGCCTGAGTCGCTCCCAGGCCAGAGTCCACGTAGTGCAACTTCTTCAGGAGGTAGCAGAGGATCTGTTCCTTCGGATGGGCACCCAGAGTTGGACTTATTCGCTTCTAAACCATCGCAAAACTGCCCAGTTTTGCTCGCTAGATCCAGGCCTGGTGTTTTCTGACGAGAACGTTGTCCCTCTCCTGGGCGGACAGATTCCTCTACGCTTTCCTCCTCCCTCCCGTTGATCCAGAGAGTTCTTCTCAAACTGCACAGGGAGCATGCAACAATGATCCTGGTAGCGCCTTTCTGGCCCAGGCAGATCTGGTACCCCATGCTGATGCAATTGTCCCGGGAACCTCCAGTTCCGTTGCCTTTGAGCTCCAACCTATTGTCTCAGGAGGAGGGTTCACTAGTCCACCTGGACTTATGCTCACTGAACCTGCATGCATGGCTCCTAGAGACATAGCCATTATTATCGTCTGACGGGTCTCGAAGAGGTGGCGGAAGTCCTTTCCCTGGCCAGAAAGCCGGCAGCGCATGCGGCGTGGCGTGGTGGCACCGCTTTTGCTAATTTCGCAGGCACGCGGCCTTTCCCCTTTAGAATGCCCGGTGAAAGGGGTGCGGGAATACCTTCTTTCCCTATTCCATTCGGGTCTCGCCTACTCCTCCATTAAAGTGCACCTCTGCACGATCTCTGGGTGTCACTTCCCGGTGAGACAGCGCACAGTGGCACAGCTTGATGCCTCTCGAGACTTCCTGAGAGGGGTGTTACACCTTAGGCCACCCATCAAAGATCCCGTTCCTCCTTGGGACCTACTCTTTGTCCTGAAACAACTCATGCTTCCCCCCCCCTTTGAACCTGCCGCGGATTGCGAGCTGCGTTTTCTGTTGTGGAAAACATTATTTTTAGTTGCCGTCACGTCAGCAAGGAGAGTTTCCGAGCTTCACGCTCTCACGTGCAAGGAGCCTTATTTAATTTTTCACCAGGACAGAGTGTCCTGAGGACTGAATCCTAAATTCCTGCTCAAGGTGGTCTCTGCCTCACTCTCCAACCAGGACATCGATTTGCCTGTGTATTTCCCCAAGTACTCGAATAAGGGAGGCGTTGCTTCACACCCTGGATGTTCACGCTCTTGGGTTTCTACCTGAATAGAACTAAACAGCTCGAAGTCGGAGCAACTATTCGCTTCCTTTGCTGAGAGGATGCTGGGCCAACCAGTCTCTAAGCAGACCCTTTCGCTGGCTTGTCCAGTGTATTTCATTGCTACAACAGTAAACATAAGCCCCTCCTGGTACAGTCCGGGGCAAGTAGACCAAGGGGTGGCTACCTCTTTTGCAGCACTACGCAACGTCTCCACCTCGGCCATTTGTGCTGCAGCTACTTGGAGCTCAGTGCACACATTCATTAGGCATTATAGCCTGGATATTACATCACGGCGGAGAGCCGGTTTCGGCCTGGCCGTTCTACAGGGTCTCCTGTCCTAGAGTCAGGACTTGTTCTAGATCTCTCCTATTTTCCTCCTCCCAGAATGCTTTCAGGCGCTATTGCTTGGGAATCAGTCCTAATGGTGTTACCTGCTGCAAGAGCTGTATCTTGAAACAGATAGTACAGTTACGTAAGAACTTTACCGTAACAGTAGATCTCGAGAACAGCTCTTGCAGCAGGCTATCTCCGCCCACCATTCCCCTTGGAGGATGCACGGTCTACCAGGCCTTGGCAAAAGCTTAGCTCTTCTTCTTTGATGGTGGATCCTCAGTTTCCTTCTGATGTCATCCTGCGTCGGGAGTCTCCGGCGGAGAACTGGGGAATCTGGCAGGACCACCTCCTTATGTACTGCGCCTGATGTCGGGGTGGGACCGGCGAGGAGGTCCCTGCTGAAGATCAAGCAGGAGAAGATTTCTGTGGGGTCCTGACGCCTGCTGGCTTCAGTCCAATGGTGTTACCTGCTGCAAGAGCTGTTCTCGAAGATCTACTGTTACGGTAAGTTCTTACGTAACTGTACTTTCCTAGGTATGCTTTGACCATCTCACAGTCTACTGGGATGAAGCTCGAACCTGTTTCAAAGCGGGACAAGTATCCTCAAGGAGATACTGGACCGAGAGATCCTCACGGAGGTGAAGCTATTGTTGGCCGGCTCTGAAGCTGTCCAGCTTCTTGTCCAGCACCTTAGGCCAGGATGGCTCGGAAGTATGCTGCCCCTACCGTTCACTCTCTGGTTTCGGAGCACCCCTCTGCGGAGGGATTAGTGACCAACAGCATTTTCCGGCATTCCGGGACAGCTCGGGATGTGGACAAGCCACCCGATAAGGAGTCCAAGAAATTGGACTACTCAGGGCGGAAAGTCTATGCTGCTTCCTCCTTAGGCCTTCATCAGGCTAGCTCGGCCATCCTGATGGCACACTTTTCACATGCCTTTTGGTCATTTCAGGTTGCACCTGCACCCCTGGGACTTCCTGCGCCTCCTGGCTCATGGCGGCCTGCACCAGCGTGTCCATTGGGCTGCTGGTACATGCATCCTTCAATGGGCTGTTACAGTGTCATGCACTGATCTGCTGATCAGCTAGTATAGTGACCCAGGGATGGGAACGCCTCCAGTGGTGATTATTCTAGCATCTGCAGGAGGCATCTCGCCGTCCGCCCGAGCCGGTGGCCTCTATCGACTGATGCCTCTCTGATGGGTTGGGGTGCTCATCTGGGAGCACAGAGCGACGTGGCTTGGTCCCCCAGGAGTCCCGATGCCACATCAACCTGCTGGAGCTTTCCGAGTGGTTCACTAGCCCTCACCGCTTCCATTTCTACGGGAGTCAAGTGTTGGGGTCCACTATTACCATCATGTACTCACCTTAACCGCCAGGGCGACACGCTTGCATGCCTCTGTGCAGGAAGTTTCTCCGCATTTGGTCACTCATGCACAGCCTGAGGCAGATCTCCTTCATCCATGTGGCAGAGCTCAACACCCCGGCCAATGCCCTGTTGGATAGGGGCCAGTCCCACTAGTGGTCTCTCCTGCCGGAGTAGTACAGATCTGTTCTGCCACTGGGCACCTCGTGGTTCCGTTTGCCTAGAGAATGTGTTGAGACTGTTCATGCCTGCCCCTCAGCAGGGCTGCAGGGGATGCTTTTTCGGTGTCAGGACCCCAGGTCTTTCTACTTTCCCATTTCCTTGATCCACAAGATGCTTCTGCCAGGAGGAATGTGCAGGTGACTTGGCAGCCCCAGACTGCCCCGCCAGTTCTATCCAGATCTCTCAGTTTAAGCTCCAGGCTCCCGAGGCCCAGCCCGCCTGACCTGATCTCAGTCAGTCAGGGAAGGTATTCCATCCGGACCTTCAACTCTGCACCCGCTTGGTTCCTGAGCAGCCAGAGTCCTGGCCTGGGTCTTTCCCAAGGTCCTCAACGTTGAGGCGTCTGCGGAGTCGGCTCAGTGTATGCTACGCCCAAATGAAGAGATTCTTTTGTTGCGGGCAAGGGCAAAAATCTTCCTCCTGTTCCTGGCAAGCATTCTGACTACCTGAGTTCCTTTCATCAAGGGCTTGGTCGATGACCCGTGCACCTGGCAGCCATCTCTGCTTACTGCCAGGCAGAAGCAGTCAGGCGAGGAGAGGTGGTCGGGCTTTTTCAAAGGCCTTGATCATATCCTTCCGTGCGAACCCTCCACCTGGGTGATCTACTGCTTGCATTGGCTGGGCTCATGGGCGTTTCATTCAACGGGGTGCATGGTGTGACTTTCACCTGTGGAAGACCGCTTCTGGTGGCTATCATCACATCAGCCAGAAGGATGGGAGCTCCAGGCGCTTTCCATCGTGTCTTTATCTGGTCTCCACAGGGACAAGTTGTCCCTGCCCCACCTGAAATTCCTTCCAAGGTGGTGTCGGAGTTTCACCTAATCCAGGTGTTGACTTGCCGGTGTTCCACCCAATCACACCAGAGGCCAAATATAGGTTTCATACTTTTGGACCCGGCAGAGCGCTTACCAAGGAGCAGACGCGTTCCGGGAGAGGTTCAGGCTGTTTGTCACCACGCTGAAGCCGCACTGGTAGACCTGCAGCCAAGCGGACGATTGGCAGGTGGGTCACCCCTGCATAATCTCTCATAGGTTGGTGGCGGAGCCCCAGAGGATAATAATATTCTACCTGCATACCGCTGCATCGTGGCTGCTTCCAGGATGTCCCTATCCGGAAATTGCAGGGCTGCTACCTGGAAGTCAGCACACACCTTATTACCAACTACCATATCGCCTTGAGTCATGCCGATGCTGGCTTAGCCTCGTTCTCCAGCTATTCTTCAGTGGGCTTTGTCTTCTCCTCCGGAGAACTGCTAGGGTCTGCTACAATGCAGGTTACTCACTTGTAACAGGAGACTTATGAGAGGGCTCTGCAGGTATTGAATATAGGATGACGCCGGGCCGTGCAGGACCGAGTGGCTTTAGCTAGCCGTCCTGGCAGGGACCGCCCACGCTAGTGACCGCATCATACGATATCGTATAAAGGGCTGTCCTGACGCCTTCTTCCAGTTCTTTCCTCACAGTCCTGTAGCACTGTGTTATGTCTTATCGCCATCTCAAGTTCTCTTGTTTTTTAAAAGTTTCAGTATTTTGTATTTTTATATTCTAGGGACATGGATATGTTGTTCATCCACACTATTCAGTATCTGTTGCTTTAAATCTTGCCGGAAGGTCTCTCTTGTCTCCACCACCCGGTGGTATAACCTCGGCCCGCCTATGACGCCAGATCTTCCTTGCTGGAAGCTCAGGTTCCTCCTTAACGCCTGCGCTTATGCTGGTTCCTCTTTCTCCGCTTGTGGATTTAAAATAATATTTGCAAAGACTTCAGTTCGATCCCCGGCCATGGCGGATCACCGCCTTTATTTTGAGATGCCCATGGGCAGAAGATGTCTCGACGGATCCACACCCACGGTTCACTGCTTAGGCCTGAGCACGCTCGCAGGCTTGCGACCTGTGCTCATCTTCTCGGCCCACGCCCCGGGCTAAGACCCAAGGTTGCCCACTGTACCTGGGCTGTCCCCGAGAAGCGCTTCCGGGTCGTCCAAGGAGGCTCTGTTGGCGTTCGTGGGCGGGCGGGTCGGGGATCAGCCGAGCGGATGGTCGCCTGGTGCGTGAGGCGGCGGGGCTTGTATTTTCTCGGCTGCATTATCCGGCTTTCTGGGTTCTTCCCACGTCCTTTAGAGTTTTGTCCCTTCCACTAAAGGAGAAGGGTCGCGCCTGCTGGACTCTTTTCTCGGTCCAAAAAGAGGGACAAGGGTAGTCCCTCCGTCGACGCTCTTGGGAGCGGAAAGGTCCCTCTCCGGCCGTTAATTGCCGGCTTGCCGACCGCTCAAGCTTCGCCACTGGCTCACGTGTGTCCCCTGGCCAGGTCAGTTGACCGAGACCCCACCGATGAAGCTCTAGATTTTTCTCGACCCATTGGATCGGCTAGCAGCCGAGATTCCTCCTCCCGGTTCCCGGGAGGAGTTGGAGGATCCGGCTCGCTTGTGCCTCTGGTTCCGAGCCCTCGGATGGACCTCCGAAATGGGCGGGAGGTGCCGGTTCCGCCGAATTCTCCTCGCACCGACCCCGAAATTCGGGACTCTCGGTCTCGCCCGACCTCTTCGCTGTCCAGCCGCTCCCACCAGGCGGTTCTCGGTCTGCACCGGGCGGGTAAGCGGGCCGTCATTGGCCCCCGCCCTCCTCCTCGGATGAGGGGAGTCAGCGTGAATTGGCGCCGACACGGTACGAGACCTGCAGCAAAATAGTTTCTCCTGGTCGGAATAATGATTCGCGCTTTTCCCCGCCATTAAGTGGTTGTTAATGAACGTAAGCCGACACAACCCCTCGAACACTTGTCCCAGGAGCCTATACCCAGGCCGGTTGTCTGCCAAACCAGCTGCTCCACCGACCCGTGGAACCCTCCGCCCACAGCCACTAATTAGCTCCACCAATATTCCCCTGGGTCGGCCAAGGGTTTACTCCCATCGGGTTGTCAGTTACCCCACTCCTGACCTGACCCCTGGCAGGTGTAAGGGTGGCTCAGGCCAGAGGCAGTCGAGGACTCTTCCGGAACCGGAAGATGGTTCCTCCTCTTCTCCAAGCGACTGGACTCCTGAGTCTCAGGAGGCCGCCAATGGATCATAGCCCGCCATTTTCCCAGGACTGCTTCGCTCATCTCGGAGTCTACCGATGGAGCTCTCAACTGCTTTTCCAAACGGCCAGGTATCCTCACGGAGATTCTGGACCGAGGACTTCTCCATCGAGTGTCTTTCCGTGGCCGAGGCTAGGTGGGTCCAGCACTGGAACTTGGTAGCGCCTTTGCTTCCGCTCCCCGCGCCGCCAGATGGCTATGAAGTATGCGGTCCCCACCGTCTTTTGTCCGTTTTTTTGGAACACCTCTGCTGAGGGGTTGGTCACCGACAGCTGCCCGCGCTACCGGCAACGCCAGGATGTGGGACAAACCTCTGACAAGGAGTCCAAGAAATTGGACTGTCGGCTAAAAGTCTACGCCAAGGCCTCGCCTTCGGGCCAGGCCAGGCCCTCATGGCACATTTTTCTGGTGCCCTGTTGGGCTCTCTGAAGAGTCATCCTCATCTTCCCGCCGACTGCAGACTCTCGTGTTAAGCAGGTGCGGACCAGGCAGGGCAGTGGCCAAACAGCAGCTCCAGACTGCTTTGGATGTGGGGGACTCATTGCTAGATCGGTGGCGGCCGTAGTGGCTAAAAGGTCAGCGGGCTTGGCTGAGGATATCCAATTTTACTGATACCCAGCATGTTGGTTGATGTTCCCTTTTGGGGACTGACCCTTCGGCCCTGGGTAGCAGTCACCCCGCAGAGGATCGAAGTCCAATGCCACCTTGACCGGTTCCTTCCTACAGAAGGACAAAGGCCTCAAACCACAGCCTAAGCCCTTTCGTCTCTGGCCCCCAGCGCCCGCCCAGCAACGGCCAGCCAGCAGGCTCGGCTCATATCCCAAACCCAAGCCGCTTCCTCTAACAGGAGGCAGGAGGAAAGGGCCCAGGAGGTCCCTCGGCCGGTCCCTCCTCCAAGCTCGCTCAGTGACGGCTGAGGGGTGTCGCTCATCCCCGCTACCTACCCTGGGTCCCTCGTGGGGACGGCTCCGCACTCTTCCGCTCCGCCTGGTCCGCTGTTACCACGGACAGGTGGGTCTGGAGGTGGTGGAAGAGGCTGCCTCTGGAATCGGCAGGCACCACCCTTCAGAGCCACGCTCGGGGGCTCTCGATCCCCAGTTTCACTGGCTGCCTCGTCGAGACCGACTCTCTCCTCCAGAAGGAGGTGTAAGAGAGGTGGTGGACCTCCTTCAGACCCAGGGTTTGTGTCCAGGTACTTCCTGGTTCCAACGGACGGGCTGGCGCCCATTTCTAATTCACACGACCAAACAAGTCTTAAGGTCTCAACCTTCAGGATGGTCACTCTGGCTCAGATAATACCATCCTTGAACGCAGGTGGTTCTGCTCTCTGACTTGCTAGGACCAGCTTGCCACGTCCCTATCCGTCCTTCTCACCATGAGATTCCTTCGCCTCCATGGAAGGATCTCTCGAGTTCCGGCCATGCCCCTTCGGCTTGTCTCCAGCTCCCCAGGTCTTCACCAAATGCATGGCAGTGGTGACAGCACTGCGGCGCCAGGTCCTGGTGTACCTGCCTGGACGACTGGCTGATAGCAGCCCTCCAGGAAGGAGGCGGAGTGGTCCAGATCTGGCCCTCCAGGTCTG
This sequence comes from Neoceratodus forsteri, assembly GCA_016271365.2. Lineage (NCBI taxonomy): Eukaryota > Metazoa > Chordata > Ceratodontiformes > Ceratodontidae > Neoceratodus > Neoceratodus forsteri. The sequence goes on from CM057454.1 coordinate 512,807,397, forward strand.
TTTCTCAACTGGGCCTCCTTATCAACGAGGGCCAAGTCGGACCTCGTTTCTGAAGCAGGTGATTTTATTCATCGGGCGCAGCCGACTCTCTTCGAGCCAGAGCTGCTCCCGCGGACAGGGCGAGGTTCTTTCCTCCTTGCCCGATCATTCTGGTTGGGCAACTATGCCTGCCCGGACTTCCCTGCGCCTCCTGGGTCTCATGGCGGCGGCCTGTACCAGCGTGGTCCGTTGGGCCTGCTGGAACATGCGGTCCCCTTCAGTGGGACTGGCCAGCCAGTGGTCACAACGCTGCGATCCCTTGGACCAGCTTGAGTCGACACAGGGGATGTGGAATGCTCTAGTGGTGGACCGTTCCAGATCATTTGCAGGAGGGCATCCTGTTCATCTCGCCCGAGCCGACGGTCCTCTGTCGACCGATGCCTCTCTGATGGGTTGGGGTGCCCATCTGGGGAACACTGGCTCATGGCCTCTGGTCCCAGCGGGAGTCCCGATGCTCACATCAACCTGCTTGAGCTCCTAGCGTCCGCCTAGCTCACCGCCTTTGCTCTGCTCCTCCGGGTCAAGGGACCGAGTCCAGACGAACAATACTCATCACCATGTACTATCTAAACCGCCAGGTGGACGCTACCATGCTTCTATGCAAGGAAGCTCTCCGCATTTGGTCACTGTAGCAGCCTGGAGGCGGATCTCCAGCCATTCCGTGGCAGGAGCCTCCAACACCCTGGCCGATGCCCTGAGCTGGATAGGGGCTGCATCCCACGAGTGGTCTCCTGCCGGAGGTAGTACAGCATCTGTTCTCCCTTTGGGGCACACCTCAGGTGGACCTGTTTGCTTCCATGGAGAACTGTAGGTTGAGTCTGTTCCATGCCCGCCTCAGCAGGGCTCGCTGCAGGGGATGCCTTCTAGGCAATGGACCCCCGGCCTCTTTACTTTTCCCCCATTTCCTGATCCATGGGCAGCCTCAAGGCCAGGAGGGACAAGGCTAGGTGATTCTGATAGCCCCTGACTGGCCTCGCCAGTTCTGGTACCCAGATCTCCTCAGTCTCAGCTCCAGGACTCCATGACAGCTTCCAGCTCGCCTGGACCTGCTCTCAGTCAATCAGGGAAGGTGTTCCATCCGACCTTCAATCCTGCACCTGACGGCCTGGTTCCTGAGCGGCTAGAGTTCCAGGCTTTGGGTCTTCCGACGGGTCCTCAATGTAGCTGAGGCGTCCCGTAAGGAGTCGACCAGAAAATGTTATGCCTTCAAATGGAAAAAGGTTTTCCATTTGTGTCAGGCAAGGGCTTGACCCTTCCTCCTGTTCCTGGCAAGCATCTTGGACTATTTATGGTCCTTTCTAGTCAAGGGCTTAGGCTCACACCTGCAGGGTGCACCTGGCAGCCATCTCTGCTAATCAAGGCGGCCGGAAGCAGTCGGTAGGCGAGGAGAAGGTGGTCTGGCGCTTTCAAAGGCCTTGATCACATTTCCTCCAGTGGGAACCTCACTCCGTGGATCTACTGCTGGTATTGGCAAAGCTCATGGGCAAGTTATTCGAACCTATGCACAGGTGTGCTCTCTCACCTGTCGTGGAAGACCGCCTTCTTGGTGGCTATCACGTCAGCCAGAAGGATGGGAGAGCTCCAGGCGCTTTCCATCGAGTCTCCTTACCTGGTCTTCCACAGGACAAGGTTGTCCTGCGCCTCACCCCGAAATTCCTTCCGGCGGTGGTGTCGGAGTTTCACTCAACCAGGTGTTGACTCTGCCGGTGTTCTACCCCAATCACACCGGAGGCTAATATGGCTCCATACTCTGGATTCTAGAAGGGCGCTTATTATAAGGAGCGCACGGCTGAAATTGGGAGAGGTTGCCAGCTGTTTGTCACCCACGCTGAAGCCGCATCTGGCAGACCTGCAGCTAAGCGACGATAAGCAGGTGGGTAACCTCCTGCATAGATCTCTCATAAGTTAGCGGGCATGGAGCCTCCCAGAGGATAAGAGCTCATTCTACCCGCCTATACTGCTGCAACGGTGGCTGCTTCCAGGGACGTCCCTATCCAGGAAATCTGCAGGGCTGCTACCTGAAGTCAGCAACACCTCATTACCCACTACCACATCGACCTTGAGTCACGCCGGGGATGCTGGTTTTGGGGCCTCGGTTCTCCAGTCTCTTTCCCAAGTAATATGGGTGTGCTGCCTTGCCTCCTCCTCCCGGAGAACTGCTAGGAGTCTCCAATGAGTGTGGATGAACAACATATCCATGTCCCTAGAAATACAGGTTACTCACCTGTAACAGGAGTTCTAGGAATGGTATATGTTGTTCATCCACTACTCACCCACCGACCTCTCGGCTCGACGCACAACCTGAGCTTCCAGCGGCCAGATCTACGCCATGGGGCGGAGCCGAGTTATACCACCCGGTGGGTGGGAGGAGCAAGTTTGAAGACCTTCCGCAAGATTTAAAGCGGCAAGGATACTGCCAATGAGTGTGGATGAACAACATATACCATTCCTAGAACTCCTGTTACAGGTGAGTAACTTGTATTCTCTATTGTCAGGTGAACGCCGTATATGTCGCCCCTTCAAAAATAAGTGCTGCATCATGCGGCGCCTAACTGCATCACAAAGACGGTCACCCTCTATGCTTGTTTAGGCCCCACCACGCTGGTCGGAGAAGTGTCCGCACTGCCTTCATTTCAACGCTGCCACCCGCGAGACTACACCAGCAGTCTCTCAAGTCCCATCTCCCAAGCAGAAGGTGTCCGGCGATGGAGAAGGAGTTGAAGAAACTTCGGCAGGCGCCGACCTCCTCTGAAGGGCACAAGAAGCGGGACAAGGAAAGGCACCGGGAGAAGGCTCCTCTGCGATTCGGCCGAGTCGCTGGGTAGTGGTAACATCCTCCGGGATTGCCCGACGGCCGCCTTCCAAGGCTTTGAGGAGGCGCCGGGCCCGCCTGGCCGGTTCGTGTTTGAGCTCGCCAGGTGCCTCCGGGCAAAAGTGAGGCTCAACCCCAGTACCGCCCGCGAGGCTTGCGGCCCACTGGTGCGCGGGCGCCTCATAAGCCGGACGCCGGCCTCCGACGCCCGCCCGGAGAAGGCCACTGAGATGCCCAACGCCGGGGCGGCGACGAGTGTCCCCTTCGGACCGGGCCTCTTCTCATCCTCGGCCCGCTCTCTGGCGAGGGACCCTCAAGTCAGACACCGCTCCTCCGCATCCACTGGGTATCAGCCCTAAGTCACACGCCGCTCCTCCGATGTGCGCCGGCCTCGGAGCCTACGGCAGACCCTGCTTCGTCTGTCGTACCAGGTTCCCCGCAGCCTTCGCTGCCGTCAGGGGAGCCCGAGTCCCCCCTGCCTGACCCTGGGGATTTTTCTCCTCCATCCCTGGACGAGGCTCGGGATCCTGGGCTACCATCCGATCCCCTTCCTACAGACCTGGATCTGACGTCGGCTCCCCTGACGCCGGCCCCGGCGCCAGTCCCCCCGATGCCAGCTCCAACACTGGCCCCGCTGACGCCGGTTCCGACACCAGCCCCTCCGATGCCAGCGGGGGATATTCCTCTTCCATTGGGCCCTCCACCCCATGAGCCTATCACGGTTGATCTGCCCGTGGAGTACCCGGCTGGGCCGTCTGCTCTGGCAGCTCCTTCAGTGCCTGGGGATCCGCTGTCCTATCCGACGCCGGTTTTCCCAGGTCCACAGTATCCTGCGCCGCAGTACCCGGCGCCGACTCCACCGACGCCACAGTACCCGGCTCCAGTATTCCCGCATCTGGGTTACGGATACTCTCCCTACGGATTTCATCCATACAACTATCCCCCTCCTCCTCCTCCACCACCCCCTAGGCGGCCGGTGGATCTCCAGGAGACTCTGGCCTCTTGGTGGGCTGAGGCCAAGGCTCAGCTCACCAAGGAAGTTGAGAGCCATCTTATGGCGACGGTGCCTCCACCGGCTCCCGTACTCCCCAGATGGCACACTCCTCTCCGCCTGATTCCCGGCTTTGCCCTCGGATCCAGAGAGGGCAGGACACGCGTTCAGGATCCCCTAAGAACCTGCTCTCCCTAGACGAGCTAGGGAGTCTTACTCTGCTTCAAATTCCTCTTCCTTTCTCTCTCGGACTCCTCGGAGGCCTCCGATGGGTGTTCCGAGAAAGACGACGTGCCGCGCTCTCCATCCAAACCCGGGCCGAGGACTCCTCCGAAGTCTCCTCTGGAGGACCCTTCATTCACGGAGTTGCTCAGGAAGATCCAGGAAGTCCATCAGTGGCGTTCCTTAGAGCCAGATCCTCAACGGGTTAAACTCGCCGAACATCTGGACTTGCCCCTTACGGCTCCTACTCTAGTGCCACCCTGGATCGAGCCTCACGCCCACCTTGTTTCCACTATTTGGAAACAACCGTCGGCTTTAGCCCCACTTCCTCGGAAGTCTAACAGGCTATACCAGGCTCCGGAGGGTGTAGACGTTTTAGATTCTCACCCCCGTGCAGACTCGGTTGTGATTAGCGCCGCTCACGGCCGGTTAGCACACCCGAAATAAGGAATCTCGCCTTCTGGATCAGTATGGAAGGAAGATCTATGCTTCTTCCACACTGGGAATCAGGGCCCTAAATTATGTAGCACATACTGTATGGGGGATTACCAGAAGGCCGTCCTTACCCAGGCGGAATCCAAGATTGACTCCTTGCCTGACTCTCAAGTCAAGCTGGAGTTAGCCGACCTGGTCCGTTCTGCTCGTTCGGCCAGTCGTCATATTCTGAGGATGACCTACGATGCAGTGGGACTGAGACGGAGCTCTGCATCGCCGTAAGTCTTCGGCATCATGCATGGCCCTGTGTCAGGTCTGGTCCCGGAGGTGCAGTCCGCAATTCAAGAAGCACCTTCAGGGGTTCTGTGCTTTTCGTGTGATGTCAAGGACATCATCACTGACTTGTAGGAGAAGGGGCGGCACTTAAATCTGTTGGATTCAATGTACCGCCCCATCCCCACAGCCGCCCCTTCGCAGACGCAGCCGGGCGCTGTTTAAACCTAGGAAGGCGGCCACTAAACATCGGGCCCCCACAGCTGCCAGGCCCCCGCCGCCCAAAAAAGCAACGGGTGCCCCAGCTGCGGCGCTGCCTCACACCACCTGACTCCTTCCCTCTCCCACCGCCTCCGGATGCCCCGGAGGAACCGGTAGGAGGGAGATTCTCCCTCCACCTTCCGGGTTGGGAGAGGATAACATCGGATTCATGGGTGCTTCAGATCATAGCAGATGGGCACTCCATAGAGTTTCTGCAGAAACCTCCATGTCACCCCCGAACTCCTCTTATTCAAGGGATCATCTTCCTTTGGTCAGGGAAGAAATCTCTGCTCTCATTGCGAAGCAGGCTATAGAGCCCGCCCCCCCTCACCTCCACGGGACGGGTTACTATTCTCATTTCTTCCTTGTACCAAAGAAGACAGGAGATCTCAGACCCATTCTCGATCTCAGCTCCCTGAACCTATACGTGGAATACAAGAGGTTCAGGATGCTCTCACTTCAAACCCTCTTGCCCCTACTTCGGCCGGGCCAATGGCTTTGTGCACTGGATATGCAGGATGCGTACCTGCACATTCCCATTCGCCCTTCACACCGAAAGTACCTCAGGTTTGCGTTCCAAGGGGACCACTACCAATTCTGGGCGCTTTGGTCTTTCCTTGGCTCCCCGAGTTTTTACCAAATGCCTGGTGGTGGTAGCGGCCCACCTGCGTACTTTCGGAGTTCAGGTTTTTCCCTACCTGGACGACTGGCTCCTGGCGGCCCCGTCCAGGGAGGAACTCCTGCATTTTCTCTTCCTCACCCAGCAGGTTTTCACTGGCCTGGGTATCACCATCAACCATTCCAATTCTCACCTGGATCCTTCACAGAGGCTCCAGTTCATCGGGGCAATCCTCGACACGACAATGTGCAAGGCCTTCCTGCCTCCGGACAGAGGGGCCTCCCTCCAGTCCCAGATTTCCCTTCTTTCGGAACACAGGAGGGTTCCGTGAGGTCGGTGCTCCGTCTACTGGGGCTTATGGCGGCTGCCATCCTGACGGTTCGCTGCGCGCCTCCACATGAGAATCTCTCAGTGGACTCCCCGATCTCAGTGGGATCAACGGGTAGATGACCTAGATCATCTGGTTCTGATCTCCTCGCCGATGATAAGAGACTTGCAATGGTGGATGGTTCGAGAGAACCTTTCCCGGGGGGGTCCCCTTTTTTCATCCTCCCCCCCAATCAGACTCTGACCATGGACGCTTCAGGCGAGGGTTGGGGAGCCCATCTGGGTCCTCACCGAACCCAGGGCCTATGGTCAAAGTTGGAGTTGGTTCTCCACATCAACGTGCTCGAGCTTCGAGCAGTGCTGTATGCTCTCCAGGCCCTTCACCAATACATCCTTCCCGATCACCTAGCTGTCCAAACGGACAACATGTGCGTGGTGTGGTACATCAACAAGCAGGGAGGGACTCGGTCCTACCCACTGTGCAGGGAAGCGATGAGGGTTTGGGAATGTGCAACGCTTCACAACCTTCACCTCACGGCGATCCATGTTCCAGGAGTCGACAATGTCCTGGCAGACAGACTAAGTCGCTCGTCGGCTCTTCCACACGAGTGGGAATTGGACGAAAAAGTTCTAGAAAGCATCTTCCAGATTTGGGGGACTCCTCAGATAGACCTGTTCGCCTCCTCCCAAAATGCAAAGCTTCCAAGCTTTTGCTCGCTCGCTCCAGAAGGAGGCGCTTTCTGGAGCGACGCTCTGTCTCTAAGCTGGAAGGACAGATTCGTCTATGCTTTTCCCCCAATTCTTCTGGTCCCTCGTGTGCTGCAGAAGCTTGCTTTGGAAGGAGTGAGAATGATTCTGATCGCTTCCTTCTGGCCCAGGCAAATTTGGTTCTCTCTTCTACAACAATACTCAGAGGTTCCTCCTCTTCCTTTATCTCCAGGATTGCTGACCCAGGATCAGGGGACCCTGGTCCATCCGGGACTCAAGTCCCTTCAACTTCATGCATGGCTCCTGCAGACCTAGCTCAATCTTGTTTTGGCGTTTCCTCTAAGGTGGCCGAGATTCTCGTGGAGGCTAGAAAACCCTCCACTAGGTCCACCTACGCCATGAAATGGAAGAGATCCGGACTCCAGCTCCCCCTTGGGACTTAAACTTTGTCCTCGAGAAACTTACCCTTCTTCCCTTTGAGCCTGCAGCTTCTGCAGACCTGAAGTTTTTATCGTGGAAGACTCTCTTCTTGGTGGCCATTACTTCTGCTCGCAGAATTTCCGAGCTCCAGGCCCTGATGTGCAAAATCCCTCGTCTGATTTTTCACAAAGAACGAGTAGCTCTTCGCACGAATCCTAAGTTTCTCCCGAAGGTGGTAGCAGAATCTACCTTGAACCAGTCTATTGAATTACCTGCTTTCTTCACGCAGTACTCCAATCAAGGAGAATACCTGCTCCATACCATGGATGTTCACAGGATCCTGAGATACTACACCGATAGGACGAAGGATCTCAGAAAGACTGATCAGTTGTTCGTCTCTTTTGCTCACAAAAGAGAAGGCAATGCTATCTCTAAGCAATGCCTATCAAAATGGTTGGCCCATTGCATCACTTTCTGTTATGACAAGTACAACAAGACCCTACCGGGTCAAGTCAGAGGTCACTGCACTCGTGGAGTAGCAGCCTCTGCAGCTTGTTTCAAGAATGTGTCTGCGGCAGACATCTGTGCTGCTGCCACTTGGACTTCCGTCCATACTTTTACTAAACATTACAGTTTGGACATTGCCTCTCGCAGTAGAGCAGGCTTCGGGTTAGCTGTCTTGCAAGGCCTCCTTTCTTGAGGCTTGTAAGGTTTTCCTTGCTACTTCTTGGAGTAGTACCTCCTCCCGGTGCCTTTTCCTTTGTTCCAGACTGCTTGGGATTCTGTCCTATATGTAATTACCTACTGCAAGAGCCCTCTCGAAGTAAGATAGTACAGTTACGTAAGAACTTACCGTAACAGTAGATCTTCAAGAGAGGCTCTTGCAGTAGGTAATACCTTCCCGCCTTCCATCCCCCTAGGCTTTTTCAGCTCCTTTTCCATCGAGGGAAATATTTGCTTCTCTCGTCCGGCCTGTGGGAGAAGAACTGGAAGGCGGACGTCCGAGAACCCCCTTCATACCCGACGTCGTATGACGCTGGTCACTGCGTGAGGCGGATCTCCCTCGCCAGGGACTGCTAGAAATTTTCCATAGGGTCCTGCACGTCATGCCAGTCCTCTATGTAATTACCTACTGCAAGAGCCTCTCTAAGATCTACTGTTACAGTAAGTTACGTGAACTGTACTTTCTAGGAATGGTATATGTTGTTCATCCACACAACCCACCGACCTCCCGGCTCTCGACGCACAACCTGGCTTCCAGCGCATAGATCTGGCGCCATGGGGGCGAGTCGAGTTTTACCACCCGGTGGGTGGAAGAGCCAGCTTGAAGACCTTCCGCAAGATTTAAAGCGGCAAGGAACCTGCCAGGCAGTGTGGATGAACAACATATACCATTCCTAGAACTCCTGTTACAGGTGAGTAACCTGTATTTCTTCGCATCCCCATCCAACGCAAAACTGCCCAATTTCTGCTCGCTAGATCCAGGGCCTGGTGTTTTCTGGTGAGACGCGTTGTCCCTCTCCTGGACGGGCAGATTCCTCTACGCGTTTCCTCCCTTCCTGTTGATCCAGAGGGTCCTTTCGAAACTCTGTAAGAGAGCAGGCAATGCTGATATTTATCGCGCCCTTTTGGCCCAGACAGATTTGGTTCCCTCTGCTACACCAACTGTCCCAGGAATCTCCGGTGCCTCTGCCAATCAGGTCTCACTTATTGTCCCAGGAGGCAGGTTCTTTGGTCCATCTGAACCTTCGCTCTTTGAACCTGCACGCCTGGCTCCTAGAGACATAGCTATCATGTGGTACGGGGTCTCGCAAGAGGTAGCAGATGTTCTAGCGGCTGCTAGAAAACCGGCCACTCATGCCACATACGCCATGAAATGGTGCAGATTTTGCCTCTGGGCTCAAGCACGAGGACTTTCCCCAATGGATTGTTCAGAAAGGTTGGTCCTGGACTACCTTCTGTCTCTCTTCCAGGCAGGCTTGGCCTACTCCTCTATTAAAGTACACCTTTGTACCATCTCAGCCTATCATACACCTATAGGCCTATGGCCCATAGCTCAGTTGGACACCTCACGAGCCTTCCTGAGAGGTGTTCTCCACCTTAGACCTCCGATTAAAGATCCTATTCCTCCATGGGATTTACCCTTTGTCCAGGAGCAGCTCACGCTGCCACCTTTTGAACCAGCCGCGGATTGCGATCTACGTCTCCTGACATGGAAGACGTTATTTTTAGTTGCTGTTACTTCGGCCAGAAGAATTTCTGAGCTTCACGCACTGATGTGCAAAGAACCTTATTTGGTTTTTCACCAGGACAGGGTGTCCCTAAGGACAAATCCAAAGTTTCTACCTAAGGTGGTCTCAGCTCCCACCTTCAATCAGGACATCGACTTACCAGTGTACTTTCCTACATGCTCTAATAGAAGAGAGGCCCTGTTGCACACTCTAGATGTGCATAGGTGTCTAAGATACTACCCGACCAGAACCAGGCACCACCATAAATCTGATCAGCTTTTCGTCTCCTTCACCCATAGGATGATGGGAGCTCCGGTTTCTAAACAATCGCTGTCCAGGTGGCTCATCTATTGTATCACGTTCTGTTACCAGAAACGTAAAAACCCTACCAGGCTCGGTTAGGGACATTCCACGGGTGGATACCTCCTTTGTGGCCATGAAGAACGTGTTCACTTCAGTCATCTGCGCAGCAGGTACCTGGAGCACCATGCACACCTTTATCAGGCATTATAGCCTGGATGTTGCATCATGGCGAAGAGCTGGTTTTGGTGTAGCTGTCCTTCAGGGATTCCTATCCTAGGCTTCGATCCAACTCGCGATCTCTACCTAGCCTCCTCCCACCTGCGAGGGATTTCCAGTATTGCTTGGAAATCAGTCCTAATTATGTAACCTGCTGCAAGAGCTGTTTCTCAAAGTAAGATAGTACAGTTATGTAAGAAACTTTTATCGTAACAGTAGATCTTCGAGAACAGCTCTTGCAGCAGGTAGTTTCCCTCCCACCATCCCCTCTGGAAGTAGAGTTGTTCCGATATCCCTTTCCTAGGATTAGGTGTTTCTAACACCGCTCTGAATACCTTTTGATGGCGGATCCTCAGTCTCCACTTCTGATGTCATCTAGCGGTCGGGAGTCTCCGGCGAGAGAATTGGGATTCTGGGGGACCGCCCCTTTTGTATGATGCCTGACGTCGGGGTCTTGCCTGGATACTGTTATCTGGAAAATTTGCGGGTCTCTGGCAGCCTGCAGGTTTAGTCATATTGTGGCCTGCTGCAAGAGCTGATCTTACCAGATACAGCTCTTCAGCAGGTTACACCATTAGACTGAAGCCGGGCAGGCCAGGACCCCACGGAAATCTTCTAGCTAGCAGTCTTCAGCGGGTCCGCCTCAACGCCGGTCCCGTCCCCGACGTCAGACGTAGTACATAAGGAGGCGGTCCCGCCAGATTCCCCAGTTCTTTCCCGCAGTCGACTTGCATGTCTCGACCCTTCGGTTCGTTTCTAGCGCGCGATGCCTGGTTAAGTTCTTCCTTCGGGAAAAAGTTTGTTTTTTCTGCTCAGCTTCTGTCTGATGTCCTCTCCAACTTCCGTTGAAGGCCATCCGTCGCAGTGCGCCTGTGGGAAACAAATCCCATTCAAAGACCTGCATTCGGCCTGCGTCCGGTGCCTAGGCCCAGACCACAACACCCAGGCCTGCTTCTTCTGCCAGGGGTTTAACAGCCGGACCCGGATCCGTCGCCAGAAGGCCCTTCAGGCATTCCTGCTCGAGGAAAAGATTAAAGCCATGGACGCAGCCTCCAAGGGGGAATCTTACGACAAGGCCCAGAGACACCTCGAGAAGCATAGGGAGAGAGTGAGATCCAGGTCCCCGTCTAGGGCCTCTGACTCCCGTAGCTCCGGCTCCGGTCCGACCGCCTCCCTTCCGGGTCCGCTCTCAGCCTCCTGCAGCGGTGAAGACTTCTTCGGGTTCCTCCTCTCTTCCTCAGGCCAAGACTTCCAGAACTTCTTCGTCCTCGGCCACTAAGGCCCTGTTGAGGTCGGGGGACCGTCATCACCATCACAAGTCTGATTCCCGCCATTTGGAACCCGACGCCAGGTCAGTTTCTTTGCCTCCTCCTCCCCAGCGGAAGACCAAAGAACTGACTTCACTTAAGAGATCGTCTGACCCGACGCTGGCCCACCCGACGTCGGCCAAACACCATCGGTCCCGAGAACCGATGACCGCCAGACGCCCGTCGCCGGTTAAGCCTTCGCCTCCACGGACGCCGGCCGGGGGACCAACGTCCGCACCTACTGAGAAGAGGACCCCTTCGCCTCCCACCGACGTCGGTCAAGAGGCGATCATGGAGGAGGAGCTGACCCAGCCCAAGGACCAGACGGGTGAACCCGGTCCTGTCGCACCCCCCAGGGAACCCTCGCTTGAACCTGAGACCCTTGGGGAGCCGACGCCGGAACCCGACGACCGGCCATCGGCACCCGGTCCGTCGTCGGGCCTCAGCATATCCGAGGTCAAGGAGCTGTTTACTTACTGGTGGGATACCATAAAGAAGGATGTGGTTCCCACACCTCCTCCTCCTGCGACTCCTTCACCTGCAACTCCGCCGGCCCTCGCGCCCCCTAAATCACCCAGGGATGCAGGCCGAGTACCTCCGCCCCCAGGAGCCTATGGATCCTCCTAGGGGTAGAACAGAGAAAAGGAGACCTCCGTCCAGATCTTCTTCAGTGTCACCCAGCCCCAAGAGACCCAGAAGACGCCGCCGTTCGCCTTCGATGGAGGACACGGGATCGGACTTCTTGGATGGATCCAGACCCCCCTCTCCGATCAACATCCCTTCTCTGGACCCACGTGAGCTTCCAAGATCTCCTCCGGATGACCCATCATTCTCAGAGATTATGAGGCATATCCAGGAGAACATGGGCTGGGACGCAGAGGAACTAGACCCCGAGAGATTACGCCTTGCCAGATATCTTCGGCAAAAAGATCCTAAGCCTGTGGTGGTGCCACCCTTGGTGGACACATTCGTGGACGTCACCAAGGCAGCGTGGAAACGTCCACACTCACTTCCGGTGATGCCGAAGAAAGCTGACCACCTGTGCAAGGCCCCTAGGGAGGACCAGTACTTGGCATCACATCCTCTGGCCGATTCTCTGGTCATTACAGCCTCTCATGACCGGTCCCAGAGGCTGCAACATTTGAGCACCCTGCCACCAGACCCAGAGTCCAGACAGCTGGACGCTATGAGCAGGCGCACGTATGCATCCGCTACCTGTGCCATCAGATCCCTCAACTACTTGACCCACATGGTACAGTTTCAAAACGCTTTGTGGGAGCAGGGACTGGATCTGGCGGAAAAGATGCCAGGTGAGCAGAAGGAGGAGTTACTGCAACTCCTTCGTATGGGTTCGGACGTGGGAACCCAGGTGCTGCGAGCCGCGTATGATTCCGCGGACTCCTCGGCCAGAGTGGCAGCTTCAGGCGTATGCCTCCAGAGACACTCATAGCTCCGTGTCTCGGGATTCACCCCGGACGTCCAGAAGAACATCCTGGATGCCTCGTTTCATGGAGAAGTTCTTTTTGGCGAGTCCTCGGAGAAGGTCCTCACCAAACTCCCAAGAGGCCGGGAAGGCGGTACAGTCTGTCCAGGCCATGTACAGACCCAAGCTTAGTTCCTTCCGTAGGAACCAAAGCCGCTTTCGAGGCCAGATGCAGAGACAGCAGTCCCGCGCCGGTCCGCAACAGAGGGGGCTCTCTCCCGCAGAGCCCAGGGAAGTCGCCAGTGGGCTGAAGTCAACGACCAGCTAAGTCGCCCAGCCCACTGGACCCTCAGCCACAGCATGACTCCTTCCGGGCCCCCGCCCCTCAGGATCAACGGGACACTAAGGTCGGGGGCGGCATTGCGGACCACCTGCCAAGGTGGCAGTCCATAACCACCGACAGGTGGGTCCTTCAGTTGGCCGAAAGAGGCCACTTTATAGAATTGCATGGACAAGCCACCCACAAGGCCTCCTCTGCTCTCCCGTTACTCGGGTCAGCACAGATCACTCATCAGGCAAGAGGTACTCGCGCTCCTGCAAAAGGGAGCGGTTTAGTATGTCCCAGAGAGCCAGATAGGATCCGGATACTATTCCCACTTCTTTCTGGTTCCGAAGAAAACAGCGGACCGCCGTCCAATCCTGGACCTCAGTGACCTCAACATGTCGGTCGCCTACAACGCTTTCGCATGGTGACCCTCCAAGGACTCATTCCCATGCTGAAAAGGGCGTTTCTTAGTGTCCCTGAACACGAGGGATGCCTACCTGCACATCCCAGTAGCTCAAGCGCACAGGAGGTTCCTGCGCCGGAGTTTCTCGCCACCACTTTCAGTTCTGGGCCCTTCCGTTCGGACTGTCTTCGGCCCCCAGGGTCTTTACCAAGTGTATGGCAGTTGTGGCAGCGTCTCTGAGGAGACGGGGCCACTACGTGTTCCCGCACCTGAACGACTGGCTTCTCATGGCCGCCTCCAAAGAGGCACTGTTGATGGCTATTCAGAGCACCCAGGACCTGTTCCAGTCTCTGGGGATTCTTATCAACTACGAGAAGTCTTTCCTAGTACCGTCCCAGAAGCTGCAGTTCATAGGCGCAGTTCTGGACACCTTCCAAGGGAAAGCCCTTCTTCCCGACGAAAGAGCGGAACACATCAGATCCCTCATCAGGGATCTTTCGGGGAAAAAGACCGTCCCCGCCAGGTTGGTCCTTCGCTTGCTCTGACACATGGCTGCGGCCATTCCAACCGTCCCTTTGGCAAGGCTCCTCATGTGGGTAACTCAGTGGATGCTCAAGGTGCAGTGGGACCAAAAGCAAGACCACTTGCAGCATCTGGTCAGAATCACGAACGCCGTGATTCGAGACTGGCAATGGTGGCTAGACCCAGGGACACTTTCTGCGGGTGTCCCGTTTACTGCGCCGTCCCCGAAGGCAATCCTCTCCACAGACGCCTCAGGGCTAGGATGGGGAGCGCACCTGAACGGGATGAGGTCCCAAGGAACATGGACCCCTCAGGAAGCTCACCTCCACATCAACGTGCTGGAGATGAGGGCGGTCCTTTACGCCCTGCAGGCCTTTCAGTCAGAAATCCCGTCGAGTACCCTTCTGCTTCAGACAGACAACACGGCGGTGATGTATTACCTCAACAAACAAGGAGGCGCACACTCTTACCTCCTCTGCAGGGAGGCTATGAGGGTGTGGGATTGGGTAATCCGACACGGCGCGAGCCTGATCGCAGTTCACGTTCCCGGAGTGGACAACACAACCGCAGATGGCCTGAGTCGTTCCCAGGCCAGAGTACATGAGTGGGAACTTCTTCAGGAGGTAGCAGAGGATCTGTTTCTTCGATGGGGCACTCCAGAGTTGGATTTATTTGCTTCCCCATCCAACGCAAAACTGCCCAATTTTTGCTCGCTAGTTCCAGGGCCTGGTGTTTTCTGGTGAGACGCGTTGTCCCTCTCCTGGGCGGACAGATTCCTCTATGCTTTCCCTCCTTTCCCATTGATCCAGAGAGTTCTTCTCAAACTGCGAAGGGAGCATGCAACAATGATCCTGGTAGCACCTTTCTGGCCCAGGCAGATCTGGTTCCCTATGCTGACACAATTGTCCCGGGAACCTCCAGTTCCGTTGCCTTTCAGCTCCCGCCTATTGTCTCAGGAGGAGGGTTCACTAGTCCACCCGGACTTAGGCTCACTGAACCTGCATGCATGGCTCCTAGAGACATAGCCATTCTGTGATACGGGGTCTCGCAAGAGGTGGCGGAAGTCCTTTCCACGGCCAGAAAGCCGCCAACACATGCGACGTACGCCATGAAGTGGCGCCGTTTTTGCTTATGGTCACAGGCACGCAGCCTTCCTTTAGAATGCCCGTGAAAGGGTGCTGGAATACCTTCTTTCCCTATTCCATTCGGTCTCGCCTACCCTCCATTAAAGTGCACCTCTGCGCGATCTCTGCATACCACTTCCCGGTGGGACAGCGCACAGTGGCACAGCTTGATGCCTCTCGAGACTTCCTGAGAGGGGTGTTACACCTTAGGCCACCCATCAAAGATCCTGTTCCTCCTTGGGACCTACTCTTTGTCCTGGAACAACTCCGCTTCCCCTTTGAACCTGCCGCCATTGGTTGAGCTGCGTTTTCTGTCATGGAAAACGTATTTTTAGTTGCTGTCACGTCAGCAAGGAGAGTTTCCGAGCTTCACGCTCTCATGTGCAAGGAGCCTTATTTAATTTTTCACCAGGACAGAGTGTCTCTGAGGATGAATCCTAAATTCCTGCCTAAAGTGGTCTCTGCCCTCACTCTCAACCAGGACATCGATTTGCCTGTGTATTTCCCCAAGTACTCTAATAGAGGAGAGGCGTTACTTCACACCCTGGATGTTCACCGCTCCTTAAGGTTCTACCCGAATAGAACTAAACAGCTTCGCAAGTCGGAGCAACTATTCGTTTCCTTCACTGAGAGGATGCTGGGCCAACCAGTCTCAAAGCAGACCCTTTCTGCGCTGGCTTGTCCAGTGTATTTCATTTTGCTACAACAACAGACATAAGCCCCTCCTGGGTACAGTCCAGGGCCACTCGACAAGGGGGGTGGCTACCTCCTTTGCAGCACTGCGCAACGTCTCCACCTCGGCCATTTGTGCTGCAGCTACTTGGAGCTCAGTGCACACATTTATTAGGCACTGTAGCCTGGATATTACATCACGGCGGAGAGCCGGTTTCAGCCTAGCCATTGTACAGGGTCTCCTGTCCTAGAGTCAGGACTTGTTCAAGATCTCTCCTAATTTCCTCCTCCCAGAATGCTTTCAGGTGCTATTGCTTGGGAATCAGTCCTAATGGTGTAACCTGCTGCAAGAGCTGTATCTCGAAGTAAGATAGTACAGTTACGTAAGAACTTACTGTAACAGTAGATCTTCAAGAACAGCTCTTGCAGCAGGTACCTTCCCGCCCACCATTCCCCGTTGGAGGAGGTACGGCCTACCAGGCCTTGGCGGGAGCTTTAGCTCTTTTTCTTCTCATGGCGGATCCTCGGTCTCCCCTTCTGATGTCATCCTGCGGCCGGGAGTCTCCGGCGGGAGAACTGGGGAATCTGGCGGGACCGCCTCCTTATGTACTACGTCTGACGTCGGGGGCGGGACCGACGTCGGAGGCGGTCCCCGCTGAAGACTGCTAGCTAGAAGATTTCCGTGGGGTCCTGATGCCTGCCGGCTTCAGTCCTACTGGTGTAACCTGCTGCAAGAGCTGTTCTCGAAGATCTACTGTTACGGTAAGTTCTTACGTAACACTACTTTCTCAATCTGCTGTTACAGTAAGTTCTCACGTAACTGTACTTTCCCCACCCAGGGGTTGTTGTTAGTTTATACTGCTTGGGAATCGGTCCTAATTCTGTTACCTGCTGCAAGAGCTTCTCTCTCGAACTTCCTCTCGAAGTAAGATAGTACAGTTACATAAGAACTTGCCGTAACAGTAGATCTTCGCTAGAAGCTCTTGCAGCAGGTGTATTTCCCACCCTCCTTCCCCCAGGGATCAGGCCTTTTCCAGGCTGGCTTTTCCTCCATTGTGAGGGAATAATTTCTGGTTCATCCTTCTGATTATTGCCTTTTACCATCTCTCTGCCTGACCGGGGGCGTGCAAGAACTGGAGCACATGGGGAACTCCTCCCTTGTATAGGGTGACGTTGGGTGTGGAGCTGACGTCGGTGGGGGGGCGTTCCCACGTCAGTACTGCTGGAAGAAAAATATGCTAGGAACTGCCACCAGGTGGCGGTAGTCCCAATTGTGTTACCTGCTGCAAGAGCTTCTCTCGAAGATCTACTGTTTTGGTAAGTTCTTGCGTAACCGTACTTTCTGAGGGTGTGGATGCAGTTCACTATCCTCACTATGACAGTTCTGCTAGAACATGCGGATTCATTAGAGGTCTTTAAGCTAAGCTCCTCCCACCACCTGGGCAGTATATCCACCGGGTCAGCCCTGTGATGTCTGTTTCTTCCTGCTGGAAGGGACAGACCTCTCTTTTTTTTTTTACGTTCTTTATCCTCCTGCTCTGGCCCCATAGGACTCTCTCCAGCATGACATGGGGAACTGACCCTGTTCCCACTTGCCTGAGACCTCCCACACCATGCCTCTGTCCCGGGATGTTCCCCTACTGCATCTCCAACTGGCCACCCCCCCCCAGCTCTGACCCCCCTGAGATGGGGCAGTCAACTCCTGACCGGTGCTCTATCTAGAATCTAGAGTGCAGTCAGGACACAGAGAAGAACTCAAGGCTGGCTGGGTAGGTCCAGCACTGAGCATGGTGGGCCATCCGCAGGACCTGCCCTCGCCTTCCTGGGTGCCAGAGTTTTTCAGTTTCTGGTCTCAGAGGCGCGGACGTGCAATGATGTCCAGCG
This sequence comes from Neoceratodus forsteri, assembly GCA_016271365.2. Lineage (NCBI taxonomy): Eukaryota > Metazoa > Chordata > Ceratodontiformes > Ceratodontidae > Neoceratodus > Neoceratodus forsteri. The sequence goes on from CM057454.1 coordinate 512,824,914, forward strand.
AGTGACGGGCGCATTTGCTTACCCACCTGCAGGGCGTCCACTGTCACCTCCATACTCCTCAGTGTATCTCTCGCAAGTCGCGATGCTCCCAGTCTCCACTGGGAGCCGCAGAAGCAGCAGGAGACACAATCCACCCAGGAGAGGAGAGCAGTCCTCCAGATGCTCAGTCCTCTCCTTCCACTGCCAACCCCCCAATGACCCGAGCTGTTTCCAGAACCCAGGTCGCTGGCGTGGCTCGAGGTGTGGCGTCCAGCGCCTCAACCCTCAGTGCCACTGGGCCAGCGGGAAGGGACAGATCATCTTCTTCACAGCTCTGCAATGTTCAAATAAATTGTATCGGACTAATTTTGTTGACTTTTTAAGCCAACATTTTCTGTAACTACAAATCCCAGAATCCCCTGCTGCTGACATCAAGGAAGAGCTGCTGCAGTTGGAGATTCAATAGCCTGCATTGCATGTTACAGTATTGATAAGCTCTGATCTTTAGTTTGCTGTTTTCAGTGTCCTCCCTGGCCATGGGCTAAGTACAGTTACAGAGGATTGCCCTTTTAAAGCAGCAGTGCAACACAAATGTGCAAAAAATGTGACTTTACCCTTTTTTTTTTTTTTTAGATTTCAAGCATCTTACAATTTTATTTGGTGGTAAAAATTTCTAGTTCTTCCAGAGTTTGAGTAATTTATAAATGCTTTGATGTAGTTTAATAGAATAAGTTATTTAAAAAGTAGATTTGACAGGTATGCTAATATTTTTATTGATTGTAGCTGAAATTTGCTTTTTGAAAGTAACTTTACTGTATAGCTGCTTTAAAAAAATGTTTATTTATTTAGGTGTTTATATAGTTACAGGAGTGCGCGACCGTGGAGGAATTTTACAAAAAGGCCTAAATTCATATCTGTGGATATATTCATTTGGAGTTTTAATATATATATATTGGGTTGTTGTAATATATGAAATTTTAAATGTTTTTACTCTGTACGGCACCTTGGTTTTCTGAAAGGCGCCTTAAAAATAACGTTTTATTATTATTTAGTTTTTTATTTCAAAACATTTACCAGGAAAGATGTACTGAGCTGATGACAGCTCATTTCCCAATGCATCCTGGTTGGGAGAGCTTTGGAAGAAAGTACAAGAGGAGAAAAAAATTGATAGTAATTCTAAGCATTACAAAACTAATAGCCATATACAAGCAATGGCAGCCATGATCTTCTTCAAGGATATCTTTCATCAGGCCACAGCTACGAAACTTGCAGCCGCCAGGTGCTAGGACCACATGGAAACTTCTGCAAGCATTCCACCAGAGTCTATCAACGATGATGTCAGCTGCTGCGTAAACGTGGGGGGCCCCTTCCCTCCTCTGTTCTTTTTCTGCCATCGACCACACTTGTCAGACTGCTTATGGAAATGCTGCTGCGCTTGCCGATGCTTTATTTTTCCCTCCATAGTATGGGATTTTCGACACTGTGTATGTTGTCAAAGGAACTGTGGAAACTGTTTGGATATTGTGAATATAGTGAGATTTACACCAACTGTTTTAATGACGCATGTATCTCTTGCCTTGGCCCAGACCACAGTGTGCAAACTTGCCTGATTTGTAAGGATTTTAACACTGCCACCCGGTGATGTCGAAAAGGGGCCTTAGAGAAGCACCTTTTAAAACCTAAAATAGACCTCATGTAGAAGAAGCTCCAGCAGAAGAGTTCTGCTGCTGGCTCACTCCTCCGGGTCCAGGTCATCCAAATCCTGGGAGAAGTCATCCGAGAGCCATAAGTACAAACAAAAGTAGAAAACCTCCCTGGTGTGCTCCAGGTCACCCCGTGCACAGCAGTTATGACCCTACAGTCCACGGTTGACCGCTCGTCACTCGCACCCACCCCCAACCATCTACCTAACTTCCAGTTCGGGACATGATGTGGCTGCTACCAGGCTTGGTATGGCTGGTACATTGCCAGCGATGTCAGGAGCCTTGCCTCTTCCATTGACCTCAACCACTTCACCCATCGACCCCACGGACGCAGATGTCCTGGTGGTGCTATCATCCTTCACAGACATGCTTCAGTGCCTTCTCCTGTACCAGGATGCCTGTCGATGGAGTCTGTAACTCAAACCCCCGTGACTCCGCACCCTGTGGCTGTGCCTTGGCTGCCTCCACCGGAGCTGATAACCCCTCCTACCCATCAAACAGGCCAACGATGACTTCGAGTATAATCCTGATCTCATGATGGAGGATGAAGAGGAGGAACCTGAGGACTGTGTGGAAAGCCCTTATGAAAGAGGCACTAGTTCCACTGTCTTCATCTGCAGTGAGGATGCGGTGGTCTACACCTCTAGGTCCCCTCCAGAGGACCCTGCTTTCACTGTGGTAAATGGAACCCCTGCATTTGTTGCTGGATGTCACATGTATCTCCCCACCCCAGTGCAGATCCTCCTTGCGGCTATCTCTGGGTCAGAATGGGGTGTGCACCTGGGCCAGTTTCAAACCCAGGGGTTGTAGAATGAACCAGACACCGACCTCCAAGTCAGTGTTCTGAAGATAAAGGCTGTCCTTCTTGGTCTCCAGGCCTTCACAGAACACCTCTGTCCAGGCCTCCTGTTGATAAGAACAGATAATGTCACTGTAATGCACTACATCAGCAACCAAGGGGGTACTCACACTTACCAGTTTTGCAATGGAGCAGTGAGATTATGATACTTGACACTGTTTTAATGCCTTCAGTATACCTGGTTGCCATGTTGGCTTTCCTTGCCCCTATTGATGGCTGCACAGTGTCGCAAGTAAGTGTCCCAAATGTTCCTTAAGGATGTTCTGCATATGTGCCCCCGATTCGTAAACCATTTCTGCCTTGGGACCCTAATTTGATCCTTAAATGATCGACTCTGTCTTCATTTGAGCCTGCCGTGACTTGGATGCATTTCCTTTCTTGAAACACTGTCTTCCTGGTTGCTATAAATTCTGCCTGGATATTTTCCGACATTCAGGCTCTCATGCCTGGAGCCCGCTTACCTGATTTTCACAAGGATAGAGTGTCTTTGGATACCAGTCCATGCCTTTTACCCAAAGTGGTCTCTGACTTCACACTGAATCAGACCATACACTTACCATGTATTATCCTGAGCATGCTAACAAAGGTAAAGCATTGCACCATATACTTGATGTACGTAGAACACGATGTTTCTGTCTCAGTCGCACTAAGGACTGCAGGAAGTCCTCTCAGATGTTTGTCTTGCTCGCCCTGAGAAAAAAGGTACACCTGTCACAAAGCAGTGCCTGTCCAAATGTCTGGCTCACAGCATTGAATTTTGTTATGGGAAGTACAGTAAGGAACTTTCTGGCAATGTGCGTGGCCACTCTACACGTGGTATGGCCACCTTTGTTTGTTTTCAGAATATTTCTGCAGCTGGCGCATTTTCTGCTGCCACATAGAGCACTGTGCATTCTTTCACAAAGCACTACAGTCTGGACATAATCTCATGCTGACATGCTGGATTTAGCCTTGCTGTTCTGCTAAGCTTTTCGTCCTGATTAGATATCAGACTTGGCTTTCCTCCCTGGGTACTGTGTGTACTGTTTGGGAATCATTCCAAAGGTGGGGCCCAATGGAGGCGATATCCTCAGTGTAGATAGAACAGATCTTCCAGGAATCCCTCTTCACCGTTGATTCACATGAATGGGTCTGTGCGGAGGCACTAGCTCACAGGAGCCAGAACGTTTCAGGAGAGCTGGCACCCAGGCAAGCTGTGTGCATGCATGGCACCATGAGAGTGGCTTGTGGCACCAGACTTACCTTGGCACCCACCCTCAACTGCCACAGTTCTTTTTCTCCCCCCGCCATCGAGTGCACTTCAGTTACAATGTCTCTTGCCCACCGGGAGTCAGAACTTCATGTATATACAGCAGCCACATTCAGTTCTTCTTAGTTTTCATTTTTTAAACTAGAGTTTGGTATGTTGGTGTCAGTTTAGTGATTTTATGTAAATGTTTCTGTCAGTTTTCTGTCAGCCCTACCAAGTCTACGTTCAACAGCTGTGCAGTGTGACATTAGGAAGCCTTTCATGCAGGCTCCTCTGGCACTAGGGCCATGTCCGGTCCACTTTCCTTTTGTGGAAGGGTTCTGACCATGGGCGGTCCTGTGCTTGGGAGGAAGGACAGTCCTCTGAAGCACAAAAGGGTGGGCCATGTTTACCAGTTCCTGTTGGGTTCTTGCTGCCACTCGGCCTCAAGTTCTTCCTCTTGCCTTCAGAAGGGGAAGAAACAGTACCACTCGAGGTCACCCTCCAGGAGGTGTACCATGAGACCCTCTGTCTCCTGGGGCCGTGGACCTCGTCTGTACCATCTGTGTCGCTGGGGGCTTCTGGTACTGGGATACTGAGGTCTCGGGCCTGGAGTCCTCCTCTGTCCTTAAAGAGCTAGTGTAATGGGTTTAGTTTAAAAAACTGTTGTGACTGGGCTGTGTCTATATGCTCATTTTTTTTTTCCAACTTTGTTTATTCGACGGCTACACCGAGGCATCCCTCAGAGGTGCCTGCTCAATCTAACCCCTTCTGCTCCCCACCGTGGCCAACCACACCGGATCACCCTTCCCTCAAGGGACTTCCCAGTGCCCCGGATCACCCCCTGGGACAGGGCCCCCCCTCTCTTGGCGGCGTCTTTCTGGGATTAGAGGTCTGTCCCTCTCGGGAAGTCTGCTGTGGATCCCCGGTGTGGCCTAGCTTGATACTGGGGATGTGAGGGAGATCCCAGAGGCCCTCGTCATCTCCTTGACGAGCCGGGGTGTTTCTTGAGTTACGCCCCAGACGTTGGACGTGCAGTGCTGCCCAGCCCATGACGTGGATGCTCGTGCCCACATCCAGAAGGCAGCCGTCCGACGTCTTCCCCAATGTGTGGGCCCTGCGTGTTGCAGTGCATCCGGTTTCCACTGGGGGCCACTGCGGCGCTGGGCTGACCCTGGAACCCTTCCCGAGAGAGGAGAGCAGTCCTCTGGATGCTTGATCCTCTCCCTCCCCTGCCGACCCCTGGCAGCCCGGGCTCATTCCTTAACCTGGGTCATCGGCGTGGTGCAAGGTGTGGCGTCCAGCGCCTCAACCCTCAGTGCCACTGGGCCAGCCATGCTCATTCATGTAAAAGCAAAATATCCACAATGTTTGTATCATGGCTTGCTGAGAGTTTTTTATTGATGCTGTGTTTGCAATTCTGTTCAAGTCTGTCCTGATCTGTGTACTGCACATACCAATGGGTCTGATCGGGGAAAAGCTAGAACTGTCCCAGGCTACTTTGCTATTGTCTAACAGGATCTCTATGTCAGACTCGGGACGGTTAAGGAATGTTCAAGAAGCTGTTTGATGAAATCTCATTCAATATATCGTACAGTAATATCCTCCTTTTTTTTTTTTTTTGTTGGCGAGAACAGCAGTGATTGAAGAAGCTCTGATGGCTGACTCCCGTCTGTTGTACTCAGCAGTCTAGAGTCAGTCACCAGAGTGGAGGTTCTTTACTTTAAATGCTGCTATCTCTAACAAAAAAAAGAAATAAAATAGGAAATTACTACACCACATATTGACTGCTTGAATGTTCCTTACCATTACTGAGTCTGACAAATAGATACTGGCAGACAATTGTAAAGCAGTGTGGGACAGTTCACACGTGTTCATATCTAATCAGGTTGCTAGCACCAGCAGTCTGCCAAAAAGGAGCTGAAGAAAGCAGTCCATTACCTTTCTGTAGCTGTCATGCTGTTTCTCACCTCCATGTCAGGTGAAGCAGTGTCTCTCTCTCTCTCTCTCTCTCTCAGCCCCCGCTCTCGCTCTCTGTGTTTCTGCCCTGGGAGTGTGTTGTCAGGGATGACAGGTTGTTTCTCACTCCCATATCAGCTGAAGCAGTCTCTCACACTCTCTATCACTTTCTCTCTTTCTGCCCGCTGTGTCCCGGGAACACATTTTCTGAGTTGACAACATCCAAGTGGAAAATCTGCATCTCTATTCAACCCTAAATAATTGGGGAAATTGCCCTAACATGGGCACTAGACTAACTCCAAACTGGACATATAAGTATAGCTCACATTTAAGTTTAAATTTAAAAGAAGCTCACATGGCATCTCCCGACAGGTTGTTTCTCGCGTAAATGAAAATTAAAGTGTCCTCTACGCATCCTTCTCTCTCTCTCTGTCTGCTCACTCTGCAGTAACACATTCACACGCACAGAAAAACACCGTAAACGGATAGAAATTAAATGCAGTGGTCTTTAATGTGAGATAAAAATTGCGGACATGCTGGTAGAACCCCCTGTACATATACCTCTCATAGTTTGATTATCTGGTCCTGCAGTTCCTTTCGAGTACCCAATGTATTTGTACTGCTACAGTTGCCAGAGGATTGATGCAGTTTCCCCCACACGTCATTACTGCCATTCAAGTGTCAGTATGGCGACAGTCACCTCCTGTAGTTCCGGAGATGAAAAAAATGGTATAATACCCAAATATGAGTCTGCTGCTATTAAGGAATATGACATATGACTGCTTTATACACACAAGAGTGAGACAAATGAAATTATACTGATTTTGATACACTAGCTCATTAAGTGGGGACTAAGGTGGGCAGATCCACCCCAGGCACCTCTTTGGAGCAGTGAGTGCAGCATCATGCTTAGGTGTCTCTGCTTGCCGATCTGGTCCCTGGCCCTTTGGGGCTGGTGGCACTGGACCCACAGGCAGGGCCCTCAAGCCAGGTAGAACATTTGGCTCTGGCAACAGCCTTCTGCTCTTGCCAATGGCTGCGTCGCCGACTCCTGTCCCACTAGCCACACCCCTACCTTGTGTCACTTGGTGGGACCAGCTAGGTACCATTGCCTGTCACTTCAGTGCTGGCTGGATCTGGTTCTGATGTTGGTGCCAGATTTGGGCTTTTCTAGGCCTGACTAGGTGCCTCTTCTAGTCCTGGTCCTGGTGCCGGGACAACACCGTGTCAGCATAATGACACCATGCCAGCGCCAGGTTGCCGTGATCTCCCCGGTGCTGTATTCAGCTCTCTCCAGCCCTCTGGGCCTTGCCTAGTGCCGTTCCAGCGCTGGTCCCAGTGTTGAGTCGTTACTGTGTCGACGCCAGGTTGGCCTCTGAAGTTCCCAGCACCAGGGATCTCCTGGTGCCGGATTCAGTTCCTTTCCCAGCCCCATGTGCCGCCTCTTGCAGTGCTGGCCCTGGCGCAGTGTCTGACACTGTGTGGGTGCCATATGTCTGGTGTCATGTCCAGTGCTGAGTCTGACGCCCTATCTGGCACCTAGTCGATGATGGAGATTTTTGGCTTAGAAGCCCCTCCCTACCCCCTTCCCTCCAGGGAGGATATAGAGGAGGATGAGTCTGAACCCGACCTCATCTTTTTTTTCTTTTTTTTTTTTTAATATTATCTCTTTAAGCCCACTCCGACTAAGGCTCGGTGGCGAGGGGCGGCGATGATGACTTCTTAGCCTGGATTCTTCTGACCCAGGTCCTAGTGCTGTGCCTCAGTGCATGCTTCTTGCAGTATGCTAGCTCCATGGTTATTTTTTTCCTTTATGTATATTCCCTTTGGAGGTCACTTAGTCCCTGGCACAGATTTACAAGAAGATGGGGAAAAAAGGATCCTTCAGACTGCCATGTACAGAATTTAGTCCAAGCAGTCTCCAGTTCTAGTTTTTGCTTCCAGGATTAACTCCCTGGATATGCAGGCTTCATGGTCCTGCCCTTTGCGCTTTTCTCAGTGCCCCATGTCTTTGCAAGGCACCTTGCTCTACTCGCAGTGCATCTAAGAAAATTAGGACTCCAGGTTTACCCTTACCTGGACAGTTGGCTGATAGCCAGTTTGTCCAGGGGCAAATCAGAACAAGCAGCGGCCATGGCCTCTCAGTTCCTTCCCTCCATTGGAGTTCTGCTGAATGTAGAAGTCTCAACTCTGACCCTCACAGCAGCTGCTTGTTCATAGGAGCTCTTCTGGATACGATCAAGGTCCAACCTTCCTTCAAGGGCGAAATACAGATGATCCTGCAGATAGCATTCTACATTATGGAATGCTAATCTGTTTAACCCTGCTCCATTCAATGCATGCGGGGCATTGTAGCAGATGATCAAGTCCCAGGTTTCATCATTTGCATGGTGGTCAGTGGAGAACAATCTCCTCCAGGGTTTCCCTTCTCCCAGCTGGAACCTCAAGTGGCTCTCACTACAGATGCATTTCTATTGGTTAGCCCACTGTCAGAGCTCCAAGCATAAGGTATCTGGAACCCGTCAGAGACTCATGTCTGCATCAGTGTGTTGGAGATGTGATCTGTTTTTGTATGGCCTGTGAGCCCTATTGGATCTCATCAGCTACAGAATAATCCTCTTCCACATAGACGACAGTCTGTGATGTATTACGTGATCAGACAATGAAGAGCACACTCTTATCTAATCTGCACATACACTATGAGAGTGTGGAAAGGGGGCCTGGAGCAGAGGATCCTACTCCAGGCCATTTATCTGCCAGAAGTCTAGACTACACTGGCAGGTGACCTTGGCTGAACAGAGGCCCATCTTCATGAATGGCTTCAGGAGATCCCTGTTCAGTGAGTGGGGCACACCAGCTGTGGACTCTTGTATCCCCACTCAATGCTGAACTGCCTCGTATCTGCTCCAGAAAGCCAACACATGGCATTTTCTGTCAGGATGCATTTAGACTGCTGTGGAAAAGTTTTTTCTAGGGACATGGATATGTTGTTCAATCCACACTTACTGGCAGGTTCCTTGCCACTTTAAATCTTGCCGGAAGGTCTTCAAGCTGGCTCCTCCCACCCACCTGGGTAATAAAACTCTCGGCTTCGCCCCATGCTGCCATATCTTCCTTACCGCTTGGAAGCTCAGGTTCCCTCCTTTGCGCTCTGCGTTTTAGGCCTGGATCCTAACTCTTCGGTTAAACCGAAACTTATCTTAAAGTTTACAAGACTTTGGTCTTTTTCTTCCTTCGTGGCTGCGATGGACAAGTCGACTCCCGGATTTCGGCAGTGCCCCTATGGGCAGAAGATGTCCCGGACCGATCCGCACTCCATGTGCGTGTACTGCCTTGGGCTTGAGCACGATTCGCAGGCCACGGTTCTTGAGGATTGCACTGCCACATTGCAACTTGGGCGCCCCGAGAAGTGTTATCCTCCGGTAAAGTTGAAGGAGGCCCGTTGGGCTGTGTCCAAGGTGGCGGGCTCGGCTGAACAGCTCGAACAGATGATTGCCCTCGAGGAGGAGGCGGCCCAGGCCGCATCAACTTTTTCTTCGGTCGCTGTATTTATCCCGCTCTCTTTGTGCTCCTCCTACACGGCTTCGTTCAGTGAGCTTTGTCAGTCCCTCTCCACCAAGGGAGAGGGACCTTCAGGACATTCCTCTCGGTCCAAGAAGAAGGACTCCAAGGGTAAGTCCCACCGTCGACTTTCGTGGGAGCGGGAGAGGTCCCCTTCCCCGGATAGTCGACACTCGACTTCGGTCAAGGTTGTGGCTAGGGCCGCTGGCTTTACAGTGTCTTCATCAGGCCAGTTCGGCCTTTCTGATGGCACAGTTTTCACACGCCCTTTTGGGCTCCCTGGATAAGGTGATTCCTCATCTCCCGGCTGACCTCCAGACAACGGTCAAGCAGTTGTGGGATCAGGGAAGGGCGGTGGCTAAGCAACAGCTCCAAAGTGCCTTAGACATTGGAGACTCTTGTGCCCAGTCAGTAGCGGCCGCAGTGGCAATGCACCGCTGAGCTTGGCTGTGGATCTCCACTTTCACAGCAGATACCCAGCACAAGCTGGCAGAAGTTCCCTTCCTGGGTACCAACTTGTTCGGTCCCGGGGTGGAAGGTCATCTGCAGAGGATCGAGAAGTCCAGTGCCACCTTGGACTCTGTCACGTCTGCCCAGAAGGACAAAGGCCGCCAGCAGCAGCATAAGCCCTTTCGGCCTTCTGCCCCTGCAGCACATCCGGCCCATCAACACCAGCATCAGGGCCAGCAGGCTCGCACGTCGCACCCCAAAGCCAAGCCTGCAGCTTCCTCCAGCAGGAAGCCAGGAGGGAAAGGTCCAGGAGGTCCCTTGGCCGGTCCTACCTCCAAGCCTGCCCAGTGACGGGTTGAGGGGTGTCGCCCCCAGCCTCCACACTCTTTCCGAGTTCCCCTGTGGGGGCGGCTGCGCTACTCCTTTCCGCCTGGTCCAATATCACCACGGACCACTGGGTACTGGAACTGGTAGGAAAGGGTCTGCTGCTGGAATTCGAGCAGGCCCACCCCATCGAGCCGTCACCCCACGGGGGGGCTACGGGGTCCGCAGTCTCTCTGTCGGCTCGTCGAGCCGACATTGCCCTGCTCCTCCTGAAGGAGGTGATCAGGGAGGTGGCAGATCCTCCACCCGACCCAGGGTTTGTATCCAGGTATTTCTTGGTCCCAAAACGGATGGGGGAGCTGGTGCCCCATTCTAGACCTGCATGACCTGAACAAGTTCCTAAGGTCTCAAACCTTCAGGATGGTCACTCTGGCTCAGATTATTCCATTCTTGGAACGAGGCGTGTGGTTCTGTTCTCTGGATCTCCAGGACGCATTCTTTCACATCCCAATCTGTCCATCCCACCAGCGAGTCCGCCACTTCAGGGTGGAGGGGTCCCTTTACGAATTCCGGGCCATGCCCTTTGGCCTCTTTCCAGCTCCCAGGGTCTTCACCAAGTGCATGGCAGTGGTGACAGCATTCCTGCAGCACCAAATGGTCCGGGTGTACTCTTACCTGGATGACTGGCTGATTGCAGCCCCCTCCATACTGGAGGTGGAGCGGTCCAGGGATCTGGCCCTGCAGGTCTGCTCTCAGATTGGCCTCCTCATCAACGAGGCCAAATCAGAACTCATGCCAACGCAGGTGATTCAGTTCATCGGGGCAGAGCTCACTCTCTTCGAGACAGAGCACAGCTCCCGGCAGACAGGGCCGAGGTTCTTTCCTCGTTTGCACAATCATTTCTGGTTGGGCAATTGTGCCCTGCCCGGGACTTTCTGGGCCTCATGGCTGCCTGCACCAGCGTGGTCCGCTGGGCCCGCTGGCACATGCGTCCCCTTCAGTGGGGGCTGGCCCGCCAATGGTCACAGCGCTCCGGTCTACTGAACCAGCCAGTGATAGTGACCCAGGAGATAGGGAACGCCCTCTAGTGGTGGATCTTTCCGACTCATCTGCAGGAGGGTATCCCATTTGTCTGCCCAGAGTCGACAGTCACGCTAACGACCGACGCCTCTCTGATGGGTTGGGGTGCCCATCTGGGGAGCGCAGAGCACACGGCCTCTGGTCCCCTCAAGAGTCTCGATGCCACATCAACCTGCTGGATCTTCGAGCAGTCCGACTAGCCCTCACCGGCTTTGCTCCGTTTGTACGGGGTCAAGTGGTCCAGGTCCAGACGGACAATACCACGACCATGTATTACCTAAACCACCAGGGCGGGATGCGCTCCTTGCCTTTGTGCAAGGAAGCTGTCCGCACTTGGTCTCTCGTGAGCAGACTGGAGGCGGATCTCCTAGCTATCCATGTGGCAGGAACCTCCAACACTCAGGCCGATGCCCTAAGCCGGATAGGTGCTGCATCTCACGAGTGGTCTCTCCTGCCGGAGGTAGTACATGATCTGTTCTCCCACTGGGGCACACCTCAGGTGGACCTGTTTGCCTCCAGGGAGAATGCGAAGCTGAGGCTGTTTTATGCCTGCCCCCTCAGCAGGGCTCGCTGCAGGGGGATGCCTTCTCGAGGCCGTGGACCCCGGGCCTCTTCTATGCCTTTCCTCCATTTCCCTTGATCCACAAGGTGCTTCTCAAGGCAAAGAGGGACAAGACGCAGGTGATTCTGGTAGCCCCAGACTGGCCCCGCCAGTTCTGGTATCCAGATCTCCTCAGCCTCAGCTCCAGGCTCCCGAGGCGGCTTCCAGCCCACTCGGACCTGATCTCAGTCAACCAGGGGAAGGTACTTCACCCAGACCTTCAATCCCTGCACCTGACGGCCTGGTTCCTGAGCGGCTAGAGTTCCAGGCCTTGGGTCTTCCCGACGAGGTCCTCAACGTTGTTGAGGCATCCCGTAAGGAGTCGACCAGAAAATGCGATGCCTTCAAATGGAAGAGATTCTCCATTTGGTGTCAGGATAAGGGGTTGGACCCTTCCTCCTGTTCCTTGGCCAGCATTCTGGACTACCTGTGATCCCTTTCTCAGCTAGGGCTTCGGTCGACGACCCATAAGGTGCACCTGGCAGCCATCTCTGCCTACCAGGTGCGGGACGGAAAGCAGTCGGTGGCGCAGGAGAAGGTGGTCGGGTGCTTTTTCAAAGGCCTTGATCACATATCCCCTCCGCTGTGAGAACCTCCACCTCCATGGGATCTACTGCTGGTATTGGCTAAGCTCATGGACAAGTCATTTGAACCGATGCACAGGTGCAATATCTCCCACCTGTCGTGGAAGACTGCCTTCTTGGTGGCTATTACATCAGCCAGAAGGATGGGAGAGCTCCAGGCACTTTTCATCGAGTCTCCTTATCTGGTCTTTCACAGGGACAAGGTTGTCCTGTGCCCCCACTCGAAATTCCTTCCGAAGGTGGTGTCAGAGTTTCACCTTAACCAGGTGTTGACTCTGCTGGTGTTCTACCCCAGTCACACCTCGGCGGCCAAATATAGGCTCCATACTTTGGATCCTAGAAGAGCACTCGATTATTACAAGGAGTGGATGGCTGAAGTTCGGGGAGAGGTTCACCAGCTGTTTGTCACCTGTGCTGAAGCTGCACCTGGCAGACCTGCAGCAAAGCGGACGATAGGCAGGTGGGTCACCTCCTGCATAGATCTCTGCTACAGGTTGGCGGGCATGGAGCCTCCCAAAGGGATAAGAGCTCATTCAACCCACCATACCACTGCATCAGTGGCTGCTTCCAGGGATGTCCTATCCAGGAAATCTGCAGGACTCCTACCTAGAAGTCAGCACACACCTTCATTACCCACTACCACATTGACCGTGAGTCACGCCGGGATGCTGGTTTTGGGACCTCGGTTCTCCAGTCCTTATTTCCCAAGTAGGGGGTGTGCGCCTTGCCTCCCTCCTCCCGGAGAACTGCTAGGTGTCTGCCAGTAAGTGTGGATTGAACAACATATCCATGTTCCTAGAAATACAGGTTACTCACCTGTAACAGGAGTTCTAGGAATGGTATATGTTATTCATCCACACAACCCACCCGACCTCCCTGGCTTCAGCGCACAACCTGGCTTCCAGCGGGCTAGATCTGGCGTCTTGGGGCGGAGCCGAGAGTTTTATCACCTGGATGGGTGGGAGGAGCCAGCATGAAGACCTTCCGGCAAGATTTAAAGTGGCAAGGAACCTGCCAGTAAGTGTGGATGAACAACATATACCATTCCTAGAACTCCTGTTACAGGTGAGTAACCTGTATTTTCTGTATGCATTGCCCCCAGTCCCCCTAGTGCAGAGGATATTGCTCAAGCTGGAGGCGCACAGTGGCAAGATCACTCTGATGGCACCCTGCTGGCCTCAACAGATATGATTTCCCCTGTTAAACAGACTGTCAGTCAGCAAACCGAGGATTCTTCCACTCAGGTTGGAAATACTGGCTCAGGGTCTCCTTCCTAGTCCATCCCAACCTGCACTCCCTTCACCTTCAGGCCTGGCTCCTGAAGAGATGGAAGTGAATAGGAGCATATCTCAGAAGGTTTCTGAAATACTTTTTGCTGCCCGTAAGCTTCCGCTAGGAAACCTTATACAGCCAATTGGAAAATGTTTTCCATCTGGTATTCCAAAATCTGCATGGACCCCTTTCGGTACCCTCCTGACTAGGTTCTAGAGTACTTGCTGGACCTTCCTGATGCTGGTTTGCAGTATCCCATAGTCAAGGTCGACTTGTGTGTTATATTTGCATACCATGAACCCGTTGGTACCCTCTACCTGGCTCAGTTGCCTCTTTTTAAGAGGTTCCTTAAGGGCCTTTCACACACAAGGCCTTTCATCTGGAAGCAGGTAATTGCCTGGAATGTCATCCATGTGTTGGACATGCTCACCCACAAGCCCTTTGAGCCTCTTGCAACATGTGAGCTAAAGTTTTCACTTGGAAAGCAGCTTTCTAGTGGCCATCTCTTCTGCTTGCGGAGTGTATGAAATCCACGCCTTGGTCACAGATCCCCTGTATACTGTTTCACACAGGGAAAAGGTAGTGTTCCATACTCCATAAGTTCCTTAAGTTCCTTCCTAAGTTCTCCCTGAATTAGCTGCCACTGTGTTGCCTACTTACTTTGCCAGCTTCCAGAATAAAGGAGAGCACACTCTCCATTCTCTGAATGTCCAGAGGATCTTCACTTCTTACCTGGGCAAAACTAAGGATTTCAGGCAATCCTAACAGCTTTTTGGTTCTCCTTTGCTCCCAGTTGAAAGAGACAGCCTGTTACAGTCAGATGCATTTCTGTCTGCAGCACTGCTATGCCACGGCGCAGGTCATGCTGAAAGGTCAGGTATGCACCCACCCCACTACTGCAATTGTCATATCCCTGGCAGAGATTCGCTCTGTGCCGATCGGTGATACATTGCAGAGCTGTAACTTGGACCAAAGTGCGTACTTTGGTTACACACTATGCCCTGGGTGTCTCTGCTAGGCAGTATGTCACCTTTGGCAGGACTGTCTTGAATGGACTTGAGTTCTGAGTGAGTTCTTGACTCCTACCACCAGCCCAGGGGTTTTCGTTTGAGCTTGGTACTCAGACCCATTAGTGTGAATCAGTGTTGAAGATTAATTCCTGGAAGATATGAAAATGACCTAGTCACCGTAATTCTTGATCTTCTAATAATATCTTCACGATTGATTCACATGCCCACCCGCCATCCCCTGAGCCTACTCCAGTACATTTACTGGTCTTCTCCCCTTGTTCAAGGCTTGGACTGTGAAGACACTATTACTCACACGTTGACCATTCGTACACCGGTCACCAGAGCTTCCTAACACCCTTAGGTTTAGTGCCTAAATACTAGTTAGGTTATGCTTCACCTTCTTGGTAAAAAAGGAACTGAGGCAGTTGAGGGCTGGTGCCAAGGTAAGCCTGGCGCCATGAGCCACTCTCATGGTGCCATGCCTGCCTGCAGCTTGCTTCTGCACCAGCCCCCCTGAAAATTTCTGGTTCCCACAGGGTCCTAGTGCCTCCGGCTCAGACCCATTAGTGTGAATCAATGGTGAAGATATTTTGAGAAGATCAAGAATTACAGTGAGTACGTAATTTTCATTTACTTGCTGTAACAGTAGATCTTCGAGAGAATCTCCTTCATTGGGCAGCAGCGCACCCACCCTCCTTCCCCCTTACTGAGGTTTAAGCTGGCACGATTATCCACTGACTTGTTGGAGGTTTCCATAAATGCCTTCTGTATTTTGCCAGTATCATGCCTCTCCTTGTGTGCCGGGTACTGATTCAGCCTCCAGGCTCCTCATGGATAGAGGTCCATCTGAGCTTATCTGTGGCGGGGAACCACCCACGTTTTATAGGTGCCGACACACGTCATCGAGGTGGCTCCTGGCGCCAACGTCTTAAGTTCCAAAGGTCTGGCCCAATGGAGGAGATTATCTCAAAGATCTACTGTTACTGTGAGTAACTGTTGTTTTTGCAGGCTGCATGGCACCAAGCAGTGAGGCACACACTCGGCATGCTGACAGCCTGTATTAATGCTCCAAGCCTGGAATGACTAGTGTTGGCCAGTGAGAGGATGAATGAGCGTTTGTCTGATGCTGCCCTCCCAGAAGGGAGGATCTGATGCTCACCTCTCCTAGAAGCAGTCCGGTGGAGGTACGCCTGGTGGCATGATTGTCCAAACACTGCCATACTTCCCTCCAGGGCCCCATGATTTACATACCCTTGTGGGAGGAGGAAGAGAAGGAAGAAAACAAAATTCTGTCTGTCTTGACATGCCAGATGGCCATCCTCCAGGCCACCTGACCTTGCACACTACCAGTGCTTCCCCTCCCCTCGCTGATAACCTGGACCCCATGGAAGCATGTCCTCCCCGGGCACTGGGGGAGTTCACTCAGCAGGGATATATCTGACAGCTGATTACTGGCTGAAGAACTGGGAAGGCAGGAAATTAGGGGCAGCAGCTGAGGGTGAGTCTGGGGGAGAGTGGGGGCACTTAAATTACTTGGTGTGATGTGTGCTAGCAAGTGAACTAGTGAGCAAGAGTTAAGAGCAAACAAAAAAAAGGGAAAGTCTAGTTTCCAAGCTTACTATTTTTGTTTATTTGTAGCCCGCCTCAAATTTTCTGGGAGAAACCATATCATCCTATTCAACAGCAGAGACACAAGATCCCCCAGAGCTAGGCCAAGGGGCCTTTCCCAGACAAAGCACACATTCAGTCAGGCTGGAGTCCCCTGAAAGATCACCAAGGAACCAGGAGAGGCTAGAGGAGGCTTCTCAGAAGACCATCACTCCAGAAACTTTGGAGAAATCAACAAGGTATAGTTAAGAAAACCTTTTTTGGTGGGGAGAGAGACTGGATTGCTGTCTGGATTGGTAGTGGGATAAGGAGCTTTTCGCCTGTATGTTACTGGTTTGATTCTGGCCCAGGTTGGTAATTACTGAAAGCCATTATCATCTGAGGTCTGTTAGGTGGGTGGTCTGTGAGATATGAGTTGTGGAGAGGACTCAATTTGGTCCCCAGTGAACAACTGTCCACATCATAAAACCACCAACACAGTTGACTCTAATTGGCACGTCGGTATTCTTACGTGACCCCAAGGACTGAATGGGCATGGGGACTGAATTAACCCTCTAACCTGTGTTGTGGTCCCTCCAGGACAGGATTTGAGGCACATCACCTGGCAGTGTAGGGAAGCTTGTAATGTGATTGCCTGTGCTGTACCTGTCTTGTAGATAAACAGAGCTTTAGTCTCCAACACTACAGTCTGGCACTTTTCACAAGCACTAAAATTAATTACAAAATAAACTATTTTACAATACGAAAATGAAGTAACGTTTTTTAAAATTCCTTTTTTTTTGTCTTGAATGTTTACTTATCAGGTGACAAAATGCATAACATTCCTACATAAGTAGGCCTGTTCACAAAAAGAGTTGTAATGTTGCATTTGGTGTAAGAAGAATGTTTCTTTGAAGATTTGTTTGAATAATATAATCTCTATGACCACCAAAGGTATCAGTGCTGCTAACAGTTGATTGGTGAGCATCTTCTGTTGTGTGGCTATCGAGCTGTTGAACTAGGACTTCTAACCCCAGTAATGCTCAGAATATTCATAACTTTATGCAGTAAGCCTGGAGGGTTGGACTGCCAGGAGAGATATAACACATGCAAATGATGGAACACTTTGCACGTGAGCATCTTTCAAATACTGCCTCTACTAACTGCCTGTGTTCTAAACCTCTTCAGATTTTTCTCTCTGCCTTAAAAATCTGGTCGCTCGGAGTTTCGTTCGTCCAGTTTCTCCTACGTGAAGAAAACTTCAAATACTACTTATAAGTTTATTTTGTTTTCATTTATTGCCTCTACTATTTGTTTTATATTGTTAATCTAGTGTACTGTTAAATTTGTTATTTTTTCCGAATCCTCTCAATTCAGTAAATCCGTAGGGAAACCGGGTTAGTTTCTGTTAAAATCGGGGTTCTCTGATTAAAGAACCACCTTAATTATATATTTAAAACTTGTTTTATTTTATTTTTTGTAACCAATATTTCAAACAACATGAAGTCTTGCTGTATTCTGACAATCTGCAGTTAGCTCCAGCCTTTAAACTGCCCTGGCGAGTATAGGGTTAATTTTCTATGCAGTGCATAGAACATTGAGCTCGAGCTCAGTTGAGGTCTCTGTCTGCAGCACTTTGAAACCCAATCACCAGATTCTTACAAGCAAAAACTCACTGACTATGTGGAAATTGTAAAGATTTTTTAACTAGCCAACTGGCAACAAAAAAGCTTTGGATTCCCAAAGGAAGACTCAAGTCAGGAAACCCAAAACCAAAAACCTATCTAAATAAAGATATAACATAAGCACCCAAGTAAAAAGGAGGGTGTGCTGAAGACACCCCTGGGGTGCAACACTGCACCTGCCCACCCACTTCCCCAAAACAGGTTCTGAGAGGGAGGGAGGCAGGGAGGGAGGTCAGAATACAGCAAGACTCCATTAGAAGAAACAACATTACTAAGGCGAGTAATGTTTTCTTCAAACAACATGAAGTCTTGCTGTATTCTGACAATCTGCAGACTACCAAGCAGTACCTCCATGGAGGAGGGACAGAACCTACTTTAGGAATAGGCTCAGAAGTACTGCTGTGCCAAACCGAGTATCGCTCCTAGCCTGGCTGTCCAGAGAGTAATGCTTGGTAAAGGTATGGACTGTTTTCCAAGCTCAGATCCCATGCAGCATCTCTGATCTTGATAGCTCAAGATTGGCCAAGGCAGCCATGGTACTCTCTTCTGCTCTCCATGTCTGCCACCAAACTGATACACCTCCCTCGGAGGCACAATCTCCTGACTTCCAACCAGGGAACTCTGTTGTATCCGAATCTCAAGTCCCTCAACCTCAAGGCCTGACTCTTGAGGACATAGAATATGCAAAATTGAACCTCTCTCAATCTGTCTTAAGCTTTAAGAGCTTACAGAGAACATTCTACTATGAAACCTGTTCCTCTAAATGGAAAAGATTTTCACTTTGGTGCTCGAGCAGATCACTGATACCAGGCCAAGCTGGAATTTCAGTTGTCCTGGATTATCTCTCCCACTTAAATTCCTCTGGTTTGCAATCCAGCTCTCTGAAGGTTCATTTGGCAGCTGTGTCTGCTTACCTCTGTGCCCGGGGAAAGGGTAACCTTAGCTTTGGATCCTATTTTTAAAAGATTCTTCAAAGGTCTGAATCATCTACATCCCCCTCACAGGGCTCCAGTGCCAGCTTGGGATTTGAATGTGTGTATAGCTAAACTCATGGGCTCCCTTTTGAACCCATGGCTACAGCTCATCTAGAATATGTCACTTGGAAAACAGTTTTTCTCGTGGCAATGACTTCTGCAAGAAGGATTAGTGATCTTCAGGCTGTCTGTATAGATCAGGACTATATCTCCTTTCATAGGGATAAGGTAGTCCTTAGGACAAACAGAACATTTCTTCCCAAAGTAGTCTCGGACTGCCACTTAAACCAGTCCATCACCCTCCCTGTCTTTTACACTGATCATGCTACCTCTGGTGAAAGAAGACTCCACAATCTGGATGTAAAAAGGGCTCTCAGTTACTACATGACAGCCGCAAAGGCCATAGGACAGAAAACAGTTGTTCCTGACCTATGAGGATGTGAGAAAAGGTAATTCAGCCTCTAAAAGGTCCATTTCTCGATGGATAGTCCAGTGTACCCAGTTCTGTTACACAAAAACTGGTAAGGAGCCCCCATCAGGATTGAGGGCCCATTCCACAAGAGGGACAGCTGCTACCTTAGCAGCTGCCAGAAATGTTCCATTAGTGGACATTTGTAAAGCAGCTACCTGGAAGACAGTACACACCTTTACAAAGCATTACAATGTAGATATTCTGTCTAGGAGTGTTGCTAGGTTTGGCACAGCAGTCCTGCAAAGTCTGTTTCCAAAATAATTTCTGTGCCCACCTCCAGTGGTACTGCTCTTGGTAGTCTGCATAAAGTTAGGAATATTCTGAGCATTACTGGGGTTAGAAGAAAAAATTATTTACCATACTAATCTTCTTTCTTCTCAGTGATGCGCAGATATTCATAGCTTCCCTTCCAAAACTTCAGCCTCTGCACTCCGCATGCTGGTGCCACCATTATCACTATACACCCTTGGAGTGTTTTTACCCTGCACCTGTCAGTAGTTAAGGTGAACAGGGTTCATTGTGTCCTACCTTTTTTCGTTATTTCTCTGGCATTTTGTTCCAACTTTGTTGAATTGTTGATCTCTTCATTTGGAGTTTTTATTTTTACAAATTTATATTATTGGGAAACCCCCCAATTTTAATAATAAAATTATGGTACTGTATTACTCTGGGCCTACTTTCCAGGCTCCTTTACAAAATCTGAAGAGGTTTAGAACACAGGCAGTTAGTAGAGGCAGCATTTGTAAGATGCTTACATGCAAAGTGTTCCATCATTTGCACGCGTTCTATCTCTCCCGGCATTCCAACCCTCCAGGCTTACTGCATAAAGTTATGAATATCTGAGCATCACTGGGAAGAAAGAAGATTACTATGGTAAGTAATTTTTTCTTGTAGCTTACCCGAACTTTTTTTCTAACATGGCAAAATAGATAATTGTGGTGCAGTGATATGTTGTGTTGTCACTCTGAAGGGCTAATGACGAACCCAGCTCCCAAGAGGGGAATAAACTGACTATTAAACCGGCAACACTAAGGAACAGATTCCAGAGGCCAAAACCCAACTTAGGACGGACAGTTGGGAAAAGAGAAGCTCCAGTACTGAAAAAGGATGCTGCAGAGAACAAGACCGAACTGGGAATAGTCCAACAGGAGAGACCGGAACAGCAGGAGAGTGTACCAGAGACATTCTCCTTCCCAAAAGTAAGGACAGTATTTACTGTGAGAATCACTGTGTTGTGGGACCTTTACTGGCAAGCATTGCTGTTGGTTGTAGCAAACAGCTGGGCTCTTTGTGTTTCTCACTACTTGTCTAAGAGCAGTTTTTTGTTTTCTCCAATGTACCCTGTAGACTTTATTGGTTGCAGTT
This sequence comes from Neoceratodus forsteri, assembly GCA_016271365.2. Taxonomy (NCBI): domain Eukaryota; kingdom Metazoa; phylum Chordata; order Ceratodontiformes; family Ceratodontidae; genus Neoceratodus; species Neoceratodus forsteri. The sequence goes on from CM057454.1 coordinate 512,845,607, forward strand.
TGTAGGATCCCATGCCAGCTGCTGGAGACTGGAACCAGCTTGCAAACCTAAAAATCTATTGTATGGGCCTGGTCTTAAGGATTTAAATAGATGCAGATGGGTTACGCTCCACACCACATCCAGTAGCTGAGATCTAACCTTTCATATAACATCCAGACTTGTAAAATGTGCTCATAAGTTTCTTGAATCTAGCAGCACAATTTGGCCATGCAGAAAAGTATACTATGGATTTGGTACGATACTGTCCCTGGGACTTTTCCTTGCTCTGAGGCTTCATCTTGGCCCCCTTAGCAAATCCTCGGAGCAAGGCGAAGCGTAGGGTGGTATTGTCTGCCTGCTTTTGAGTTATAGTCTCCCTGTTGGATACTTTCAACACTGATGAATTATGGTTTGCGTTAAAATTTAGTCACAGTTGCACAAAAATCGGTAGTATGCTTTTATTTGCCACCAAACTGTGTTGTTTGAGTCAGAGCTTCCCTTCAAGGCTGGCTACATTAGCCCTTGCCTAGTGTGTCCATTACTCGTTAATCACTGCTGGGCTCCTTCCAGGTAATAGCCGGGAGAATCATAGTATCCCCTGGTTGGGCACTTAATATTTAGAGGAATAAATCTGCAAATTTATGAGACGAAAGAGTTCTCAGGCTTGTTTACATTAATCTTGAGGTGCTGCGCCATTTCCAGTGGATCCATGTGGACTGGGCTGGAACATTGGGAGCTGATCAGTTTTCATTCCTCTTGAGTTGCTGTAACAGTGGGGAAACTGAAATGCTGCAAGAGCATTCTGTTCCTCTGTGGACTGTCCCCAGCAACGTGGTTGAGGTCTGAACAGAAACTAGGAGTGGGAGTGAGTTGTTCTTACAATAAATGCTAGCACTGGGTTGTAGAGAGGGAACCAGCTGTAAAAGGTTCATTTTTTAAACAAAATATTCTAAACAGCACTGTGATCAGTAGGAGGCAGAGAGGAAGCAAGCTGTAGGAGTGTGTGAGAGAGGTTTAAAAATCATATATAAATGGGATTGGGGTTGGAGGGATGAAGTTATGTGATCCGCAGTGCTCCATAGCTCCCATGTGTGGGTGTGTATGAAGTGGCTCAGCACTAAACTCCGCACATGAGCTGAAATGTGAAAATGCTGATCTTCATCAAAGATATAGCCTCCAGTAGGCCACACCTTTGGAACTGTAGGACCTTAGCGTCAGGACTACTCAGAAACTGTTGCTAGCCTGGGCCACCCACAGTGACATGCAGCATCATCGCATATACAACAGAGGCGGCCCTGACACACCTCTGGTCTTTCTCCCACCATTGATCATCCTTGTTGTACCTGCTGAGAAACAATGTTGAAATAGCTGTTGCTGTTGGATATTTTCGATTCTGTAAGTATTTTTTCATCATTATATCTATAGTGCCAAAGGACGAAAAGCCTTTGTTCTTGCAGCTGCAGAATCTACAAGGATGACACGATACACAATTTGTGGTGTTGTTTAGGCCTGTCTAACAAAGTGAGGGCATGTAAGATTTGCTAGAATTTCAACCAGGCTACAAGGCAACACTGAGGAAAGACCTTAAAGACTTTCCTCACTCAAAAAGCATTGAAAGTTTGTAGGGAGTACAGGTTCTGCTCTCGTCTCTCCCTCACCATTGACTGAAACTGTCTTCAAAGTCAAAGGAAAAAGAAAGTCTTCGTCGTGAGCCTCCTCTTCTTCCAGCCATAAGCACAAAGATAAGGCTGCTTTGCCGGCAAGGTTCAGGTCGCTGTTGAAATCAGGTACATCCTCGTCAATGCCTACTCCTATGGCATTGACTGAAGCCCACCCCTCTGACTGTGGCTGAGACACCAAGGTCAAGGCTTGGCTCAAGCACTGTCGTACTTAGAATGGATGGTACATTGCCACCATCGTAGGGCTCTGGCTCTTTGGTTCCAGTATTCCTGGACCCTTTTCAGGGTGCCGTCAACTCCCAGGCTGTGCTGGCATTTTCAGACGTGATATATCACCTTATACCATTGATGCCATTGGCAGTAGTTTAGCTGTTGACAAGGCCACCTCATCCAGATCCTTCATTGATGAATTCTAGAAGCATGCTACCAGTTCCTCCTCCTCAGCCACCACCTATGTCGTTGGCTCCTTCGTCATTCCTCATGATGACAGTGAGGTAGAACATAATCGTGACCTCGTGGTCATTGAAGAGGATATAGAGGAGGAATACAGAAGTGAAGAGTAGTTTGAAAAAGGTAACCTGCCCTCTAGCTCCACTCTGTCATCCTGCAACAAGGATTCTGTGGTTTTTACACTGAGGTCTTCCCCTGAAGATCCCTCTTTTCAGGCTATGCTTCAGCAAATGCAGTCTACTACAGACTGGGCCCAGACTACCTGAAAGAGCTTCTGGTTCCGAACTGCCCCGGGTGATCACTCCGCTCGGCTGATGAGGGGTTGTTAGAGATTCCAAGGATTTTCTTAAAAGCCCTTTGGAATTCTCTACCCTGTCAGCTTCAGGAGTGTGTGACCATGGAGGGATTTAAACAGGCCCTAAAGACCCATTTGTGGCATCAAGCCTATTCTGTATGACAATATCTGTATCTTGAATTGTATGAAAGCTTGTATTTAACTGTTTTTATTGCATCCTGTTTTACTTCATTTTATCTTATTGTCAAGGCGCCTTGATTTTTAGAAAAGCGCCCATAAAAAAAGTATTATTATTATGATGATGATTATTACCATGGGCTTTGCTATTGAGGAGAAAGATTCCCTTAAAGGAATCTTACGGAATGTTTTGAGATTGCTTGCACACCTTCCATTATTCCTACTTTATATCCCGCACTAGAGGATGCTAAATTTGCTGCTTGGCATAGGCCTAGTACCCTGCCGGCAGTTCCAAGGATAGGTGATAAACAGCGCCTTGCTCTGTCTGTTAAACCTTATTATGCTGCACAGCTTGAAACTGACCCTGTTGTCATTATGGCTGCTCATGATTGCGCTAGGGCCCCAAGGCACATGAGTACTTTGCCAGATAAAGAATCTAGGAGGCTGGATGTAATGGGAAAACATATTTAGGCCTCAGCATCCTTAGGCCTGCAGATTGCTAATTACCAGGCCCATATAATAAAATATCAGAATAGCCTATGGCGAACTGCACATACTACGGTACAGCCTTTACCTTATGGTCCTGCCAGGACTGACTTGCTTAAAACCATGGCAGCTGGTTCTGAAGTTGGGAAACATCTGCTACATTCAGTATATGATATGTCAGATGCTTCTGCCAGGGCTGCGGCCTCTGGGATCTGCATTAGACATTATGCCTGGCTCAGAGTAGCTGGTTTTGCTACTGATGTGCAATAGGCTGTTTTGAAAGCTCCTTTCATGGTCTCCAAACTATTTTGTAGTGATGCTGAAGATGTACTTCATCACCTTCAGTCCTCCAAAATTACGTTAAGGTCTGTAAAATCCCTTTCTACGGACGTGGATATGATGTACGATTCACACTTCTGGCAGTGTTCCTTTCCTCTTTAATTCCTGGTTCTGCTCCCAGGATCTTCCAGACACGTTCTTTCACGTTCCCATCCATCCGTCCCACTGCCAGTTCCGTGCAGAGGACATGCCCTTTGGCCTCTCCTCGGCTCCCAGGGTCTCCACCAAGTGCATTGTAGTGATGGCAGCCTACCTGAGGCATAGAGGGGTCCAGGTGTACCCCTACCTGGAGGACTGGCTTATAGCAGGTCCCTCTAGGGCGGAGGTGAAGCGATCCAGGGATGTGGCCCTCCAGACCTATTTATCCCTTTGCTTCCTGGTGAACAAGATCAAGTTGGAGCTCATTCTCTTGCAGGAGATGCAGTTAATCGGGGCAGAGCTCGACTCTTGCAGAGCCAGGCCTCGGCTTCCAGTGGAGGCTCTCTCCTCCTTTTCCCGACTCTTTCGGGTTGGGCAGATGAGCCCTGCTCAGGATTTTCTGCACCTGCTGGAAAACATGGCGGCATGCACCAGCATGGTCCATTGGGTCCAGTGGAGAATGCTCTCTCTGCAGAGGGAGCTTGCCCGTCAGTGGTCTCAGAGCTTGGGTCACTGTAACCCAGCTGATGTGGGACACCCTCCAGTGGTGGTTAGTCTGAAACATCTGCAAGAAGGAATTGTATTTGTCTGCCTAGAGCCCACAGTCACCATCACGACCAGTGCCTCCCTGATGGACTGGGGTGCCCACCTGGGGGAACACAGAGTCCACGGACTCTGGAGCCCTGAGGAGTCCTGATGTTATATCAACCTGCTGGAGTTTTGGGCAGTTTGGCAGGCTCTTGACAGCCATTGCTCCACACATTCGGAGTCGGGTCATTCCAGTCCAGACTGACAACACCACGACCATGTACTACCTCAACAAACAGGGTGGGACGCACTCCATTCCTCTGTGCAGGAAAGCTCTTCCCATCTGGATCCTCGTGCTCAGCCTGGACGTCGATCTCCTGGCCATACATGTGGCCGGTATCTCCAACCAACTGGCGGACACCCTCAGCCAGGTGGGCGAGGTGTCTCAAGAGTGATCTCTCCATCCAGAAGTAATGCACATCCTGTTCTCCTGTGGGGCACCCCTCTGGTGGATCTAGTCACCTCCAGGGAGAATGCCAAGCTGAGGCTGTATTGTGCCCACCCTCCTCAGCAGGGAACGCTGTAGGGGGATGCCTTTTGGAGGCCCTGGACCCCAGGCCTCCTGTATGCCTTCCCTCCATTTTCTCTGATCCACAAAGTGCTGATCAAGACCAGGAGGGACAAGGCATGGATGATCCTGGTGACTCCGGGGTGGCCCCACCAGTTCTGGTACTCTGATCTTCTCAGCCTCGGCTGCAGTCTCCCATGGCATCTTCCTCTCCACCCAGACCTGCTGTCTTGCAATCAGTGGAAGGTATTCCATTCAGACCTTCAATCCTGCACCAGACAGCCTGGTTCCTGAGCAGCTAGAGTTCCAGGCTTTGGGTCTCTCTGAAGATGTCTTCACCATGGACAAAGCTTCTCGGAAGGAGTAAACCCGAAAATGCTATACCTTCAAATGGAAAGGGTTCTCCATTTGGTGCCAGGACAAGGGGCTTGACCCCTTATCTTGCCCAGTGGCTAGCATTCTCAACTACCTTTGGTCCCTCTGTCAGTCGGGCCTTCAATCGATGACCCTTAAGGTGCACCTGGCAGCCATCTCTGCATACCGGGCACGGGCTGGTATGCCGTCGGTGGTGCAGGACAAGGTGGTTTGGTGCTTTTTATTTTATTTTTTTTTTTTATACTTTGTGTTTATTAATTTTCTGACTAAACAGTTAACTTCATACTTGCTCATACATGGTATAGGCATATAACAATTACATTCCCAGTACAGAAAAAATGAGTACAGTAGAAACCATGTATTCTGGTACAGTAGAAGATGGGGGGAGTCCTGGACAACAGTCCAATTTATTGACAAAAAGTTCAAAACGTTGACGAAAATTGCCAGCCTCTTCAGTGGCTAAAGGTATATCCAAAAGGTAGAACTTCAAAAAGAAATAATTGCCCAGTACTATGACTGTTATTAGAACCTGGTGCTTGATTATAGGGATAAAGACAAGGAAATTAAACGCACCTCCAATTGCACCCCTTTCTTACACTTGTGACTAACAATCACAGTGTTTCTCCTTAATTTAACCATTTCTCATAACTGTTATATAGAACCCCTTACAACAATTGTGGGTTCTAAAAATGATTTAACAGAGAATTTGTAGCAGCAACCTCGTAAAGCATTTTCCAGACTACAGAGCACGATATCATGACTTTTCCATTACCAGCAGGGATTCTGCAAAAATCCACGTGGCACAGTAGCCACCAACATGTCCTGAGGAAATAACTTTTTAGAGTCTTTGAACTATGCCTTTGAATACCTTATATAATATTTTATGTGCTGAGAACTATTCCCCAACACACCTCCCAACAATAAAAAACAAAAGACTTTGCTTTAAGGGTTTACGCTACTGCAATTAGAACTTTCTATGATTGTCCCCGACTCACTGCTCATGTTTTCTCCGAATCAGAGCTCCGTGGTTCCAGTAGTTCTCGCTGTCCGGCAAACTCCTTCTCCACCTTCTCCATCCAACGGCCAGCATCCTGTAGACTGGTGAACTGCCATGTTTTCCCTAGGCCCCTCAGTCGTCGGTGTACTGCATCGAAAGCTTTGCGTTTTGCCCAAGTTTGATAGGAGAGGTTCAGGTAAAGTTTAATATCTGCCCCATTCACAGTCAAGGGACACACCGCTCTGGCAGCTGCAATTAGCGCATCTCTGATTTCGGAACCTCTTGACCTCAGAAGAACCGTGCGAGGCTGAGTAGGATCTGCGGGGCAAACATAAGGAGATACTCAATAGGTCTTTGTAAGGGCTTCCTACTGAAATCCTAATCCCAATTGTAGATTTTGTTTAAGCCAGTCCACCAAATAATTTAACAGCGATGTCCCCTCAACTCCTTCAGGGAGTCCAACAATCCGGACGTTGCACGCTCGTATCTCATTTTCGAGGGCTTCCATACGACCTCTAAGCTGATTGCTTTCTTTAGTTAAGGTTGCCACTGCAGTCATAGTGGTCACCGTCTGTTTTTCTGACTCCGCCACGGTTCCTGACAAACTCTGGATGGTAGAATCATGTCGCTCAAGTTTTTGCAGGGTTTTCTCGATTTTTGAGTCCAGGGCTCGCATGGACTCGAGCAGTCTGCAAGGGAGGTTCTGTCATTTGCTCTGAGACGGCCGCTCCATTACTATGTGAGGAGCATGCAGCCTTATGAGGCTGGAGCGACGATGTTTTCTGCACTCCCTGTTGTTGCCCCTTCGTTCTACCCATAGCAATTTTGGTATCCACTAATGCAGAACAACTTGCAGGAACAAATTCTGAAGTGCGTTTTCTTAGAGAACTGCTAAATTTTGTGCTTTCTTTCAGTTTTAGCCCCCTCATGTAGGAGAGCTCATGATGGTGCTTCCAGCCTGGAAGATGGCTCTTTAGTGCCCCCATTTGGTGTTTTTTCAAAGGCTTTAACCACATCTCCCCTCTGGTGTGTGAACCACCACCACCTTGAGATTTGTCACTGGTGTTGTCAAAGCTCATGGGCAAGCCATTCAAACTGATGCACAGGTGTGACATGTCTCACCTGTCATGGAAGACCACCTTCCTGGTAGTTATCAAGTCAGTCAGAAGGATCAGTGAGCTCCAGGTGCATTTGGTGGAGGCTCCTTACTTGGTCTTCCACAGGGACAGGATTGTCCGTTGACTCAACCTGAGGTTCTTCCCGAAGGTTGTGTCTTGAGTTTCACCTTAACCAGGTGATAAATCTCCTGGTGTAATTCACCAAGCACACCTCAGAGGCCGAGCATAGGCTCCATACTTTGGATCTGTGGCAGGTGCTTGCCTATTACAAGGAGCACACAGCTAGAGCTCAGGGAGAGGTTTGCCAGCTCTTTGTCACCTACGCTGAAGCCACACCTGGCAGACCGGCAGCTAAGCAGATGATTTGCAGGTGGATTGTTTCCTGCATCGACCTCTGCTATAGGTTGGCGGGTAGGGAGCCTCCCATAAGGCTAGGAGCTCATTCTACCTGTCATACCGCTGCCTTGGTGGCTGCTTCCATGGATGTCCCTGTCGAGGAAATCTGCAGGGCTGCTACCTGGAAGTCAGCACACACCTTCATTGGCCACTACCATATCGACCTTGAGTCATACCGGGATGCTGGTTTTGGGGACTCAGTTCTCCAATCACTGTTCCCTAAATAGGGGGTGTACACCTTGCAACCTCCTCCTGGAGAACTACTAGGAGTCTGCCAGAAGTGTGGATCTGTGCATCATATCTACTTCCCTAGAAAGACCGGTTACTCACCTGTAACAGTAGTTCTATGAGTGGTATATGATGTACATCCACACTGACCCACCCCACTTCCCCTGGCAAGTGGTACACCAGTCTTGCTTCCAGCGGGTAGGATCTGACGTCACAGGGCGGTGCCAAGGGAGTTACTGCCCCGGGTGGGAGGAGCCAACTTGAAGACGCTCTGGCAGGAATTAAAGTGGAAAGGAACACTGCCAGAAGTGTGAATGTACATCATATACCACTCCTAGAACTACTGTTACAGGTGAGTAACCTTACCCTACACCAGCCAGAGGGAGTGGTAGGGGATCTTTTCTTAGGCCTGCTGCCAGAGGTAGCCATACATACTGTCAGCAGGGCCTTGGCAGAAGTGGCGGTACCCTCTTGGGTCCCCGTCCCCTGGTGCCCATGCAAAAGCACCCACAAGAAACCGTTCCAGCTGACCTGCCACCCCCGGTTCTACCTGACTACCTTCCATCTCTTCCCCCAAGCTATTGCCTCAAATAGTGAGAGTTGGTGGCATTCAGAGTGGTGGAAGGAGATCACTACAGATGAGTGGGTTCTTGAAATAGTAGAAAGGGGGCATGCTGTGGAATTGATAGAAACCCCTCGACACCATCCTCAGTCTCTTCCTCTTACCCTCCAAGCCACTTGTCCATTCTAAAAGAGGAAGTCCAGACTCTGTTTCAGAAACATGCTATCGAACCTGTTGCCCCACAATACAGGAAAAAAGGGTTCAATTCTAGGTACTTCCTAGTCCCAAACTGGACAGAAGAGCTGCATTCTGCGGTGGACCTGAGAAACCTCAGTCTGTACAGGAATACAAGAAATTTCAAATGGTACCTCTGCATGCCTTGATTCCCCTCTGGAAAAAAAGAGACTGGCTCTGTTTCCTGGACATGAAGGATGTATCTCTTTCATATCAGGATCATACAGTACCACAGACAATACCGCCACTTCATGCTGGAAGGTGGGCACTGTCAGTTCTGAGTGTTGCTCTTTAGCTTATTCTCTGCTCCGTGGAACTTTACCAAATGTTTAGCAGTGGTTGCAGCAGCCCTTTGCAAGGAGGGGCATGTTGTTCTCCCTTATCTGGATGATTGGCGTCTGAAGGCCAATCCAAGGGAAGGTCTTCTTCACACTCTTTCCCAAACAGTGCAACTGTTCGAGGCGTAGGGATAACAGCCAGTGTGCCAAAGTCGGTGCTGACCCCCTGCCAACACCTACGATACACTGGGGTGGTACTGGACACAGACAAGGGATGTGTCTTCCTGCCACTGGACAGGGCAGACACCTGTATTACTCAGGCACACTTGACACAGAGGAGCCACTACATATCTGCCAGGATAGTGTTGCAACTCCTGGGCTTGATGGCTGTGGCCATAGTAACAGTGCCAATGGCTCATCTCCATATGGGGAATCCCACAGTAGACCCTTTGGGTCTAGTAGGGTCATTGATGGACAAATTGGAACAAATGATTCTCGTCACATCACCATTTCGTCGAGCACTACTATGGTGGATGAACCGCAGCAACTTACTCAAGGATGTGCCATTCCTTGTACCAGCACCTGTCCAGATCCTCACCATGAATGCTTCAGGCCCAGTTGGGATGCTCATCTCGACTCCTTACAGATACAAGGGTCCTGGAACAGAGTGGAAGCTGACCTGCACTAAATGTCTTGGATATGAGGGCTGTCCTATACAGTATCCAGGCATTTCAGAATGGCCTCTGCCCTGGTCCTCAGTTAATCCAGATGAACAGTGTCTGTGTCATGCAGTACATAAACCAACAAGGGGGCACTCCTTCCTATGCAGGGAAGCAATATGAGTGTGATACTGGGTAATGTCTCAAGACCTTCTGCTGTCAGCCGAGTTTCTCCCAGATCTCCAAAACATCTTGGCAGACAAACAAAGCAGGTCTCAATCCATGATTCATGCATAGGATCTATTAACCCCCATGGTAAACGACTACTTCCCAAGATGGGGTTGTCCAGAGTTAGACATTTTTGCATCACCACACACTGCAAAACTGCCGTGTTTTTGCTCACACTAGGGCCTGGAGTTTGTTGGTGACACGCGTTGTCCCTCCCCTCCCCTCTCCCATTCCTCTAATACAGAGGGTTCTGCTAAAAGCTAAGTGTGAAGACTGTTGCTGTCATTCTCAGCTCTCCTCTGTGTCCTCGCCAGGTATGGTTTTCACTCCTGCAACATCTGGTGATAGTGTCAAGTTCCTTTACCTGTGTCAGTCTGCTGTCACAGGACAAGGAGTCTCTGGTCCATCTGGACCTAAAGTCCCCGCATCTTCATGCATGGCTCTGGAAAATGTAGCCATTGTCCATTTTGGGGTTTCATTCAAGGTTGCTGATGTCTTATTAGTGGTGAGAAAGCCTTCTACCAGACGTACTCAGTTCTTGAAATGCAAAGAACTGTTTGCTGCCATATTGGTCGTTGTGCAAAAAGATGAACAAAGTAGGTGATTTGATGCCTTTTATTGGACTAACAAGAGGTTAACAGAATTTATAAAATGGGCATCAAAAATCCAGAATGCTGATTGGCTAAAACCTAGTTTTAGCCGTGTCCTTATCAGCACGTATTGTGCCAACCGGCACTAATTCAGCTAAGCTGACCACACCACAGAAAAATATCACTGTCCCCAACAGCATCGTTCTGAAAAAATGACCCGCAGCTCGCTGCCACGCTAACCAGATCTACAAGCATTCCTCCCTAACCTGCAGACTACTCGCCACGCTAACCAGATCTACAAGCATTCGTCCCCTAACCTGCAGACTACCCCTGTGTCTTCATCCTCAGCCAACACAATCCCGAATTTTTTTTTATTTCAAAACTTACTCTGACCTTTTCTTTTTTGTTTGCCAGCTGAAGAAACCGAAACTGACTGTTGACCTCTCGCTGAATTTGGCACTTCAACAGAACAGAGAAACACCTGTAATTCCTTCCGACTATGAACCAACACATAAAAACTACATTATTCATCCATCCTTCCTCACAGAAAAAGTTTTTCACCGACCCGATGTCTAACGATTAACGGAAAACCGAAGTGATACTTCAGTGATCAAGGTCAGCGATAAATATCGCCAGCAAACTAATTTTTCAGACAGTAAGCATAAGTCCACAACCATCAGCACACTTAAAAAAATGACACATCAGAATAAAAAGAATAAATAAAGTAATAAATCAGCAAAGCAGAGTGACCTAGAGATCAACTGTGGGGGGTCCTCACCATTACCCTTGCTTCACTCAATGATCTGCATCTGAAAGCAAGCTGTGAAACAAAAAAAACACAATAAAATAAATCTAACAACTAAAAGAACATGGGGAAGGGTTACAACTTCAAATCCCACCCTGCCAATGAAACACTATTGAAACTCACATAATGAATGGAACTATTTTTCTAGTATTTCAAATCTTAAAGTTTTTTTTATACTCTTCAGTCCTCTAATTTTTTCATTATTTTACCATGAAATACTAAGCAGCCCATTTTATAAGCGCAATAACACACTCCGAGGTGTGGGTTACGTGCTGATAAGAGCATGCCTAGGGGCATAAGGCACTGCGCAAGCGCCTCATGCCTTAGCACACCCCTAGGCGTGCTCTTATCAGCACGTAACCCACACCTCGTCATGTGTTATTGCTTACTTAAGCTTTTGAGCTACACAGAGCTCTTTTCATCAGAAAAATAACAGGCTATACAAAGAAACTACTTTAAATACATTGGATGAAATTGGTTAAAACGCTTTTACACATGGATGTGACAGTTCTGTTGATAAAGAAGGAGAATAATTGGATATTATGCAGAGACAAAAAAAACATTCTTTAAAATAGTTGGGTATAAATCAGATCCTGTCCTTGGATGGAAATAAATTGTTTGTTCTAGGGACATGGATATGTTGTTCATCCACACTGTCTGGCAGGTATCCTTGCCGCTTTAAATCTTGCCGGAAGGTCTTCAAGCTGGCTCCTCCCACCCACCGGGGTGGTAAAACTCTCGGCTCCGCCCCATGACGCCAGATCTTCCTTACCGCTTGGAAGCTCAGGTTCCCTCCTTAATGCTCTGCGTATAAGACTGGTTCCTATTTCTTCGGTTTTCCAAATTTAAAGGTTTTTTGCATTATAGACTTCAGTCTTCTATCCCTCGCGGCTGCGATGGACAAATCGACTCCCGGTTTTCGGCAGTGCCCTTGCAGGCAGAAGATGTCTCGGACGGATCCGCACTCCACGTGTGTCTACTGTTTAGGCCTTGAGCACGACCCGCAGGCTTGCGACCTGTGCTCTTCCTTCTCAGCCCTCGTCCTCGAAGCCGTGCTGCCTGCTTACAACTGGGGCGCCCGAGAAACGCTTTCTCCGGTAAAGTCAAAGAGGCCGGTCGGCGGTTTCACAAGCGGCGGGCTCAGCGGATCAGCTAGAGCAGATGATCGCTCAAGAGGAGGTGCGTGCTGGCCGCATCTTTCCTCGACGCTGCATTTATCCCGCTCTCCATGGGTTCCTCACAGCTTCCTTTAAGGAGCTTTGTCTGTCCCTCTCCACTAGAGGAGGGACCAATATCTGCTGGACCTTCTTCTCGGTCCAAAAAGAAAGACAAGGGTAAGTCCTCCGTCGACACTCTTGGGAGGCGGAAAGGTCCCTCTCCCGAGTTGTCGGCCATCGACTTGATCGATCATTCAGCTCCGGCCACTGGTCTCACGGTGTCCCGTCAGGTCAGTTGACAGAGACTCCCGTCAGACGCAGTCGAGATCTTTCTCGACCTGTTGGACGGGTTGTCGATCGCGGCCGAAAATCCCTCTCCCTATTCCCTGGTGGGAGTTGAGGATCCCGCTGGCTTGCCAGTGCCTCCGGTTCCGAGCCCTCAGGTGAACCCTCCGAGCCGAGGAGGAGCGGTTCCACCGTCCCCTCCCGCACTGTCCTCGGAAGGCGAGGTTCTCGGTCTCGGACTTCTTGGCGGTCCAGCCGATCCCACCGTCATAGGCGGTTTAGGTCTCGGCACCTCGGTAAGCGCGCGCCCTCATCCTCGTCCTCCTCCTCGGATGAGGAGGCTCGCGTAAGTTATCGGCACGTTACGAGGACCTCATGTGGCAACAGCTCCTTCTGACCGGGAACAAGCCGACGCCGTCGCCTTCCCCGGCCATTAAGTGGCTGTCACCAGAGCGGCCGAAACAACCCCTCGTTTTACCCGAGGAGCCTGTTCCCAGGCCGGTTGTTCAGCCAAAACCAGCTGCCCCACCGATTCCAGTGGAACCTCCGCCTCCACAGCCGCTGTTTGGGGCTCCGACCAAGAACTCTCGGTCGCTCAGGGTCTGCCCCATAGGCTGTCTGTCACCCTCACTCCCGATCGCCCTCGGCAGGTGGAGGGTGGCTCAGGCCCGAGGCAGCTCTTTGCAGACTCTTCTGAGTCCGATGACGATTCCTCCCTTTTCTCCAAGCGAGTGGACTTGGAGTCCTCAGGAGGTCATTCGCTGGACGACAGCCCTTCGTCCTTCCTGGGTTTGCTCAGGCTCATCTCGGAGTCCACTGGGATGCAGCTCGAGCCCGTATCCAAGCGGGCCAAGTATCCCCTCACGGAGATATTGGACCGAGGGGATTCCCCTACGGAGGCCTTTCCTGTGGCTGAGGCCATTGTGGGCCCGGCCTTGGAGCTGTGGCAGCTCCCTGCTTCCTGCCCTGCGCCTTTGGCCAGGATGGCCAGGAAGTATGTGGTCCCTACCGGTTCCCTGTCCAGTTTCTCAGAACATCCCTCAGCCGAGGGGTTAGTTACCGACAGCGTTTTCCGGCGTGCCGGAAATGCTAGGGACATGGACAAACCTCCCGACAAGGAGTCCAAGAAATTGGACTATGCTGGGCGAAAAGTCTACGCTGCGTCCTCCCTTGGCCTTCGTCAGGCAAGCTCGGCCGTGCTTATGGCACATTTCTCCCATGCCCTGTTGGGCTCCCTGGACGAGGTAGTCCCTCATCTCCCGGCTGACCTGCAGACCACGGTTAGGCAGGTGCGGGACCAGGGCAGGGCAGTGGCCAAGCAGCAACTTCAGACTGCTCTGGACATTGGAGACTCATGCGCCAGGTCGGTCGCGGCCGCAGTGGCTATGCGCCGTCGGGCATGGCTGAGGATATCCACCTTCACAGCGGATACCCAGCACAAATAGGCGGATGTCCCCTTCCTGGGGACCGACCTCTTCGGCCCTGGAGTGGAAGGCCACCTCCAGAGGATCGAAAAGTCCAATGCCACCTTGGACTCGGTCTCATCCGCTCAGAGGGACAAGGGCCGCAGATCGCAACCCAAGCCCTTTCGTCCGTCTGCGCCCCCGGCACGTCTGGCCCAGCAACACCAGGGCCAGCAGGCTCGCTCTTGGCGTCCCAAACCCAAGTCCGCGGCTTCCTCCTCCAGGAAGCAGGGAGGTAAAGGCCCAGGTGGTCCCTCGGCCGGTCCCTTCTCCAAGCCTGCACAGTGACAGGTTGAGGGGTGTCGCCCCCAAGCTCGTCACCTCACCCCAGGTTCCCCCCGTGGGGGGACGGCTCTGGTTCTTCCTTTCTGCCTGGTCTGCTATTACCACAGACCGGTGGGTGTTGGAAGTGGTAGGAAAGGGCCTGCCTCTGGAGTTCGAGCAGGCCCCACCCTTCAAACCGCCGCACCTCGGGGGCCTCGGGGTCCGAAGCTCCGCTGTCAGCTCGCCGAGCCGACACGCTCTTCCCGAGAAGGAGGTGATAAGAGAGGTGGCGGACCCTCCCTCAAACCCGGGTTCGTGTCCAGGTACTCCTGGTTCCAACGGACGGGGCTGGCGCCCATTCTCGACCTACACGACCTAAACAAGTTCCTAAGGTCTCAAACCTTCAGGATGGTCACTCTGGCTCAGATAATACCATCCTTGGAACACGGCATGTGGTTCTGCTCTCTGGACCTACAGGACACGTTCTTTCACGTCCCTATCCGTTCGTCCCATCAAAGGTTCCTTCCGCTTTGAGTGGAGGGATCCCTTTTCGAGTTCCAAGCCATGCCCTTCGGCTTATCTCCAGCTCCCAGGGTCTTCACCAAATGCATGGCAGTGGTGACAGCATTCCTGGCGCGCCGAGGGGTCCAGGTTTACCCTTACCTGGACGATTGGCTGATAGCAGCCCCCTCCAGACAGGAGGTGGAGCGGTCCAGAGATCTGGCCCTCCAGGTTTGCTCTCAGGTCGGCCTTCTCATCAACGAGGCCAAGTCGGAACTCGAGCTGAAGCAGGTTATTCTTTTCATCGGGGCAGAGCTACTGACCTCTTTGAGTCAGGCACGGCTCCATGACAGGGTCGAGGTTCTTCCTCCTTGCCCAATCATTTCTGGCTGGGCACCGCGCCCTGCCCAGGACTTCCTGCGCCTCCTGGGTCTCATGGCGGCCTGTACCAGCGTGGTCCATTGGGCCCGTTGGAACATGCGCCCCCTTCAGTGGGGGCTGGCCAGCCAGTGGTCCCAACGCTGCGATCCATTGGACCAGCTAGTGACGGTGACCCAGGGGATGTGGAACGCTCTCCAGTGGTGGACCATTCCAGTTCATCTGCAGGAGGGCATCCCGTTTGTCCGCCCCGAGCCGACGGTCTCTCTATCGACCGATGCCTCTCTGATGGGTTGGGGTGCCCATCTGGGGGAACACCGAGCGCATGGCCTCTGGTCCCCGAGGTCGATGCCACATCAACCTGCTGGAGCTCCGGCGGTCCGCCTAGCTCTCACCGCCTTTGCTCCGTTCTTGAGGTCAAGTGGTCCGGGTCCAGACGGACAACACCACGACCATGTACTATCTAAACCGCCAGGGCGGGACACGCTCCATGCTTCTATGCAAGGAAGCTTCCACATCTGGTCACTGTGTGCAGCCTGGAGGCGGATCTCCTAGCCATTCATGTGGCGGAGCTCCAACACCCTGGCCGATGCCCTAGCCGGATAGGGGCTGCGCCCCACAGTGGTCTCTCCTGCCGGAGGTAGTACAAGATCTATTCTCCCATTGGGGCACACCTCAGGTGGACCTGTTTGTCTCCAGGAGAATACGGGCTGAGGCTGTTCCATGCCCGCCCCCCTCAGCAGGGATCGCTGCAGGGGGATGCCTTCTCGAGGCCGTGGACCCCAGGCCTCTTCTACGCCTTTCCCCCATTCCGCTTGATGCACAAGGTGCTTCTCAAAGCAAGGAGGGACAAGGCGCAGGTGATTCTGATGGCCCCAGACTGGCCCCGCCAGTACTGGTACCCAGATCTCCTCAGCCTCAGCTCCAGGCTCCCGAGGCAGCTTCCAGCTCGCCCGGACCTGCTCTCAGTCAATCAGGGGAAGGTATTCCATCCGGACCTTCAATCCCTGCACCTGGCTGGCCTGGTTCCTGAGCTCAGAGTTCCAGGCCTTGGGTCTTCCGACAAGGTCCTCAACATAGTTGAGGCGTCCCGAAGGAGTCGACCAGAAAATGTTACGCCTTCAAATGGAAAAGATTTTCCATTTGGTGTCAGGACAAGGGCCTGGACCCTTCCTCCTGTTCCTTGCGAGCATATTGGACTACCTTTGGTCCCTTTCTCAGCAAGGGCTAGGTCATGACCCTTAAGGTGCACCTGACAGCCATCTCTGCTTACGGCGTGGGCCGGAAGCAGTGGTATGCAGGAGAAGGTGGTCTGGCGCTTTTTCAAAGGCCTGATCACATTTCCTCCGGTGCAGAACCTCCACCTCGTGGGATCTACTGCTGGTACTGGCAAAGCTCATGGGCAAGCCATTCGAACCAATGCACAGGTGTGAACTCTTCACCTGTTGTGGAAGACCGCCTTCTTGGTGGCTATCACGTCAGCCAGAAGGATGGGAGAGCTCCAGGTGCTCTGCACGAGTCTCCTTACCTGGTCTTCCACAGGGACAAGAGTTGTCCTCGCCCCCACCGAAATTCCTTCCGAAGGTGGTGTCGGAGTTTCACCTTAATCAGGTGTTGACTCTGCGGTGTTCTACCCCAATCACACCTCGGAGGCCGAATATAGGCTCATACTTTGACCCCAGAAGGGCCGCTATCATAAGGAGCGCACGGCTGAAATTCGGGGAGAGGTTCGCCAGCTGTTTGTCACCTACGCTGAAGCCGCACCTGGCAGACCTGCAGCCAAGCGGACGATAGGCAGGTGGGTCACCTCCTGCATAGATCTCTGCTATAAGTTGGCGGGCATGGAGCCTCCCAGAGGGATAAGAGCTCATTCTACCCGCCATACTGCTGCATCGGTGGCTGCTTCCAGGGACGTCCCTATCCAGGAAATCTGCAGGGCTGCTACCTGGAAGTCAGCACACACCTTCATCACCCATTATCACACCGACCTTGAGTCACGCCGGGATGCTGGTTTTGGGGCCTCGGTTCTCCAGTCTCTATTCCCTAAGTAGGGGGTGTGCGCCTTGCCTCCCTCCTCCCGGAGAACTGCTAGGAGTCTGCCAGACAGTGTGGATGAACAACATATCCATATCCCTAGAAATACAGGTTACTCACCTGTAACAGGAGTTCTAGGAATGGTATATGTTATTCATCCACACGACCCACCCGACCTCCCCCGGCTTCGACGCACAACCTGAGCTTCCAGCGGGCCAGATCTGGCGTCATGGGGCGGAGCTGAGAGTTTTACCACCCGGGTGGGTGGGAGGAGCCAGCTGGAAGACCTTCCGGCAAGATTTAAAGCGGCAATGATACCTGCCAGACAGTGTGGATGAACAACATATACCATTCCTAGAACTCCTGTTACAGGTGAGTAACCTGTAATTATTTAACTGACTCCTTGGAAGCAGAGACTAAGAGAGAGCGAGAGAGAGAGTGTGTGAGTGTGTGTGTGTGTGTGTCTCAAAAGATAAAACCAAATAAATATATATATATATATATATATATCCACAAGAACACAGTAGACACAAAGAATAATCAGATATATAAACAGAACCATGTTAATATATAGTCACAATAAAAATATATAACAAATGTAAGACATACTATATATGAAAAATGATAATATGCACAGGAAATGCCTTTGTACTCTTACCTGAGGTAAGAAAAAGGCAGTTGTCAGTTTAAATTTTGTAACAGGTCATGAACTAAGATTCACATTTATTCCATTATTAAATGTATTGAGAAGAAAAGGAAGTCTGACCTCATAAGCCCACCTTTCTTGTGTATTTCTGAAGTGTCCTTTGAGAACCTGGACAGCGAGGTCAGAGACCGAGTGATCAGGTTGAAAGAAATGTTGTCCCACTGGATTTTACAGTATTTTTCACTTTAATGTCATGCCAGTGTGAGTTAATTCAGGTTTGAAGGGGCTGTCCGGTTCCCCCTCATAGCCTGCATATGGTTCTTGCGATGGATATAATGCACAGTGTTCTAGGATACACATGTATAATTCCCCTGTATCTTGAATTGCTTATTTTGGAGGATGTTGATAAAGTCTGAAGTGGAAATCTGCTCACATTTCTTACATTCTTACACTCGCTTATTTCCGATATATTGATGATTTATTAATAATTTGGGCAGAATATATTCACACATTTAAAGAATTTCATCAGGAACTTAACATCTCCCCTCCATTAAACTGCCCCTGGTGTACTCTGATATCAGCGTCATTTTCCTGGACAGCACAGTTACCATCAAAGATGGAATCTTGCAGAGCTGTATCTACAGGAAACCAACAGACAAGAGAGAGATACACCTACACAAAAACAGGAATTACCTAGGCACAATAAAAAATCTGCAGCATAGTCAAGTGCTTTGATACCACTGAATCTGTTCGAGCAAGGAAGACAGAGATAAACACCTGGTTACACTGAGAAAAAAAACATTTAATGAACAGGGACTTCTCTAATGGAGTTGACAGAGCTGTGGAACATGCTACTCTTATGCCAAAAGAACAACTGCTACAGTATAAAGAAAAGATCACCACTAACCGGATATTTTTTGGTTGTTACATACAGCTCTGATTTGGAGCCCCTTTGTAAAATTATTAAGGACCTACAACCAATATTCGGTAACAATGATACCTTGAAATGTATCGTCCAAGAACTACTTTCACTATGTGTTAACACATCCCTCGGATCCACTCGTTGCTGAAAACGAGTGGTTTCCTGCGTCTTCAGCTGGAGTGAGAACAGTGAAGTGAAGCTGACCTGTTCTGGTTCAAGCTGAAGGCAAGTGAAACCACTCGTTTTCGGCAACGAGTGGCTCCGAGGGATGTATTAATATATTACTGATTGAGAGCGATCAATAATATATTTAAAAAAGATAAACTCAGAACATGCCCGTTTCCAGGGCATCTGCATGTGAGACACTCTTCCCGGAATAAGAGTGCCTCACGCGCAGAGGAAAGGAGCGCTTCGATTGGTCAGGAGTGCTCCCTCAATCTATAACGTCTTTCAGACAACCACCAAACTTATCCAGCCTGACTGTCAGGAGCAACATATGCCTGACTATAACAGCAGAACACTAGGAGAGACTAAACCCTGCAACATTCTTAAATGTAAGACATATGACCACATTTCCACTTCAGACTTCATTAACAACCCCCCCCGAAACAAGCAATTCAGGATCCAGGGGAATTATACATGTGTATCCCAGAATGCTGTGTATTGCATCCAGTGTAAGAAGTGTCCACATACAGGCTGTGAAGGGGAAAACAGGCAACCCCTTCAAACACAGACAACACAAATGTACTCACAGAGGCATGCCATTAAAATTAAATATATAGGAGGGAAATGAGGAGACACTTTTTTACGGAGAGGGTGGTGTCTGGGTGGAACTCATTGCCAAAGCAAGTGGTATGATGTAGAACAGTGGGCTGCTTCAAAAGGGAATGGGACAGGATAAGGGGGAAGGTCACTGGAGGAAAGGGGGTGGGAGGGGCAGCTGCAGTATAAGGGCTGCTAGCTGCACAATCAAGCACACCTGATAGACCATAAGGACTTTATCTGCTGGCAATTTCGTATGTTCATATGTATGTTTGTATAAAAATACTGTAAAGCAGTAGGACGACATTTCTCTCACTCTGATCACTCCGTCTCTGACCTCTCTTTACTGGTTCTCAAAGGACACTTAAGAAATGCACAAGAAAGGCGGGCTCATGAGGTCAGGCTTAATTTTTCTTTTAATACATTTAATAATGGAATGAATGTGGACCTTAGTTTCATGACCCATTACAGAATTTAAACTGACAGCTGCGTTTTGTTCTTGCCTCAGGTACAGTACATAGACATTTCCTGTGCCTGTTATTAATAGATATTATGTCTTGTATTTGTTGGATTTTTAGTTTGTCTTTATACATTAACATGGCTCTCTTTATATGTTTGATGATTCTTTGTGTCTGCTGTGTTCTTGTGCAGCTGAGATTTATACACTCCTAAGTGCTTCTGAGCATGTGCACGCACACACAGTCTGCTTCCAAGGAGCCAATTAAGCAATTGACAATTTATAGGAATTGTGCTGTCATATTCCATTCATGCAGAGGATCCGATGTATACCAAACTATGATTTCAAAGACGTGCGTGTGTGTGTGTTTTATCAACAGAACTGTCACATCTGTGTGTAAAAGTTTTTTTTTGTAGCAATTCTACCCAGTGTACTTAAAGTGCTTTCTTTGAATAGTCTGTCATTTTTCAAATGAAGAGCTCTGTGTAGCTTGAAAGCTTAAATTCTGTAAATCTCTTGTTCATCCAGTCAAAGGTATCAAATCACCCACTTCGTTCATCCTTTGAAATGCAAGCATTTCACTTGTGATATGCTTCCAAGAATATGGACCCTTTTATGTGTCTTGTGAATTCTGTTCTGGCATACTTGCTTTCACTATCTGATACAGGCCTGCAGTATTCCTCTGTGAGGTGTAGTTGTCTGCCGTATCAGCATTCCATGCCCCTACTGATGGCCATATGGTTGCCCAACTAGAAGTGACCTGTACTTTTCTGAAAGGTATTCTTCATACGAAACCTCTTATCTGTAATCCAGTCCCCCGTTGGGACTTGAATTTCATCCTTGAAAAAATTACTTTGGCTCCTTTTGAGCATGCTGCAACTTGTGACTTACATTTTCTGTCACGGAAAACATTATTTTTAGTTGCCATGACCTCTTCTTGAAGATTTTCTGAACTTCAGGGTTTAGTGAATGTTGAGTGATCCTCCTGATTTGACTTTTCATAAAAAAAGCGTCTCTTTACATACAACCCCTAAGTTTTTATTAAAGGTGATATCAAAATTTACACTGAACCACACAACACACATTCCAGTTTAGTACCCTGAGTATGCCAGCCAGGGTGAGGCATTGCTCCACACACCTGATGTACACAGAACACTGAGATTGTATGATCTTACTTGGAGAAACAGCTCTTGCAACATGTTACACCAATAGGACTGAAGCTGGCAGACGCCAGGACCCCATGGAAAAACTCTAGCTAGCAGTATCCAGCGGGGACCACCCCGGACGTCGGTCCTGCCCCCGATGTCAGGCATCGTATAACGGGGCGGTCCATCAGAATCCCCAGTTCTTTTCCCGCCGTCGACTCACCAGCATCGGCCTCACAGTCCTACTCTAGCGTACGACGACTAGAACTTTCCAGTTTACCACTAAATGTCGGCATCTCCAACTCCTTCTTCAGAAGGACATCATTCCAAATGTGTCTGCGGCAAACAGATCCCTTTCAAGGATCCTCATTCATCCTGCCTGCAGTGCTTAGGCCTGGAACACAACACCAAGGCCTGCTCCGTCTGTCAGGGGTTCAATAGTCGCACCAGGATCCACTGCCAGAAGGCACTTCAGGGGTTTCTCTTGGAAGAAAAGTTAAGAAGTATGGACAAAAACCCTGCCTCCAGAGGTGAGTCTACCTCTAAGTCCCACAAACACCGGGACTAGCATCGGGAGAAGGCCAGGTCCAGATCCCCTAACCGGACCTCGGACTCGTGCACCAGCTCAGGCTCCACGCGCTTAGACCGCTCTCCCTCCAGGGCTCGCTCTCAGCCCCCTCCAGTGAAGGTCAAGTCTTCAGGCAGCACTTCGACTTCTCTGCATGCCATCAAGACTTCCAGGCCTTCGGCTTCCTCAACTCCTTCCCGGGCCTCATCAAAGTCTTCAGACCGTAGCCAGTCCAAGTCTTCGTCAGAGAGAACGCCGGGACCCCAACACCAGATCGGTCTCCGAGCCTCCCAGGGGTCCGGATCCCTCTCTCAAGAAGACTAAGGACCTGACGTCCCTAAAATGGATGACGGTCAAGAAGAGGGCTTCTGACCCTTCATCGGACAAACGCCTGTTGGACCAGACATCGGCTAAGCACTCGACGACGGCGGCTAAGCACCCGATGTCAGTGAGACGTTCACCAGAGCCGAAGACTGCCTCCCCGTCACCGGTGGACACCGGTCGCCGGAATTCTACAGAGGAGGACCTGACGTTGCCTGATGAGCAGGCAGGCGACAACTAGGACGTTGGGCTTCCACAGGAGCCTTCACCAATCCCGGAGACGCCTTCAGACCCGACGCCCAATACCGGCGCCAGACCACCGGCGCCAGGTCCGTCGTCCGGTATGAATATTCAAGAGGTCAAAGTTCTGTTTACCTTTTGGTGGGACACAATAAAGAAGGATGTGGTCCCAGTCAAACCTCCTCCTCCTACTCCTTCACCTCCTACTCCCCCCTCCTCCACCTCAGGGGCCAGCAGGAAGACCACCAACCCCCAAGGAGCACACTCCAACTCCTAGGGGAAAATCCAAAGAACGGAGGAGGCCCCCTTCAAGATCTCCCTCAGGGTCTTCCAGTCCTAAGCAACCCAGACATAGACGGTCCACTCTGCCAGGGGAGGATTCTAGACCTGACACTTCAGATACCTCCAGGTCTCCTTCTCCAATCAGCATCCCATCACCTGACCCACAAGACCTGCCCAGGTCACCTCCAGATGATCCCTCCTTTTCCGAGATCATGAGGCACATCCTGGAGAACATGGGATGGGATTCAGAAGATCTCGACCCCGAGAGACAGCGCCTAGCCCATTACCTTCGGCAGAAGGACCCTAAACCTGTGCTGGTACCACCCTTGGTGGACATCTTCACGGATGTCACCAAGGCTGCGTGGAAGCATCCGCACACCACCCCCACGGTGCCGAGGAAAGCTGACCGCCAGTACAGGGCTCCGACAGAGGACCAGTACTTTGCGCAACAACCTCTGGCTGATTCCCTGGTCATTACGGCCTCTCATGATAGGTCCCAATGACCACAGCATCTGAGCACACAGTCACTGAACCAGGAATCCAAGCAGTTGGATGCCCTGGGGAGGCACATGTATGCGGCTGCTACATGCTCCATCAGGTCCCTGAACTATCTGTCTCATATGGTTCAGTTTCAGAATGCCCTGTGGGGAACAGGGTCAGGACCTAGTTGATAAACTACCAGATGGTGAGCAGAAGGTGGAGTTCTTGAACCTCCTCCACACAGGGTCAGATGTGGGGACCCAAGTGCTACGAGCCGCATATGATTCTGTGGGGAGCAGCCTCAGGTGTCTGTCTCCGGAGACACTCCTGGCTCCGTGTCTCCAGTTTTACGCCGGACATGCAGAAGAGTATCCTCGACGTCCCTTACAACGGAGAGGTCCTGTTTAGTGAACCCTCTGAAAAGGTCATCACCAAGCTTCAGGATGCCGGGAAAGCAGTAAGGTCTGTACAGGCCATGTACAGATCCAAATCTGGTTCCTTTCATAGGAACCAGAACCGTTTTCGCTGCCGGCAACAATGACAGCAGCCACATTCCGGCCAGCAAACAAAGGGGCACCTTCCACTGTAAGGCCCAACCTAAATCTACCCCAGGCAGAGGTCAGCGGTATACCAAACCGGCCCAGCCTGCGGGAACCAATGCTGCCACAGCATGACTCCTTCCCAGCCCCCGCCCCTCCTCTGGATTAACGGACAGAAAAGGTTGGGGTCGCATCGCTCGCTACTTTTCAGGGTGGCAGTCGATTACCACCGACCGGTGGGTACTTCAAATGGTCAAGAGAGGTCACTTTATAGAATTCCTCGACCATCCACCGTCAAGACCTCCCCTGCTTTCCCGTTATTCGGGTCAGCACGCACTGCTCATACAGCAGGAGGTGCTCGCGCTTCTAGGAAAGTAAGCTATAGAGCACGTACCAAGGAACCAGAGAGAGGTACCTTTCTGGTTCCCAAAAAGACAGGAGACCTCCATCCGATACTGGATCTCAGCGATCTCAACGCTTCGGTCCTCTACAAACGCTTCTGCATGGTGACCCTTCCTGGTCTGATACCCATGCTCAAGCAGGGCGCCTTCCTAGTGTCATTGGACATGCAAGATGCCTACCTGCACATACTCATTGCTCAAGCGCACAGGAAGTTCTTGCGCTTTGAATTTCTAGGTCGCCATTATCGGTTCCGAACCCTCCCTTCGTACTGTCATCGGCACCTCGGGTGTTTACGAAGTGCATGGCAGTCATAGCGGCTGCTCTAAGGAGACAAGGCCACTACATGTTCCCCTACCTGGATGACTGGCTCCACATGGCACCCTCTCGGGAGGCTGTGATGTCTGCAATTCATTGTACTCAGTCCCTATTCAGGACGTTGGGCATCATTATCAATCAGGAGAAGTCACGCCTGATGCCGTCACAGAATCTGCAGTTCATAGGTGCAGTTCTGGACACCGTCAAGGGGAGAGCTTTTCTGCCCCAGGACCGAGTGGAACACATCAGATCCCTCATCAGGGACATCTTGGCAAAAAGAAGACTGTCCCAGCCAGACTGGTCCTTTGCCTGCTCGGACACATGGCTGCGGCCATTGCAATAGTCTCGCTAGCCTGTCTCAACATGCAGGTGACCCAGTGGATGTTACGGGTTCAGTGG
Organism: Neoceratodus forsteri; assembly: GCA_016271365.2. Lineage (NCBI taxonomy): Eukaryota > Metazoa > Chordata > Ceratodontiformes > Ceratodontidae > Neoceratodus > Neoceratodus forsteri. The sequence goes on from CM057454.1 coordinate 512,870,276, forward strand.
GATCAGAAGCAAGACCATTTGCAGTTTCCAATTCGGATCACGAATGCCGTAATCTGGGATTGGCAGTGGTGGCTAGATTCAAAGAACCTGTTGGCAGGGTTCCTCTTCATTGCGCTGTCTTCGATTGTGACGCTCTCCACGGACACATCAGGTTTCGGTTGGGGAGCACACCTCGACAGGGTAAGGTCTCAGGGCTCGTGGACACCCCTGGAAGCTCATCTCCACATAAATATTTTGGAAATGAGAGCAGTTCTTCATGTCCTGCAGGCCTTCCAGTCAGAGATCCCACCCGGGTACTCTCCTGTTACAAACAGACAATACTGCGGTGATGTATTACCTCTACAAACAAGGAGGCACTCATTCCTACCCACTTTGCAGGGAGGCCATGAGGGTGTGGGATTGGGTTCTGCAACACGGCGCCAACCTCACTGCTGTTCATATCCCAGGAGTGGACAACGTCATTGCAGACAGCCTGAGCCACTCTCAGGCCAGAGTCCACGAGTGGGAACTACTCCAGGAGGTTGTAGCGGATCTATTTCACAGATGGGGCACACCAGAGTTAGACCTTTTTGCATCCCCATCCAATGCAAAACTGCCCAATTTCTGCTCGCAAGATCCAGGGCCTGGTGTTTTCTGGCGAGATGCAGTGTCCCTCTCCTGGACTGGTAGATTCCTCTACGCATTTCCTCCCTTCCCATCGACCCAGAGGGTCTTGTTAAAACGCCGCAGAGAGTAGGCAATGCTGATACTTATCGCGCTTTTTTGGCCCAGACAGATTTGGTTCCCTCTGCTACACCAGCTGTCCCAGGAACCTCCGGTGCCTCTGCCAATCAGCTCTCACTTATTGTCCCAGGAGGCAGGATCTTTGGTCCATCCAGACCTTCAATCTCTGAACCTGCCTGGCTACTAGAGACATAGCTATCATGCGGTATGGGGTCTCACAAGAGGTAGCAGATGTTCTAGCAGCTGCTAGAAAACCAGCCACTCATGCCACATATGCCAATAAATGGGGCAGATTTTGCCTTTGGACTCAAGCACGAGGTTTTTCCCCAATTGTTTGTCTGGAAAGGTCGGTCCTGGACTACCTCCTGTCTCTCTTCCAGGCAGGCTTGGCCTACTCCTCTATTAAAGTACACCTTTGTGCAATCTCAGCCTATCACACACCTATAGGCCGACATCCCATAACTCAGTTGGACACAGCACGGAGCCTTCCTGAGAGGTGACCTCCACCTTAGACCTCCGATTAAGGATCCTATTCCTCCATGGGATTTACCCTTTGTCCAGGAGCAGCTCACGCTGCTACCTTTTGAACCAGCCGTGGATTGCGAGCTATGTCTCCTAACATGGAAGACGTTATTTTTAGTTGCCGTTACTTCGGCCAGAAGGATTTCTGAACTTCACGCACTGATGTGCAAAGAACCTTATTTGGTTTTTCACAGGACAGAGTGTCCCTAAGAACAAATCCAAAGTTTCTACCTAAGGTGGTCTCAGCCCTCACCCTCAATCAGGACATCGACTTAACAGTGTACTTTCCTAAATACTCTAATAGAAGAGAGGCCCTGTTGCACACTCTAGATGTGCATAGGTGTCTAAGATACTAACTGACTAGAACCAGGCACCACCGTAAATCTGATCAGCTTTTCGTCTCCTTCGCCCATGGGATGATTGGAACTCTGGTTTCTAAACAATCGCTGTCCAGGTGGCTCATCCATTGTATCACGTTCTGTTACCAGAAATGCAACAAACCTTTACTGGGCGCAGTTAAGGGTCATTCCACAAGGGGGATGGCTACCTCCTTTGCGGCCATGAAGAACATGTCCACCTCAGCCATCTGCGCAGCAGTTACTTGGAGCACTGTGCACACCTTTATCAGGCATTATAGCCTGAATGTTGCATCATGGCAAAAAGCTGGTTTTGGTCTAGCAGTCCTTCAGGGACCCCTATCCTAGGCTTTGGTCCAACTCGCGATCTCTTCCTAGCCTCCTCCCACCTTCGAGGGATTTCCAGTATTGCTTGGGAATCAGTCCTAATGGTGTAACCTGCTGCAAGAGCTGTTTCTTGAAGTAAGATAGTACAGTTACGTAAGAACTTACCGTAACAGTAGATCTTCGAGAACAGCTCTTGCAGCAAGTAGTTTCCCTCCCACCATCCCTTCTGGAGGTAGAGTTTTTCCAATATCTCTTTTCTAGGATTGAGTGTTTCTAACATCGCTCTGAATACATTTTGATGGCGGATCCTCAGTCTCCACTTCTGATGTCATCTAGCGGCCTGGAGTCTCTGGCGGGAGAACTGGGGATTCTGGGGGACCGCCCCCTTTTGTTTGATGCCTGACGTCGGGGGCGGTCCCTGCTGGATACTGCTAGCTAGAAAATTTCCGTGGGGTCCTGGCGCCTGCCGGCTTCAGTCCTGATGATGTAACCTGGTGCAAGAGCTGTTCTCGGAGATCTACTGTTACGGTAAGTTTTTACGTAACTGTACTTTACTCATACTAAGAGCTGTAGAAATATTTCTCAGCTTTCTGTGTCATTCGCCCCTGGGAAAGAGGGTGCATCTGTATCTAAACAGTTCCTGCCCAAATGGCTGGCTAACCTTATAATGTTTGGTTATAGGAAGTATGGTAAGGAAATTCCTGGTGCTGTTCATGTTCACTCCACAAGAGGCGTGACCACTTCTTGTTGCATGCTTTCATAATATCTGCTGCTGACATATGTGCTGCTGCCACATGGACCAGTGTCTACACTTTCACTAAGTACTACAGTCTGGATATCGACTCGTAGATGTGCTGGTTCTCGACTTACTGTACTGCAAGACCTTCTGTCCTGATAACATATAAGATACCACATATCAGACTGTACCATCCTCTCATGCAGCTTTGCACTGCTTGAGAATCGTTCCAAAGGTGTGGCTTAATAGAGGAGATATCCTCAATGAAGACAGAGTAGTTATATAAGAACTTACTGTAACAGTGGGTCTTTGAGAGAATCACCACCGTTAGTCCATTGTGTACCCTCCCTCCTTCCCCCTTTTTGTTTTCTGAGGGATAAATCCGATGCTGTGCCTACGGCCTTATTCCTATAATACAAAGGCTATATGATATGGCCATACAGTTGTGATATAAATACACGTTTAGACAAGAAGATTTAGGTCTCATCTGCTAGAGATGTCTTGATGTGGCACTGAGCTTGGCAAGTAACATTGCAGTGTTGTAGCAAAAAGTACTTAAGGTCCATCTTGTCTGCCTTCCAGCTGATGTCAGTGACTAAGTAAATGAAAGATTGAAAAACCTTGAAAGCATGAAGTTAAATCTGTTTACATCTTGCTCTGAAGGACCGGTTGCTAGGACACCTCGAGTTTCTGGTCAGATCATAGTACCACTCAAGCTACACCTTCCTGGTTCTGTGATATCACAAGAATTCCTCTGCGTCCCAGCAGCCTGTTCAGAACAGTTAGGGTTTAAGCAGCAGTGCATGTTACAATGAAAATTTCGACCTGTACTTTATTATTTTATTGTAAGCACCCTTACTGCCTGTCTTGTACAATATCCACCCACCCCACCCCCACCCCGGCTTTCCAGCTGTAGCATTTTTTTTTTTTTTTTTACATTTGATATAATAAAAGGAGTGCTTCTTTTAATATGGCTGTCCTCTGGTTGTCCGTCACATTCTCCAATGTTTCTGAACACCCATAGTTTAACATCACTTATCTTGTCACTAAGCTATACTGGAATTTTTCATTTAATTTAATTTATTGTTTACCCAGGAAAAGCACATTGAGCAAATTGCTTGTATTCAAGTGCAACCAGTATTTACAAATTTACAATACAAAAAAATTAACACATAAATTAGTATAACGTTATTTACAACTACAGTAAGACTGTTTAAAAGGTTGAACAGCTATTTCTTGAAAGTAGGCATAGATTTACTAGATTTAACAGATTCTGGCAAATGGTTATAAACACTTGGTGCAGCATAATCAAATACTCTTTAGCCAAAACATGTTATCTGAAAAGGGACATCAAACAATGTTGATACCTGAGATCTAGTACATTGATTTATTTGCTGAAATGGAAGCAGTTCTAGGATTGAACAGGGAATGCAACAGACATTACTCCAAGACCTTCTTAATGGGACACTGAAACTTGGGGAGAGCCATATGAAAAGACACACTCCCTTTATTGTTTGTAATGTAAAAAAAAGTGCTAAAGCAGTCTGAAATGGGGAAGAAAAATAAAAACAGAAATTGCTGGCAGATAAGGATCACTAGGCCCACCTAGTCTGTCTATTTTCCCTGCCTACTGTAAAGCTGAAGACCCTACTTGATCTCCGGCTTTACCTCCTTGTTCCTATTGCTAGGGTTTCCCATGCCTGTCCCATGCATGCTTGAATCCCCCCACTGTGTTTGCCCCCACCACCTCTGCTAGGAGTCTATTCCATGCATCCATCACCCTTTCTGTGAAGAAATACTTCCTCATGCTACCCTTTAGTCTGCCCCTTCCAACCTCATGTCATGTCCCCTCGTTCATGGACATCTCCTTTTCTGAAAGATGCTACCCTCTGGTACCCTGTTTGTGCCTTTTAGATATTTGTAGGTTTCTATCATATTTACCCCATCTCTCCTCTCCTCCAGGGTATACATATTGAGGTCTGACAGTCTCTCCTCAGATGACTTTTGGTGCAGGCCCTGCACCACCTTTGTTGCCCTTCTTTGAACTGCCTCCACCCAGTCCACATCCTTATGGAGATGTGGCCTCCAGAACTGGACACAGTATTCCAAATGAGGCCTCAGAAATTATCTGTACAGTGGCATCACCACCTTCTTCCTTCTGCTGGTGATACCTCTCCCTGTGTCCCCATCATTCCACTGGCTCCCCCACATTCTTGGCACATTGTTTGGCCACCTTGAGGTCATCAGAAATGATTACCCGCAAATCCCTTTCCTGTTTGGTGACCATCAGTCCCCCCCCCATATCAAGTAATCTCCCCTGGGTTCTTGCACCCCAAATGCATGATTTTGCACCTTTTCGCATTAAATCTCAGCTGCCACGCTCTGGAACATTCTTCCAGTTTACCGAAGTCCCTCCTCATTTTTTCCACCCCTCCCGGAGTGTCCACCCTGTTGCAGATCTTAGTGTCATCTGCAAAGAGGCACACCTTCCCCTTCAGCCCCTCCACAGTGTCACTTATGAAGACATTAAACAGGACTGGGCCCAGGACTGATACCTGTGGCACCCTGCTGCTCACCCTCCTTTCCTCAGACTGAGCACCATTTACCATGACCCTCTGTCTTCTATCACTCAACCAGTTCCTAACCCAGTTTGCCACCTTGTGATCCACTCCCAGGCTGCCCAGCTTGTTCACAAGTCTTCTATGTGGAACGGTATCGAAGGCCTTACTGAAATCCAGGTAGGCCACATCCACTATTCCCCCCGATCCACGGCCTTAACCCAGCCACAGAAATCCACAGGATTCAAGGTATTCCATGATCCTTTGTTTAAGTAATGATTCCATAATCTTCCCCACTATTGAGGTGAGACTGACTGGTCTGTAGTTACCAGCCTCCTCCCTACTGCCATTTTTGTGAAGAGGGACTCCTCCAGTCCTCCGGAACCACTCCCGTATCGAGTGATTCATTGAATAGGACTGTCAGTGGTGCTGCCAGCACCACCCGCAGTTCCCCTAATATTCTAGGACGCATCCCTTCTGGTCCCAATGCATTGTCCACTCTCAGTTTTGTGAGTTCTTTTAGGACTCTCTCTTCCGTAAATGGACTGGTGTCCATCTTCCTCCCATATTTGTTCATGTTGCCTAACTGTGGTCCCTCACCATCTTCTTCTGTGAATACAGAACAAAAATATATGTTCAGTATTGATGCTTTTTCCAGGTCCCCTTCCACACACTCTTCTTTGTCCCCTTTAAGCCTTGCTATCCCACTCCTGCATTTTCTCATTTCACTAATGTACCTATAAAAAGTCGTCTCCTTTTTTTTTTTACCAAGTAGAAAAGTTTTCTGGCCTGCTCAGGCACAAATGATGCCAAAAACACAATGTTCGCATATTAGTTGTGCTTCATCTGGGGAACTCTGTGTAAATTCCAAAAAAACACATAATTTTAATTTCATAATTAATAATTGCACATATTTATAATATTCAGCTTTGCAGTCTGAAACAATCCTTTTCCTCTTTACTTTATTATTATATACAAACTGTTGTCAGTTACTGAATACTGTCTTATGAATATTAAGTTAGCTGAATTCATCACCATTCAAACCTGCTACCCAGTTTTAAATGTGTAATAAACTACCTGCCTTTTGACTCCGGCCTCAAAGGCTCAGTGGCTGCAGAAGGTTTTTATGATTCTTTACAAACATAAGCTGTATGCAAAAAAGGGAGAGACTCTTTGTTTACTCTTCCAGAATTCTTAAAAAGGGATTTAAAGTTGTTTCATTTAGAGAGAATAATGTCATATAAATCATGTTTCACCTTATTTGGAACTACTGATTCTTTCACCGGGTATCCGTGTACACATGTCAGTTTAATGCTTTGTATTTATCTGTTAACAAAAAATATCAAAAGAGCTTTTAAAACACTTTTTCTTGTATTTTATGTCTGGGTCTTCCTTCTAACTGCTTAGTTCTTATGGCTTTAGATGCTATTCCTAACGTCTCAGCGTTCTGCTTGTTCTTGCTGTTGGCGTCTGATGTCATTACTACCAAATGTGGAGAGGGGGGAGAGTTCTTTTAAAACAAAAAGCATGCACATCTCCTCTAACTCTCTTACTCATCCTGTTTCTTCTCTTATCTCTTAGTGTTTATCAGTGTTTATTATCTGCACACAATTTTTCTCTGGTCTACAGAGTCATGATGCTTTTATGCTTACTTTTTAAAAATAACTTGTTCTGTTTCTCAAACTCCCACCCCGCGGCTCCTTTTTACATTCTTTTGAACCATATTTCTACTTCATTGTACTCTCAAAGAAAGTTATTCTTTACTGCTCTCGTTTTAATATCCATTTCGTTTTCTTAAGTAGTGACTTACTTTGGGAGACCCGTGTAGATCTTTGCAGTTCCAGCGCGTTTATTTTCTTCCTCCTTGCAAGTTCCTGCAGCACTTAGAGAGCCGTGGCCTTTTTTTTTTTTTTTTTTTCCTCCTGTGCTATTTTTTCCTTTGTGCACAACCACCCTAGTGGTAAGCGATCAGCACCTCAAAAAGACGGGTTGCCACACAGAAATGTTTTTTTCTGCTGTGTCTTTTTAATCAAACTCCCAATACTAATATCAACAGCAAGGAAACGTCTCAGGCTCACATAAGGTCTTGGTTCGGGACTGTATGACAGTCGGCAGACTGTCTGAACGCTCAGTTTATGTAAAACCGCAGTGTGACCGCATTAGCTACACTTCTGCATTTTAAATGCTGTATATTTTATGGGAGCCTGGGACGTTTCCTTGCTGTTGCTATTAGTATTAGGAATTTGATTAAAATGATATGGTAGAAAAACACATTTCTGTGACAAGTTGTTTTCCTGAAGTGCTGACCGCTTACTACTTGGGAGGTTGTGACTTTAGGCTCAGTGCTATCTATGACATCAGTAGCCTTTCAGACCAACGGCTGTTTCAGAATGGCGGGAACATCAAGGTAATGATGATAATAATAATAAAGTTTATTTGTTAAGAACAATATCAAATATCAAAGCGCTGTGCAGTCAACAAATTCTAAAATAAGTAAACATAAATAAAACTAACTAGATTTAATGCTAAGAAGTGCAAGGTAATGCACCTGGGAAACAAAAACCCAGGGGAAGAGTACACAATGGGGGGGTGAGATATTAACAACAACAAAAATGGAAAGGGACCTGGGGGTAGTCATATCAGATGACTTAAAGGTGGGCAAGCAATGTGAGAGGGCAGTAAGAAGGGCTGGGGGGATACTGGGATGCATAGGGAGAGGCATCACCAATAGAAAACAGGAAGTTGTTATCCCTCTGTACAGATAGCTGGTGAGACCCCATCTGGAGTACTGTGTGCAGATCTTCCTGGACATAAGTCTCCACCACTCATTCACACTATTGGGATCTGCGCCGGAGGCACTAGGACCCATCGGAGCAAACTTTTGCTGGAGGGTCGACACCAGAGATGGCCGCCGAGGCACGGCGCATAGCACTAGCTGCACGGCAATGACTATCTCAAGGCCGACCCTCCAACCGCCAGTTCCTTTTTTTTCCCGCCATCGAAAGGTAGCTTCAGTAACTTAATGCCGTCACTGTCGGGAGTCAAACTTCAAACTAGCAGCATAGTTTTCAGTTTATTTTTTTGTAGTATTATCTCGATATAGTATCGCTTAAGTTTATTCTATTTTAATATACAATAAAGAAGTCTCAGCCTACTTGACGGAGTCAACCATGAGCAGGTCAGGTGATGGTAGGGAGACTTCGTATGAAAGCTGTTCAGTCAGTCGGGCTGGGTCCGGTCCGCCTCCTTCTCCTGAACGGGGGTCCGACAACGGTCAGTCCAATGCCCGGGGGGATGGGCGGTCCCCCAGGAGGCATAAAAACAAACGGTCGCATTCTCGGCACTGTTCGGCCTCGAGCTCTTCTTCGGCCCAAAGGTCTAAAAAGAGAAGGCATCACCAAGGTCGCCGCTGATATGTCTGCTGCCGCCCTGTTATCGTGGTTAGTTGTCGTGCCTCCTCCCTTCGAGTCGCCAACTTCTGCTTCCGGTAGCGGCCGTCTTCGGCATCGGAGTCCTACCCGCCTATTGGTAGGTCTTCAGATGAGCAGTTTCATCAGTGGGCCGCTCTTATGGAGCAATGGGCTCGGAGGTTGGTTCTGCTACCTGGCTCGGTTGCCCGTGGGCCTTCGGGCTTGTCGGGCGACCAGGTAGGGCGGTTGGACTTTCCTGGTCGTGCGGCACCTTCCTTGGTGCCGACGACTCCGCGCTTAGGTGTCCCCCTCACATGGCTGCGGCGCAGGGGGCCACACCAATGCCCTTATCTCCTGCTATTTTCCCTTCTAACCATGTTTCTCAGGGTCCTGGGATGCTTTTGGCACCTTTGGCGCCGTCCGCGGCGTCCTTGGCGCTGTCGGCACCGTTTTGGCGTCGTGAGGCTGCCTACCGGCACCGTCTTCATGCCGTGGCCTTCTCTCGGCGCGCCTTTGGCGCCTCCACGACCGCCGGTGGCTTCTCGGCGCCGCGCTGTTCTTGCGCGCGTTTCGGTCCCGTTGCCTCCTCGGCGCCGGGAGCTCGAGGACTCCTCTTTCCTCTCAATTCTTCCTTCCTCGTCTGTATTTCACTCCTTTCCTGTCCAAACAGTCCTCCCTGGTCTATCAGGAGATGGCGTTGAGCCTGACCCAGACCTTCGGTTGAATGATGAAGTGGACGAAGCAGGATCTTTCACTGCTACAGAGCCTGTGGTCGAGGACCTGTCCTTTAAGTCTCTGTTGAAGAACCTGAGCTCCACTCTTTCTCTCCAGACTACAGACATCGATCCTGGGAAGCGGTTAAGACTCCAATATCTTCATGCTTCGGAGATCCCTACGGATTTGACTCCTCCGATTCAACCTTCCTTCAAGACGCTGTCTCAAGTGGTATGGAATAATCCTGCTCTTAACCCTTCGGTGGCTAAATCCATTGATAGAAAATATTTCAGCCCCCAAGGATCATCCCATTTTGGCATCTCAAGCCTTTGCGGATCCTATTGTAGTCCTGGCAGAGAATGATAAGGTCGTTCTTCCTCAAGCTACTACAGCTCGACCTATTAACAAAGAGTCTCGTAAGATTGATACATTAGGTAAGAGAGTCTTTTGCTCGTCCACTTTAAGCATGCGTGTGCCAGTTACCAGGGCTATTTTTCTCAATATGAGTATATCCTGTGGCACTCTATCAAGCAAATGGTTGAAGCTCTTCCGAACTCGGACTCTAAGTCAGAGCTTCTTCTGACCATTACCAGAGGTATTGAATCTAATAACCAACAGGTCAAAGCAGCCATGGATGCTTTTGACACTGCTTCTCGTTCAGCAGCCGCTGGTATTTGTACTCGCCGTCACTCCTGGCTGCGTACTTTGGGCTTCACGAATGATGCACAGCAGCAGGTAATGGCGTTGCTCTTTGACGGCTTGTATCATTTTGGTCCTCAGGTAGAGCAAGCTCTAGAGGCTACTCAGAAGACTAGGTCGGCCATTAAGCTGGCTCGACCCCCTCCTACCCCCTCTAGGGCATCAGCTCGGTGATGTCAGTTTCATAATCGTCAGTCCTTTCGAGGCAGGGGCAGAGGAAGCTTCCATAAGAACCAACCTGCCCAACCTCAAAAGAAGACGCGAACAGAAAGCTAAAGGGCCCAAAGCGCCCAGCTACCTTATGAGTTGCCGGCCAAGTTCCATCTCCACTGCCCGAGGTGGACTTTTCCTCTCCGTGGAGGTCGTCTGATGCACTTCTACAACCAGTGGAAGTCCATAACCTCAGACAAATGGGTCCTTGGATAATTCAGAGGGGTATTCTCTCAATTTTCTGGAGACCCTCCGAATCGCCCCTCCCAAACGACAACCCAGGCGGTCAATCCTTCAGTCAGACCTTCTCGCCGCCGAGATCCAGGGCCTTCTGAACAACAGGGCAGTAGAACTGGTGCTTCTGCATCAGCGAAACACAGGGTTCTACTCCCACTACTTTCTGGTTCCAAAGAAGTCTGGGGGTATGCACCCCATTCTAGACCTCAGAAAGCTAAACAAATTTCTCCCCAGGGAGAAATTCAAAATGATTTCTCTAGGAACCCTGTTAACCTTTGCTTCATCAACACGACTGGCTAGCCTCCCTGGACATGCAGGACGCTTACTAGCACATTCCTATTCACCCGAGGCATCACAAATTCCTGAGGTTTGTGGCTCTGGGTCAACACTATCAGTTCAAAGTCCTGCCCTTTGGGCTATCCTCGGTGCCGCGAGTCTTTACAAAGTGTTGTGCAGTTCTCGCAGTGCATCTCAGGAAGCTCGGAATCTGAGTGTTTCCCTACTTGGATGACTGGCTCCTAGCAAGCCCTTCCAGACAGGGGACCCTGAAGCCGCTCAGACGACCTCTCGCCTTCTTACGTCCATGGGAGTTCTGCTGAATCTAAAGAAGTCACAGTTGCAGCCCTCCCAGAGACTCCTTTTCATAGGGACTCTACTGAACACCTCTTGCGCGAAGGCTTTCCTTCCAGAGAACAGAAGGCTGGATATCCTTCAGATGGCCCGTTACATTGGGGAGAACAGATCAGTTACAGCTCTCTCAATGCAACGTATGTTAGGCCTCATGGCATCCTCAGTGTTCACTGTACTAGCTCGGCTACACATGAGAACCACCCAATGGATGCTCAGTGCTCAGTGGTCCCAACCACTCACCCACAGTCTTATCCCATCAAGGTGACAGAACCCTACAGAGGTCTCTCACCTGGTGGTCTCAAGAGAGCAATCTCCTGGAAGGATTTCCTTTGCTCCTCTGGATCATCAAATCTCCATCACCACAGACGCATACGCTAGCAGGGATGGGGGCCCATTGTCGCTCTCCACACTCAAGGTGTATGGACTCAACTCGAGGCCCAGCTTCACATAAATGTCCTAGAGATGAGAGCCGTCCTTTATGCGGTCTGGGCTTTGAAAGACATCCTCTGTCACAAGAACATTCTCCTTCAAACGGACAACAAAGCTGTGATGTATTACATCAACAAGCAGGGCGGTGCTCACTCTAACCCCTTATGCAGGGAAGCGATGAGGGTGTGGGAATGGTGCTTGAAACACAAATCTCTAATTCAAGTGGTCTACCTGCCAGGTGTACAAAACGACTTGTCGGACCGTCTCAGCAGAACAGAGGCAGATCCTCACGAGTGGTCTCTCGACTCAACCATAGTTCAGTCACTATTCAAGAGTGGGAACTCCAGACCTGGACCTTTTGCATCCCCACTCACATCAAAACTTCCTCTCTTCTGCTCCAGAAATCCAGGGCCTGGCATTTTCTGTCAGGATGCGTTCAGGCTGCAGTGGACAAGCGCTTTCTTACGCCTTTCCGCCTCTTCCTCTAATTCGGAGAGTACTTCTCAAATTCGAGTCCCAGGGACCAAGATGATTCTCATTGCTCCCTCTTGGCCTCAACAACTATGGTTTCCTCTACTCAACAATATGTTGGCAGCCCTCGAGACCACTCTCCTGCAGATGAACCTGTTGACTCAGGGTCCGGTGGTCCATCCCAACCTGAGATAGGCACCTTCACGCTTGGCTCCTGAGGAGGTAGAAGTGAACTGGTTCAATGTCTCAAGAGTTTCAGACATTCTTCTGGCTGCTCAGAAGCCAGCTACGGAAAACTTAGCGTCCTAAGTGGAGCGTTTTCCGCTCTGGTGTGCAAAGTCCTCTTGAATCCCTTTTCCTGTCCACCAGACAAGGTTTTGGAGTACCTTTTGGACCTCTCAAATTCAGGTCTTCAGTACTCTACAGTCAAAGTTCACCTTAGTGCCATTTCAGCGTATCATGAGCCGTTTTCTTCTTTGTCTCTGGCTCAGTTACCTATGGTTAAGAGATTTCTTAAAGGAATTCTGCATACCAAACCCCCTATAAGACGTCCGGTTGCAGCCTGGGACATTAACCTTGTGCTAGACATGCTCACTCAGAAACCTTTCGAACCTCTGGCTACCTGTGAGCTAAAATTTCTCACCTGGAAGACGGCCTTTTTAGTGGCCATTACCTCAGCCCGCAGGGTCTCTGAGATACATGCCCTGGTTACGGACCCTCCGTATACTGTGTTCCATAAGGACAAAGTAGTTCTTGCACTCATCCTAAATTTCTTCCCAAGGTTGTGTCGAATTCCATCTAAACCAACCTTTGGTCCTTCCTCTTACTTTATGGACTTCCAAAATGAAGGGGAACAATCTCTTCATTCCTTGGATGTTAAGAGAGCCTTGCATTTCTATCTAGATAGAACCAAGGATTTTCGCAAAGCCCAACAACTGTTTGTTTCCTTCAGCGAGACCTGGCTGGGTCAACCTGTCGCTATCAGATGCATCTCATCGTGGCTAGTGGCATGTCTTCGACATTGCTATTCCATGGCACAGGTTAAATTGGAAGGTAGGGTTTACGCTCACTCTACCAGAGTGGTCGCGGCATCCCTAGCGGAAATTTCGCAATGTTCCGATTGCAGACATCTGCAGTGCCGCCACCTGGAGCTCAGTGCATACCTTCGTTAAGCATTATGCACTGGATGTTCATGCCAGGCGACATTCCACCTTCGGCAGAACTATCCTTAATGGACTTCTGTCCTAGAAACGTGAGCTCTTGGTCTTCCTGACGCCCTCTCGGGGGATTATTAGCTCGGTACTCTCCCAATAGTGTGAATGAGTGGTGGAGACTCGTCCAAGAAGATCAAGAATTACGGTAGGTACATAATTTTCATTTCTGGAGACCCAGTCTCCGCAAGGACATAGACAAGTTGGAAGCTGTCCAGAGGAGGGCAACTAAAATGGTGCAGGGTCTCCACCAGAAGACATATGAAGAGAGACTAAAGGAGCTTAATATGTATAGCCTCAAGGAAAGGAGGGAGAGGGGGACATGATAGAAACTTGCAAGTACCTCAAGGGAATCAACAAAGTCCAAGAGGGTAGCATCTTTCAAAAAAAGAGGTGTACAAGAACAAGGGGGCACAATTTGAAGATGGAGGGGTTGGCTCAGAGGTAATGTAAGGAAGTATTTTTTCACAGAGAGGGTTGTGGATGCATTGAATGGCCTTACAGAGGAGGTTGTGGAGTCAAAAACAGTGGTTGAATTCAAGCATGCGTGGGACAGCCATAAGGCAATTCTAGGGGGTGGGGGTAAAAAGAAGTAGGCTGCTGGTTAACTAGGATCTGCAGCTTATCCATTAGGTAGGGAAATGGGCAGACTGGGTGGGCCAAGCGGTCCTTATCTGCCATCAAATTCTATGTTTCTATAATAAGACTATTAAATATTTAAATATCCAATACTAAAAATCAGGAAAAGCACATGCAAATAGGTATGTTTTTAAAGCAATTTTGAAGCTCTCCACTGTCTGGCACTCTCTTACCTGACAAGGTAAAGAATTCCACAGGGTGGGAGCAGCAAAAGCCTGTACTCCCGAGGACTTCAGACGCACTCTGGGAATCTCTAGCAATTCCTCATTGGTTGAGCGGACTGGTCTGAGGGGGCAGTAGGGACTCAGAAGCTCTTGTAGGTGACTCGGACCCAAGCCATGGAGGCAGGGCTCTAAAAGTCAGCAAGCCAACTTTAAAGGTGATCCGCCACTGAACAGGCAACCAGTGCAGAATGTGCAGCACAGGTGAAATGTGACTGGATCAAGTAGACCCAGACAATAACCTGGCCGCAGCATTCTGCACTAGCTGCAGGCGGCAGATATCAACCCCAGGAAGCCCTAGGTATAGGGAGTTACAGTAGTCAAGGCGCGAGGTCATGAACGTGTGGACTGAGGTTGGAAGCTCACCAGATGGAACAAGGTGCTTAATCCGGGCGATGTTCCTCAGGTGGTAAAAAGAGAACTTGACCACAGCTCACACCTGTGAACGAAGCGTCAGCCCTGCATCAAATATCACACCTAGATTCCGCACCCGTTCAGAAGTCAGGTGCTGAGAGCCCCCGAGCCAAAGCCCGGAAGGCTGCCCAGCAGCCGACCCCTCTATTTGGTGACTCGGTTCCACGACTAACACCTCCATCTTGTCAGGGATCAATCTAAGCCAACTGGAATTCATCCAGTCTTGGATTTCGGTGAGACAGTTGGAAAAGACCGGGAGTGCACTATCATGGTCGGGCACAAAAGACAGGTACAGCTGAGTGTCCTCTGCATAACAGTGAAAACTCAGCCCGTACCATCTTACAATGTCTCCTAATTGAAGCATGTTCACCATGAACAACATGGGAGACAACACTGAACCCTGCGGAACCCAACATGGCAGGGAGTAGGAGTCAGAGGAAAAATCCCTGATACTGTCCTCTGTGATCTGCCAGTGAGGAAAGAATGAAACCATCTGAGGACTGTACCAGACAGGCCACAGATGAACCGCAGGTGATCAAGAAGTACCTCATGGACCACGGTGTCAAAAGCTGAAGAGAGAGATCCAGAAGGACCAAGATGGAACGGGACTTCTGGTCTCTAGTCATCAGGAGATCATTGAGTACCTGAACCAGAGTGGTCTCGATACTATGTCTCTTACGTAAACCAGACTGGAGAGGATCGTAGATAGGACCTGTAGTATCTAAAGATGACAGTCATTCATAAAATAAAACATTCCTAGCTAGTATTAACACTTTGCAAGGAAGCAAAATTACAGACTGTTATGAATATCGTCAGGGGCTCTTTAAGTTTGATTTTTAAGGAGGGTTCTAACACTATTGTGCTTAACAGCAGGCATCACCATGTCGAGAACAAGCAGTGAAACCCAGTGAGACACTGGAAAAGCGGCACCCCTCCGATTCAGAGCAAGCAAGCTCTCCCAAAAGAAGCAGGCATTCAAAAAGACTGCAGTCCTCTACATGCAGGAACCAGGCGGAGGAGGAGGAGGAGGAGGTGGAGGTGGAAGATTCACTTTCTGGAGATGAAGAACCCATGTTAGGGAAGACCAGAAGGTAAGAAGCCAACCTTAAATATTTTCTGCCCTCAGGGAGAAGCCACAGGCAGAAATAAATATATACTTTTTTTGCATATTATTTTTATCCTTTTCGCCTGCACCAAGCTGCCCACTCGTTCAGGTGGCCAGCCTTGCCCCGCCTCTCCCATTCTGCCGTCCAGTTGCTCCCTCTGCCCAGTTGACCCGGACATTTCCCTTCGCTGGGGGGCCCCGCTATCTGTCCAGAGCCATCAGGAGGGGAGACTGGAGTGCTTGTAGGCACTACCTTGCTTCTGTGCCAGGTGAGGGACAGCAGCTATGGGGGCTTCCTGGCTTTACAGCGTGGTGAGGTGGGGCCGCCATCATCCAGCCGGCATGGGCACCATTTTCCACATTTTCCCCTTTCCATATAGCGCCGCTCTTGTAGTGCTTCCAGTCTCCACCGGGGGCCGCTACAGAGCAAGGCAACCTCTACAACCCACTGCAGGAGAGGAGAGCAGTCCGGTGGATGCTCAGTCCTCACCTTCCCCTGCCGACCCCCAGCTTCCCGAGTCCGTTCCCGAACCCAGGTCACCAACGTGATGCGAGGTGTGGCATCCAGCGCTTCAACCCTCAGCGCCACCAGGCCGGCTTAGAAATCAATATTTTAATGAAAGCTGCCTCTGAATACACTCCACCTGCTACAATCCCCAGTCTAATGTCTCTAATTTGGCTCAGCTAGATGTGACCTACCATAGAGCACCCCAGTTCATTACTGGTTTACAGGCCAGAACCCATCATTGTCTTCTGTACAAGGAAGTGGAATGGTCTTCACTAGAGATAAGAAGGCTCAGGAATCTAAATTACTGGTCTTTTAAAGCGATGCAGAATTTATTTGTTTTATTTATTGAAATGTTTCACCAGGAAGGTACACTGAGCAACAGGTTGCTTGTCTCCCGGTGCGTCCTGGGGGAAGGGGTACAATAGGGATGAGTCATTTTACATTCAAGTTACAAAGATCAACATAGCATACAATTATTTAAGGCTGCTGTTACAAACAGTGTTGCATACATATGTAATTTGTGAGAACAATTAATAAGTGCAGTGGTAATAAGTGCTATCGTGAAATAAGGAGTGAAGGAGAAAGAGGACGAGGTGACAGATAGTGCAGAGCTGTCTCCCAGAGAGACACCTTCAGGATGCGGGGAACCCTGCAAGGGGACAGGGGACTGGCATAGGGAATAGAGAGCGGGAGTAAGTGTGATTAACACCTAGGAGGGGAAATAAGGTCTGACCCAAAAAGAGAACCCTTCAGGATGCGATGAACCCTGCAAGAGGGCAGGGAAGATTCCCCACAACGGACTGGGGCGTGGTGGGCGATTTGCTTCATCGGGTCCTCGCCTCGGAACGCTTACAAGCCACGCATTCCCGGAGCCGTAGGCGCCAGCAGCTCCACAAGCCGGCGGACTCCCTGACCTTCTGCCTGCTCTCTGAGCACAAGCCAGCAAGCGGAGGGAAGTTAAAGGTCCTCAGTCGTTCTTTGTTCTGTTTTGGCGCCAGAGGAGGACTCTCGGGATTGGCTGCAAGGGTCGGCGGCAACTCAGGAGAGCTATTAAAAGGCTGCCCTACTTCAGATCAAGAGATTCCCCACACAACGGACTGGGGCGAATTGAGCGACTTGCATGGTCCCGAGAGCCTACAAGCTCGATTCCCGGGGTCGAGGTGCCGGCAGCTCCACAAGCTGGGCGGACCTCCCTTGGACATTCTGCCTGCTCTCCGAGCACAAGCCAGCAAGCGGAGGGAAGTTAAAGTTCCTCAGTCGTTTTCTTTGTTCTGTTTTGGTGCTCAGAGGAGGACTCTTGGGATTGGCTGCAAGGGTCGGCGGCGACTCAGAAGGGCTATTAAAAGGCTGCCCTACTTCAGATCAAGAGATTCCCCTCAACGGACTGGGGCGGGTGGGCGACTTGCTTCAGCGGTCCCCTCCCTCAAGAATGCTACAAGCCACGGTTCCGGGGTCGCGCGGCAGCTCCACAAGCAGGCGGACCTCCCTGGATCTTCTGCCTGCTCTCCGAGCACAAGCCAGCAAGCGGAGGGAAGTTAAAGGTCCTCAGTCGTTTTCTTTGTTCTGTTTTGGCGCTCAGAGGAGGACTCTCGGGATTGGCTGCAAGGGTCGGCGGCGACTCAGGAGGGCTATTAAAAAGCTGCCCTACTTCAGATCAAGAGATTCCCCGTAACGGACTCGGGCGGGTGGGCGACTTGCTTCATCGGGTCCCCGAGAACGCTACAAGCCACGATTCCAGGGGTCGAGGCAGTGGCAGCTCCACAAGCCAGGCGGACCTCCCCTGGAACTTCTGCCTGCTCTCCGAGCACAAGCCAGCAAGCGGAGGGAAGTTAAAGGTCCTCAGTCATTTTTGAATTTGCCGCCTACCCGCCCTGCGGCAGTGGTGACCTAAATAGGCTGAAGTCGGATGAAGCCCTGCCCAGGCATTGACTCTCCCCAATCATATCCCATATTCACTTCACAAGGAGGAGTTCCCTTCCATGTCATCAGCCCACTACTCTCCAAACTGCGATCTTCAGTTATGGCAAACTGCTGAGGAGCTCCCTGTCTCTCTCTCCCCTCCTGCTGCTGCCAGGCACATCGCAGGGCGTCCCGTTTCCCCCTGGGACTGAACCTCTCTAACTAGTGCAAAGCCTAGCCTCGAAGTAGCATTCTCCTGCTGGACAATATTGCCTGACTTTTGTGCTCTAAAATTCCTACGGCATCATAAATAATTTGAATCTCTCTGTCTCCTACCGACACTGTGCCAAAGGTCTTTATTTATTGTCAGCCTTTGTTCATTCACCGACGTGGAACCTTTGCAAAAGAGTCTGTGACTCAAAGGATTGTAATTCTGATTGTATTCAATAAATAAATAAATTAATATTCCAGCAGCATCATAAATAATCTTGTGCCTTCTGTCTCCTACCGGCACATAGTCAAAGGACTTTAAGAACGTTAGCCTTAAGAAACTAATGCATAAAACACAAGGTTCTGTGATTGTGTAGCTTAACAGTTAACCCATGTTATTGCAGTTTACATAAAAAACAGGTGGAATTGTGTTGAAAGCTCTAATTCTTCATTCTTCTGCTGCAAGCTAAACCTTGGCCTTAGCATCTCCTGCATCCTAGCTGTTAACTAGACTCCTTGCCAGTGACAGACAGGGAACCTGCTACTTCTCTTTGTCTCTAAGGTACTCTTTATTCAGAGTAAGTCAGGGCAACTTGTTCATTTTTCCCACGGTGGGAATTGCATACTGTACCCCTGCCGGCTAGACTGTGCCTGAGGTTTCTCCACCAAAGAAATTGTGCCATTTACTGTAGCACAATCTGGGAACCTGTTCCTAAGGGCAGTGAACTGCTCTCATCTAATGCACCAGGCTGGGACCCGAACTTGCTTTTGGAACTAGCTGTTGAAGTGCTGAATGTGAGAACAGACATAAGGTTCTACTGCCTGTAACGGATCCTTGGCCATTAGGCCTGGCACTTGCTATCAAGGCGAGAAGCACAGAAAAGTCCCATCATGCACCCTGGCAACTGGAACAAGGGTATTATCCTGGCAACAATTTACATTCTGGCTCAACTAGGGACTGACACCCTCGCCAGTAAGGCCTACTGCCCCCACGATACCCGTGGGGGGTCGGGAGAGGACATGGCCAGGCACTTTTTATGTCCTTCTCCAAGGTGTATCATCCTTCTCCTAGTGGCTCATGAATTCTCTAGGAAAAGGGTCCTCTACAGAGTCCTTCTCTTCACTAGGAGCCCAACCCCATGTCAGGTTATACTGGCTCTACCACCTCCAACCCTCACTCTGCTGAGCTTATTAGCTGCCCTACTACTACTGGCGGGGGACATCCAACCTAACCCAGGCCCAGGGACGACTAATGTCTCTATCTCCTCCCCTCTTGATAAGGCATGGGATGGAGCTAAGGGTCTGAGGCAGGTGCACATGAACATTTGCAGCCTGAGACCGAAGATCCCTGAGGTACAAGCATGGCAGGCAGTATACAAACCAGATATACTAGCGGTCTCTGAGACTTGGCTAAAACCCCACATTCAGGATCACGAGGTAGCAATCTCCGGTTACGTCTTTTTTAGAAAGGACAGACCCTCGAAAAGAGGGGGTGGAGTGCTTATATATGTTAAGGACACTATTACTTCCTCCCTCGTCAGGCTACCCCTGGACATGACCCAGGACTCTGAAGCAATCTTCTTACGGCTCACAATAGGAGGGGCTAAACACCTCACAATTGGCTGTGTATACAGCCCCCCAACCAATGCCCTCGGCTCTCTGGACACGCTCCTGAAGAGCCCTGTGGTTGACACTGTATCTGAGATTATCCTATTGGGTGACTTCAATTTAAACTGGGCATAAGAGGCGAAGTCTGCCATTAACGGAGTTTTACACGACTCCCACGTCGCTCAAATTATCTCCCTACGACCAGAATGAACCACAAATCAGGTAGGCACTCTATAATAGACTGGGTCCTGACCTCATCCCCAAGTAATGTAAAGTTGGCTGGGATCCTGGCCGATGCCTTGAGCGACCACTCGCCGATATTTGCCATATGGAAGAATAATGCGATCAAAGTCCCGCCTAGAACGATCACTACTAGGGACTATTCCAACTTCCGCCCTGAGCAGTTCATAGGCTATCTAAACGGCATTGACTGGAACCCCATAAGACACCTACCTAACCTGGAGGAAGCTGTAAAATTTTTCCAAACTACCCTCACTAGAATCACTGACCTCGTAGCCCCAATGAAAACCCACAGGGTAAAGGGTAGCTGCTATAAGTGGATCTCGTAGCCCCCCCAAAGCCCTGATGTCTACCTGCGACAAACCCTGGAAAAAGTTCAGGAAAACAAAGCTTCCTGTGGACTTAGCCAGCTACAGGGCCCTCAGAAACCAATGCAAACAGGCCATAAAGAAAGCTAAGAAAGAATATATCATCAGTCTTCAAAAAACTAACCTGGGAAACCCCAGGTTCTTCTGGTCACACATTAACGAACTCCTCAAAGGACATAATAAATCAACAACCGACCCTATCCTGGTGAACGGGCAAGTACTTGATGAGGGGCCACTCATCGCAGAGGTCCTAAACAGTTACTTCACGAACCTGGATGCGTACAAGGTGGGACCCATTGATAACAGGAATGAGCCTAACGCGCACCTGCCCCGAGAACTAGACCGCCCATTGTTTCATCTGCGGCTGGTTAGGGCAAAGGAGGTTTTGCTCATCCTTAAATCCCTGCAGTCGAGAGGTCCAGACAAGAATCCTTAAGGAGGGTGCCCCAGCACTAGCGAAGCCACTAGCTTGGCTGATAAACCTGTCCATTATGGAGGGGTCAGTCCCTGAGCCTTGGAAGCAGGCCCTAGTGATTCCCATTCACAAGGGAGGGTCTACCGAGCCTATAGGGAACTGCAGGCCTATCTCTTTGTTGTGCGCTATAGCGAAAATACAAGAGAAGCTAGTCTACTCCCAACTACGAGAATACCTGGAAACCCACCAGGTAATCTCTCCGTCTCAGCACAGCTTCAGAGCTAAGCATGGGACAGATACTGCACTAACCAAATTCTCGGCAGAAATCCTGTCTAATAATGACTCGGGTCAGCACAGGCGCGGTCTTCATTGACCTCTCAAAAGCGTTCGACTTGGTAAACCACAACCTCCTTTTACAAAAAATATGTTCTCTTGGCCTGGACACCCATGCACTAGGATGGTTTGCGAGTTACCTCACTGGCCGTACCCAGAGGGTCAAGTGGAAGGACAATGTCTCTCAGATTGCACCGCTCAAAGAAGGGGTACCACAATGGTCTGTACTTGGCCCCCTTCTCTTCACACTGTTCATAAGCGATCTGCACTTACACTGTGGGAGCAGCAAGCGTCTTAATCTGTGGTTTCGTGCTGTCATTTACAAAGGCCTCCCCCAACTTAAAGAACTGGAGAATGCCCTCCAAGAGGACATCCTTCAGATGGAGGACTGGCCCACTCTGAACAAAATGGTATTAAACACCTGCAAAACTAAGGTGATGCTGTTTGGGCCCAGATCCCTGGGAACTGAGCGATCGCTGCTCCTTCAACTGCAGTCCAGAGGGGGGGATATACTTGAGGTGGTTACCTCCACTGAATACCTTGGTCTAACCCTGGATCAAGGCTTCACTCTAAAAAATCATGTTGACCAATTCACCAAAGCCATCCATGGGAAACTCGGTATCCTCTACAGAATAAAGGACCAGATTATCCCCGAAGCCAGGGTAGCCATCGCAACTAGCGTCCTTCTCCCTAAGCTCACCTATGTGGCCCCTGTTCTCCAAGGCGTGGCCTCTACGGAACTAGGCAGGCTACAGACCTTATACAACAAGATTGTCCTATTTGCCACTTTATCACTCCCCAGGACCCACCACTGCGAGGCTCAATCTAGGCTCAGGTGGCCGTCATTGGAAGCGCGCCTCGTCTACCCGACTCTCTGCCCTACATTTAAGCTACTGGGTCCCTCACCTCCCCCTAGTCTCAAAGGGCTAGTCAGGGTTAAAACCAATCAGCAGATTCTCCGTGCCTCAGGCCAAACTCTCCCTCGTGGTCCCCAAAAGCGAGGACTAAAGCTGGGTCCAGGTCCTTGATTTCACAGCCCTTCTAACTGGAACAACTCTCCTGAGTGCACGGGAGGCAGGGTCTGGACCCTGCTTCCGGTCTAAGCTCAAAGCACACCTGCTCGACAGGAGCATATGCCTATGCCACAGGACCTGACCCTATGTCACTGCCCCTCCCTCATAGGAAGGTGAGCATTATTGTAACAACATACCCCCCTTCCACTAAGCCCTAAGGAAGGTATCTTGATTCTTTGGCAACTCCTAGCCTATATCTCGAGTACTCCCTAGTTCTACATGATGTGTGCATGAAAAATGTTTTCTAAGGCCCAGATATTCAAAAGGGTTGCGCCATACGCAATAGGGTTGCGCCTGCGCAAATCGGAAATTGCGCCATTCTGCGATATTCAGCAGGAGGCAGTTGCGCCACTGAAAACATGCTGAGCAACAGCACAATGCAAATGAATGCCTGCTGAACTGGAGGGGGAGGAACCATGCATAAACTGCACAGCCCGATATTCAGCCGGGCTGTGCAGAGTTGTGCAGGCACAACCCCCAACCTGCGCCTGCACAACTTTGAGCCAAAAAAAAGATCAAGTTGAGGCCACCCACAGGAGTGCCGCATTGCAGGGTGCAACACAGCAGCTGCCACCTGTGGCTGGCCTCAACCTACTCCCTGTGCCCCCTGCAGCCCGATCGCGGGCAAAGAGTAAAATCCCCCACCCCACCCCCACCCCACTGGCCCCATTGTGGGCAAAAGCATTAAACTCCCCTCCCTGAATGACCCGATCGCGGTCAAAGCTGAAATCACCCCCACCAGCCTGATCGTGGGCAGCAAAGTGTCCCCGCCACCCGAACATATCCTCCTGGTCCAGTGGACCGATAAGCCCGATCGCGGGCTGGAAAGGTTTTAAACAACCCCAAGAACACATCCCTGGTGATCTAGTGTCCCTCCACCCACCCACCCACCCAAAACCCCCACCGCCCCTCCCCCCGCGGCGGGTGGCAGCATCCACCGCCGACTGACTGCCGGTGAGCTGCATGCACAGTGGTGCAGAGCAAGAGCCAATGGCGGCAGCCCATACCATACAAGGCAGTCCAGATTTGTGAATGAATTCATTCACAAATCTGGACTGCCTTAATGGATGGCTGCACGCCGGCCTTGCTCTGCACCAGAGCGTGCAGCCCCACCGGGCAGTCAGGCGGGCGGCGGCAGGCAGGTGGGATGCTGCCGGCGGGGCGGGGTGGTGAGCCGTGGTGGGTGGGGTGGGGGACACTAGATCACCAGGGATGTGTTCTTTGGGGGCGGAGGTGTTTTAAACCTTCCAGCCCGGATTGGTCTTATCGGGTCCACTGGACCACCAGGGATATGTTGGGGGACACTTTGCTGCGATCGGGCTGGTGGGGGTGATTTCAGCTTTTGACCGCGATCGGGGAGGGGAGTTTAATGCCTTGCTCCAATCGGGCCAGTGGGGGGATTTTACTCTTTTGCCCGATCGGGCTGCAGGGGCGCCGGTCCCAACGGCTGCCTGCCTGGCAGGGCCAGGCGCAAGTCCTCGGGGATCGGCTCACCTGCATGCTAATGGCATGCAAATGGGGCCATAAACAGATGCAAATGGCCCCCCCTGCGCCTTGCATAAATTATGGCACTATTTGCATGTCCCCTTTTGAATATCGGAAATTTGCGCATGGCGCAATGGTACTTGCGCCACCGCAAGTTGAATACTCCACTCTGACCACTTGCGGTGGTGCAAGTTCCACTGCGCGATGCACAATGGCTGTGGCCGTGGGGTGATATTCAAAGGAGTTGCTCAATAGCGCAACTCCTTTGAATATCGCTCTGGCCACACCCCTGCGCAACTATTTTGTGCAGCGCAAGGGCTTGCGCCACAAAATAGCGCAGTTTGAATATCTGGCCCTATATGTCTAACTCTTTATGTCCCACTGCCTGTATGTTCCCCCACCACCTATCTGCTTGTAACCCTATGAAGTCTTTCACTGTCAAACAATATGGAATTTACCCATTTTGTACTGTTCTGCTTACCTGTATGTAATTTTTACCCCCGGGTCGCCCCTGAAAAAGGGACCTCCGGGGCCCAGTGGACCTACCCGGTCAACAAAATTCAATAAATAAGTTCAGGTGATTGTAAACCCTCTTGTGATTAGGTGTTGTAATTATATTGGGATTGTGAGAGGGAGGGAATGAGAAATAACACCTGGGAGGGGATGAGGCCTGATCCAAGGAACCGTCCAGGATACTGGGGACCCTGCAAGGCCAAGGATAGGTAGATGGGGGAAGAAAAGGTGGCAAGCCTAGGACCCCTTCAGAATGCTGAGAATCCTGCAAGGGGAATGTGAAGGCTAGGGAGAAAGTGGGAGAGAGTAGGGGAAGGGAGAAAGGTATTAGAACTAGCCCCTAGGAGGCAGTAGAGTCAATAGAGGCATTGAGTAAATTCCAAAGGGGGACGAACTGTAAGGAGCAAGATGAAGGAAATTAAGTCGGGTCATGACAGGAATAGTTAGGTGCAAGATAGTTGGAGAGGGCAGTGTTGATGGAATAGAGGGAGGAGGAGTGTCAGATTTGGGAAGATAGAAAGTTCCATATTTGAGGGTACCCAGACTGGCCGAAGAGGGTGTAGTGGCGAGGGACAGTTAGCATGCGAGTGTCTGTAGATCTGAGGGAGTGGGAAGAGGGGGTGTTATAAATGAGGGGGAGAGGTAGGAGGAGAGTTCACCAAGCCAGTGTTTAGCAATGAATTTAGCGCAGTGTAAGAGGTGTCTGTTTGTAAGGGAGGGGAAGGAGAGGGCTCGATCGATAGAGGTCACACTGGTGGGTGCAAGAGGGCTCATCAAGGGCAAAGTGGCAGAAGGAGTTAAAGAGAGTGTCCAATCTGGTCAGGGAGGACTTAGTAGCAGCACCATAGACTACGTCACAGTAGTCAGAAATGGGGAGGATCATCTTATAGACAAAGTGCAAAGTGTTTATTCCTTACCGACATACATATCAAGCCTCTTTCGCAGATCTATAGGGTTGTACAACCTATGAAAGCACAGTACTAACCTGCTTGATGTCCTTAGGCACTTTTCAAAATATGGTAAGAAGACCTTTAGCTGAGCTGCCCCCCACCCCCCAGCCTGGACTGCCTTTCAGGAATCACTTACATTGAATTCACTGGTTAGCCCCTGTCATTTTCAGGCCCTCCTTGGTCTCAATTTTGTGTTGACAAATGTGTTTGCTATTAGAACATTATATAATGTTTTGTTTTAACTTATTTTTTGCGGTTTTTGTTATAATTTATGGATCTAATTTGTTTATTAGTTAGTTTCAGGTAGTTAGTGAGTTTTTTTGAATATTTTAGGTGGTGGGTTTATTTTTATTGTTTAATTTGGGTAAGCAGCATCATGTGCTGGCCTTCCTTCTCCATGGTGGTGTGTTATTCCCCCTCCTCTCTTCGTGCCCTCCGCCCCTTTTGCACTCCTCCCTTACGGTTCGAGATTTATCAGCATTGTAGGGCGTTGGGGATTGCTCGTGGGAGGGCGAGGGGGGCAGGGGTGCGCGAACAGGGGAGGGGGAACGAGCGGAGTCACCGTGTTGGGGTTATTAAGTCCAGAAGGCACCCTGGGGCGAAATGGAATCCAGATCGGGGTCCGCCCTGTCTGGTTTCCATACCCAAGGGCACTACTGATTTCAGTAGGCAGATAAGCCCGACAACCTCCGAGGTTTGTCCAACTCGGGCGGTGTTATACAATGCCAGGTCTGTTAGGAATAAAACTGCTATTATTGCCGACCTTATCGGTTCGGCTGATCTGGCTTGCATCACCGAGACCTGGCTGGATGAAAATTCTGGCCCTATAGTGGAGGCCATGACTCCGGCCGGGTACTCGGTGATACACCGCCTGAGATTGGACCGCAGGGGTGGGGAGGTTGCAGTCTGCTTTAAGACTGAATTGGGCCTCTAAAATGTGGTAGTGGGTGAGGCTGAGTCCTTTGAGTGCACAGTTGTAGCAGGTGTAGGCGTTCGAATCGTTCTCATCTACCGTCCACCCAGAGATGGGAAACATTTCTTACAGGAAGTGGCAGACTTCCTCATCGACATGTCGTTTGAGTCACCCAGATTGATAGTGCTGGGTGACTTCAACGCCTGGGTGGACGATGAACTCTCACAATTTGGTAACACTTCCTCCAACTAATGTCTTCTTTGAGCCTCACACAGGTAGTTTACACTGCTACACATAAATCTGGACACTCTCTCGACTTAGTCTTCCTTCTTGGGATTGATGCTTCCAATATGAGGGTGGAACCAGTCGTTTGGTCTGACCACCACATCGTGAGGTTCAATTTTTGCACCCCCCCTGAGAAGGCCAGCCCCTGTGGAAATGGTTAGTTACCACCCATTACGGAATGTTACTCCACAAGGCCTGGCGGCGGTCCTTAACCTATCATCCTTCGTGTTGGGGGCAGTAGTCCAGAAGCGCTGGTATGGGCCTATAATGAGGCCTTCACGGTTGCCCTGGATTGTATTGCTCCTGTTCGCGAGCGCCCTCTTTCCCGTCACCCCAGGGCCCCTTGGTTTGATGGGACTCTGAGGGAGATGCGGAGACAAGGGAGAAGGTTAGAGCGTTGCTGGCGCAAGTCCGCCCTTGATGCCGACCATCTTAGATTGATTGAACATTATACCAGCTATCAATCTGCAGTCACCCATAAGAAGGCAGAATTCCTGTCCAGGGAGATTGCAGTTGCCCAGAATCGACCGGCTCAGCTGTTCCGAACTGTAGATAGACTGTGCAACCCAGCCTGTCTGCAAGTTCGGAAAGCCTTTTTGCAAACTGAGTGCGATGAGCTTGCTCGATACTTTGCAACTAAGGTGGCTGACATCAGGGCGGACTTGTGTCCGACAACCTCTAAGGGTGATGTGGTGGGAGTGTGCGAGAGCACAGGACCTCGCTTCTCCTGGAGTTCCTTTTGTCGACCTGAGTTCATGGATATTATGAGGATCATCCACAGTGTGCGCCCTACAAGCTGTGGCTTGGATCCTGGACCGACTACCCTAATTTTGGGTTGTGTAGACATCATTGGTCCAGTTCTGGTGCAAATTGTCTGGTGCTCCTTGGAGTCGGGTGAGTTTCCTAGCTCCCTGAAAGAGGCGGTGTTGACACCTCTCTTGAAGAAAGCTTCTTTGGACCCAGATTGTTTTTCCAGCTATAGACCCATCTCTAACCTTCCCTTTATTGGGAAGGTTATTGAAAAGGTCGTAGCTGCTCAATCGGATGACCATTTAACCATCCATAATATCTACGAATCCTTCCAGTCTGGTTTCCGTAAAAGACATAGTACCGAGACTGCGCTGGTTCAGGTGCTAAATGATCTTCTGAGGGCGAGAGATCAAAGGAGACGTTCTGTCCTGGTTCTCCTTGATC
Organism: Neoceratodus forsteri; assembly: GCA_016271365.2. NCBI lineage: Eukaryota > Metazoa > Chordata > Ceratodontiformes > Ceratodontidae > Neoceratodus > Neoceratodus forsteri. Next base: position 512,897,882 of record CM057454.1, read on the forward strand.
TCTCTTCAGCTTTTGACACTGTGGATCACATGGTGTTGCTAGCAAGCCTGGGGCAAATTTGCGGAATGTCTGGAACCGTTTTTAAATGGTTCGAGTCATTCCTCACTGGGAGATCACAAAGAGTTGTGTCGGGATTTTTCCTCCGGCCCAGTTCTCTTTGTTGTGTGGAGTGCCTCAGGGTTCTGTGCTGTCGCCATGTTATTTGCAGTGTACATGCTGCCCCTCGGAAACATTATAAGACGGTATGGGCTGAGGTTTCACTGCTTTGCAGATGATACCCAGCTATACCTGTCTTTTGCACCCGACCAGGATGGAGCTCTCTCGGTATTTAATAACTGTCTGGGGGAAATCCAAGGCTGGATGGATTCTAGTTGGCTAAAATTGAACTCGGAGAAAACTGAGGTTTTGATCGTGGACCCGGGTGGTCAGATTGAGAGGTCGTGTGCTGGCGTGCCGTCTGGAATTTTTCTCGGTGTGTCTCTACCGGCCTCTGAACAGGTGTGCAACCTTGGGGTGATTCTTGATGATAGGCTGACTTTTCAATCCCAAGTGTCAGCCGTCGTCAAGACTTCCTTTTACCATCTTAGGAATATTGCCCAGGTTAAGCACCTTGTTCCGTCTGAGACTCTGTCAACATTGGTCCACGCTTTTGTGTCCTCGCACCTCGACTACTGCAACGCCCTTTACTTTGGGCTTTCTGGGGTTGAAATCACGCCACCACACACAGCCCCATGCAGAACGGCAGCCGGGTTTGACTGGGACAGTAAGGTTCTGTCACACACTCAAAGGCGCGAGCTGCACTGGGTTCTAACACGTGGCGGATCACCTTTAAAGTCATTTTATTGACTTTCAAAGCCCTTCACGATCAGGATCCGTCCTATCTGAAAGACCTGCTGGTTCCTTACTGCCCTGGCTGATCACTCCGCTCGACCGACATGGGGTTGTTAGAGATTCCAAGAGTGAGTTTGAAATCCTCTAGCGGCAGAGCATTTTCTCATGCCGCACCCACTCTTTGGCATTCTCTACCATGCCGGTTATGGGAATGCTCCTCCGTGGAGATTTTCAAGAAGGAATTGAAAACTCATCTTTGGAGAATGGCCTTCTTGGAAGGTTAAATGTACTGTAAAGTGTGTGAAATTTTATTGTAATTTATTATGTTTTTATGATGCATTTTGTAATCTTTACGGTTTTGATGTTTGTATTGTGTGTTGAAGCTTTTATTAACCTGTTCAGCGCCTTGATATAGTGAAAGGCGCTATATAAATAAAATTATTATTATTATAAACTTTGTTTTTACTACTTATGAAACTTTGGAGTTTGTTCTGTTTCCTCTGCTGCAATATCTGTATCTGCTTGCTCCTGTTGTGCTAGTTTCTGTATTAGAGTTTACCTGCTGACATATATTATAAACTAATCCTAACTCTGGATCATATGTACTGTATTTTGTATACTGTCATTTCATCTTTTGTATCATTACCTGTCTTAACCAGGACCTCCTACAGATAAAGACAGATCTCTGGCCATGGGTCCTTCCACACACCCCAACCCACCCCCAACCCCCACCGACTGTCTTTGCGACACCAAGGTTGGGATCCCATCGATGTCTCGGCCATCGTCAGCCCCTTGGGGGCCCGTCAGTACTCAGATGCTATACTAAAAAATGTCAGAGATTTTGCTGTAGTTGACACCTTTCTCTTTGACATCTTCAGTTGGAGTGTCAACAACATTGCTATCAAACCTCTAGTTCCCTGTCCCTGTCTCTGCCTCTGTGCTGGGCCCAGAATGGCCACCATCAATGGGATTCCCGTCAGCTCCTCATCTGTCTCCTCGTCCCATTGATCCTCAGCCAGTCAGTCGACTGTGATGATGAACTGTAATATGATCTAGAATAAATAGAAGGGGAGGAGGCCATGGACGAGAAAGAAGAGAATATAGATGTGGTTGGCTCAAGCTCCACTCTATCCTGTTGCTCACAGGAGAGTGTGAAAAACACACAAGATCTCCCCCGGAAGATGCCTCTTTTCAAGCTTTCCTTAAACAGGACCATGCTAAACTGGGTTCCAAGCTGAAGAGGAGGCTTCTTCCAGGAACTGTCTGTATGAGTTCTTGGAGGTAACTGCTTCTCTGACAGTGATTATTCCTCCTGTGCATTCTGCACTTGAGGATGCTACCTTGGCAGCCGGACATAGGCCTGCTCAACTGCCTGCAGTCCCCAGGATGTCTGATAAACGATATCTAGTCCCTACTGTTAAGCCATATTATTCTTCACAGCCAGACACAGACTCTGTAGTAACAATGGCTGCTCATGATGGCTCCAAAGCCCATGAGCTGTCTTGCTCCAGACAAGGAGTTAAGGAAGTTGGACGTGATTGGGAAGAGAACTTTTGCTTCTGCTTCCCTGGGCCTAAGAATTGGTAACTATAAGGCATATGGGTTAGAGTAATGAGCTTGTTACATCCAGCACACCTGGGTTTGAGTCCCACAACTTCCACATGCACATTGTGTAACTCTCAGCAACTCACTAAAGCTCCCCAGTGCTCCCAGGTGGCCCCTGAAAACAGGCATTTGTGTCTAGTGGGACTTACCTGGTTACCAAAGAATAGAAGAAAAAAATATATAAATATGATTAAATATCAGAATTGCCTTTGGAAGACCATGTCCACCCTGGCTGAAGAATTGTCAGAGGGCCAGGATAAAATACTGGCTCAGCAAACTATAGCTAATGGCCAAGAAGCCAGTACACACCTGCTGAAATCGGCCTCTGCTGCTGCTGCCTCTGGAATATGCCTCCATCGCTTCTCCTGGTTAAGAGTTGCTGGTTTTGCCCTTGATGTGCAACAGTCTGTGATGAATGTTCTTATTAGGGATAAACAATTATTTAGAAATTATATAATGTTCTAAGGGATGTACAGTCTTCTAAAATGACTCTTTGATCCCTTCATAGTAGTAGTAGTAGGAGGGAGGAGGTTATACTGCCCTTGTACAGGTCACTGGTAAGGCCGTATCTAGAGTATGGAGTTCAGTACTAGTTTTCACACCTCAAAAAGGACATTAACCTGCCGGAGAAGATCCAGAGGAGGGCTACAAATATGATAGTGGGTCAGCAGGGTAAGGCATACGAGGAGAGGTTGAGGGCACATGTACTCCCTGGAAGACAGGAGAGAGAGAGAGGGGACATGATTGGGACCTTCAGGTACTTAAATGGGATAAATAAGGTTGATAAGAAGAGTCTCTTTAAGCTGAGTGGCAACCATAACACAAGTGGGCACAGTCTTCAGCTGGAGGTTGGGAGTTTTAGAAGGCAGGTCAGGAAGCACTTCTTCACAGAGAGGGTCGTGGACACTTGGAATGTGCTGCTGGAAGAGGTAATTTCGTTGAAGACAGTGGGCAGCTTTAAGAGAGGCTGGGATAGGCATAGGGGGAAGGTAAGGATCATAGGGAGGGCAGAGACATTAGCTCAAGCTGTGGACCCGACAATACGAGCAGACTTGATAGACCAAATGGCTTTCTTCTGCTGTCTTCTTCGTATGTGCGCATGTTCATACTTTGAACCCTAAGCCTCTAGGAAGGGCCCATGGTTCTTTTTGCATGCCCTATGCCTGTCAAAACCGTGGCTACTCAAGAGGCACTGGTTGTGGTTCCAGAGACCTCAGCCTTCCACCTCCCAGGCTACGATGTTGCCTGCTGGTGTCCATGGCAGACTTAATAAAGGTCAGACCATTATAGGCACCACTGCTGCCCCCAGGACCTTCTGACTCCCCTTCCACCACCTCACTGCCTCCAGAATTTTTGATGGGATGCTGCAGCTCCCTCTTTCTTCAAATTGGAAAGAGATCACTACAGATGCTCCAGTACTGGAGGTGGTTCAGCATGGACGTGCCCTAGAACTCCTTACTGTTCCTCCAGTTACCACACCATTGCCCAACAGATGTTCTCCCAGATATTTTGCCCTTTTACTGGAGAAGGTCAAACCCTCCTCCACAGGATGGCTGTGGAATTTATTTATTTATTTAAGAGTTTAACCAGGAGGGCATGCCGAGTGGAGTACCACTTGATTCCAGATGTGTCCTGGGGTAAAGGGTACATACATATGCAAAGGAACATATTTACAGATCAATACAGATCAATTACAAAATTAATACAAGTGAATACGAATGAATACAAAAGACCACAGTACAGGTTATGAGAGGAGAGCAGTGCTGGCAGAGCAAAACCACTTAGCATACATACAGACAATAGGTGATTATGGTGGAATTGCTAGACTGAGATGGAAAATAGCAGCCTTTGAGAGTCAAACTAACCAAGTAACGGGGTGGGACATTTAGCCGAGATCTATTGAGAAGAGCTGGGAAGAGAATCTTAGTCCCGGTTTCAGAAATGAACCAAGGCTGTTACTCTTGGTACTTTCTGGTTCCAGGTGGACTAGGGATTTAAGACCAGTACTCAACCTTCAAGGTCTGAACTTGTTTATAGACTACAAGAAGTTCGGAATAGTCTCCCCGCAGTCCTGAAAAGGGATTGGTTAGTAATGCTGGACATGAAGGACACGTACCTTCATGTAAAGATCCACAAGTTGCACAGAAGATACCTACATTTTATGCTTCAGGGCACACATTACCAGTTTCATGTCTTGCCCTTTGGGTCATGTTCTGCACTCTGTGACCAAAGTATTTGCCATGATGTGAGCTGCCCCTCTGCAGGGAGTGCCTGTATGTCTTTCCTTACATTGTCAATTGGCTGTTAAAGGCCCCATCTTGGGAAGCCATTTTCTGTACAGGTGCTTGAAACCTTCCTGCTGGAGAAAAAGTTACAGGCCATGGAGAGAAGCTCATCCTCCCGGCGGGAATCGTCCCACAGATCGGGGAAACATAAGGAGAAGAAGAGGGTGAGAGACAGAGTGCGATCCACGTCTGCCTGGACATTGGACTCTCAAGCCAGTTTGGGGCAGCCCACTCCAACAGGTGTCCTTCCCAGGCAAAATGCAAACCTCCACTGGCTAAGATCCAGATGACCGGTGGCTCAGGTACGTCGTCTTTGCTTCGGCCCCTCGAGGCCCGGCCCAAGGACTCCTCCCACAGCTGGCCATTGGGCTCTTCCGGATGCTCTGCGTCATCAGATCACCCACACAAGGCACACTTCAAGTCGGCCATCCAAGTAGGCCCCAACTCCCTGGACCAGCGCCAGGACTCCGACCAGAGATCGGTCTCCCAACCACCTCAGGGTATCCCGGATACATCTGCTAAGCAGACTGTGGCACTGACGTCCCTTAAATGGGTGTCTGACCATAAGCGGTCGTCAGACCAGATGCCCTCCAAACATCTAAAGGACACCACAACTCCAAAGAGGGATGCATTTCTCCGCACCAGACGTCGGCTGCCGTGCGCCCTCGGATGACAACGGTACTGACGGCACACAGCCAATAAGCAACAATCGGATGTCGGGACAAAGATGAGGCAAACTCGCCTCAAGACCCAAGGTCACCCAAAGACCCGTCAATGGGTACATCAGGGCCTCAGAAACCAGACTCCGGTCTCGGGGGCGTCCAGGAGGACTGGATGCCAGGTCCGTTGTCGGGCATCAATAGAAGAGTTAAGTTATTCTCCTACAGGTGGGAAATTATCAGGAAGGATGTGGTCCCGACAAAACCTCCAGGGAGAACTGGCCCCGCCCAGAGCCAAAACCCGATAGACCCTCCCCCCGAGAAGACCTGCCCCCTCACCTAGGGGCCGGTCTCAGGAGAAGCCCAACAGGGAAGATAAGTGGAAGCAGTCCCCCTCTCTGACCCCTTCCAGCTCGCCCTGCACTAGAAAACACAAAAAGCCTCGCAGGAGGTCTGACTCTTCATTCTCCGAATCTTGCCCTGAGTCCTCAGAGCCATCCAGGCCATCCTCTCCCTTCAGTGACCCTTCTCCAGATCCCTGGGATCTTCCAGGGTCACCCCCAAATGATCCAACATTCTTAGATATCATGCGGCATATCCAGGAGAATATGGGCTGGGAGACGGAGGACCTGGACCCAGAAAGGCAACGCCTAGCGAGGTACCTGAGACAAAAGGACCCAAGGCCTGTGGTAGTTCCACTGTTGGTGGACACCTTTCAGGATGTGACAAGGGACAACTGGAAACACCCCTTCTCCTCATCTGCAGTACCCAAGAAAACGAACCGCTTGTATAGGGCGCCCTTAGAGGATTCTTACCTAGGGGAATAACCGGTGGTGGACTCATTGGTCATCACGGTCACTCATGATAGGTCCCAACTCAGCATCTGAGCATGCAGTCCCCAGATGGAGAATCAAAACAGCGCGACTTCATGGGGAGAAGGATGTACGCTGCAGCGACCTGCTCCATATGGTCCCTAAATTACAGTATATGACCCATATGGTGCAATTTCAGAATGCCCGTGTAAACAGGGTCAGGATCTTGTTAAGGACCTGCCAGACGGGGACAAGAAAGAGGAGCTGTTACAGCTACTCCAGACAGGCTGTGATGTTGGGACACAGGTTCTCCGGGCAGCTTGTGACTCCGCAGACTTGGCCACTAGGGGTGTAGCAGAAGGAATTTGCCTCAGGAGACATTCATGGCAAAGAGTTTCAGGTTTAACACCGGATGTCCAGAAGGGCATCTTGGACGTTCTGTTCAATGGCTCTGTCCTGTTTGGGGAGGAATCCAAGAAGGTCATTACCAAGTTGCAAGACACTGGTAAGGCCGTCAGCTCTGTACAGGCTATGTAAATGCCCAAGCAGAATCCCTTTCATTAAAATAAAAATCGTTTCAGGAACAAGCAAGGCGAACAGCCCCGTTCTGGTCAGCAACCTAGGGGCAACTTTAAAAGGAAGGGCCAGCCCTGCTTCTCAGGAGGCCAAGGGGCCAGGAATGTAAAATCCCCACAGGTACCCTGGCCAAACCCCTCCACTGCCTAACTTGTGTCAGACCCCTGCTTCTCCTCTGGATCAAAGGGAGGAGAAGATCGGGGGTCGCTTTGCACCCCACCTATCCAGAGTGGCAAAGAATCACCTCGGACCAATGGGTGCTCCAACTTATCCAAAGAGGGCACCCTATCGAATTGGTAGTTCCTCCTCTGTCCAAACCACCACTGCAGTCCCAATACTCTGGACAACACTCAGCTCTTATCCAGCAAGAGATCACAGCCATCCTAGAAAAGGAGGCCACAGAGAGGGTCCCTTGGAACCAGAGGGGAAGGGGATATTATTCCCACCTCTTTCTGGTCCCCAAAAAGATGGGGGTCTTGTGCCACATCCTAGAACTCAGCGATCTCAACAACTCAGTGGCATACAAATGTTTCAGAGTGGTCACCTTGACAGGTCTAATCCCGATGCTAAAACCAGAAGCTAGGTTGGCCTCACTAGACATTCAAGATGCCTACCTCCATATTCCAGTCGCACTACCACGCTGGAGGTTCCTGGTGTTCGAGTTCCGAAGATGCTACTACCAGTTCCGGGTTCTCCCATTCGGCCTTTCATCAGCTCTACGGGTGTTTACTAAATACGTAACGGTGGTAGCAGCAACCCTCAGGAGACAGGACCACTACGTCTTCCCCTATCTGGATGACTGGCTTCTGATGGCCCCATCACAGGGAAAGTTAAGCTGGGCGTTGCAGGACACCTACACCCTGTTTGACTCCCTAGGCATCATGATCAACCTGGAAAAGTCATCACTGATACCCTCACAAAGGCTTCAGTTCATAGATGCGGTACTGGATACCTGCATAGGAAGGGCCTTCCTGCCAGGAGACAGAGTGGAATGCCTAAGAGTGCTGGTTCAGACGATCGGCACACAGAAGCAGGTCTCGGCAGGAACATGCTACACCTCCTAGGGCACATGGCAGCTGCCATAGCCACAGTTCTCCTCGCACGCCTTCATATGAGGGCCACCCAGTGGGCACTCAGGGTACAGTAGGATCAGCATCAAGACCACATGGATCAGTTGGTATCGGTTCCCAGTTCCATCTTCAAAGCTCTACAGTGTTGGCTGGTCCCAGAACACCTCTCTGTAGGGGTTCCCTTTACGCCACCAACTCACTCTCTGATCCTTACCACGGACGCATCGGGATCCGGTTGGGGTTCACACCTGAACATCACAAGAACACAGGGCCTGTGGTCCCCCTCGGAGGCGTACCTTCACATCAACATCCTCGAAATGAGGGCAGTTCTTTATGCGCGCCAGGCTTTGCAATCAGAGATACCCCAGGATACTTACTGATTCAGACAGACAACACAGTAATGGTGTTCTACATTAGCAAGTAAGGATGCACTTACTCCTACCAGTTTTACTGGGAGGCCGTGAGGATATGGGATTGGGCAGTGCAACACAGCATCACACTGGCTGCAGTGCATGTTTCCGGAGTTTGCAACAAGCTGGTGGATCTGCTGAACAGGTCACAGTCCAGCACTCACAAGTGGGAGCTCCTCCAGTCAGTGGCAGAAATGTTATTCAACAGATAGAGAACAAAAATCTAGACCTGTTCGCATCCCCATACAAAGCAAAACTGCCCAATTTCTGCTCGCTAGATCCAGGGCCTGGTGTTTTCTGGCAAGACTCATTGTCCCTCTCTTGGACGGGCAGATTTCTCTGTGCCTTCCCTCCCTTCCCTTTAATCCAGAGGGTCCTGCTGCAGGCTGAAGGGGTGACATTCTGTCCTAGACAAAGATGGTTTCCTCTCCTTCATCAGTTGGCAAACAGAACACCAGTTGCCATCCCAATCAGCTCGCACTTGCTGTCTCAGGACGGAGGATCACTGGTTCATCCGAACCTCAAATCTCTGAACCTTCATGCATGGCTCCTAAAGACGTAGTCCTATTCTGACACGGAGTATCGGACGAGGTGGCGGACGTCTTGGTAGCAGCGAGGAAGCACTCATCTCGTGCAACCTATGCCATGAAGTGGCGCAGGTTTTGCCTTTCGGGCTTCTACCCAGGGTCTAGATTCCCTCCTTTGTTCAGAGAAGTCTATTCTGGATTACCTTCTTTCTTTGTCACAAGCAGGGCTTGCATACTCCTCGATAAAGGTGTACCTCTGTGCTATTTCAGCATACTGTACACCAATTTGACAGAAATCGCTAGCACAGCTAGAGGTCTTGTGTACCTTTCTGCATGGTATCCTCCACCTGAAACCATCCATTAAGGAACCAGTCCCTCCCTGGGACCTCCTCTTTGTACTAGAACAGCTGACATTGCCTTCCTTTGAACCAGCCGCGGATTGCGAGTTACGCCTTCTCTCTCGGAAGGCACTATTTTTAGTTGGTCACATCAGCAAGGAGGATTTCGGAGCTCCATGCACTGATGTGCAAAGAACCTTATTTAATTTTTCACAGGGACAGGGTGTTCTTGAAGACAAACCCCAGGTTCCTTCCAAAGATAGTGTCAGAACTTACTCTCAATCAGGACATAGATTTGCCAGTCTACTTCCCCAGTTATTCGAACAAAGGAGAAAGCTCTCCTGCACTCCCTAGATGTGCATAGAATCCTCAGATTTTACCTGACCAGAACCAAACCTCACCGTGAATCTGATCAGCTGTTCGTGTCCTTCACCCACAGAATGCTTGGGGCACCAGTGTCAAAACAGACACTTGCAAAGTGGTTGGTGAACTGCATCATGTTCTGCTACTAAAAGCGAAACAAGCCCTTACCTGGACAAGTAAACGGTCATTCCACCAGAGCAGTGACCACTTTGTTCGCTTCACTCAAGAACATTTCAGCCTCTGCTATTTGTGCAGTGGCTGCCTGGAGCACAGGACACACATTCATCAGGCATTACAGCCTGGATATTGCTTCCAGGCACAGGGCAGGTTTCGGCCTTGCAGTCCTGCAAGGGCTGCTTTCCTGAGAGTGACCTCTCTCTCTCTCTCTCTCTCTCTCTCACCCTAGACAATCCACCTCCCAATTTAGGGGTACTACCACTACTTCTTGGAACTCAGTTCTAATGGTGTAACCTGCTGCAAGAGCTGTTTCTTGAAGTAAGATAGTACAGTTACATAAGAACTTACCATAACTGTAGATCTTTGAGAACAGCTCTTGCAGCAGGTAGTTTCCTTCCCACCTTCCTCTTAGGAAGTTTACTCCTCTTCATACAAATTTCATTGGTCTTCCTCTGGAAGCATATTGTCAGTCTCCCCATTAGAATCACATCGCTATGCCGGCAGTCTCTGGCGGGAGAACTGAAGGATGCTGGGGGACTGCCCCTTTTATGAGGTATCTTACGTCGGGGCGGGGCCAACATCAGGGGCGATCCCCCGCTGGGTGTAGCTAGCTAGAAGTTTTCTGTGGCATCATGCAGACTGCCGGCTTCAATCCTAATGGTGTAACCTGCTGCAAGAGCTGTTCTCGAAGATCTACTGTTACGGTAAGTTCTTACATAACTGTACTTTTCATGGTTATTGTGGCTCTATCTCCAGCCCAGTGATAGAACACAAGAAACCGGGATTCAGATATTACATTTGGTGCTGGCAGAAGATGTCTGTCACCAACCCACATGACACATGCGTATACTGTGTGGGGAGGCAGCATGATGTGGTCAGGTGTGGCCTTTGTAAATCCATGCTTCCTGAGTCCTTCAAGGACAGGACGCTATCGGTCTCACTGGGTCAGCCATCAGAACGGGATCCGAAGGACTGCCTTAAGGGCTGCAAGAAGGCCTCCACTGCAGCCGGGTTGGCTGAACAGCTTGCAGCCCTTAAGGTAGACGTGGTGGCTGCCGTGGCAGGTACCTCCTAAATTTCAGCGGTGTTCCTTGGGGTCAGCATTGAAGGGTCTTTCATGGAGGAAATCTGTGAGATATGTTTGGCCCTCCAGACTTGGGGGAGAACCCTGCGCCCCCCCCCCCGGGAGTGATTGAGATCCTCCTTCTCCCTTTGAATCGCCCGACCACTTGACAGCTGTTGAGTGCCCCTCCTTGGGGGGGGGGGCAGGTTGAGGGCTCCTCAGTTCCCCTGTTGAGCCTGTGAACTTCTACTTTGGTTCATTATGTATGTAAGCAAAAAAAGGAAGACCACGGGAGGGATTGCGAGATTAAGAAGGGAAGGAGTGGGACTGTGCATAGGGAGAACAGGAAAAGGCAGACATCCTGAATAAATAATGTTGTACAGTGTTCACAGAGGAAAGAGACAGGAAGAGTTCCCAAAAATGTAACAAGAGCACTGGCGGAAGGGAGGTTGACACTGCTCTATTTCCAGAGGAGGGAGTCCTGAAGGGACTCACAAATCTGAACTTGGACAAAGCAATGGAGCTGGAGGAAGTCCACCCAAGGGTATTGAGGGAGCTCATGCAGGTACTGGCTACACCTCTGATGGCTCTGTTTAACAGCTCACTGGAAATAAGTGTGGTCTCGGAGGACTGGAGCACAGCAGATGTTCTCTTGCTTCACGAAAGTGGCAGCAGGGAAGAGGCTGGCAATTACAGGCCACTCAGCCCGCCTTTGGTGCTGGGAAAGTTAATGGAATCACTGCTAAAAGAAAGGACTGTGGAATATTTAGAATCCAGTGGGTTACAAGACCCAAGGCAGCATGGATTAACGGGTGTTCCTGTCAAATGAATCTGATAGAGTTTTTTGACTGGGTGACCAAGGAACTAGATCAAGGTGGAGCAGTGCACGTAGCCTGCCTAGATTTCTGTAAGGCATTCAACACTGTTCCACACAGGAGACTAGCAAGCACGCTGAGTAGTTTAGTAGTGGGTCCAGAGGTGGTAAACTGGGTAAGAAATTGGTTAAGAGCTGGGTGGCAGAGGGTGGTGATTAACAGAGTTCACTCAGATGAATGGAGAGTGATCAGCGGAGTGCCTCAGAGATCGGTGCTGAGACCAGTCCTCTTTAATGTTTTTATAAATGACATTGCAGAGGATCTGGAAGGGATGGTCTACCTCTTTGCCAGTGACACTAAACTCTGCAAGAGGCTGGACACTCAGGGTTGGGGTGGGGGTGATACTAGTGACCACCAAGCAGGAATGAGACCTGGGGTGATCATAAGGGATAATTTAAAGATGGCCAGACAGTGTGACAAGGCAGTTGGGAGAGCGAATGGGATGCTGGGGTGCATAGGGAGGGATATCACCAGGAGAATAAGGGAGGTGGTGTTGCACTGTGTAGATATCTGGTAACACCCCACCTAGAGTACTGTGTCCAGTTCTGGAGACCACATCTCAGAATGGACATAGACAACAGTGGAAACGATCCAGAGAAGGGCAATTAAAATGGTGCTGGGTCTGCAACAGAAGCCTGACGAGAAGAGATTAAAGGACCTAAATTTGTGCACCCTTGAAGGGGTGATGTGATAGAGACCTTTAAATACCTCACAGGGGTAAACAAGGTACAAGAGGGAAGTATTTTTCAGAAAAAAAGGTGCCGAAAGACAAGGGGGAAATGTAAGAAGCTGGAGGGGAGTAGATTCAGGAGAGATGTGAGTAAATACTTCACAGAAAGAGTGATGGATTCCTGGAACAGCCTTCCAGTGGAGGTGGTAGGGTTCAGGAAGGCATGGGAAAGGCATAAGGGAATCTTAGGGAAAGGGAAGGGGATGGGTGAATGGGTTAGAGATCAAGTAGGATGTGTGGTGATACAATAGGCAGGAAATAAATGGGCAGGCTGGGTGGGCCAAGCGGTGCTTATCTGTCAGCAAATTCTGTTTCTGTGTCTCTCTAGCAAGCCATACACAGCCAAATGGAAAGGATTTTCCATCTGGTGCTCCAAAACCTGCATGGCGAGGTTCTAGAGTATCACCTGCTGGACTCTTCTGACACTTGTCTACAATTTTCCACAGTAAAGGTCCACCTGTGTGCTATTTCAGCTTACCACGAGCCCGTCAGTACCTTCCACTTGGCACAGCTGCCACTGTTCAAGAGGTTGCTCAAGGGCATTTCACGCACAAGACCTCCCATCAGGAGGTCTCCCACCCTCGCCCACCTCCCCCGTATTTCCACTCCTGCCCCCACCCCAACCACCTCCCGCACTCCCCTTACCTCCTGCACCACCTCCCTCGATCTCCTACCCTCACTTCCCCACCCCTCCTTCCTTTGTCTTGCTCATAGCTCAAGTCTTTGTACTGGTTATTACATGTCTGTAAGTCAATGACTATATGTTTGTAACTAGAAATGATGACTGTTGCACACGCTGACGTGGAACCTTTGTAAAAGAGCCTCGGCTCAAAGGTATTGTAATCCTAGACTGAAATAAATAAATAAAACAAGTGACTGCTTGGGATATCAGCCTTGTGCTAGATATGCTCCCTCACTGTCCCTTTGAGCCTGTTGTGACATGCAACTTGAAGTTTTTAACATCGAAAGCAGCATTTCTGGTAGCTATCAGCTCTGCTCACAGAGTATCTGAAATCCATGCTTTGGTCACAGATCCTCCATGTACTGATCTTCTTTGAAGGTGTCTCTTGCAGCGAGTCATACACTTGGGAATGTCCGCTAGAGGGTACTCTTACACAGTATATTTCACCAACAGTGTTGATTGGAGGCCACCCATGACGACATCAGGCCATGCATATATATAAATTTGTGGGCGGCCCCCTAGCAGCCTCAGTTGTTTTTTCCCACCATCTGTGGCTAAGCCATGTGCAGCTTTTACCGCCCATGAAGTGTGTCAAGCTCTTCGTCAACAAGGAAAGTGCACTCTTTTGGTTTTGCCTTATGTCCAGTTTGGATTCCCTTTTCCGCGGGCGCCATTGTGGAAGAAAGATCTATAGGTTTGACAACCATTCTCTCTCTGTTTGGTATCTGGGAGTTACCCACAACGTTCGATCCTGTCCTTACTGCCAGGAATTCAACCAAGCTACACATCATCGATGATTGCAAGAACTGGAATCATACATCATGGAGCAGAAGGTGGCACTCCTTGAAAAGGGATTGTAGTACCACTCAAATTCGTCTCGTTCCCCATCAATGAGCTCCCAGGCGTCCCAGTAGAAGCACTGTTCCCCCATCTAAGCACAAGCACCAAGACAAAGACGAGGCCTCGAGTGACAAAGGTAAGGACCCTCGGGCTTCGAGGACTTCCACCTCCGGCTGCTTGTCGATGGCTCGGGCCTCTCCCATTCCAGTGCAAAAAAACAAGATGGTCTTGGCGGCCTTATCCCAAAGCTTTCAGGCCACCCGAAGAGATCAAGAACCTCCTCCATAGAAGAGCACCTTGCCTGTGCTCTCGTCGCTGCACCTCTCCAAGGCTTTGACTGCATACAGACTAGGCCCCTCTGTCGACGAGTACGCATCTTTCCAGCATGGTACTGGGTCCTCAGTTGACGGCCTCTGGTTTCTGGCATTCGTAAACGTCTAGGGATTGTCCTCAATGGACTTACCATCTTTGCCACCATCATCACAGACCATTTTTTATCGCGGCTCGTCGGTCCAGGCCTCGGGCACTGTTTCTCAGGCTTCAGGATTTCGGCCCTACCTACAGCCCAGGCCAGTCTCCTCTTTGATGGCCTCATCTCTCATGGGGTCCAGGAAAGTTTCTTCTTTCTCTTCAGCTTCACCAACAGCTCCTGCTGTCGACATTGCCACTGTGCTCAAAACAGTGTTGGAGGTCATGCAGGCCATACAACAGCCTCCATCTCCACTGACCTGTTCTGTTGGGCGAACTCCACTCTTTGATTCAAAAGCAGGTGGTGCATCCTGTGCCTCAACCCAAGCTCAGCAAGGGCTTTTATTCACATTTCCTTCTGGTCCCTAAATGCACAGGCGACCTCTGCCCTGTCCTGGATCTTTGGGATCTCAACTGGTTCATCCAGCACAAGAGATTTTGCATGGTCACTCTGCAAACAGTCTTGCCTCTTTTAAACCAAGGTGACTGGCTATATGCTCTGGACATGAAAGATGCATACCTTCATATCAAAATACACACAGCCCATCAGCAGGACCTCCAGTTCCAACTACATGGATATCATTACCAATCCTGCACCTTGCCCTTCGGTCTTCCCTCAGCCCCCAGGGTTTTCACAAAGTGTCTGGCAGTAGTAGCCGTAGCCCTTCATTGCAGAGGACACTACGTATTCCCATTCTTAGATGACTGGCTTATGAAAGCCTCATCTTGGGAAGAATTGCTCCACTCTTACATGCACCCTGGAGTTCTTCTAGGAACTAGGCATAACAGTAAATGTAGCCAAGTCCCACATGGAGCCATCTCAGTGCCTCCAATACATCGGAGTAGTCTTAGATACCGCATAAGGCAGGGCCTTCCTTCCGGAGGACAGGACTCAAAAGCTCCTTTCCCTCGCACAGCGGTGCCTTGTTGCTTCCCACCACGCGGCCAGTTAATGTAGCCTGAGTCATGGCGGCAGCCATTTCACCTTGTTGTATATCCGCCTGCACATGCGCTGATTCAAGTGGGTCCCTTGCCGCAGTGACACCAAAAGACGGGGGACTTCAAAGACTCCATTTGCGTCACCCCCGGCCCTCTGGCCAGCTCTTTCCTGGAGGCTGGATCCTGCACACCTTAGGATCAGTGTACCCTTCCAGTCCACCCCCAAACACAAAATGACGGATGCCTCCACCCTGGGTTGGGGGTGCCCATCTTGGTCCTTACCAAACGCAGGGTCATTGGGCGCCAGATGCAGTGTCCCTCCACATCAACATTCTGGAAATGTGGGCCATCTGTCTGGCTCTTCAGGCCTTCCAGTCATTCCTCATTCCTAGTCCTTTGCCGATCCAATGGGACAACACTTGTGTAGTGTTCTACATCAACAAGCAAAGGGGCACAAAGTCAGAAGCTGTGTGCCAAGAGGCCTTGAAGGTCTGGCATCAGGCCCTCTCTCTTCACCTTCATCTGTTAGCAGCCCACGCTCCCGGAGCCCAGAACGTAGTGGCAGGATCACCTGAGCCATCACGCACAGGGCTATGAGTGGACATCAGCCATGGAGGTTTTCCAAGACATATTCCAACTGTGGGGGACTCCAGATATTGCTCTATCCACCTCTCCAGATGATCACAGAGTACCTCAATATTGCTAAATCATCCCAGACTCAGTTGGCAACTCCATTGATGCCTTGTCCCTCTTCTGGCACGAGCGCATCTTGTATGCCTTCCTGCAAGTTCCACTCATTCAACAAGTGTTACTCGAGCTCCAACTGGAGAGGGCCTCCCTGATTCTGATCATCCAGATCTTCCTGGACATAAAGTCTCCACCACTCATTCACACTAATGGGAATTACACTGGAGGCGCTAGGACACAGCGGGAGCCAAAAATCTACAGGAGGGCCAACCCTTCAACCGCCTCAGTTCCTTTTTGCCCCACAGTTGAGTGCACTTAAGTGACAACTTCACTCACCCACTGGGAGTCAAAACTTCACATCTATACGACAGCAGTTATAGAGTTTCAGTATTGATTAGTTTTATTATTTTCATCAGTTTAAAGAAAAATAAGTAATGAGTAATTTTCCTCAGAGAAGTCTTCAGCCCTCCTTCAACGGAGTTGATCTTGAGCGGGGCAGGTGACGGTAGGGAGACTTCCCATGACAGCTGTGCTGTCAGCAGGGCTGGGTCTGGTCCACCGCTCTCTACCGGGGGGGGGGGTCTGACTACAGGCAGTCTAGTGCTCGGAGGGATGGGCAGTCTTCCCAAAAGCACAAAAAGAAGTGGTCCCATTCTCGATCCTCATCGAAGACTCGCCACCACTCGGCCTCGAGTTCTTCAACCTCCCTGTCGAAACAGAAATGGTACCTCTTGAGGTCGCCCTCTGGTATGTCTGCACGTCGATCATCAGTTACCGGCAGCAGGGGCCTGACCCCGTCTCCTCTGGCTTCTGCTTTTGGTGACCGGCATCCTCGACTCCGGAGCCCTTTCCCGCCCCCTGGGGGGTCCTGCGGTGAGCAGTTTCACCATTGGGCCGCTCATATGGAACTGTGGGTTTGGCGGTTGTCCTGTCTACCTTACCTGGCAAGTCTGTCACTGGGCCTTCACACCTTTCCGTTTCAGACCTGCAGGCAAGGTGGTTGGGGCTTCCTAGTCGTGCATTGCCTTCTGTGCCGTCCATGCTGCACTCTGGTGTTTTTCCCCCTCATAGGGCTGTGGCGCAGGGGTGTACACCTGTGCCTTTATCTCATGCTGAATTTCTCAGACCTTCCTCAGCAAGTCAGTGGTTGAGAACCTCGGGTTTGGCTCCCCTGGTGCCAGTACCGCGTCCTGTGCCAGCGCTGCCTGTGTTCTCGGTGCCACCTTCTGTTCTAACGCCAGGAGCTCCTGTGGTGCCGCATGCGACATCGGGGTTTTCGACTCTAATTTGCGGTGTTCCTCATCCTCTTTTTCCTCCCTTTCCTATCTATACTATCCCTTCGGGACTAGTAGGAGATGATATCGAGCCTGATCCTGATCTTTGATTGGAGGATGACTTTGACGAGGATTTCTCCCTAGAATTGGTGAATAAACCTTCTCTTACAGCAGAGCTTTTGGTCAAGGACCTTTGCTTTAAGTCTCTGCTTAGAAACTTGAATACCACTCTCTCTCCAGACTTCGGAGATCGATCCTGGAAAATTGCTGCGTCTGCAGTGCCTGCACATACCGGACAGTCCTGTGGAACTGACTCCCCCCCATACAATCCTCTTTTGAGACTCTCTCACAAATGATGTGGCATAATCCCGCACTTATTCCCTCTGTGGCTAAATCCATAGATAGGAAATATGCCCCTCCCAAAGATTGGCCCATTATGGCCTCACAAGCCTTTGCTGACACCATAGTTGTCCTGGCAGAGAATGACAAGGCCGTTCTTCCGCAAGAATCTACGGCACGTCCGGTAAACAAGGAATCTCGCAAAATTGACACTTTGGGAAAGTGAGTCTTTGCTGCTTCCACCTTGGGCATGGGCATGCGCATTGCTAGCTATCAGGGTTATTTCTCTCAGTATGAGTATACACTCTGGCATTCGCTCCAGGCCATGGTAGAAGCTCTCCCGGATTCGAAAGTTAACACAGAGCTTCTTCAGGCCATTACCAGAGGCATTGAATCCAATAACCAGCAGCTTAAGGCTGCTTTGGATGCCTTTGACACTGTCTCCAGGGTGGCTGCGGCTGATATATGCACCCGCCACTCTTGGTTGCACACATCGGGATTCACAAATGATGCCCAGCAGAGTTATCGCTTTGCCTTTTGAAGGTACATACCTGTTTGATCCTAGGGTCGAGCACGTGCTAGAGACCACACAGAAAACTAGAACGGCTATCAACACAGCCAGACTGCCATTTGCAGCCCCTCAAAGGGGCGGCAACCAACATCAGTTTCATAACAGTCAGTCCTTTTGTGGTAAAAGCAGAGGGGGCTTCAACAGAAACCAGACCCCTCAGCCTCAAAAGAAAACGCAGCAGAAGGCACAGGGCCCTAAAGCGCCTAGTGCCACCCTCTGAGATTTCTGCCCAAGTCCCTCCTCAGCTGTCCGAGGGGGACTCTTTCTCTGCAGTAGGAGGGTGTCTAACTCAGTTTTACAGCCAGTGGAAGTCAATCACATCTGACAAGTGTGTACTCAGGATAATCCACGAGGAGTACTCTCTAAATCTTTCAGAAACCCCTCCGAATCACCCACTCAAACGATAGCCCAAGCTGTCTGTCTGTGTCAGACCTTCTTGCTTCTATGATTCAAGGCCTTCTGAATAACAGGGCAGTAGAAGTAGTCCTGCTGGATCAGTGGAACACAGGTTTCTACTCCCATTATTTCCTAGTTCCAAAGAAAACAGGCGGCATGCGTCCAATTCTCAATCTCAGGAAGTTAAACAAATTCCTTTATAAGGAAAAGTTCAAGATGATATCACTCAGCACACTTCTACCTTTGACTCATCAAAACGATTTGCTAGCCTCCCTGGACATTCAGGATGCCTATCAGCATGTTCTCATACAATCAAACCACCACAGATGCCTCAGATTTGTGGCATTGGGTCGACACTACCAGTTCAGAGTCCTGCCCTTTGGGCTATCCTCGGCGCCTCGAGTCTTTACAGAGTGCTTTGCAGTTCTCACAGCGCATCTCAGGAAGCTCGTAATTCAGGTGTTCCTGTATCTGGACGATTGGCTCCTAGCAAGTTCTTCCAGACAAGAGACTTTGGTAGCTGTGACTATGGCTTCAAAATTCCTTACGCCCATGGGAGTCCTGCTAAATTTGGGAAAGTCACAGCTACAGCCCTCCCAAAGGCTCCTCTTCATAGGAGCCCTTCTGGATACCTCCAGTGCAAAAGTCCTTTTCTGGAAGACAGAAGGAACAACATCCTTCAGATGGCCCATTTCATCAAAGAGAACGATTCAGTTCGAGCTGTCTCGATGCAGTGGATGCTGGGTCTCATGACATCCTCTGTGTTCACTGTGCCTCTGGCTCATCTTCACATGAGGACTACTCAGTGGATGCTCAGCACTCAGTGGTCACCACACCCACAGTCCTTTCCACATCAAGGTGATGGAACTTCTGAAACGGTCACTCACCTGGTGGGCTCAGGAGGACAACCTTCTGGAAAGAGATCCCTTCGCTCCTCTAGAATCCCAGATCTCCCATCACCACGGATGCGTCCCTACTGAGATGGGAACCTCACTGCCAGGTTCTGCACACCCAGGGTCGATAGGGTCAGGACGAGTCTCAGCCTCACG
Organism: Neoceratodus forsteri; assembly: GCA_016271365.2. NCBI lineage: Eukaryota > Metazoa > Chordata > Ceratodontiformes > Ceratodontidae > Neoceratodus > Neoceratodus forsteri. The sequence continues at coordinate 512,917,448 of CM057454.1, forward strand.
TAAATGTTCTAGAAATGAGAACCGTCCTGTATGCAGTCCGAGCCTTGATGGTTATACTCTGTCACAAGATCATTCTCCTTCAAACAGATAACAAAGCAGTGATGTACTACATCAACAAGCAGGGTGGAGCGCACTCATACCCCTTATGCATGGAAGCAGTGAAAGTGTGGGAATGGTGCCTGGAGCACAAGGCACTGATTCAGGCGGTCTACCTGCCGGGAGTGCTGAACGGAGGCAGACCCTCACGAGTGGTCTCTCAACAAAAACGTCCAATCACTCTTTAAAGAGTGGGGAACTCCAGACCTGGACCTTTTTGTGTCCCCATTCAACGCAAAACTGCCTCTCTTCTGCTCCAGGAATCCAGAACTTGACGTTTTTTTGTCAGGATGCATTCAGACTGCGGTGGACAAGACGCTTTCTGTACGCATTTCCTCCACTTCCCTTAGTTCAGAGGGTACTACTCAAACTGGAGGCGAAGGGGGCAGAATAATCCTCATCTCCCCATTCTGGCCTCATCAGATCTGGTTTCCATTAATCAACAGATTTTCGGAAACCTCCGCGACAGCTTCCACTTCATACGAACCTGCTGACCCAGGGCCCTGTGGTCCATCCCAACCTGAAGTCCCGTCACTTCCATGCCTGGCTCCTGAAGAGATAGAGGTGAACAGGTTTAATGTTTCACTTAGGGTCTCAGATATTCTGTTAGCTGAACGCAAGCCAGCTACTCTAAAAAACGTACACAGCTAAGTGGAAGCGGTTCTCCATCTGGTGTGCAAAATCCTCCTGGAATACTTTTTTCTGTCCACCAAACAAAGTCCTTGACTATCTTCTAGAATTCTCAACACAGGCCTGCAATACTCAACCGTGAAGGTTCACCTTTGTGCTATCTCAGCATACAATGAACCTGTACACGCCGTGTCCCTGGCTCAGCTACCTGTAGTAAAGAGGTTTCTCAAGGGCATACTGCACACTAGGCCGCCGGTCAGGTGACCGGTAGCCACCTGGGTCGTTAATATTGTGCTAGACATGCTCACCTGTAAACCTTTCGAGCCCCTAGCTACTTGTGAGCTGAAGTTTCTGACTTGGAAAACCGCCTTCCTTGTAGCCGTTACCTCCACTCGCAGAGTGTCTGAAATACATGCTTTGGTCACAGACCCTCCCTATACTATAATTCACAAAGACAAGGTGGTTGTTAGGACCCACCCTAAGTTTCTTCCCAAGGTTCTCTCAGAATTCCATCTGAATCCACCCTTGGTTCTTCCAGCCTACTTGCGAACTTCCAGAATGAGAGGGCGCGAACCCTGCATTCTGTAGATGTGAAGAGAGCTTTACGGTTCTATTCAGACAGAACTAAATAAATCTGCACAACAAAACAACTATTTGTCTCCTTCAGCACGGCCCGGCTGGGTCAGTCTGTTACTGTAAGATGCATTTCAGCATGGCTAGTGGCATGCCTTCGCCAGTACTACTCCATGCCATGGGCTAAACTGGAAGGCAGAATGTACGCACATTCTACCAGAGCGGTTGCGGCATCTGTGGCAGAAATCCGGATTGTGTCCATCACGGACATCTGCAATGCGGCCCCTTGGAGCTCCGTGCACACTTTCGTAAAGCACTACGATTTGGATGTCCATGACAGGCAGCATCAGTCCTTTGGCAAGACAATCCTCAGTGGTCTTCTGTCCTAAGAGAGCTCCTCGCTCCTGCCACCCGTCTCGGGATTATTTTAGCTCAGTATCTGCCAGCTGGGGCGCCTCCACCCACTTCGGAGCCAGTTTCTGACTGGGTTGAACCAAGCAGTCAGGGGGACGACGTGCCTCCGATGAAGAAGCACAACAAAAAGTCTAATAGGGACCTTTCCTACAGTTCCTCCCATTCCCCCTCTCCTCCTCTGGAAAAGAGGCTGAAAGGGAAGAGGCGTACCCCCTCTCCCTCTTCCCCCACCACCTCCTATGTAGACTCCGACTCCTCCTTAGTCTGCTCGGAGCCAGACACTGGGGACACGGAAGGGCTCCCTAAATCCCCTCCAGATGACCCCAGTTTTATGGAGGTAATGAGGTACATCCAGGCCAACATGGGATGGGACACTGAGGCCCTGGACCCCGGGTGCTTGCGGCTGACTAAGTACCTCCGCCAGAAAGATCCAAAGCCGACCTCCCATGAGCGACACCTTTGCTGATGTCTCCTATGTGACCTGGGAGCATCCTTATTCCTCCCCTGCTGTGCCAAAAAAGGCCCACCGACTCTACCGGGCACCTGCTGACCATCCTTTTTTAGCTGAACCACCTGCTGCGGACTCGGTGGTGATTTCGGCAGCTCATGATCATTCGCAGAGGCCCAAACATCTGAGCACCCAGCCGCCTGATAGAGAATCAAAACATCTGGATTCCGTGGGCTGTAAGGTGTACTCTGCTGCCACCTGTAGCACAAGGAGTCTTAACTTCTTAACCCTCATGGTCCAATTCAAGAACGCCCTATGGGAACAAGGATTGGACCTGGTGCAGAGCCTGCCCAATTGTCCTCAGCGAACTAAGCTCGCCAAGTTACTGCAGACCGGCTCAAACGTGGGTACCCATGTTCTGCTCTCTGCCTATGACTCTGCGAACGCCTCCTCTAGGGCGGCCGCCACTGGCATTTGCCTCTGTCGCCATGCTTGGCTTCGGTTATCTGGGTTCGATCCAGATGTGCAAGTCAACCTTCCGGATGCTCCTGTAGAGGGCTCGTGCTCTTTGGCGAAGACACAAAGCGTGTTGTTACCAGGCTGCAGGACTCCAGAAAGGCCATCCGTTCTGTGCAGTCCATTTACTACCCGAAGCAAGGGTGAGCCAGAAAGCCCTGTTTTCGTTGCCGTGGAGGACACCAATCTCGGCAACCTCATTTTCAGCAACAGGCTCAACGAGGTGGCTTTGGTTGTAGGGGCGAAGCCAGGGGTGCCTCGGCATCCACCTCTAGACCTCCCACAGCAGCCACTGCAGCCCTCCCTCCCCCACCCAATGCCTGACTACTCAGGCGACCCTCCTCCTCTGGTAACTCCACTAGAGGAGCCGGTAGGAGGACGCTTTTCACGCTACGCGGATGAGTGGGCTCAAGTGACCTCCGACCACTGGGTTCTGGAGCTCTTGGAGTTCATGCACTCCATAGAGTTCACATCCATTCTACCGGACAGACCGTCCCCCCCCATCCCGGAACCCAAGGAAACACAGAGCCCTGATCAGACAGGAGATATCCTCCCTTCTAGAAAAAAGGGCCATCAAGCCGATTCCACCGGCTGAATCAGGAAAGGGGTTCTTCTCCCATTTCTTCCTAGTTCTGAAGAAGTCAGGAGATCTCAGACCCATTCTGGACCTCAGCAATCTCAATCAGTGGGTCTTCTACAAGAGATTCAGGATGGTTTCTCTTCCCAGTCTCCTCCCTCTCATTTCGGCAGGAGACTGGCTAGCGTCTCTGGACATGCGGGATGCTTACTTGCACTTTCCTATTACCAGAAACCATCGGAGATTCCTCAGGTTCAGGTTCGACAATGAGGACTATCAATTCCAAGTCCTCCCCTTCGGTCTTTCCTTGGCCCTGAGGGTCTTCACAAATTGCTTGGCAGTTGTAGCCGCAGCACTTCAGAGATGAGGCCATTTTGTTTTTCCTTACCTGGACAACTGGCTCTTCCTGGCCCATTCCAGGCCCCGCCTGTCAGACTCTCAAGGATTCCATCACTCTGTTTCAGGGTCTCTGAATCACCGTCAACAGGGAAAAGTCCCATCTGTCTCCATCCCAGATACTCCAGTTCATAGGAGCCTCTCTGGATACCACTCTCTAGTAGGTTTTTCTTCCCCGCGACAGAGCAGGTCATATTCGCACCATCGCGTACCAGGTCTCTTCAGCCTCAGAGGAGCCAGCTCACCTGCTCTTCAGGTTGCTTGAGCACATGGTGGCTGCCATAGCGTTGGTTCCCCTCACCCATCTTCGCATGCGGACCATCCAGTGGTCCCTGAGGGTTCAGTGGGACCAGACATCAGATGATCTGGACGCCTTGGTCAGAATATCAGAGCCAATCCGCCAAGAGCTTCGCTGGTGGATGTCATCCGTAAACTTCCTAAAGGGCATTCCGTTTAAGCTGGGGGCACCGGCCCAGTCTGTCACAACGGATGCTTCGTCCCTGGGATGGGGGCACACTTGGGGAACCATCACACGCAGGGTACTTGGTCTCCCCTAGATGCGAACCTGCACATCAGTGTCCTGGAAATGAGAGCAGTGCTCTATGCTCTCCAAGCCTTGGTATCAGTCCTTTCACCGGGCCATCTGTTGGTGCAGACAGACAACACCGCTGTGATGTTCTACATCAACAAACAAGGCAGCACTCATTCCTATCCCCTTTGCAGGGAGGCAGTGCAGGTATGGGATTGGGCCCTGGAGCACCACCTGTTCCTGACGGCAGTGCACATTACTGGGCTTCAGAACGTGCTGGCAGACATGGTCACAAACTCATGAGTGGGAAGCCAAGACATGGCAGGTCGCATCTTTCGCTTGTGGGGAACACCAGAGGTGGATCTTTTCGCGTCTCGATACAATGCAAAACTGCCCAGTTTTTGCTCGCTAGGTCCAGAGCCTGGTGCTTCCTGGCAAGACGCATTATCCCTCTGTTGGAGCAGGAGTTTCCTTTATGCCTTCCTTCCCTTCCCTCTTCTTCAGAAGGTCCTCCTCAAGGCACAGTCAGAGTCGTCCACCATTATTCTTATCGCCCTGTCATGGCCTCGACAGATTTGGTTTCCATTACTACAGCGTCTAGCGGCAGAGCCTCCAATGCCTCTCCCTCTATCCTCACATCTTTTGTCGCAGGACAACGGGTCCCTGTTACACCTGGACCTGCAGTCCCTTCACTTGCACGTCTGGCTCCTTAGGACTTAGCAATAGTCCATTTTGGGGTCTTTGACCCGGTTGCTAAGGTGTTTGTTGAGGCTAGGAAACCTGCCACCAGGGCCACTTACGCTTTGAAATGGAAGAGGTTTGCATCTGGGTCACAGCAAAGCAGGTGGACGCGTTTGTCTGTCCGGTTAATACCGTGCTTGAATACTGGCTCTTTCTGTTTCAGAAAAACCTTAACTATTCCTCCATCAAGGTACACCTGGCTGCCATCTCCACTTACCATTCCTTCTTGTTGGGTAAGACAGTGGCTCAGATGGAGGTTTCCAAAGCTTTTTTGTGCGGCATTCTGCATATCAGACCTCCCGTCCTATAGGGACCCTGTTCCTCCTTGGGATCTTTTGTTCATCCTGGAGAAGCTCTCTCTTCCTCGCTTCCTCCCTTTGAACCAGCTATGAGCGCTGAGCTCCGTTTTCTCTCTCCTGGAAAACGCTACTGTTGGTAGTGGTCACTTCAGCTAGGCACATTTCTGAACTGCAAGCCCTCATATGTAGGGAACCCTATCTGATCTTTCACAAGGACAGGGTTGATTTGCGCACAAATCCGTAATTTTTGCTGAAAGTGGTCTCAGAGCTCACTTTAAACCAGTCGGTGCAGCTCCTGGTTTATTACCTGGAGCATTCCAATAGGGGAGATGCCCTTCTCCACTCCCTGGACATCCACAGAGCCCTCAGGTGTTACTTGGCTAGAACCAAGGGGATCAGGCAGTCTGATCAGTTGTTTGTTTCCTTTGCTTCTCGGTCGGCAAGTCGCCCGGTCTCCAATCAGACGCTTTTGCACTGGTTGGTCCATTGCATCTGCTATTGTTATGAGATGCACAATAGGTCGACTTCGGGGCCGATTAAAGCTCACTGTACGAGGGCTGGTGCTACTTTGTTCGCCGCTCTTAAAAGAGTTCTGATGGCAGATATTTGCGCTGCCGCTACCTGGAGCTCTGTTCACACCTTTTGAGGCACTACAGCTTGGGCATTGTTCCAGGCGCAGGGCAGGGTTTGGTCTTGCGGTCCTGCAGGGCCTGGTTTCCTGAGGTTTCTTCCCTTTGTTTTTTTCCTGCTCCTGTTTGTATCCGCTTCCCAAGGGGTTGTCATAAGTTTATACTGCTTGGGACTCAGTCCTCATTGTTTGAACCTGCTGCAAGAGCTTCTGCTCGAAGTAAGATAGTACGGTTACGTAAAATCTTACCGTAACAGTAGATCTTCGAAAGAAGCTCTTGCAGTAGGTATATTTCCCGCCCTCCTCCCCACAGGGATCAGGCCCTTTCCAGATCAGTGTGTTTCTTCTTGAAAGGTCGCCGTTGGCTAACAGTTGCCGTTTTCAACCTGCTGGTTTACTTGCCTGACGGGGGGTGGGGGTCCAAGAACTGGAGCATGTGGGGGAACTCCTCCCTTGTATATGGTGACGTCGGGGGTGAAGCTGACGGCGGTGGCGTTCCCCACATAGGTACTGCTAGAGAAAAAGTTGCCGGAACCGCCGCCAGGTGGCTTCAGTCACGCAGAACCATGGGACCCTCCTCCATCCCAATCTCAGATCCCTACATCTGCATGCTTGGCTCCTGAGGACGTCTTTATAGCTCGACATCACGTCTTTTCCTCTGTGGCCACAATTCTTCTGGCCTCCAGGACACCTCCTACCAGAAAGACATATGCTGCCAAATGGAAATGCTTTGCCATATGGGGCAGGAGGCTGCATCCTTACTCCTGCCCTTTAACTAACATTTTGGACTGCCTTTCCACCCTGTCAGTTAAAGTTTAAGCTGCTCCTCTAGGAAAGTACATTTGGCCACTATCTCAGCTTTCCATAAATCCATTGGAGACCGGCTGGTCACCCAAATAGACCTTGCCAGGATGTTTCTCAGGAGTCTTTTGCATCTCAAGCCCCCTGTCTAGAATCCAGTTCTGCCCTAGGACCTAAGTTTTATTCTGGAAAAACTAACCCTGTCTCTGTTTGAGCTGGCTGCTACCTGCGAGCTGCACTTCCTTGCCTGGAAGACCCTTTTCCTGGTGGCCGTCACCTCAGCCAGATGCATCTCGGAACTTCAGACCCTCATGTGCCATGAGCCTTATCTTGTTTTTCATAAGGACAGAGTATCCCTCTGCACAAATCCCAAGTTGTTCTGAAAGTGGTTTCAGAATTTTCTCTAAACCAGTCCATACACTTACCTGTCCTCTATCCTGATCATACGAACCTAGGAGATACCCTTCTCCACACTCTGGATGTGCACTGCAATCCAAGCAACTCTTGGTTACTTTTGCTCCCAGGAAGGAGGGCAACCCCATCACAAAACAAACCTTGTCCGAGTGGTTAGTACACTGTATCACCTATTGCTACACTAAATACCACAAGCCTCTCCCTTGTGCACTGCATGCACACTTCACCAGAGCTGTTGCTACCTCTGCAGCATGCTTTAGGGGCATTTCTATAACCAATATATGTGACAACGCCACTTGATCACTGGTCCATACGTTTACTAGACACTACAGTCTTGACGTGGCCTCCAAGCAGCGGGCCTCCTTTGGCTGTGCCATTCTACAAGGCCTCCTGTCCTAACCACCCTTTCTACTCGACTGCTTGGAAATCATCCCAAGTGTATGACCTGCTGCGAGAGATACCCTCGAGGAAGATACTACAGTTTTGTGCTTCGCATAACTGTAGATCTTCAAGAGGATCTCTTGCAGCAGGTCACAATCCCACCCGCCGTCCCCCTCCTTCTCTAGGACAGCCATCTTCTGCTTTTGTTCTCATCGTCCTGCTGGGCGATGCCTGAAGCCGCTTCAGTTTCTCTTGGTGTTCTGCTCCACGAGCTGGTTGCCGGCCGAGAACTGAGGCCACTAGAGGCCGCCCAAGTACTTATACATATGCATGGACTGACATTACTGTGGGCGGCCCCCAATCAACACTGCTGGTGGAGGCTACCATGAAAGAGCACCCTCTGGTGGACATTCCCAAGTATATGACCCTCGTGCAAGAGATCCTCTTGAAGATCTACCATTATGGCAAGTATGAAACTATACTATCTTACTTCAAGGGGGCTCTTACAGTAGGCAACACCGTTAGGACTAAGCCATCAGGTGCCAGGACCACACAGAAAAATTCTAGCTAGCAGTATACAGCACCTTGAATTTTCTGTACATATCGATGACATCCACGAAAAGCTTCACCCTAAGCTGGGAGCCCTTTACTGCAACCATGGATGCATCCCGCTGCTGCCCGTCATGCCGTTGTGCAGCAAATGATTCTTCCTATTTTTGACTACGGTGATGTAGATTACTGTGCTGGTCCAAAGTCCACCCTAGCCAGACTGGACCCTTTCTTCCACTCTTCTGCCGTTTCATCCTTGACTGCCCTCCCTCCACCCATCACTGCATCCTCTGCTGGACCCTAGACCTCCCCTTGCTTCAGGATTGGAGACAATCCCACTGCACTAAGGTAACGGCTAAATTCTGGACACAATCCCTGCCCCCTGCCTCTCCTCAGTCCTAACAGCCACTCCTCCTCCCGCATACTCACTCAGAAACTTAGACTCCTGTTTCCTGGCTGTCCCGCACATGCCCTCCGTGGCAGGCCAGGCAGCCTTTACTTCTCTCATGCCTAAGCTTTGGAACTCTCTCCCTGCAGACGTTCAGCTTCCCCCCCCACTCAGCATCTCAACTCACTTCTCAAGGAACACTTCACCCTACGTGTGCTTGTGATTAGATCTGTATTATGCACCAAAGCCTAGGCTGTCCTGAATTAGTAATATATACGTAACATTGATCCGAAATGTCCTTTGCAGCAAAACTAACTACCTTCCACTTTATTTGTAGGCCATCATCTTGTAATTGCTGGATGGTCCTTCCTGTGTTAGTTATGTATGTGTATTATTGATTTGTAATGTTTTTTGTTTCCCGCACAACTACCTACCACGGTAATTGTAGGCCGTCGACTTCCATTTCTAAGTGTATCACTACCTTCCACTGTATTGTTATGCCCTTGCCCTAACAGCAACATGTTTGTTCTTTCCTCTCTGTAATTCTGTAACTATGTAATTATGTATTCTTTTCCTCCACCCCCAGGGCACATCTGGAATTGAGTAGTACTCTGCTCAGTATGCTTTCCTGGTAAAAACTTCTAAATAAATAAAAATACAATGGGGGACCGCCCCCCGACATCAGCACATTGACGTCTGATGTAGTATAAAAGGGGCAGCCCCCTATACCTACCTCAGTTCTTTTCCCACCATCGACCTGCGCTCGTTGGACTTCACGGTAACGTTGCTACAGTCAACCTGCCATTTTCTTTATTGTTTTCTCCAGTATTTGTCTTCGACTCCATGTTGTCACCTACTTGCTCCACGGACTGCCATAAGTTGAAGTGTGCCTGTGAGAAGCAGCTCCCTGTAAAGGATGGCCACACCAAATGCGTTATTTGCCTAGGCCCAGATCACAACACCGAAGCCTGCCATGCCAGCCAAAAATTCAAGCAAGTCACCTGGAAAAAGTGCCAAAAGGTTCTAGAGACCCATCTCCTACAGCAAAGGCTGACCACCCTGGAAAAAGCTGCAGACTCAGGCCATGGCAGGGACTTCAGCAGAGCCCCCATCCTTGAAGAAGATGCACAAGAAGCATCAGTACAGTGATCGGTCTGCTACGGAGTCGCAGTTGCCTCTGGGGGCCGTGACATATCTAAAGTCTTTCTCTCATGGGGTTGATCTCTTCCTCCTCACCAGTCCTCAGTCCCCCCCAGGCTGCCTGTGGACAAGCTTCCCACCATTATTTCTGTGGTGGGTAATGCTTGTGCAGGTTCAGAGGAACCTTCCTCTGTCCCACTGCCCCCTGTTGCTCAGGCCAGTCCTTTGAAAGGATCCTGAGACAGGTAGCCAGGCCGGTATCTTGGGTGAGACTTCGGCTGTTTCCACCCTCCCGGCCTCAACGTCTTTGCCGGACCCTGCCCTTAGGCCTGACGACGATCAGACTGACGCCCATTGTCGTCTTCAAGGCCAAGCCTTTATCCACAGAGCTTCCACCCATCGAGCTTTCAACTCCTTAGCCGCCGCTGGTGGTTGCCTTTCAGGTCTCTTCCCGCCAAACACTGGCAGGACCTACTATCACCGGTCTCCCTTCTGGGGAACTGATGCAGTGCCAGACTCCATCGTAGCCAGGAGGTTCTCTGTCTCCTGGCCGGGCATTCCCGGCTCCACCTTTGCTGGTAGCCACCACAGCTCACCAGGGGCCGGTTCCTACTTCAGAACCTTTGGAACTTTTGCCTGACCAGGTGCAGCAGCTAGTGTTGACCTCTGGTTGCTCTTCGGAACCCTCGATCCCAGTCTTGGACCTCCAGTCCTTACATTCTAGACGTTCGACAGGCTCATCATGTACGGTGGCAGGCCCCGTTTATGGCCTCCTGATGCACTACCCAGCGCTAGGTTGCTCCTTTCACCCGACGCTCCTTTGCTGAACGTTAGTGGATTATAGCGCCCTTCTTAATGCCTGGTGGGCATCAGCCCAAAGAGTGAACCGGCTCAGCAGTTGCTAGCACCACCTTCTCCCCAACAGTGGGCCCCCCCCATCGGATATGAAGGCCACCCCTCCTGACAGGGGACATCAGTTGGGGATGGGTACAGTCACGACCACCGGTATGTCACCTCTGCTGCACTCAGAAGGGTCGTTACATGTTGTCTTGGATTCCTTGGTGTCTCCTGCCTCTCCTCCGCATTCGCTCCTAGGGAAAATATGGGTCCGGGACACTCCTAAGTCCCCTCCAGAGGACCCCTCATTCCTGGCAATGATAATGAAGACCATCCATGCTTCCCAGGGGTGGCATACTGAGGAACAGGACCCTCAAGTCTGGTGCAGCATATGCACCTACCAGAGGTTGAATCTGTGGGTATCCCTGCACCCCCCCCCCCCCGGTCATTCCACATGATGATGTCTTATTCACGGTTTGGCAGCAGCCAGCATCAGTCCCTGCCACTCAGAGGAAAGCCAACTGGCTATATCATGCACTGGACGGCAAGGCTCACTTTGACTCCCACCCCAAAGCTGACCCCCCTCTGTTTTTGCGGGGGGCCCAGGGGGAGTGTGAAGGGTCCAGTCATCAGGATTATCTTCCAGACAGGGAATCCAAACTTTTGGACACTCTGGGATGCAAGGTCTATGCCACTTCGACCCTGGCCTTGCTGGCTCAGAATTACCTAGCACAGATGCTTATGCACCAACAATCTCTTTTTGGGCAGTTGGGTGATTTGCTTCAATCCCTACCAGAGTTCCCTGCTTGGTCTCAGATGGAGCACCTCCTTGAACAGCTTTCCTGAGGAGGTCGTGGGGTCAGAAACAGTGGGGGAATTCAAGAATGCATGGGATCAACATAAGACAATTATAGTGGGGAGTGGGGGTGGTAGGAGGAAGTAGGGTGCTAGTTAACTAGGTTCTGCAACTTATCCAATAGGTAGGAAAATGGGCAGATTAGGAGGCCAAGCGGTCCTTATCTGCCGGCAAAAGTCTATGTTGATTCTGCTTCTAACATCGGTTTTTATGCTCTACAGGCCTCATATGACAAAGTGGATGCTGCTGCCCGCAGTTTGGCTTCTGCCGTTTGCATCAGGTATCACGCTTGGCTTCATCTGACCAACTTCGCCTCAGCGGTTCAGGCTTCCATTCTGGATGCCTCATTCCGGGGCCCTGTGTTGTTCAGTGAGATGGTTCAGACTTTGCTGTCCTCCCTACAAGACTCCAGAACTTCCCTTCATGCTATCTCCCATGATCATCGGGGCAGGTCACATCTTCCTTCAGCATGCTTCCAAGGACAGCGTCCTCAGCTCTCTGGGACGCAGGGCAAGCATCACACCACTTTGGCCACAACTACCCTGGCTGTTAAGTCCATAGGGCAGAGGTAGCGATGCCTTCAGCGTCTGCTACTTCTTCCTAAACCCTGACGCCCCTCCCTCCCTCCTCTCCTTCTTTCATTGGGTTGTGGGGTAAAGGAGGGGGGGAGAACCAGATGAAGGGAAAGCCTTACCTTTTCCCTTTGCTCCCTTTTTCTATTTTCTGCCACCAGGGATGTGTATCTGATGGTTGCTAGCCCCAAGTTATGTCTGGCGTCAGGTTGTTCAGGCTGTCCTTGGTTACCTTTTTCTTGAGAGGATCAGGCTTTGCCCTCCTTTCTCCTATGGCCATTGGGCATTATGCTTCTCTAGCTGGGCCATCTGTACTCATCATTCAGTGTGGGACCTGACGTCTTCCCATCAACTCTTTTTTATGGGTGTTTGTCCGGACGACGTTCCTTTGATTTTGAGGGACCGGGTTTCCACCCTTCCTCAGTTCAGTTGCAGAGGTTTCTTCTTGCGCATGTTTGAAGGGTGTTTTTTCCCCCCCTTCTTTACGCGGCTTTCGTCGGGCGCCTTCTTATGGGATGCCATACCCCTTCTTGGCCTTTTGGATGATGCCGCTAATCAGGATCCCTATTAGATCCCTTTCTCTTCTGACCTTTTCTACAGGTCTGTAGCCAGACAGGCCACAAAACTTGGCCTGAACCAGCTCCTCCAGTGTGGGGTCTTAATTCCCTTAGGTCTCTCTGGTTTCTCCTCGGAATGGTCATTGTTCTACATTAGCGCAGCTTTTCTGTGCAGGCCGTTTTGGTTGTGCCACAGACGGCCTGGTTGTGAGTGACTGCCTCTGGGCCCGCCCGTGACTGAGAATACACATCTTGGATCCTTATCCTTCTGGGCTTATGATCTTGTGGTTATGCTTTTGCCTCCTGCCCCCGGTCACCGGGCATCTTGGACAGCCTACCAGATGCCCCCTAATATACAGGCGTAAGATGGGCTCTTTCCTAGAACACCACCCACCCGTGCCTATTTGGGTCGCCTAGTTGCCCCTTTTTTTCTCTCTGATGTTTTGGGGCAGCCTTATTACTTGAACCCCTGTAGTATCCTCCCCCTCCATTTTCCCCCCTTCGGGAGGGCTCCTCTGGGCTCGCTGACCACAGATCCTTTATTTTTAGCCGGGGTCAGCTCTTCCATTTTTCATCAGGCTTTCTGGGGTTTCCCCGGATATTTCTTGACAAGGAGAAGTTGGAGTGTGTCTGTGGGGTCTTTCTGCCTCTTCCTCCCCCGGAGCACACCTCAGATGACCTGGACGGTGAGCAAGGGCCCCAAAGCCCCTTCTGAGGGACATCTCACCCGTCTCGGGTCCTCTCTGCTGCAGAGTGGTAGCCTTATGTCTTTGGTTCCAAGATTCCATTCCTGCATGCTGGCCTTCTCGTTGTCAGGTAGCCAAGGCGGCTTGCCAACCCCCCCCCCCCGAGGGGTCTTTTCGGAACCAGGGCATAACTTCTGCTCGCCCCCATCTCCTCTCCCGTATTCATCTGTGATGGCTTGCCGCCTTCTCCCAGTCAGGTTTTTTGGGGGACCCCTGAGGAAAGTCCCTAATCCTCGCTTCAAGGTTATGTCACCTTACCGCCCGGCATTTGACGGACAACAGCGAGACTCTACTCCTTCAGACCAGACTTCAGCCCTTGCTATTCTGGCCTGGGTCCTCCATGTTCATCCTGATGGGGCTACTATCCGACCTCTCAGGTTATGCCATTCCCCAAGACTTCTCCTCCTCCCCCCCTTCCCTCTCTTACAGGGGATGGGCTTCGAGGGTATCTCTCCTTCAGGGCACAGTCGGAGGAGTGTCTTTCCTTTCACCTCCACTTTGTCATTTTGAGGTTTCTTCCCTGGACAGCCTGACCCTTCTTCTTTCACAAGATACCCAGACATCGGGTTCTACCAGGGTCTCTCTTTAATTTCTGGGGAGAAAAGACTCCCTTTTCCAATGGACCCTTTTCTCTTTTGGTTGGTCATTACTTTCAGCTCTGGTCCGAAAGTGAGTACCTTCCTAGGTACCGTCTTGGCTGCCTGTTTCTAAAGGTTCAGTTTTCCTTCCCTCCTCTGCATGGATCCTTCTAGGGGTCCCTTGTTCCCTGGATTTTCTCCCCTCAGTTTCTCTCAGGAGTTTGGGGAGCTCTTCCATTCCAAGGGAAGGCCTTTTTTGGCTGTGGAGTAGGACTGACATTGGGCAATCCTACCCAGACACAATTCAGTTCATATATGATTCTCCATTTTTCTCAGCAGAATGAGAGAGGGTGTTTTCCCTTTCGGAGGGGCCGGTCTGCAGATTAGGTAGCCTTCGGCTTCCACCTTTCTGGGGTTTATTTTTCCATTGGCCTCTTTTTGTTGGCTATGGCTTGTACCTGCCAGGGCCTTTGCCAGGATACCCTCCTTTTTCTGAGGGCTGGCCTTAGGCTAAAGATCTATGTAACTCTTGCAGTAGGCATGTTTTTTTCCCCTCCCTCTCTCCATCCCCCATCTTGGACATTCTGGGCTACTGGAGTCCTCCTTTCCTCCTGTTGGACCTTGTTTATGGGTCTCCAGCAGGGGGAACTGAGGTGGGTATGGTGGACTGGCCCTTTTATACTACAGCAGACATTGGGGGGGCAGTCCTCCATTGTATACTGCTAGCTAGAAGTTTTCCGTGTGGTCCTGGCACCCGACGGCTTAGTCCTAACAGTGTTGTCTATTGCAAGACCTCCTCTCGAAGATCTACTGTTACGGTAAGTTCTTACATAACTGTACTTTCTTCATACACACACCAAGTTTCTACCAAAAGTGGTGTCAGAGTTCCATCAGACCAGGCATTAGTCCTGCCTACTTACTTTGCCAGCTTCCAGAATGAGTGAGACGAGGCCCCTTGTCTTTCTACACGTTAAGAGGGTCCTTAGATTTTACCTAGATATAAATGACATCAGACATCCGAAACAGCTAGTCTCCTTTGATTCTAATTGGAAGGGACAGCCTGTTAGAGTTAAGTGCATTTCTGGCTGGAATGGATTATGAATTGTTTTCACCACTGCTATGCCATGGCTCAAGTTAAATTAGAGGACAGAGTTCATGCCCACTCCACCAGGGCGGTTGCCACATCCCTGGCAGAAATAACACTCTTTGTCTATTGGAAAAATTTGCAGAGCAGTAGCTTGGAGCTCAGTGCACACTTTTTCCTAGCACTACACCCTGTGCATGGCAGGCAACTTGCCACCTAGCTAGGGAAGTCCTGAATGGATTTCTATTCTGAGTGAGCCCTCAACTCCAGCTGTCCTAGTCCGGGGGACTTTTTTCTGAGCTTGGTATTCTGACCTATTAATGGGAATCAGTGCTGAAGAGTGATTCTTTGAAGATATTTAAATTACTCACCATAATTCTTGGTCTTCTAAGAGTATTTGTCCACCTGCCATCCCCCCAAATCTCACCAGTATGGTTGTGTTGGTCTTAACTTGTTTATGCTAGGTTTGTGATGTGAAGACATTGTGTTAATGGATTTAGTGGCCCTGCTTTCAGGGGCCACCAGGGCTCTCTTATGCCAGTGGATTAAGTGCATAGATAGATGCTGTAGCTCCTTGGTAAAAAAAAAAAAAAAAAAAAAAGTACTGAGGCAGTTGGGGACTGGCACTGACATAAACGAGTGGCCTTGTGTGCTCACTTGTGGAGCCGTACATGCGCACTGCTTTCCTCGGTGCCAGCCCTCTGAGAAGTTCTGGCTTCTACTGGGTCCTGGCACCTCCAGTTAAATCCCACTAATGTGAATCAATGGTGAAGATATTCTTAGACGATCAAGAATTACAGTGAATACTTCATTTTCATATTATGATATCACAGCAGGTATAAGCAACATGAGCAGGTATAGTCTGAAGGAACAGTGACTCAGTTTTAATGAAAATGGTTTCAATAATAAAGAATGGAATGTACTGAAATTTAAATTTGGGGTTAATTTTGTGTAACTGAGTTCAGCTAATCTCTTAGGAAGGCAGTATAGTCCAGTGAGTAGCTCACAGCACGATTAGCCAAGAGGTCCCATTTTCAGTCTACAGCAACTGGCTGTGTGACCTCGAGGAAGTCACTTTACACCATGCTGCTTTAGTCCCCTTACGACTGTAAAACTGTGGAGAAGGAAGACCCCACTAAAAATCACATGTCCTAACACAGTTGGTCTACCCTGGGTGAATAAATTGTAACTATAACAAAAAAAGTCATAACTGTTCATTATCTGTACTAACTAGGTCAGCACGACAGTCCAAACCACCCGAGTTGTACAAAGCAACAGCAGTACTAAAACCTGCCACTGCGGCCTCCTCATCTGACAGCGAAGTCCATCCCCGGGATCGAGGCCGGCCACCTCGCTCTCAAAAATCCAAGTCAAAAGTTGCCAGAGGCAGAGGTCGGAGGGATATTCATCGCAGGGATTTTGGAAAGGACCAGCCAACTGGAAAGACGACCCTGGTGACTCTCAGGGCTTCTCAGGATGAAGAGGAAGATGAGGCTGATGAGTCTGAGATAGAATATGACGATGAAGCTTATCACCTCAGTCCTGAGGAGGTGAACAAAGCTCCAGTGTTTGTGCCTGCGAGTCTGCGCTCTCCAAAGCCGGTTTCTGTGCAGTTAGAGGAGACCATGGAGGAGGTATTTTGTTTCACTTCCCTTCACTTTAGAAGTAGTAGGGTAATGAATACAGCCCTGTGTGGAAGAACTAATCATTATGATTCTTTATTTTCTAACTAATTGAAAGGTTGAATTGGTTTCATGACTCATGTATACATGTAGTGGGAAGACTAATAACGGCATTCATGTATGCTTGATTAGGTGGCTGTGAGTCTAGGCTGTAAACTCTGGTTTCAGAGCTATGACCAGTGTTTAATGAAAAGCAAGGAAGAAAAAGGTAAACTGCGAGGAACTGTTCAGCAGGAAAACTGTGTCAAAAACAAAGGGACGCGAGTGGAAGCTTGCTGGGGTGGAGGGGGTCAGGAGGGATGTGAGAAAGTTTGCTTTATTGGGAGAGTGGCTGAGTCATAGAACAGCCTGCCAGCACAGTTGGTGGGTAAAAACACTATTAATGGGTTCATGTACAGGGTAGCAGTAAGGCAAGGGAAGGTGAGGGCAAAAACCCTGTCTAAACAATAGGTCAGGAGGTAGGATGAAACAGGGCAAACTGATGGTCTTTTCTGTCGACACTGTTTAAAGGACTTCTAAACAAGGTACCAGTGTTCCCACTCATGTAGGCTTATGTCAGAGCTGAATAAATCCACATCTGGGAATCATATTGTTCTAAATAGATGGTAGTGTAGTCCAGAGGTTAAAGCAGCGGCTTGGGAACTAGATTACAGGTTCCAAACTCCTCACAGCCAAATGCTCACTCTCTGACCGTGGGCAAATCACTAAACCTGTCAGTGTCACTGTCCACTCAGCTCTGGAAATGGGGAAAAGCAGGACCTCACTGAAAATGAGAAGTTACATGTCAGCTGGTAAAATAAAATAAAAAACTGCTATGTTTTATCAGTGTATTTAAAGACCTCATTGTGAAGGATTGTGGATAGCCACATGCAGATTACCGATGGGGGAAGGGACACTGACAGGGCTTCATTGAGACTGCAAGCTGCTGATTGAAGTCTGTGGTTCATCCTCTTTTGGATTCCTTAGAGTGGGGAAGTCTATGTCTTGGCCAGTGACCGGGTCAGCCCAGTGAACAGGGACACTTGCCGCTGTCTCAGCAAGCACACAAGATGTATTATATTTCAGTACCTCATTTACAGTTGTGGGTAGCTGTATGAGGTTAGTTTCACCCCTTGCTTTTGGGAAGATAGATAGGCACGGTACAATATGTAGAATTACTAAAATGCGCTGCTTCAGGGTTGTTGGCTGTTGATTAGATTTTAATGAACTGCTTGTAATTCTTTCACAACTTGTCATTTCCACAGCTTGAAATACTAGTTAATGTCCCAGATGCACATTGTATTAGTGAAATGGAGCATTTACCCCATGATCTGAGAGGGTTCGCCCAGCCTGTGGTCCAAGGAGGTGACAACATCTTACCAACTGAAAATCACGTGGGTTTGCAAGCTGTAAGTCTGTGTGTTGTGAGTCCCCCTCGCTCTTTTCTGTGCCTGTGCACATAGCAAAGCCCACTGTGGGATATTTGCAAGATCTTCCTTCAGTCTTTGTCTGCAGGCTGGTCACCATGCAGACAAGTAGGGTCGCACAGATCCCAGTTGGTCAAAAACCAGTTTTACCTCCCCACCGCAACCGCAGTCTCATCATTGAGGGACCACCCCCGAACAACAACACAAAATGGTTCTGAACACTTGCTGTTTTGTCAGTTCCATGCACTAGAGTCAGTGCTGCAAATCAGAACTGTCTTAGTACAGGGTTGGCACTGTGTACTAGATGCTAGCATGTCAAGCCAAAAGACCAACTATAGGTCTTTTTATTTATTTTTTTTTTGACTTTATTTGTACACTTTTATCATTTAAATGACATAAAGATAGCATATGATAAACAGTCCACAAGGTATACATTTCCAGGATCAAAATTCCTTAATCAGAGGAAAGACGTGCATTTACCATATTGAGATACATCATTGGAGGGGTCTCCACAATCTAAAACTAGAAAAAGGAACATCAACTTGTGCTGCAATTATGAGTCCCATGAGCAGCATGGCTATTTTGAAAATTAAAGAATTGTCCAGCAATACCAGTCCAGGAAAGACGCATCTCCTGGTGCCATGTGTAACCCCTAAAATAAAGTTTATTCTTTAAGTGACTGCAAGCAGCAGATATACAAAATGCTAAGAAAACCAAGCCTGCTGTCCTACTACCTATAGTGTTTTTTTTCCCAAGAAAGAACAGAACTCCCCCTTAAAGAGTCTCAGTCCAAAAATGAGGAAAGAGCATTGAACAGTGTATTTATGGTCTAATAAGAACTTGTACCTGTATAACATAAAACCCCAGCTAGCCCCCAATAAAGAGTTTATTTCCACTATCCAGTTATACCAAACATTATATTATGATTTAAGTGTATCTTTTATTAATATGCTAATAGGCATAACTCAGTCAATGGGATAGAACTGCAGTGGAATGAACTGCTTGAAGGATAGATGGTACAATAACAGTCTATTAACAGAAGACCTCTACTTCAGGTGTCCCCCATGTCCTCAGCGCCGTTGCCCACCTCCGATGTAGGTTTGGCTTCAGCCTCCTGTCGAACAGCCCATCTACCAGCTTCCACCAGGTCTGACAAAATATATGCTTTACCCTAGTGAGTTATCTGGAGCCGGGCTTGGTAGATCATGGTGTGTGGAATCCCCAAATCTCATAATGAGCATCAAACACCGTTGAATCTTTTCCGTCTTTGCCGCGTGCCGTAACTGATGTCGGGGTGGGGGAATGTAGACTTGTCGATCATTCTGTATAAGAGGGCTGGCTCACCTGGCGAACTATAGGATCTGATCTCTAATGCCAACACCAGCCGTCACCGCCATCTGAGTTTTGAAAATGGCCTCTTGGGGTAATCTGGTACACTTTTTGAATGTTCCACACACTCTCACCACCCTCCAGTAGCAATTTTTCAGAGAGCCAGTCTCACACAAACATCACCGGGTGGTCCTCTTCACAGCCTTCAGGTAAGCCAATGATCCATATATTAGCAGACCTTGTTTGATTTTCCAGAGTTTCTAGCTTAGCACGTAGATGTTGGTTCCCATTCCACCGGCCCCTTTATCCTTCCTGGGGTTACCCATTTTAGGCAAATCAGGGTCGCTTTTTCTGCTGGCATCGACCAAAAATAAATTCAGAGCTCTTACAAGGAGGAATTAAGTATATTTAGGTAGAGGAAGTACAGAGCGGCATGGATCTGCTGCTGCTCAGCTTGAACTCCACAGCGCCCCCAAAATCTTATTATTTCTTTACATGATACAGTATGTTATGAGGGTTGGGCTTATGTCATCACTATTTGACTATACTAAAAGCATCAGCAGCTTATTGTGCTGTCACCTGAGAGACTAGGGTTCACCTGCAAGCCCTAGAAATCCACACAGAAAATGTCTGGCGGCTGACTAACCCTTGGAAGTGAGATGCGTGGCTCTTGGGTAGGGTAGACGTGTTGCCTGGCATTCGTGTACACCCTGACAGGCAATTAAAAAGCAACAGGGGGCATCATATGTGACTCCAGCCACTCGCACGCTCTGCCTGCTGGATTAAGGGTGCAGCCTGGGTACTCCTGATCCTCAGCATGGAGGATAAGCAGGAAAATGGGTGGGTGGGGGGAGCTAATGCCCCAAGACAGATGGTACCTTATTTTTTTGGAAGTTTTCTTTCATACCAAGACACTGTTACTTGTGTTCTGCCAGCTTTCTGATTATTCCAGTGAGGCATGCAGTATGTGGCCAGGCTATGTGACGCACTACAGTATATGGTGGAACCTAGAGCAGACTGCTGTAATAGATCTTTCAAAGTTGGAAATTGTCAGTAGTCACACAGCCAGATTTGGTAAAGACGTACGATGTGCAGTGAGTTAGATGTTCTTGCTCATAGTGAAAGCCTCCTTTTCTGGGGTCAGTTTCTCATTCACCCATCTGGCAAACATCAATTTTGTACAAAGTACTTGTCAAATTATATGACAAACTGTACTTTACAGAATATCTCAGAAAGGTTTAATTAATCGGGATTCTGACACGTTTCACATGGCTCACTGTTACTCGATTGATAGCAGTACAAATCTTAGCTGAACACAGATCACCGTCCTTGTCTTGCTGATTGATCTCATCTGTTTTAGAGCCCATACCTAGTCACAGACTACTCCATCTAAAAGGCATTTATCATCAGATACATCCACCAACCACCAGTGAATCTGAACCGACTTCTTTCTCTTTAGATGCAGAAATTTAACCAAACCCCCATGTACATACTTCAGGGGAAGAAAAAGACCAGTGTAACTCTCGGTATTACTCTTGGTTTTTAAAAGTGGAAGCAGGCACTAGGCCCATCGGGACCACTTTCCCCACAATGGTGGGGGAAATTACTTTTAACTACCCAACAGTAGCCTATCTAATTTCACTTTCAACTGGTTCCATGATGTCTGCTCAACTATATACTGTGGCAAAGAATTCCAAAGTACTGCAGCTCTCACAGTAAAAAAAACATTTCCCATTGTTCCATTGAGTTCCTCCCTCCTACCAGTTCAGTGGGAGTACCGTTCACTTCATTTTCTTTAAATTACCATTTAGTACATCAGTGACTGGTCACATAGAATAAGAGCAGTACAGAGGTTATCTTTCATCAGTTATCCTAGAGACTGAGCATGGTGAAATTATCAAAACAGAACAGATTTGATAAGCAGCCTGTGATGACTAGGAGGACCTGAGCCAGGTCACAGCTGCTTTACATAACTCCCGAATGTGTCCCAGATTCAATAGAACCCCATCCCTATGAGTCTATAATGGCGAGTCAAGAACGTGAATAATTGGTAGGGTAGCTGCAAATTATCCAAACAAAACACCAGGTTATGTAAGTGTTATAATGTATTTGTCCCAGTTCCTTTGTAGTGTATTACTGTGTCATCTTCATGGCCCAGGTCTTGCCTGAAAACGGTTCTTTGGATCAGAGCACCCACTTGGTTAACAAATAAATGATTTAACTAGTGAAGCACATGTAATAGTTGAAATAGTTATTTCTGATGTTTCATGTATGATGTACTCCAGTGTATATATTTTTCCCATAACAAACTGCATGTCTGCAAAGATGGCAGGCCTACACCTGATAGCTGTTTAAATATTTTATTCATCGTCTTTGTAAATACAGTAGTTGTCAGCTGTTGGAAATGCCTACAGAAGGAGGTGCTTTATCTCACCTTTTATTTTGATGTGGAATTAAGAGAGAGGAGTCATTGAAATAGTAGATGATGGGATGTGAGTAAATGGCTTCATACAGTTGTGATCACTGAGTTTGTAAAGTGTGTGATAAAAATATTATTTTGAGCGCAGAAGTATTCTAAATGAAGATAAGTGATTTATCATCATTTGGAACTTGTTTCATCACATATGGAATCTCCACATATTGAAATACAAGAAGTAATCCGTGCAATGCAATGAGTTGTGACAATTTAACCCACACTGTATAAATGGAATATGACATGGGTTTTACTGTAGATAAGTTTTTCGGTCATCAGTTGTTATGTATAGAGACATGTCTGACTGCACTCATGTCTCCACTTCACCACTTGTAGTGTCTGATGGTCCATTCATAACTCGTGATGATTAAAACACATTATCTGCAGTCAAACCATGTTGTATCCCCTATTTTGTCCACATTCAGAATCTGCTTGACTTTCAGTAAAGTAGTGGACTGTCTTACACAGGAGCCTAAGGTACTGAGGTGTAGAACTGAGATCAAGCTCATAATATAGCAGTTCATGGTTGTGATTTGCTTGTTTCTTTTTGTTTTGTTTGTAGGAGATAACTGGATTTACAAGTCCTGCAGAAGAGAAAGGTAAAGTTGACGGTTTAAAATTGCACTTGTTAACAAACAAAAAAGGATCTTCCTCGAGGCTATCTCTTCCTTTAGGCCACACCTTTGGAACTATACCACTGTCAGAGCAAAAACCACATGGCGTGGCCTAAAGGAATTGATTCTCTCGAAGATCTACTGTTATGGTAAGTACATAACTGTATGTTAGTTATTGGTACAGTATTAGTCATTTGTAAGTCTAATGGCTGTTTTCCCCTGAATGTTTGCCCACCCACTTTTCCTGCGCAGTATGATAAACTACTCATTGATACTGGGCAGGGGGTAGAGCCAACATTTTGTTGTTGTTGTTCCCAATTTATTTACCAAGGATAGCCCACATGCTGCAACATCTAACTTTAGGTAGGGGTCCAGCAGCTACTCCTTTCCCAGTCTGCATGGGCTGGAATACTGGGAGGTCAAGTGACTTGCCCAAGGCCACATAGTAAGTATTTTGGCTCTAGTGGTGCTTGAATGTGTAATCTCCTGGTTCCCAATCTGGGGCTTTAGCCACTAGACCACACTGCTTTTTGGCATTATGTGGTTACATGACATCAAGGCTCCCCAATGACAACAGGAGGCCCTCCAGCAGTGGGATGGATGTCTCCTTCCCCCTACAGCCTAAACACACTGCCTCCGCAGCACAGCATAGGCTCTTCTGTCACAGGACAGGGGAGTTGGACTTGGGACATGAACCTGGATATCACATATAGTAGTGCAACATGCCGGTGTCACCAAGCGGGCAAAAAGCCTTTTTAAAGGAGAACTGTGTTGAACTCCTAAGTAATTTTTTTCCTATAGAAACTGATTTTAAAAAAACTAGGGCCTGATGGATTAGTCCCAAGCAAGTGTTACTAAATCATTCATTCCCTTGCTTGTGACGACCCCCCCCTAAACCCCACTGCCCTCAACAGTCTGGGTCCCACCTACCCTACGAACTGCCCCCGCATTAGTGCCTTGGTGTAGAGCCCTTTGCTCTGGGGAACTGGGTCTGCTGGTTGTCCTGTGTTTAAGGTTAAAATTCGCTGTGGGTGACCAGATTCTGATGTTGCTAACCAAGAGTCTATTTGATTAGCAGCTAGTTGTACTGTATGTATTGAGCAAAAGGGAACGTCCACTCCTTTTTCTGATGTGAGTGCCCTGTTTAAGGTTAACATGTTCAGAGAATGATTTTATATGCAGTACCACAAGACTGCTGTGTTAATTAGGTCCTGTACATTTTGCAGGGAACTATGATGGGAACACTGAGGCTGCCATGGCTTTGCTGGCCATCGGAGATCCTGTGTTACAAGTTTCTACAAGAGTGAGTGTGCCGGACAGTATGCCAGGTAACAGCTCCATTTTATACAGTACCTGTACAGATCAATAATGTCATGAGTAGTGTTCTCTGTGTAAATTATTGGATATTGCACCTTATGATGAGACAGAGCAAGTAGACTCCGGAATCTTCATTGGCACTTTCTACTCCCACTATACCTCAGAACAACTCCCTCCACAGCAGGTACTTTTCTACATTCTTTATTGTTTAGTTTTATATGAAGTTTCTGCTCTGTCCTCATTGCCTCCCGATCCTGGACCCCACTACCATTCGATAGCATTGGGACATCGTTGGCGCAATTCCGTAGCAACCACTGAACAGCATAATCGGAAGCTCTCTTTCGATAGCCATGGCCAGGGCCCTGAGTTTTCCACGTTTCCGTGGGTGCGGCAAACCGCTGAAATATCCACGGAATTTGCCGTCACCCGTGGAATTTTCGGCCGCCCGCGGAACAACGTCCTTTGCCGACAGGGGTGCCCAGTCCCCTGTCGGCTTACTGCCCCCCCCAAATGTCTGTATGCCACGCTGGGAGACCACCCCAGTGTAGCAAAAGCTTCCTTTGCCGACTGGGGTGCCCAATCCCCCGTCTGCTTCACGTTCCCCTCCAAGCTGCCTGGTGCCATGCTGGGAGCTTCCGTTGCCGACAGGGGTGCACAATCTCCCGTTGGCTTCACCCCCCTACCCCCCATGCTGGGAGCCCACCCCAGCGTGGCAAAAGTCCCTCGTTTAGTCTAAAAAAAAAAACTGAAACAAAAACCTTCCTCGTTGATTCTTTTGCCCCTCTCCCAGCCCACACCACCCTCTGCGCACTCCACCTCCCACACCCCATCTCAACCCATACTTACCTCCAGAGCCCAGCGTAATGATCTTTGGTGGACCGGGAACACGTTTGCACTCTTCAAAGTCGACCCGAACTGAAGAAATGCCGGTAAGCTGTGTAATGGCATAAATAGATTTTTTTCAACTTTAGTGCATATCTCAGCCATTTCTGGGAATTTTTTCACCAAATTTTCAACATGGGGTTTTTGGGGCCCCACCTCATGAACTGTAACATTGTTATTTCGTTAATTGGTCCCGAAAGGAGGTTCCGCAATCACTGTGCAGAACCACCTTTCTGGAATGATTAACGAAATGACTGTGTCACAGTTCATGAGGTAGGCTCCCAAAAACCCTATTTTGAAAATTTGGTGAAAATATTCCGCAGAATTACGGTTTTATGAGCGTGCATTGCGCAGTTCCTATGCACGCTCGTAACTTCGAGCATTTGTAATATTTTCACTCCGGATTTTCAGTATTGCCATTTTACCACACCTCCTTATGAACAGTACTACTGTCATTTTTATCATCTCACCGGAAATGTGTTTTCGCACATGTAGCGCACAATGGCGCGGTCGGTGTGCAAAGTCAATGTTCAGGACAGACTAAGAAAAGCACAGTGATACTGTTCATGAGCAGAGATCTTAAACTGGCTATGTTGAAAATTTGGTGACAAACATCCATAAAATGACTGTGTTATGAGCGTGCATTGTGTTAGATATGGCAAAAAAAAACAGAAAAAAAATTAAGGGTAAAAATGTGCTGCAGAATTGCCGCAGAAATTGGTGTTGAGTGCCGCAGAAGTTCTGCGGCAAATGAGAACCCTGCTGCAGAACTTTGCTCCAGTGTGCCGCAGAAAAATCGGGGCCCTGGCCATGGCTCAATCTAAAGGTATGGAGAAAAAAAGTAAATATGAAGCTGCACCGAGCCACGTGGTTTCCTATGTACTCAGTGTCCCTTTCAGTGTAGAATAGGAGCATGGTACACCTGCAAGACAAGCTTTTTCAGCATTTGGGAGGGGGGCTGCTATTCAGTTACTCTCTTTAGTAGAGCAGGAGATTGGGGCCTTGTATTTTTCAATACCTGTTCGAAATGGCCAACAAGGATGGAGTGGGTTGTGACCTACCCATGCTAAGACTAGGTGCAAGGGCTGTGGATTCAGCTGTGTGGATCCCAAGGCCCATACAAGTCCACTTGCACCAAAGCCTCTAGCTCAAAGAAGCGGCATTCAGAAAAGGAGAGCACCAAGCGGCAAACAAGATCAAAACGCTCATCATAGGGCTTCATCAGGCTGAAGGAGAACACCTCAGCAGATCCTTCTACTCTGTCACCACATCTCCAGAACCACCCATCTGGGTATTTCCAGAACTTTCTAACCAGTGCATCTAGCAGGTGTGGAGGCTGCGCCAAGAGCAGTCCTCAGAAAACTAATCTCAGTAGTGGACACCTCTTCCAGTACCATGCAGCAGCAGGTCTCCAGGTGGAAATGGGAAAAGCTTAGATAATCCCTTTCTCAAGCTCCCATCCTTGGACAACTTCCTCACCTCTCATATGATGGGCAGCCAAACCCAAGAGGGTACTAACCCACTAGATGGACAAAAGATAAGTAACAGCAGGCTGGATGGCTCAGCCTGCCCACCATGCTTAGGGCATAGGCAGTTAGAGGAGCAGTCAGCATTGTCCAAGGCATCTTCACCATATCAGAGGTCACCGGTCTACTTCCCTGAAATTACTTTGGATAATACGTCCAGTGTGGAAAGGGTCAAGATTTTTCCTCTTAAGGTGAAAGGCCCAGGGAGAAGACAGCAGAAGAGCAGGCAGGGTGTTTACTGTGGATGACCTCAGCATCTTTATCAAACAGACTTGCTTACTCTGCAAATAGATGAAGAGCCCTTTAATGATTTGGCAAAGAAGCTTGACCCCCTCAAGGGGATCAGGAAACTACTAACAAGCCTTTCCAGCTTGGAAGTCCGCTCAGATCTGATTAAAGGAGCATGAAATATGGTTGAGCTTTAATCCTCTGCCCTCTGGCACTCTGGAGGTAAAAAAAAAAATCAGTTCTAGGGATGTGGATATGTTCTTATCCACATGTCTTGACAGTTGCCTTTCCTTTAAAGATCAGCCAGCAATCTTTAAGCTGACTCCTCCCACCCACCCAGGTGGTATATCCCTCGGCTTCACCCCTTGATGCCAGATATTCCGTTCCACGTTGAAGAATCAGATTCTCTCCTTACCACTCCTGCATCGAGTAGGCCTTGGCGCTTAAGTCGTCAGATTATTTACCAAAACTTAAACTTGTTAGAGTTTTACTGCTATGATCTTGAATCGCAACTCTGATGGAGGACAAGTCCTTGCCCAGGTTCCTCTGGTGCCCCTGCGGGCAGAAGATGTATCGCACCGATCCACATGCCATGTGCGTTTATTTCCTGGGTCACAATCACGATACCCAGGCTTGCGATTTTTGGCACTTGTTCCAGCCGAACGTGTTAGATGATCATCTCGCCCGACTGAAGCTTGGCCGTCCAGAGAAACGGAACCCTCTGATCAAATCTAAAGAAGCCTGTTGGGTGGTCTCCACAGCTACGGGGTCCACCAAGCAGTTGGAACAGATGAAGGCTTCCAGAGCTGGCCAGCACCGTCCCTCCACCTGCAGAGCCGGTGAAGACCCTTCTGGCTCGGCCAAAACTGGCCTCTCCGCCAGTTATGGTGGAGCCACCACCTAAACAGCCTCCCTCGGGGGCTCCTGTCAAGGAGTCTCAGCCTGCTAAGGGCCTACCATGCAGGCTGTCGGTCACTCTTACTCCTGACTGTCCACAGCTGGTCGAAGGTGATGCAAGTAGTCGGACGATCTATCTGGACTCCTCTTAGTATGAGGACTCCTCTCTGCACTCTCATCCACTCGATAAGGAATCACTTGGGGGTCTCTCAATGAAGGAGGGTACCATGTCCTTCATGGGCACCCTCCGTCTCATCTCCGAATCCACGGGGATGTCTTTGGAGCCTGTCCAGAAACTGGCTCGATATCCTCTGACAAACATTCTGGATAAAGGGGATTCTCTGACAGAGGCTTTCCCAGTGGATGAAGCCATTGTTGGTCCAGCCATGGAGCTTTTGCAGCACCCTGCCTTGTGCTCTGCATCATCAGCTCGGATGGCCTGCAAGTATACGGTCCCTATCGGCTCCCTTTCAGGGTTCACGGAGCACCCCTCGGCCAAGGGGTTGGTAACTGACTCTGTGTTTCGGTGCTTGGGCAATTCAGGAGACACTGACAGACCTCCGTACAAAGAGTCCAAAACATTGGACTACTCTGCCAGGAAAATCTATGCTGCCTCTTCGCTTGATCTCCGTCAGGCGAGTTTGGCTGTCATCATGGCACACTTCTCCCATGCCCTTTTGGGCTCTCTAGATGAGGTGCTTCCTCATCTCCCCACATACTTCCATACTACGGTCAAACAGGTCCAGGATCAGGGTAAGGCTGTGGCAAAACAGCAGCTCCAGACGGCTCTGGGACATTGGGGACTCCTGTGCCCGTTAAGTGCGGCTGCAGTAGTCATGCACCACAGGGCCTGGCTGAGGGTCTCAACCTTTATGGCAGACTCCCAGCACAAACTGGCAGATGTACCCTTCCTGGGCACTGACTTGTTTGGTCCAGGGGTGAATGGTCACCTTCAACACATGGAGAAGTCCAGTGCCACCTTGGACTCCGTTGCTTCTGCCTAGAAGGAATCTCAGGGTTCCAAGAAGCAGAAGCACAAGCCCTTTTGGCCTTCTGCCCCTGCCCAGTACCAATCTGTGCAGCAGGAGCAGGCTCAATCTTGGTGCCCTCAGCCCAAGTCAAGGGCTTCGGCGGCCCGTAAGCTCAGAGGGAAGGGTTCCAGCGGTTCCCCAGCCAGATCGTCCTTCTCCAAGCCTGCACAGTGAAGGGGGCACCAGCCCAATTTCCTATTACACCTTCTCTGGGTCCTGCCGTGGAGGGCCAGCTCCACCACTTTCTTGCCGTCTGGTCCACTATTACAATGGACAGATGAGTTTTGGAAGTGGTTGGCCAGGGTCTGCCTCAGGAATTCGAGCAGTACGTACCAAGCTAAGCCCACACCCCACAGTAGAAGAAGCTATCCATGGACACTCTGTCGGCTCTCCAAGACAACATCACTCAACTCCTCCACAAGGAGGTAATGGTCAGAGTCATGGGTCACCCTGTCAACCCAGTGTTCATTTCCAGGTACTTCCTGGTCCCAAAATGGATGTGGGGCTGGTGCCCCCTTCTAGTTCTGAATGACCTGAACAAGATTCTCAGGTCTCGCACCTTCTGGATGGTAACTCTGTCTCAGATCATACCATCTCTCAAGCAGAACATGTGGTTTTGCTCTCTGGATTCTGTATAACCTGTTGTTTCACATCCCGTTGCATCCATCACACCAAAGTTTCCTGTGCTTCCAAGCAGAGGGAACCCTCTACATGTACCAAGCCATACCATTCGGCCTGTCATCAGCCCCCGGGGTCTTCACCAAATGTATTACAGTGGTGGCAGCCCATCTTCAGAGTTGAGGGGCCAGGGTGTACCCCTCTCTGGACGATTGATTTATAGCAGGTCCCTCCAGGCAGGAGATGGAGAGGTGCAGGGACCTAGCCTTCCAGACCTATATTGACCTTGGCCTTCTGGTCAATGAGGCCAAGTTGGAACTCGTGCCTTCGGAGGTGATCTGCTTAATCGGGGCAGAGCTTGACTCTTGCCGAGCCAGAGCCAGGTTTCAAACGGACAGGATGGAGGTTCTCTCCTCCTTTGCCTGATCATTTCTGGTTGGGCACTTGCGCCCTGCCTGGGACTTTCTTCGACTTATGGGCCTGGTGGCATATGCGCCCCCTTCAGTGGGAGCTGGCCAGCTAGTGGACTCAGCAACTAGGTCAATTTGACCAGCTGGTCACTGTGACCCAGAAGATGGGGGACACTCTCCAGTGGTGGACCATCCTGGAACATCTGCAGGAAGGGATCCTGTTGGTCCGCCCCGAACCGACAGTCATCTTGACAGCCGACGACTCTCTCACAAGCTGGGGTGCCCACATGGGGAACCACAGAGTTCACGGGCTCTGGACCCCCGAGGAATCCTGATGCTACATCAACCTGCTGGAGCTCCGAGCAGTCCGGCTGGCACTGACTGCCTTCACTCCGTTCCTTCAGGGCCAAGTGGTTCAGGTCAAGACAGACAACACCACAACCATGTACTATCTCAACAAATAGAGGTGCACATGCTCCCGGCCTCTGTGCAGGGAAGCTCTCCACATCTGGACCCTTGTGAGCCGACTGGAGATGGATCTCCTAGCCATTCATGCGGCAGGAGCCTCAAATTAGCTGGCAGACACCCTCAGCTGTATGGGCGAGGCATCCCACAAGTGGTCTCTCCATCCAGAGGTAGTACACAGCTTGTTCTCCCAGTGGGGCACCCCTCAGGTGGACCTGTTCACCTCAAGGGAGAATGCAAAACTGAGGCTGTTTTGTGCCCCCCTCAAGCAGGGCTTGTTGCAGGGGGATGCCTTCTTTAGGTTGTGGACCCCAGGTCTCTCTCATGCCTTCTTTGTCCACAAGGTGCTCTTCAAGGTCAGGAGGGACAAGGCACAGGTGATCCTGGTGGCTCTGAACTGGCCCCACATCTGGTACCCTGATCTCCTCAGCCTCAGGCTCCCGAGGCATCTTCCAATATGCCTGGACGTCCTCTCCATCAGCCAGGGGAAGGTACTCCACCCGGACCTTCAATCCCTGTACCTGACAGCCTGGTTCCTGAGTGGCTAGAGTTCCAGGCTTTGGGTCTCTCCGAAGATGTACTCATTGTAGTTGAGGCATCTAGAAAGGAATCGACCAGAAAGTGCTATGCCTTCAAGTGGAAGAGATTCTCCATTTGGTGTCAGGGCAAGGGGTTGGACCCTTTGTCCTATCCAGTGACTAGCATTCTATACTACCTTTGGTTTCTCTCCAAAGGAGGACTTTGGTCAACGACCCTTAAGGTACACCTGGCAGCCATCTCTGCTTACCAGGTGTGAGCTGGTCAGCAGACGGTGGCACAGGAGAAGGTGGTCTGGCGCTTTTTCAAAATCCTTGATCCCATTTCCCCTCCGTTGTGTGAACCACCACAACTGTGGGATCTACTGCTGGTACTGGCAAAGTTTTTGGGCAAGCCATACGAACCGATGCACAAGTGTGACATGTCGCACTTGTCGTGGAAGACCACCTTCCCGGTGGCTATTGTGTCAGCCAGAAGGATTGGGGAGCTCCAGGTACTCTCAGTTGATTCTCCCTATCTGGTCTTCCACAGAGACAAGGTTGTCCTGTGCCCTAACCTGAAGTTCCTTCCGAAGGTAATGTCAGAGTTCCACCTGAATCAAGTGATGACTCTACCAGTGTTCTACCCAAAACACTCCTCGGATGCCAAATACAGGCTCCATACTTTGTACCTGAGGTGAGTGCTTGCTTATAATAAGGAGCGCATGACTGAAGTTTCAGGGAGAGGTTCGCCAGCTGTTGTCACCTACACTGAACCTGGCAGACCTGCAGTCAAGCAGACGATTGGCAAATGGATTACATTCTGCATTGATCTCTGCTACAGGTTGGTGGGTAGGGAGCCTTCCGGAGGGTTAAGGGCTCATTCCACCCACCACGCTGCTGCGTCAGTGGCTCTTTCTTGGGACGTCCCTATCCAGGAAATCTTCAGGGCTGCTACCTGGAAGTCAGCAAACACCTTCATTTCCCACTACCACATCGACTTAGAGTCATGCCAGGATGCTGGTTTTGGGGCCTCAGTTCTTCAAGCTCTTTTTCCTAAGTAGGGGTTGTGTGCCTTGCCTCCCTCTTCCCGGAGAACTGCTAGGAGTCTGCCAAGACGTGTGGATAAGAACAACATATCCACATTCCTAGAAACACAGATTACTCACCTGTAACAGTAGTTCTTTCACGGGGTGGTCTCTTGCAGTAGGTAGTACTTTTGGGTATCCAGCAGAGGTCGCTGTAGTACACGGCTGCTCTTCTAGCAGTTTTTCACCAGGGACCGCCCACACATGACACCTGCTTCCTGTTTCCTATATAAGTGTGGGCAGTCCCTGGTATTCTCAGTTCATTTTCCCGCCGTCTTAAGTTCGCACAGCAACTACTGCAACTTCTGTGTAGCAGTCATCGATGAGAAATTTGGAACCAAGACGAATGTCTACCAATTCTTCAAAGAAACCAGCTTTATTTCCTTCCTGCTGTTGCAGTAGGAAGATATACGGCTTTGACAATCACATACTTTGTGTAAGGTGTCTAGGACCCACGCATGACATCAATTCCTTTAGTTTATGTCAGGAATTTAAACAAGCAACTTGTCGATGATGGTTGCTTGAAATTCAACACCTTTTGATGGAGCGTAAAATGTCTTTCTTGGAGAACCAGGGGGCTCGTACCAAGGGCTCCCCCTCTTCTGGTTCTTGTTCCAGGTAGAAAAAGAAGGAGGAACCCTCCTCACACTCTCTGTCTCATCGCCCATCGACGGCCACCATTTCTGGTGCTCCCCCATCGACGGAGCATCTTTCAAACACTTTATTGTCAACGAAGACTTATGTCCTCTCTTTGACAGCGCTTTCTAGCACTTTAAATGCAGTTCAAATAGTGACTGCTCCATCGATGGAGGCTTATACCCTCTCGTCGACGACGCTTTCCATGCAGTTAAATATACTGCTGCTCCGTCGACAGGGGGCTCCTCTCCCATTGATGGCATCTGACAATTTGAGTGGAACAAAGTAATTTTCCCCTGCGGGCCCGTAGACAAGACCCCGCATTCCTGAGGGGAAACCTATGGCTTATGCCTTACTGACTGCCCCTCCACCTACACAGGTGGCTTCTTATAGGGATCAGGTGGACAGGGATCGGGACCCTGGTCTTTACCACCCAGGGGCAAGACATGCTCATGCTATATGTCCCATTCCATCTATCACCCCCTTGTTTCCCAACATGCCTCCTTCTCACCCCCCCCCCTTCCCAGGAACGGGACCTCACCAGCGTAATTTGACAGGTCTTGCATGCCACAAGGCATTCTCAGTCCTCTGAAGAGCTGGGTGATACTACACGACCAACTCTCCCTCCTCCACCTGAAAGATTTCTTAGTGACAGAGATACCATGCCACCCTGGTCTCTTCCTCCATTCATAAGGACTATTTGTCAGATGACTAAGATTTGCTGCCTGATTTCACCAGTGATCTTGAGGATAAAGAGTTTCCAGATTTGGATTTTCCTAATCCTGAATCCCCCTATTCTGAAATCTCTTCCCTGGATGAGGATCTGCCTCTCCCTTCGGCAGCCTCACCCCCAGACGACCTGACCTGTAGTGAGATGATGGCTCAAATCCAAAAGGTCATGGGATTCTCCACTACTGAACATGACAAACAATGTAAGGATGTGGCAGAATATCTTGAATTACCTGAGGAGCCTGCCTTAGTGGTTCCCTCACTAATACCAACTTACCAGAATGCCATGCTGGCTGTTTGGCATCAGCCTTCAGCTATTACAGCTGTTCCCCACAAAGCAGATAATCTATATCATGCTGCTATGGACCACCCCTTTCTGTCCATTATTCCAGAGGCAGATTCTGTGGTCATTACTGCTGCTCATGATTGTACTAAAAAACCCAAACACATGAGCTCCTTAGCCCCCTGATAAGGAATCCTGAAGAATTGACTATCTGGGGGGAAAAAAGTAGTTTCCTCAGGTGCTATGAATATCAGAATCTTGAACTGTATGGGTCATATGATTAAATATCAGTGTACCCTGAGGTCCTCTGCCATTGAGCTTATCAATAAACTCCCTTCCTCCCTCCCAAGATAGGGATAAATTATTGGCTACAGTAACAACTAGTAATTCTATCTCCCATCACCTTCTTAGGTCGGGATATGATGCCATAGATACCTCAGCTGACTTTCAGCCACTGGTATCACTCTGCATCACCATGCCTGGCTTCGCGTTTCAGGCTTTGCACCCAATATACAACATAAAGTAGCTAATGCCCCTTTTAATGGGTCCAAGCTGTTCGGGCCAGGTACTCAAACTTTACTGGATGGCTTACAGGCATCAGACAGAAGCCTCTGTATGGTACATAGCATGCATCATACTCCTGCTACAACCTACCGTACTCAACACTCCACTTATTCCAAAAGAGGTGGAAAATATAGAGGTAATAATAAAGGCGGTTTCAGAGGTCGTGCTCAATCCACCTGAGGTAACACCTCTACCGTCTGGGGTGCCCGCTTCCGCCCTTCAAGTGGAGCTGCACAGCCCGCCTTCCAGTGACCCACTAAGTCTTTCCCCCCGCCTCCTCGACCAGGCCTTGGAGGCTGTGGGGGGTCATTTTTCCCTCCATCTTGAGGCCTGGTAAACAATCACTTCTGACAATTGGGTACTTCAGATTATACAGAAGTGTCATATTCTGGAGTTTCTCTCCACCCCTCGCTCTTGCCCTCCATGACAGATTCATTATCCTCCAGATCATGTACCCATCTTACAGGAGGAATTGACGTCCCGCTTAACCAAACAGGCCATTTTCCAAGCTCCCCTTCTAGAACATCAAACAGGATTTTATTCCCTCTTCTGTTAGGTACCCAAATGTACGGGAGATCTCAGACAACTGAATCTTTACATTCAGTACAAGCATTTCTGCATGATCACCCTACCTGCCATCATGCCGAAACTAAAACAGGGCGATTGGCTTTGCGCCCTAGACATGAAGGATGCCTACCATCATATTCCCATCCACCCTGCCCACAAATATTTGTGCTCCCACCTACTGGGTCAAAATTAACAGTTTCAGACACTCCCTTTCGGCTTTTCATCAGCCCCCAGAGTGTTCACCAAGTGCCTAGCGGTGGTAGCAGCAGCCTTATGAAGAGAAGGGCACTTCATCTTTCCATATCTAGATGATTGGCTAATAAAAGCAGACTCCAGAGTAGCTCTGCTCGCCTACCTAGATGCTATCTTGAAACCGTTTGCAGATCTGGGAATCACTGTCAGTTGGTCAAAGTCCAGTCCAAATCCGACACAGTCTCTCCAATACATTGGAGCTGTTCTAGATACAGTTACAGCCAGGGCTTACCTCCTGCCTGCCCGAAAGGACATGCTTATAGTTCTGGCGTTAGATATACAGACTTGGAAAATAGTCACAGCCAGACAAATGCTGCGCTTTCTGGGTCACATGTCCTCTGCCATCCCTATGGTGGCATTTGCACATCTCCACATCAGACCTGTCCAATGGACCCTTCAGAATCTGTTTCCAAAAAACGGGACAGTTCAAAGACAAAATCAGGGTCAATCCCTCTCTGAAGTCTTCCCTGACGTGGTGGACAATCAGAATCAATCTGAATTAAGGAATGCCTTTCCAGTCTCCCCCCCACCACCACCACCACCACCATGCAAATGTTGACCACAGATGCTTCCCTACAGGGCTGGAGAGCACGCTTCAGTCCTTATCAGACCAAGGCCAATGGCCCATTTCTCCCCACCTGTCTCATATCAATCTCTTAGAGATGAGAGCGGTCCATCTCACCCTTCAGGCATTCCTGCCCTACCTCAAGCCAGGATCGTTACTGATCCAATCAGACAACACTGCAGCAGTGTTATACCTCAACAAGCAAGGGGATACAAAGTCTCGCATTCTATTCAAAGAGACCCTTGCAGTTTGCCAAAAAGCCATACGGCAGCAATTGATGCTAATAGCTGTCCATTTACCAGATCATTGCAACCAGTTAACCAACCAGCTGAGTCACCAGTTCGCAACTCACGAATGGACACTTCACGAGCAAGTGCTCCAAGAAATCTTCAACTTATGGGGCACTCCACAGATGGGTCTGTTTGCCTCCCTGGAGAATTATCGACTTCCCAGGTATTTTTCCATTAGCCCAAACAGAAAAGGATGCTATATAGATGCCCTGTCCAAACCCTGGACAGGTCTCTTCTTATGTGCCCCCCCCCTTCCGTCCCTCTCCTGCAACGGACTCTACTGAAATTACAGTTTGAACCAGCCACGATGATTCTCATAGCCCCAATGTGGCCTTGTCAGACGTGGTTTCCCCTACTTCTACAATTGTCAGTACAGGATCCCATCCCGTTGCCAATCAGACTGACCTCCTGACTCAGTGTCACAGATCTCTCCTACATCCCCTCCTGAAGGCCCTACACACTCATGCTTAGCTCCTGAGGATGCTTTCATAACTCGCTTACAAGTTTCCTCTCCTGTTGCTAATATCCTCTTGGCCTCCCGCAAACCAGCAACAAGAGCAACATACAGTTCCAAATGGAAACGATTTTCCATGTGGTCAGTCTCTCAATCTTTGGACCCTTACTCTTGTCCACTGTCGAAGGTTCTGGACTACTTGGCCTCACTAATGTCTGAGTCTGGCCTAAGTTATTCTTCCATTAAAGTCCACTTGGCTGCCATCTCCGCTTTCCATGAGCCTCTGGATGGCAGGTTACTATACCAACATCATCTAGCTAAGATGCTTTTGAAAGGAATGTTACATATTAAATCTCCTAGTAGAAGACCCACTCCTCCGTGGCATCTCAATTTTGTGATAGAAAAATTTACCCTTGAGCCTTTTGAGCCAGCTGCCACTTGTGAACTCTGTTTTCTTTCATGGAAAACCCTATTTCTGGTGGCTATCAATTCCGCTCAATGCATTTCCGAGCTGCATCCCCTCGTGTAGGAACCTTACTTGATTTTCTGCAAAAAACGGGTGGTCTTCTGTACCAGCCCTTCCTTCCTTCCTTCCTTCCTTAAGTAATCTCCAAACATACTTTCAATCAGTCCTTGGAGCTTCTGGTCTACTATCCTGACTACTCCAATCAGGGTGAACATCTACTACATAATTTAGCTGTTCATTGTATACTACGCTACTATACTAATCAGATACAATCAATTAGAAAGACGTCTCAGCTGTTCGTCTCTTTTGCCTCAGGTCGCGAGGGCCTCCCAGTTGCAACACGTACTCTTTCATCCTGGTTGGCACGTTGTACTTAATTTGTTACAAAAAAATACAACACGCCTTTACCTGAACCTGACCAAGCCCACTCACTAGAGCTATGTCCACCACTGCGGCTTGCTTTAACGGAGCCTCCATTTCAGACATCTGCAGTGCGGCTACCTGATCCACAATCCATACATTTACAAGGCACCATAATCTGGATATTGCCTCACGACGTAGGACGGCCTTTGGCTGTGCAGTCTTACAAGGTCTCGTATCATAACTGTCCTCCCACATGGGCATTACTGCTTGGGGAATCATCCCAAAACCTACTGCAAGAGACCACTCCATGGAAGATAGTACAGTTATGTAAAAACTTACCGTAACAGTAAATCTTTGAGGAGCTTCTCTTGCAGTAGGCCGGTTCCCACCCTCCATCCCCCTCCTCCTCCTCTTAAGAGAGCAAGTTCTGGTCCAGTGGCTAGGGTTGGGAATCCTTTGGTACCTCTGCTTCTCCTTGGTCCTCGCTTTGCAAGCTGAATCCGGCAGGGAAACTGAGGATGCCAGGGACCGCCCACACTTATATAGGAAACAGGAGGCTGATGTCATGTGTGGGTGGTCCCTGGTGAGAAACTGCTAGAAGAGCTGCCATGCACCACAGCGACTTCTGCTGGATACCCAAAAGTATTACCTACTGCAAGTGACACTCCTCAAAGATATACTGTTACGGTAAATTTTTATGTAACAGTACTTTCTAGGAGTGGTATGTGTTGTTCATCCACACGGACCCACCCGACCTCCTTGGCTTCGACGCACAACCACTGCTTCCATTGGGCAACATCTGGTGTCAAGGGGCGGAGCTGAGGGGTATACCACCCGGGTGGGTGGTAGGAACCAGCTTAAAGACTTCCGGCTGATCTTAAAGGGAACAGCAACTGCCAAGATGTGAGGATGAACAACATATACCACTCCTAGAACTACTGTTACAGGTGAGTAACCTGTGATCTTACTAAGAGAGGGCTCTTGCAGTAGGTAATTACATATAGGACTGAAGCCGGCAGGTGTCAGGACCTCACGGAAACATTTCTAGCCAGCAATCTGGTGGGGAAGCACCCCCATGTCAGGTGACTGGCATCAGGCAACGTCAGTATAAAGGGGCGGTCCCCCACACCCGCCTTCCAGTTCTTTCCCGCAGTTAGCTTGTGAAAACACCTCATGGGTAAGTTCACTGCTTCATCAGTCTGTCTTCGGTTTTATTACCGCCTTTTTTTTCTCGATTTCTCGCAAAAAAATTATATCTGCTATGTATGTCGTCCCCTACTCCATCCGATTCACATAAGAACAAGCGCAAATCATGCAGTGCCCAGCTCCCACATAAGGACGGACACCCCCTGTGCCTCTTCTGTCTAGGCCTGGTACACCCCATGGAGAAGTGCCAGCACTGCCAACAGTTTCTCGCCGCCACCCATAAACGGAGGCAGCGGTCCTTGGAGGCCCATATCTTGAAGAAGAAGATGTCCTCCATGGAGAAGGCGCTGAAGAAGCTTCAGCAGGCCTCAACTTCCCCTGAGGGTCACCGTAAGAAGAAGGAGAAGCACCGTGACCGGGACTCCACTTTTGCAACCACCGCGACTCCGGTCGGAATCTTCATATTAAAGGTAACATCCCCCCCAGGGGACTGCTTCTCGACAACCGTCTTGGAGGTTTCCAAGGCAGCGGCATCCCTCCCATCGGGCTTGGGCTCTTCGGGAGCCTCCAGGATAAAGGAGGCAGCTGCTCCCAGGAAGACCACCACTGTGCAGCCTTCTGGGTCGAGCGGGTCCGGTAAGCCGGACATCGTTGCACATGGACAAGGCCGCTAAAAAGCTTGACCCTCCAGGGCAGCACACGGCCTTGAAAACGCCGCCAAGACTGCTCCTCCATCGTGGCCTTCGTCAGGCAGTAGTTCCGATAAGTCGGCTCCTCCAACGCCCGCCTGGACCCCGCCGGTAAGGCGGACATCGGCCCCTCCAACAGACGCACGGCGTTAGAGCCGACGCCGGACCCAATCGAGCAGTCCACCGTCCCCGGCTTTGCACTGCTGACAGAGATCCCAGCATCTCCCCTGTTGGACCCTGGGGATTTTAGTCCTCCTTCCCCGGGTGATGCAGAGGACGCCGGTATGCTCCCATCAGGTCTCCCTCCCACTGGGCCAGATGACCAGACTTCAGACGCTGGGCGACATCCTCTGGCCGGATGCCGGACCCGACGCCCACCGGGCCATCTGTTCCTAGCTTGCCTGTTGAGCCTCTCCCAAGGCCTCCTGCTCCATCAGAGCCCCTGGTTCCTGGGTATCTGACACTGTCCTACCCAGAACCGCAGTATCCTGTGCCGCAGTACCCGATGCCAACTTACCTGGTGCCTCAGTACCCGACGCCAGGCTTTCTGCCGTCTGGCTACAGATACTCGTAACACGGATATCTTCAGTATCCATATCCCCCTCCTCCCTCGCCACCAGTGGATCTGAAGGAGACTCTGGCTTCCTGGTGGGCTGAGGCCAAGGCTCAGCTTACTAGGGAGGTGAAGAGCCATCTGCTGACGACGGACCCGGTTCTGGATGCCCATCGCCAGAGGCAAGAGACTCCTTCCCCCTTACCCGACACCAGGGGTGAGCCCTCTGGTGCCAGGGCCAGGGAGGACATGCTTCCACAAGTGTTGCCCAAGGGGTCCGTTCCTCACCTGCGCCGGGAGGGGTCTTCATCTTCCTCTTCGGAGACCTCAGAATCCGATTCCGACCAGTGCTCCGATACTTTTTTTTTTTTTTTATATTTTGCTTTTTACTCCCGGAGCCGCTTACCGCCCTATCATCAGCCCAGTCACGGGCCACCGGCTTCTGCACCCCAAATCAGCCACAGCCCTCCGATACCCCGTGGCTTGCCCCCGACGGTGGGGCCTACGGCACCCGGCGTATGCCGCAGGCACTGGGATTAGGTCGGGGGCTTGGCCTGGGGAGCACATTGAAGCCGCGGCGAGCTTCATTGACGGCGGCGGGCAGCTCATTGTCTTTTTCTGCCTGATTTTCTCCCTAGAGGAGTCGGGGACGTGCAATGACGCCAGCGTCCCCCCACCTCCCCATGTCGGCGTCGGCTGTGTGGAACTCCCGGTCTCCACCAGGGGTCTCCAGCCCGAGTGTTACCCGCACCCTCCCGGAGTAGGAGGCTGTCCATCGGATGCTCAATCCTACTCCCCGGCCGGCCCTCCGACGGCCGGATCCGTTCCCAACCGGGTCGCCGGCGCCACAAGCGGAAATCCCACCGCTGCACCGACGGGCCGGCTGGTGCTCCGATACTGATGTGCCACGCACTCCAGACTGACCCAGGCCAAGGACTCCTCCGAAGTCACCTCCGGAAGATCTTTCTTTTCTGGAGCTGCTGAGAAAGATCCAGGAGGTCTAGCAGTGGCAACCTCTGCAGCCAGATCCACAGCAGCAGAAACCCGCTGCCCATTTGGATCTGCCTGAAACTGCTCCGACATTAATTCCACCCTAAATTGAGCCACATGCAGACCTCGTTTCCACTATTTGGAAACGGCAGTCAGCATTAGTCCCCCTTCTGAGGAAGGTGGATTGGCTATCCCAGGCTCCTGAGGGTGTGGATTCTTTGAATACATACCCCAAGGCCAATTTTATCGTGATTAGAACCACTCACAGCAGGTCGGCAAACCCAAAGCATATCTCAGCTCGTCTCCACCAGACAAGGAATCCCACCTTCTGGACCAGTATGGGAAGAAGGTGTACGCTTCTTCCTCTCTGGGGATAAGGGCCTTGAATTATGTCGCACGTATGGGGGACTACCAGAAGGCTATCCTGAGTGAGGTGGAAACCAATTTAGACTCCCTTCCTGAGTCTCAGACAAAGCAGGAAGTGGCTGTTCTGGTCCGATCTGCTCATTCCACCATTTGACACATGCTCCGTGCCACGTACGACGCAATGGACGCTGCGGGTCGGAGCTCAGCTTTCGCCGTAGGTCTTTGGCGTCATGCCTGGCTCCGGGTGTCAGGTCTGGTCCCTGAAGTGCAGTCCACTGTTCAGGACATGCCCTTCAGGAGTTCTGTGCTGTTCATTAGTGATGTCAAAGACATCCTCACCGACCTGCAAGAGAAGGGCACTGTGTTTAGGTCTGTTGACTCTATGTACAGGCCCACTCAGGGACAGCTCCGCCCTTTTTGCAGACGTTCTCGTCCCAAAGCGAAACCTCAGGGCAAGCGGGCCACCACCCAGAAATGTGGCGGGAGCTTCAGCCGCAGGATTGCCCCACACCTCCTGACTCCCTCTCCCACAACCTCTGGCGTTTCCAAAGGAACCTGTAGGAGGGAGGCTCTCCTTCCATCTACCAGGTTGGGAGAGGATAACTTCAGATGCTTGGGTGCTCCAACTGATAGCAGCAGGACACTCAATTGAGTTTCTACAGAAACCACCCCCCAAGTCGTCTTACTCCCCGGAACATCTTCCTCTGGTTCAGGAAGAAATATCCTCCCTTCTTCTGAAGGCGGCGATAGAGCCTGTCCCAGCCCACCTTCGGGGGACAGGCTACTACCATTTCTTCCTGGTTCCAAAGAAATCAGGAGACGTGAGGCCTATTTTAGACCTCAGCTCCCTGAACGTATTCGTAGAATACAGACGGTTCAGAAAGCTCTCCCTGTAGAGCCTTTTGCCCTTACTTCAGGGACAGTGGCTGTGTGCACTGGACATGCAGGATGCCTACCTGCATATCCCTATACACCCTTTCCACTGCAAATTCCTTTGGATTTCGTTCCAGGGGGACCACTACCAGTTCAGGACCCTCCCATTTGATCTTTCCTCGGCGCCCCAAGTGTTCACCAAATGCCTCTCCGTGGTAGCAGCCCGCCTGTGTACCCAGGGAGTGCAGATTTTCCTGTACCTGGACGCGACCCCATCCAGGGAGGATCTCCTACGCTCTCTTTTCCTTACCCTGCAGGTTTTTACCAGCCTGGGTATCACCATCAACCAAGCCAAGTCCCATCTGGTTCCCTGTCAGAGGCTCCAGTTCATCGGAGCGATCCTGGACACGACCACTGGCATGGCCTCTCTGCCACCAGACAGGGTGGAAACCCTCCAGGTTCATGCATACCTGCTGTCCGGTCACAGGCAGGTCAGCGCCAGGTCAGTCCTTTGCCTCCCCAGGCTCATGGCGGCTGCTATTCCCATAGTCCCTCGTGCTCGGCTCCATCTGAGGATCTCTCAGTGGATGCTTCGGTCTCAGTGGGACCAGATGTTGGATGACCTAGACCAAGAAGTCCTGGTTTCCAGCCCCATGGTACAGGACTTGCAGTGGTGGATGGTGCAAGAGAACCTTTGCCGGGGAGTTCCCTTCTGCCTCAAACCTCCTTCTCAAACTTTGACAACAGACTCCTCGTGAAAGGGTTGGGGAGCCCATCTAGAGTCTCACATGACGCAGGTCTCCAGGTCCAGGCTCAAGCAGACTCTTCATATAAACGTGCTCAAGCTTAGGGCCATTCTGTATGCTCTCCAAGCTCTAAATTTGTATATCCTTCCCAGTCATCTGGCTGTCCAGATGGACAACGTGTGTAGTCTGGTACATCAACAAGCAGGGGGGAATGCGTTCCTACCCTCTATGCAGAGAGGCAATGAAAGTTTGGGATTGGGCTGTGCAACATAACCTTCACCTGACAGCAGTTCATGTTCCAGGGGTCGAAAATATGCTGGCAGACCACCTCAGTTGGTCATCAGCAAAGACTCACGAATGGGAACTGGATCAGGGGGCTGTAGACTATCTCTTCCTGTGCTGGGGAACACCTTGCGTAGACCTGTTCACATCTTCTCACAATGTAAAACTTCCTGCCTTCTGCTTGCTCCAAGGCAAGGCATTTTTTGGAGGGACGCTCTGTCTCTAGACTGGAAGGACAGATTCGTCTATGCCTTCCTCCCGATTCCCTTGATTCCGAGGGTCTTATAAAACTCGACTCAGAAGGAGCTCGCGTAATACTAATCGCTTCTTTCTGGCCCAGGCAAGTTTGGTTCTCTCTTCTGCAACAGTAAGCAGAGGAACCTTCACTTCCTACTCCTCTGTTGCAACTTTTGTTGACCCAGGATCAGGGGACCCTGATTCAACCAGGTCTCAAGTCCCTTCAGTTGCATGCGTGGCTCTTACAGATGTAGCTCAAGCCCGATTCAGGGTCTCCCCGCTTGTGGCTGAGATTCAGGTGGAGGCCAGAAAGCCTTTCACTAGATCTGCCTATGCCATGAAATGGAAACTGTTCTCTATTTGGGCCTCTTCCAAGGATTTCGAGCCATTCTTATGCCCTGTCAGGAGAATTCTGGAATACATGCATAATCTCTTTGACCTGGGTCTCAGCCATTCCTCTTTGAAGGTCTCATTGTGACTATTTCCGCTTACCATGTTCCTTTTGGGGACAGAACCTTTCGCAGCTGGAAGTCTCTAAGACTTTTCTTAGAGGTGTCTTCCATTTGAGACCCCCTATTCGCGTTCTTGCCACTCCCTGGGATCTGAATTTTATTCTTGAGAAGTTTACCCTGCCTCCTTTTGAACCGGCAGTCTCAGCAGACTTGAAGTTCCTATCCTGGAAGACTCTCTTCCTAGTGGTCATTACTTCAGCTCAACGTATTTCCGAGCTTCAGGCCTTGATGTGCAAA
The DNA here is from genome assembly GCA_016271365.2 of Neoceratodus forsteri. Classification (NCBI taxonomy): domain Eukaryota; kingdom Metazoa; phylum Chordata; order Ceratodontiformes; family Ceratodontidae; genus Neoceratodus; species Neoceratodus forsteri. Next base: position 512,960,479 of record CM057454.1, read on the forward strand.
ATCCCTTATTGGATTTTTCACAAGGAACATGTGGCTCTGCTTACCAACCCTAAGTTTCTCCCTAAGGTGGTAACGGAATCTACGCTGAATCAATCCTTCGAGCTACCTGCTTTCTTTACGCAACAGTCCAATCAAGGGTGTTCTTTGGATGTGCATAGAATACTAAGATACTACACCACTTAGACTAAGGATCTCAGGAAATCTGATCAGCTTTTTGTCTCTTTTGCTCACAAAAGAGAAGGCAATGCTGTTACCAAGCAAGCCTATCTAAATGGCTGGCTCATTGTATCACTTTTTTTACGACAAGTATCACAAGGCCCTGCCAAGTCAAGTCAGAGGCCACTCCACTAGGGGTGTTGCTGCCTCTGCGGCTTGTTTCAAGAATGTGTCAGCTGGCTGACATTTGAGCAGCCACACGTGGACTTCTGTCCATACCTTTACAAAACACTACAGTTTGGACATTGCCTCTTGCCGAAGAGCAGGCTTCGGGCTGGCTGTTCTGCAAGGTCTCCTTTCTTGAGACCCTTACAGCCAGATGTTGTATGGGTATGTAGTTTTCCTCCTCCCGTGTGCTTCTCTTTGTTCCAGACTGCTTGAGACTCAGTCCTATATGAAATTACCTACTGCAAGAGCTCTCTCACAGTAAGATAGTACAGTTACGTAGGAAATTACGGTAACAGTAGTTCTTCAAGACAGGCTCTTGCAGTAGGTAATGCCTTCCCGACCTCCAACCCCTTAGCTTTATCACCTCCTTTTCCAGGAGGGGAAATATCCGCTTCTCTCTCGTCTTGCCTTTTTTGGGCCTTTGGCGGGAAAGAACTGGAAGGAGGGTGTGGGGGGACCGCCCCATTATACTGACGTCGGTCACCTGACATGGGGACAGTCTCCCGCCAGAGACTGCTAACTAGAAATTTTTCCGTGGGGTCTTGACGCCTGACGGCTTCAGTCCTATATGTAATTACTTACTGCAAGAGCCTCTCTCAAAGGTCTACTGTTACGGCAAGTTCTTACATAACTGTACTTTTCTGTTCCTCCCACTACATAATCAACACTGAGACCACAATGACTGTGGCATCACTAGTAACCAAGGAGAACCATTTCTCACTGCCAGATTATTCTCTTTCACATGAAGCAGTAGGGACAGGCTCTTCTTGGTTACTAGTGATGCCACAATTTCCTGCATTTTGATAGGTTAACTTGTGCCAGTCACTGTTCAGACTGCAAGGATTGTGGTGCATGGATTTCTACAGCGCCTTACTCTCAACAACCAAGTACTGCAGAGTTGCTGTCTGAAGCAGGACTATGAGGTCCCAGCCTTCAGAGGTAAGTGTCAATCCATGAATTCATTAGACAGGACTCAAGACCATTTCCCCAGGTCCCTTCACTGTTCTGTGGAGTTGGCAGAGGTCAGAACTCTCTTCCCCTCCACTGTGCTGGGGTTTTGTTGGACTCTCCAGTGCTAGTATCGGGCAGACCATCAGCTCTTTCTGGGCGGAAGGTGGAGAACTCACCATGGTCTGTTTGTCATCTGCGACGGGAAACCCTGGGGTTGGGAACAAGGCCATTGGCCTTGTCCACTGCCTCAGTGACATTAAAGCTGACCGGTGTCACCCTGGCTATTGTTTATTTATTTTATTTCAACTTTGGTAACTTGTTAAGTCAGAACAGACAGCAGCACAGCTACACCATCACTGAAGGACTTCAGAATAAATTGCTACGATGCAAGCAGGATAAAAGTCCTTAGAAAATGTATTCAAGTTAGACGCCAGCACTCTGGGGTGAGGACCCCCTCCCCAAACAAACAGCCAGACGTTTTCGCGCTAACACCACGCTTTCCCAAGGCTGAGGTGGGATTAGGTATTACACATTTATAAAGGATGCATTTAAAGCTACAGTACAGACAGCCATTAAAAAACAGGAGTTCACATATACCAGTGCTTACTAAAGGGCTAAACAATCCTAATAACCACCATAATATAAGTCTCTAATATGTAGGCATAAATAATACATATCAGTATCTAAAAAGACCCCAGTGTTTTAATAAATACTGAGACATGTAAAGTAACTTGTGTTATATAGATAAAAGTGAACCGCATGTCCACAAACCTTGTACTTTTGTGACATGACCAGACAATAAAAATAATAAATAAATAACCCAGAATGGAAAAATTCATGTGGCAGTGTTCTGCCACATAAATGTAATAACATAAATATATTTACAATTAAAGTTATTGATATATTAGTGCATCTATATGAGAAATTATTTAATCATAAAGAACTGTCAGAAACCGATAAACTCTCATAATTATAATGTAAAATCTTATAAATAGGGAGACAATTGAAAAATGTCATTAAGACCAGGGAAAACATATGATTTTGTTAAATATTGCCAAAATGTTTCTCTCTGGCATAATTTTCTAGCGATGAGGGTGGTTCTTTATGCCCTACAAGCATTACGAATGGGATCCCAACAGGACAGCTACTGATTCAAACAGACAATATGTCAGTAGTGTTCTGTGTCACAAAAGCACTCCGCAGGTCAGACCCTCTGCTCCCACAGTGCCAAACCTCAAAGTGCAATATGTGAATGAGAGACAAACAAGGGTAAACCTCCTATCTGTTTTGGGTCCGAACACCTACCAGTCTCGAGTCCTGGGTCAAATATGAAACCTTTTTCGCTAGCACGGCCAGTTAACAGGTTCAAATATCACAACCTCTTCTGGGAAATGCAGTGGAATATTTAACCCAACGGGCACCCAACCTGGTTCACTGTCCCCCTTTTGACTCAGCTGAGACCTATATACTTTTGTTACCTTGGTGCACATGATAACACACTGTAAGCATTTCACAGTTCTGTCAGACTTATCAACACTGTCCCAGCATTCACATTCAAAATGAGAAAAAGACTCGGGCAGGATTTCAAGAAAAACAACGTTTACTAAAATTAAAAATTGTGACTGAAATACAAAACACAGAACATATAACATTGGGTGTACAGTCATATAAATGAAATGGACAATTTAAATAAAGCCACCTTATTACTGAATATTTAGTCTTACCCTAGTTTCAATTAATAAATAGTGGTGGTTGATTACCTTCTTCAGTAGAAGTGCTCGAGAGTGTGTACTGTCAAGAGTCCAGAGATAAAAGGTACAATCTTCCTGAGCTTTGACAATATGAAGGAGGGGAAAGAAAAAAGGTTTCACCCAGCTGGTGAGGTCACAGCTCACAGTGATGCTGGCTGTGAGGTCACTCAAACCTGGATACTGAATTGTAGTCACAGGCGTCTGCATGTTGCTAAGTATCGAATAAAAAAAAATATGTATTTTTTTTTTAATTAGTGAACCTGCTTTATTGGCAGATCAGAATAACCCCTTTGATCTTCAGGGAAACTTTCTGACAGTTATTTCTCCTAGCGGTGAGAAATGTAACAGACATCTGTCAGAAGTTGCTTCCCTCCTAATAGGTCATAAAATGCAGTACGTTATACAAGTGGTTGGTTTTACAGCCTGTTACAACCTGGTTTTATTGTAGTCCCAGGAAGTCCGCTTTTATAGCTAGCCGACAACAAGGCCAGCACATTTTTCTTTTCTTTTAAAAATCAGATATCCCCAATGCAGATGGGGAAATCATGGAGAGCAGAGTTCAAGAGGGTTTGAAGGCACTGAGGGTGGACAAGGCGCCAGGCCCAGATGGCATCCACCCCAGGGTACTAAAGGAGCTGGCAGAGGTCCTTGCCAGACCTGTTTAATGCCTCACTACATTCGGGGTGTGTACCTCAGGACTGGAGGATGGCTCATGGGTGCTCCTCCACAAGAGTGGCCCCAAGGATGAACCGAAACTACAGACCAGTGAGCCTCACGTCCATCGTGGGTAAGCTAATGGAGACTATCCTGAAGGAGAGGCTGGTGGCCCTCCTAGAGGCCAAGGACTACAGGACAGCAGACAGCATGGCTTTCATCGTGGAGATCCTGCCAAACCAACCTGGTCGAGTTCTATGACTGGGTAACTAGGCAACTGGACAGGGGCATGCAGTGGATGTCCTGTATCTGGACCTCAGTAAGGCATTCGACCCAGTGCCATGGAAGGCTGGAAGGAAGTTAGTAGGCACAGGGCGGTGCAAAGCTGGTGAGATGGGTAGGAAACTGGCTGCAGGAAGGCAACAGAGTGGTGGTGGTGGGGCGCCTCACACCCATGGGCAGTGACGAGCGGTGTTCCACAGGCTCAATGTCGGACCAGTGTTGTTTGGGATATTCATTGCAGACATATCATGGGACATCAAGAGCAAGATCAGTCTGTTTGCTGATGATACCAAGGTAGGCGTGGTGGTGGATGACCTGGGGGGATGGCAGGGTTGCAGGATGATCTGGCAAAGCTTGAAACCTGGTCAGACACCTCCGCAACTGGGCTTTAATGCCAAAAGTGCAAGGTGCTGCATTTTGGGATGAAGAACCCAAGGAGAAGTTACCAGCTAGGGGAGTGCAGCTAGCCCAGACAGAGGAGGAGAAGGATCTGGGTGTGCTCATTACAGGGTCAATGAACAACTCAGCACAATGTAAGGAAGGCAGCTGCAAAGGCCAACAAAATGCTGGGTTGTATTGCAAGGGGTATATCCTCGAGGAGGGGAGGTGATCTGCCACTGTATAGGTCATTAGTTAGACCACACCTGGAGTACTGCGCGCAGTATTGGCGTCCGTATCTGAAGAGGACATTGAGTTACTGGAGGTGCAGCAGAGAGCGACAAAGATGATCAAGGGCTGGGGACTTATCATACGAGAGGAGGTTGAAAGAGTTGAACATGTACTCACTGGAGGAGAGAGAGACAGGGGTGACATGATTGAAACCTTTAAATACATGAAAGGAATAAACAAGACAGGTACAGAGGGCTGTTCAAAGTAGAGAGGGAGGGCCACCAGGGGCCATGATGAGACTGGGCGAGGAAGGTTCAAGAGGGAGATGAGGAGACACTTTTTTACAGAAAGGGTGGTGGCTAGGTGGAATGCATTACCTGCTGAAGTGGTATGCAGTAGAACAGTGGACTGCTTCAAACGAGGATGGGACAGGACCAGGGGAAGGGTGGAAGGGAGGGGCAACTGCAGAATAAGGGGTGCTAGCTGCACATTCGAGCAGACTTGATAGACCTCTAGGCCTTTATCTGCTGGCAAATTTCGTGTGTTCGTAATGCCCTGTGTTGATTGCCTTACTTTTTGAGCAGAAATTCAAAGGAACATATGTTTATATTACAGATATAATCATAACTAGTAGAGGGTTATCACATCACGCTATATCAACAAACAAGGGGGCGCTCATTCATACCAGCTCTGCCAAGAGGCGATGAGGGAATGGTATCAGGCAGCAGAACACCACATCACCCTGTCTGCAGTATACGTCTCAGGGTTGCAGAACATGCTAGTAGATCTACTCAGCAGATCCAGGTCCAATGCACACGAATGGGAGCTACTGCAACAAGTTGCAGAAACTATGTTTGCAAAATGGGGAATTCCAGAACTAGATCTATTTGCCTCCCCATACAACTCAAAACTGCCCAATTTCTGCTCACTAGATATAGGGCCTGGTGTTTTCTGCCGAGACACGTTATCCCTCTCCTGTAGGCAGATTCCTTTGTGTCTTCCCTCCCTTCCCATTGATCGATTAGAGTCCAGCTCAAACTGCAGAACGAAGATGCAAACATGATTCTGGTGGCCTCTTATTGGCCCAGACAGATGTGGTTCCCTTTACTCCATCAACTATCGAGCGAGCCTGCTTTTCCTCTTCCCCTCAGCTCACATTTACTGTCACAAGACAATGGGTCCCTGGATCACCCAAACTTGTGACCTCTGCACCTACACGCTTGGCTCCTGAGGACTTAGTGATCTCTCACCATGGAGTCTCTAACAGAGTGGCCAATGTACTAGTAGCCACAAGAAAACCCTTTACTAGAGCCACATATGCCATGAAATGTCGCAGGTTTTGCCTTTGGTCCTCGGCCCGTGACCTGGACCCTCTGACTTGCCCAGTGAAATCGGTACTAGAGTACCTTCTTTCCTTGTCAGATGCAGGGTTAAAAGCTATTCCTCAGTAAAGGTGCACCTTTCAGCACTATCTGCTTACCATGCACCTTTTGGGGATAAATCCCTGGCCCAGTTGGACCTGTCATGCTCTGTTTTGCGTGGCATCTTACACTTAAAATCTCCCATTAGGGACCCACTCTCCCCAAGGGGTCTCCATTTTTATTTTGGAACAGCTCACACCCTTCGAGCCAGTCGCAGACTGCGAGCTACAACTTCTGTCTTGGAAAGCATTGTTTTTAGTTGCCATTACTTCTGCCAGAAGAATTTCAGACCTCCAGGCACTTATGTGTAAAGAGCCATATTTGATTTTCCATAAGAACAGAGTGTCCTTAAGGATCAATCCTAAGTTTTTACCTAAGGTAGCGTCAGAGATTACTCTCAACCAAGAGATTCCCCTGCCTGTTTATTACCCAGAGTATTCTAATAAAGGAGAGGCCCCTCCTGCACACATTGGATGGTGCACAGGATACGCAAGATACTATCTGACGAGAACCAGAATGTAACGGAAGTCAGGTCAGTTGTTTGTTTCATTTGTCCCCAGGACGTTAGGGGCACTGGTGTCAAAACAGACACTTTCAAAGTGGTTGGTGAACTGTATTGTTTTTTGTCATCAGAAACAGAACAAGTCCTTACTAGGACTGGTAAAGAGTCATTCCACCAGAGGGATGGCAACCTCTGTTGCCCCACTAAGAAATATTTCGGCCTCGGACATCTGTGCAGCAGCTACTTGGAGTATTGTGCACACCTTTATCAGGCACTACAGTCTGGGTGTAGCCTCCAGGTGCAGAGTGGGCTTTGGCTTTGCGGTTCTGCAGGGCCTTTTTTTATGAGGGGATTTTCTTTCACCCTTCTCCTGTCCTCCTCCCTTTTTCTAGGGGCTAACGTACACTGCTTGGGACTCCGTCCTAGTTGTGTAGCCTGCTGCAAGAGCTGTTCTCGAAGATCTACTGTTACGGTAAGTTCTTACGTACGTAACTGTACTTCATTTAGTTTAAAAATGAGTCACCTCATTTAAAGAATATAAAAAGGCAGACATCCAGCTTCTTCATGGACGTAGAAAATGCCTGAATACTATTGACTGCTGCATCAGAAGATAATAATATTCTAGGCCAGCCTGCTTGCAAGATGGTAGTGCTACTGCTTGCGATGCCGATGACCCGGGCTCCAGAACGAGCCAGGGCCGTTAGGAAGGCCAGCCGGTGGGAGGAGGATTGAGCTTTAGAATGGACACTCTCCTCCTCCAGGGAGGGAGAATCTACTGACCAGTTGCTCTACTTTCACCTGAGTGACCACAGGTGGTGGTGCAGGAGACAGTGTCAGGCAGGGGGAAGTTGGAGCGAGCACCGCAGTCATGTGGGATCATCGGCATACTGACAGTTAATGATGCAGATGCTCCTGGGTGAAAGGCAGGACTAAAGGGGAAAAATAGGGAACGGAGTAGGCAGATGAAGGCCCTTCCCACACATCATGCACAGAGCCAGACTGCATCCACAGTCTGCCAGGGGGAACCTCCAGGAGCGTCACCTCTGCTATGGGGAAGTAATGCCGAAGTGGCTGTAGGTGTACCTGGCCCTAGGACGTAAGCCAGGGGCAGTACAGCAGTGAGACTTGGGTGGATTTCGGAGGCCTGGCAGGTATGTGGAGCAGTTTCAGGCAAGCGGGCAACAGGGCTTGGCAAAGTGGTGGAAGGAGGTCCCTACTGAGCACCCAAGGGGATAAAATATGTTAAAAAAAAAAAAAGATACAACATTCCATCAAGCAGGACCACATTTTTTCTAGTTTTCGTTAAGGAACAGTACAACCACCAGGGGTTCACAATCTTAACAGGAAGGGGGGAATTCAGGAAGCTCTTCTGAAGATACTCTTCACAGAGCGAGTGGTGAATAGTTGCAACTGTCTGCTCAGTAATGTAATTAATGCTGCAACTTGTTTTAGGGTTCAGAACCCAATGGGACATGTTCAAGGGGGGTTTAAGGAACAAGAGGGAGGGAGGGTGTAGTGAAAACTCTGAAGGGGCAGAGTAAAGCAACATAGGAACATCCAAGCAGATTCACAGGATTTGTGTTATCTTTCTGTCTGTAACCATCTGTGGATCTGTTAAGTTCATCCATTTCCAAAAGAGGATCGCTTTCTTAATAAACAGGTGTTTCTGTGCCTTCAAGGTACCCTGCTGGTTGTTGGATTTTCTCAGCCCTGTACTTCTGAACCACCATCAAGGCTGTGAAACTAGCCTTATATCAGTGTGTTTAACATTCTGCATTTGGGACTTCAAACACAAGATACTGTTAGTGAGGTTCAGTTGTGAAAACCATCAGGGTAAAAAGGAGCAGAAGAGATGCAAGTGAGGAAGCAGATGAGGAAAAAAAAAAGGAAAAAACAGAGAAACAGGTGAAGAGGCAGGAACAAGGACATAGGAAAAAGAGACATTTATTTGGGCATTTCTTTTTTTGAGAAGGCATACTTCGGAGTCTGTTCATTTTTGTATTTGACGCTTAACTAGTCCGTCAGTAAGACATTCCAGAAGCGTTGCCCACAAAAATTGTTTTTGCTATTTCACGTCTGCCACAAAGTACCTTCAAGGGGCTTGAGGTAGTAGGCCATGAGCTTGGACAAGGAATGAAGCTAACAGTTCAGTCCCCACACTCTTTTTGCTAGAGGGCTAGAATATTTTCCTAAAATAAGCAAACTTTGAAGGCATATGTCACCCTTACCCACTGCAGGCTGATTTTGGCCCTTTCAGACTAATGGGTGGGGGAGTTGTGCCTTTAAACACTAAATACCAAATTACATTTTTTGATGTTAAGACCTCTAATAAGATCTAGCTTTCTACAGTGCACTGTCAGCATTTTGTACATACTGGGATATAAATTATGCTATACAAATGAGTTTGGTGTCTGTGTCGTGGTGTTACAACGTTAGTATTGCAGCTTGTGGTCTTTACTTATATGTTTTAACAAATCTGGACGTCATTGAAAGGTCTGAAAGAGCTATTAGATCCAAAAATAGCAGACAGGGAAATGTTACAAATTTTAAGTAGTCTGTTATAACATTATGTTTCTGATGTATTTTTATTTTTCGTTTTGCTCATTAGAAAGTTTTCTGTCTGACAGTGTTATGATGGATGTGTGGAATAGCACACTGCCTGGAAGCTGACCTATATGATCTTTCAGGAATCAGTTTTTACCATTGATTCACACTAATGGGTCTGTGCCAGCGGCACTAGGACCCCACGGGAGCCAGAACTTTTCAAGATGGCTGGTGCCGAGGCAGTTTTTTTTTTTTTTTGCACTTTTTTTTTTTTTTTTATCCCTTCCTTACTGCCCACTTGGTCCACTCCTTCGACCTGATCAATCCCCGTAATCCCTCTCACGGCGTCCACCCCTAGAGTGCCAGGCTTACTCCTTTGTCTCTCTACCTTATTCCTCTTTCCTGCGGAGAGCCTGCACAGCGGGGTCTGCCTGTGGGTAGGTGAGCGGGGTTGGGATCGTTCGTCATCTTGGCTTGAGTGAGTGTTTTTACGCTTTTCTTCCCTTGGTCCCTCCTCCCCTGAGGGCGTCGGCACAGAGGACTGATGTCTAGACAGACGGCTTGCTGACGCACCTAGTTGTCAAATGCCCACAACATCTTTCCCACTCTTGACTCCGAAGAGCCACCTGGTGCCCCGGTACCTGTGCTTCCACCTGCGCCGGTGCATCAGGTGCTCAAAGCACCCCAGACACCCACCCCAGGAGGAGGAGAGCATCTGTTGGGATGCTCGATCCTCCTCCTCCTCTCCAACCCCCAACGACCCTGAGTCTGTTCCTGAACCTGGGTCGCTGGCATAGCATGAGGTGTGGCATCCAGCGCCTCAACCCTCAGTGCCACCGGACTGGCCTGAGGCAAACAGTTTTACCTTGGCACCAGCCCTCAGTCGCCTCATGTCCTTTATTCCCGGCGTTGAGTGTGCTTCACTGATGACTTTGCTCACCCACTGGGAGTCAGAACTTCATGTCTTTATGACAGCAGCGTTCATTTTTTCTCAGTTTTAGTTTTTAAAGCTAGAGTTTGTTATTTTTGTGTCAGTTTAATGATTCTATGTAAATATGTCTGTCAGTTTTCTCTGAGCCCTACTGAGTCTTAAGTTCTAGTGTTGTGCAGGATGACGGTAGAGAGCCTTTCAGGCAGGGCTGTCTCCTGTACACTTTCCCACCGGGGAAAGGTTCTGACCACAGGCGATCCTTTGCCCAGGAGGAAAGACAGTCCTCTGAAGCACAAAAGGGTGAGCCTGTCCCGATTCCAGTCAGGTTTGTGGCACCGCTTGGCCTCGAGTTCTTCGTCTTACCTTCAGAAGGGGAAGAAATGGTGCCACTCAAGGTCGCCCTCTGGGAGGTCTGCCACGAGACCCTCAGTCTCCTGGGCCCTCGTTGGCACCATCTGTATCCTTGAGGGCCACTAGTACTCTGAAGTTGAGGTCTCTGGGCCCATAGTCTCTCTCTCTCTGTCCTTAAGTGGGGAAACTGGTGAGCAGTTCCACCCCTGGGCAGCTGTTTGAAGTAGTGGGTGCAGTGTCAGGCTCGGGTGTCTCTTCTTGCGGATCCGGTCCTTAGCCCTTGGGGGCTGGTGACACTGGACCCATGGGCAGGGCCTTCAAGTTAGGTAGAGCATTTGACTCTGGCAACAGCCTTCTGCCCTTGCTGGTGACTGTTCTACTGATGACTCCTGTCCCACTGGCCACACCCCTACCTTGTGTCACTTGGTGGGACCGGTCAGGTACTGTTGCCGGTCACTTAGGTGCTGGCTGGCTCATTGGTGTTGGTGCTGGGTTTGGGCCTTTTGAACCTGACTTGGTGCCAGTTCTGGTGCTGGTTCTGGCGCCAGGTCAACACCATGTGTGGTGTAATGTCGATGTCATGCCAGCACCAGGTCACTGGGATCTCCCGGTGCCGTATTCAGCCCTCTCTAGCCTTTGGGGCCTGGCCTGATGCCAGTTCCAGTGCTGGTCCCGGTGCTGGGTCATTACTATGTTGATGCCAGGTTGGCACTAAATGTTCCTTGCACCAGTGATGATCTGCCACCAGATTCAGTTCCTTCCCGGTGCTACTCCTTACAGTGCTGATCTCAGCACCATGTCAATGCCAGGTTGGTGCTGGGGATCTCCTGGCACCTCCCCTTGCAGTGCTGGCCCCAGTACTGAGTCTGACATTGTCAGCACCTTGTGCCTAGCGTCATGCTCAGCACCATTTCTGGCACCATATACAGCACCATGTCTGGTATCATTTCTGATGCTGTGTCTGACACCATGTTATCCATGTGCACGGTGTCCAGCACTGCGTCCGCCATGTTCAGCACCATGTCTGGTGCCATGGCTGGCACTGTGTCCAGTGCCATGTCTGTTACTATATCCAGTGCTGTGTCTGGCATCATGTTAGGCGTGTGTGCCGTGTCCAGCACCGTGGCCGCCATGTTCGGCACCGTTTCTGGTGCCATGTCTGGTGCTGTCTGCCACCATATCTGGTGCCATGTCGGGCACCATATCTGATGCCATGTCGGGCACCATATCTGGTGCCCTGTCTTGACACCCAGTCGACATTGGAGATTCTTTGCCTAGAGACCCCTCCATATGCCCCTCCCTCTAGGGACGATATAGCGGAAGATGATTCTGACCACAACCTCATCTTTTTTTTTTTCTTTTTTTTTTTGGTCCCTACCACCCCTTCCCCTTACTGGAGGATCAGTCCCTACCTCACATGCCACCCCCCCATGCCCAGGCTTACCACCCCTCTGGGTCGGGGCCATGGGAGCAGGTCCACCCCCTCCTCCGGAAGAAGCAGGTGTCAGCAGGAGCGATGGCAGGCAGGGCTTCATAGATGGGGGTGGGGACAGCTTTTTTGGTGGTGCTAAGTTATCGGGGGGGGCAGGGACTCGCAATCATGCCAGAGTTCACCCCCCCCATCATGTGAGGCGGTGGTACTCCTAGCCTCCGCCAGAGGTCTGCAGTGCACTGGACACACTCCCCCTGCCCGGAGAAGAGAGCAGTCCCTGGGATGCTCAGCCTCTCCCCGGCTGGCCCTCTGACTCCCGAGGTTATGTCAGCGCCTGCAATGGCGTGCCTTGCGCTGCACCAGCCAACCTCATCTTTTCTAATGGCATCAATTATGACTTACTAGCATGGACCCTTTAGACTCGCCCTACTGCTGTGCCTCAGGACATGCTACTTGTAATGTGCTAGTCTCGAGGCTTTTTTTTCATCTTTTATATTCCCCAGAGTGTACCATAAGCGGCTACTCTACCCTGTCCTGCCACCCTGATCCATCTGCCGTCTCTCTTGTATCGCCGAGCCCCACTTCCCCCATGGGTTTCCCACCTGGCGGAGTCAGGAAGGGAAGGGCAGTCCTTTCCTCACTTAAGATCCACAATTCAGATTGGGACTTGTGGCAACCGGCGATGGAGCAGGACCAGGGCTGGGAGTCAGGGCTTCATGGATCCTACAGTCACCATTTTTGTCTGACTTTTTCTGTCTAGTTGCAGCCTCATGAGCACGCACACATGGTGGCGTGCATGCGCCACGTAGCCGTACTTCTTGCTTCCCTTGCTTTGACGCTGCCACCTGGCCTCTCCCAAGTGGCAGCCAAGGCGCGGGACAGTTGCCCCCTCCCCACCCCAGAAGAGTAGAGCAGTCAGGTGGACACTCAATCCTGTCCCTCCCCTGCCAACCCTTGGCAATCCAAGCACAACTTATGAACTTGAGTCACCAGTGTGGCGAGAGGTGTGGCGTCCAGCATTGGAGCACCTCAACCCTCAGTGCCACCAGGCTGTCCCTCTCCAATGGCATTTTTTCTTTTATGTGTATTCCCTTTGGAGCTCATGTAGTCCCTAGCACAGATGTATGAGAGGAAAAAAAAAAGTATTGTGCTGACTACCATGTACAGAATTTAGTCCAAGCAGTTACCAGTTATTTCTTCCAGGATTGGTTAGCTCCCTGAATATGCAGGCTTCAAGAACCTGCCCTTTGCACTCTCCTTGGCACCTGAAGTCTTGGCAAGGTGCCTTGCACTACTGGCAATGCACCTGAGAAAATTAGGACTACAGGTTCCCCTTACCTGGAGAGTTGGCTGACTGACAGTTTGTCCAGCTACAAAGTGGAACAAGTAATGGCCATAGCCTCTCAGTTCCTTCCTTCCACTGGAATTCTGCTGAAACTAGAAGTTTCAGCTCCAACCCTCACTGAAGCTCCTGTTCATTGGGGTTCCTCTAGATACAGTCAAGGCCCAGCCTTCCCTCCAGAGGGCAGCATGCAGGTGATCCGGCAAACAGCATGGTACATTTTGGAGTGCAAATCTGTTTAAGCTCACTCCATGCAACACATGATGGATCTTATAGCAGGTGATCAAGCCCTTGGTTCGGTCACTCGCATGGTGGTTAGTGAAGTACAATCTCCTCCAGGGTTTCCCTTCTAATCAGAGCCTTGGGTGATCACTGCAGATGTCTACCTATTGGGTGGGTAGCCCACTCTCAGAGCTTCAGACACAAGGTGTCTGGAACCCGTCAGAGACTCATCTCCGCATCAGTGTGTTAGAAATGCAATCTGTTTTTGTATGGCCTGTGAACTCTAGTGGATTTTGTCAGCTACAAAACAGTCTTACCTCCAGACAGACGACAGTCTGTGATGTATTACATGAACAAACAATGAAGAGCACCCTCTTAGCATGTCTGCAGAGATGCTATGAGAACATGGGAAGGGAGCCTGTAGCAGAGGATCCTACTCCAGGCCATTTATCTGCCAGGAGTCTTGAGCGCTCTGGCAGGTGAGCTCAGCTGAGCCAGAGGCCTGTTCTCATGAATGGCATCATGAGATCACTGTTTAATGAGTGGGGCACCCCATATGTGGACTCTTTTGCATCCCCACTCAACACCAAACTGCCAAGATTCTGCTCCAGAAAGCCAGGACATGGCATTTTCTGTCAGGATGCATTTAGACTTCTGTGGCAAAATCTTTTTCTGCATGTATTCCCTCCAGTCCCCCTAGTGCAGAGGGTATTGCTCAGACTGGAGGCACACAGGGGCAAGATCATTCTGATTGCACTCTGCTGGCCTCGACAGATATGGTTTCCTCAAACAGACTATCAGTCAGCAAACCAAGGATCCTTCTACAGGTTGGACATATTGGCTTGGTCTCTTAGTCCAGCCCAACCTGTGCTTCCTTCATCAGGCCTGGTTCCTGAAGAGGTGGAAATGAATAGGTACAAGGTATCTCAGAAGGTCTCTGAAAAACTTTTGGCTGCCCATAACCTTCCACTAGGAAGACTTACACAGCCAGATGGAGAAGGTTTTCTGTCTGGCACTGGAAAACCCACATGGACCCCTTTTGGTGCTCACCTGACAAGGTTCTGGAGTACTTTCAGGACCTTTCTCATGCTGGCTTGAAAGTATCCCATATTCAAGGTCCACTTGTATGTTATATCTGCATACCATGTGAACCCATTTGTCCCCTCTGCCTGGCTCAACTGCCACTTTTTAAGAGATTCCTTAAGGGCATTTAACACACAAGACCCCTCATCCGGAAGCTGGTGGTTGCCTAAAATATCACCCTTGTGATGGTCATGCTCACCCCCAAGCCCTTTGACCCTCCTGTGACATGGGAGCTAAAGTTTTTACTTGGAAAACTGCTTTCTAGTGGCCACCTCTTCTGTTTATAAAGTGTGTGAAATCCATGCCTTGGTCACAGATCCCCCATATACTGTTTCCCACAGGGACATGATAGTGCCCACACAGACCCCAAGTTAATCCCTGAAGTGGCATTGGAGTTCCATCTGAATCAGCCACTGTGCTGCCTGCCTACTTTGCCAGCTTCCAGAATGGAGAGTGTACTTTCCACTCTCTGGATGTTCTGAGTGTCCTCACATTTTACTTGGACAGAACTAAGAATTTTGCACAGTCCAAACAGCTTTTTGGTCTCCTTCACTCCCATTTGAAAGGATAGCCTGTTACAGTCAAGTGCATTTCTGCCTGGATTGTGAGCTGTCTGCACTTTCTCCTGTGTGATGGCGGAGTTCATGCTTAAAGGTCAGGTACATGCCCACTCCAGTAGTACAGTTGTCATGTCCTGGCAGAGGTTTGCTCTGTGCCTGTCAGTGATATAGTGCAGAGCTGTAACTTGGATCACAGTGCACACTTCTGTTAAGCACTGTACCTTGCATGTCCCTGCCAGACAGTATGCTGCCTTTGGCAGGACTATCTTGAATGGATTTCAGTCCTGAATGAGCCCTTGACTCCTACCATCCTAGCCCAGAGGTTTTTTGTCTGAGCATGGTACTCTGACCCATCAGTGTGAGTCAATGGTGAAGATTGATTCCTGGAAGATATAAAAATTATGTACACACCATAATTCATCTTCTAGAAATATATTCATCATTCATGCCCACCTGCCATCTCCCAGGCTCACTCCAGTCTGTTGATTGGTCTTCACCTCTTGTTCCTGGTTTGGACTATGAAGACACTGTGTTATTGTCTTTTTTTTTTTTTTTTTGTTTGTTTCCAGTTCTTCTTCTCTCCTTGTCACTGGCTACTGGAACTCCCTCAGTCTCCCCAGCTGTTCCCGCCCTGTCTAAGATCCTCCTACCTGAGAACCCTGGACCTCTGAACCACTGGCAAGACACCCTCAGGAACTCTCCAGCTTGCAGCCCCCGAGGGAGCTGCCTCTACTCTTCTGTACTTCTATATCCAGTTACCTGAGGGTAGAGGTGAAGATCAGGAGGCATCAGGACCCAGGAGGGTAGGATTCAGACTGGGAGTGGTGCTGGAATACAGTGTCCTCTATCCAGTCACCAGGGTTTTCCTTGTTCTGCACAGTTACTTCCTCCCCCATCGGCGGCTGATGTGCAGTGACATCCAGGGAGGCATGCATGCTCATGCGTGCCACTCTGATGTCTGCTGTGTCCCACCACCCCTGCCTGGGCCATCAACTCTCCCCTCCCCAGAGAAGGTGAGCTGTCATTGGACGCTTGCACCTTCTCATCCCTGGCCGGCACCTCGGGCTCGCTCCCAAACCTGAATCGCTGGCATGATGCGAGGTGTGGGGTCCAGCGCCTCAACCCTCAATGCCACTAGCCTGTCCTTGTTACTGTCTTGTTGACCCTTCTTACTCATGTCACCAGAGCTATTTTGTGCCCTTAGGTTTAGTGCATAAGTACTAGTTAGGTTATGCTGCACCTCCTCGGAAAAAATTGCTAAGGTGGTTGAGGGCTGGTACTGAGGTAAGCCTGGCACCATAAGCCACTCTGACAGTACCGTGCATGCACACAGCTTGCCTCAGCACCAGCCCTCCTGAAATGTTCTGGCTCTTGCAGGGTTCTAGTGCCTTCGGCAGATACTCATTAGTGTGAAATCAATGGTGAAGATATTCCTAGAAGATCAAGGATGCTTACATAATTTTCATTTCTATTCCTTCTACTGGATCAGCAGCACAGTGATATTACTGGTGCCTAGGCTAGCAGCTTCTTTTTATATACTGTGTATATATGTGTGTGTGTATATATGTATGTGTATATATATATATATATATATATATATATATATATATATATATATATATAAAATATATATATATATATAGCTGTTTGATCCCTGTTGCCATCTTCCGCCTACTTGGTGATGGGGATACATGGGTGGAGCTGGTAGGTGTCTCCGCCCCCCCCCGACAGCTCGGTCTGTGGTCCACTGCGTCCCCGTACCCAGCACCTCCCGGCCATCCCCCACAGGTTACCTCCCTTGTGGCAGGGCTGAGGGTGAAGGGTGTCGACTTTCCTTCCTCCCCTCCCCCCCCATAACCAACATCTATACTCCATGGGGCCGGTGCAGGTACTGCAGGGCCATCATGGATCCTACCAGCTCCATTTTTCCATTTTTCTTCATTTTCTCCCCGCCCCTTGCCACTGTGGCTCGCGCACATGCGAGGCACGCACACGCAACAACCCACAGCACCCTCCCTATTTGAGTCACTCCCGACTGCACTACCTCCGGGCCTCTACCCAGGGGCAGCCTTGCAGCGGGCGCAGCTGGTCGCCAGCATGGCATGAGGTGTGGCGTCCAGCGCCTCAACCCTAAGCGCCACCAGGCTGGCGTGACTTGGCAGCTTCTGAACAGCTATGATGTCATAGTCAGTGAGGTCATAGTGCTGATGATGTAATGGGAGGAACAGAGTTAGATATGTCAGCTGCCAGGCAGAATTCTGTTCCACACATCACACCTACTAACGTCAGTAACAACAAAACTGACCAAAGGGGGAAAGAAAAAGTACTTCAGATATAAAAGGTAATAGCTGACTGCTTTAGAAAATTAATATTAGTTTTAGTCAGTACACTAGCTGTTTAAGCACAGAATTAAATTTAGTATGAGTATTAACCACCCTCCCCTATTAGTTTAACCCTTAGACCACCAGTGGATTTAGAATTACTGGAATGGCACAGCAACATTTAAAAGGACCAAAATAGGTATTTCGAGTTTATCTGTATTAAATGTGTGTTATGGATGCCAAAAACATTGCCATTTAATTTTTCCATTCCACATGTGCGTTTTTTTTTCTTGATAGAAGACACAGTTAGCATCACATGCTCGCAGCCTGCTGTGGAGGAAGTTGTACTTTTACTGGAAGAACAGAAAAATGCGGAGCAAAGAGCATTCTGTAGTGAGCACTCTGCCTCTTTTGTTGGGCTTTATGATGCTACTTCTGAATGCTTACTCGGTGAAGATGGAGCTGTTCCTGAAAAACAGAGATCTGAGTGGGATCTGCAGTTAGACAAGGAGGAAAAAGATGATGCACAGCCATGCAGGTTAATGGTATTACTTATTCTGTCAAATCTTCTTGTTGATTCTGCCTTTGTTATTGTCTGATCACATCTGGATTGTCCTCTGGAACAGGTCAGAAGAACAGTATGTAGAACTGGCATGCTGGCGCAGCAGTAGCGCTGGCGGCTTGTGACCAAGAAGTTCAGAAGCGATCCCAGGAGTCTGAGCCAGATGGAGGAGGATTGAGTGTCCATATGACTGCTCTTCTCCTCCGGGGGCAAGGCCCAGTGCTTGCTTGGCCTCTAGTGATGCTGGGAAAGGCAGCCTGGGACAACACGTAAGGAGGGCATAGCAGGTGTAAACGCATGTCGCGAGGGAGTGTGTGGCATGCGTCGTGACTCCACTGCACACAACACATCCCAGTGAGACAGCAAAAAATCTTGAAAAAGCTGGCAGCAGAATGGCACCAAACGCCCGCAGGCTGTGCACCCAGCTAGCTGAGCAGCCGAAACCAGATTCTTTCCTTGATGGGATTTGGGGAACCCAAGCGCTGGGGGAAGATGGCAGCAGTAAATCCTGATGGACATTGGGGTGGGGGTGCTCAGGCTGGTCGGGGCTGACTGGTGGAGCATATAAACAAAAACAAAAAAGAGGATGCAAGGCCAGACTTTGCTGTTCGACAATACTGATCCCAAGTACAAAGGGCTTAGCCCATAGATCTTCCTCCTGTCAGTGTCCTTTCAAAGCTGATTTAGGATTTATTTTCTGAAACATTAGCCCTTTTCTGTTATTTTTCAATACATGCCCAGGAAGAAAAAAATAAATACTGTATGCAGGATGATTGGGGGGGGGGGAGATACATAGATACTGTCGGCAGATAAGGGCCTATGGCCCACCCAGTCTACCCGTTAGAGCTCGTAAGATCACTTTCAGTTTTTCTAGAAGTTTGTTACCGTTTACCCCTGATCTATGTGCTACATGATAATGGAGATAACATGCAGCATGGAACCTGTTAAAATAAGCTGAAATTGAACCACAAATCCAAAAATGTATGTGAAACTTAAAATCTTTTGAATTTAGCTTACCCTTAGTTTTAAAATCCCCAATCTGTAATATTAGCCAGTACTATTTCATTACAAACCTCTGCTCATGCAAGCACACATGCTTTTTCTTTGCTGTGAGTTCATCCCACTCTGAAATTAAAATTAGAGCAATGAACTGCCGATAATATTGGGGAACACAACAAAGAGAACTTGATCTCCAGCTTACAGTAGTAGCTCTGGTAGCTCACATTTTTTTCTGTACTGGATTTTGTGTCCCCCAGCCAGACATCATTCCTCTTTTGGCTCTGAGCTACTACCCTTCCCCATCCTTGACTGTTTAGCTGCCTGTTTTGTTCACAAGGGTTCCACCTGTGTGGCATACTTTCAGAGTAGGCCCAATTTCCCCCAGATATTACAGGATCTGAGCAGGCAGCTTGTATGGTGCCTGAGTATACCAGGGTTGTCATTCAGGCGGTGCTTGGTCTTTTATACATTTGTTTTCTCCCTTGGTCTTCCCACCTCCCAGCACTCATGTTGTGGTGCCGCACAGCTCCACAGATGGCCTGACATGCAGACCTAGGGTCATCTTATCTGATGACCTCAGGGTAGCTGAGCAGTGTGACAAAGCAGTGGGAAAGGCTAGCAAGATACTGGGGTACACTGAGAGAGGGATTTCTAGCAGGAGGAGGTGCTGGTGTTGTATCTCTCACTGGTGAGGCCCTACCTGGAGTACTGTGTCCAGTTCTGGAGACCACACCTCTGCAAGGACATTGAAAGGGTGGAGGTGGTACAGAGGAGGGCAACCAAAATGGTTGCATGAGAAGCCATATGAGGAAAGGTGCCTCCCCAGACACAAGTGATCCCGACGACAGTCCCTCAGCCGAGCCCGGTCGACAGGCCTTTACCTCTGGCCCCGACGCCGGACCCGACCCCTATGCCGAATCTCCCTCTTCGGTTCTGACTCCGGCCCATCTGATGCCACATCCTCATCCAGTGCTGGATCGGGTTGTGCCAGTGCCGACGTCAGTCCCTTCGACATGGACTGTCCCAATGCCGGACCTCGCCCATATATACAAATGGCGGGTCCGACGGGTTTCCTCGACACCTGATCCGTCGTGAGAATCTACTTAGACCCCAAACTGTCCCCATTACGCTTAGGGGTCCTGGAGATCCCTACCGGGGGTTCCCTCTGATGGGAGCCAATTTGGCTAGTTTCATGGATACAACCCATATTCCCTAATATGGGTTTCCAGGATTTTATCCCACTCCGGTCACCCCTCCTCCTCCTCCCCTCCCAACCTCAACCGGCCCCTGCTCCCCCTCCTCCAGTGGTCCCGGATTTTAAGACCTTAGTTCAGTCTTGGTGGTAGGGGGCCAGGTCTGAGCTGGATACCAATCTAGAGGCCAGACTCCTGCAGCCGCAGCTTCCTAGATCCCCTTCCCTGAGCAGTTCTGTTTCAACCGTCCACATCTCGGGAAGGACTCAGCAGAATGTTCCCTTGCGGGATTTCCATCGTCGTCCTCTTGAGGAGGTAGAAAACAGTTCCGATGGGAGGGAGTACTCCGAGGAGGAGGAACCTGTGGAGGACCCCGAGGATACGAAAGGAAGATACTCTCCAAAATCCCCTCCAGAGGATCCTTCCTTTTCGGACCTCTTGAGGACTCTAAGAGATCATTTCGACTGGGAGTCTGAGACCAGGATCCTATGCGGCAAAGACTTTCGGAGCATCTGGATTTAGAGTCTCTGCCATCTATTCCGGTCCCCCCGTGGATGAGTCCTCACCAAGACCTCACCACCACCATCTGGCAGATGCCTCATTTGATCCCAGCTGTCCCCAAGAGGGCGGACAGACTCTACTGGGTGCCTGAGGACACACCTTTTTTAAAGGCTCTTCCTAAGCAGACTCTGTTGTCATCTCAGCTGCTCATGACCGCTCCACAGCTCCCAAGCACATGAGCACAACACCTCCGGACAAGGAGTCGAGGCTGATGGACCAGTTCGGGAAGAAGGTCTACTCATCGGCCATGTGCGCCCTTAGGTCCCTTAGTTACATGGCCCACATGGTATCTCACCAAAAACAGACCATGGCCAGGCTGGAAGCGAGGGTCCAGTCTTTGGACCCATCACCCCTTAAGGAGGAACTTGCCAAGGATCTCCACCTCTCCAAGATCTCCTGTAGGCATGCTCTTCGAGCCTCCTGTGACCTCGTCGATTCGGTGGCCCGTACCTCGGCAACCGGCGTTGCCCTTAGACGGCATTCCTGGCTTCGTCTCTCTGGACTCACCAACGAAGTCCAGTCGGCGATTCAGGATGCCCCCTTCAGAGGCTCAGTCCTTTTTGGAGGAGATACCAAGGACATTATAACAGATTTACAGGACAAAGGTGTGGCCCTGAAATCTTTTGGGTCCATGTACCGATCGGGCACTCAACAACAGCAGCAGCCCTTTCGGAAAAGGACCAGGAGGCAGCAGAAAAACACTCAGGCGAGACGCCAAGATAAGCGTAATGCCACGGGTACCGCTCCCCCCTTGCTCCCGAGAACCAGTGATGTTCGAGGGGACCTCCTACCGAGCACCCTGCCACTTCTTGACTCTCCAGCCTCACTGCACCCTCAGTTGCACGACAGGGAGCAGGTGGGTAGAAGGTTCGCATGCCACATGCAGGAGTGGAAGGCTATCACTTCAGACGAGTGGGTCCTGCAACTAGTGTCCGTCAAGACACACCATCAAGTTTCTGGAGATTCCTCCAGATACTCCTCCTCGGAGGTCCTCTTATTCCCGGGACCAGGCTCTCCTCGTTCGCGAGGAGGTCAACGTGCTCTTGCTCAAAGAAACACTCGGGCCAGTTCCCTTCAGGCAAAGGGGAAAAGGGTTTTACTCCCATTTCTTCCTGGTTCCCAAGAAGACCGGAGACTTCAGACCCATTCTCGACTTGAGTCATCTCAGTCAGTATATAGAGTACAAGAAGTTCTGCATGCTGACACTCCAGAGCCTTCTTCTTCTTCCTCTTCTGTTGGAGAATCATTGGCTATGCGCTCGGGATATGCAGGATGCCTACCTGCCCATCCCTATCTTCCCCAGACACTGCTGTTTCCTGTGTTTGTGTTTCCAAGGGGAGCATTACCAGTTCCGGGCACTCCCTTTTGGTCTATGTTCGGCACCTCGGGTTTTTAACAAGTGCCTGGCGGTGGTGGCGGCATTTCTGTGCTGCAGGGGTTTTGTGGTGTTCCCTTACCTGGACGACTGGCTGATTTCAGCGCCATCCAGGGTTCTTTTATTGGAAGCTCTGTCTTTCACGCTGGACATCTTCAACCCACTAGGGATAACAGTCAACATCTCCAAGTCGTCTCTAGTTCCATCCCAGAGACTGCAGTTCATTGGAGCAGTTCTGGATACAGTCCAGTGTAGAGCCTGCCTTCCTCCAGACAGAGTGGAGAACTTAATCAGCCAGGCTCGCAAAGTAGCTTCGCTCAGGACCATTCCCGCCCGGAGGTCCTGCGTCTTTTGGGACTGATGGCAGTGTCCATCACAACCTTTCCCCTAGCAAGGCTACACATGTGAATTACCCAATGGTCATTAAGGGTGCAGTGGGATCGGCTCCTAGACGACCTGGATCATCCGGTCTTAGTCTCTTAAGTGGTCCAAAGGGATTTACAGTGGTGGGAGGGTCCCCACAACCTCTCCTTGGGACTTGCATTCCGAAACCCTGCACCAGTAGCTACCCTCACCACGGATCCCTCGAATATGGGGTGGGGGGCCCATTTGGGGGATTATCAAGCTCAGGGCCTTTGTATAGGCCCGAAGACTTCTCTCCACATCAGTGTTCTGGAACTCAGGGTGGTCCTATATGCCTTACAGGCTTTTCAGACCCTGCTACCCAAGGGAACACTGTTGATCCATACGGGTAACATGTCAGTAGTTTGGTACATCAACAAACAAGGAGGAACCCGATCCTACCCTCTGTGCAGGGAGGCGACTCGGGTGTGGAACTGTGCAGTCCAGCACCTTCCGGTCCTGGTGGCCGTGCACGTTCCGGGCGTTTAAATGTCCTGTGGACTGTGTCAGCAGAACTCAACCCTCGCCCATAGTGGAATTGCATCAGGAACTGGCGGACTCGCCTTCCAGAAGTGGGGCGCCTGAAACGACCTTTTGCTCCCTCCCAACACAAACTTCCCAAGTTTTGCTCGCTTGTTCCAGAGCGTGATGCTTTCTGGAGCGATGCATTATCTTTGTCATGGGCAGGGAAACTTTTGTATACTTTCCCTCCTTTTCCCATTCTACAGAGTTCTCCTCAAACTTCAAGCAGAGGGAGCAAGAATGATCCTTATTGCTCCTCTCTGGCCGAGACAAATTTGTTTCCCGCTGCTGCAGCAGCTCTCCAGGGAAATGCCGGTTCCACTTCCACTGACTCACGACCTCCTGACTCAGGATCAGGGCAGGCTGCTCCATCCGGGGCTCAGGACCTTGCATTTTCATGTGTGGCTCCTTCAGACATAGCGATTTCTCGCTTTGGGGTCTCCTCTAGAGTGGCTCAGATCCTCATTGAGGCCAGGAAACCGTCAACCCGTTCCAGTTGTGCCATGAAGTGGAAGCGGTTTTCGATCTGGGCTTCCACTCAGGGCTGGGACCCTTTCTTCTGTTCAGCCCCTCAAGTCGTGGAATACCTCCATTTATCAGACTCCGGTCTGTCCTATTCTTCTTTGAAAGTCCAATTCAAACAACATGAAGTCTTGCTATATTATGACATATGCAGTGAGTCCCTTCCATGCCAGGCATGGAACGCTGAGCTCGAGCTCGGTTGAAACTCTGTCTGTTGTTCTTCAAACTCAAACTGTCAGATTCTTTACTCCGCCTCACTGAAAAGTCGCTCCGGAGAGTTCTCCTTCTGCTCGGTTCATTTTGTCAGTTAAAGTATTGTTTTTCTCGGTTTTCGACCGAAATTAAACCACAACCGGTCGGTTCAGGCTCTGTCTGTGGTATTTGTGAGTACTAGATAGGTTTTACATTGATTTCTATTCTGTGTGGAACTTGTAAACGGTTATCGTTCTGGTTTGAACTGATCAGGTTGTTTAAAATATATTTATCTGTCATTTAGAGTGTGGTTACGGTTCTTATCGGTTCTAGCCAGTTTTTATCGTTTTTCCACGACCCGATGATATGGTTGGGAACCGTTAAGAGGGTCTTACCTGGCGGATTGCCATAAACGGGTAAGTTTGGTTAGACTGGCACTATGTCTGAGAAACCCAAAAGAAAAACGGCCCACTGGGTTTCAACACTGAAGTGTCTGTGGGGAAGTCTTTGCCAAGGCTGACCCCCACACCACCTGTGTTTATTGTCTGGGGTTTGACCACCTCAATGCAGACTGCCAGATTTGTAAAAATTTTCCTGCAGCTACCCTGGAAAAGAGAGTTGGTAGGCTCAGGAAAGGGAGGCCAAAAAGTCAGCTGAACCGGATGGCCAGCCGTCCGGAGCTTCAACCGAACCGGAGGGAGTGCCTCTGACCAGGGCGATACTTCCCGGCAAAGGAGATCCGACCGAGGAGTCGGTTCCAGCAAAAGGACTAGGAAATCAGCTGGTGTGAGCCAAACTTTCCTCTCCAACCGCTGAAGAAATAGCCAAGCGATTAAAATTGTCCAGTCGCTTTCCCGGTTCCGACTGAACCGGCACCTTCAGTAATGGCGGTTCCACCGGTTCAAGAGTATGATGTAGAGGAATATTATGAACCCGGAGGAGGGGAAGAGGAGTATGAGGAGAGTGAATGTGATTTGAAAGTCTGGATGTGCCCATTGACCCGGACATCTCCCCAGACAGACCTTCAGGAGTGTCTCCTCCCAGGCTTTCTGAGTCCTTCTCATTTTATGTTTTATAAGAAAGTGGTTGAAACCTCCAGCTCCTATGGAGGAAGCTGTGGATGATCAAGAGGAGCCTGACTATGTGGAAATGATGGATATCCCAGAGTCAAGGAGGCTGTCTATTCCTTTGCATAAATCTTTTCGGAAACAGACAGTAAAAATTCTAAAAACTCCTCACACTATACCTCCTGTCGATAAGAGATTGGACAAGAGGTACACATTGTCAGGCTCTGATACAGAGTTCCTTACACAACAATGCAGCCATGCTGGGGTTGTGCAGGCTGCTGCCTGTGACAAGGCAAATATTCCCTTGGCTTCACACCCCCCTGACAAGGACTCCAGAAGGATTGAGGCCATGGCAAAGAAACAGTACATGGCAGCATCCTTGGGACTCAGACAGGCAAATTATGTGGCTTATGTTGCTAGATATCAGAAATCCAGATGGGATACTGTTATGGCTCTAGCAAAACAGGTCCCTGGCCAGCTTGCCAGGAGCTGGAGCAGGTGGTTGCTGATGGTATTGAGGCATCCAAGGTGCAATTCCATGCTGCAGTGGACTCTAATGATGTGTCATCAAGAGTCGTGGCTACATCTGTGGCACTTCTGCTGAATGGCTTGGCTCAGATGTACTAGCCTGTCACAGGATACCCAGGCTAAGGCCATGGATTTTCCTGTTGTGGGTAATTCTTTGTTTGGGGAGCAGACAGAGAATTACATGAAGAAAATGGATGAGTATAGGACCACCTGTAGGAGTGCACAGGCCAAGGAAAGGCAGGCCACTCCTCAAAGGCAGCTTTTCAGGGGCAGGGGCAGGCCTTTTCATAGGCCTTTTTACCAAGCCCAGGCCTCCTCTTCTGCTTATGCCCAGAGGGGGTTCTTTAGAGGGAGAGGCAGACGGGGTACAAGCAGGCCTGCTTCCACCTCTCAGCCCAAAGCCCCTGCCAACCAGGCACCCTGATGGGGTTGCCAGGGCCGATTCTCAGCTACCTGTAGGGGGCAGGCTGGTTTACTTTGTCCAGGACTGGAAGTCTCTCATATCAGACAAGTGGGTCCTGGAAGTAGTAAAACAGGGACTGGTTCTCAGCTTCAAAAAATTTCCAAAGCTGAGAACCAGATCCTCTCTACCTGCAAATCCACCAGAGGCACTTGCCTTAGAGGCAGAGGTCTCTTCCTCCTGGCTGTCAGAGCTGTGGAAAGGGTTCCACCCCTACACCAGGGCAAAGGGTTGTACTCCAGGTACTTCCTTACCCCAAAAAAGACAGGAGAATGGCGGCCCATCCTGGATCTCAGATATTTAAACAAGCACCTTTAAACCAAAATTCAAAATGGTGACTCTGGGAATTATTCTACCCACTCTAAGGCCAGGGGACTGGCTAGCGTCCCTGGACCTCAAGGATGCCTACTTCCATATTCTCATCAGAAGCTCCCATCAAATGTACCTCAGGTTCGAGCTGCCCTCAGGCCATTACCAGTTCAGAACAATGCCCTTTGGCCTCACCTCTGCTCCAAGGGTATTCACAAAATGCCTGGCAGTAGCAGTTGCTGCCCTAAGAAGGCAAAAAATTGCCATTTTCCCTTACCTGGATGACTGGCTCATAGTAGGCCAGTCCCCAGACCAAGTCAAGTTACATCTACAGATAACTCAGCAACTGCTCACCTCTCTAGGTTTCCTTCTGAATCTTTCAAAGTCAGTTCTAGAGCCTGTCCAGCTCCTCACCTTCATAGGCGCAGAGCTGAACCTTCCTTTGGACAGGGCAAGGACCCTGGTCTCTCTGGCTTCCTCATTCACCCTGCAGGTCTCTTGACCAGCAAGGCACTTTCTACAGCTCCTGGGGCACATGACTGCTTCTACAGCAGTAGTGCAGGGAGCAGGATTTCAGATGAGGGACATCCAGTTCCATTTGAGAGCCTTTTGGTCTCAAAGGAAAGACTCTCTAACCAAATTGATCCCAGTAACTGCGCACCTGATCCAGGCCCCACAGTGGTGGCAGGATCAGAGCAATTTGAGACAAGGGTTCCCTTTGTCACTCCGCCTCCTCCTTAATCCTTACTACTGATGCATCCCTCTTGGGGTGGGGGCTCACATGGGCTACTTCACTACCCAGGGATTGTGGTCCCCTCAGGAATCTCTGCTCCACATCAATCTGTTGGAACTCAGAGCAGTTTTCTAGCACTTCAAGTTTTTCCAAATCTGTTCAGAACAAGTTGTACAGGTCAGAACAGACAACACCACCACAATGTGGTACATCAACAACAAGGGGCACTGGTCTCTGACTTTGTGCACGAAGCAATGAAGTTGTGGTCTCTGGCTTACTCCTGAACACCTCCCTTACGACAAGTTCACCTCCCAGGCAAGGACAATGTCCAGGCAGATGCTCTCAGCAGGATTTCCCAGGGCCATCACGAATGGTCACTGGACCCCCCGTCCTGGAGGTGATATTTGCCAGATGGGCACCCGCAGATAGATCTTTTGCAGCCCCAGACAATCACCAACTTCCCCTTTTTTGCTGCAGGCCCCCAGTGTTGGGCTCAGTCCCTCTGGATGCCTTAGTTCTCAATTGGGAAGGGAAGTTTCTTTATGCTTTTCCCCACTTCCCTCTCCTGTTCAAAGTGTTAGTCAAAATCAGATCTCAATCCTGCAAGATGATCCTGATTGCTCCAGATTGGGCCAAACAACCCTGGTATCCACTCCTTCTGTTCTTAGCTGTCCATCTTCCCCTGTGTCTTCCCAGGAATCACACCCTTTTAACCTGTGCTCAGGGAAGGGTTTGGTACCTGAACCTCAAATCTCTCAGTCTCAAGGCCTGGCTCTTGAAGAGTTAGAGTTTGCTGATCTACACCTTTCCCAAGGTGTAATGGATATACTAAAGGCTTCTAGGAAGCCTTCTATCAGGGCTACATATAATTCCAAATGGAAGAGGTTTTCCATATGGTGCTCTGGGAAACACATTTCCCAGAATCTGCTGATTTACCCACAGTCCTGGATTATATGGTCCATTTAAATACCTTGGGCTGAGACCAGCTACCCTAAAAGTACATTTGGCAGCTGTGTCTGCTTTTGTTTCAGCAGGTAAACCCTCTTCTCTTTCAGCTCATCCTGTATTCTCCAAGTTTTTTAAGGGATTGCTTCACACCAACCCTCCATTCAGGGACCCTGCCTGGGATCTTAATGTTTGCATTGCTCAGCTTATGCAACCCCCCTTTGAGCCTTTGTCTTCAGCATAGCTTAAGTACTTGACTTGGAAAACTGTGTTTCTGGTAGCCATCACTTCTGCCAGACGCATAAGTGAATTACAAGCTTTATCAGTGGAGCCTGATTTTATCTCCTTTCATAGAGATAAGGTGGTCCTCAGGACTAACAGGAAGTTCTTGCCTAAGGTGGTTTCAGATTTCCACCTTAATCAATCTGTGTCTCTTCAGTGTACTTCACTGACCATTCCTCCTCTGGCGAGAGGAGGCTGCACAGCTTGGATGTGAAGAGAGCCCTTAGCTACTATATAGACCGTACCAAGGGTCACAGGTTTGACTCCTTCCAACTGTTCCTCACTTATGGTGAGGTTGGCAAAGGGAAACCTGCCACTAAAAGATCCATTGCCAGGTGGATTGTCTCTTGTATCCAATTTTGTTATGATAAACTGAGTAAGGTTCCTCCCTCAGGCCTGAGGGCTCACTCTACCAGAGGTACAGCTGCTTCCCTGGCTGCTGCCAGGGACATCCCAATTCTAGAGATATGTCAAGCAGCTACCTGGAAAACAGTTCACACTTTTACCAAGCATTACTCCCTGGACATCCAGGCTAGGAGTGATGCTCGGTTTGGCACAGCTGTGCTGCAGAGCTTTTTTCCTAAGTAGGTTCTGTCCCTCCTCCATGGAGGTACTGCTGTGTAGTCTGCATATGTCATAATATAGCAAGACTTCATGTTGTTTGAAGAAAAAATTACTCACCTTAGTAATGTTGTTTCTTCTAATGGAGTCTTGCTACATTATGACCTCCGCCCTGCCTGCCCCTCTCAGAACCTTTGTTTTTGGGATGTGGGTGGGCAGTGCAGTGTTGGCACTTAGTAGATGCCCACCTTGTTTTTTTCACCGTCCTTTTTTGGGTGACTTGGTGTTGTGTTTTTCATTTTTGGGCCTCCTGACTTGAGTCTTTGTTTTAGGACCAAAAAAATGTGTTCTTATGTTTAGTAGCCAGTTGGCTAATGTAGGTTTACAGCTTCCACACAGGACCTTAGTGAGTTTAGCTCGTGAAGATCTGACGGTTTGAGTTTGAAGAACAACAGACAGAGTTTCAACCGAGCTCGAGCTCAGCGTTCCATGCCTGGCATGGAAGGGACTCACTGCATATGTCATAATATAGCAAGACTCCATTAGAAGAAACAACATTACTAAGGTGAGTAATTTTTTCTTCTCAGCCATTTCCACGTACCATGAGCTAGTGGATGGTAAACCCATGGCTCAGTTGGAGAATCTGTCTAAAAGGCATCCTCCATCTGAAACCCCCCATCTGCAGCCCAACTCCACCTTGGGACTTGAACTTTGTTCTGGAAAAGATCACCCTGCCTCCTTTCGAACTGGCTGTGAACTGCGATCTACGCTTCCTTTCATGGAAGACTCTTTTTCTGGTGGCTGTCACCTCCGCCTAAAGGATTTCGGAGCTTCACACTCTAGTCTGCAAGGAGCCCTGTTTGATTTTCCATAGGGACCGGACGGTCCTTCGGACTCATCCGAGGTTCCTTCCCAAGGTGGTATCGGAATCCACATTGAACCAGTCAGTAGAGCTTCCGGTTTACTACCTGTCCCCTTCTAACAAGGGTGAGGCACTCCTTCACACGATGGATGTTCATCGGATCCTCCGGTGCTATATTCACCGGACTAAAGAGCTCCGCTCTTGAGATCAGTTGTTTGTATCCTTTGCCCCCAGGTTGAGGGAAAACCGGTTTCTAAGCACTACCTTTCCAAATGGTTGGGCAACTGCATCCGGTACTGTTACCAGAAGTACGATAAGTCTCTTCCGGGTTCCATAAGAGGTCATTCTACTAGGGGCATGGCTGCTTCTGCAGCCTTCCTTAGGAACGTTTCTGCAACGAACATCTGTGCAGCCGCTACTTGGAGATCTTACTTCGAGATACAGCTCTTGCAGCAGGTAACACTTTTAGGACTGAAGCCTGCAGGCGTCAGGACTTCATGGAAATCTTCTAGCTAGCAGTCTTCAGCAGGGACCGCCTCCGACGCCAGTCCTGCCTCCGACGTCAGACGTAGTACATAAGGAGGCAGTCCCGCCAGATTCCCCAGTTCTTTCCCGCCGTCGACTTGCATGTCTCGACCCTTCGGTTCGTTTCTAGCGCGGGACGCCTGGTTAAGTTCTTCCTTTGGGAAAAAAGTTTGTTTTTTCGGCTCAGTTACTGTCTGATGTCCTCTCCAACCTCCATTGAAGGCCATCCGTCGAAGTGCGCCTGTGGGAAGCAAATCCTGTTCAAAGACCCGCATTCGGCCTGCATCCGGTGCCTAGGCCCAGACCACGACACCTGGGCCTGCTCCTTCTGCCAGGGGTTAAATAGCCGGACCTGGATCCATCGCCAGAAGGCCCTTCAGGCTTTCCTGCTTGAGGAAAAGATAAGCCTCCAAGGGGGAATCTTCTGACAAGGCCCGGAGACACCTTGAGAAGCATAGGGAGAGAGTGAGATCCAGGTCCCTGTCTAGGGCCTCTGACGCCCGTAGCTCCGGCTCCCAGTCCGACCGCTCCCCTTCCCGGGCCCGCTCTCAACCTCCCCCTGCAGCGGTGAAGACTCCATCAGGTTCCTCTTCTCTTCCTTAGGCCAAGACCTCCAGACCTTCTTCGTCCTCGACTACTAAGGCCCTGTCAAGGTCGGGGGACCGCCATCACCATCACAAGTCCGGTTCCCGCCATTTGGAACCCGACGCCAGGTCAGTCTCTTTGCCTCCTCCTCCCCAGCGCAAGACCAAAGAGCTGACTTCACTCAAGAGATCGTCGGATCCGACACCGGCCCACCCGACGTCAGCCAAACACCATCGGTCCCGAGAACCGACGACCGCCAGACGCCCGTCGCTGGTTAGGCCTTCGCCTCCACGGATGCCGGCCGGGTGACCAACGTCCATACCTTCTGAGAGGAGGACTCCTTTGCCTCCCACCGACGTCGGTCAAGAGGCGATCACGGAGGAGGAGCTGACCCAGCCCGACGACCAGACGGGCGAACCCGGTCCTGTCGTACCCACCAGGGAACCCTCGCCGGAACCTGAGACCCTTGGGGAGCCGACGCCAGAACCCGACGACCGGCCATCGGCGCCTGCTCCGTCGTCGGGCCTCACTATGTCCGAGGTCAAGGAGTTGTTTGCTTACTGGTGGGACACCATAAAAAGGGATGTGGTTCCCACATCTTCTCCTCTTCCTCCTCCTCCTCCACCTGCGACTGCATCGGCCCCCGCGCCCCCTTCTTCACCCTGGGCTGCGGGCTGAGTACCTTCCCCCCAGGAGCCTGCGGATCCTCCTAGGGGTAGACCAGAAAAAAGGAGACCTCCGTCCAGATCTTCTTCAGGGTCACCCAGCCCCAAGAGACCCAGAAGACACCGTCATTCGCCTTCGACGGAGGACACGGGATCGGACTTCTTGGACGGATCCAGATCCCCCTCTCCGATCAACGTCCCTTCTCCGGACCCACGTGAGCTTCCAAGATCTCCTCCGGATGACGCATCGTTCTCAGAGATCATGAGGCATATCCAGGAGAACATGGGCTGGGACGCAGAGGAACTAGACCCTGAGAGATTACGCCTTGCCAGATATTTTTGGCAAAAGGATCCAAAGCCTGTGGTGGTACCACCTTTGGTGGACACATTCGTGGACGTCACCAAGGCAGCGTGGAAACGCCCACACTTACTTCCGGCGATGCCGAAGAAAGCTGACCCGCCTGTACATGGCCCCTAGAGAGGACCAGTACTTGGCATCACACCCTCTGTCTGATTCTGTGGTCATTACAGCCTCTCATGACTGGTCCCAGAGGCCGCAACATTTGAGCACCCTGCCACCGGACCCAGAGTCCAAGCAGCTGGACGCTATGGGCAGGCGCATGTATGCATCCGCTACCTGCGCCATCAGATCCCTCAACTACTTGACCCACATGGTACAGTTTCAAAACGCCTTGTGGGAGCAGGGACTGGATCTGGCCGAAAAGATACCAGAAGGTGAGCACAAGGAGGAGTTGCTGCAACTCCTTCGTACAGGTTCGGACGTGGGAACCCAGGTGCTGCGAGCCGCGTATGATTCCGCGGACTCCTCGGCCAGAACGGCAGCTTCAGGCGTATGCCTCCGGAGACACGCATGGCTCCATGTCTCCGGATTCACCCCGGACATCCAGAAGAACATCCTGGACGCCTCGTTTCATGGAGAAGTTCTCTTTGGTGAGTCCTCAGAAGGTCCTCACCAAACTTCAAGAGGCCGGGAAGGCGGTGCTGTCTGTCCAGGCCATGTACAGACCCAAGCTTAGTTCCTTTCGTAGGAACCAAAGCCGTTTTCGAGGCCGGATGCAGAGACAGCAGTCCTGCGCCAGCCCGCAACAGAGGGGCTCCTTCTCCCGCAGAGCCCAGGGGAAGTCGTCCGCGGGCCGAAGCCAATGACCAGCTAAGTCGGCCCAGCCCGCTGGACCCTCAGCCGCCACAGCATGACTCCTTCCTGGCCCCCGCCCCTCAGGATCAACGGGACACCAAGGTCGGGGACCGCATTGTGGACCACCTACCAGGGTGGCTGTCCATAACCACCAACAGGTGGGTCCTTCAGCTGGTCGAAAGAGGCCACTTTATAGAATTCATGGACAAGCCACCCACAAGGCCTCCTCTGCTCTCTCGTTACTTGGGTCAGCACAGATCACTCATCAGGCAAGAGGTACTCGCGCTCCTGCAAAAGGGAGTGGTGGAGTATGTCCCAGAGAACCAGATAGGATCCGGATACTATTCCCACTTCTTTCTGGTTCCGAGGAAAACAGGGGACCTCTGTCCAATTCTGGACCTCAGCGACCTCAACATGTTGGTTGCCTACAAACGTTTTTGCATGGTGACCCTCCAAGGACTCATTCCCATGCTGAAGAAGGACGCCTTCTTAGCGTCCCTGGACATGCAGGACGCCTACCTGTACATTCCAGTAGCTCAAGCGCACAGGAGGTTCCTGCGCTTCGAGTTTCTCGGCCACCACTTTCAGTTCCGGGCTCTTCCGTTCGGACTGTCTTCGGCCCCCAGGGTCTTTACCAAGTGTATGGCAGTCGTGGCAGCGTCTCTAAGGAGACAGGGCCACTACATGTTCCTGTACCTGAATGACTGGCTTCTCATGGCCGCCTCCAAAGAGGCGCTCTTGCTGGCTATTCAGAGCACCCAGGATCTGTTCCAGTCTCTGGGCATTCTTATCAACTACGAGAAGTCTCTCCTCGTACCGTCCCAGAAGGTGCAGTTCATAGGCGCAGTTCTGGACACCGTCCAAAGGAAAGCCTTTCTTCCCAACGAAAGAGCGGAACACTTCAGATCCCTCATCAGGGATCTCTCGTCGAAGAAGACTGTCCCTGCCAGGTTGGTCCTTCGCTTGCTCGGACACATGGCTGCGGCCATTCCAACCATCCCTTTGGCAAGGCTTCACATGCGGGTAACCCAGTGGATGCTCAAGGTGCAGTGGGACCAAAGGCAAGACCACATGCAGCACCCGGTCAGAATCACGAACGCCATGATTCGAGACTGGCAATGGTGGCTAGAACTAGGGACACTTTCGGTGGGTGTCCCGTTTACAGCGCCATCCCCAGAGGCAATCCTCTCCACAGACTCCTCAGGGCTGGGGTGGGGAGCGCACCTGAATGGGGTGAGGTCCCAGGGAATATGGACCCCTCAGGAAGCCCACATCCACATCAACGTGCTGGAGATGAGGGCGGTCCTTTACGCCCTGCAGGCCTTTCAGTCAGAAATCTCGCCGAGTACCCTTCTGCTTCAGACAGACAACACAGCGGTGATGTATTACCTCAACTAACAAGGAGGCGCACACTCTTACCCCCTTTGCAGGGAAGCTATGAGAGTGTGGGATGGGGTAATCCGACAGGGCGCGAGCCTAATTGCAGTTCACGTTCCCAGAGTGGACAACACAATCGCAGACGGCCTGAGTCATTCCCAGGCCAGAGTCCACGAATGGGAACTCCTTCAGGAAGTAGCAGAGGATCTGTTTCTTCGATGGGGAACTCCAGAGTTGGACTTGTTCGCTTCCCCATCCAACGCAAAACTGCCCAATTTTTGCTCGCTAGATCCAGGGCCTGGTGTTTTCTGGCGAGACGCGTTGTCCCTCTCCTGGGTGGACAGATTCCTCTACGCTTTCCCTCCCTTCCGTTGATCCAGAGAGTTCTTCTCAAACTGCGAAGGGAGCACGCAACAATGATCCTGGTGGCGCCTTTCTGGCCCAGGCAGATCTGGTTCCCCATGCTGACGCAATTGTCCCGGGAACCTCCAGTTGCGTTGCCTTTCAGCTTGCACCTGTTGTCTCAGGAGGAGGGTTCACTAGTCCACCCAGACTTCGCTCACTGAACCTGCATGCATGGCTCCTAGAGACATAGCCATTATCACGATCTGAGTCTTGCAAGAGGTGGTGGAAGTTCTTTCCGCAGCCAGAAAGCCGGCAACGCATGCGACGTACGCCATGAAGTGGCGCCGTTTCTGCTTATGGTTGCAGGCACGCGACCTTTCCCCTTTAGAATGCCCAGTGAAAGTGGTGCTGGAATACCTGCTTTCCCTATTCCATTCAGGTCTCGCCTACTCCTCCATTAAAGTGCACCTCTGCGCGATTTCTGCATACCACTTCCCAGTGGGACAGCGCACAGTGGCACAGCTTGATGCCTCTCGAGATTTCCTGAGAGGGGTGTTACACCTTAGGCCACCCATCAAGGATCCCGTTCCTCCTTGGGACCTACTCTTTGTCCTGGAATAACTCACGCTTCCCCCCTTTGAACCTGCAGCGGATTGTGAGCTGCGTTTTCTGTCATGGAAGTTGCTGTCACGTCAGCAAGGAGAGTTTCTGAGCTTCACGCTCTCATGTGCAAGGAGCCTTATTTAATTTTCCAGCAGGACAGAGTGTCTCTGAGGACGAATCCTAAATTCCTGCCTAAGGTGGTCTCTGCCCTCACGCTCAACCAGGACATCGACCTGCCTGTATATTTCCCCAAGTACTCTAATAGAGGAGAGGTGTTGCTTCACTCCCTGGATGTTCACCGCTCCTTAAGGTTCTACCTGAACAGAACTAAACAGTTTTGCAAGTCGGAGCAACTATTCGTCTCCTTCGCCGAGAGGATGCTGGGCCAACCAGTCTCAAAGCAGACCCTTTCTCGCTGGCTCGTCCAGTGTATTTCATTCTGCTACAATAACAAACATAAGCCCCTCCCAGGTACAGTCCGGGGCCACTCGACGAGGGGGGTGGCTACCTCCTTTGCAGCACTGCTCAACGTCTCCACCTCGGCCATTTGTGCTGTAGCTACTTGGAGCTCAGTGCACACATTTATTAGGCACTATAGCCTGGATATTACATCACGGCGGAGGGCCGGTTTCGGCTTGGCCGTTCTACAGGGTCTCCTATCCTAGAGTCGGGACTTGTTCAAGATCTCTCCGAATTTCCTCCTCCCAGAATGCTTTCAGCCGCTATTGCTTGGGAATCAGTCCTAATAGTGTTACCTGCTGCAGGAGCTGTATCTCGAAGTAAGATAGTACAGTTACGTAAGAACTTACCGTAACAGTAGATCTTCGAGAACAGCTCTTGCAGCAGGTACCTTCCCGCCCACCATTCCCCCTTGGAGGAGGTATGGCCTACCACGCCTTGGCAGGAGCTTAAACTCTTTTCTTCTGATGGCGGATCCTCGGTCTCCCCTTCTGATGTCACCCTGCGGCCGGGAGTCTCCGGCGGGAGAACTGGGGAATCTGGCGGGACCGCCTCCTTATGTACTACGTCTGACGTCTGGGGCGGGACTGCTAGCTAGAAGATTTCCTTGGGGTCCTGACGCCTGCCGGCTTCAGTCCTAATAGTGTTACCTGCTGCAAGAGCTGTTCTCGAAGATCTACTGTTACGGTAAGTTCTTTCATAACTGTACTTCTGTCCACACCTTTACCAAACATTACGGTCTGGACATTGCTTCTAGGCGAAAGGCCGGCTTTGGATTAGCCGTCCTGCAGGGCCTTTTGTCCTAGGCTGGGTCCATGCTGGAATCCAGTTGTTCTGTTGGAGTTAGCTTCCTCCTCCCTAGTTTCTCTCGATCTCTCTCTGAAGGGACTGCTTTGGACTTTGTCCTATATGTGATGACCTACTGAAGGAACCTTCGCGAAGTAAGATAGTACAGTTATGTAGGAACTTACTGTAACAGTAGATCTTCGAGGGAGGTTCCTTCAGTAGGTCCTGTTTTTCCCTCCCTCCTTCCCCTCATTTTGTGTTTTACAGGGACTCCAATTCCTGTTTGCTCCTGCTGTATGGCCTCTTTCTGGCTCCATCGGGAGAACTGGAAGGTGGGCGTGGGGACCGCCCACTATATACAGTCACGTTGACTTCAGTCACATGACGTCGGATGAGCTGTCCCCCATCAGGTATTGCTAGAAAAGTCTGCTGTGCGGCCCGACGCCAGGTGGTGCCAGTCCTATATGTGATGACCTACTGAAGGAACCTCTCTCGAGGATCTACTGTTACGGTAAGTTCCTACGTAACTGTACTTTCCTTGGTGTCCAGTGGACCCTCCCCGCACCCGTGCCTGATATAGTAATCAGTATTCTCTGGTGTCCAGTGGTCCCTTCCCCCCAACTCGATCCCCAGTAAAAAATAAATGAGTGCCATTCTCTGGAATCTAGTTGGCCCTTCCCATCCCCGATTCCCTGTAAAATAACCAAACATCCCTTCACTGGCATCTAGCGGACCCCCCCCCTCACCCCGGCAAATAATGCTCCATTATGCCACCCTCCCGAACCAGAGCCGGTGACCAGCATAGCCCTTCTACCTCCACCATGGCCAGCCACCGACTAAGCTGTCATTGAGTGTGTTCTTTATCAGTATGCGCTCACGGACAACGCAGTTGATGGCTGGCTGTGGAGTAGAGAGGAGAGTTGTGCTGGTTACCAGTTCAGGATGAGAGGGGGAACGGAGTGGTGGGGCCCTACCTGCTGGGGCAGGGAGGTCTGCTCGATGCCAGGGAAGGGACGTTTGGTTATTTTACAGGGGATCAAGGATAGGGAGAGGGTCCGCTAGATGCCAGGGAATGGGTTTCATTTATTTTACAGGGGACCTGGGTGGGGAGCCACTGGACACCAGGAATATATTTTGTTACTGGGCGGCGGTCGGGAGGCACTAAGCGCAAGGGACACTTACTGGTATGTACTCAGTCTGGCAATTGCAGGGGAGTGGGCAGACACTGCCACCAGGGCGAATTGTGTTTTTGAAATCGGGCCTGCAGTGGGGGAGGGAGCGGGGGTACAGTACCACCGCCAACCACTAGGGTTGCACGGGATAAGGCAAGGTCTTGGTCAGCAGTATTTGCTCTGCGGAAGGGGACCACACAAGAGGCCCTAGGCCCTTGCGCAGAGCAAATGCTTTGTGAATCGGGCAGCGCTGATATTCATGTCCCTTCCCCCTCTTTTGCATTGCTGCCCCCCCACCACCACCACACACACACACACACTTTGCCTCGGTGCAAACCCAGTTTGCTTGTACAAAACTGGCTTTGCGCTGGGACAAAGATTTGTGAATCCTGGCCTTGAAGTCATAATCTTCTTTCATGGCATCACAAACTGCTGCTAGGGAAACAGCTGTGATGTCACAATCGAGGTTTAAAGAAGCAGAGAAATACAGAAATTAAATGTAATATTAACAGAGTTGTGTTCACATATTGTTTCCAAAAGCTTTTCAGAGGTGTCAGCTGCTCTTTAAACAGCAAAACAGCAAAGGAGGATTACAGGGAATGCAACAGAGATGAAAAAAAAATATTGCTTGGGTTGAATACAGTATTTTGATGAGCAAGTCCAACAGCAGATCCAGTAGTGTTGGTAGTCATTTTGGTTGCAGAGTTTTCAACTGCTAATCCATTTTATTATTGGATATATTTGGTCTGCTGAGCCCAGAACAAGATAGGCTACAAATGAACCATTTGCTATTAATCAGTGTGTTATAGAATCATCCTTGCCCACAGTTTACTTCTGAGCACTGCAATCCCACTTTGAGCCTGGGTGGGAGACATCTGGTGTTCAGGCACCTTGTTCTGGCCGACTGAAGCACAGTATCAGTGTCGGCTGTAAAAGCAGACACTCACTCACTCTGTCATCCTCCTAGCTAGGGGAAGGCTGTAACTGTTGCACTATCACTGTGCAGGAAAGTGGAACCACTGCAGGAGAAAAACAGGGTGAATGAAATATGCATCTTTTCTCCACAGTGTTCCTTCTGGAGGCACACCAGACAGCAACTTGAGACTGGAGAGAAGCCGGTTCCCCAGGCCCAACTTTGTCAGAATCCCAGGAGCTGGCAGGGGATTGCAGCGGAGAGGCCCTCGTATGCTGCTGCCTGTGAAGCCGTCACAGCAAAACCACAGTGGTAAGGAAAACACCACTCTGAAGGACAACTTTGAGGAAAATCAGATCCCACATTTGGAGAATTGTGTTGCAGACTCCAGTGGTGATTGATTAAGATATTTTTCAAATCTTTGATGCTCAGCTGTCTTTTGCAGCCCTTACTGACAAGTTTTAAAAAAAGACACTAATGCAGAGTTAGTTACCCTAAATCCCCAGCTCGTCTTTGTACCTTAATGACATTCTAAATGCCAAGGGTACATATAAATAGAAGCCCATGGACTGTCTATACTGACTTGATCAGTTTTATTTTTATTTATTAATTTAAAAGTTTCACCAGGAAAGCATAATAAGCAGGATTGCTAATTTCCAGATGTGTCCTGGGGGAACGAGGGAAGGGAACAAACAGTTCATATACAGTAACAATACTTACTTGAGAGGGCTCTTGCAGTGGTAATTACATATAGGACTGGCTTGACGGCAGGACCTGAAAAAATTTCTAGCTGCCCAGTCCCCATGAGAACTGCCCCACATCAGGTGACCCGGCGTCCAAGCGGCGTCGGTATAAAGAAGGCGGTCCCAGATGCCCGCCTTCCAGTTCTTTCCGCCGTCAGCTCGTGCAGCGCCTCGCGGTTAAGTTCTTATCGCTCAGTCCTGTTACTTCGTCGGTTTTTTTCCAATTAGTTTCAGAATTTTACTCTTTCGTCATGTGAACATCGGTATATGTCGTCCCCTTCAAAGAATAAGTGCGACTCGTGTGGCGCTCAACTGCCTCACAAAGACGGTCACTCCCTCTGCCTCTTCTGCGTAGGCCCCAACCACACAGTCGATAAGTGTCCGCACTGCCTTCGGTTCAACGCTGCCACCCGCAGACGACGCCAGCAGTCCCTCAAAGCCCGTCTCCTCAAAAAGAAGATGTCTGCGCTGGAGAAAGAGCTGAGAAAACTGCGAGCGTTGACCTCCCTGAAGGGCACAAAAAACAGGATAAGGAAGGCACCGGAGAGAGGCCTCCTCTTCCGCGACTCGGCGGAGTCATGGGCAAATAACCTCATCCCTCTGAGATCGCCCGGCAGCAGCCTCCAAGGTTTTGGAGGAGGCATCGTCCCGCCCGACGGGTCCGAGTTTGAGCCCGCCGGGCGTCTCCGGGCGAAAGGAGACTACAGCCCCCAGTACTGCCGCAGGCCTGCGGCCTACTGGTGCGGGCACCTCCCTTAAGCCGGACGTCGGCCCCTCCAACGTACGCCGGGAGAAGGCCTTTAAGATGCTCAACCCTTCGGGGTGGTGCTAGGCAGCATCTCCCTCGGACCGGGCCTCCTCTCATTCTCGGCCCGCCTCCGATGAGGAACCCCCGAAGCCGGACGCCGGCTCCTCTGGCGTCCGCCGGAACTCTGCCCATAAGCCACACGTCAGCTCCTCCGACGTGCGCCAGGCCTCTGAGCCTATGGCGGAACTTTCTACTTCTGTCGTTCCAGGCTCTCCGTAGCCTTCGCTGCCGTCAGGGGAGCCCCAGTCCCCCCTGCCTGACCCCGGGGATCTCCCCCGTCCCCGGACGAGACTCTGGACCATGGGCTACCGTCCGATCCTCTTTCTGAGCCGGATCTGACACCGGTTCCCCTGGCGCTGGCTCGGCGCGGCTCCTCCGGCGCCCGGCCCTGCCGGCGCGGTTCGACACCGCCCCTCTGATGCCGGCCGGGGTTTTCCTCTTCCTTCGGGCCCTCCACCCCACGGGCCTATCCCGGCTGATCTGCCCTTGGAGCACCCAGCTGGGCCGTCTGCTCCGGCAGCTCCTCCAGCGCCTGGGTATCCGCCGTCGTATCCGACGCCGGTTTTCCCACGTCCGCAGTATCCTGTGCCGCCGTACCCGGTGCAGACTCCTTCGACGCTGCAGTACCCGATGCCACAGTACCTGATTCCGGGAAACCCGCAGCCGAGTTACGGATACTCCCCCTATGGATTCCCTCCGTACAACTATCCTCCTCCTCCTCCTTTACCGCCCCCTAGGCTGCCGGTGGATCTGCAGGAGACTCTTGCTTCTTGGTAGGCTGAGGCCAAACTCCAGCTCACCTAGGAAATCAAAGCCGTCTTCTGACGACAGTGCCACCCCAGCTCCCATCGCCCCAGACAGCACACTCCCTCCACCTCCGGATTCCCGGACTTTGCCCTCAGGATCCAGAGAGGGGCAGGTCACGCGCTCTGGGATCCCTCCCACGGAACCCGTTCCTCCCCCTAGACGAGTTAGGGAGTCTTATTCTGCTTCAGACTCTTCCTCCTCTTCTCTCTCGGACTCCTCAGAGGCTTCCGATGGAGGTTCCGAGAAAGATGACGAGCCACGCTTTCTGTCCAAACCCCGGCCAAGGACTCCTCCGAAGGATCCTTCTTTCACGGAGTTGCTCAGAAAGATCCAGGAAGTTCATCAGTGGCATTCCTTAGAACCAGACCCTCAACGGGTAAAAGTCACCGAGCATCTGGACTTGCCCCTTACGGCTCCTACCTTAGTGCCACCCTGGATTGAGCCTCACGCCCACCTTGTTTCCACTATTTGGAAACAACCATTGGTGTTAGCCCCACTTCCCAGGAAGTCGAACAGGCTATACCAGGCTCCGGAGGGTGTAGACTTTTTAGACTCTCACCCCTGTGCAGACTTGGTTGTGATTGGCGCCGGTCAGCACATCCGAAGCACTTGAGCTCGTCTCCCCCGGATAAGGAATCTCGCCTTCTGGATCAGTATGGAAGGAAGATCTACGCTTCTTCCACACTGGGGATTAAGGCCCTGAACTATGTTGCACATATGGGGGATTACCAGAAGGCCGTCCTTACTCAGGCGGAATCCAAGATCGACTCTCTGCCTGACTCTCAATTCAAGCAGGGAGTTGGCCAACCTGGTCCATTCTGCTCGTTCGGCCAGTCGTCACATTCTGGGGGCGACCTACGGCGCAGTGGACACTGCCCGCGGGGCCAGACTCTGCATTCGCCATAAGTCTTGGCGTCACGCATGGCTCAGCGTGTCAGGTTTGGTCCGGAGGTGCAGTCAGCCATCCAAGAAGCACCTTTCAGAGGTTCTGTGCTTTTCCGGTGGTTGATGTCAAGGACATCATCACTGATTTGCAGGAGAAGGGGCGGCCCCTTAAATCCGTTGATTCAATGTACCATCCCCATCCCCACAAGCGCCGTCCCTTTAGCAGGCGCGGCCGGCCTCAAGCGAAACCTCAGGAAGGCGGGCCACTAAACAGCTCGGCCCCACAGCTGCCAGGCCCCGCTGCCCAAAAAGCAACAGGTGCCCCAGCTGCGGGCTGCCTCACACCACCTGACTCCTTTCCTCTCCCACTGCCTCCGGACACCCCGGAGGAACCGGTAGGAGGGAGGTTCTCCCTCCACCTTCCGGGTTGGGAGAGGATAACTTCGGATTCATGGGTGCTTCAGATCATAGCAGAGGGGCACTCCATAGAGTTTCTACAGAAACCTCCACGTCACCCCCCTCTGAACTCTGCTTACTCAAGGGACCATCTTCCTTTGGTTAGGAAAGAAATCTCAGCGCTTGTTGCGAAACAGGTTATAGAACCCGTCCCTCCCCACCTCTACGGGATGGGGTACTATTCCCACTTTTTCCTTGTACCAAAGAAGCTGGGAGATCACAGACCTATTCTCGATCTCAGCTCCCTGAACCTGTATGTGGAGTACAAGAGGTTCAGGATGCTCTCCCTTCAATCCCTTTTGCCCCTGCTTCGGCCGGGCCAATGGCTTTGTGCACTAGATGTGCAGGATGCGTACCTGCACATCCCCATTCGCCCTTCGCACCGAAAGTACCTCAGGTTTGCGTTCCAGGGTGTCCACTACCAATTCCAGGTGCTCCCATTTGGTCTTTCCTCGGCTCCCCGAGTCTTTACCAAATGCCTGGCGGTGGTAGCGGCCCACCTGCGTTCTTTGGGAGCTCAGGTTTTCCCCTACCTGGACGACTGGCTCCTGGCGGCCCCGTCCAGGAAGGAACTCCTACATTTCCTCTCCCTCACCCGGCAGGTTGTCACTGGCCTAGGTATTACCATCAGCCATTCCAAGTCTCACCTGGATCCTTCACAGAGGCTCCAGTTCATCGGGGCAATTCTCGACACAACTTTGTGCAAAGCCTTTCTGCCTCCGGACAGGGGGGCCTCCCTCCAGTCACAGATTTCCCTGCTATCGGAACACAGGAGGGTCCCAGCGAGGTCAGTACTCCGTCTACTGGGGCTTATGGCGTCGGCCATCCCGACGGTTCCACGCGCATGCCTCCACATGAGAATCTCTCAGTGGACTCTTCGATCTCAGTGGGATCAACGAG
This sequence comes from Neoceratodus forsteri, assembly GCA_016271365.2. Classification (NCBI taxonomy): domain Eukaryota; kingdom Metazoa; phylum Chordata; order Ceratodontiformes; family Ceratodontidae; genus Neoceratodus; species Neoceratodus forsteri. The sequence continues at coordinate 513,003,079 of CM057454.1, forward strand.
TAGACGACCTAGATCATCCGGTTCTGATCTCCTCGCCGATGGTAAGAGACTTGCAATGGTGGATGGTTTGAGAGAACCTCTTCCGGGGGTCCCCTTTTTTCATCCTCCCCCCGGTCAGACTCTGACCACGGACGCTTCAGGCAAGGTTGGGGAACCCATCTGGGTCCTCACCGATCCCAAGGCCTTTGGTCAAAGCTGGAGATAGTTCTCCACATCAACATGCTCGAGCTTCGAGCAGTGCTTTATGCGCTCCAGACCCTTCACCAATACATCCTTCACCTAGCCGTCCAAACAGACAACATGTGCGTGGTGTGGTACATCAACAAGCAGGGAGGGACTCGGTCCTACCCGCTGTGCAGGGAGGCAGTGAGGGTCTGGGATTGGGCTACTCTCCACAACCTTCACCTCACGGCGATCCACGTTCTGGGAGTCGACAATGTCCTGGCAGACAGACTAAGTCGCTCGTTGGCTCTTCCACACGAGTGGGAATTGGACGAAAAAGTCCTAAAAAGTATCTTCCAGGTTTGGGGGACTCCTCAGATAGACCTGTTCGCGTCATCCCAGAATGTAAAGCTTCCAATCTTTTGCTCGTTCGCTCCAGAGCGAGGCGCTTTCTGGAGCAACGCTCTATCTCTAAGCTGGAAGGACAGTTTTGTCTGTGCTTTTCCCCCAATTCCTCTGGTCCCTCGTGTGTTACAGAAGCTTGCTTTAGAAGGAGCGAGAATGATTCTGATCGTTCCTTTCTGGCCCAGGCAAATCTGGTTCTTTCTTCTACAACAATACTCAGAGTTTCCTCCTCTTCCTCTTCCTTTATCTCCAGGATTAATGACCCAAGATCAGGGGACCCTGGTCCATCCGGGACTCAAGTCTCTTCAACTTCATGCATGGCTCCTACAGACCTAGTCCAATCTTGTTTTGGTGTTTCCTCTAAGGTGGCCGAGATTCTGGTGGAGGCTAGAAAACCCTCCACTAGGTCCACCTACGCCATGAAATGGAAAATATTTTCTATCTGGGCTGCGTCCAGGAACATGGAGCCCTTTTCCTGCCCTGTGACTTTCCTGCTTGAGGACATGCGTCATCTTTTTGACCTGGGTCTCAGTCACTCCTCTTTGAAGGTCCATATGGCCGCTATTTCAGCCTACCATGTCCCTTTCACTGATAAGGCATTCGCTCAACTGGAGGTATCCAAAACTTTCCTCAGAGGGGCCCTTCATCTTAGGCCCCCTATCCGGACTCCAGCTCCACCTTGGGACTTAAACTTTGTCCTCGAGAAACTTACCCTTGCTCCCTTTGAGCCTGCGGCTTCCGCAGACCTGAAGTTTTTATCATGGAAGACACTCTTCTTGGTGGCCATTACTTCTGCTCGCAGAATTTCCGAGCTCCAGGCCTTGATGTGCAAAATCCCCTACTTGATTTTTCACAAAGAACGAGTAGCTCTTCGCACAAATCCTACGTTTCTCCCAAAAGTGGTAGCGGAGTCTACCTTAAATCAGTCTATTGAATTACCTGCCTTTTTCACGCAGTACTCCAACCAAGGAGAATACTTACTCCATACCATGGATGTCCACAGGATTCTGAGATACTACACCGATAGTTCGAAGGATCTCAGAAAGACTGATCAGTTGTTTGTCTCTGTCGCTCACAAAAGAGAAGGCAATGCTGTCTCTAAGCAATGCCTATCAAAATGGTTGGCCCATTGCATTACTTTCTGTTATGACAAGTACAACAAGACCCTCCCGGGTCAAGTCAGAGGTCACTCCACTCGTGGAGTTGCCGCCTCCACGGCTTGTTTCAAGAACGTGACTGCGGCAGACATCTGTGCTGCTGCTGCCACTTGGACTTCAGTCCATACCTTTACTAAACATTACAGTTTGGACATTGCCTCTCGCCTTAGAGCAGGCTTCGGGTTAGCTGTCTTGCAAGGCCTCCTTTCTTGAGTCCTGCTAGATTATTTTCTACTTTTGGAGTAGTTCCTCCTCTCGGTGCCTTTCGTTTGTTCCAGACTGCTTGGGAGTCTGTCCTATATGTAATTACCTGCTGCAAGAGCCCTCTCGAAGTAAGATAGTACAGTTACGTAAGAACTTACCGTAACAGTAGATCTTCGAGAGAGGCTCTTGCAGTAGGTAATACCTTCCCACCCTCCATTCCCCCTACGCTTTTTCAGCTCCTTTTCCATTTAGGGAAATATCTGCTTCTCTGTCATCCGGGTCTTCTCGGCCTGTGGCGGGAAAGAACTGGACGTTTGACGCCGGTCACCTGACGTGGGGGCAGTCCCCGCCAGGGACTGCTAGCTAGAAATTTTTCCGTGGGGTCCTGCCGCTGGCCGGCGTCAGTCCTATATGTAATTACCTACTGCAAGAGCCTCTCTCGAAGATCTACTGTTACAGTAAGTTCTTACGTAACTGTACTATCTTATCTGTGTCAGTCTTCACCATTCATCACAGATGGGTATCTGGCCGGAGGTCAGGACCCCACGGGAGCTTTTTTATTTTTTAAAAAGGGTAGCCGGAGCCGACACACCATTGGCGCCGCCCTCGAGGCCGACGCACTGCATGGCGCTCGCGGGTTGGCCGTTGGGCTGTGTCGACTCCGCCTGCCTGCCAGTTCTTCGTCTCCCGCCGTAGAGGTCGCCTCGTGGGAAGCTCTGAAGAAAATCTTAGGCCTACTAGTCTTCAAAACCCAATCCTTCAGTCAAAGTCCGTTGGTACTCCTGCCGGTTCTGTTTTTTGCCTCTACTCGACGTCGCCTGGTAAGCTCTTTCCTTATCTTTATGTTTTCACGACGTCGAGTCTGTTTTTGGTGTTTTTTTTCGTAGGTCATGTATCGGTCGGAGGGCAAGAAAGCTTCTAAGATGGATCGACCCCCCATCGGCGAAAATTCTCCGTCACCGACCAACACGACTGGTGTCTCGTGTCTTGGCCGCTTCCACGACATGGATTTGTGCAACACCTGCTTCTCCATGGACCTCGGGTCCTCTAACTGTAACGCTTGGAAAGTGGGGCGAGCTCCGCCCGACATTCAGGGGTCGAACACGCACTCGTCGAGACCAAGCCACGCTCTCGTGACCTTTCTCCAGGTTCCCTCCCAGTTCTATGCGGACTGAGGAGGAGGAGCCTTAGCTGACTGTAGCCTAGCCATTGCCAAGGCTTCTTCCACGGCACAGAAGACCCATCCGCTCCTTCCGGGGCGGGGGGGCGCCGCCATGGCAATCGCCCAACCGAGGTGAAAGTTCCCCGATTATGCTTCTGCGGCTTACGGAAGGCCAGGTCAGTGCCGTCCTTGGCAGCCGTCGATAGCGCCATTAGAATACCGGCACCATTACCGTGGCGCCGTGGGCCTAACGGGGAGACGTCGTCCAGCGCCGACTTGTCACATGGCGCCGTGGGCTCTGTCTAAACCATTCGCGTAACCGGCATTGTTCGTGGTGCCGTGAGATCCACTGTGACGTCATCCTTTGCCATGTCTCACCTCGGTGCCGTCCTCGGCGCTGAGGTTGAGCACGGCACCGTGTCCTCGAGGCTTAGCGCCATGGGGCCTTTGGTTCCCTCAGTCGGTGCCATCCACGGCGCGGTGCCGGGGAGCCGGGCGGGGCCATGCTTGGCGCTGTGTCTGCCTTTGGGGCCGTCTGCAGCACCGCCCCAGCCCTCGGGCTGGGGCCGTGCCTCCCTCGGATCCCTCTCGCGGGGTTGTGGGAGGCGCTGGCACGGACTCGGGCACAGCTGTGGTCTCTGGGCCTGGTGGTAAGGATGGTTCTGCCCGCCCTCCCACGGTTTGGCACAGGGCCTCTGACTCTACCTCCTCGGAGACAGAGTCGAGCTCTGGGTCGGACATGCAGTCTCACCCCTCGGGGTTGGCTGTTGAAGTGGGCAGCACGGTGGTCTCTTCGACCAGTCGGAGCCAGCCCCCTTCTGAGGTGAGGTCGGTGGCTACCGAGACTAGGGTCAGTGGTGCTGACCAGCAGGCAGTGGTGCATGCCACCATAGCTCTGCAGTCTGGTCTTGGCAGTTTCATTGATCCCTCAGTTGTGGTACCCCCTCCGGTGGTGTGCCTTGATCGCCCAACTTTTGGGCCCATCAGAGCACCTGCAGGGGGAGGGTACTGCACCCTGGATAGCCCCTTCGGGGGCTGCCCAGAGATGCCAGCTACCTAGGCTGGCCCTCTCGAGGAGGTAGGACTCTTTCAGACTCCGAGGGGTGTGGGGTCGGTGCGCCGGCCTTTTTCTGGGGTTCACCCGGGCCCTGGGAGAAGCCGTAGTGCAGATTTCCGCTCTTCCTCCGCGGTCTCTTTGTGAGAGTCCCGTTCTTTTGAGGCAGGGGACCATCTTTCTGGACCTATATGGCCCCGGTCGCCTCACTGGGGGGATTCTTCTGGGCGCAGCCAAGGCAATACCGATGTGGTTGTTCAGCTGTCGGCTGTGGGGTCTTCTGGGGCACCTTCTTCTGTGAGTGCCCACGGTCTGCTCCTTAGCCCAGGCGGAGGTCAGCCAACATCTCTTCTCGGCTCTGTCCCCATCCCCTCTGCCACACTCTCCTGCGCTCCCAGGCATCCTCGATCCTTGCGGCCCTCTCACCTGGGAGCAGTTCAGAGCGGTGGCTGCCCAGTTCCCTGCTTACGTTAGGGCAATGGACAGCCAGGTTTTTCAACCTCCCCCCGTGCAGCCACCCACTGAACAGATGGTGACCTCCAACTCCTCATCCCCCTCTTCAGGGGGAGAGGAACCCTCTGTTCACATCTCTCCGGCTGCTGATCTCTCTGAGTATCAGCAATTACTTGTGAGGATGTTGGAGGATTTGCACCTTTCTCCTTCCACTGTCAGCAATCCTGAACACTCGGCGCACGCCTTTCTAGGCGATTTTGGCGAGGCCACCCTTGTGGTGCCGCCCTGGCTGGCTCCCTTTCGGGAGGCGTCATTGCGTTCCTGGCAGAGGCCCTTCTCCAGAGTTCCTGCCCCAAGGGATCTCAGCCAGAGGTATTGCGCACCCCCCGAGTCTCCAGGTTCCATGCCTGATCCACAGTCTGGATTGACGTGGTTGGATACTCCTGATGAGCTTCGCGCCCTTCACCGTGACCGGCCCCCAGATCAAGACTCCTTGGATTTTGATTTCTGGGGTAGGAGGATTTTCTACTCTGCACGGTTACTTCTCTCTATCTCTGCACATCAGGCCCACTACGCAGCCTACAACAGGTTCTTGTGGTCCAGGCAAGGTCAGCTCCTAGCCTCATTGCTTGACACGGAGCAAACCAGACAAGCCATTGCACTCTCTGCACGTGGCCTGGAGCTAGCAAGGCACCAAGCGAGGGCATCTTACGATGCCAACGAGGTAGCTGCCAGGGTCGTAGGGACAGTGATCTGCACTAGGCGGATAGCATGGCTACGTCTTTCCCAGTTGTCACCCTTGGCCCGGCGTAGGGTGATTAACTCGGCCCACCAGGGAACCTACCTTTTCTCCCGCAGTGAGGCGGCGCGCTTGGGCAACTTCTTCCTCCGGGGGCACTCTGTCTCTCTCTCTCTCTCTCCCCCACTCTCGGGCCTCTCCAGGCCCTGAAGGTTCCCCAGGTGTGTCACCACTGAGGCTAGGGACTTTGTCCCTGGGTGTAAAGTCAACCCCTTTGGGGGCTTGTACTCACCATCTGTGATGAATGGTGAGATTGACACAGATAAGATATTAAAGATTACCTACCATAATTATGAGTCTTTCTGTGTATCTTCACCATTCATCACAACCCCACCCTCCATCCCCCTGGGGCCTCAGTCTCTGGGTCCCCCTCCCTCTCTGTGACTCCCCTCTTCTCCTTAGGAGTGGGGTAAAATAGGGACACACAGGGGAGTATTTTTCCAGGAAGAGTGGATAGCTCGAGCAGCACTCCTTCTCTAGTACCTTGTCTCTACCCCTGTGGGGTGGGAGTTGGTAGTTGCCCTCCTTCTCTCCTCCTCCCTGTTTTCCATCCAATCTATTTCTCCTTAGAAAAAAATAAATAAATCCTTTTTTTCACCAAACATCTTTTCTTGAGAGAGTGCTGAATCCCTGTATCCTGTCCTTCTTCCAGAATAGCCGACTCTGCTTATCTGGAGTGTTTGCCAGTTATTCCGTGCCTTGAATTCTGGCAGAAAGCTTTGCTACTCCTTGCAGTTCCTATACAGTCTGGAGATGGACAAGGTTCCGGGATATCTTATCCTTCTCACCTCTCTCCTAAATTCTTTACCCACCATACCCCTCCCTTCTTCCGCTTCCAGAGATTGGGGCCCCTCCCAATCCCCTTTAGTTCTACCCTCTTTCTTTTCTGTCCTCTCAGTCGTTATTTCTCCTTTTAGTTCATACATCCTTTCCTTTTTCTGTCCCTTGGACTCTCTTGTCCCACCCTCCATCCCTTCCTCTTACCTCTCCGGCGACTCAGAACTGGCAGGCAGGCGGAGTCGACACAGCCTATCGGCAACCCATGAAGCACCACGCAGAGCGTCGGCCTCGAGGGCGGCACTGATGGTGTGTCGGCTCCGCCTACCCTAAAAAAAAAAAAAAACTCCCGCGGGGTCCTGACCTCCGGCCAGATAACCATCTGTGATGAATGGCGAAAATGCACAGAAAGATCATAATTACAGTAGGTACGTAATTTTAATATCTTACTTCGAGAGGGCTCTTGCAGTAGGTAATCACCTTGAGGACTGTACCCCCTGGCGTCAGGACCACATGTAAACTTTAGCTAGCAGTGTCTGGCGGACCTGACGTGGGGGACCGCCCACCCATCATTACGGGATGGATGTCAGCATGACCCTATATAGTGGGTGGTCCCTACGTCCACCTTCCAGTTCTTTTCCACCGTCGACCTGTGCACATTGGACCCTGTAGAGATTGTTGCTTCAGTTGACCGCCTTTTTTCGGATGAGTATCGTTTAGTTCATAAAAAAATAAAATTCTTCTTTTTTCCAGTGCTTAGCTTGTTATTACTCCTTCGTTCCATGTTCAGGAACTTATCGCCGACCACACCTTTCTTGCAGTGCTGTTTTGCTCTCCTTCTGCCTTGGACCCTTTCATGGACTTTGTGGCCTGCTTTTTCATCCCAGGCCTGGTGAGCTGGTCATCTGCACCGCAAATGGGCTCCATCAATAGGGAGCAGCACTAGACGCGGACCTTGCTGTCTCGATTGGGAGGAGTTCAGAGAGTCATCAAGCAGAGGGATCTAAGGGACACAGAGGATATTTGGGACTGGGACCGGTCTTCTTGGCACCCATGGCTCCTCCTGGGGACCGTGGGTGCAGAGGAGCTGCCCTCCGGCCAGGGAGACAGCTCTCAAGCCCTGTCCATTCCCCCTCTCGGGGGATTGGCCTCCGGGCCTCCTGCATGAGTCAGTCTTGGCTCAAGCGAATGTCTCTGGGCTGCCGGGGACTCTCGCCACTCTCTGGTCCCGCTTCTCTTTCCGGTCTAATCTCTGTGGTGATGCTGGTAAGTCACTTGCCGGCCCTGCCGGTCTCCTGCTGGTAAGGATTCGCCTGCCCCTCTGGCAACCGCCCAGCGCTGGCTGATAAGTCACTTGCCAGTTTTCCCGGGACTGCCCAGCCTCAGCCTGATAAGTGGCTTGTTGGCTCCTCGGCGAGTGCCCAGCTTTAGCCTTTGAGTCGCTTACCGGTTCCTCTATCAAGCGCCCTTCCTTAGCTGGTAAGTCGTTCACCAGCTCCTCTGATGAACGCCCAACCATAGCGGGAGGATTGCCCACTAGTTCCTGTGACATCCACCCTGCTTCTGCCATTAAGTTGCTCACAGGTCCTTCTCATGAGCACTGGGCACAGGTGGCCGCATCATTGGCTGACCCCACCATTGTCGTCTGGTCCTCTTCTGTGGACCACTCGCCGACTCCTTTAGCAAGCACCTAGCTTTAGCCTTCGAGTTTTTCACCGGTTCCTCTAGCAAGCGCTCTTCCTTAGCTGGTAAGTCACTCATCTGTCCCTCCGACGACCACCCAGCGTTGGCTGCTAAGTCGCTCACCGGCTCCCGCCAGCAGGTGCCCGGCCTTAGCTGTTTTGTCACTCGCTGGCCCTTCCGGCGAGTGCACAACCCTAGCTGATAAGTCATTCAGCGGCTCCTCTGGTGAACACCCAACCATAGTGGGAGGATCACCCTCTAGTTCCTCCGACATCCACTCCTCTTCTGCCGTTAAGTCACTCGCAGGTCCTCCTGATGAGCACAGGGCACAGGCGGCTGCATCATTGGCTGGCCCCACTGTCATCCGCGAGGTCCTCTCCAGCAGACCACTCGCCGACTCCTTTAGCAAGCACTCCACTTTGGAGGGGGAGTCGCCTGGCGAGTGCCTGGCGCTGACCACACCATTGGGCGCCAGCATTGACGATTGGTCCGACTCCCCCGTCTGGACCTTTTATTTTACCCCAGATGTCCGGGGGCACTTTAGAGCAGATAACTCTTTCTCCAAGAGACCTGATTCCTAGTCTGGCTCCACAGGGCCTTCAGTGTCTGCAGGGACCCGGGTTAGGTTTTCAGGCTATGCCATCAGACCCGTCGTTAGGTCTTCAGACTCAGGGTAGTTCCGTGTCAGACCCACCTTCTGTGGGGTCCATGCCAGCGGAGCTCCCATCACCGGGGTTCCTTTTCTCAGTTGGCCTGTCTCAAGAGGTTCCCTCCCTTTCCGTTGTCTCTGTCCCAGGGGCCCGGCCCCTAGAGTCTCCGTCAGGCCACCTTTCATCAGGGTTTCCGGCGTTGACCTCCACGATCAGAGATTCTGCCCCTACCTTCCCCATCATAGGAAATTTGGCCACCTATGTTCCAAGTTTGGGGGAACTAGACTGGTGGGCTGTCCAGTCTGGGGTTTTTTCAGGCTTACGCCCAGCAGTATGTTTTTCAGGCTAGGTGAGAGTCCCTTTGTCTTAGCCAACTCCCTACCCCGAGTTTAGGCTGAAGTGTCAGGCCTGCTCCTCAGGCGCCTGTCCGATGGGTGGGCTACTTACTATCCCGTGTTCAGGCAGCCCCTTGCATAACCCGCAGGGCCTCGGTGCCTGGCCCGGTCTTGGCAGAGTGTCTGTCCATTTGCCAGGATCACTAGTCGCTCCCATTGGATAGCTTCGGTATGGGGCCTCCTCTGCTAGAGTACTGGGATTGCTTTAGGCCTCTGGGGACTTCCTGGCCTCAGAGTGCCATGTTTGGTTCCTGGAGTCCAGACGGACCTCTTAGGCCCCCCCCCCCCACCACCATTTTGCTTGTGGGGTCTACCTTTTCTCGGGGGAGATCCCTGGGGCTTTCACCCTGCGGTTGGTCCGTGTTGAGGGCCGGCCCGGATCCTTAGACTGGTTGCCTGCTTGTCGCCAGTCCTCACAACAGTTGCTGTGATGGCAGAGGGCCAAATGTCCAGTCAGGTCCAATGTAGGGCACTTTTAGCCACAACCACCCCTCTGGTTCTTATTCGGGGAAGTTCCACAAGCTTAACATCTGCCAAAGCAGCAGCGGACAGGCTGGTGTCAGCCCTGTCGTCAGGCGCCGCCAGCCTCTGCCGCCTCTCTGGTGGAGGCCCAAAGAGTCTCCAACATGGCTCCTCTCTATCCTCCCTCCCTCACTTGGCTATTGGTCCGAGAAGATTCATTAGTCTTTTGCCAGGGTGGCGGGTGATTTCTACCAGTTTATGGGTCCGTCCATCAGTTGGACATGATCATACTCTGGAGTTTCAGAGAATTCCTTCAGACAGGCTACTGGTAGTGTTCCCTACTCAAAGGAGCATATCCCTCTGTTATAAGAGAAGACAACAGGCTGTGTTACAAAGGAGGCGATAGAGCCTGTTCCACCTAGCCAGGTAGGATAGGAGTATTACTCCCATGTCTTCCTGGTTCCCAAAAGAGAAGCAAGTCTTGTGGCCCATTTTGGACCTCCGTGCCCTAAACCAGTGCATAAAGTATGAGAGGTTCTGGATTCTCACTCTCCCAGGTCTGCTGCCCCTCCTGCACAGGGGAAAGTGGCTCTACGCTCTGAATATGCAGGATGCCTATCTGCATATTCTGATTTTTCAGACTCTTTGCTGCTACCTCCAGTTCTTCTTTTAGGAGGAGCATTTCCAGTTCAGGGCCATCCCTTTTGGCCTGTCCCTGGCACCTAGGGTTTCTTCCTAGTGCCTGGTGATAGTGGTGATGACCAGCACACGTCAGGGTCATTTCGTGTTCCCCTACCTTGACGATCGGCTTCTGTCAGCCCCGTCAAGGCAGTAGCTGGACCTTTCCTTCTCTGTTTCCTGGGTTTTTCTTCAGGGAAGTTGGGATCACTGTAAATCCCTCGAAGTCCCAGCTTGTTCCTTCCCAATGCCTCCAATTTATTGGGGAGGCGTTGGATCCCACCAAGGGTATGGCTTTCCTCCCTTAAGACAGGGTGGAAACGCTACAGAGACAAACTTGTGCGGTAGCCTCCAGCAGGCAGGTTTCGGCCACATCGACTCTTCAAATGCTTGACCTGATGACAGCAGCCATCCCCACATTCCCTTTAGCCATGCTCTACATGCACATGTCGCAGTGGACGCTCAAGGCGTAGTGGGATCAGAGACTGGACATCCAGGACCAAGTGGTCTTGGTCTCCAATTTGATGCAGCAGGATCTAGCCAATCTCACTAAAAGGGGCCCCTTTCCAGTCCCTTCCTTTCTCCCAGACCCTAACTACAGATGTGTCAGGAATGGGTTGGGGTGGTCACCCAGGGTGCCACAGGACCCATGGTCTGTGGTGTCCAGCAGCATCTCAGCTATGCATAGACATGTTGAAGATGAACGCGGTATTGTATGCACTGCAAGCTTTCCAGCACCTGCTGGGCCAGGACTCCCTTTTTGCCCAGTCAGACTACATGTGGGTAGTGTAGTACCTTAACAAGCAAGGGGGCACTGTCTTCTATCCCCTCTGCAGGGAGGCGATGCGGGTGTGGAATTGTTAGGTTCAGCATCGAATTCACCTCACAGCACTTCACGTTCCAGGCTTGCACAATGTACTTGCGGACAGTCTCAGCTGCTACAGAGTCAGGCCTCATGAGTGGGAGCTCAAATGGGTAGTGGTTGAACGCATTTCCAACCTATGGGATCATTCAGACTTAGATCTGTTTGCTTTCCCATACAGCACAAAACTACCCAAGTTTTGCTCTCTCTCTCCTGGGCCTGGTGTTTTTTGGCAAGATGCGCCATCTCTTCCCTGGACAGGGAGGTTTTTGTGCACCTTCCCTCCATTTCCAATTTGGTAAAGGGTGTTGCTTAAGTTTCTGGTGGAGGGGGCTTACATGATTCTTATCATCCCTTATTGGCTTTGCCAAATATGGTTTCTGCTTTTCCAGCAGCCAGCAGTGGAACCCTGGTTCCCACTGCCCCTCTATCACCACCTCCTGACTCAGGAGAGGGCCAGACTGGTCTATCCGGGGTGCGTGTCCCTTCTCTTTCATGCGTGGCACCTCAGGACTTAGCTGCTTCACAATTTGGAGTTTCCTCCAGAGTGGTACAGGCCCTGGTAGAGGTCAGAAATCCTTCTACGAGGATGTCATGTGTCATGGCATGGAAGCATTTCTCCATATGGGCCACCTTGAAGGGTTCTGACCCTTTATTCGCACCCATTCCTCAAATCTTGGGGTATCTCCTGTAACCCTTTTGGACTTGGGCCTGAGCTGCTCTTCCCTGAAGGTCCACCTGCCAGTTGTTTCTGCTTATCATACCTTGGCGGAAGGAAACAACTGTGATTTCAGGCTGGAGGTTTCCAACACCTTTCTGTCAGGTATCCTCCGTCTCATAACCCCAGTGCGCAGTCCTGCGGCACTGCGGGGCCTTAATTTTATTTTGCGAAGTCTTACTCTGCCTCCCATTTGAGTTGGATGGCTTTTGTGATATGCGCTACTTGTGGAACGTGCTATTTTTTAGTTGCCGTCACTTCTGCTTGGAGGATTTCCGAGCATCGGGCCCTGATGTGTAGGGAGCCTTACTTGGTTTTTCACAAAGACAGAGTGGCTCTGTGTATAAATCCTTGGTTTTTACCGAAGATGGTTTCCAAATTTACATTGAGCCAGTTGATTCAACCGCCAACTCCTATCCCGAACATATTAATCATGGGGAGGCTCTTCTACATGCTTTAGATGTTCACAGAATTCTGTTCTTACTGTAACAGAACCAAGTCTGTCCGACAATTGGACCAACTTTTTTGTTTCTTTCATGCCACAGAGAGAAGGCGCAGCAGTTTCCACACAGTGTTTTCCAAATGTTGGCAAACTGCATAGTTTTCTGTTACCAGAAGTATGGTAAAACTTTTCCCGGGGGAGGTTTAGTGGCATCCTACTGGAAGCACCACTGCCTCTATCGCTTGTTTCAGGAATATGTCGGCCACTCATGTTAGTGCCGCAGCCTCATGGAGTTCTGTTCACACTTTCACAAATCACTACAATCTGGACATTACCTCTAGGCACAGAACAGGATTTGGCCTAGCTGTTCTTCAGGATCTCCTGTCCTGAATTTTTCTGCCTTTCCTGCAGAATTTCCTTCCTCCCATATTTCAGTTTCTCCTGATTATCACTGTTTGGGTCTCTGTCCTCCAGGTGATTACCTACTGCAAGAGCCCTCTTGAAGTAAGTTAGTACAGTTACGTAAGAACTTACTGTAACAGTAGATCTTCAAGAGAGGCTCTTGCAGTAGCTAACCTCCCACCCCCCCCCTTCCCCGAACTTATTTGCTCCTCTCTGTCCATGAGTTTGTTTTGGGCTCCAGGAGCCTCTTTTTCTCCTTTCTCCTGTTGCACCTCCTTGGAGGTCTTTGGCAGGAGAACTGGAAGGCGGGCTTGGGGACCACCCACTATATAGGGTCACGCTGACATTCGTCATATGACGTCGGGGGGGGGGGGGAGGTCCTCCACCAGACACTGCTAGCTAAAGTTTCTGTGTGGTCCTGATGATAGGGGGTGTGCAGTCCTCAAGGTGATCACCTACCACAAGAGCCTCTCTTGAAGATCTACTCTTATGGTAAGTTCTTACGTAACTGTACTATACAAGCACTAGAATAGCAATAATGCATAGAATATAGTAAACGTGCAATTTACAGTAAGTATACAGTATCAGTAGGGGACAGCACAAAATAGCAATGTCCATAGAATACATATGCATCCTATAGTGTGTGACCACCCAGATTACAAATAACATCAAAATGCAGCATTAGTGGTCGTAATGGAGATAACACTCTGGATACAGAAGTTGATACCAGCCCATTTACAGAAGAAAAGATTCTGAAAGAACTCTTAAAACTGAAAGTGGACAAAGCAATGGGGCCTGATGGGATTCATCCCAGAATTCTAAAAGAACTAAGGATAGAACTAGTGACACCACTGACTACCCTCTTTAACAAATCATGGGAGGATGGGGTGGTACCTGAGGACTGGAGGAGGGCAGATGTGATTCCCCTTCACAAAAGTGGGAGCAGGACAGAAGCAGGAAACTACAGACCTGTTAGTTTAACCTCAGTGATGGAGAAAATGATGGAATCACTTCTGAAGGAAAGAATTGTCGAGTACCTAGAGGCCAGAGGAGCACAGGACCCAAGGCAGCATGGATTCACAGCAGGAAGGTCATGCCAGATGAATCTAATAGATTTCTTTGACTGGGTGACCAAAATAGTAGATCAGGCAGGGTCTGTGGATATGGCCTACCTAGACTTTAGCAAGGCATTTGACTCAGTCCCACACAAAAGATTAATATACAAGTTAGCCAGCCTGAGAGTGGGACCCAAGATGATAGCCTGGGTAAAGAATTGGCTGGAGAATAGGACACAGCAGGTAATAGTAAATGGAATCCACTCTGAAGAAAGGGGGGTTACTAATGGGGTGACACAGGGTTCAGTATTAGGACCGGTCCTCTTCAATGTCTTTATAAGCGACATTGCAGAGGGACTAGAAGGAAAAGTATGTCTCTTTGCAGATGACACAAAGATCTGCAACAGAGTTGATGCACAAGCGGGGTGGAAAGGATGAGAAGGGACTTGGCAAGGTTAGAGGAATGGTCAAATGTATGGCAGCTTAGATTTAATGCTAAGAAGTGCAAGGTAATGCACCTGGGAAACAAAAACCCAGGGGAATAGTACACTATGGGGGGTGAGATACTAACAACAACAAAATGGAAAGGGACCTGGGGGTAGTCATATCAGATGACCTAAATGTAAAAAGCAATGTGAGAGGGCAGTAAGGAGGGCTGGGGATACTGGGATGCATAGAGAGGCATCACCAGTAGAAACAGGAAGTTGTTATCCTCTGTACAGACAGTTGGTGAGACCCCATCTGAGTACTGTGTGCAGTTCTGGAGATCCAATCCGCAAGGACATAGACAAGATGGAAGCTGTCCAGAGGAGGCAACTAAAATAATGCAGGGTCTGCACCAGAAGACATATGAAGAGAGACTAAAGGAGCTAATATGTAGCCTCGAGGAAAGGAGGAGGAGGGACATGATAGAAACTTTAAGTCCCTCAAGGAATCAACAAAGTCCAAGAGAGGGTAGCATCTTTCTCAAAAAAAAAAGAGGTGCAAGAACAAGGGGCACAATTTGAAGATGGGGGGGGGGGGTGTGGCTCAGAGGTAATGTAAGGAAGTATTTTTTCACAGACAGGGTTGTGGATGCATGGAACGGCCTTCCGGAGGAGGTTGTGGAGTCAAAAACAGTGGTTGACTTCAAGCATGCATAGGACAGCCATAAGGCAATTCTAGGGGGTGGAGGTAGAAAGAAGTAGGCTGCTGGTTAAGTAAGATCTGCAACTTATCCATTAGGTAGGGAAATGGGCAGACTGGGTGGGCCAAGCGGTCCTTATCTGCCATCAAATTCTGTGTTTCTATGCTGAGCATTTGCAGTGGGAGGTCCCAGGAACATAAAGAGTTTTCTCAACAATATTCTGCCAGCATTTTTGTAGCTGTGAGCACTCTAGTGTCCTGCTTGACTCTTCAGATTCATTTTCTGAATCTCAACACCCCACCTGCTCTCCTAATGTAAAATGGGTTGAAAAGTAATAATATGACCATTTTTACTAGTTTGTTTCCCTCATTGTTGAGCTCAGCACTGACATCAGGTGAATCACCTGTTCTGGGGACGTGAATATGTTGTTCTGTCCACACATTCTGGCAGTATCCTTTCTTCTTTAAGATGTGCTGGAAAGTCTTCAAGCTGGGTCCTTCCACCCACCTGGGTGGTATATCCCTTGGCTCCGCCCCATGACACCAGATCTTCCTTTCCGCTGGAAGAAGCACGTTCCCTCCTTCGTGCTCCTGCAATGTAGGCCCTAGCACTTTTTGGATCCGTTTGGATTGCTTTCTAAATTTTGTTACCAGTAGGTGCAGTATTAGTCTTAGCTCCCGACCGCGATGGAGGACAAATCCTAGCCCAGATTTCACCGGTGCCAACGCGGGCAGAAGATGTCGTGGACTGACCCCCATGCCACATCTACTGCCTGGGCCATGAACACGATACCCAGGCCTGCGACATTTGTCAGTCGTTTCACTCGATGGTCCTCGAGGACCACCTCACCCACCTTAAGTTGGGCCACCCAAAAAACTGCATCTGACGGTCAAGTCTAAAGATACCCATTGGGTGGTTTTCACATCTGCGGGGTCCGCCGAGCAGCTGGAACAGCTTACAGCCTTTGAGGAGGAGGCAGCTCCAGCTGCCGCTCAGTCCTCCTTGGCATCTGCCTTCATTCCGCTCCACTTGAGCTCCACTTTTTCTGGCTCCTTCAAGGAACTGTGCCAGTCCCTCCTGACTAAGGGTCAGGGCCCTTCTGGTTCTCATAGCTCCTGCTCTCACAAAGACAAAAAGGAGTCGAAAAAAGAGAAGACTCACTGTCATTCTTGGGACCGGGAATGTTCTCAGTCTCAGGACTCCCAGGTTTTGACCACGGTCTAAACCACGGCCTTGGCCGCTGACTTCATAGAGATCCTGTCAGGCCAGTCAGTCAAGACACCAGCTGATGATGCGACTGAGATTTTTCTCAACCCTATTGAACGGATGTCATCCGAAGAGGCCAACAAGTCACTTTTCAGGACCTCAGTCTTGCCTGTGACCCTAGAAGGGGCTGCTCCATCCACTGAGCAGATCCTCCGGTCACTGACCCAGACCAGGAGGAGCCGCGGCATTCCCTGGCTCCCTCCGAGATCCCCTGTCAGTACCCCTGGCGGCAGAGGTCAAGGTCTTCTTCCAGTGGGTCGAGCAGTTCCCTCCATCATCGGTGCTCCCACTCTCGGCACCACAGGAAGTAGCGCCGCCTCTATTCCTCATCTTCGTCCTCCTCGGGTGAAGAGAGGCTTAAGTGCAAGTTGTGCCAACGGTATGAAGACCTCATGTGGCAACAGTTGGCCTTGGCCGGTCCGAAGCTGACTAAGGTTCCCACACCGGCCATCACTTATTTGTCGCCCGAGAGGCTGACACTGACTCCCCCTGTGGGGTTGGTCGAGTCCGTTCCTCCCCCAGCAGAACTGGTCCAGACTGCATTGGTTTGGCCGAAGCCGGTCTCTCCACTGATTGTGGTGGAGCCGCAGCCCAAGCAGCCATCAGCCTGCGTTCCAACCAAGGAGTCTCGGCCGGCCAAGGGACTTCCCCATCAGATGTCGGTCACTGTCACAACCGCCCGCCCGCAGAGGGTGAAAGGTGACTCGGGACTTCTGAGTCTAAAGATTTCTCACTGCACTCCTGTCCAGTTGACAAGGAGTCCATGGAGGATCTCTCGATGGAGGAAGGGCCCACTTCCTTCCTGGGCATCCTCCGCTTCATCTCCGAGTCCACAAGGATGAAGATGGAGCCCATACAGAAGTGGGCTAGCCATCCTCTTACAGAAATTTCTGGACGAAGGGGACTCTTTGTCGGAGGCTTTTCCAGTGGCAGAGGCCATTGTTGGTCTGGCCTTGGAGCTTTGGCAGTGCCCCACTTCTTGCCCAGAGCCTTCGGCCTAGATGGACCGCATGCATGCAGTGCTCATCGGTACCCATTTGTGTTTCACTAAGCACCCCTCGGCTGAGGGGCTGGTGGCAGTCTCCATGTTTCGGCACTCAGGCAATGTTGGGGACGTCAACAAGTGGCTGAGCAAAGAGTCCAAGAAACTGGACCATTCGGCGAAAAAAGTTTACGCTGCCTCCTCGCTCAGTCTCAGTCAGCCGAGCTCGGCCGTCTTGATGGCACACTTCTCCCATGCCCTTTTAGGCTCTCCAGATGAGGATATTCCTCACCTGCCTGCAGACCTCCAGACCATGGTTAAGCAGGTCTGAGATCAGGGCCGGGCTGTGGCCAAACAGCAACTGCAAATGGCTCTGGATCTGGGGGATTCCTTTGCCCGCTCAGTGGCAGCCGCAGTTGCCATGTGCTGTAGGGTTTGGCTATGGATCTCGACCTTCACGGCAGACACTCGGCACAAGCTGGCAGATGTTCCCTTCCTGGGCACTGACCTATTTGGGCCCGGTGTGGAGGATCACCTCCAGCATATCGAAAAGTCCAGTGCCAACTTGGACTCCATAACATCCACTCACAAGGATCCCAAGGGCTCCAGGCAGCAGAAGTGAAAGCTCCTGCGGCAAAACCAACCCAGCATCAGTCTGGCCAGTGGGTTCAGTCTTGATGACCCAGGCCCAAGTCAGTGGCCTCGGTGGTCCATAAGCCCAGAGGGAAGGGACCTGGTGGCTCCTTAACTGGGTCCTCCAAGCCTGCTCACTGATAGGTTGGGGTGCCCATCATGCCTCCCCTGCGTCGTCCTGTGGGGGGCCAGCTCTGCCAGTTCCTTTCCGCCTGGTCCGATGTTACTACAGACAGGTGGGATCTAGAAGTGGTCGCACAGGGTCTGCCCTCTGGAATTTGAGCAGTACCCTCCAAGCTGAGTCTACACCTCGTGGGAGGACTTGGCATCCATAGATAGTCTGCTCCTCAAGATGACATAGCCCAGCTCCTCTGCAAGGAGGTTGTGGTCAGAGTAGCGGATCCTCCGGAACACCCAGGATTTGTCTTCAGGTACTTACTGGCACTAAAGCGGATGGGGGGCTGGCACCCCATTCTAGATCTGCACGACCTGAACAAGTTTCTGAGGTCATGCACGTTCAGGATGGTAACTCTGTCCCAGATAATAACATCTCTAGAGCAAAACGTGGTTTTGCTCCCTGGATCTTCAGGATGCATTCTTTCATGTCCCAATCCATCCGTCCCACCAAAGGTTCCTCCGCTTTCGAGTCGAGGGAACCCTCTGTGAGTTCTGGGCCCTGCCATTCGACCTCTCCTCGGTCCCCAGGGTCTTCACCAAATGCATAGCAGTGGTAGCAGCTTAACTGAGGCACCGAGGGGTCTGGGTGTACCCCTACCTGGATGACTGGCTGATAGCAGGATCCTCCAGGCAGTAGGTGGAGTGGTCCAGGGACCTGGCCCTTCAGACCTGTGTCAGATTTGGCCTCCTGGACAGCGAGGCAAAGTCAAAACTGGTGCCTTCACAGGTGATCAGCTTCATCGGGGCAGAGCTCAGCTCTTGCTGTGCCAGAGCCCGTCTCCCGGCAGACAGGGCAGAGGCTCTTACCTCCTTTGCCTGATCATTTCAGGTTGGGCAACTGCGCCCTGCCTGGGACATCCCATGCCTTCTGGGTAACATAGTGGCCTGCACCAGCATGGTCAGATGGGCCCATTGGAATATGCACTGCCTGCAGTGGGAGCTGGCCAGCCAGTGGTCTCAGCGCAGAGTTGACTTCGACCAGCTGGTCAATGTGACTCAGAAGATGTGGGATGCCCTCTAGTGGTGGCTAGTCCCAGAACATCTGCAGGAAAGGATTCAGTTTGTCTGCCCCAAGCTGATGGTCATCCTGATGACCTACACCTCTCTTACTGGCTGGGGTGCCCATCTGTGGGAACACAGAATCCGTGGGCTGTGGACCCCCGAGGTGTCCCGATGCCACATCAACATGCTGGAGCTCCGAGCTGTTTGGATAGCGCTGACTGTGTTCGCGCCGTACATTCGGGGTCAAGTAATCCAAGTCCAGACAGACAAGATCACGACCATGTACTACTTCAACAAGCAGAGTGGGATGCATTCCCTGCCTTTGTGCAAGGAAGCTTTCCATGTATGGACCTTCGTGCGCAGCCTGGAGGCGGATCTCCTAGCCATCCATGTGGCATGAGCCTCCAGTCAGCTGGTAGATGCCCTCAGCTGGTTGGCAAAGTATCTCACGAGTGGTCTCTCCATCCGGAGGTAGTCTATAGCCTGTTCCCCCAGTGGGGCACCCTTCAGGTGGACCTGTTCGCCTCCAGGGAGATTGCAAAGCTGAGGCTGTTCTGTGCCCACCCCAGGGCTCACTGCAGGGGGATACCTTCTCACGGCCTTGGACCCAAGGCCTCTTCTATGCCTTCCCTTCACTTCCCTTGATCCACAAGGTGCTGCTCAAGGTCAGGAGGGACAAGGCACAGGTGATCCTGGTGGCTCCAGACTGCCCATGCCAGTTTTGGTACCCCGATCTCCTCAGCCTCAGCAACAGGCTCCTAAGGTATCTTACACTCTACCCGGACCTGCTCTCCATCGAGCAGGGGAAGATACTCCACCCGTACCTTCATTCCCTACACCTGACAGCCTGGTTCCTGAGCGGCTAGAGTTCCAGGCTTTGGGTCTCTCCGAAGATGTCCTCACCATGGTGGAGGCAACTAGAAAGGAATCAACCAGGAAATGCTATACCTTCAAATGGAAGAGAGTCTCCATTTGGTGTTAGGGCAAGGGACTGGACCCTCTGACCTGTCGGGTGGCCAGTATTTTGGATCATCTGTGATCCCTCTCCAAAGGGGGCCTTTGGTCGTCGGCCCTTAATGTGCATCTGGCAGCCATTTCTGCTTACTGGGTGCAGGCTGGTCAGTAGTCGGCGCAGGTAAAGGTGGTCTGACACTTTTTCAAAGGCTTAAATCACATTTCCCTCCATTGCGTGAACCACCACCACCATGGGACTTGCTGCTGGTTTTGGCAAATCTTATGGGCAAGCCATTCGAACCGATGCACAGGTGTGACATGTCTCACCTGTCGTAGAAGACAGCCTTCTTGGTGGTTATCACGTCAGCCAGGAGGATCAGTGAGCTCCAGGCACCTTTGATGGAGTCTCCTTACCTGATCTTCCACAAGGACAAGGTTGTCCTGTGCCCCAACCCAAAGTTCCTCCCAAAGGTTGTGTTGGAGTTTCACCTGAATCAAGTGATGACTCTTCTGGTGTTCTTCCCGAATCACACCTCAGAGGCCAAACACAGGCTCCATACTCTGGACCTAAGGCGAGCACTTGCTTATCACAAAAAGCACATTGCTGGAGTTCAGGGAGAGGTTCACCAGCTGTTTGTCACCCATGTTGAAGCCGCACCTAACTGGGAACCTCCCGGAGGGCTAAGGGCTCATTCCACCCATTATACCGCTGCATTGGTGGCTGTTTCTAGGGACATCCCTAGCCAGGAAATCTGCAGGGCTGCTAACTGGAAGTCAGCACACACCTTAATTTCCCATTACCACATTGACCTTGAGTCATGCCAGGATGCTACTTTTGGGGCCTCAGTTCTCCAATCTCTGTTCCCTAAATAAGGGGTGTGCGCCTTGCCTCCCTCCTCCCAGGGAACTGCTAAGAGTCTGCCAGAATGTGTGGCTAGAAAAACACATCCACATCCCTAGAAACACAGGTTACTCTCCTGTAACAGTAGATCTTCTACGGTATGGTCTCTTGCAGTAGGTCATTACTTCTGGGAGGTTCCAGCAGAGAGCGCTGTCTTACGGCAGCTTCTTTTAGCAGTCTTTCACCAGGACTGCCCACCCATGACTTCACTTCCTTGCTCTCTGTATAAATGTGTGCGCTCCTTGGTATCCTCTCTTCATTTTCCTGCCATCTTCAGCTCACACAGCAGCTAGCTCAATCTTCTGTGTAGCAGTCATCGACGAGACCTGAACAAAACTAATGTCTAAGAAAGCAAGCTTAATTTCATTCCTGTTCTTTGGCAGGAAGGTTTTCAAACTTGATGATAACCATTAATATTGTGTTAGGTGTCTGGGACCCACACACGACACCACTTACTGTGCTTATTGTAAAGAATTTAACCAAGCAACTTGACGACGGTTGCTGGAGATCAAAAACTTGTTGATGGAACAACAGGTTTCCCTATTGGATAAGACCCCGGGGGCTCGTTCCAAGGGCTCCCCAGCTTCAGGGTCTTGTTCTAGGCATAAAAGGGAGAAGGGGAAATCCTCCCCTTAATCCCTGCCACGACGCACATCGACGGTAACTTCTGCAGCCTGTCCACCATCGACGGAGCATTCATTTTTTTGCCTTCATTGTCTACGGATATGCATCTCTTGATGGAGCTTGCTCGGGCAATGAGATCAGTGCATTCAGCTGTTCCACCATCGACGGAGGCATCTTTCTCTTCGTCGATGACCACTGTATGTTATGCAGCCAAGCAAACGGCTGCTCCGTTGACAGGAGCCCCTTTCCCCATCGACATCTTTTCTCCCACAGAGTGCTCATTCTTCTCCTGCCTCATCATCGACGACAGGAGTTCTTAAAGGCAAACCAACATCTTTTGCCATGTTTAACACCCCTCCACCTTCTCAAGTACCTTCCTACATTGGTGTGGCTGATCTACAGAGAGACCCAGGGCTATATTTTTCCGATGCTCTTTCGGATACCTCCAACCACCCCATACCCTCTCTGACACCTATTATTTCAAATAGCGAGCCTCGGCCAGTGGATGTCCCACCGTCTCAAGTACCCAATATCAAACGCATTGTACACACAGTACTGCAATCCATAAGATATATAGCCAGTCTCCTGTCCAGACACTGGCTCATCTTTCTCAGTGTTCTCTCTCTCTCTCTCTCTCCTCCATCCAAGAAGCTCCGTACTGACCAGGATGTTCCACTTTGGTCTCCCCCCCCCATTTGGAGGGTTACCTGTCGGATGAACCCGACCTGGTGGGGGACCTCCCAGAGGATATTTATGAAGCGGAATTTCCGAATATAGAATTTCCAGACCTGGATTCTCCGTATTCCATGGTTTCCTCCCTGGATGAGGACCTGCCAGCCCCTCGGGCTGTTTCCCTTCCGGATAACTCCTCTTTCAATGATATGATGATACAGGTACAGAAAGTTATGGGGTAATCCACTATAGAGCAGGATAAACAGTGACAGGACATGGCAGACTACCTCGAGCTCCCCGAGGACCCTGGCCTGGTCATTCCTCCATTAATACCTACTTATCAAAACGCCATTTCTGATGCATGGTGTCGGCCTTTTGGCATAACGGCCGTTCCTCATAAGGCTGACTGGCTGTGCCAAGCCCCCTTGGACCATCCATATTTGTCCACTATTCATGCGGCGGACTCAGGTGTCATGGCGGCTGCTCATGACCACACTAAAAAGCTGAAACATGTGAGTTCTTTACCTCCAGATAAAGAATCCAGAAGACTTGATTACTGGGCAAGAAGGTCTTTGCCTATGGCACCATGAACATAAGAATCCTAAATTATATGGGCCACATGGTTAAATACCAGTGTACCCAGGGTGCCCCGGCCACGGACCTCCTTAACAAATTACCTCCTTCCCAGGAAAAGGAGCAATTACTACAAACCATGTCAACCATTACTTCCATTTCTTGCCACCTTCTCAGGTCGGGCTATGATGTGGTTGATACTTCTACGTGTCTATCTGCCACTGGCATCGCCTTGTGCCACTATGCCTGGCTTCAGGAATCTAGCCTGGCACCAGTTGTCCAGCACAAAGTAGTCAATGCACCTTTGTGTGGCAACAAGCTGTTTGGTCCTGGTACCCAGATCATTTTGGATGATCTCCAGGCCTCTGCTGTACCCTCTGAACGGTCATGGGTATGTACCATACACCACGGAACCAGTACTCCTACTACAGTAAGAGAGGTAACCATTACACGTCCTCTCACTGAGGTAATTTTCAGGGACACAGTCAAAATACAAGAAGCAATTCAACTGCCACGCATCCTTCCCATGCCCATCTCTCTGGGGGGGTTGGCAACTCCAGGACTCAATGACTTCCTAGGGCTTTCCCCTTACCTCCTCAGCCAGGCCTCGGAGGCGGTTGGGGGTCACTTTGCCCTTCATTTAGAGGCTTGTTAACAAATAACGACAGATGTATGGGTACTCCAGATTATTCACAGTGGCCATACACACTGGAACTAATTTCAGTACCACCTCCACTTCCTCCTTGGAAGCTTCAGTATCCTCAGGAACACCTTCCTCTACTCCAGGAGGAACTTAAACCGCCTTACTTACCAAACAGGCCATTGTTTCAGTTCCGTTGTCTCAGCAGCAGGGTTTCTACTCCTGTTTCTTTTCTGGTACCCAGGAAAACTGGAGACCTCAGACTAATACTGGATTTGAGAAACCTAAATCGGTACATCCAGTACAAACATTTTCGGATGGTTACCTTAACGTCCATCATGCCCCTCCTACAACAAGGAGATTGGATATGAAAGACGCATATCTTCATATCCCCATTCATCCAGCCCATCAGCAATCCCTACGATTACACCTGCTGGGCAACAATTACCAGTTTTGGGCTCTGCCCTTCAGTCTTTCTTCAGCCCCACGGGTTTTTACCAAATGCCTAGCCGTGGTTGCAGGGGCATTGAGAAAAAAAGGTCACTTTTTCTTCCCCTATTTGGACAATTGGCTAATAAAAGCAGACACCAAGGAACATCTGCTATCCTCCCTTTTGGAGACCCTTCGGTTGTTCCACGATCTTGGGATCTGGCCCAAGTCCAGTCCTCATCTGACCCAATCACTCCAGTATATAGGGGCTATACTGGACATGACTGTCACCAAGGTCTATCTACCTCCTGCTCGCCAGAATGCCCTGATCGGCCTGGCCTCACAGATTCACTCACAAAAGATGGTCACTGCCCAGTTCACATT
Source organism: Neoceratodus forsteri (assembly GCA_016271365.2). NCBI lineage: Eukaryota > Metazoa > Chordata > Ceratodontiformes > Ceratodontidae > Neoceratodus > Neoceratodus forsteri. The sequence goes on from CM057454.1 coordinate 513,026,962, forward strand.
GCGCCTCCTCGGACACATGACCGCATCCATTCAAACTGTGGAGTTCGCACACCTTCGGATACGTCCAATCCAATGGGTTGTACAAGAGCAGTGGACCAGAAAACAGGGCAGTTCAAAGACCCCATCGGTGTGACTACAGTCCTCAAGTCTGCGCTTACATGGTGGACACTCTGCTCCAATCTCTGCCAGGGCATGCCCTTCTTTGCCTCCCCTTCTCAACAGGTCCTGACAACAGATGCCTCTCTAGAAGGATAGGGTGCCCATCTCGGACCGTGGCAGACTCCGGGCACGTGGCCTCCGAGTCATAATCGCTACCATATCAATCTTTTGGAAATGAAGACGGTCCTTCTGGCGCTGCAAGCCTTCAGTCCTCGTCTGACCCCAGGTCCTCGTCTGACACCTACTGGTTCAGTGAGACAACATGACAGTAGTCTGTTACCTCAACAAACAAGGTGGGACACACTCTCACTCCCTTTGCAGGGCAGCAATCCAGCTGTGGCACGAAGTGATCAAAAAACAACTGACGCTCACAGCCATTCATCTCCTGGGCCGTCACAACCAGTTAGCGGACCTCTTGAGTTGCCAGTCCTCAGCTCACGAGTGGACGTTGCTCGACTCAGTCCTGCAAAATCTCTTTCATCTCCGGGGCAAGCCTCAGCTAGATCTGCTTGCCTCCCCAGACAACCACAGGCTCCCAAATACTTGTCCATTATCCCAAACAAAAAGGGAAAAATCTATAGATGCCCTGTCCCAACCATGGACAGGACACTTCTTGTATGCCTTCCCCTCCAATCCCTCTCCTTCCCTGCACATTAATGAAATTATAGCTCCCATGTGGCCTCGACAAGCATGGTTCCCACTTCTGCAACAGTTGTCGATTGTGGAACCTGTTCCGTTGCCATTCAGGCCGGACCTCTTGACACAATGCCAAGGCTCTCTTCTGCATCCCAGTCTGAAGACCCTACATCTTTATGTCTGACTCCTGAAAACGTCTTTATAAACAGACTACAAGTCTCTTCTCAGGTGGCTGATATTCTGCTTGCCGCTCGGAAGCAGGCTACCAGGGATACTTACAATTCTAAATGGAAACGTTTCTCCATTTGGTCCACTTCTCAATCATTGGACCCTTACTCTTACCCTCTTATGAAGGTCTTGGACTACTTGTCCTCAGAGGGCCTTAGCTATTCTTCTATAAATGTCCACTTGGCCGCCATCTCTGCCTTCCACGAACCATTGGATGGCCGACTTTTGTATCAACACTATCTAGCCAAAATGTTTTGCTTTTGTTTTTTTTTCCCCACCTGACTACCCTCTCTTTCCATGTCTTCAGACCCTGATCAATCCCCTGAGAGCACCCCACAGAGTCTGCCACTAGAGTGTCAGGCTATCTCCATCTCTCCCCCCTTCCTGACTCCTGTCTTAGGAGTACCTGCACACAGCGGGGTCTGCCTGTGGGAGGGTGATCAGAGGTGTGGATTGGTCATCATCTAGGACCGAGAGATTTTTTTTCCATTTTTCTCCCTGTCCCTCCCATAACCCCTCCTCCCCTGAGGACGTCGGCACGCAGGACTGACATCCAGACAGATGACATGCAGACGCACGCCGTCATCAAATGCCCACAACGTCCTCCTCTCCCCTGACTCTGGAGAGCTGTCTGTGCCCCAATGCCCATGCTTCCACAGGCACAGGAGCGTCAGGTGTCTGAAGGCACCCTAGGATCCCACCCCAGGAGGAGGAGGGCATCCATTGGGATGCTCGATCCCCTTCCGACCCCCGGCAGCCCGAGTCCGTTCCCGAACCCGGGTCACCAGCGTGGTGCAAGGTGTGGCATCCAGCGTCTCAACCCTCAGCGCCACCGGGCCGGCTAGCCAAGATGTTTTTGAAAGGCATATTACATCTGAAGCCTCCTATTCAGCGTCCCATTCCTCCATGGGATCTAAATTTCATGATTGAAATATTAACAGTGGACTCCTTTGAACCAGCTGCCACTTGTGCCCTGCGTTTCCTTTCCTGGAAAATGCTATACCTCGTGGCCATCACTTCCACTCGATGAATTTCCGAGCTTCATGCCCTTATGTGCAGAGAACCTTATCTTATATTTCATAGGGACAGAGTTGTGCTTCGCACTAACCCTTCCTTTCTGTATAAGATGGTTTCAGAACAAACCTTTAATCAGTCCTTGGAGTTACCAGACTTTTACCCTGAGTTCTCCAATCTGGGTGAACATATTTTGCATACGATGGCTATTCATCGCATCCTGCGTTACTATACTGATCGGACGAAGTCCTTTCGCAAAACCTCACAACTGTTTGTCACCTTTGCCCCAGGTCGTGAGGGCCTTCCGGTTGCAAAATGCACCTTCTCTTGCTGGCTAGCCCATTGCATTACATTTTGTTACAAAAAATACAACAAACCCTTACTGGGCCATGTCCAAGCCCATTCCACTAGGGCAGTAGTGGCCACAGTGGCTTGTTTTAAGGGTACCTCCATTACTGATATTTGCAATGCGGTCACCTAGTCTACCATCCATACCTTTACCAGGCATTACAATCTGGATGTTGCCTCACGACGCAGAATGGCCTTCAGCCACGCCGTCCTACAGGGCATCTTGTCATAATTGTCCTCCCTCATGAACATAACTGCTGAGAACTCTCCCAGAAGTAATGACCTACTGCAAGAGACCATTCTGTAGAAGATAGTGCAGTTACATAAGAACTTGCCGTAACAGTAGATCTTCAAGGAATGTCTATTGCAGTAGGTCCAACCTTGCCCTCTGCCCCCCTGCTTTTCCTAACAGGGAAATCCCAATCTAAGGACTTAGGGTTAGGACTCACTGGTACCTTGGTCTCCCTTGGTCCTTGCCTTTGCGAGCTGAATCCAGGAGGGAACAGAGGATACCAGGGACCGCCCACATTTATACAGAGAGCAAGGAAGTGATGTCATGGGTGGGCGGTCCCTGGTGAAAGACTGCTAGAGGAAGCTGCAGTGTGCCAGTGCCCTCTGCTGGAACCTCCCAGATGTAATGACCTACTGCAAGAGACATTCCTCAAAGATCTACTGTTACGGTAAGTTCTTACGTAACTGCACTTTCTATGAGTGGTATATGTTGTTCATCCACACAGACCCACCCGACCTCCCCTGGCTTCGGTACACATCCTCTGCTTCCAGCGGGTATGATCTGGCATCATGGGGCAGAGCCGAGGGATATACCACCCAGGTGGGTGGGAGGAGCCAGCTTGAAGACTTTCCGGCACATCTTAAAGGGGAAAGGACACTGCCAGAATGTGTGAATGAACAACATATACCACTCCTAGAACTACTCTTACAGGTGAGTAACTCGTGTATCCCTGCCATATCTCCACTTGAGAGCTGGTGCTACCCCAGCCTGCCCAATAAAGAACTTAATGTTTAGCAATCCCCTATAAAGGAAAAAAAGAAAATAAGGACATAATGCCATAATCTAATCATTATCCCCATCCTCTTCCAAGCCTCTTGGGAGTCCCCCTCCTCCTTATAAATATCTTAAACCAACTGGAAAATGTGGGAAATGCTACTTTTGAGCCGCTTTACGGCATCCAGGTTGTCAGGTTTGGAACCAGCTCTTAAAGATGGGACTACATATGCCTGTACAAGGCAAAAAAGGTGCAAGATTGAAAAAAAAAAAAAATGTCCATCTATTTTGCAAGTCACTTAGAGCCAAGTCCCTCTATATAACCAGCCAAGGGGACTATTATGAACAAATACTCCCCAGTTATAAAGTGTGAACAAGTACATCACATATCTTGAACCTGAACCAGCTTAAATAAGCAAAAAAGTTCCATATAATAGATGTCCTGCAGAAAGAGGTTCCTGTTCCAGATCGACATCCTCCTCATTATAAAACTAATGTGGATGCTTTTGTGCTGATCCAAAGCCCACCATACGGTATGTACGAATAACGAGCTCCTTTATCATTTCTAATCACCATACCTTTAGCTAGGCATAATAGCCAATATGTGCAACCCGACAAAGACGTATACATAAACATCTTTCTTATTAATAAACAAATATGAACTCCAAAGCATGTTTGGGTGTTGAGATTTCCCACTAGACTGGTATATACAGAAAAGAAAATTAAACAGAACACTGGTAAAAAATTACATCTGAAGACTAAACCAGTCTCATATCATCAAATATAAACAGTGGAAACATAAACAACCATTATTTTTAAACACAACAATAATAGACAATTGCCCACAAGTTCAAACCAACAAAACTGTACTGTCGAGGATTCACGTACACTTCCATTAAGCACGAGGGAGGGGTGTGGGAAGCATGGGCAACTATAGGCCAGGGCATAACAAAGTGTATTACAAAAGTTCCCACCTCAGGTGTTTGCCCGTGTGGAGAGATGTTCCTGAATGTTCTGGTAATGAAGTACATGTCCCAAGGGGGTACAAGCATACCAGAAACCAATGTAATAACATAATTATGTACAACTCCAGGTTCGAAGTACACTAAAAGGGAAAAATATCACAATATGTGTCTTCATTGATAAGGTCCAAAGCAAGATTCAGATTTAGAAGGAATAAGAGGTTCTTTCCTCCGTGCCAACAGGTATATTCGAGATTATCTTGGATCAGCCTAATGGTATGACTTTCATGCTTAGGTGATCTTGAATAAATCAGGGGGGGTCCAGGTAGCTCAAAGTTTAGCTTGGTCTGCAAAAAAAGGAATTGTTTTATGTTCCCCCTTCACAATAAACTGCTGTTTAGCCAGGTGCAACAGTTTAAACTTGATATTGGCAGGGAAAAGTTTAGAAGTAAAGTAACGACATACTGCTCTCTTTTGGCAAATTTGTGGGAGGAGATTCTGAGATGCACAGATTAGTCTGCCTTCCCATAGCACTTGTTGAATGCCCCTGTCTTTGTTGAGGATGTGCTGTGTATCTAAATAGTTTAACAATCTGAAAATCAGGGGTCCGGTCCTAAGGGCTCTGTGAGCGCTCTCTGACATATTGTGGACCATTGGGAGAGGGGGCAACTAATTTCTTGCAAAGACAGTGGGTGAGTAAAATAACATCTTTGCCTTCGCTCTGCTCAGGAAGGCCTGATCTTCTTCAGGAGTATCTCAGTCATCAGGTGATGCCGTTGAACCTTCACTGGTGGTGAAGAGGAATCCACACAGAATTTTTCAGCTGCACAATTGGGGCCTCCCACCCCATTGACATCTGCTGACTTCAGCAACCCTATATAGGCATGGGCAGCTCTTCTCCCTCCTTGGTTCTTTCCTGCCATTGAATTGCAAGCACAGACTCCGTGGAGGCTTCATCACAGTGTTCGCGCCATTTTTGGCCTACAGACACTTTGTTCCTCAACTCCTTACCTAAATCTCTTTTTAGAGATTTTTCCTTTTTATGTCGAGGGTTAATCCTCCTTCTTCTCTCTTCCGTCACTGCGGAAAGAAGATTGCCTCTGCAGACAAACTTTGTTTGTGTCTGCTGTCTTGGGCCTGACCACGACGTCTCTGACTGTGAGCTCTGCCAGAAGTTTAATCGAACTACCCTCAGGCGACGCAAGAAGGCTCTGAAAATGTTCATGGAACAACCAGTAGCCAGCTCTGAGCATGGGTCCTCCGGGGCCCCGGCCACTTATTCGCCCACCGGATCTTCGAGCTCCGAGGTTTCCTAGACCCGAAACAAGTCCTTGGTGAAAAGTAATAAAAAAAAGACTGGGATCGCAACCACTCCCCCCTGGTGGCAGTCCTGTTCCCTGTCGGCCTCTCCTCCGGGGGGCTCTTTAGCGGCTGCAGCTGCTACAATGAAGAGACCAGCTGTCCAGGTCTCTCTTCCTAGCAGACCCATACCAACAGCTCCTCCACCCGACTCGCAGAGTGCTCAGCCATCAACCTATGGTTCGTTGGTCCCACCACCATCAGTGGGCACGTTGTCGACGGCGGCTCCATCGAGGCCTGCCCCTTCTTCTCCCAGGGCTGCAGGCTCCCAGGATGGAGGGTCATCGGCTCCTGTACCGTCAATCCCCCCTCCGTCGAAGTCCACTATGGACCTGAATGAGGTACTTATCAAGTTTTTTTTTTTTTTTAATTTTCGTGCCCTACCTTGCCACCGTACATCTGCCTGGTCATGGACCCCTCTGACCTCCACCGCCACTTAGCCGCGTCTCCCCCAGCCCTTCTGGCTTACCCCCAGGACAGGGTTGCTGCACCCCACCCCCCAGTAAGCACTGCAACACAAGTATTAGGACTGGGGGAGCCAGCCCTAGAGGCTAATTCAAGGTGGAGGGGCAGGCCTCATGGATGCGGCAGGCAGAGCTGTTTTTCTCCCGTATACGGGGCAGGGACTTGCAATGATGGCCAGCATCTGCCCCGCCCAATACGTGCTGGCATCCGTGCTGCGGTACACCCGGCCTCCGGCAGGTGTCCGTAGTGCACCTGACACACTACCCGCCCTCTCCCCAGGAGAAGGAGAGCAGTCGCAGGACGCTTGATCCTTCTCCCCCTTTCCGGTTCTCGGTCCATTCCCGAACCCGGGTTGTCGGTGCCGCAGGTCAGCACCTTGCCCCTGCACCAGTGGGCCTGCCATGTACTCATCACATTCACTAATGTACTCTTTCAGCAGATGGGTGCCTTCAATAGGCTGTCTTTGTCAGCATGTGACGAGGTTGAATAAGGCCCTGCCCCATTTGTTATGCAGAATTTAAACACGAGGGTCTGTTCTGTCCTCTCCTTTTCTGTCTTTTGGCTGTCTGGTTGCGCAACGAAATTTTCTTGTGAGACCAAGGAGCTGATCATGCCAATGGTTTCGCAATTCTCCGCATCTCGCTATCTCTCTGCCTTCACTTTCTCTTCTGTCTTTTCTTCTCCCTTGCATATCTGCAGTATAACAAAATATGTGTGAATCTCTGTGGAAAACTGTATGTGAAACTGGAATCCTTTTGTTTAAAACTGTAAATAGTTATTCTGTTGAAATGATTAGAAAAAGTTATTTGGAACCCAAGGGGTTAATCTGAGATGCAGCTTTTAAGCCCTTTGCAGAGTTGCCAACAAGAGGTCAGTTCTGGATCACCATGTACTGTTTTGCTGCCTCTGCAAGGAAAGAAATTGACAAGAACATTCTGTGAGAAGCAGACTCTCTTAACGAGTTCCCAGACAAAGACATAAAAAGAGCAGCAGTGCTTTAGGTAGAGAGACAAGGAGAGTGAGAGACTGAAACTTGGAATTAAGAGATACCCTCAGAAGAAAGACTTAGTTTTCTTTGTTTATACTGACTTTGTAATTAGTTATACTGAATAATGTTTTATTTTTTATTTTGCTATTATTGAGAAAAAGAAAATGCTATTTGCGAATTTTGAAACTGCTCTTTGTTTTCCTGTGCTTCCTGATCTGTGCTTCGATGACACGACATGGCATCGTCGACGACAGCTTTGTCGTTGACACCTGTCCATCGACCCCAGGAGACTCCCTGCAGGCAGCCGCTGGTGCTTTCAACACCAAACCCAGACGAGGTCGAGGAGGAGTATCACCCAGATCTCATCCTCCCTGACGATATAGAGGATGAGGAGGAAGAGGAAGAAATCCTTATCATAGATAAGTCCACTGCTTCCTTGGTCAATGAACTCTGTCAAGCATACTCCAAAGCCTCTTCCTGAGGATGCCACCTTTTTCAATGCGATGAAGCAATTGTCTGTCACAATGGGCTTCCAGACTGAGGAATAGGATGTCACCAGGAAAGACCAGGTGGACTTCCTGGAGGTTCCTGAATCTCCCCCTAAGATCATTCCTCCTATGCTTCCAGCACTGAAGAATGCCACTGTGGCATTCTGGCACAGAAAAGACATGGTGCCAGCTATGCCACGCAGGGCAGACAAACTTTATAGTGCCCTTCAGTGTCCTCTTTATTTTGCTGCCCAGGCCAAAACTGACTCTGTGGTCTTCAAGGCAGCCTAAGCACCTTAGTTCCGTTCCCTCAGACAAGGAGTCCCACAAAATTGACCTCTGGGGCAGAAGGCTTTATGTCTCCTCTACTTTAGGCCTGAGGATTGTAAATTATCTGTCACGCATGGTTAAATTCCAGAATGCCAACTGGAGAAAGGACAAAGTTCTAGGGACGTGGATATGTTGTTCAATCCACACTGTCTAACAGGTTCCTTGCCGCTTTAAGATGGGCCGGAAAGTCTTCAAGCTGGCTCCTGCCACCCACCTGAGTGGTAAAACCCTTGTCTCCGTCCCATGACGTCAGATCTTCCTTATTGCTTGGAAGCTCAGGTTCCCTCCTTAGCGCTCTTACGTCTTTAAGCCTGGATCCTAAACCTTTGGTTTTACCAAAAATCATCTTAAAATTTTCGAGACTTAAGTCGTCTTCTTCCTTCGCGTCTGCGATGGATTCGAAATCTACTCCCGGCTTCCGTCAGTGGCCTTGCGGGCAGAAGAGGTCTCGGACCGACCCGCCTGCCTCGTGCGTCTACTGCCTGGGTCTTGCCCACGATCAGCAGGCTTGCGATCTTTGCAAGTCTTTTTCAGCTTTGGTTCTTGAAGACCATGCCGCCCAACTACAACTGGGGTGCCCCGAAAAACGGTTTCCGCCAGTGAAGTCGAAGGAGCCCCATTGGGCAGTGTCCGTGGCTGCGGGCTCTGCGGAGCAGTTGGAGCAGTTAATCGCCCTTGAGGAGGAGGTGGCCCAGGCCGCGTCTTCATCTCCCTCGGTGTCGGCGTTTGTCCCGCTTTACTTGGGTTCCTCCTGTACTGCTTCCTTTAAGGAGCTTTGTTAGTCCCTGTCCACCAAGGGAGAGGGGCCCCCAGGAACTCATTTCAGTCGGTCAAAGAAAAAGGAACAAAAAGGTAAGTCCCACCGTTGATGTTCGTGGGAGCGGGAGAGATCTCGCTCCAAGGAGCGTCTCTTATCGACTTCGGTCAAGGTTGCCGCTAAGGTCGCTGGCTTTTCGGTGTCCCCGTCAGGTCAGCCGTCCGAGACACCCCATCAATGCGGTTGAGATTTTCTCAACCCATTGAATGAGTTATCAACTGGAGAAGCCGATAACCCTCTTTCACGGTACCCCTGGTGAATTAACGGGACTTGCCTCGGTCTCGAGCCGAAGTCCCCGGTCAAGGACCCTGAACCGGGGCATGAGCAGGTTTCCCCGGCCCCCTCTTCTACCCACCGTCGGCAACCCCGATGGTCCTGGTCCTCATCCGTGTCGGGTAAGTCCCGCCGACATCGGCGGTCTCGGTCCTGACATCATGGTAAGCTGTGCCACCGCTCTTCCTCATCATCCTCTTCGGAGAATAGGCTCCGGTGCAAGTTGCATCAGCACTATGAGGATATGATGTGGCAGCAGCTCTTACTGGCCGGCAACAAGCCGACTCCATCACCTTCCCCGGCAATTAAGTGGCTGTCGCCGGAACAGCCGAAGCAACCTCTCGCCATCTGCTCCGTGGTCGAGGAGCTGACTCCGGCACCAATTGCTCAGCTGAAACCCATTGTGGTGGAACCACCACCCCACAACCAAAGACTGGGCCCCGACCAAGGATTCTCGGTCAGGTCAGGGCTTACCCCACAGGTTGTCGGTCACCCTCACCCCCGATTGGCCTCGGCGAGTGGAGGGTGACTCAGGCGCTCGGCAGCTGTTCGCAGACTCCTCGGAGTCTAACGACTCCTCTCTGTATTCCAGGTCCCTCGACCTGGAATCCTCCAGGGCTCTGTCAGCGGATGAGAACCCATCCTCATTCCTGGGTATTCGTCGGCTCATCTCAGAGTCTACTGGGATGCAGCTCGAACCTGTGCAGAAACGGGCCAGATATCCCCTCACGGAGATTTTGGACTGAGGGGATTCCCCCTGGAGGCCTTTCCTGTGGCCGAGGCCATTGTTGGTCCGGCCTTGGAGTTGTGGCAGCGGCCTGCATCCTGTCCTGCGCCTTCATCCAGGATGGTCTGCAAGTATGCCGTCCTGACCAGTTCCCTCTCTGGTTTTTTGGAGCACCCCTCAGCTGAAGGGCTGGTAATCGATGGCGTTTTCCGGCACTCCAGAAATGCCAGGGACATAGAGAAGCCCCCGGACAAGGAGTCCAAAAAGCTGGACTACTCCGGGCACAAAGTTTATGCTGCCTCCTCCCTAGGTCTTCGACAGGCTAGCTCGTCTCTACTGATGGCAAACTTTTCACATGCTCTTTTGGGCTCCCTGGCTGAGGTGCTTCTTCATCTCCTGGCTGACCTTCAAACGACGGTCATGTAGGTGCAGGATCTGGGAAGGGCGGTGGCCAAGCAACAGCTCCAGACTGCTTTGGACATCGGAGACTCTTGTGCCCGGTCAGTAGCGGCCACAGTAGCCATGCGCCTCAGAGCTTGGCTGTGGATCTCCACCTTCTCGACAGATACCCAGCGCAAGATAGCAGACCTGCCCTTCTTTGGCACCAACTTGTTCGGGCCCAGGGTGGAGGGCCATCTCCAGAGGATTGAGAAGTCCAGTGCCACCTTAGACTCTGTCACGTCTGCCCAGAAGGACAAAGGCTGCCAGCAACAGTGTAAGCCCTTTCGCCCTTCCGTCCCTGCGGCACGCCCGGCCCAGTAGCACCAACAGCAGGGCCAGCAGGCTCACACTTGGCGCCCCAAGGTCAAGCCTGCTGCTTCCTCCAACAGGAAGCCTGGAGGGAAAGGTCCAGGCAGCTCCTTGGCCGGTGCTTACTCCAAGCCTGCCCAGTGATAGGTTGAGGAGTGCCTCCTCCAACCTCGTTACTCCTCCCCTGGGTCCCCCCATGGGGGATGGCTCAGCCACTTTCTTTCTGCCTGGTCCACTATCACCACAGACCCATTGGGTGGTGGAAGTGGTCAGCAGGGGTCTGCCTCTGGAGTTCGAGCAGACCCCTCCCTAACGAGCCATCGCCCCTCGGGGGGGCGGGGGCTACCGGTTCCGCAGCCTCTCTGTCGGCTTGTCGAGCCAACATAGCTCTGTTCCTCCAAAAGGAGGTGATCAGCAAGGTGGCGGATCCCCCTCCAAGCTCAGGGTTTGTGTCCAAGTACTTCCTGGTCTCAAAATGGATGGGGCTGGCGCCCCATTCACAATCTGCACGACCTGAACAAGTTCATAAGGCCGCGCACCTTCAGGATGGTCACTCTGGCTCAGATCATACCATCCTTGGAACTAGGCGTGTGGTTTTGCTCTCTGGATCTCCAGGATATGTTCTTTCATGCCCCAATCCGTCCGTCACATCGGCGATTCCTCCACTTCAGAGCAGAGGAATCCCTCTGCGAGTTCCGGACAGTGCCCTTTGGTCTTTCTCCAGCTCCTGTGGTCTTCACCAAATGCATGGCAGTGGTGACAGCATTTCTGCAGCACTGAGGGGTCCAGGTGTACCCTTACCTGGGTGACTCGTTGATAGCAGCCCCCTCCAAGTTGGAGGTGGAGCGGTCCAGAGATCTGGCCCTCCAGGTCTGCTCTCAAATTGGTCTCCTGATCAACGAGGCTAAATCAGAACTTGTGCCATCATAGGTGATTCACTTCATCGGGGCAGAGCTCTGCTTTCTTCGAGCCAGAGCCTGGCTCTTGGTGGACAGAGCTGAGGTCCTTTCCTCCTTTGCTCAGTCGTTTCAGGTTGGGCAATTGTGCCTTGCCCGGGACTTTCTGCGCCTTCTGGGTCTCGTGGCGACTTGCACTACCGTGGTCCATTGGGCCCGCTGGCATATGCGTCCCCTGCATTGGGGGCTGGCCCACCAGTGGTCTTAGTGCTCCGGTCCTTTGGACCAGCCAGTAACCATGACCCAGAAAATGTGGGACAGCCTGTAGTGGTGGCTTGTCCCCGCTCATCTGCAGGAGGGTATCCCATTTGTCTGCCCCAAGACGACGGTCATACTTATGACCAGCGCTTCTTTGATGGGTTGGAGTGCCCATCTGGGGGAGCTCCAGGCCCACGGCCTCTGGTCCCCTCAGGATTCTCGATGCCACATCAACCTGCTGGAGCTTCGAGCAGTATGGCTAGCCCTCACCGCCTTCACTCAGTTTGTACAGGGTCAGGTGGTTCAGGTCCAGACAGGCAATACTACAACCATGTACTGTCTCAACCATCAGGATGGGATGCACTCCTTGCCACTGAGCAAGGAAGCTCTCCGCATTTGGTCTCTCGTGATGAGCCTGGAGGCGGATCTCCTTGCCATCCACGTGGCAGGAGCCTCAAACAGTCTGGCCAGTGCCCTGAGCCAGATAGGCGCTGCATCTCACGAGTGGTCTCTCCTGCCGGATGTAGTTCAAGACCTGTTCTCCCATTGGGGCACCCCTCAGGTGGACCTGTTCACCTCCAAGGAGAACGCAAAGCTGAGGCTGTTTTCATGCCCCATCCCCCAGCAGGGCTCACTGTAGGGGGATGCCTTCTCAAGGCCGTGGACCCCGGGCCTCTTCTATGCCTTCCCTTCATTTCCCTTGATTCACAAGGTGCTTCTCAAGGTGAAGAGGGACGAGGTGCAGGTGATTCTGGTAGCCCCAGACTGACCTCACCAGTTCTGGTACCCAGATCTCCTCAGTCTCAACTCCAGGCTCCTGAGGCGGCTTCCAGCCCGCCCAGACCTGATTTCAGTCAACAAGGGGAAAGTGCTTCATCCAGGCCTTCAATCCCTGCACCCGACTGCCTGGTTTCTGAGCAGCTAGAGTTCCAGGCCTTGTGTCTTTCCGACGAGGTCCTCAACGTTGTTGAGGCGTCCCGTAAGGAGTCAACCAGAAAATGTTATGCCTTTAAATGGAGGAGATACTTCATTTGGTGTCAGGACAAGGGGTTGGACCCCCTCTTCCTGTCCGTTGGCTAGCATTTTGGACTACCTGTCATCCCTTTTCTAGCTAGGGCTTCGGTCGATGACCATTAAGGTGCACCTGGCAGCCATCTCTGCTTACTGGGCGTGGGCCGGCAAGCAGTCTGTGCAGGAGAAGGTGGTCTGATGTTTTTTCAAAGGCCTCGATCACATATCCCCTTCGGTGCGAGAACCTCCACCTCCATGGGATCTACTGCTGGTATTGGCCAAGCTCCTGGGCAAGCCATTCGAACCAATGCACAGGTGCGATATCTCCCACCTGTTGTGGAAGACCGCCTTCTTGGTGGCTATCACATCAGCCAGAAGGATGGGAGAGCTCCAGGTGCTTTCTATTGAGTCTCCTTATCTAATCTTCCACAGGGACAAGGTTGTCCTTCGCCCCCACCCGAAATTCCTTCCGAAGGTGGTGTCGGAATTTCACCTTAACCAGGTGTTGACTCTGCCGGTGTTCTACCCCAGTCACACCTCGGAGGCCAAATATAGGCTCCACACTCTGGACCCTAGAAGATTGCTCGCTTATTATAAGGAGCGCACAGCTGAAGTTCGGAAAGATGTTCGCCAGCTGTTTGTCACCTCTGCTGAAGCCTGGCAGACCTGCATCCAAGCGGACGATTAGCAGGTGGGTCACCTGCTGCATATATCTCTGCTGTAGGTTGGCGGGCATGGAGCCACCCAAAGGGATAAGAGCTCATTCAACCCGCCATACCGCTGCTTCGGTGGCTGTTTCTAGGGACGTCCCTATCCAGGAAATCTGCAGGGCTGCTACCTGGAAGTCAGTGCACACACCTTTATTTTCCATTACCACACTGACCTAGAGCCACACCGGGATGCTGGTTTTGGGACCTTGGTTCTCCATTACTTATTCCCCCAGTAAGTATCAGGGGTGTGCGCCTTGCCTCCCTCCTCCCGGAGAACTGCTAGGAGTCTGCCAGACAGTGTGGACTGAACAACATATCCACATCCCTAGAAATGGGAGGCAGTATAGTGCAGTGGTTTAAGGCTCCTGAGCTGCAGATCTGGAGACCTGGGTTTGAATCCCACAGCCCCCACTTGCATACTGTGTGATCCTGAGCAAGTCACTTAACTTCCCTGTGCTCCCAGGTGGCACCTGTAAACAAGCTTTCAGCTTAGTGAGTATCACCTGGTAAAATAAAGGCAAAAAAAAATACAGGTTACTCACCTGTAACAGGAGTTCTAGGAGTGGTATATGTTGTTCATCCACATGCCCCACCCGAGCTCCCCGGCTTCGACACGCAACCTGGCTTCCAGCGGGCTAGATCTGGTTCATGGGGAGGAGCCAGCTTAAAGACTTTCTGGCCCATCTTAAAGTGGCAAGGAGCCTGCCAGACAGTGTGGATAAACAACATATACCACTCCTAGTACTCCTGTTACAGGTGAGTAACCTGTATTTTCTGCTCAGGCCCTTCCTGATGGCTCCCAGAAGCAGGGACTGCTTAAGTGTCTCAACTGCTGAGAATGTTAGTAAACATCTCCTCAGGGCACTGTATGATATGTCCAATACAGTAGCCAAGGCAGATGCCACTGTCATATGCCTTCGTATGCACTCCTGGCTTAGGGTCTTTGGATTTGCAGCTGCTGTGCAGAACAAGGTGCGTAACGCTCCTTTCAGTTGTACCAAGCTCTTCGGCCGTGATGTTCAGTACCTCATAAATAACCTGCAGGCCTCGGGAACGGCCATTAAATCCATCCGTTCTCTCTACCACACTCAGCCATGAGGTAGAGGACATTCTACTTTTTGTAGACAGGCCAACAGGCTAGGTTCGGCTCCCCATACCCAGGGTAAACGTCGATCCCAGGCTCCCTTGCCTGCCACTTTCAATACTGGAACAGCAGCCAAGCGTCACAGAAATGGCTGACCAGCCTCTGCAGCTGGTTCCACCTCAGCTTGACTCCTTGCCAGACCCCTCCCCTCCTTTGGTCCAGACCCAGGAGGTGGCAGTCGTAGGTCGGTTCTCCCTCCATCTGAATCAGTGGAGAACATAAGTTCAAATGCATGGATCCTGTAGATCAAAGAGAAGGGTCACACCGTGGAGCTCATTCAGCGGCCTCCAGATACACCTCCTCCACCCTCCAACTGTCCTCCAGCTTACTTGTCTGTTCTCCAGGAGAATGTACAGTCTCTTCTGCTCAAGCAGACAATTGAATTAGTACCAAGGTGACAGAAATCGGGTTTAATTCCAGGTTTTTCCAGGTCCCCAAAAAGACTGGAGATCTGAGGCCCATTCTGGGTCTAAAGGAACGCTGTCTCTTTTTGTAGTACAAAAAGTTCCGATGGTAACTTTGCAAGGTCTACTGCCCCAACCCCCTGGGGACTTGCTCTGTTCACTGGACATGCAGGGTGCTTACCTGCACATCTCAGTCTTTCCTCCTCACAGGAGGTTTCTTCATTTTGCCTTTCTGGGCAAGCATTTCCAGTTCAAAGTGCTGCCTTTTGGTTTATCCTCTGCGCCACATGTCTTCACCAAGTGCTTAGCAGTGGTCGCAGCAGCTCTCATAAGAGAGGGACTGTATGTCTTCCCTTACCTGGACAGTTGACTTCTCAAGGCCCCATCCAGAGAGCAGCTCTTGCTGACTTAAGTGCACTGTCCAGCTCTTCCACTCTCTGGGCATCACTGTCAACCTGCCCAAATTGGTTCTGGTACAATCCCAAAGACAGCACAGTTCACAAGGTACTGCAGTGGTGGATGGACCCCTTGAATCTTCTTGAAGGGATTCCCTTCCAGATTCTTTCCTGCATCAGATTCTAACCTCGGATGCTTCGGGTCTAGGTTGGGGAGCACACCTGGGTCCCTTTCAAACGTATCAGTGTCCTGGAGATGAGAGTGGTGCTTTTTGCCATGCAGTCATTTCAGGAGCATCTTGCTCCAGGCCAGGTGCTGGTGCAGTCAGACAATCTGAGTACCATTTATTACATCAACAAGCAGGGTGGAAACATTTACTACACCCCTGCAAAGCTATGTTCCAGGGGTTTGAGGCAGACAGATCTATGTTTTCGCTGCGAGACAGAAGTAGGTGATTTGTTGCACATTATGTGGACCTGTTGTAAAATTTCATCCCTGTGGAGTGAGATTAGACAAAATATGGACCCCATGTTGGACTACTCAGGATATATGACCCCAGATGTTTGTGTGGTAGGGGATTATTCGAAGGTTAGCGGAATCATACCGAAATTTCATCTTTCTTTAATGGGATCAGTAGTAAAGGCATATATAGTCAAACATTGGAAAGATGATCAGATTTATTCCTATAATCAATGGGTGAAGGACTTGTTGGAGGTCTTGGCTATGATTAAAAAATACTTAATCTCGGAGGGTAGACAGGAGATTTATGACAAAAGATGGGCATTACTAGAGTTAGTATACTCCCAGCAAAATTTAGGCCCTAGCACACGGATCTGTCTGTCTGGTTTGAGTTAGCAAAGAAACATTGTTTAGAATTTAAATGACGTTATAGGTAGGGGACGAGAACTTTTTTTTCCTTAATTTTGATGTTCCTCTTGAGTTTTAGGTAATCTCAGTTCATATCTTTTTCAGGTTCGTAAGCTTGGTAGGTCTAGGATGATTTTATATAATGATGGCCACCTGGGTAGTTGGGGTTAAGTTAAGAAATTACTCTCTCTTTCCTTAGGGGACATGCTGGACGGCCACCCGAAGGGACTGTGGTAATTGGATTTCTGGGAGCTGAAATGTTTGCTTGAATGTTAGGGACTAGATGAGTTGATTAAAGAAACCTTAATATAATGGTGATAGGTTAAAATTACTTGTTATGGTGCAGTTTAAAAGGGGGTGGCATTCCAGTATGATTGTAAATAGGGGTTGTACATAGTTCACACGACCAGTTTGGGGTTGTGTTCTCGGTACGTCCGGGTTTGTGTTTTGTTTGTACACTTATTGTGTGTGTCTAAATTCAATTAAAGATTTATTGAGCAAAAAAAAAAAAAACAAGCAGGGTGGGACTCACTCATACCTCCTTTGCAAGGAGGCCATGAAAGTCTGGTACTGGGCACTGGAGCACAGTCTTACTCTCTCTCTGCGGTCTGCATGTCGGGCATCCTAAACACCCTGGCGGACAGTCTCAGCAGGACTCAGTCCAGCATGCATGAATGGGGGCTTCTCTCATCCGTAGCAGAAGATCTGTTCGACAGATGATGTTGTCCAGAGTTGGCCCTTTTGCATCCCCACTTGACTTAAAACTGCCCAATTTCTGCTTGCTAGATCCAGGACCTGGAGTTTTCTAGTGAGATGCATTGTCCCTTTCTTGGAGTGGGAGATTTCTGTTTGCATTCCCTTTGTTTCCTCTAATACAGAGGGTACTGATCAAGCTGCAAATGGAGGGGATCAGCATGATAATGGTAGCCCCATTCTGGCCTCGCCAGGTATGGTTCCCTCTGCGTCAGCAGATTCCTCTGCCACTTTGCAGGAAGCTGCTGGCCCCCTGGATCGGGGGACCCAAGTCCATCCCAATCTCGGGTCCCTCCATCTGCATGCTTGGCTGCTGAGGACATAGCCAGTGCCAGATTTGGGGTCTCTAACAGGGTGGCGGATGTCCTGGTGGTCGCCCTCAAGCCTTCCACCCATGCCACTTACGCCGTGAAGTGGAAGTGGTTTGCCATCTGGGCTGCCAAACATTCCTTAGACCCTTTCATCTGCCTGGTGAATCATATCTTGGACTACCTGATTTCTTTGTAGAACTCAGGCCTCCAGTATTCCTCCCTCAAGGTTCACCTTTTGGCTATTTCTGCCTTTCATGAGCCCGTGGATAACCGCTTCATTGCTCAGCTGGATGTCTTCCGTACTTTTCTTAGGGGCATCCAGCATCTAAAACCCCCATTCTGTTTCCCTGTCCCAGCCTGGGACTTGAATTTTATTTTGGAGAAGTTTGCCCTGTTTGCTTTTGAACCTGTTGCGAATTGCAGTTTGTGCTTTTTCTCTTGGAAAGCACTATTTTTAGTTGCAATTACTTCTGCTCAAAGAATTTCAGAGCTTCGGGCCCTGTGGTGCGAGGAGCCTTATTTGATTTTTCACAAAGACGGTATCTTTGTGCATAAATCCCAAGTTTTTGTCCAAGGTGGTTTCCGAGTTCACACTGAATCAGTCTGTCCACCTTCCTGTTTATTTTTCTGAGCATGCTAATCCAAGGGAAGCACTGCTCCATATGTTAGATGTGTGCAGAACCTTGAAGTATTACCTGCTTAGGACTAAAGAGTCTAGAAAGTCAGAGCAGTTATTTGTTTCTTTTGCCCCATGTAGAAAGGGCACTTCATTTTCTAAGTAACGTTTATCCAAATGGTTAGCAAATTGTATTGTGTTCTGCTACAGTAAGTACGGCAAAGAATTGCCTGGTACTGTCAAAGCTCACTCCACCAGAGGCATGGCTAGCTTGGTGGCTTGTTTCAAAGGGGTCTTGGCTGCTGATATTTGTGTGGCTGCCACCTGGAGTACAGTCCACATTTTCACCAAGCATTACTGTCTGGACAGTGCCTCAAGGGCCCTCACAAGTTTTGGCAGGGCTGTGTTACAAGGACTCCTGTCTTAAGTTTATGGAGATCCACCTCCCAGACTGTCTGTTCACACTTGTCACTGCTTGGTACTCATTCTTCAGTGTTACCTGATGACTGAGATACACCCAAAGAAGATAGAACAGTTAAGTAAGAACTTACCGTAACAGTAGATTTTCGAAGGCATCTCAGTCATCAGGTATGATTTCCCTCCCGCCATCCCCCTTCTTGGGGCTTCTGTCTAGGACCTGGCTGTCTGTCGTATCCTATCTTTGTTTTAGAGCTGGGTCCCTCTGTCTGTCCCCTGTTACCCAGGGCGTGAGCCTTGCTCCCTTCGTCTTCGTAGGGAAACAACTAAGAAGGGAGCAGGGCCGCCCACAGGGTTGCTGACGTCAGTGGACATCGATGCCGTGGGTGGCCCCAGTTATACTGCTGAAAATCTCCTGTGTGGATTCCCCTGTACCAATGGTGAAGATTCCTGCAGTGTTACCTGATGTCGGAGATCCCCTTGAAGATCTACTGATCTTACTTCGACATACAGCTCGGCAGGACCCCATGGAACACTTCTAGCTAGCTATACCCAGCAGGGGACCGGCCGTGACATCAGATGGCATTATAAAAGGGGCGGTCCCCCAGCGTACCCGAGTTCTTTTCTTGCTGTCGACTCACATGCGTCGGCTCTACGGATGCCTTCAGCCTACAAATGATGCCAGAACTTTGCCTTTTCAAGATATCTTCAAAAATATCCTTGCATGTCTTCATCCCCAACTCCTTCAACCGAAGGACACCCCTCGAAGTGCGCTTGCGGCAAGCAAATCCCCTTTAAGGACAGGCAGTGCTTAGGCCCAGACCATGATACCAAGGCCTGCACCATCTGACAACAGTTTAATAGTCGTATGAGGATCTGCCGCCAGAAGGCCCTTCAAAATTTCCTTCTTGAGGAAAAACTTAAACAAATGGAGAGAGTTCTGTCCTCCCGAGGGGAATCATCCATAGGTTGGGGAAACATAAGGAGAAGAGACAGGACAGGGATAGGGAGAGATCCCCCAGTAGCATCTCGGACTCCCAGGCCAGCTCCGGATCCAACCACTCGGACAGGTCCCCTTCCCGGGCCAAGTCCTAGTCCCCACCGGTCAAGGTTCGGACCTCGGGTGGGACAGGTACCTCCGTCTCTTTGCAATCTTTTAAAATTCAACCCAAGGGCAGCTGACTGTCTGGTTCAGCTGCACAGTCTGAGGCTTCAGACCGGCACAAACAGCCGTCCAAGTCAGCTGCCAAAGCAGGCCCCGACTCCCAGGTCTGGCATCAGGGCACTGACTTCAGATCGGTCTCCCAACCTCCGAAGGGCTCGGAAGCTCCTTCTAGATGTACCACGGAGCTGACATCCCTGAAGCAGATGTCAGATAGCAAGCGGCCGTCAGACCTGATGACTGCCAAACGTCCGAAAGATCTGACGCCACCCCCACCTACGCACCAGATACTGGACACCAGGGCACGTCGGAGGAAGAAGTACCAGATGGTTCACAACCAGCCAACAACGACCAGACATCGGGGGCAAAATGGAGAACCCAGGGTTACCCCAAGACCCGGCTACAGGTCAGACACCCCCGGCACTGGTGGCCGATCCCAGGGATGGAAAGACACCGACGCCGGGGCTGTCATCCATTTAAATATAAAAGAGGTAAGGAGCTATTCACCTTCTGGTGGGGCACCATCAGGAAGGATGTTGTCCCCCCAAACCCCCACAGGAGGTTCCCCCTCCTAGGGCACTGTCTCCCGAGCTGCGCCCTAAGGAGACTACACCACCACCCAGGGGTAGGTCTCATGACAAGAAACCTGGGAACCAAAAGCGGCAGCACTCCAGGACCCCTTCACGGTCTCCTAGTGTACATGGGTGCAAGAGGCCCAGGAGAAGATCCCGCTTTTCTTCTGGTGCAGACTCCCACCCAGAATCTTCAGAATCGTCCAGGTCCCCCTCACCATTCAGTATCCTGTCACCCAACCCCAATTGACCTGCCCAGGTCACCACCAGATGACTCCTCATTCATGGACATAATGAGGCACATTCAGGGAAAACATGGGGTGGGATACTCAGGGGTTGGGCCCTGAAAGGCAACACCCGGCTAGGTACGTCCAGCAGAAGGACCTGAAGCCTCTGGTGGTTCCACCATTGGAGAACACCTTCCAGGATGCCACTAAGGTGGCCTGGAAGCGGCCTTACTCCACACTGGTGGTTCCTGTAAAGGCAGATCGCCTCTACAGGGCCCGGTCGGATGACCCATACTTGGGCAAGCAACCAGTGGCAGACTCCCTTGTGATAACAGCAACGCATGATAGATCCCAGCGCCTGCAACCATCAGACCAGGAATCAAAGCAATTAGACTCCATGGGAAGGCGCATGTATGCGGCTGCTACATGCTCCATACGATCCCTGAATTACCTTACCCACATGGTGCCATTCCAAAATGCACTATAGGATCAAGGACAGGACCTCCTTAAGGATTTTCCGGACGGAGACAAGGTGGAGGAATTGCTGAACCTCCTTAAAACAGGCTCAGATGTTGGGACGCAGGTCCTCAGGGCAGCTTACGACTTTGCAGATTCTGCAGCCCGAGGTGCTACAACAGGTGTTTGCCTCCAGAGGCACTCTTGGTTGAGGGTCTCCGGCTTTACGCCAGACGTTCAAAAGGGTATTTTGGACGTTCCTTACAATGGCACTGTTGTCTTTGGAGAAGAGTCTGAAAAGGTCATCACCAGACTACAAGACGCTGGGAAGACCATCAGAACAGTACAGGCTATGTAAACACAAAAGCCCGGCCCCTTTCGGAAGAGCCAAAATCGTTTTCGTGGCCAACAGGGCAGACAGCCACCCCATTCAGGCCAGCAACCCAGGGACAATTTCGGCCGTAAAAATTGGCCGAGATTTTCTGGAGGCCAAGGTTTGCGCAATCAGAAAGCCAACCAGCCTGCCGAACAAAACACCACCACCACAGCATGACTCATTCCAGACCCCTGCCCCACCTTTGGATCAAAGGGAAGAAATGGTTAGGGGTCACTTTGTTTCCACCTTCCAGGGTGGCAGAGGATAACCTTCAACTGGTGGGTCCTGCAACTCATCAGTCGAGGACACTGTATCGAGTTCCTTGACCGCCCACCGACAAGGCCTCCTTTGCGCTCCCGTTATTTGGGGCAACACGCCTTGATCATCCAGCAGGAGATCTCTGCACTCCCAGAGAGGGACGCCATAGAGATTGTCCGTGGAACGAGAGAGAAAGGGGATACTACTCCCACTTCTTCCTGGTTCCGAAGAAAACAGGGGACCTTCGCCCGATTCTGGATCTCAGAGATCTCAACACCTCGGTGGCGTACAAGCGCTTCCGTATGGTCACCCTTCTGGGCCTCATCCCCATGCTCAGCCAAGGTGCATGGCTAGCGTCACTGGATATGCAGGACGCGTACCTCCATCTCCCCATCACATGACATCATCTTCCTGCTTCTTATATGAGTGTGGGCGGCCCCTGCTATCCTCAGTTCATTTTCCTGCCGTCTTCAGCTCGCACAGCAGCTAGTTCAACTTCTGTGTAGCAGACATCGATGAGAATTGGATTCCAAAAATGAATGTCTAAAGATTCTTCAACCAAACAAGCTTTATTTCATTCCTGCTGTTGTGGTAAGAAGATGTACTGCTTTGCCAACCACACAGCTTGTGTAAGGTGTCTGGGACCCACACACAACACCAATTCCTGCAACTCCTGTCAGGAGTTTAACAGAGCAACGTGTCGACAACGGTTGCTTGAAATTCAGCATCTTTTAATGGAGCAGAACATGTCTCTATTAGAGAACCAGGAGGCTCGTACCAAGGGCTCCCCCAGCTCTGGTTCTCATTCTCAGCAGAAGAAGAGAGAGGGAAAAACCCTCCTCTCACTTCCTGCCGCGTCGCCTGTCGACGGCCAGTGTTTAATTGGCCTCCAGCGATGGAGCATCTTCCTCCTGCTTCCTCGTCCCATTAGGGCTCGCCTCTACGTCGACAGCACTTTCAGTGCTTTAAATGCTGTGCAGGCTTTGTCTGCTCTGTCGGCAGGAGTTTATACCCTTTCGTCGACAACGCTATCTAGCGTCTTAAATAACAGCCAAATACACGACTGCATGGTCGACGAGGGCTCCTCTCCAGCCAACAGCATCAGACATATTCAGTGAACATAATTCTTTGGGCTCATCGATGAGATCCCATGTTCCTCAAGGCAAACCAGTGGCATTTGCCTTACAGAATGCCCTTCCACCCTCACAGGTGGCATCTTACAGGGGTCAATCGGATAGAGACCATGACCCTGGTTCATACTTTCCAGGGGCAAGACCTGCTTACACTGCCTATCCCATTCCCACCATCACCCCCATTGTCTCTCACTCTACCCCACTACTTACCCCCAACCCTTCTTCTCAAGAACAGGACATCACCAAGGTAGTGAAGCACATCTTGCATACCATGTACTACTTCCAGCCCTCTGACCCAGGGGAGCTAGAGGATCCTTTCTGGTCTCAATCTCCTCCACCTAAACGATTCCATGGTGACAGGGATATACTACCACCCTGGTCTCCTCCTCCTAATATGGAAGACTATTTGTCAAAGAACCTGAACTACCAGTGGATCCCCCCAGTGATATTGATGAAGAAGAGCTCCAAAATTTGGATTTTCCGAACCCGCAGTCCCCCTACTTGGACATCTCTTCCCTAGATGAGGACCTGCCTATGCCGGTTGCCACCTCTTCTCCAGATGACCCGACCTTTAGTGAGATAATGGATCAAATACAAAAGGTCATGGGATTATCTACCACAGAACATGACAAACAACGCAAGGATATGGCAGAATATCTTGAGCTGCCAGAGGAGCCGGCCTTAGTGGTCCCCCCACTGATTCCGACTTACCAGAATGCCATGCTGGCTGCCTAGCATCAGCCGTCGGCTGTTACAGCTGTACCCCAAAAAGCAGATCGCTCATATCAGGTTCCCCTGGATCACCCCTTTGTGTCCACCATCCCAGAAGCGGATTCAGTGGTCATTACTGCTGCTCATGATTGTACTAAGAAACCCAAACACATAAGTTCCTTACCACCTGATAAGGAATCCCAAAGGACTGACTACCTGGGGCAAAAGGTTTTTGCCTCAGGCACCATGAATATTCGAATTCTGAACTATATGGGACACATGGTTGAATATCAACATACCCTTGGGGCTTCGGCCATCAAAATTATCAGTAAGCTTCCTCCTTCCCAGGAGAAGGACAAGTTATTGGCAACAGTGTCAACAAGCAGTTCTTTCTACCATCACCTACTCAGGTCGGGATACGATGCCATAGATACCTCAGCCCGACTCTCAGCTACTGGAGTCTCTCTGCGTCGCCATGCTTGGCTTCACTTTTCAGGTTTTGCTCCTGATATTCGACATAAAGTAGCTAACGCACCCTTTAATGGGTCCAAACTGTTTGGACCAGGTACTCAGACACTACTGGACAATCTGCAGGCATCAGGCAGAACCCTCTGTATGGTGCACAGCATGTACCATACTCTGCAGCCAACCTACCGTACATAATATTCCTCCTATTCTAAAAGAGGCAAAAAATATAAGGCCTCTAGCAGAGGTGATGTTCAAGGTCATGCCCAAGCCACAAGAGGCAATGCCTCTGCCATCCATGGCTCCCATGCCTGTCCCTCGGAAGGGGTCAGGCAACCCAGTGACCTGTCAGGGCTTTTCCCTCGCCTCCTCGACCAGGCCTCAGAGGCTGTAGGGGGTCATTTTGCCCTCCATCTGGAGACCTGAAAAACTATCACTTTGGACAAATGAGTACTTCAGATCATTCAGGAGGGACACAATCTGGAGTTTACCTCCACCCCACCCCTCCCCCCCTGAATGATTCCATATCCTCCAGATCATGTACCTATCCTTCAAGAGGAATTGAAGGCCTTGTTGGCCAGACAGGCCGTTTTACCAGAACCCATTCCGGAACATCAAACAGGATTTTATTCCCACTTCTTTCTGGTACCCAAATGAACCGGAGACCTCGGACCAATACTAGACCTGAGATACCTGAATCGATACATTCAGTTCAAACATTTTTGCTTGATAACTCTAACCACAATCATGCCTATCCTAAAACAAGGAGACTGGTTGTGTGCCCTGGATACGAAGGATGCTTACTTACATAGCCCCATTCATCCAGCCCATCACAAATTTCTGCACTTCCACCTTTTGGGTTAAAACTGCCAGTTTTGGGCACTCCCTTTCGGCCTCTCATCGGCCCAAGAGTGTTCACCAAATGTCTAGCACTAGTGGCAGCAGCCTTACAAGAAAAAGGACACTTTGTCTTTCCATACCTAGACAATTGGCTAATCAAAGCAGACTCCAAAGAAGCTCTGCTTGCCTCCCGTGTCACTGCTTTGAGCATGTTCAGTGATCTAGGGGTAACAGTCATCTGGCAGAAGTCCAGTCCAAACCCCACACAGTCTCTCCAGTACATCGCAGCTGTTCTAGACACAGTCACAGCAGGAGCTTACCTTCCAGCTACTCGTCAGGACACTCATACCTCTGGCTTCACGAATACAGACTAAGAAAATAGTCATGGCCAGAAAAATGATGAGCCTTCTTGGTCACATGTCCGCCGCCATCTCAACGATAGCATTCACCCGTCTTCACATGAGACCTCTCCAGTGGACCCTCCAGAATCAATGGTCTCAAAGAACTGGACAGTTTGACAACAGAATCAGGGTCACTCCTTCTCTGAAGTCATCCCTGACATGGTGGACAATCAAAACCAGTTTGAGTCAAGGAATGTCTTTCCGCTCCCTCCCTCCCTCCCAGCCATGCAGACGTTAACCACAGATGCTTTCCTGGACAGATGGGGTGCGCACTTAGGTCCTTATCAGACTCAAGGTGGCGGTCAGTGGACTGCATCTTCCTATCACTCTCACATCAGTCTCCTCGAGATGAAAGCAGTCTATCTAGCCCTTCAGGCATTCCAGCCCTACCTCAAGCCAGGACCATTGCTGAATCAGTCAGACAATACTGCAGTGGTGTTTTACCTCAGCAAGCAATGGGGCATGAAATTGCACAATCTCTGCATGGAGACTCTTGCAGTCTGACAGGACGCCATCAGACAACAACTGACGCTAATGACTGTCCACCTACCGGGACAGTGCAATCAGTTAGCAGACTGGCTAAGTTGCTGTTTATCTGCTCACGAATGGACACATCACGTAGAAGTACTCAAATAAATCTTCAACCTATGGGGAACTCCACAGCGGGATCCGTTTGCCTCACCAGTCAATCACCAGCTCCCCAGTTACTTTTCCATTATCCTGAGCAACAAGGGACAATCTATAGATGCCCTGTCCCAGCCTTGGACAGAACTCTACTTATATACCTTCTCCCCCCATCTCTTCTTTGCAACTAACTCTATTGAAACTACAAATGGAGCCGGCCACCATGATTCTCATAGCACCAGTGTAGCCTCATCAGCCATGGTACCCTCTACTCCAACAAGTGTCAGTAAGGGAACCCATTCAGTTGTCAGTCAGATCAGTCCTCCAGACTCAGTGTCAGGGATCCCTCCTGCACCCCAGCCTGAACACCCTTCATCTTCACACTTGACTTCTGAGGACGCATGCATAAATAGACTCCAAGTGTCCTCTCCTATTGCCAACATTCTCCTGGCTTCTCGTAAACCAGCAACCAGAGAAACATATAATTCCAAATGGAAACGCTTTTATTTATTTTTTTGACTGTGTATGTATGTACCTTACTTGCCTACCTCCTCCAATCTCTCAGACATCCTCTATTGTAGGGCCCCCATTCCCACTGAGATCTGCCTCTAAAGCACACATGGGTTCACACTGTCTTACCCCCGGTATACCCCCCAGGTAGGGATGAGGAGGGACGCCCCCATGCTCACCTCCCCAAACCAAAAGACTTTGTGTTGTGGAAATCGGCGCAATGGAGTCGGTCCGATGAGCCCGGAGACCTCTCAGTGAGGCATCGTCACCTAGGAGGAGCCGAGGTGTTTTTCCATGTTCTTTCCCCAGACGTCGACGTGCAATGAGGGCCTATGAGCTAGAAGGCACGCTGAGACGTGCCTTCCGCTCCACCCCTCTGCCAACATCTTACCGAATGCCCTTTCTGCTTCTCCACCTACCGCACCTTCCACCTGGGCTCCCCCAGATGGCGGTATTGCAGCGGGAGCCTGCAGTTGACCCCCCCCCCCGGAGAAGGAGAGCGGCCGCTGGGTGCTCTATCCTTCTCCCCAGCCGAACCCCAGTGGCCTGTGCTCATTCCCGAACCCGGGTCGCCAGCGTGCTGCGAGGTAAGGCATCTAGCGCCTCAGCCCTCAGTGCTGCCGGGCCAGCTAATGGAAATGCTTTTCAATATGGTCTGCCTCTCGCTCACTGGACCCTTACTCTTTCCAGTGATGAAAGTTTTAAACTTCCTGGCCTCATTATCAGAGTCAGGCTTAACTTACTCCTCCATCAAAGTCTACCTGGCTACCATCTCAGCATTTCATGAACCTTTAGATGGTAAACTACTGTATCAACATCATTTAGCCAATAAGTTTTTGAGAGGAATGATACATATTAAGCCTTTTGTCAGAAGACCCACTCCTCCGTGAGATCTCAATTTCATTATAGAAAAATTGATCCTTGAACTTTTCAAGCCAGCAGCCACCTGTGACCTCAGTTTCCTTTCATGGAAAATGTTGTTTCTAGTGGCTATCACTTCAGCTTGCCGTATTTCCAAGCTTCATGCCCTCTTGCAGAGAACTCTACTTAATTTTCCACAAGGACAAGGGCAGTCCTTTGTACCAGCCCATCCTTCCTTCCTAAAGTAGTCTCCGAACATACTCTAAATCAGTCCTTGGAGCTTCCGGTCTACTACCCTGAATACTCCAATCATGGTGAACATCTCTTACATGCCTTAGATGTCCATCGTATACTACGCTATTGCACTAATCGTACCCAGTTGATTAGAAAACCTTCTCAATTATTCATCACCTTTGCCATTAGCAGAGAAGGGCTTCCTGTTGCTAAATGAACACTTTCTTCATGGTTGGCGAATTGTATTACCTTTTGTTACAAAAGTTAAAACAAGAATTTACCTGGATCTGTCCAAGCCAATTCCACTAGAGCTATGGTCACTACTGCAGCTTGCTTTAAAGGAGCCTCCATTTCAGATATCTGCAATGCAGCTACCTGGTCCACAGTCCATACCTTCACAAGGCATTACAACCTGGATAGTGCCTGACAACTTAGGGCAGCCTTCGGCCATGCAGTCCTACAAGGTCTCCTATCATAATTGTCCTCCCATATGGACATAACTGCTGGGGATTCTCTCAGAAGTAATTACCCACTGCAAGAGCCCATTCCGTGGAAGATAGTATAGTTATGTAAAATCTTACCGTAACAGTAGATCTTCGAGGAATGTCTCTTGCAGCAGGTTCGATACCACCCTCCGTCCCCCTTCTTCTCTAAAAGAGCAAATTCTGGTCCAGTGACTTAGGGTTGGGACTCCTTGGTACCTCGGCTTCTCCTCGGTCCTTGCTTTGTAAGCTGAATCCAGCGGGGGAACTGAGGATACCATGGACCCCCCCACACTTATATAGGAAGCAGGAAGATGATGTCATATGTGGGCGGTCCCTGGTGCGAAACTGCTAGAAGAGCTGCAGTGTCACAGCGCCCTCTGCTGGAAACTCTCAGAAGTAATTACCTACTTTAAGAGACATTCCTCGAAGCTCTATTGTTACGGTAAGATTTTACGTAACTGTATTTTCTAGGAGTGGTATGTAGTTCACATCCGCATTACCCACGTGGCCTCCCCTAGTGAGTAACACACAGACCCCTACTTCCATTGTGCAAGATCTGATGTCATGGGGTGGAGCTAGAAGATATACTGCCCAGTGGTAGGAGGAGCTTAGCTTAAAGACATTCCAACAAACTGGCACTTCCAGTGGAACTGCCAGTGTTTGGATGTGAACTATAGTCCACTCCAAGAACCGTGGTTACAAGAAGTACAGTTACAGGTGAGTATTCTATTCTTTTTGATGTTTGAGACGTCTTACGGGATCTAGCTTTCTGCAGTGCATAATCAGCATTGTGTGTGTACTGGGGAAATATTCAATAAAAATGAATGTGGTGTCTGCGTTTTGATATTACCACATCAATAAGGTGCACTGTGTTTTGATTTCAGTTTTTAAAAATCGGGACCATGTTGAGAGGTCATAAGCACAGAATTAAATTTGGTACAGAAGACTATCAGCCTTCCCCCCATTAGTTTGAAAGGCCAAAATAGGCATATGGGGGTTATCAATATCGCTTAAAAAGTGCATAACTGATACCAGTAACATTCATATTTTTCTTACTAGAAGACACCGTTGGCATCGTACACGCTCAGCCTGCTGTGGAGGATGTTGTACTTGTACTGGAAGAACAGGACAGTGTGGAGCAAAGAGCAGTCTGTACTGAGCAGTCTGCCTCTTTTCTTGGGCCTTACAATGCTGCTTCTGAAAGCTTACGAAGTGAAGATGGAGCTGTTGCTGAAGAGCAGACTCTGCAGTTAGGAGAGGAAGAAAAAGATGATGCACACCCAAGCAGGTTAATAGTATTAATCATCCTGTTAAATCTTCTAGATGATCTTGCCTTTGTTATTGTATTTCTTTTCCATTTTCTCGCTTCCTGAGCACATCTGGACAGGTCAAAATAAGAGAATATAAGGCCAGACTAGACTGATTGACATCATTGACCCCAAGTACATGGGCGTAACTTATAGACAGTGGTGGAAATTTGTGTGTGTGTGTGGGGGCAACTCAGTTCCAGAAGTGAAATCAAAAGTCTATCTCAATTTCCAGGAATAAACATGGGAAGGACTGCTCCTGTGTTAAATGCATCTGCCTAAGGCATAAAACTGAGTAAAGTGTAAAACAGAAATATATAGTAAAGTGTCTCCAAACACCTATCAGATATGTTTAATCCTACATCAAAGGTAATGGATTCCCCCATTAAACTTTTTCCATTTCTAAAACTACTCAAAGACCATCTGTCACTCTCAATTCTGTCAACAAGCAGCTGGACTAGAGAAATAAGCTAGTTTAGGATTTCCTTTCTGAAATTCCAACACATTTCTGTTATTTTACAGTGCTTTTCCAGCCAAAGCCAGGGAAAGCAAGAAGAATGTAGGGTGGTTGGGGGGGGGGGGGGAGCTGAATTGTGTGCAACAAGATTAGCTAGATTACATTTAATTAAAATACATTGTAGCACTAGTAGTATAGTAATAGTTCAGGCAAAGGTAGGCGACTGCCCAAATAAATTGCCTGTTGGTTATCACCGGCTTTACACAGCTTCTGAATATAGGTATCTATCCCATTTTTAAATATGTATATATTGCTACTGCTGATTACTATACATTGATGACTGCAGATTAGCATAGAACCTTTTAAAATAAGATGAAGCTGAAACAAAAATTGAAATTAGAAATTGTAGAAGGAACTCCGAAGTAATTTGTTGTTTTCAGTTTTTTTTCATAGAGTTTTTTCTGCACTGATGACAGGGAGCAGCTGTTCGGCCCTGTTCCACCTCTTCCAGCCTGCTGCCCTGCGACCTACCTGGTCAGAGAGTCCTCCCATGACTTTGGGCCCCATGGCTGGACCAGAAGAGGGAGGGCTGTCCCCTCCACCTCCCCAGTGCAAATATCTAGGCTTAACTAGGCAGCCTGCTTAGCCGTGTGGGTCAAAGGCAAGTGGCAGTTCTTCATTAAGCCCCTGCCACCACTCTTCTATTTTCTTTGTTGTCCTGGTGCTGCGGCAACATGGAGGACACGTGTGTGGAGGCGAGCATACATTCTGGAACCATGGCCCCTTCCACCCACCTTGACCTAAGTCTGCCTCCCAAGCATCAGCGCTACCACCAGTCTTCCACCTGGTGGCAGCCAAGAGCCAGGACAACACACCATTCTGATCCGGGAGAGGAGAGCTGCCAGGTGGCCACTCGATCCTGGTCCTCGAGCCGACTAGGGTGGAAAGGCCTCTGGACCTGGTATTGACAAACAGGGAGGCTGTAAGGAATCTGGGAGTGGAGGACCCCCTGGCTGGGAGCAACCACCGCATGGTGTGGCTTACGCTCAGTTTGGGCAGGGAAACAGGAGGTATGGGTACTAGGGTGATCAATTTTAAGGGAATGGAATCCAAAAGGATTGGGGAAATTTTGGTTGAGCACCTAATGGGATTTCGGACATGTATGAGCGCTAGCCAAAAGTGGGATATCATTAAAAAAGGGTTAGCAGAGTCAACTAAGACTTATACCAGCACACAGAGCAAAAATGGTAGGGCAAAGAAGCCAAGCTGGGTGACTCGGGAGGTCATGGATGGGGTGAGAGCCAAGAGAAAGGCATTCCAGAGGATTAGGAACTTGGAAAGCAAGGGGACAAAGACAAGTACACAAAGAAGGCCTGGGAGGTTACCAAGCTAGTCAGAGTGGCAGAGGCTTCCAGGGAGCTGAGACTGGCACAGGGAATCAGGCACAGGGAAAAGGACGACTTCTGCCTCATTGCCGAGAGAAGAAGGAACAAAGATCAGATTGTGAGGGTTAAGAAGGATTGGGGGAGGTTGGAGAAGGGGGAGGACGAGGCAGAGGCTCTGAATGAGTACTTCTGCTCTGTGTTCACGAAGGAAAAGTGGGGTAGACACACCATGGGAAGGGTGGAGTAGGTGGGGGGGTGGGGTGACTGATTTCAGGATTACAGAGGACAGGGTGCTGGAAGGACTGAGGGTGGACAAGGCACCAGGACCAGATGGCATTCACTCTAGAGTACTCAGAGAGCTAGCGGAGATCCTGTCAGGACCACTGGCACACCTGTTCAATACATCACTGGACACAGGATGCGTACCACAGAACTGGAGGAAGGCCCATGTGGTGCCCATTCAGAAAAGTGGCCCGAAGCATGATCCAAGCAACTACAGGATTGTGAGCCTCACTTCAGTCGTGGGGAAGCTCATAGAGTCAATCCTAAAAGAGAGGCTGGTGACCTTTTTGGAAGACAGTGGTCTCCAAGATGGTCAACAGCATAGTTTTGTCTAGGGCAGATCCTGTCAAACAAACCTAGTAGAGTACTATGACTGGGTTACCAGGGAACTGGACAAGGACCATGCAGTGGATGTCCTGTATTTGGACTTCAGCAAGGCTTGGTGCCACATGGGAGGCTGGGGGGGGGGGACTAGAATACATAGGGGTGGGAACAAAAATGGTCAGTTGGATCACCAACTGGCTGAGGGGGTAGGCAGCAGAGGGTGGTGGTAGTGGTGGGGACTCTCATCACCAAGGGACGTTACAAGCAGGGTGTCCCAGGAATCGCTTCTGGGACCAGTGCTGTTTGGGATATTCCTAGCCAATATCTCAAACGGAATCCAGAGAAGGATCGGTCTGTTCGCAGACAATACTAAAATCGGAGCTGTAGCCGGCCCGGTGGCGCAGAGGGTTGAGGCGCTGGCGCCTTGCCTCACACCCAGCTGGCGACCCGGGTTCAGGAACAGACTCAGGTCACTGGGGGTCGGCAGGGGAAGGGGAGAATTGAGTGTCTGTAGGACTGCTCTCCTCTCCTGTGGTGGGTTACAGGGCTGCTTTGCTCTGCAGCAGCCCCCGGTGGAGACTGGAAGCACTACAGAAAGCGTCACAATGCGGGAAGTGCCAGAAAATGGGAAAAACGCTCCAGATTGGCTGGATGACAGCATTCGGTCTACTGGCACCCTCCAGGCTTCCTGCGGGCTAGTCTGCCTCAGCAGTGCCCCAAGGCTGAAGTAAAAATATGGTGTGTTGGGCCACCCCACGGTGCCTTCCCCTGGGAGAGGGACCCACTCGGCCAGAGGGCAACCCGAGCCACGCCAGGGCTGGCTGCAATATGAGGGAAGGGGCCAATGGAGGAGTGTTGGCGATCTTGGCTGCCTGAAGGAGAGGTGGATCCAGGCACGTAGTGGAGAAAATAGATAACTCAAAAAAAAAAAAAAATCAGAGCTGTGGTAGATGACGAAGAGGGGTGGAGGGGCTGCAGGAGGACCTGAACAAACTACAGGAGTGGTCGAAGACTTGGCTGATGGTGATCAGTGCCAAGAAGTGCAAGGTCCTGCACTTCGGAGCAAGGAACCAGTGGAGGAAACATCAGTTGGGAGGGGCACAATTGGAAAGCAGTGTGGACGAAAAGGATCTAGGGGTACTAATAAGAGGGATTATGAACCACTCCGCTCAGTGCAGGAAGGCAGCTGCAAAGGCTAACAAAAGATGTTGGGGTGCATAGTGAAGGGACTCTCCTCCAGGCACATGGAGGTGATCCTTCCCCTGTACAGGTCACTCGTCAGACCGCACCTGGAATACTGCGTGCGGTACTGGTGTCGATTCCTGAAGAAGGACATCAGATTGCTGGAGGGGGTACAGCGTAGAACAACAAAGATGATCCAGGGACTGGAGGGAAACTCCTACTAGGAGTGGCTGGGAGAGCTAAACATATATTCCCTGGAGGAGAGGAGGATTTATTTATTTAAAGAGGTATTGGAATTACAAACCTGTGAGTCAGAGGCTCATTTATAAAGGCTCCATGTCAAATTACAGACAGTACAAATAGTGCTCAGAGATACAGTACAGAGGCAGTGATGGACAGTAATTACAGGTATATACAACTACTAATCGGAAGTAAGCAGTAAGTAATATACAGGCATTCACAGGGTTTTAAATGATTAGTAGTTTTTTTCTTGGAACTATATTAACTGTACAGAAAGTATTTATATAGATGTTCTAGAAGTGCTGTGTTTATTAAACACAGTGAGGCAAGAGCTATGCATTTTCATAAAGATGTAGCACTTTTATGAGCAAAACGCTAATCAATTTTTAGAATTAAATAAATCCCTGATTCAAAATCTTGAAAGAGAAAACAGAAGAAGTGCAAAGTTCTAGGGGTAAGCAGGATGGAGAACCTTTATCGTAGCTCAAGAGCAGTCATGGGCTTAACCAGTAACGGTCTAGAGTTCATATCATAGGGGAGAGGGTGGGGCAGCAGGGAACAGAGGCATACCTGGAGTAGTCGTACACTACAAGGGTTGGTGGGAGCACCAGAGGGTGAGCTAATAGCATTCGCAGGCACTCAAGTGGAGGTGTTCCCTGAGAGTGATTTTAAAGTGTCCTAGTTTATTTACAGAGAAGATGGCGCTGGCCAGGGTATTCACCCAGAGGGGGGCTCTATAGCAGAAAGATCTCTGGCCTTTGGTGGTTCGACAGCGGGGAATCAGGAGGGAGGGTTTGGTGGCGCTACGGGTGGGTATCATTGATGGTGCAGGTTGTAAAAGGTTGGCGAGGCCAGGGGGGCTAGGCCGGTGATGATCTTTTTGGCTAGGAGGCATGTCTGGTACCTTAGTCTCCCATCAAAATCCAAGATATGATTAAAACCTTTAAATACTTAAAGGGAATAAACAAGACTAATACAGAAGGGAGTCTCCCGATCAGAAGGAGGAGAGACACGAGAGGTCACAGACTGAGATTAGAGGGGGGGAGGAGATTCAGGAGGAAAATCCAGAGACACTTTTTCACAGAAAGGGTAGTAAACAAGTGGAATACTCTGCCGGGAGAAGTGGTATCATGTAGAACAGTGAGGGGATTTAAGTGGGGTTGGGACAGAGTGGGAGGGGTTGGGGGAGGGAGGGAGGGTGGGGCAGCTGCAGGTTGAGGGGCTAGCTGCACATTGAGCAGATTCAATGGACCTCGAGGCCTGTTTCTGCTGCCAGTTTGTATGTTTAGCCATGCTGTCCCCCGGGAGCACTCTGATATCCCAGGTTGACAGCACGCCTGACTGACTTACATGACCAATTTGCTACTTCATTCCACACTTCCCTGCACCATCACCTGTGGTCACTCAGCAGGTGGTGTAGCAGTGGGCCGCAGACCACCCACCACCACCACCACCTGGAGGAGGAGTGCGTCTGATGGGATGTGCAGTCCTCCTCATTCCGTCCGGTCCTCTGACAGACCTTGTTTGTTCCTGAACCCTGGTCATCACATTGTGGGAGGTAGCTCTTCTGCTGTGCCAGCAGTAATTTTCATTTTTAAAATGTCATATGTACTAAGGCAGCTTGAGCTTATCATTAGTTTTACAGCATCCCCTTAATTGGTTACTTTGGCAAGTACTATATCATTACAACTTTCCATCTCGTACACACACACACACATACACTTTTTGTTTAATATAATTTGTCTTTATTACATTTTTATGCTTAAACTTTTTTTTATTTATTGCAAGTTCACTCCACTCGGGAATGGGGCTTCTGAGATTACAGCACTGAGTAGCTGATCATAATGGGAGAGCACAGTAAACTGAGCATGGCCATCAGCTCACTGAAACAAGTAGCTCACTTTTTTCTTCTTTGTCAGATTTTCTTCCCTGTAGCTAAATGTTAGCCATACACTGGCTACCAGCAACCACCCAGCTGCTTCCTCCACTTACCTGCCATTTTTGTCCCTGATGGTTCCATCCACGTGGCAGGCCTCCGAGGGAGGGCCGTCCTCCCCAGACATTGCAGGACCTGGACAGCCATCAGGCTCCATTGTGTGGTGTCCGAGTGTACCGGGGCCATCATTCAGACAGTATACTGTCTTTTACTTTGTTGTTTTCTCCCTTGGTCACCCCACTTCCCTTCACCCATGTGGTGTTACCACACAGCTCCACAGGTAGCATCATGCAAGGCATCTTCCTGGAGGGAAGCATGCTCCCTGGCCAACCAGAGGGGTTGCTGTGGCGGCAGATACAACATCACCCACTCCCCGAGCTGGGAGGAAAGCACCTTCCCGACTCGTGCATCCACTTCAAAGTCCCAATTCTGCTCATGAATCCGGCTGACATTGCATTGCTGCTGGGCTATGGCCCCTTGGTATCTCACATTTTAAACTTTTTTTCCAAAAGTTACAAGTCCTATACTCCATCTTTTTCTAATTTTATACTTTATAGTAGCACAACCTGAGAAGCCTAAAGAGGAATTAATCTAGGGCTTTGGGAGGTGGAGGGCAAGGAGATAGACAAGAGAAAATGAAAATTAGAAGATACTAATATATTCTTGCCATGAACACCACATCTTTTCTAGACCTTTCTTTATGCTTTGTTTTGTTTACCAGGAAAGTAGATTAGAACATACATCATTGAAAGGAACAGTATACACAGGTGCATATTAGCAGAAACGTAACAAAATGTAGCGGTGAGCTGAGGGCATGTACTGCAGCCTCAGTTCTATATTTCTCCTTGGACCTGGTCTTCAGTGATGAGATGGTAGTTACTGATTTTGAACCGTTAGCTACAGTTTATTGTCCCACATAGGACAGTGATAAAAGAAGCCTTTCCAGAGTTGTAGTTCATTCATATTCATGGAATTTCTACAGTTTGATTTGACACAGACTGAAGGTTGCAATATATATTGGCTGTTACCAGCTAATTGTACAACCTTGTCTTTGTTACTGTAAGTAAAGGTATTAAAATGGTCCTTTGCTGCTGAACATGGATTAGATTTGTGATGTTCTGTGGAAAGTGTAAGCAGCGCTATAAAAGCTTCTTTACTTTGAACATGACTCTACCTTTATGATTAAAGTTTGTAGATTAGGAACATTAGGGTACCTAGTATGTCACTGTTGACCTTCTGTAGGTCCCTAGAAAGGAGAAAGATGGGTCTGCCTCCACTGAATTTTAATAATGTGTACTGAGAACGTAGGCCACTGAGGAAGTTGTTACCCCCATTTGGGACCTTGTGATGGTGGTTCTGTGGTCTCTGATGATGCCACTGAGTCATCCTTGTAACAGACCAGAGCTTGAGAAAGTTTCCTTAAGAGGATGTTTTACTTCTCACAATCAATTCTGCAGGAATGCAAAGGTACCATACTTAAGGGTGCTAGCTGGATTGTTTGAGAGCGTCTCCTTCTTGCAGATACATGTATGGAGTGACATTGTTGTCAGCTGTGGAGGCAAACGCATTCCATTTTGACTGAAGGATGGGTGCCACAGTTAAAGAGCAGCTCGTATCTCTTAGAAATGTATCATTTGACAAAATATAGCTTTCAAGTTTAATATTTTCAGTATCCCTCATCCCCCTTGTTCCATATTGTTAAGGATATTGTTATGAAGAGAAACTCCTTCAACTTTAGAGTTTCTCTACTCCTGCGGCTCATTCCCCACTTGAAGTCATAATCTTTTTGTGACTTCACAGATTGCTGCCATGAAAACAGCAATGATGTTATGGCAAAGGATTATGGCTTCCGGTGGGGAATCAGCAAACCAAGTGGGTGAAGTCTAAGGGATACAAACAACAGGCAAAGAAATACAGAAACTAGATGAAATATTGAGTTGTGTCTGAAGCATTATGTTTCTGAAAGCTTTCCAGAGGTGTCTGCTTTCTTTAAGCAGCAGAGGAGGGTTACAGTGAATGTTTTGGAGAAGAAAAGTAAATATTGCTTAGGTTCAGTACAGTATTTTGATGGGCACATCTAACAGCAAATCCAGTAGTGTTGCAAATCTTTTTGTGTTGCAGTTTCCAGTTGCCTAATCCCTTTTGTTAATATAGTTGGTCTGCTGAACCAAGAACAGATAGGCTAAAAGTGAACCATTTACTACTGATCCACTTCTGCCCATCTCTGGCCACTGTCCAGGTGGATGTTAAAATATCCCATGGCAATTACTGAAGAAGAGTAAAGGAATTTTTATTTGATAAAATAGAAACATACAGATAAAAACTATAGACCTACAAATTATCAATACAGTCAAAACCGAACTGAAGCATACCATAAAGAAAAATTGGCTTAAAGCAGCAGTGCAATGAAAATGGGCTAAAATTTGACCCCACCATTTTTTCTTCCCAATCGATGCCAGATGTCTTCCAGTTTATTTTGGTGGTGAAATTTTCAGTTTCTGTTATCATTCAAGAATTTTATGAAAGTTTTAAAATAATTATTTCTCAAGAAAAAAAGATTGCCACCTCATTTTTGCACTGAAATAATATAGAGGACCTGAGGAGGGTAAGAATTCAGACAAAAATACAAATGTGCCGTACACAGCATAGCATCCAAAAAACCCAAATCAACAGTTCTGCCAATATTTTTCATAACCATAGCAGAAAACTGTCACTTTAAATTGAGTTGTATTTCAGACATGCACTACCAACTGCTGCCAATCTTGAGAAAGCGCTCTTCAGCGCAAAAACGTTTGTCTCAGAGTGAGACTGTACACTGGGGAGGAGTCAGCCATCCACCATGGTGGCGTTTCTTGCAACTTAGTTATAAATCGTTTCTTTGGATTATTTGGAATCTTATTAAAGAAAATGGTTTGCTTGCATCCTGCCAGTGCCATCCATTCATTATCTTGCTGATGACAACTGAGAATGCAGCAGGGTGCCGACTGCTGTCTGTGAGTACTGTTGAATTGCTTTCTGTTGGCACTGGCCTTGATTTGTGAGCTGCCTGTTGTTTTGCTTCCTGATTCTTTCCCTATAGGCATCTTTCAGCCCAGAATCCTGGATTCA
Organism: Neoceratodus forsteri; assembly: GCA_016271365.2. Classification (NCBI taxonomy): domain Eukaryota; kingdom Metazoa; phylum Chordata; order Ceratodontiformes; family Ceratodontidae; genus Neoceratodus; species Neoceratodus forsteri. Next base: position 513,064,831 of record CM057454.1, read on the forward strand.
GAAAATTTGTGTAATAATATAACTTCGACATACAGGCCCCTGTGATAGGGCTGAATAAGGCCCTGTCCCATTTGGTATGCAGAAAGAGTTAAACGCAAGGATCTGTACTGTCCTGTCCTTTTCTGTCTCTTATCTGTCTGATTGCACAGCCAAATGTTCTCATGAGACCTAGGAACTGATCACTCTCATGGTCTCACGATTCTTCACCTCTCACTATTTCTCTGCCTTCACTTGCTGTTTCTTTCTTTTTCCCCCCTGGCATATCCGTGGTTATAAAAATATATGTGAATCTTTATGTGAAATTATGATCCCTTGGTTTGAAAATTAATATAGTTGTGCTGTTGAAATGATTGCAAAAAGCTGTTTGGAATTTAGGCAGTTAACCTGAGATGCAGTTTGAGCTCCTCTCAGGCTTGTTTGCATACTCTTTCAGAGCTGTCAACAAGAGGCCAGCTTAGGACACTGTTCTATTTGCAAGCCTGCTCTGCAAAGAAACCGAGTAACTAACAAGAACTCTGATACATTTTGCAAGAAACAGGATGTCTCCTTAACAAGCTCAGGATGAAGAAGTTAATTGTTAGGCAAAGACTTGTTATAAAAAGAGAAGTAATCTTTTGTTGGGGAGAAATTGAAATTGGAAAGATACCCTTAGATAAAGGACTTTTGTTTCCTCTGTTTGTACTGCCTTTGTAAATCGTTATTCTGAACTTTTTTTTATTTTACTGTTATTGGAAATAATAAAACGCTACTTGTGAATTTTATAACTGCTCCTGGTTTTCCTGTGCTTCCTGATCTATGCCTCGAGGACAGCCCCTCTGTTTAAAATGCGTAGGCGGAATGTGGGTGGCTCTTCAGACCAGGAAGTAGGATTGAGCCAGTAGGAGTAAATTTATGAGGGCTACTACATTTAAACTATTGGAATAATTTTTGTCAACTATACATCAACATCATTTCGCAGCAGTAAGGCACCCCGATGTATCAGGTGCAAATGCTGAGGCTTGTAAGTCTCTCAAACAAAAGTCAGTGGAGACGGGGATGTATAAAATGTTATCTTTCCTTTTTCCCATGAGGGGATCATATCTTTCCTGAAAAATCTAATCCAAGGCAAGAAGAGTAGGGAGTTTCCTTAATGTCATCCAGCATTCACACTGTCAGTAAAACAAGTGCATGCAAACCCCTCTTCCACCCCCAGATGCACCTGGAAACAAGGTAACATAGCTTTCCTGGTCAAAAATGGAAGGTTTGGTGGTACCTTGTCTTCTTCCTGTTCAGTATCGTATGGTGTACTGCTAGGTTCAATTTTAGAACCTTTATTATTTAAGTTTTTGTGAACATGCCTGATTTTGCGTCGTAATTCTAATCTTATTCTATATGCAGATGATGCAGTGTTGTATGTCAGACAACAGTATTGATTGGCTGAACAAAAATGTTACCTGCAGAATTAATTTACAGAAGTGGTTTGATTCAAACAGACTGTTAATGAACAGGAGGAAGATAAAGGTCATGTTTTTGTACTACTCAATAGTATAATAAAACTGCAACCATTGTGTTAAAATGTTCCACAATACTGTAATCGACCGGTTGATCATTTTAAATATTTGGGGGTAACGATGGACATGCATCTTAATTACGAAAAACACATTGAAGGTATTACTAATAATTAAAATAAGAAGACTGGGAAATTATATTGATTGAAAAAGTTGTTTACAACAGAGACAAAAATAGTAAATGCTGGAACTTGTTACCAGTATTAGAATATGGTAACAGTGCTGAGGTCTGCATCAGCTGGTGTACTGAGTAAGCATCAAGCTTTGTATAATGCAGTATGCCACTTCTAGTTCATGTAGAGAGCGCCATTGTGAAATGAATGTTAAATTGATTGCCATTACCTCAAAAAGATGCCATCTATTTCAGTTTGTACTTAAGAACCTTAAGTTGGGTGAAGAAAAGCCCTTTGGCTGATTTGGTGAAGCAACATGATTTGAATAGGAGTCTGAGGTCCTTAGACCAGTAATTGCTTGTAAGCCCATGTTGTAAAACAGCTATGGGGCGAAGAGCATTTTCATACCTGGCACTAAGACAGTGAAACAACCTACCAACTGAAGTACATTTAGCTCCATCTTTAGCAGTGGTTAAAACACTATCTCTTTTTTTAAGGAAGGGTTGCTAATCTGTTTTTCCTTCTAGTTCTTGTAGTTGCAACGGATACTACAGTAACTAGATATACTTCTATGTTTACCTGTAATGAAATGTTTTATCACATTTATATGTATTTTTTTCTGGAAATGTTTTTGTTCTTGTAACAGGTCATTACTGTAAACGGACCATAATGTCCAGTGTGCTTATCTTGTAAACAAACAAATGAAAACTACAGATAAATAAATGTGCTGTAGAATCGTCATTGCCCTTGGCTCACATCTGTTCATTGGAATCTCACTTTTGAGCCTGACTGGGGACCCTAGGGCATGTGTACACCTTCTCTTGGCCAACCGAGGAGCACATTGGCATCAGCTGTGAAAGTACTCAGTCTCCCTCCTGGCTAGGGGAAGGGTGTAGCCATGCCATCCCCATCAAGGTGCAGGAAAGTGGAACTACTATAGGAGAAAAATGGGGGTGAATTAAATATGTCTGCTTTTTCTCTCCACAGTGTTCTTTCTGGAGGCACACCAGACAGTAGCTTGAGACTGGGGAGAAGCCGATTCCCTAAGCCCAAGCCCAACTTTTTCAGAATCGCAGGAGCTGGCAGGGGATTGCAACGGAGAGGCCCTCGTATGCTGCTACCTGTGAAGCCATCACAGCAAAACCACAATGGTAAGGAAAACACCACTCTAAAGGACAGTTTGAGGAAAACCAGATCCCACATTTGGAGAATTGTGTTGCAGACTCCAGTGTGGTGATTGATTAAGACCTTTTTCAAACGTTTGATGCTCAGCTGTCTTTTGTAGCCCTTAGTGACAAGTTTTAAAAAAAGACACTAATGCAGAGTTAGTTACCCTAAATCCCCAGTTCATCTTTGTACCTTAATGACATTTTAAATGTCATGAGTACATTTAAATAGAAGCCCATGGACTGTCTATGCTGACATGATCAGTTTTTGCAACATATTTCTCCAGCATTTTTGTAGCTATGAGCACTCTAGCGTCTTACTGATTTTCCAGTTTGATTTTCTGAATCTCAACACCCCACCTGCTCCCCTCATGTAAAATGGGTTGAACAATAATAATATAACCATTTCTACTAGTTTGTTTCCTCATTGTTGAGCTCATCACTGACATCAGGTGAATCGCCTGATCTTACTTCAAGACACAGCTCTTGCAGTAGGTTATATCATAAGGACTGAAGCTGGCAGGCGGCAGGACCCCTCAGAAAACTTCTAGCTAGCTATTCCCAGCGGGAGACCGCCCCCGACATCGGCTGTGCTCCGGTGTCCAATACATCATGAATGGGGCAGTCCCCCAGCATCCCTTAGTTCTTTTCCCACTGTCAGCTCGCAAGCATCGGTTCCACAGATGCCATCAGCTACCGAACTACGCCAGAACTTTCTTCAATCAAGACTTTATATTTTTTCGCATGTCTGCTTCCCCGACCTCTTCCATCGAAGGACGCCTCTCCAAGTGCACGTGCGGCAAGCAGATCCCGTTTAAGGACCAACACTCAGCCTGCGTCCGGTGCTTAGGGCCCAGATCATGATACTAAAGTCTGCACCATTTGCCAGCACTTCAACAGCCGCATGTGGATCCGCTGCCAGAAGGCACTTGAGACCTTCCTTCTTGAGCAAAGATTAAAGGCAGTGGAGAGAAGCCCATCTTCTTCCAAGTTGTGTACAGGAGTGCTTGGAAACAACTGAGAAGCTGCGTGGGATATACTATTTTGGACAAATTATCTGTAACTAAACTCTCTCTCTCTCTTGCTTACATCTGAGAGAAGTTTTCCTCACTGTTAAAGTGGCATTGCTTGGTATTTGTTTTAGTTTTTAATTCAGAAAGGGGGGTTTTAAAACTGCTTGTCTTGTCAGCATCCTCAGAAGGGCTGAAATAACTGCATATTTGATTTTCCTTTGTGGCTAACAAACCACCAGGCTGTTTTGGGACTAGAGAGGTTTACCTGTGTCTGACTTGGATGTCTGGATTTTCTCTGTTTGATTAGCAGGGTACTTTCTCTGTCAAATTGTTGTGTAGGGTATCTTGCTGACAGGAAGAGCACTCATCACAGCGGTGGGTGAGGCTTTTAGTCGATTGTTTTGTGGGGACACAGTTTAGGCCCAACCCCTTCCACCCTCACCCACCCACCCCTGAAATAGTTCCTTTATACCTGAGGTTCTGACATCATTTCCTCGAGTGCAAGGTGTATTTCACTGTCATATCCTCTCTAGCACACTGCACTGATAATATAAGCATACACGTTGTATAATATATATATATATTTCTATATAACAAATCACACACGCATGCGTGCACACACACACACACAAATACAATAAAAAAAATTTAAAAAAACAACAACTAGATAAACGTGGGGAGTAGTGCAATGTAATGGCTGTGAGGCAGCAGTCTTCCGGGAGTCTTTCTGGAGGCTGAGATGCTGCCCTATTTGCAGACAACTATCTGCCCTGAGGGGAGGAATTGCCCGTCTTCAGCGCACTGGACAGTAGTAAGGAAACCTTCCCCAGGCCACACTGGACAGTAGAAAGGGAACCTCCCCCATCCAGGGAGCACTAGCGCCACCACCACTACCTCAGAGGTTGCGAAGAAAGCACAGCAGTTGGACCACAGTGGGCTCAGGAAGGGTGAGGAGGGTGGAACAGAGGCACACCCAGTCAATTGTTCCACTCCACAATCCATACACCATTCTGGGGGAGCATAGCTCCCCTATGGATGCACCCGCAGAGAAGACTGATGATATCTGTCACAAGGGAGGCCCACAGAAAGGAGGCAGAGGGCACCAAAGGGAAAGGAAGCAGCTCCTGGTGGGGGACTCAATTATTAGGGGTATAGAACTGGGGTGAGCTGGGAAAAATGAAGTAGGTGCCTGCCTGGTGCCATGGCGGAGGACAGGAAGCGCATCCTCAGGATCACGAGAACAGCTTCAAAGGATTCCGAGCGGATGTAATTGTCCACCTAGGGACAAATGACTTGGCTCGTCATGAGATTAGAAACAGTGCAGGAGGACATTGCAGAGTTGGGGAGGGACCTAGGCAAGTAGCACACACAGTATCCTTCTCAGAGGTGCTGCCTGTCAAAAGCATGGGGAGGCAAGGGCAATTGGCACCATGCAGTTTAATGAATGGTTGAAAAAATGGTGCGAACACAGGGTTTAGCTTCATTGGGGACTGGGGTTCCACCTGGAGGGACACCAGCCTATACTGGCAGGATGGTCTGCATCTGTCCAAGAAGGGAACAAGTCTGTTGAGCAGTCGGTTTAAATGCTTCATTGGCAAGCTTTTAAACTAGTCAAAGGAGCACGACAAGCAGCAGGAAAATCCCAGCCTCTCCCTACAAAACAGGGTACTAAATGAGAAAAAGACTGAGGTAGAACGGTCAGTGGGGGATGCTGCAACAGAAGGTAAAGCCATCAAAAAATGGAGAGCAATGAGTACTAATGCCCGTAGTCTGGGTAACAAGCTTCCTGAATTAGTGGCCTTGATGGAGGAGGAACATCTGGATATCGTGGCAGTCACAGAAACATGGTACACACAAAACCATGACTGGGACATAAACATACCAGGATACACTGTCTACAGGAGGGACAGGGAGGGTAAAAGAGGAGGAGGAGGAGTTCTTTACATAAGGGAAGGAATAAAAGCAACAGAACAAAAGGGTAAACAGGGAGGAGAAGAAGCACTGTGGGTAAATTTGGAGACAGGCAATGGCACCACAATACGCACAGGGGTTGTATACAGACCCCCTTCTCAGGGGGAGGAAATGGATAGGGAAATGATAGAAAGTATACTTAGAATGGCAGAAAAAGGGGAGATATTGCTGATGGGTGATCTGAATATGCCAGATGTTAACTGGTGTGCAGTTGCAGCTGCCACTTCGAAGAGTGCAGTTATTCTAGATGCCCTACAGGGGGCATGCCTTAGACAACTAGTACTGGAGCCCACTCAAGAGGGAGCAATATTAGACTTGATTCTCTCAAATGGAGATGCAGAGAGGATTACAGATGTAGAAGTGGGTAGCCATCTGGGAACTAGCGACCATCGAACAGTATGGTTCACAATAAACACAGCAGTAGAGTCAAGCCATACAAAGACAAAAGTACTGGACTTTAGGAGGGCTGACTTTGCCAAAATGGGTGAGTGCCTAAGGAATGCACTAACAAATGGGCAGGAAGGAGGGGTGGAAGAACAATGGGAATAATAAAACTGCCATCACAGAGGTAACGAGCATTTGTGTAAACAAATAAACAAAACAAGATGATGTAAGAAACCACTATGGTTCTCAAAGGAAGTGGCAGTGAAGGTTCAAGAGAAAAAGAAAGCATTCAGGAAGTACAAGGAATCGCAGAAGGAGCAGGACAGAGAACTGTATCAGTTAAAGCAAAAGGAGTCTGGGAAGGCAGTCAGAACAGCAAAGGCCCAAACCGAGGAAAAGATAGCCAACTCAGTTAAGAAGGGGGATAAAACCTTTTATAGGTACATCAGGAGGCGAAGGAAGACCAAGGGAGGATAGTGAGGCTTAATAAAGGGAGGAGGGTGGGCAGAGGGAGACTGTGAAAAGGCAGAGATACTAAACAAATATTTTTCTCAGTATTTACAAAAGAAGAGGGAGGTACATAAAGCAAACAGTAGTAACACGCTGGATACAGAAGTTGATACCGGCCCATTTACAGAAGAAAAGGTTCTGAAAGAACTCTTAAAACTGAAGGTGGACAAAGCACTGGGGCCTGATGGGATTCATCCCAGAATTCTAAAAGAACTAAGGGTAGAACTAGTGACACCACTGACTACCCTTTTTAACAAATCATGGGAGGATGGGGTGGTACCCGAGGACTGGAGGAGGGCAGATGTGATTCCCCTTCACAAAAGTGGGAGCAAGGCAGAAGCAGGAAACTATAGACCTGTTAGTTTAACCTCAGTGATAGGAAAATGATGGAATCACTTCTAAAGGAAAGAATTGTCGAGTATCTAGAGGCCAGAGGGCACAGGACCCTAGGCAGCATGGATTCTGCGGGAAGGTCATGCCAGGCCAGATCTGATAGATTTCTTTGACTGGGTGACCAAAGTAGTAGATCAGGGAGGGGCTGTGGACATGGCCTACCTAGACTTAGCAAGGCATTTGACACAGTCCCACACAAAAGATTAATATACAAGTTAGCCAGCCTGGGAGTGGGTCCCAAGATGACAGCCTGGGTAAAGAATTGGCTGGAGAATAGGACACAGAGAGTAATAGTAAATGGAGTCCACTCAGAAGAAAGGAGGGTTACTAGTGGGGTACCGCAGGGTTCAGTATTAGGACCGGTCCTCTTCAATGTCTTTATAAGTGACATTGCAGAAGGACTGGAAGGAAAAGTATGTCTCTTTGCAGATGACACTAAGATCTGCAACAGAGTTGATGCACAGGTGGGGTGGAAAGGATGAGAAGGGACTTGGCAAGGTTAGAGGAATGGTCAAATGTATGGCAGCTTAGATTCAATGCTAAGAAGTGCAAGGTAATGCACCTGGGAAACAAAACCCAGGGAAGAGTACACAATGGGGGTGAGATACTAACAACAACAAAATGGAGAGGGACCTGGGGTAGTCATATCAGATGACCTAAAGGTGGGCAAGCAATGTGAGAGGCAAGGAGGGCTGGGGGATACTGGGATGCATGGGAGGCATCACCAGTAGAAAACAGGAATTATTATCCTCTGTACAGACAGCTGGTGAGACCCATCTGGAGTACTGTGTGCAGTTCTGGAGACCCAATCTCCATAAAGACATAGATAGGATGGAAGCTGTCCAGAGGAGGGCAACAAAATGGTGCAGGGTCTGCACTGGAAGACATGAAGAGAGACTTAGGAGCTTAATATGTATAGCCTCGAGGAAAGGAGGAGAGGGGGACATGATAGAAACTTTCCAATACCTCAAGGGAATCAACAAAGTCCAAGAGGTAGCATCTTTCAAAAAGAGGTGTGCAAGAACAAGAGGTACAATTTGAAGATAGAGGCGACTCAGAGGTAATTAAGAAGTATTTTTCACAGAGGGTTGTGGATGCATGGGCGCCTTCGGAGGAAGGTTGTAAGTCAAAATCAGTGGTGGAATTCAAGCATGCATGGGATAGTCATAAGGCAGTTCTGGGGGGTGGGGGTAGGAAGAAGTAGGCTGCTGGTTAACTAGGATCTGCAGCTTATCCAGTAGGTAGGGAAATGGGCAGATTGGGTGGGCCAAGCGGTCCTTATCTGCCGTCAAATTCTATGTTTCTATGTTTCATCTTCCCGAAGGGAATCGTCCCATAAATCAGGAAAGCATAAAGAGAAGAGGAGGGAGAAAGACTGAGGGCGATCCCAGTCTATCTGCACCTCGGACTCCTGGGTCAGCTCAGGGTCAGCCCACTCTGATAGGTCTCCATCCCGGGTGAAATCTCAGCCTCCACCTGCTAAGGTACAGACGACCGGTGACTCAGGTAAATCTTCTTCACTTCAGCCCCTTAAGATCTGGCCTAAGGACTCTTCCTTTAGCCAACCTTCGGACTCCTTAGCCGATCTGAGGCTTCAGATCGACCCCAAAAGCGGCACTCCAAATCGGCCACCCAAGTAGTCCTCACCTCCCTGGACCGGTGCAGGGACACCGACCAGAGATCAGTCTCCCATCCTTCTCAGGGTATCCCAGCGACAATCCACCAAGCGGACCTCTGAGCTAACTTCTCTTAAGCGGGCATCAGACCATAAGCGGTCGTGGACCAGACACCCGTCAAGTGTCCTAAGGAGTCATCCCCTAGGGCGGACGCTCCCCCATCCGTATCGGACACCAGGCACCCTCGGATGATGACTGCATGGATGTTGGTACACAGCCTGTAACCGATTACCAGATGTGAGGGGACAAAGGGGGAAATACCCCTCAAAACCTGAGGTCACCCAAAGACCCATCGGCGGGCACCTCGAAACCTCAAGGACTGGACGCGTGTCTAGGGCAGACACCCAGGAAGGACCCGACGCTGGGTCCATCATCAGGCCTTAACATAGAGGAGGTTAAGGAGTTGTTCTCCTACTGGTGGGAGACCATTAGGAAGGATGTGGTCCCCACAAAACCGCCTGGGGAAAGTCTGCCCCCACTTGGGTCCAAAACCCCGGACAGACATCCCGCTAAGGAAGACACTCCCCCACCTAGGGGCCTTTCCCAGGGGAAGCCTGACAAGCGGAAGAGGTCCCACTCTCTCACCCCTTCCCACTCTTCTAGCACCCACAGGCACAAGAAACTTTGCAGGAGGTCCAGCTCTTCTTCCTCGGAGGAGTCTCGCCCTGATACTTCCGGCACTTCCAGGTCGCCATCGCCTTTCAGTGTCCCTTCTCCACACCCTCAGGATCTTCCAAGATCACCCCCAGATGGTCCATCATTCATGGATATAATGAAACATGTCTAGGAGAATATGGGCTGGGACACGGAGGACCTGGACCCAGAGAGGCAATGCCTAGTGAGGTATTTGAGGCTGAAAGACCCAAAACCTGTGGTGGCCCCACCGTTGGTGGACACCTTTCAGGGCACCACGAAGGCTGATTGGAAATGCCCCTACTCCTCACTCGCAGTCCCCAAGAAAGCGAACCGCCTATGTAGGGCACTAATAGAGGACCCTTACTTGGGGGGACAACTGGTGGCAGACTCCTTAGTCATCATGGCCACTCATGATAGATCCCAAAGGCCCCAACATTTCAGCATGCAGTCCCCAGACCGTGAGTCAAAGCAGCTGGACTCCGTGGGAAGAAAGATGTATGCTGCGGCAACCTGTTCCATATGGTCACTCAACTACATGACCCATATGGTTCAATTTCAAAATGCCTTGTGGGAGAAAGGTCAAGACCTCGTAAAGGACCTTCCCAGCAGAGACAAGAAGGAGGAGCTGTTAAAGCTTTTTCAAACAGGCTGCAACATGGGGACACAAGTTCTCTGGGCTGCCTATGATTCAGCAGATTCATCTGCGAGGGGTACAGTGACTGGACTCTGCCTCAGAAGGCATTCATGGCGGAGAGTCTCTGGTTTTACACCCGATGTCCAGAAGGGCATTTTAGACGTTCCATTTAACGGACCGCTCCTGTTCGGGGAGGAGTCCGAGAAGGTCATTACCAAACTGCAAGACGCTGGTAAGGCCATTGGGTCTGTACAGGCCATGTACAGACCCAAGCAGAAGCCCTTTTGCAAAGGCCAAAACCGCTTTTGGAACAAGCAAGGCCAGCAACCCCATTCTGGCCAGCAGCCAAGAGGTAACTTTAACTGGAAGGGCCAGCCTTGTTTTCCCAGAGGCCAAGGAGCCAGGAATACAAAAGCTCCCTGGCCACCCAGACAAAACCCCTCCACAGCCTGACTTGTGTCAGACCCCTGTTTCCCCTCTGGATCAAAGGGAAGAGCGGGTCGGAGGTCATTTTGCGCACCACCTCTGAGGGTGGCAAAGAATAACCTCAGATCAATGGGTGTTCCAACTTGTTCAAAGGGGGCAATCTCTCGAGTTCCTAGAGCATCCTCCGTCAAGACCGCCTGTGCACTCCCGCTATTCGGGACAGCACTCAGCGCTTATCCAACAAGAGACCTCTGCCCTCCTAGACAAGGAGGCCATAAAGGAGGTACTTTGGAATCAGAAAGGAAGGGGATATTATTCTGACTTCTTTCTGGTCCCAAAAAAGACGGGGGATCTACACCCGATCCTGGATCTCAGTGACCTCAACGGCTCGGTGGCATAGAAATGCTTCAGAATGGTCACCTTGCCAGGTCTCATCCCACTGCTCATATCAGATGCTTGGCTAGCCTCACTAGACATGCAAGATGCCTACCTCCATCTCCCAATTGCTCACTGCACAGGAAGTTCCTGCGGTTCGAGTTTCAGGGATGCCACTACCAGTTTCGGGTCCTCCTGTTCAGCCTCTCATCTGCCCCACGGGTGTTCACCAAATGCCTGGCGGTGGTGGTGGCAGCCCTCAGGAGACAAGGCCACTATGTCTTCCCTTATTTGGATGACTGGCTCCTAACAGCCCAATCTCAGGCAGAGTTCAACAGAGCACTGCAGGACATCTCTACCCTGTTTGACTCCCTGGGCATCACTATCAACAGGGCAAAGTCATCACTGATACTTTCACAAAGGCTGCAGTTCATCAGCACGGTATTGGATACCTGCAGGGGCAGAGCCTTTCTACGAGAGGACAGAGCGGAACACCTCTGGGTGCTAATCCAGCAGATCAGTAAGAGGAAGCAGGTCCCAGCACGAACCATGCTGCGCGTCCTAGGGCACATGGCGGCTGCCGTTGCCACAGTTTCTCGCACATCTTCACATGAGGGTGACCTAGTGGACCCTCAGAGTCCAGTGGGATCAGCGCCAAGGTCATCTGGATCAACCAGTTTCGGTCCCCAATTCAGCCCTCACAGCCCTTAAATGGTGGTTGATCCTGAACACCTCTCAGTAGGGGTCCCCTTTTCACCACCTGCCCACAATCTGTTCCTCACCATGGACACATCAGGGTCCAGTTGGGGCACTCACCTAGACAACAAAAGGACACAAGGTCTGTGGTCTCCATCGGAGGTGTACCTCCACATCAACATCCTCGAAATGAGGGCGGTTCTTTACTTACTTCAGGCATTATGATCCAAAATTCCCCCTGGACACTTACTGATACCAATGGAAAACACATCAGTGGTGTTCTACATCAACAAACAAGAAGACACTCACTCCTACCAGCTTTGCCGGGAGACCATGAGGATATGGGACTGGGCAGTGAAACACGGCATCACACTGTCTGCGATACATGTTCCTGGGGTCTGCACCGGGCTGGCAGATCCCTTGAGCAGGTCTCGATCCAGCACCCATGAATGGGAATGTCTCCAGTCGGTGGCAGAAACATTATTCGTCAGATGGGGGAACACCAGATCTAGACCTCTTCGCGTCCCCATACAACGCACAACTGCCCAATTTCTGCTCGCAAGATCCAGGGCCTGGTGTTTTCTGGTGAGACGTGTTGTCCCTCTGTTGGACAGGCAGGTTCTCTATGCCTTCCCTTTGATCCAGAGGCTCCTGCTCAAGTTGCAGGCCAAAGGGGCGAACATGATTCTGGTGGCACCATTCTGGCCCAGACAGCTTTGGTTTCCCCTCCTTCATCAATTGGCATACAACTCCCTGATTACCCTTCCAATCAGCTCACACCTGCTGTCCCAGGAAGGAAGGTCTCTGGTTCACCTGAACCTCAAGTCTCTGAACCTGCACGCTTGGCTCCTAAGGGTGTAGCCGTATTCTGTCACAGAGTATCAGATGAGGTGGCAGATGTCCTACTAGCAGCAGGGAAGCCTTCAACCCGAGCATCCTGTGCCATGAAGTGGCGCAGGTTTTGCCTTTGGGCTTCTACCAAGGGCCTAGATCTCCTCCTTTGTTCAGAGAAATCTATCCTGGATTACCTCCTTTCCTTGTCACAAGCAGGGCTTGCGTACTCGTCGATAAAGGTGCACCTCTGTGCTGTTTCAGCTTACCCTGCACCAATTGGACAGAAATCACTAGCACAGCTAGAGGTTTCCCATACCTTTCTGCATGGCATCCTTCACCTTAAGCCACCAGTTAAAGAACCAGTTCCTCCTTAGGACCTCCTTTTTGTTTTAGAGCAACTGATATTCTAGGAGTGTGGATATGTTGTTCGTCCACACTTCTTGGCATGTCCCCTTCCACTTTAAATCTTGCCGGAAGTCTTCAAGCTGGCTCCTCCCACCCAACCGGGTGGTATATACCTCGGCTCCGCCCCATGACACTAGATCTTCCTTTCTGCTGGAAGATACAGGTTCCCTTGTGCTCTCAAAACATATTGTAGGCCCTGGATTCTTTGTCGGTTTCACGAAAATTATTCTTAAACTCGTTCGAGTTAGCTAGTGCACCTTCACCGCAGCATCGGACATGGAGAAAAATCTTCCCTGGATTTCACAGTGACCCTCTGACCAGAAGATATCGTGTGCTGACCTCCCTAACATCGCTTACTGCCTAGGTGTCAGACATGATACCTCGTCGTGTGGTTTTTGCCTGGCCTTCCACCCCAACGTCCGCACGACCACAAGGCGTGTTTGAAGCTGGGGAGACCGGAGAAAAGGAACCTGCCGATGAAATCGAGGTAGATGAGGTGGGCGGTTTCCGTGTCCTTGTAGTCCCTGATGAGGAAACCCAGTCTGCTGGTGTCCCCATCAAGGACCCGGTTCTGGACCCTCGGTTTTCACCGTCCCCGGTGTCTCCAAGATCGACCGAGTCAGCCTCCCCGATCTCGGTCGAGTTCCAGAACCCCCTCAGCCGAACTGCCGAGAAAGAGCCATAAGCGCTCTAAAAAGAGGCGTCGCCACAGATCCTCATCCTCCTCGGACGAGGAGAGACTCCCACGGAAACAGTGTTGGCGCTATGAAGACCTCCTGTGTCAACAGCTAATTTTAACCGGGCAGAAGCCCGCTCCGCCACCCACCCCAGCCATAAGTTGGCTCCCGCCTCCTAGGCCGACACCGACACCTCCAGAACTGAAGCCACCAGTTCCTCCGCCCGTGGAGCTGGTCCATCTTCTAGCTCGGCCTCTTCGGTCTTTCCACCGATCCTGGTGGAACCACTGCCTAAACAGCCTAAGGAGGGGCGCCCTCGAAAGAGGACGTACAAGACACCGGGCTTCCCCGACATCTGTCGATAACAGTCACCCCGGACCGCACATCGAGGGTGACTTAGGCAGTAGACCACTCTACCATGATTCATCAGACTCAGACGTCACCGGCTTGCACTCACATCCAGGGGATGATGAGTCGACGGTCAGCGCAGGGTTGGAGGAAGGCCCTTCCTCCTTCCAGGGCATCCTCCGCCTTATCTCTGACTCCATCGGAATGCCCCTGGAGCCCATCCAGAAGAAGGCGGAGTACCCTCTTACTGATGTTCTCAAAAGAGGGGATACCCTGACAGAGGCCTTTCCAGTGGCCGAGGCCATCGTTGGCCCAGCCCTTGAACTTTGGCAGTGTCCTGCCTCCTGCTCAGCACCATCCGCCCGCAAGTACACTATGCCCATTGGGTCTCTTGTGGGGTTCACTGAACACCCCTCGGCTGAGAGCCTGGTGGCTGCCTCGGTGTTGAGGCGTACTGGTAATTTTGCTGATACTGACTGACCCCTGGACAAGGAGTCCAAAAATATGGACCACTCTGCCCGCAAGGTCTACGCTGCTTCTTCTCTGGGCCTTTGTCAGACCAGCTTGGCTGTTATTATGGCACACTTCTCCTATGCCCTCTTAAGGTCATTGGATGAGGTCCTCCCTCATCTCCCACCGGACATGCAGACTACCGTCAAGCAGATCTGTGACCAAGGTCATGCTGTCACCAAACAGCAGCTCCAGACGGCCCTGGATATAGGGGATTCCTGTGCCCGCTCATTGGCAGCCACAGTGGCCTCTCACCGCAGGGCTTGGCTTAGGCTTTCCTCCTTCCCGGCAGATACTCAGCATAAGCTTGCTGATGTGCCCTTCCTGGGGTCCGACATGTTCGACCCAGGAGTGGCCAGTCATCTTCAGCGTATAGAGCAGTCCAGTGCCACCTTGGATGCTACTTCTGCCAAGGGTTCTTCAGGCAAGAACCAGCAGAAGAGAAAGAAGAAGCCTTTTCGGCACTCTTCCCCTGCGGTCAGGCAGCCCTCCTATCAAGGAGGTCAGCAACAACAGCAGCAGCAGGCTCAAGCCTGGCCCCCACGGCCCAAGCAGGGTCCTCCACGGCCCCGTAAAGGAGGCCAAGGCGCAGGTCCTGGAGCCTCCTCCTCTTCCAAGCCTGCTCAGTGACGGGTTGGGGGTTGCCACCCCTACACCCGTCACACCAGCTCTGGGTCCTCCCATGGGGGGGTCGGCTCTGCCACTTCCTTTCTGCCTGGTCCACTATCACTTTGGACAGGTGGGTTCTCGAAGTGGTCGGTCAGGGACTGCCTCAGGAATTCGAGCAGTAGAGGAACGGATCTAAGCATGTAGTCAGTCAGCTCTTCGAAACGACGTGGCTCAGCTCCTCTGCAAGGAGGCAGTAGCTCCAGTGCCGGACCCTCCGACAGACCCAGGCTTTGTTTCCAGGTACTTCCTGGTGCCCAAGTGGACAGGGGGGTTGGCGTCCCATCCTAGATCTCCACGACCTGAATCAATATCTCAGGTCTCACACCTTTCGGATGGTCACTCTGAACCAAATTAATCCATCCCTGGAGTGGAACATATGGTTCTGTCCACTGGATCTACAGGATGCGTTCTTTCACATCCCAATCTGTCCATCTCATCAGCGGTTCCTCCACTTCAGGTTGAAGGGACCCTGTACGAGTTCCAAGCCATGCCGTTCGGCCTGTCATCGGCCCCTCGGGTCTTCACCAAATGCATTGTAGTGGTGGCGGCCCACCTTTGGTGTCGAGGAGTTAGAATCTACCTTTATCTCGATGTCTGGCTCTTGGCAGGTTCCTCCCTTCAGGAAGTGGAGAAGTCCAGAGATCTGGCTCTCCAAACCTGCTCCCAACTCGGCCTCCTGATCAACAAGGCCAAGTGGGAAATCATGCCCTCTCAGATTATGGGCTTCACTGGGGCAGTGCTCGACTCTTGTCAAGCCAGAGCTCGGCTCCCAGCAGACAGGGCGGAGGTTCTTTCCTCCTTTGCCCAATGATTTCTGGTTGGGCACTTGCGCCCTGCCCGGGACTTTCTGCACCTTCTGGGTTACATGGCGGCGTGCACCTTAGTGGTCCATTGGGCCCAGTGGCACATGCACCCCCTCCAACGGGAGCTGGCCACCCAGTAGACTCAGCATCACGGTCATTTCGACCAGCTGATCACTGTAACCTAGAAGATGTGGGATGCTCTCCAGTGGTGGACCGCCCTAGACCGGTTGCAGGAAGGGATACCATTTGTCCGCCCCGAGCCGACGGTCATCCTCACGACCGATGCCTCTCTCATGGGTTGGGGAGCTCACATGGGGAACAACAGGGCCCACGGGTTCTGGACCCCCAAGAAATCCCAGTGCCACATCAACCTGTTGGAGCTCAGAGCAGTCAGACTGGCACTGTCAGCTTTCGCTCCTCAGCTCAGAGGTCAAGTGGTTCAAGTCCAGACGGACAATACCACGACCATGTACTACCTCAACAAACTGGGTGCCACGCACTCCCGTCTGCTGTGCAAAAAGGCGCTTCGCATCTGGACCCTCGTAAGCTAGTTGGAGGCGGATCTCCTAGCCATCCATGTGGCAGGAGCCTCAAACCAGCTGGCGGATGTTCTCAGCCACATAGGCCAGACATCCCACGAGTGGTCTCTCCATCCAGAGGTAGCTTACAGCCTTCTCTCCCATTGGGGCAAACCAATGGTGGACCTGTTTTCCTCCAGGGAAAACACCAAGCTGAGGCTGTATCATGCCCGCCCCCCTCAGCAGGGCTCGCTGCAGGGGATGCCTTCTCAAGGCCTTGGACCCCGGGCCTCCCCTACGCCTTCCCTCCATTTCCCTTGATCCACAAGGTGTTACTCAAGGTGAGGAGGGACAAGGCGAAGGTCATTCTAGTAGCCCCAGACAGGCCGCACCAGTTCTGGTACCCAGATCTCCTCAGCCTCCGCTACAGGCCCCCGAGCGGCTTTGTACATGCCCGGACATGATATCTCTGAACCAGGGGACAGTCCTCCTTCCGGATCTTCAATCCCTGCACCTCACAGCCTGGTACCTGAGCGTCTAGAGTTCCAGGCTTTGGGTCTTTCCGACTATGTCTGTGCTGTGGTGGTGGCATCCAGAAAGGAATCGACCAGGAAATGTTGCGCCTTCAAATGGAAAAGGTTCTCTATTTGGTGTCAGGGAAAGGGTCTGGAGCCCTTGTCCTGTTCTGTGGCTGACATTCTCGACTACCTTTGGTCTCTCTCCAAAGGGGGGTCTACGGTCATCGACCCTTAGGGTGCACCTGGCAGCTATTTTTGCTTACTTGGCATGGGCCGATCATGTGACATTGGCACAGGAGACAGTGGTCGAGCGCTTTTTCAAAGGCCTGGATCACATATCCCCTCCGGTGCATGGACCTCCACCTCTGTGGGATCTATTGCTGGTTTTGGCAAAGCTCATGGGCAAGCCATTTGAACCCATGCACAAGTGTGAGCTGTCACACCTGTCGTGGAAGACGACCTTCCTGGTGGCTGTCACGTCTGCCAGAAAGACAGTGGAGATCCAGGCGCTTTCGGTGAACTCCCCTTATCTGGTCTTTCACAGGGACAAAGTTGTCCTGTGCCCCCACTCCAGATTCCTTCTGAAGGCGGTGTTAGAGTTTCACCTTAGCCAGGTGTTGACTCTTCCGGTTTACTACCCTAATTACACCGCGGATGCCGAGTAAAGGCTCCATACCTTGGACCTGAGACATGCTCTCTCCTACTACAAGGAGAGGACGGCAGAAATTTGTGGAGAGGTTCGCCAGCTGTTTGTTACCTACGCTGAAGCCACTTCTGGCAGACCTGCAGCCAAATGGACCATAACAAGGTGGGTTATATCATGCATAGGTCTGTGCTATGAGTTGGTGGGCAAGGAGCCTCCCAGAGGGATAAGAGCTCATTCTACCCTCCATACTACTGCATCTGTGGCTGCTTCCAGGGACATCCTCATCCAGGAAATCTGCCGGGCTGCTACCTGGAAGTCAGCAAACACCTTTATTACCCACTACCACATCGACCTTGAGTCACGCTGGGATGCTGGTTTTGGAGCCTCGGTTCTCCAGTTTTTATTTCCTAAGTAAAGGATGTGTGCCTTGCCTCCCTACTCCTGGAGAACTGCTTGGAGTCTGCCAGACAGTGTGGATGAACAACATATCCACGCTCCTAGCAGAACAGGTTACTCACCTGTAACAGTAGTTCTAGGAGTGGTGTATGTTATTCATCCACACACACCCAACCTCCCCGGCTTCGGGCGCACAGCCTTGCTTCCAGCGGGCTAAGATCTGGCATCATGGGACGGAGCCAAGGTATATACCACCTGGGTGGGTGGAGGAGCCAGCTTTAAGACTTCCAGCAAGATTTAAAGTGGAAGGGGACATGCCAGGAAGTGTGGATGAACAACATATACCACTCCTAGAACTACTATTACAGGTGAGTAACCTATTCTTACCTCCCTTTGAACCAGCCGTGGATTGCGAGTTACGCCTTCTCTCTCGGAAGGCACTATTTTTAGTTGGTCACATCAGCAAGGAGGATTTCGGAGCTCCATGCACTGATGTGCAAAGAACCTTGTTTAATTTTTCACAGGGACAGGGTGTTCTTGAGGATAAATCCTAAGTTCCTCCCCAAGATAGTGTCAGAATTCACCCTCAGTCAGGACATAGACTTGCCAGTCTACCTCCCCAATTATTCAAACAAAGGAGAAGCTCTCCTGCACTCCCTAGATGTGCATAGAATCCTCAGATATTATCTTACCAGAACCAATCCTTACCGTCACTCCGATCAGATGTCTGTGTCCTTCACCCACAGAATGCTTGGGGCACCAGTGTCCAAACAGATATTAGCGAGGTGATTGGTTAACTGCATCGTCTTCTGTTATCAGAAGCAGAACAAACCCTTACCTGGTCAGGAAAAGGGTCATTTCACCAGGGCAGTAGACACTTTGTTTGCTTCACTGCGGAATGTTTCAGCCTCTGCTGTTTGCGCAGCGGCTACCTGGAGCACAGTGCACACATTCATCAGGCTCTGTAGCCTGGACATAGCTTCCAGGCTTAGGGCGGGCTTTGGACATGCAGGGGCTGCTTTCCTGAGAGATCTCCCTCTCTTTCTCACCCTTGAAGAGCCCCTTCCCCAAATAAGGGTCTTTTACCAGTACTGCTTGGAACTCAGTCATAATGGTGTAACCTGCTGCAAGAGCTGTTTCTCGAAGTACAGTAAGATAGTACAGTTACGTAAGAACTTACCTTCTCTTCATTTAAATTTCGTTAGTCTTCCTCTGATAGCGGATCCTCGGTCTCCCCTTCAGATTTACATCCATATGCGGGGAGTCTCCAGTGGGAGAACTGAGGAATGCTGGGGGACTGCCCCTTTTATGAGGAATCTGACGGGGCGGGGCCGACGTCAGGGGCAGTCCCCCACTGGGTATAGCTTGTGAGAAGTTTTCCATGGGGTCCCGCAGCCTGCTGGCTTCGGTCCTAATGGTATACCCTGCTGCAAGAGCTGTTCTTGAAGATCTACTGATCTTCCTGGACATAAGTCTCCACCACTCATTCACACTAGTGGGATTAGCGCCGGAGGCACTAAGACCCATCGGGAGCAAACTTTTTGCTGGAGGGCCGGCGCGAGAGACGGCGCGCGGCGCGGCCCTGAGAGCAGCGCTCGTGTAATGACCATCTCAGCGGCGACCCTCCAACCCTCAGTTCCTTTTTCCGCCCGTCGAGTGCGCTTCAGTGCACGACGTCGCTCGCCTGTCGAGTCAAACTTCAAACTAGCGCATAGTTTTCAGTTTGTTTTTATAACTTATCACGATAAGTAGTATCGCTTAATTTTATTCTATTTCGTTAAATTTTCTAATATTTCAATTTTACTTGAAGAGTCTCAGCCTACTGGGTGGAGTCGACCATAGAGCAGGTCAGGTGGCCGGTAGGGAGACTTCGTGTAAAACTGTTCAGTCAGCGGGCTCGGTCCGGTCAGCCTCCTTCTCCTCAGCGGGGTTCCGACAACGGTCAGTCCGATGCCGGGGGATGGCGGTCCCCGCCCAGCATAAAATAGCGGTCGGCTTTCTCGGCGTTCGGCCTCGACTCTTCTTGACCCTGGGTCAAAGAAGGCATCACTCGAGTCGCCCTCTGAGTAATCTGCGTGTCGGCGGCTGGGTTATCGTTGCTGATGGCGGTCTCCCTTCTTGGTCGTAACTTATGGTATCATCGTCCTCGACGCCGGAGCCCTCCGCTATAGGTAGGACTCCAGATGAGCAGTTTCATCAGTGGGCGCTCTTGTGGAGCAATGGGCTCGGAGGTTGGTTCTTCTGCCTGGCTCGGTTGCCTCGGGCCCTCGGGACCCTCGGCGATCAGGAAGCGGTTGGACCTTCCTAATCGTGGCGTAGCCTAACCGGTGCCAGCGACTCCGATGTAGAGTGTTCCCCCCACTCACATGGCTGCGGCGCGAGGGCCTCACCGATGCCCTTATCTCCTGTTTTTCCTTCTCTAGCTTTCCAGGTTCCTGGGGCTCTTCGGCGCCTTCCGCGAGTCTGTGCAGCTATCGGCGCCGTTTTCGGTGCCGCTGGGTCTTGCAGGCGCCATCCATGCGCCCAGCCTATGGCGCGCCGCCCGGTGGTGCCCGTTGGATAGAACAGCGCCGTTCGCGGCGCCTAATCGCGGATGTCGTCCGCTGGCGCGGTCTGTGCGTGCTCGTGGGCAGCACACGTCTTGTGATCTCGTCCGATGGCGCCGCCCGAAAGCGCTTAGCGGGGCCTCTTCGGCGCCGTCGCGCTCCTCGATACCGTCTTCAGCCCGTTTGCCGTCTCGGCGCCGGCAGCCAGAGGGACTCTCCTTGTTTTCTGCTATTTCCTCCTCTCTAATTTTCACTCCTTTCCTGTCAAACAGTCCTTTCTGGACCATCAGGAGATGATGTTGAGCCTGACCCAGACCTTGGTTGGGTGATGAAGTGGAGAAACAGGATCTTTCTTTGCTACAGAGCCTGTGGTGAGGACCTGTCCTTTAAGTCTCTGTTGAAGAACCTGGGATCACTCTTTCTCTCCAGACTACAGACATCGATCCTGGGAGATATTAAGACTCCAGTATCTTCATGCAGGAGATCCTACGGTTTGACTCCTCCGGTCCAGCCTTCCTTGAGGCAGCTGTCTCAAATGGTATGGAATAATCCTGCTCTTATTCCCTCAGTGGCTAAATCCATTGATAAAGTATTCAGCTCCCAAGGATCGTCCATTTTGGCATCCCAAGCCTTTGCGGATCCTATTGTAGTCCTGGCAGAGAATGACAAGGTCGTTCTTCCTCAAACTACTACAGCTAGACCTATTAACAAAAGGTCATAAGATTGATGCATTAGGTAAGAGAGTCTTTGCTGCCTCCACTCTAAGTATGCGTATTGCCAGTTATCAGGCTATTTTTCTCAGTATGAGTATATCCTGTGACTCTATGAAAAGAATGGTTGAAGCTCTTCAGATTCGGATTCAAGTCAGAGCTTCTTCGGACCGTTATTAGAGTATTGGGTCCAATAACCAACAGGTCAAAGCCGCCATGGGCGCTTCGACACAGCTTCTAAGCTCAGCAGCGGCGAGGTTTGTACTCTGCGCCATTCCTGGCTGCGTGCTTACAGCTTCATGAATGATGCTCAGCAGCAGGTGATGGCGCTGCCTTTTGATGGCTCCTTTCTTTTTGGCCCTCAGGTGGAGCAAGCCTTGAGGCCACTCAGAACTAGATCGGCCATTAAGTTGGCCAGACCTCCGCCTGCCCTCTCGGGGCATGTGAACAGGCGTCAGTTTCATAGTCGTCAGTCCTTTCGAGGCAGAGGCAGGGGAAGCTTCATAAGCCAAGCCTGCCCAACCTCAAGAAGGCGCTGAAGAAAGCGCAGGGGCCTAAAGCTCCCAAGCGCTACCTTATAGTCGTTGGCCCAAGTTCCATCCACTCTGCCGGTGGAACTTTCTCCTCCGATGGAGAGTCATCTGATGTACTTCTACAACCAGTGGAAGTCCATAACCCGACAAATGGGTCCTTCAGATGAGTCGTGAGGTTGATTCTCTCAATTTCTTGGAAACCCCGAATTGTCCTCCCAGACTACAACCCAGGTTGTCGGCCTCGTCATCAGACCTCCTCACCGCGGAGATCAGGGCCTTCTGAACAACAGACCAAGTAGAGACTGGTGCCCTTCTACGAAACACAAGTTCTACTCCCATTACTTTCTGGTTTCCAAAAAGAAATCTGGGGGATGCGCCCATTCTGAACCTCAGAAAGTTAACAAATTCCTCCCCAGGGAGAAATTCAAGATGATTTCCTAAGTACCCTGTTACCCTTGCTGCATCAACACGACTGGCTAGCCTCTCTGGATATGCAGGATGCTTACCAGCATATCCCCATCCACCCGACCCACCCTAAGTTCCTCAGGTTTGTGCTTTGGGTCCAGCATTATCAGTTCAGAGTCCTGCCCTTTGGGCTATCCTCGGCGCCTGTAGTTTTACAAAGTGTTGTGCAGTTCTCGCGGCGCATCTCAGGAAAGTCGGACTCCAGTGTTTCCCTACCTGGACGATTGGCTTCTAGCAAGCCCTTCCGGCCAGGGACTTTGAAAGCCGATGCAAACAACTTCTCGTCTTCTCACGTCCATGGGAGTTGTGCTGAATTTGAAAAAATCTCAACTACAAGCCCTCCCAGGAGCTCCTTTTCATAGGGCAGCTTCTAGACACCTCTTCAGCGAGGCTTTCCTTCCAGGACAGAAGGCTCGACATCCTTGAATGGCCCGTTACATCAGGAGAACCAATCGGTTACAGCTCTCGATGCAGCATATTGGGTCTCATGGCGTTCTCGGTCTTCACTGTCCCTCTGGCCCGACTGCACATAGAACCACCCAATGGATGCTCTCCACTCAGTGGTCCCCGACCTCTCACCCCAGTCTTATCCCATCAAGGTGGCAGGCCTTGAAGGTCTCACCTGGTGCTCTCAGAGAGCAATCTCCTGGAAGGATTCCCCTTTGCTCCCCGGATCATCAGATCTCACATCACCACAGGCGCATCGCTAATGGGATGGGGGCTCACTGTCTCTCCCTCCACACTCAAGGTGTATGGACTCAGTTGAAGCTCATCTCCACATAAATGTCCTGGAGATGAGAGGCGGTCCCTCTATGCAATCCGAGCTCTGAAGGATGTCCTTTGTCACAGAACATTCTCCTTCAAGCGGACAACAAAGCAGTGATGTAGATCCAGCCAAGCAAGCGAAGTGCTCATTCTTATCCCTTTGCAGGGAAGCAATGAGGGGTGTGGGAGTGGTGCTTGGAGCACAGAGTCTCTGATTCAAGCGGTTTATCTGCCAGGTATACAAAGCGACCTAGCAGATCACCTCAGCAGAGCGAGGCAGACCCTCACAGTGGTCTCTCGATCCAGCCGTAGCTCGGTCCCTGTTCAAAGTGGGGACTCCAGACCTGGACCTTTTTGCATCCCACTCAGCGCATAAACTGCCTCTCTTCTGCTCCAGAAATCAGGGCCTGGCATTTTCTGTCAGGATGCGTTCAGGCTGCGGTGGACAAAAGCGCTTTCTTTCGCCTTTCCACGCTTCCTCTAATCAGAAGTACTCCTCAAGTTCGAGTCTCAGGGGACCAAGATGATTCTCATTGCTCCTTCCTGGCCTCGGCAACTATGGTTTCCTCTACTCAACAGTATGTTGGCAACTCTCGAGAGACCACTTCCTTTGCAAATCAGTCTTTTGACTCAGAGTTCGTTGGTCCATCCCAACCTGAAATCACTTCACCTTCATGCTTGGCTCCTGAAGAGATAGAAGTGAATCGGTTCAATGTCTCGTAAAGTCTCAGACATCCTTCTGGCTGCTTTCGGAAGCCAGCCACCAGCAATCGCTTCAAATGGAAACGTTTTCTCTCTGGTGTGCAAAATCCTCTTGAATCCCTTTTCCTGTCCTCCTGGCAAGGTTCTGGAGTATCTTTTGGACCTGTCAATCTTAGGTCTTCAGTACTCCACAGTTAAAGTTCACCTTAGTGCCATCTCAAGCGTTCCATGAGCGGTTTCTTCCTTAACTCTGGCTCAGTTACCTATGGTGAAGAGATTTCTTAAGGGATTCTCCATACCAGACCCCTATTAAAGCGTCAGTTGCAGCCTGGGACATTAACCTGGTGCTGGACATGCTGACTCGGAAGCCTTCGAACCCTTAGCTACCTGTGAGCTAAATTTCTTACCTGGAAGACTGCCTTCCTGGTGGCCATTACCTCAGCCACGGGGTCTCTGAGATACATGCCTGGTTACGGACCCTCCATTATACTGTATTCCATAAAGAACAAGGTAGTTCTCCATTACTCATCTAAATTTCTTCCCAAGGTTGTGTCAGAATTCCATCTAAACCAACCTCTGGTACTTCCGCTTACTTCGCTAATTTCCAAAATGAAGGGGAGCAGGCTCTTCATTCCTTGGATATTAAGAAAGCCTTGCGGTTCTATTTAGATAGAACCAAGGATGTTCAGACTCAGCAACTGTTCGTTTCTTTCAGCGACACCCGGCTGGGTCAACCTGTTCGTAATAGATGCATCTCTTCATGGTTAGTGGCATGCCTTAGTCATTGCTATTCCATGGCTCAAGTTAAATTAGAAGGTAGAGTGCGCTCACTCTACTAGAGTGTGGCATCCCTAGCGAGTCGCCAATGTTCCAATTGCAGATATATGCAACGCCCGCCACCTGGAGCTCAGTGCATACCTTCGTTAAGCACTATGCACTGGATGTTCATGCTAGGCGACATTCCGCATCAGGCAGAACTGTCCTTAATGAGCTTATCTTAGATCGTGAGCTCTGGCTCTCCTGCCACCCTTTGGGGGATTATCAGCTTGGTACTCTCCACTAGTGTGAATGAGTGGTGGAGACTTATGTCCAGGAAGATAGGAAAGTACGTACCTACCGTGATTCTTGATCTTCTTGGATGAGTCTCCACCACTCATCCACTTCCTCCCATCCCCGAGCTCACGCTGTATTGGTCTTCACTCCCTCAAATCTTGGGCCGTGAGGACTTCTTTGCTGACCCTTCTTACACGGGTCATACGGACTATCTTATGTCCGTTTTTAATGTTGGGTTTACTCTTTCGTATTCTGCACCTCCTTGGTAAAAAGTACTGGGCGGTTGGAGGGTCGTCGCTGAGATGGTCATTACCGCTCGAGCCGCTGTTTCATGGCCGCCGTGTCTCGTGGCGCCGTCTCTGCGCCGACCCTCAGCAAAAAGTTTGCTCGATGGGTCTTAGTGCCTCGGCTAATCCCACTAGTGTGAATGAGTGGTGGAGACTCGTCCAAGAAGATCAAGAATTACGGTAGGTACGTAATTTTCCTTTATGGTAAGTTCTTACGTAACTATACATCTTACTTCGAGATACAGCTTTGCAGCAGAGTTACCATTAGGACTGAAGCCGGCAGGCGTCAGGACTACGGAAATACTATGCCAGCGTCTTCAGCGGGGACCACCTCCGGCGTCGGTCCGCCCCGACTTCAGGCATAGTACATAAGGAGGCAGTCCCCCCATAATCCCCAGTTCTTTTCCCAGCGTCGACATCGCCAGTATCGCCCTCTCTGTCCTTTTTCTAGAGTGCGACGATCTTTAGAGCTACAATGATTTTGTCTTTCTTCACAACTTTGGATTCAACTGATGTCCTCTCCAACTACTTCTCTGGAGGATCACCAATCGAAGTATGCCTGCAGCAAACAGATCCCCTTCAAGGATCCACATTCGGCCTGCATGCGCTGCCTAGGTCCAGAACATGACACTAAGGCCTGCTCCTTCTGCCAGGGCTTTAACAGTCGCACCAGGATCTGCCACCAGAAGGCCCTTCAAGCGTTTCTCTTAGAGGAGAAACTGAAAACCATGGATAAAGAATCTTCCTCCGGGGGGAGTCGTCGGGTAAAACCCACAAGCACCGGGACAAACACCGGAAAAAGGAAAGGCCTAGATCCCCTGCGAGGGCCTCGGACTCCCAAAGCTCCGGCTCGCGATCGGACCGCTCTTCTTCCAGGGCTCAATTGCAACCTCCCCCAGTTCAGGTCAGATCCTCCAGCGATTCCTCTTCTTTGCAGCCCCTGAAGACTTCCAGGCCATCGGCCTCTTCCACTCCATCTAAGACCTCGTCGAAGTCCGGGGAGCACCATAAATCTTCTTCCCGCCGGCGGGACTCCGACGCCAGGTCAGTTTCCCAGCCTCAGCGTGGGTCGGATCCGGTTCTTCGCAAGACCAAGGACCTGACGTCCCTCAAACGGACGTCGGACCCGACGTCGGCCAAGCATCACCGGCGCTCCCAGGAGCCAGCGACACCAAAACACCCGTCGCTGGCCAGGTGTTCGCCTCCGAGGGCATCGACCAGGGGACCGATGTCGGCTACCCCAGAGAAGAGGACCGCATCACCGTCGCCGGCGGACGCCGGTCAGAAAGACTCATCGGAGGAGGATACCACACAGCCTGAGGACCAGGCGGGCAACATCGGAGACGCCGGGCTCCCACAGGAACCTTCCCCAGAGCGGAAGACCCCCGGGGACCGAACGCCCGACCCTGGCGACAGGCCACCGGTGCCGGGCCCGTCTTTGGGCATGAATTTGGTAAAGGTAAAGGAGCTCTTTATCTTCTGGTGGGACACCATCAGAAAAGATGCGGTCGCCACACGTCGTCCTCCTACTCCGACTCCGCCTCCTCCCACTCCTTCACCGCGTACACCCCCTCCTCCGCCCAAGGGGCCCGTAGGATGGTCGCCAACCCCCAAGGAGCAAACACCACCTCCTCAGGGCAGATACTCAGAAAGGAGAAGACCTCCCTCCACATCCACCTCAGGGTCACCCAGTCCCAAGAGACCCAGACAACACCGGTACATCCCGTCTGGGGAGGATTCTAGATCTGACACCTCAGGGCGCTCCAGATCTCCTTCTTCCATCAGCATTCCCTCTCCGGACCCACACAACCTACCTGGGTCTCCTCCGGATGATCCCTCTTTCGTGGATATCATGAGGCACAACCAGGAGAATATGGGATGGGATGCTGAAGAGCTTGACCCCGAGAAACAACGCCTTGCCCGCTACCTTCGGCAGAAAGACCTAAAGCCTGTGGTAGTGCCGCCCTTGGTGGATACCTTTGCGGACGTCACCAAGGCCGCCTGAAAACATCTGCATTCCACTCTAGCAGTGCCAAAGAAGGCTGATCGCCTGTTCAAGGGCCCCTAGGGAGGACCAGTATCTGGCGAACCATCCTCTGGCTGACTCCCTGGTCATCACTGCCTCGCATGACCGGTCTCAGAGACCTCAGCATTTGAGCATACAGCCACTGGACCAGGAATCCAAGCATTTGGATGTCCTGGGTAGGCACACGTACGCGGCTGTGACTTGCGCCATCAGGTCACTGAATTACCTCACCCACATGGTTCAGTTCCAGAACGCACTGTGGGAACAGGGACAGGACCTGGTCGAGAAGATGACCGATGGTGACCAAAAGGAGGAGCTCTTGAACCTCCTCCGCACGGGTTCGGATGTGGGGACCCAGGTGCTCAGAGCTGCATATGATTCTGCGGACTCTTCAGCCAGAGCTGCAGCCTCAGGCGTGTGTCTCCGGAGACACTCTTGGCTCCGTGTCTCCGGTTTTACCCTGGATGTCCAGAAGAACTTCTTAGACATCCCTTATAACAGCTGGGTCCTATTTGGTGAAGCCTCCGAGAGAGTAATCACCAAACTTCAGGACGCAGGGAAGGCAGTCCGATCTGTACAGGCCATGTACAGGTCTCGGCCTGGTTCCTTTCATAGGAACCAGAGCCGTTTCCGTGGCCGGCTACAAAGGCAACAGCCACGTTCCTTCCAACAGCAGAGGGGCACTTTCACCTGCAAAGCCTAGGCCAAGTCATCCCCAGGCAGAGGTCAACGATTTGCAAAATCGGCACAGCCTGCCGGATCAAACGCTTCCACAGCATGACTCCTTCCCGGCCCCTGCCCCTCCTCAGGATCAATGGGAAAAGAAAGTCGGGGGTCGCATCGCACGCCACTTGCCAGGGTGGCAGTCGATCACCCCCGATAGGTGGGTTCTGCAACTGGTCAAAAAAGGCCACTATATAGAATCTGTAAGCAGTCCAGCCACAAGACCTCCCCTGCTTTCCCGATATTCTGGTCAGCATGCCCTGCTCATACAGCATGAGGTGCTCACGCTTCTGGAAAAGGAAGCCTTAGAGCACGTTCCAGAGAACCAGAGAGGACTTGGGTACTATTCTTACTTCTTCCTGGTTCCAAAGAAAACAGGGGACCTTCGTCCAATACTGGACCTCAGCGACCTCAACCTGTCGGTCGTTTACAAACGCTTCCGCATGGTGACCCTTCCGAGCCTAATTCCCATGCTGAAGCAAGATGCCTTTTTGGCATCTTTGGACATGCAGGACGACTACCTGCATATTCCGATTGCTCAAACGCACCGGAGGTTCCTGCGCTTCGAGTCTCAGAGCCGCCATTATCAGTTCCGAGCTCTTCCCTTCGGGCTGTCATCGGCACCTCTCGTATTCACGAAGTGCATGGCGGTCATAGCAGCGTCTCTGAGGAGACAAGGCCACTACGTGCTCCCATAACTGGACGACTGGCTTCTCATGGCGCCCTCCATGGATGCACTGACAACTGCCATTCACTGTACCCAGTTCCTTTTTCAATCACTGGGTATTCTCATCAACTTCGAGAAGTCACTCCTGGTGCCGTCTCAGAAACTGCAGTTTAGAGGAGCAGTTCTGGACACCATCAGAGGGAAAGCTTTCCTTCCCTCGGACAGAGCGGAACACATCAGATCCCTCATCAGGGACTTGTCGGTGAAGAAGACTGTCCAGGCCAGATCGGTCCTTCGCCTGCTCGGACACATGGCTGCGGCCATTGCAACAGTCCACTGGCACGTCTCCACATGCGAGTAACCCAGTGGATGCTAAGGGTGCAATGGGACCAAAGGCAAGACCATCTGCAGCAGCCAATCCGAATCACGAATGCCGTAATTCGGGATTGGCAGTGGTGGCTAAATCCGAGGAACCTCTCTCCGGGGGTTCCCTTCACAGCGCCGTCTCTGAATGTGACACTCTCCACAGACGCCTCAGGGCTCGGGTGGGGAGCACACCTGGACAGTGTTCGGTCTCAGGGCCTTTGGACAGCCCAGAAGTCTCATCTCCACATCAACATTTTGGAAATCAGGGCGGTCCTTTACGCTCTGCAAGCCTTCCAGTGGGAGATTCTACCGGGTACACTCCTGTTACAAACAGACAATACCACGGTGATGTATTACCTCAACAAACAAGGAGGCACTCACTCGTACCCGCTTTGCAAGGATGCCATGAGAGTGTGGGAGTGGATATTGCAACACGGCGCAAACCTAATTGCAGTGCACATCCCAGGAGTGGACAACACCATCGCAGACAGCCTGAGCCACTCTCAGGCCAGAGTCCACGAGTGGAACTTCTACAGGAGGTGGCAGAGGATCTGTTTCACAGATGGGGCACTCCAGAGTTAGACCTTTTCTTGTCCCATCCAATGCAAAACTGCCCAATTTTTGCTCGCTAGATCCAGGGCCTGGTGTTTTCTGGTGAGATGCGTTGTCCCTCACCTGGGCGGGCAGATTCCTCTATGCCTTCCCTCCTTTCCTGTTGATCCAGAGAGTTCTCTTAAAACTTCACAGGGAGCAAGCGACGCTCATTTTGATCGCGCCCTTCTGGCCCAGACAGATTTGGTTCCCTCTTCTGCACCAGCTATCCCGGGAACCTCCAGTTCCTTTGCCAATCACCTCCCATCTATTGTCTCAGGAGGCGGGTTCATTAGTCCACCCAGACTTACGTTCATTGAACCTGCACGCTTGGCTTCTAGAGACATAGCCATGATGTGATGCGGGGTCTCCCAAGAAGTGGCAGACATACTCTCTGCCGCCAAAAAAACGGCAACCCACGCAACGTACGCCATGAAATGGCATCGATTCTGTTTGTGGGCCCAAGCGTGCAGCTTTTCACCGTTAGACTGTCCCAAAAAGCTGGTTCTGGACTATCTGCTTTCCCTCTTCCATTCCGGACTGGCTTACTCCTCGATTACAGTGCACCTTTGTGCAATTTCTGCTTACCATGCCCCAGTAGGCCATCGGACAGTGGCCCAGCTAGACACTACTCGTGCCTTCTTAAGGGGAGTGCGTCACCTTAGGCAGCCCATCAAAGATCCATTTCCTCCTTGGGACTTACTTTTCATCCTGGAGCAGCTTACGCTGCCTCCTTTTGAACCAGCCACGGCTTGCGAGCTACGTTTTCTCTCTTGGAAAACGTTATTTTTAGTTGCCGTTACTTCAGCTAGAAGGATCTCGGAATTGCATGCTCTTATGTGCAAAGAGCCTTATTTGGTTTTCCATCAGGACAGGGTATCCCTAAGGACAAACCCAAAGTTTTTGCCTAAGGTGGTTTCAGCCCTCACCCTTAACCAGGATATTGATCTACCAGTGTATTTCCCAAGGTACACTAATCGAGGAGAAGCTCTTCTGCACACCCTCGATGTGCATCGGTGCTTCAGATACTGTCTGACCAGAACCAAACAGCTCGGAAAGTCGGACCAACTTTTCGTCTCCTTTGCTCACAGGATGAAAGGAGCTCCTGGCTCCAAACAGTCACTCTCAAGGTGGCTCATCCAGTGCATCACTTTCTGTTATGACAAGCTCAATAAACCCTTACCGGGCGCGGTCAGGGTCATTCCACAAAAGGGGTGGCTGCTTCTTTGCGGTGTTAAAAATATCTC
Organism: Neoceratodus forsteri; assembly: GCA_016271365.2. Classification (NCBI taxonomy): domain Eukaryota; kingdom Metazoa; phylum Chordata; order Ceratodontiformes; family Ceratodontidae; genus Neoceratodus; species Neoceratodus forsteri. The sequence continues at coordinate 513,095,376 of CM057454.1, forward strand.
CACCTCAGCTATTTGCGCTGCAGCTACTTGGAGCTCTGTGCATACCTTTATCAGGCATTACAGTCTGGACATTGCATTGAGGCGAAGAGCGGGGTTCGGTCTAGCCGTCCTTCAGGGACTTCTATCCTAAGCTCGAGTAATATCGAGATCTCTACCTTTCCTCCTCCCAGTGGCGCATGATTGCCATTATTGCTTGGAAATCAGTCCTAATGGTGTAACCTGCTGCTAGAGCTGTATCTCGAAGTAAGATAATACAGTTAATGCATGGAACTTACCCAACGGTAGATCTTTGAGAACAGCTCTTGCAGTAGGTACCTTCCACCACCATCCCCTTCTTTTGGAGGTGAGTCGTGAGTCAAACACCCATCTTATGGGATGGGACATTCCTATTCTATAGTCTTGGCCATCTGGTGGTGGATCCTCAGTCTCCTCTTCTGATGTCATCCAGCGGCTGGGAGTCTCCGCCGGGAGAACTGAGGGATTATGGGGACCGCCTCCTTATGTACTACGCGTGACGTCGGGGGCGGGACCGACGTCTGAGGCGGCCCCCGCTGAAGACTGCTAGCTAGAAAATTTCCATGGGTCCTGACGCCTGCCAGCTTCAGTCCTAATGATGTAACCTGCTGCAGGAGCTGTTCTCGAAGATCTACTGTTACGGTAAGTTCTTACGTAACTGTACTTTTCATGCAGTCACACGTGCAGGAGTACTCACTCTAATGTGTTGCTTGGTCTCCCTTTGTGTTTTATTTATTTATTTTTTTCATTTTTAAATCTAAGTAGATGCTGGATTCAAATTTTAAACAGATTTTTGTGTCTCAGTTGGACTGTTGTGGTTTAATAAATAAGGGAAACTTAATGTCTGGCTGTAGAATACATAGTTTATTTGAATAAGCCGAGAGTGACCTTGGGTAAACGCGTGAGTAATGTTCCCGGGGTCACTCGAGGCTCATTCATATAATTCCACAGCCAGCCCTCACATATTCCATTTATGCAATAGGGGTGGCTGACTTTTTTCCCCCATAGTTTGCTGTTTTGCTAGGTAATTTTTTTATATTTTTTTTGTAAAGTAAAGCTCTTCCACTTCTCATAAGCATCTTTGTCATGGCTGTTGCCGTGGATCAGCTGGGATGACACCAGGACAACTCAGCTGATTGGTGGAGGTGAGCAGCTTTGAAAAAATATCCGGGAAACATGGAGGCACTGTTTAGTGAGGGAGCACATATGATTAAACTGGTGACCGGAACAGTGAGTGCCACTGGTAGTTTTTTGTCATTTCATAAAAAAAGAAAGAAATGTTTTTTTAATTGGAAGGTGGAAGTGGGTGGCCATGCAGTAGTTGGCAAGGGAGCAGGGAACCTGGCAGGAAAGATGGATTTCTGTTTGTGGAGCCACACATGGTTGACTGTGCGAGCGAGAGAAAGAGGGAGCTGGCGGGCAGGCAGGATTTCAAAACAGCAGATGGAGTCGTGAGGATGTGAAAACAGAAACTCCTGAGTAAAGCAAAGAGAAAAGGTAAAAAAAGTCTATCATTTTGTTACTACAGATGTGTGGGATCAGGACTGGAGCTGTGGGCTTGTAGGGCTATGTTGCTTTGTCTGTGGGACGAAACAGTGTTGGCTGCTCAGTCGGGGGGATAAACACATCATGATAACGTACCTACTATGTACATAAACGCATCATGACGTGTCTACTATGTACATAAATCCTGATGACGTAGCTACTATGTCCATAAATTGATGTACACAGTAGCTCAAATATCAGGATTTATGTCATGGATATTTTGTCCACACCTACTGCATAAATTCTAAATATTAGTAATGCAACTCATTTATCTTATCCATATCATTCTTAGCATATCTATATATGATACATATTTAATCGTATACTATCCACTGCGTTTTGTTGAGAGTGCTTGCTTTCTTTCTCACTGAGTAGATGCAGTCAGGGAGGATCACACCAGTACTATAACGGATGAGAGAATTCCAGATGGCCATAATGAATCCAATGGAATGAAGGTTTGCAGCATGGTAGACCCCTCAGGGGAGGGAGCAGAACTGGAGTCTAGATCCGAGGGAAGAGGAAATGTCCGGCAAACTGATACAGTTGAAGAGTAAGGAAATTATCATTTGTTTTAGAACTCCAAAGGCATGTTATACTGCTATGGTTAAACTTGTAGCATTGTTTTAGAAGTCATGAATTGTGTCTTTTTTGGCATTTCCTCAAAAATCATGAATCTTTTTAGAGTCCCTCTCATGCATAGAGCCCCACTGTTCGGTCTTATCTGGAGGTACTAGGACCCCGCAGGAACCAGAACTTTTGGGGACGGTGTGGAACATGCATGTAACACTAATGTATGGAAATACACACATGTACCTATAGTATAAATCAGACAGGTCATTCCACTTATAATTAAGGGCAAAACTCTCTGAGCACAGCTTGTTTACAGTGGTATCCTCTTAAGGCAAAACGTCTGATGACAAGCAAACATATTAAAGACATAAACAGAGCTCGACACAGAGTACAGCTTACAAGACGTATGTTTATAAAGGCATATTAAAGTTTCAAGTGTAAGTTATGGGCCACTGTAGGAGGTGTAGGGATGGAAGCAAATGTCTGTTGCCAGCTATGATACACCCTTGGAATGATGATAGCACGGTTTTTGCCCAGAGAACAGTGAAAATAACCATTCTGTGAATTTTTCACTGGAGGGCAAGGGACGGTTTATTAGTCATAGGGATTCTGGCAGGGAGTTCCACATAGTCTGGCATCTGTGACTGAAGGTGATGGACCCACGAGTCATGTTTATGTGTAGAACCTTCAGCTCAGGTGATCCAGTGGAGCGAAAGGCTGTATGGCAGGACTTGCGGGTATGCCTTGAGTGCAAATAAGAGGGAACAAGGCCTTTGATGCAGTTGAGGGAGAAAAGGGTGAAGTGCAGTTCCCTCCTGTTGCCCAGGGATATCCATTTTAATGCACTGTAGAGCTTACAATGGTGAGTGCCATAAGCGCAGTTGAGTGGCAGCCTGGCTATCCTGTTGTAAAGAACATGTAATTTGTCTAGTCTGGACTTGGCAGCACCATGGAAAATGTGTAGTCGAAACATGGGAGTATCCTTGATTGGATTATATTCTCTCTCTGATCCTGGGGCAGCAAGTATTTGTTCTACGGGCATGGATATGGTTCACATTCCCACTTTGGCAGTCCCATTGGAAAAGTATGATGGTCGGACGTCTTCAAGCTAAACTCCTCCTCCTACTACTACCCAGGGGGTATATCCTCCAACTCCACCCTGTGATGTCAGATCTTTCTTTCCACTGGACTAACAGGTCATCTTCTTTGCAGCTACCACTTCAGTTTAGTGTGCTGTTGGGGAACTCTGTCTTTGGAGGTTTTTCGAGTAAGTGTATACCCTCTGTTCCTTTGACTCCCCTTGTCAGTCTGTGATGGAGCAGTGGAAACCAGGGCTCAAATTCTGTGTTCGATATCAGCAGAAGATGTTGGCTACTGACCAGCATGACACATGCGTTTAATGCTTGTGTGGGCAGCATGACAGGGCCAGCTGTGGTCTTTGCCTGGGCACGCTTCCAAGGGCCCTCAAGAACAGGTGGTGGTAAAGCAGTGGGACTTGCGACCCACCCCTTCTGCAAGTTGTTTCGCTGCATCTCCACCTGTGGTCACCCAGGTGGCGGTAAAACAACGGGACTTGCGACCGACCCCACCCAGAGGAGGAGAGCAGCCTCTGGGCACTTAATCCTCCTCCTCCTGGCTGGCCCTCCAGCCGCCCGAGTCCGTTCCCGAACCCGAGTCACTGGCGCCGCGAGCGGTAGCCATACTGCCGTGCCGGCGGGCCAGCCCCAAGAGAATCTCATTTCTGACCAAAACTATATCGGAGTAAGTTCTGGACCCACAAAGCATGATCATAATAGGAGGAGCCTTTAACTCGATAACTGATTTAAGCTTAGACAGGGTGGGCTCCAAAACTAAAGGTGCATCCCGAGCAAGCAGGATTCTAAGTAAGCTCTGTTCAGAACTATCTTTAGTAGATGTTTGGAGATTTGCCCATCCAAAAGAGAGGGATTACACTTACTATTCCCCTAAATGTAAAATGTACTCCTGGATTGATTTCTTGTTAAAAGCACTCAAATAGGTAATATCTGCCTTTCCGATCATGCCCCAATATCATTAGAGCTAGAAATATCACCTAGACCTTCGGATACTCTTTGGTGCCTTAATGTCAGCTTATTAAGACATAAGGATTTCAGGGCTCTAATACAAACCAAAACGTCTGTTTCTAGGGACATGGATATGTTGTTCATCCACACTGTCTGGCAGGTTCCTTGCCGCTTTAAATCTTGCCGGAAGGTCTTCAAGCTGGCTCCTCCCACCCACTCACCGGGGTGGTAAAACTCTCGGCTCCGCCCCATGATGCCAGATCTTCCTTACCACTTGGAAGCTCAGGTTCCCTCCTTAACGCTCTGCGTATAAGACTGGTTCCTAATTCTTCGAATTTTTGAAATTAAAAAGTTTTTGCTAAAAAGGCTTCGGTGCAAGTTGCGTCGGAGGTATGAGGAACTCATGTGGCAACAGCTCCTCCTGACCGGGAATAAGCCGGCCCGTCGTCTTCCCAGCCATTAAGTGGCTGTCACCAAATGACCGAAACAGCCCCTCGTTTTAGCGAGGGCCTGTTCCCAGGCGGTTGTTCAGCCAATTCCAGCTGCCCACCGATTCCTGTGGAACCTCCGCTCCACAGCCGTTAGTTGGGGCTCGACCAAAAATTCTCGGTCGGCTCAGGACGCCCCATAGGCTGTCTGTCACCCTCACTCCTGATAGACCTCGCAGGTGGAGGGTGGCTCAGCCCGAGGCAGCTCTTTGAGGGACTCTTCTGAGTCCGAGGATGATTCCTCCTTTTTCTCAAAGCGAGTGGACTTGGAGTCCTCAGGAGGACAGTCAGTGGACGATAGCCCTCCGTCCTTCCTGGGATTGCTTCGGCTCATCTCGGAGTCCACCGGGATGAAGCTCGAACCCGTTTCTAAACGGGCCAGGTATCCCCTCACGGAGATTCTGCACCGAGGGGATTCCCCTACGGAGGCCTTTCCGGTGGCCGAGGCCATAGTGGGTCCGGCCTTGGAGCTCTGGCAGCGCCCTGCTTCCTGTACTGCGCCTTTGGCCAGGATGGCCAGGAAGTATGCGGTCCCTACCGGTTCCCTGTCCGGTTTTTTGGAACACCCCTCGGCTGAGGGGTTGGTTACCAACAGCGTTTTCCGGCGTGCTGGGAACGCTAGGGATGAGGACAAACCTCCCAACAAGGAGTCCAAGAAATTGGACTATGCCGGGCGAAAAGTCTATGCTGCGTCCTCTCTCGGCCTTCGCCAGGCCAGGTCGGCCGTCCTCATGGCACATTTTTCTCATGCCCTGGATGAGGTCACCCTCATCTTCCCGCGGATCTGCAGACTACGGTCAGGCAGGTGCGGGACCAGGGCAGGGCAGTGGCCAAACAGCAGCTCCAGACTGCTTTAGACATTGGGGACTCATGTGCCAGGTCTGTGGCGGCTGCAGTGGCTATGCGTCGGCGGGCTTGGCTGAGGATATCTACCTTTACTTCAGATACCCAGCACAAGTTGGCGGATGTTCCCTTTTTGGGGACTGACCTCTTCGGCCCTGGGGTGGAAGGTCACCTGCAGAGGATCGAGAAGTCCAATGCTACCTTGGACTCTGTCTCTTCCTCTCAGAAGGACAAAGGCCGCAAACCACAGCCTAAGCCCTTTCGTCCTTCTGCGCCTCCGGCACATCCGGCCCAGCAACGTCAGGGTCAGCAGGCTCGGGCTTGGCATCCCAAACCCAAGCCCGGAGCTTCCTCCAACAGGAAGCAGGGAGGTAAAGGCCCAGGAGGTCCCTCGGCCGGTCCCTCCTCCAAGCCTGCCCAGTGACGGGCTGAGGGGTGTCGCCCCCAACCCTGTCACCTCACCCCAGGTTCCCCCTGTGGGGGGACGGCTCCAGCAGTTCCTTTCCGCCTGGTCCGTTATTACCACGGACAGGTGGGTACTGGAGGTGGTGGGGAAAAGGCCTGCCTCTAGAATTCGAGCAGGCTCCGCCCTTCAGAGCCGTCGCACCTCGGGGGGTCTCGGGGTCCGCAGCCTCACTGTCAGCTCATCGGGCCGACATCGCTCTCCTCCTCCAAAAGGAGGTGATCAGGGAGGTAGCGGATCCTCCCTCAGACCCGGGGTTTGTGTCCAGGTACTTCCTGGTTCCGAAACGGATGGGGGGCTGGCGCCCCATTCTCGACCTACACGACCTGAACAAGTTCCTAAGGTCTCGAACCTTCAGGATGGTCACTCTGGCTCAGATAATACCATCCCTGGAACACGGCGTGTGGTTCTGCTCTCTGGACCTGCAGGATGTGTTCTTTCACGTCCCTATCCGTCCGTCACATCGGAGATTCCTTCGCTTTCGACGGAGGGATCCCTTTTCGAGTTCCGAGCCATGCCCTTCGGCCTGTCTCCAGCTCCGGGTCTTCACCAAATGCATTGCAGTGGTGACAGCTTTCCTGCGAGCGCCAAGGGGTCGGGTGTGCCCTTACCTGGACGATTGGCTGATAGCAGCCCCCTCCAGACAGGAGGTGGAGCGGTCCAGAGATCTGGCCTCAGGTTTTGCTCTCAAGTCGGGCTTCTCATCAAGGCCAGGCCAAGTCGGAACTCGAGCCGAAGCAGGTGATTCTGTTTATCGGGACAGAGCTCGACTCTCTTCGAGCCAGAGCACGGCTCCCGGCGGAGAGGGCCGAGGTTCTTACCTCCTTTGCCCAGTCATTTCTGGTTGGGCAATTGCGCCCTGCCCGGGACTTCCTGCGCCTCCTGGGTCCCATGGCGGCCTGTGCCAGCGTGGTCCGTTGGGCACGCTGGCACATGCGCCCCCTTCAGTGGGGACTGGCCAGCCAGTGGTCTGGCAGCTGCGATCCATTGGACCAGCTAGTGATGGTGACCCAGGAGATGTGGGCAGCTCTCGGTGGTGGACGTTCCATCTCATCTGCAGGAGGGCATCCCGTTTGTCCGCCCGAGCCGCGGTCTCTCTCGACCGATGCCTCTCTGATGATGGGTTGGGGTGCCCATCTGGGGAACACGAGTGCACGACCTCGGTCCCCATGAGTCGATGCCACATCAACCTGCTGGGCTCCGGCGGTCCGCCTAGCTCTCACCGCCTTTGCTCCGTTTCTCAGGGGTCAAGTGGTCCGAGTCCAGACGGACAATACCACGACCATGTACTACCTAAACCGGCAGGAGGGACACGTTCCATGCTTCTTTGCAAGGAAGCTCTCCGCATTTGGTCACTTGTCGCAGCCTGGGCGGATCTCCTAGCCATTCATGTGGCAGGAGCCTCCAACACCCTGGCCGATGCCCTGAGCGGATAGGGGCTGCATCTCACAGTGGTCTCTCCTGCGGAGGTAGTACAGGATCTGTTCTCCCTGGGGCACACCTCAGGTGGACCTGTTTGCCTCCAGGGAGATCATGAGCTGAAGCTGTTTCATGCCCGCCCCCCTCAGCAGGGCTCGCTGCAGGGGGATGCCTTCTCGAGGCTGTGGACCCCGGGCCTCTTCTACGCCTTTCCCCCATTTCCCTTGATTCACAAGGTGCTTCTCAAAGCAAGGAGGGACAAGGCGCAGGTGATCCTGATAGTCCCAGACTGGCCCCGCCAGTTCTGGTACCCAGATCTCCTCAGCCTCAGCTCCAGGCTCCCGAGGCAGCTTCCAGCTCGCCCGGACCTGCTCTCAGTCAATCAGGGGAAGGTGTTCCATCCGGACCTTCAATCCCTGCACCTGACGGGCTGGTTCCTGAGCGGCTAGAGTTCCAGGCCTTGGGTCTTTCCGACGAGGTCCTCAGTGTTGTTGAGGCGTCCCGTAAGGAGTCGATCAGGAAATGCTATGCCTTCACATGGAAGCGATTTTCCATTTGGTGTCAGGGCAAGGGCTTGGACCCTTCCTCCTGTCCTTTGGCAAGCATCTTGGACTATTTATGGTCCTTTTCTAGTCAAGCGCTTGGTCGCGACCCTAAGGGTGCACCTGGCAGCCATCTCTGCTTACCGGGCGCGGGCCGGGGAGCAGTCGGTGCGCAGGAGAGAAGGTGGTCTGGCGCTTTTCAAGGCCTTGATCACATTCCCTCCGATGCGAGAACCTCCACCTCCGTGGGATTTACTGCTGGTACTGGCTAAGCTCATGGGCAAGCCATTGAACCAATACAGGTGTGAACTCTCTCACCTGTCGTGGAAGACCGCCTTCTTGGTGGCTATCACGTCAGCCAGAAGGATGGGAGAACTCCAGGTGCTCTGCATTGAGTCTCCTTACCTGGTCTTCCACAGGGACAGGGTTGTCCTGCGACCCCACCCGAAATTCCTTCCGAAGGTGGCATCGGAGTTTCACCTTAACCAGGTGTTGACTCTGCCGGTGTTCTACCCCAGTCACACCTCGGAGGCCGAATACAGGCTCCATACTTTGGACCCTAGAAGAGCGCTCGCTTATTATAAGGAGTGCACGGCTAAAATTCGGGGAGAGGTTTGCCAGCTGTTTGTCACCTACGCTGAAGCCACACCTGGCAGACCTGCAGCCAAGCGGACGATAAGCAAGTGGGTCACCTCCTGCATAGATCTCTGCTACAAGTTGGCGGGCATGGAGCCTCCCAGAGGGATAAGAGCTCATTCTACCCGTCATACTGCTGCATCGGTGGCTACTTCCAGGGACGTCCCTATCCAGGATATCTGCAGGGCTGCTACCTGGAAGTCAGCACACACCTTCATCACCCATTACCACATCGACCTTGAGTCACGCCGGGATGCTGGTTTTGAGGCCTCGGGTTCTCCAGTCTCTATTCCCTAAGTAGGGGGTGTGCGCCTTGCCTCCCTCCTCCCGGAGAACTGCTAGGAGTCTGCCAGACAGTGTGGATGAACAACATATCCATGTCCCTAGAAATACAGGCTCTTCCTTGTCAATCTTCACCATTCATTACTGCTTGAGGTTAAACTGGCGCGCACCCTTCACAGGAGATTTTTTTTAGATTGGCTCTAACAACGCCCGTCCTCGAGGCGGCGCACTGCGTCATGCGAGGCTGACCATTAAACACGGACTCCCTCCTCCATCTCAGTTCTGTTTCTCCGCCGTCGAGGCTGCACCTGCTAGCGTAGCGGATAGTGTTCGTTCTTCGGATTCGTCCCGACTCCTCATCTCGGTGTTCTCAGACATCCACTCGACGCCGTATACCGGTAAGACCGTTCCTTTTTATTTCTATCTACAGCGCCGAGTGTTTTCCTACTTTTTTTCCTCAGTTAGTTTGCATCATGTCCGGTTCTGGAGCAAGGCGTAAGTCGAAGGCGGTCCGCGCCCCTATGCGTCGGTGCTCCTGTGGCCGGCATTTTTCTGTCTCGGACCGGCATGATGTCTGTCTCCGTTGCCTGGGACCCAACCACGACATGAACGCGTGCGACCTTGTTTCTCCATGGACCGTCACGTGTCCTCAAGTCCAGGCGTTCAAGCTCGGCAAGGCCCCACCAACCTTGAGGCGGCGTCGCTCAGGGATTCCCAGGTAAGGTCTCTGAGCCCTTCCCCAGGTCCCCTCCGGGCCTATATGGTCAGCGGAGGGAGACTTCCTCCTCTTCTCTTGCCGAAGGAGCTTCTCTCGCGGTGTCGGGGGCGTACGTGGTCCCCGGGGCTGTGGCGGTGACACCGACCGGCAATCACCTCCTCGGAGGTGCAGGCTTCCCAGTGTCGGGCCCACGATTTCTGGGCCAGGCACGATGGACCCTCGATGCCGCCCTCCGGCGCCCGTTTTGGATCGCCCGGTGATCGAGACCGGCGCCGTGGCGCGCCGCCCTAGCCCCGGTGCGCTCGCCAGGCGCCGTGGGCCGATCTCATTCTCCGGTGGCGCGGGGTCGGGTTCCAGCACGGGGCGCACCGTCAGGCCTGGCTGGTACCACAGGGGAGGTAGTGCCAGGCCTGGCTGTCGCGGGTGGGCGGGGGTCGTCTGGCACCGGCACCGTTCGCGGTGCCGTTGCCCCGGGGATTCCCGGAGTTGCCAGCATTGAGGTTCTGCTGGTCTCGTCTTCTTCGGAGGCCGATGACTCGGATGTGGACCTATCCTGCACCCTGACTCTTCGGAGTTAGGGTCCCTGGTGGCACAGGGTGCCAAGCGGTGCAGCGGTCCCCTTCCACTGTCCCCTCTCCCGTCCTCCCCTGAGGGCTCTCGGGCTGGGGGTGGCCCTGGGTCCCAGGGGGGTGACGTGGTGGGGACTGAGGAGAGGCTCCCCTCCTGGGGACCTGTGACAGCTGCCTCCGGTGCTGTTGCCTCCTCTGGAGGTGCGAGGGCGCTGCAGTCGAGGAGGAGGGCTCTTCAGTCCGAGGGTTGAGGGACAGGGGACGGGGGCCCCGGTCTCTGTCGGACGCCTCTGGTGGGGTGGCTAGGAGCCGTACTGCCGAACCCCGCCCTTCCCTCCTGGGCTCTAGGGTGCCCTCCGGTGGCGTTGCTGTGGACTGCCCTTCTGGAACCATGCAGTCCTGGGTTCGTCACAGGGGAGGTTCTCCCCGTGGGCTCTTCCAGGCAACACTTTCTCAGGGTTCCTTCTTTTGCGGCCTGGTCTGTTGTCCGGGATCCCGCCAGCTCGGGCTCCGTTCCCCGGATTTCAGAGTCCTGGCAGAGGTCAGTTGCCTCTTCGTAGGTGCCCTTCTCCAGTACCTCTGCTTCCACCCCCCGCGCTTCCAGGCCATGTTGGTCCTATGGGTCCGTTATCCTGGGAGCAGTTCAGGGGTTCTGCGGCGGCCTTCCCCTCATTCGTTAGATGTATGCATGAGCGGGTCTTTCGACTCTCCCCACCATGGGAATCCTCTGGACATTCGAGCTCTCCATCATCCTCGTCTTCCTCCTCTGAGGAGAGGAACCCTGCTCATCTTTCTTCCGATGCTGATTTCACTGAATATCAGCGATTCCTCGAGGATGGTGAGGACCTTCGAGATCTCTTATGTAAGGAGAGACAATACCGAACGGGAGATGCGTGAATTCCTTGGAGAATTCAGTGCCCAGCACCTGGTGGTACCTTCCTGGCCTATCCCCTTCCAGGAGGCGTCTATCCGTTCCTGGCAGTCGCCAGCCGCCCTTTCTCCAGCCCCGGCTGACTGCCGTCGTAGGTATTGTGCCCCCTCGGAATCCCTGGGTACTCTTCCCAACCTGCCCTCGGGCTTGGTGTACCTAGAGACTCCTTCCGGGCGCCGCTGCCTGGCGCACGACCGCCCACCAGATTCGGATTCTCTACAGTTCGACCGGTGGGGGCGAAGAGTGTTCTCTTCTTCTCGTGTGGTGGCTTGTGTTGCATCACATCAGGCTCACCACGCTGCCTACTCGGCATCTGTGGTCGATGCTCTCCCAGCTCCTGGCATCAATGCCTGATACAGGAGCAAACCAGACAAGCTATTGCCCTCTCCGCTATAGGCCTGGAGCTGGCAAGACACCAAGCAAGGGCATCTTCACGATGCCAATGAGGGTAACTTCAGGCTTGCGAGGACAGCGATCTGCATTAGGCGGGCCGGCAGACGTCTATCAAGGTTGTCACCCTGGCCGAGCGTGGGGTGATGCGTTCCGTTTTCCGGGGACCCGTCTTTTTCCTCAGAGCTAGGAGACTTTTGCAGGGGCTTCCTCCGTCTCCCGTCCTCGGGAGGCACCTCCTAGCTCTTCTCCCACATAGGCTCTCTTTGTACTAGCCAGGGTCTTCCCCTTCTGTTTCTCACCAACAGGAGGCTGGGGTCTTGTTCCCTCAGGGTTCTACCCTCCCCTTTTAAGGGGAGGAGCGACTCTCCCAAGCAGTAATGAATGGTGAAGATTGACAAGGGAAGATATGAGAAATTACGTACCTACCGTAATTTTGATCTTCTCTTGTATCTTCACCATTCATGATACCCACCCACCTTCCCCTCAGTGGCCTCCTTCTGTGGCGTCTCCCCCTCCCGCCTCGTTCCTCTTACTCCCTTGGCCTTTATGCCAAAAAAAAAAAAAAAAAAACTTTTCTGTTTTCCCATTCTTGATGAATGGATCCCAAGGTTTACTTCACTCTAAGATTGATTAGCGTTTTGCTCATAAAGTGCTCAGTCGTTGAGGAGATGCATGGCTCTTGCCTCTTACGTGTTTGGCAGGCGCAGCACTTCTAGGGACTCTGTGTAAACACTGTCTGTACAGTTAGTATAGTCCCAAGGGGAAAAAAAAAAAAAACTGCTAATCAATTATTTAAAACCCTGGACCCCTTTTTCCTCAGGTAAAGAGGAGCAATGCGATTACAAACTTCTTAATTCTGGAGACTCTTTCTGACTGCCCTGGTGCAATTCCTTGTCTCCTCAGGTCATGTTGTTCCACAGCCTGGTGGCCATACCCTGTCTCGGCACCTTCAACTTAGGATCCCCTTGGCAGGCATTATTTTTCAAAAAGCTTTTGCAGCTGCTGGCTGACCTTGTCAGCTTCAAGCCTCTGTCTGCCTTGTCATAGCAAGTCTGATTGAGTTCCTCTCTATTTTTCTTACAAACTGCCTTCAAGAAGGCTTAGTTTTTCCCATACACTTCTATGGTAGCACTTATCAAGGTGCTAGGAACTTAGTCCTCTTCCTGGATGGGCTCTTCCGGAACAGGTTCTGCTCAGTCAGTCCAGGAGCCCTCAACTGGGATGAAGAGACTTGGCATGTTGAGAGTCCAGAGACTCTGCCCTCTCTTGCTCTGTTTAGCAGGTTCGGTGGAACCTCTCCTCAGTCCTACCAACGGGGATTCTTGCTCTCTCATTAATTTCGAGCCTATAAGCCTCTCAACCAACAATGCTAGACGGGCACTGTTCTCCTTCTCAACATGCCACTCTGTTTTGCCAAGCCTCCGCTAGGGGTCAGGGGTGCACTGGCTGCTGATGTCCCCCTCCCCGGAGATGGAGAGCAGTCTGTCGGATGCTCAGTCCATCTCCTGCCCTACAGCAGCCTGTGCTCGTTCCCGAACATGGGTCACCGACGCAAGATGTGGCGCCCAGTGCCTCAACCCTCAGCACCACCAGGCCGACGATCCTTCATTTGTTAAGGAACAGGCTGTCAAGAGTCCGCAAGCTCACACGGTGTCAGACATGCCTCAGTTAAGACTGAGAGCAAGCCAGCTCGTCTGACACACTTCTTTTTTGACCGAGAATTCTGGAGTCCCCTGTCTGTCTGTCTGTGTCTCTCTCTCTCTCCCCCGCCACTGTGTCTTTCACTCTCTCTGCTGCACAATTGTTCTGGTCATCTTGGCCACTCTAAAGTCCCTCTGCACAGAATTTCTTTTCGTCTCTACTCTGGTCGGTTTTTAATCATTTATTATTTTATATCCTTTTTCCTGTGACTTGGACTTCCTTGCCCCAACCCTTTCTATCTTCTCACGTTTTCTTCCTCTTCTAGGTGAACAGAACTGAGGGGAAAGGGGAGCCAGCGTCAGTTACTGGCCAGTCCATGAGCGCCACATTACATTTGCCTTATGGGCAGTGCCATCCTCAACGTCGTCTTCCTTCCTCCAAAACTCTTAAAGGCATATGTTTCCGTGTGGTCCTAGTGTCTCTGGCTAAGACCCACCAGTGATGAGTGGTGAAAATATTCTGGAAGATCAAGAATTATGGTGAATATGTCATTTTCATTTTTTCACCCAACTGGGCATACTGGTCAGCAAGTTAAAGTCGGTCTTTATGCCATGCCAGAGGCTCCAGTACATTTGGCTATTCTGGACATGGGTGTCGGTCTGGCATTCTTGCCCTCTGCTAAGACTAATCAGCCTGATGGTGATTGGACCACTCCAACCTAGAGAAAGGTTCTCTATTCCTGTGACCGCCCCCAACTGGCACCTCAGGTTCATGCTGTGGTGCCCATTTGGGTCTGTTCTGAACCCAGAGAAAATGGGGCCCTATGGATACAGTGTTTTCACAGCAACACTCTGGAGATGAGGGCTTTATCTGGGGAATTGACAGTTAATTTGCACAGACAGTATGTTGGTGATGCACTTCATCAGTTGACAGGGTGGGGTTCATTCATACACTCTACATGCCAATTCTCATTTTCTTCCAAGTTTTGTATTTGACAGAACACTGAATTACACCTCTGAGTTTACTTTTCATCTCCCACAGATAGTGGGGAGTGTCGATTGCATACGCTGGACATCCATAGAACGCTGTGTTGGTGTTGGTACCTGGATCGTACAAAGGATTGTAGAAAATCCTCTCAGCTGTTTATTACTTTTGCCTCCCCAAGTGGTGGGCTTACCAATTTTCACACAAGGCCTGTCCAAAAAGCTGGTCAGTTGTATTACCTTTTGTTACCAGAAGTGCAATAAGCAGTTTCCTTATTCTGTTCTTGTTCATTTCACCCATAGAGTGGCTACCTCAGTGACTTGTTTTCAGAATGTGTCCACTGCTGACATCTGTGCTGCTGCCACTTGGAGTACTGTTCATACATTCACTGAACACTGCAGTCTGGACATAGAAACATAGAATGTAATGGTAGATAAGGGCCACTTGCCCAACCCAGTCTGCCTTTTTTTTTTTTTTTTTGCTGTAGACCACGCTTGATCTACAGCACCAACCTTTTCCCTCCTCATCTCTCACAAATGTGCCAGCTTTGGCCTCAGTGTTCTGCAAAGTCTCTTTTCTCAGGATCTTTAGGTCCTGCTTTCCTCCCTCAGCGCTTGGTACTGCTTGGGAATTGTCCCATGATGTGGCTTAGTGGAGGGAGATATCCTCAAAGAAGATAGTTACCTGCTCTAACATTAGATCTTCGAGAGAATCTTCTCCATTGAGCCACAGCTCACACTTCCGGCTTCCACCTTTGTTAGGTGACGGGTGACCATACTGTCTGCTCTCGCAAGCTGTTTCTCCTCTGATGCCCCCTGTGGCATCTATACTCAGTTTTCCATATCCTTTGCTGTATTCTGGTTTGGTTCTGGTCGCTTTGATCGCTGCTGGGCCGATGATCCTCCGAGTTAGTCTCCAGTGGGGAATTGAGGTATGTTGGAGGTGCCAACAAGGCATGTCAATGTGGGCAGCCACAGCCTGCAAAAATTTCCAGGTGATCCTGTCGCCGACGGCTTACAATTCCATGATATGGCTCAACTGGAGGAGATTCTCATGAAGATCTACTTTTATGGTAGGTAACTGTTCCTTTTGAGTTGAGGGCAGAGGCTTACTGGTCATTAAAGCCCTTTTGGAGAGCAGTCTGTTAGCAAGGATGTTGGCTTCAGAGGCACAGAGCACAGAATCAACTGCTTATGACTGGTGGTACACTCTTCAGACATATGGGCCCAGATCTTTTATGTATAAAGAGAACAATAATGGGCTAAGTACTGAGCCTTGTGGTATACCGTTGATGACTTTGAGAGACTCTGAAGACTCGGACACTGTGCCATGTGCCCTGACACTCCATTTGCAGTTAGATAACGGCCGAAATAGCTTGTTCCCGCTGAGCTCATGTGCAGCTTAGATAGTGAGGACACCAATGTATTTTCTTCTGTTTGTGGCTAAACTGATGTTATTGAGTAAATCAAACAAAGGAAATGATAATGTTTTGTGCTTGTGCTGAGTACTGTTTACTGGTTTTAGCCTTGTTAATTTAATAAAGTAAGTTTTGTAAATTTCTAATGTAGACCCTTTGTTTAGTTTGTTTTTTCTCTGATGTCATCGAATACCGTGGTCGCAGCAGTAACAGTACTGTCGCTTTAAGGTGAAAAAGTATTGCCCTGTGGAGAAGATTTTCTTAAAGATCAAGAGTTACGAAAAGTAACCTTCCTTTTTTGCTTGAAGTCCTAAAGAGGTGTTGTGTGTACATACTGCTTTTCTATTTTGAATTGTATTATGATATTGTTTTTGTGTGTGTGCTTGTTTGTTTAAAATTGCAACGACAAAGGGTAGTTGAAGTTAATACAATACTAAAACCATTTCAAGAAATATAAATACTTAAAATTTAAATAACACTGAGTACAGTTCAGTAGTATAACAATTAATTATTTAAAACACATAACAATTCTTTTTTTTTTGTTCATGTGCAAAATGATGATTTCATTTATCTTACAGTACAAACACCAAGCTAAAAGTAATCCAGGAAAAGATTTGACCTTAAAACCCTTAGTCAGCCAAAGTTTTAAACTGCCCTACTAAAATGTTTAGTGCATCCAACTGTCATACACCATTTCTTAACGTTCCTACTAGAGTAGGAGGTGTGGGTACTTATTTGTATTATCAGTGTGTTATTATTTCCCCCGGGACGCTTCTGGAAAAAAGCATGCTCTCAGCTCAGTAGGACCTTCCTTGTAAATCTTTTAAATAAATGAATAAAACATATCAGTACAGTAGCACATTTAAGAGCGACAGATGGTTTTTATTCCAGCCATGAGAAAATCCTTGGATAATGTACCAAAGGAAAGATTCAGTCTCTCTCTAAAACGTGCAGTTAACATTTCTTAAGGTTTTTAAAAAAGTGTATGTGGCGGGGGGGGGGGTACTGCTGAAATGCCTAGGACGTGGGTTAAACTCCAGTGTAATGAGTGCAAGAGGGCATAACTCTGCAAGGGTGCCAATACAGAACAGAAATACGTTTTTTTTTTTCACCCAGAACATGTGGAATAGCCTGCCTAAATCAGTGGTGCAGTGCATAGTACGTACCTTTAAAGCACTCCTAGATAAATAATACGAGGGAATGTTATATACATGGATACCACCGCTGAGAAACTGGGGACAGTCTTGATTGGCCAAAACTGGCTACTTTCATCTACTTTATGTTCTTAAATACTGTATATATTTGTATTTTAATACGTTATTGCTGCATTACCAATCTTTTTCAGAACTTATGGAACTAAAGCTCAGGCTGATTTCTCTGAGACGGAGAGACTAGCAGAAAGTGAAGTTGCAGTAGGAGCTGCGTCATCCCAAGTGCAGGGGCTCAGTGCTGCATTCGATGAAACTGACAGGGGGACTATTGAGCAACAGGATTCTGAACCATTTTCAGGCACTTCATGCAGCACTCACATTGAGCAGGTACAAAAAGTAGACACCATGCTTTGCTTTCCTGTCAGCCATTAAACTGCAGCAGTTTGTATCACAGAAAAGGCATACCCAAGGTTCTGCACTGTAACTGCAGCACAGTGTTGTTACTGCAGTAGGTTTTGCAGAATGCTGTTATGTTTCTTCATTTGGTCATGTCCACTTCTACATCTATGGGGCTCGGAAACGTTTGACAACAGAACTACATCTGTCCGGACTAAGGACTATAAATGAGTACCTGGCAGAGTTCATGGAGGCTAATGGACTATAAGACTAGATACTGCATGGGTTCATGGCAAGGAGGTCATACCTGACTAACCTAATTGACTTTTTTTTGATTGGGTTACAAAGGCAGTAGATGGGGAGCTGGCAGATCTTACTTTGAGGGGGCTCTTGCAGCAGGCAACACTGGTAGGAGTGAAGCCGCCAGGTGCCAGGACTACACAGTAAACTTCTAGATAGCAGTCTATCATGGGGGACCGCCCCCGCCATGGTCAGCACGCTGATGTTTGTCTATCCTGTAAAGGGGCGGTGCTCCAGACCTACCTCAGTTCTTTTCCCACCATCGACCCACGCACTTTGGACCTCCACGGATGCCTGCTTCAGTCGACTGCCATTTTGTTCATGTTTCCCAGCAATTTATTTTCTTTTTCTCTTATAGTGTTAACATCGATTTTCGATGTTTTTCTCGATCTCGTTTGTCGTCTTTTCCAGCCTTGTCTTCTGACCGGCCTACGAAGTCTGCCTGCCTGCCTCTTGTGGCTCCCACTTAGATTTAGTGTGCCATAGGTGAACTCTGTCTTCCAATTTTTTTTTTTTTGTACTCTATGTTTATTGTGGTTTCCAGTAAATGCAAGATACAAGAATGCCAGACATCATATATTATACAGGATCTAGCCACTGGAATAGTATACAAAAAAAAAATCTAGCATACAAATTAAGTATATTGGGGGGAATCAATTAAGGTTGTCCATAGCAGAGATGAACCAAGATAGCTACTGCTTGCCAGAGTTTAGAGGTCAGTCTATATATATATATATATACATATATATATATATAGTGTCCATCATGAGTTAGATTCAGCTCTGGGGCTAATATGATCCTCTGTCCAGTAATGTTAAATGTCCATACATTTTAATGAACTGCAGCAGTTGCAAAAATTGCATTTATCAAAAGTAGAAAATCGCTCGCTTAAATTAGAAAATTATTATTATTCCAACAGGAAATCTCAGAGCCTGAGTAAGACCCTCTCCTATATCATACAGATCTAAGGTTCAGATTTTAACTCTAAGCAGGAGGACAAACAAGAATTAAGCATTTGTAAGATGCTTTAACCCTTTTAACTTTTTAAACTGAAATACAATGCTCTCTGTCATAGTATCTTCTCCTTATCTACACAGAAACTAAAACAAGTCGTAGGGATAGAGTCTCTTTGGTAGCTTTACCGCTTCAGCTCAGCAATTAACTCACGGCTTCATGTCTCCTCATCTTCAGACTCCACTAGAGTGGAGTTTCTCCTTTGGCCCATGGCGAACTCTCTCTCCATATGCTGGACCCGTTTGCCAGCCTCCTCCGGATCAGTAAACTGATAAGTAGGCCCCCCATAACAGATTCTAAGGCGGGCTGACATCAGCAAGGAATGGGTAATCCCCAGACCACGCAGTCTGGCCCGAATTGCATCGAATTTTTTCCGGTAAGATCTAGTGGCAAAGGAGAGGTCTGGAAATAAGTGTAATGTGTGGCCCTGAAAATTGAAATCCTCTGATGAGCGAGCTGCCTGAAGAAATACATCCTGTGTGCTGCTACTGTCGGTAACTATCAGAATAGTCTGGGAGTTGTCTTGCTGGGCCACTGCTGCATGAGGGGAAACCCCTGTAGGCCTTAAAAAGACGCTCTGTCATCTCATCATCGAGCTGCAGGGTTCTAGGTTACCACTTCTTTAAGAAAACAAGGAGATCCGTTTCTGTAAATTCTTCAGGTAACCCTATTAGTCTTAGGTTCAATGCTCACTGGGCATTTTCTAAAGCTTCCAACCTGTACATTAAGTGGTTGTTCTCCTGGATCAGCTTAGAGGATGTATTGAGGGCTTTAGTAGCTTGCGACTCAGCAGAGGCTGACGTTTTATTAGCAGCTTCTATTTTTTGATCTTGCTCTCCCATCCGCTGCAGAAGTGTTTTAATTTTGGAATCGAGGGCCTGCATTGATTTTTGGAGAGCTTTTCACGGCGGGTCTTGGGCTGCATCGTCCACGCTGGAAGTTGAGGCCTGAGGATCTGTTGGCGGTTGTTGCTTCTTCCCGTACTGAAGTTTGGCACCAGAATGATCTGTAGCAAGTACTCCATCTAGTAATATAGAAGTCCACCCGCTTTTCCAACTGAGTTTACCAATTTCAGCCTTAAATATTTAATTTTTTGTAGAGCTGCTGCAGGTCGCATCTCATCGGCAAGGAACTCAGTAGAGCCCCTCCTCCCAAAAAAAGGGTTTTTTTTAGTTACTTTAGTCCCTCGGTTCCTTCGGCTCTCGTCATCAGTCTATGATGAAGCAACGGAAGCCTGGATTCAAATTCTGTGTTCGGTGCTGCAGAAGATGCTGGCTACCAATCCACACGACGTGTGTGTACTGCCCGGGCAAGTAAGGTGACATGGACAGGTGCAGCGTTTACTTAACCATGCTTCCTGAGTCCCTCGAGGTCAGCAAGCTCTGGCTCTTGCTGGGCCAACCTTTGGAACGGGATCCGAAGGACCATCCTAAGGGCCATAAGAAGGCCAGTGAGTCCATCAGTAATCCCAGCATCTAGGACACTTTGACCGGCCAGTCACAGTGACCCAGCCAGTGTGGGATGCCATGCAGTGGTGGCTGATCCCAGAATACCTGGAAGAAGAAATCCTGTTTTTCTGCCAGAACCAACCCTCACACTCTCAACGGACGCATTTCTGGTGGGATGGGGAGGTACTTGGGACCACAGAGACCATGGGTTCTGGTCACCGAGGAAGTCTTGACACCACGTAAACCTGCTGGAGTTCTGTGCAGTTCAGCTGGCTCTGATGGAATTTGTTCCTGTAGTCAGGAGTCAAGTTGTGCAGGTCCAGGTGGACAACACCACAACCATGTTCTACCTGAACAGGCAGGATGGAACTCACTCCCTTCCCTTGTGTTGGGAGGCCAGACCCTTGTGTGCAGCCTGGGTGCAGATCTCCTGGCAATTCATGTTACAGGAGAGAACAGTCAGCTGGCAGACTCTGTCAGGTTGCAAAGATGTTGCATGAGTGATTCTCTGCATCAGGAAGTGGTGAACCACCTGTTCTCTCAGTGGGGCACTCCTCTAGTGATCTGTTTGTCTCCTGGGAGAACACCAGACTAAGGCTGTTTTGTGCCCTCCCTTCCCCTTGATCCACAAGGTGGTGGTGGTCAAGGCCCGGAAGGACAAGGTGTGGATGATCCTGATAGCTCTATGCTGACCGAGGCAGTTCTGGTACCCGGATCTCCTAGGTCTCAGCAGTTGACCTCTGTAGCAACTGCCTCTCCACTCAGATCTATTGGACAGACTTCAGGGGATGGGCTGCAACACCACCAGCAGTCCCTGCACCTGACAGCTTGATTCCTGAGGTGCTAGGGTTCCAGGCCTTGGGTCTTTTGGATGAGGTGCTCAGCGTTGTGGAGGCATCCAAAAGGAGTTGATGCGTAGATGCTATGCCTTTAACTGGAAGAGAGTTTCCATTTGGTGTCAGGGCAAGAAGCTTGATCCCCTTTCCTGAGCTTTGGCTCGCATCATGGACTACCTCTCGTCCCTTTCTCAGTTGGGACAGTGGGTGACAACCTTTCAGATGCACCTGACAGCCATCCTTGCTTACTGGGCATGGGCTGGTAAGCCGATAGTGGTCCAGGAAAAGGTGGTCAGGTGCTTTCTCAAGGGTCTGGATCACCTGTCCCCTCTGGTGCACGAAACACCTCCACCATGGGACCTGCTGCTGGTATTGGCTGTGCTAATGGACAAGCCTTTCGAGCCAGTGCACATTTGTGAGATGTCACACCAGTCATGGAAGATGGCCTTCTTGATGGCCATCGTGTCAGCCAGAAGGATTGGGGACCTACAGGCACTATCAGTGGAGTCTCCCTGCCTGGACTTCCACAGGGTCAAAGTCATTCTTCGTTCCAACCCAAAGTTCCTCCCGAAGGTGGTATCAGAGTTTCAACTTAATCAGGTGATTAACTTACCAGTATACTTTACTAACCCTTCTTCGGAGACCGATCACAGACTCCATACCCTGGACCTGTGGAGAGCACTTTCCTGTTCTGTAGAGCTCACGACTGGAGTTCGGGGACAGGCTCGCCAGCTTTTTGTCACTTATCTTGAAGCCGCCCCTGGTAGACCAGCAGCAAAGTGGATGATTGGCTGGTGGATCACATCCTGTGTCAACTTCTGCTATAGGTTGGCTGGTAGGGAGCTTCCCATAGGGCTCTGGGCTCATTCCGCTAGACATACAGCTGCTTCGTTGGCTGCTTCCAGGGATGTCACTATCCAGGAAATCTGCAAGGCTGCTGCCTGGAAGTCAGCACGTACCTTCCTTTCCCACTACCATAATGACCTTGAGTCACATCTGGATGCTAGTTTTGGGACCTCGGTTCTCCAGTCTCTGTTTGCCAGGTAGGGGTGCGCAACTTGTCCCCTCCTTCTGGAGAACTACTAGGAGCCTGCCAGAGTGTGGATAAGTGAACCATTTCCTTGCTCCTAGTAGAATAGGTAACTCGCCTCTATCTGTGAGTTTAGAAGCGGTGTATGGCTCACAACCTCAGAAACCACCCAGCCTCCCCTGGCAAGTGGCATGTGGATTCCTGCTTTTAGTGTGCAAGATCTGACATCACAGGGCAGAGTCTGGAGATATACCACTTGGCTGGCAGGAGGAGCTTAGCATAAAGACGTCTGGACAATCCAACCGATCCAGTGGAACTGCCAGAGTGGGGATATGAATCATATACCGCTCCAAGAACTACAGTTACAGGTGACTAACCTATTTTTATGTGCTATACCTGGACTTCAGCAAGATCCCTCATTGACTCTGTACTGCACAGATCATCGTTTTTTTGAAAGTCTCCGCCAAAGAGATATGTTGCAGGCCGGCCTGGTGGTGCTGAGGGTTGAAGCGCTGGGCACCACAGCTCGCACCACGCCAGCGACCCAGGTTTGAAAAGTATCTCGGGTTGTCAGCAGGGGCAGAAGAGGATTCAGTGTCCGGAGGACTGCTCTTCTCTCCTGGGGGTGGGTTCTGTCTCTCGTGGTATAGCAGCTCATGGTGGAGACAAGGGGTGGCCACAACAAATGGGCACCTAGTAAGCAGGGTATGGGGGTGGTGGCGGACATCCTGCAGGCGGGAGCGGGAGTGCACCGATCACGCACTGAACGTCATTTTACGTCCATGCCCCTGAGCACCAGAACAAGGAAAAGACCCTGTCCCCGGTAGGCGAAGATGGGTCCAGGGATGTTGCACCCATGCCCAGTGCCAGGTCCTCTAAGCTGCCTCTGGTGTTCCGCCGAGCCTGACTGCCCCACCTGCTTCTCAGATAGGATGCCAGGGAGTAAGATGGTCCCACCCTAGGGGACTCAGAGCCGGGGGTTGGACAGACTGGGTGAAGGCAGAGAAGCGCCACACCAGGAGTGGCGGTGGCGGACTTCAGGCGGGCGGGAGAAAGCGTCATCATTTGATCACATCAGAGAGAGTCCAGGAGATAGAGAGGTAGGAGGATGAACCAAGCTGACAAAAAAAAGAGAGATATGTTGCAGATGGTATGGTAACAAGTTCCAAAGCCCAGGGCAACAAAGGCCGTGGACCTAAGGAATTGCTGTAGATCACAGAATAACCCAATGGCTGTGGTGGGATTCCAACCTGTGATCATGTTTCCCAGGTCAGTGCTCCAACTATTGGACCATGCTGCCTCTGTAGTTCATCCATATCCAATGTCTGTGTACTAAAAAATTGCAGCTCCTTGGATTCCTTCTACATGATCGCACTTGTGCAGTCATCTGACCTTCATAAAGTCCGTTAACTAGGGCTTCAACTCCTCTTATTCTTCTTGTGCTGTGTCTCCTCCATGCCTCGAGATCTTTATGCAGGAAGTCTTGAGTTTGCTTTTTTGATAGCTCCTCCCTTGGATCTTTTGCCTTTGAGTTTCTTCAAGATGTTGACTCCTTTTTTCCTCCTCCGCTGTTGTGCTTGCTAGAGCATTTTGCCCCTGCACACATTGGTAGTTCCCAAAGAATTTCTTTTGGCACAGTACTGTGTGGATCCGGCCAGCAGGAAAATGGTGGACCAAAATCCTGGCTTCAAGCAGTGTACCAGCTGCAAGAGCAAGATGTTGATAACGAACCTGCATAATGTCTACCTCACTTGCCTTGATCTGTATAATCAAAAGACTTGATATCTGTGCTAGACCATGTTGCATGAGTCATTGGCAGGATGCAAGTGCAGACCTTTAGTGCCTTCGAACAAGTGTAGCAAGTTAAATAAGGAAAAGGGCAAGGGACGGGTGCCCCAAAACTCTGCTACAGTATCTTCTTCTGCACGGCAACAGCATGCCAGGTTCCTTCTGTCCGCTCCCAACCAATCTGTTGTGATTAGATTGCATCCTTGTCCCACTAAGTCATTTGAGGTGGAGGTGCGCTTTCAAACTGTCATGATGCAGACTGAGTTCGAGGCCGAGCACCCCACCAAACCTGTTGACCCTTTGACCACTTGGGTCATGCAGCCAGTCGACCAGTCTGAACCCAGTCCCTTGGTACTGCCTCAGCATGTCAGTGCGCCTCAGACAGTCAACTGGAATGTGGTTCCGCCTTTGATCCCAGTGACCATCTACTGCTGGTAGCCATGTCGCCAACTCGTTCACAGTAGGGTGTACATCCTGGGCAGTTTTCCTCGAGGGGTCGTGATCAGGTGATGAGTCCTGAAAGGTTTCCAGGATAGACTTCAACAGGGAGTCTTCATGTTCTGAGGAGGATTTGGCTAGCTGGTCAGTGTCTCAAAATCCTTCCACTTGGAAAACTCTGTGACCTCCTCCCCCAAAGCCGAAAAGGAAATAGCTGAAGTTGAGCAGTGAATCCTTGAGTAGTTCCATATCAATCCCTCCCTTGTTGAGTTGCTTATCGCTGTGTACTTATAAAAGGCCCAGGAAGAAACCTAAAGGAAGGCAGCACAAATGTCACCATTGGAGCTGCAAGCATAAGCATGGATGCCAGTCTCAGTTGGCTGAGCATTGCATGCATCGCTGCTATGTCCATCTCAGCGCTGAGTGGACTAAGACGCTGGAGATAACAAAAATGAAAAAACACAGCACACACAAATGAGTTTAAATTAATCCATTATAGTGGTATTTCGATATCAAAATACGCCTACCAGCCAAAAATGAGGTAAACACTCTAAAAAGGGCTTCTTCAGGGAGCTACCCAGAAGATGATGATGGCTCTTATACAAAAGATCATAAAGAAGCAGCACCCAAGACCATGGTGGCTCAAGACCTGCAAGAGGTATATGGTTCCCTTCATTCTTGTTCAGCCTCTAACCATGGTCACTAAATTTTGTGGGGTTCCTCGCATTGGCCCACCACCTCAGGTGCTGCAAGCTTTGCCTCCACCTCTCTTAACCCCTCTGGGCCTGAATCTTTCCTCACATCTGTCTTATTCCTCAGGGATCTGGCGTTACATAACAAGCCACGAGGTGGGGGTGGAGCAGTCTGTTCTTCTACTATCTGCCCCCTACTCCTAGAGGGCTCCTTGGGGATTG
Organism: Neoceratodus forsteri; assembly: GCA_016271365.2. Classification (NCBI taxonomy): domain Eukaryota; kingdom Metazoa; phylum Chordata; order Ceratodontiformes; family Ceratodontidae; genus Neoceratodus; species Neoceratodus forsteri. The sequence continues at coordinate 513,120,189 of CM057454.1, forward strand.
AGACACAGCAGAGATGTCTCCACTCCGACCTCCTAAACCCAGGGTGCCTACTGGAACTAACTCTCTCAGTCCACCCCCAGTCATGCTTCAAACCAATGTCCCACTTTCTCAAAATCCCCAGCTTTCAACAGCAGTCCAAGACCGCCTAGGGAGGTGCTGGGGACCAAAAAAGGGCTTAGCTGGAGGAGCAATCCCAAGGAATAAAAGTGTACCATGGCCAAGTGACAGTAACACATTTTGTACCTCACTAGAAACATAGACTTTGACGGCAGATAAGGACCACTTGGCCCACCTAGTCTGCCCATTTCCCTACCTACAGGATAAGCTACAGATCCTAGTTAACCATTAAAACCCCAGTAATAACTAACTCAGAAACCTACTATAAAGCAAACCTCCCAAACACCAGCTTCCTAGTCATTCACCCATTCCCATGCATACAGCACAGAAAAGAACAGAATAAAAATACAACAATGAATGTAGATTATCTTTACCGAAAATATAATAAATAGAAATTTTAAAAAAAATTCAGACGAAAAACAGCCAGCAGAGGGTGCCAACAGTACAATAAAAACTTCACTTTAAATGAAAAACCTGTTTTAAATGTCTAGTATCTTGCAAACTGAGATGGACAATGCATAAATCCATAAGGCTTCCCCAATCACCACTAAGAGAGGGAAACCGTATCTATGCCTCAAAAATATTCTAGGACATGCAGTGCCAATCAGTAGGCAAGTCAGTGCCCAGTTCCCACTTAGTCCACCAAATACTACTAAATAGAGTTTCAGAGTGGGATCTGTTTCTTTGTGCTGTGTCACAGCGCTCTTGTGATGCCCTGCCACAGCATCTGTCCAACAGCCAGCAATACTGGGGTAAACACGGTGGAAACCATCTTGGACTGTATAGGCTTCCACAAAAATATGCAGCCATCACTGTCACCAGTCAGCTGCCAAACAAGCTGTGAATTTGCTGCCACCCCCACGATACTCCTTTATACCACAGCATTTGGCAAAGGAGTGAGAAAGGGCACAATAAAATTTGGGCAGAGGGATCCACACAGTCCAGCCCCTCTGCCTGCTACTCACACTTCATCACTCCATCATCAGATAGTCTCAATCAAGCCCCTTTCAGCTGCACATTTCCAGACTCTGCTCCAGGCATGATTTCCAGCCATCTCTGACCTCCAGCTGAACCACACACTACCCAGCTATGGGAAAGGGAGGGAAGGGGAAGCACTCCCTGGTGTCCTGTGAAGTGTGCAGCAAGCAGAAATTTGAAGAAACAGCTGATGCAGTTCCTGCAGTCAGTTGTTAACTTTACTGAAAAGTCTGTCATCTTGGCTGCAATAGAAGCTAAAAGTCAGTTTTGGTAAGGCTTTCACAGTATCAAAGGGAGAGCCATTACTTCAGTACCAGCTGGGGAACCAATCGGCCCCCAGGCCAGAGTCACATTCCTTTGTGTTCTTCATGACAGCGGCTTCTCAGTTGAATCCGCTCTACTTTCCATAATTTTCTTAGTCTTAGCGTAAGTTTGAAATACCATTAGTAAACAGTTTTTTTAAGCAATTGAAATGGAAAGAGAAGCTTTCTGTATGGAGCTCTGAAACAAACATACAGCCATCCTGAATGCTCCGCTTTTCCCTTCTGAGTTCCATTTAAACCAAACCTTGGAGCTCAGGATGTATTCCCAGTCCACATGCTAGCCTTGTTGAGGGACCTCTACACTGGGCGGATGTCAGACATGCCTTCTTGTTTTACAGTCGTAGAATGGAGTCGTTTAGGGGCACCATTTCCCAGTTGTTCGCTACCCCTGCTGAATAGTTCCAAGGCCATTCTGCTGCCAGGTAAACCCGAACAAACCATTGCTTAGTGGATAGTTTCCTCTATTGAACTTTATGTCCTGGCTTCAGAGTGTCCATCTGAGGGTATCTGTTCCCTGTCTACTGGACATATGGTCGCTTCTGGCAGGGGCTTCCCTAACAGTGAGATTTGCAGGGCTGCCACTTGGTAATCTGCAAACACTTTCATGACTCATTGCAACTCAGACTGCCAGGCTCATGAGGTTTGCTACTTTTTGGTCTTCAAGTCCTTCTTCAGCTCAGCTAAAGGCTTAGGCACTTGAAGCCCTTGTACCGCTAGTAGTCTGCACAAGTGTGACTACACAGAAGGAATTTGGGTAACTACAAGAGAAAGTTAGTCCCCTGTAAGTGATGTTTCACTACTGGTATTTCTTCTACTGTCTCACTAACCCTCCTGGTCTCCCTTGGCTTCTGATGCTCAGTAATTACCTGTTGGGCCTGGCGTCATTGTTTCCTGCAGTTCATGTGAAAAGATAAAGATGCATGGAGGGGTGCAGGCATGAGACGAAGAAGAGGAACTGAAGCTTTGTGATGATTTTACACATACTCAGTTGACTGTAGAAGGAATACCAGTAGTGAAATAATATGAGTAACTGTTGTGTTTTTCCAGTGTAATTGTTTAACCATGTATTTCACTTTTTAAGTGCCTTGATGAATTTACCAATTCTGTTACAGGTTGAAGTAAAGAGGACTCATGAGGAAGAACTGTCGAATACAGCAGTCAGTACTGAAGAACCCACAGGTACTTACTTGCCAGTTTGTTTTTTTCATCGGTTTTCCACTTTTTATTCCCTAGGCTTCCATCCCAATGCTCAGAGTCTCCACAGTTGTACATTTCTAGTGGCGGATTGCTAGGCAAGCAGCTATCTTCACAAAGCCAGAGCTGCTCCTTGATCATCTGGTAGGGGAGCATGAATGTCAGTTGGCCTCCACCCGACCCTCCCATAATGAGGACTGAGCTCTTTACTTCCATGATGTGTCCAGATTTAGTGTGGTACTTCCTGGAAAAAAATCTTGATCAGTTTTCATAATACAAAAACAGAACTGTACAAGGCCATCATTCAGTTCATGCTTGAGCCAGACTCTCTTCAGTAATGAGTATAAAATTTCAGTGGTATGCACAGCTTACAAACATACAACCAAAACCAAGAAAACTTTAAAGAGCAGTTTTAAGAAATGAACAGCATTCAAGTAAATAGTGTGACATGGCTCCATGCAGTTGTATTCATAACAGCTTCTCCATAATGTTTAGTGACTGGCTCAAGATTCACAGCCTGCTATGAGCTGTTAGTTTGTGCCCTCCTGTCAAGTAGTATATATTGGCATGTATAACATTCTAGAATCTCACTCCTGATTATTTTGCCTCTTCCTAAAGGAGGGAGTTGAGGAAGGGGTCCTACTGCATCTTAAATTCCTTCCTCCGATGTGGTACTTAAAAAGGGAAAAATTACTTAAACCTGATTTTCTAGAAGAGTAAGATTTATTGCATGTTCCTAAGTACTCACTAGGCAGGCTGCAACCCTCTTTCTACAATTTTGCTCCAAATTGTCCCCTACATATTCCTCTCTAGGAACTATATTCTAGACTGAAGTAGTCTCCCCTTGATGGACCTGGCACATGCATAGTACCCTGCTAATCTTCAGATTCTGAATCAGCACCTTCCCTGATCACCTTCTCCTTCTGCTTACCTTGTTATTATCATCCAGGGTAGGAAGATATAAAAACAGAATTTGACGGCAGATAAGGACTGCTTGGCCCACCTAGTCTGCCCATTTTTCTACCTGATGGATAAGCTGCAGATCCTAGTTAGCCAACAACCTACTTCCTCCTACCCCCCCACTAGAATTACCTTCTGTCTGTCCCATGCATTCTTGAATTCCCCCACTGTTTTTGATTCCACTGCCTCCTCAGGAAGTCTGTTCCATGTATCCACAACCCTCTCCATGAAAAAGTACTTCATCACATTACCTCTGAGCCATCCCCCCCCCCCATCTTCAGATTGTGCCCCCTTGTTCTTGCACATCTCTTTTTTCTGAAAGATGCTACCCTCTTGGACTTTGTTGATTCCCTTGAGGTACTTGATTGATTGATTTGTGTCAGTGGCTCAGTAGGTAGCACACTCGCCTCTGAGGCCGGGAGATCAGAGGGCTGTCGGTTCAGTTCCCACATCTGGCACTTGGGTTACTATCCCAGTACTGACACTCTAGTGCAGCATGAGAGGGGTGCTGCACTTCTGAGGTGCCGTCTTTCAGATGAGACATTAAATCAAGGTCCCATCTGCCTGGATTGGTGGTAGTTCAGGTGGATGTTAAAGATCCCATGGCACTTATCAAAAAGAGTAGGGGAATTTTTCTGGTGTCCTGGCCAAATTTCCCTCATTCACTAAAAATACCACCAACAGCTTAATCTGGTTCAAGGTCAGTTGGCATTCATCTGTATCCCCCTCCCCCGGGCCGTGCCTGAAAATAGGCAGGATTTGTCTAGTGCACTTACCCGGTCAACAAAAACTAAACAAATAAAATTTGAAAATGTATGGCCAGGAGAGCCACACTGAGCCAAGGCACATTTCCAGATGCAACCCAGGAGAAAGAGATGGGGAAAGCACTGTTACACTAAAAAACAAGCAATGCTTTTAATGGTAACTACAGAAACAGTGACATAAAGTGCATAAGTCAAAGAGCAATACAGACAATAATCTCAACATTGTAATGGGATGTCCAATAAATACTATGCGCGATCAGTACAAGTTTATAACTAAATTAAAAAATACAAGTGTGGTGGAACCCAGTTGATGGGATACCGAACCATTCATTGGTACCGGGTAAGGAAGCCTTCAGGAAGAGGGTGTGCAGGAACAAGAAGGAGGCGGGAGAAGTTTTAGTTGGTGCCTAAGGGCAAGAAGGGAGGGAGAGAGACAGATGGAGGATGGTGGTTGATTTCAGAGAGGGGGAGATGGTATGAGTAGGCAGATTTCCCACCTGAGAAGTGTTGGTGGGGAATGGAGAAAGTGCATGGGTCCCTGGAGCACAAGGAGTAGGAGAAGGAGGAGGAGGAGGGGATGAGGGAGATGAGATGGGAAAGGTAGAAGGGGAGGGATCCAAACCAGAATTTAGATTTGAGGGAGGAACAGTGGACTGGCAATGTGGGGAGCGGGAGGATGGATATGGAGGAGTAAATGGAGCAATGATGAGTACAAGAGGGCGAGTCAGTGGCAAAGCATCAGAAGGCATTGCCGAGGGTGTCCGGCCTGGCCAGAGAAGTAGACTGGTGGTGCCGTAGACTACATCCACATAGCTGAAGGATGGGAGAACCATTTTGGTGACTAACTCCCAGTAGACCAGTGGAGAGAAGCAGTCCTTATTGCAGTACAGGACACCGAGTTTGGGGTGAAGTTTGGCATAGCTGGCATGGATGTGAACCGAGAAATCAAGCCTGCCCTCTGACCACACACAAAGGTGCTTGAAGGCTGGGACAGCTTCAAGCGGGAAGCCATTTATTGCAGAAAAATTGGGGGCGGGGGGCAGCTGGGCCAGTTTCTGGCTAGTACCAAGACACACTTTTTTGTTTTATTTTTTTTTTTGTTAATGTTAACCCTTAGCTGATTGGCCTGGAAGCAGCATTGAACACTGAAAGTCATTTTGGAGTGAGACTTCTACTGACATTGTGGGACCTGAGGTATAGAGGACTGTGTCATCTGCATACACATGAATATGCGAGTTGGTACAGGCAGAGGGGAGGTCATTGAGGGAGACAGAGAATAGGATTGAACCCAAGATGGAGCTCTTTGGGATCCTGGCCTGGACAGGGAGTGGTGTAGAGAGTGCACCTCCTACCTGTACTGACTGTTGATGGCCTGTGAGTTAAAATCAGAGCCAGTCAACAGCAGAAACTGAGAGGCCGGCAGTGCCCAGCATAACCAGGAGGAGAGAGTGGGACACTGAGTCAGAAGCTTTGGCCAGATCTGTGAAAATGGCCATAGTGATGGAATCAGTGATGCTGAGCAGGGAGGTGTTGGTGGAGTGATCCTTCCTAAAACCAGACTGAAAAGGGGTAGAGGAAGTTGGAGGAGTGCAGGAAGTTATCAAGCCATGAGTAGACCACTTTCTCTTGCAACTTTGCAAGACAAGGGAAGAGGGAGATAGGGTGGAAGTTGCCAGCTGTGGAGGGATCACCCCCTTTGTGGAGGGAGAGAACCTTGGCAAACTTCTAAGACTGAAGGACAGTGCAAAGGGTGAAGTAGAGATTTTGGAGGTTAATGAGGGGGGAGGCAATGGCTGGAGCTGACATATGGAGACGTTTAGAGTCCAAACCATCTAACCTAGATTTGGAAGGGTTGAGCAAGGATAGGGCAAGAAGGGTCTCCTGGGAAGTGAGGTGGAGAATCAAGACCCAGGGAGAGTAGGTAGAGAGAGAGAGGAGAAGATGTGGGGAGAGTGGAGGAGCCTGGAGGTGGGTGTCGAGAACACAAGAGGTGAAAAACTCATTGAAGTGAGCAGCAACAGAGATAGGGTCTTACAGTGATGAATCATTAACCGAAAAGACAGGGTGAGCGGACTGGACTGGGACGTCAAACGGGGAGTGAATCACCTTCCAGAATCTATAAGGGGAGTTGGTGTTTTTTCTGAAGGTGGCCTTAAAAAGTTATAGTACAACATCCCAACAGACAAAATCAGGTTTTTCAAATAAAATTAAAAGCCCTCTCGAACAAGAATGTTTTTAAAGAGGCGTTAAAGGCCTCCACCGTGCTGGCTGCAGGAATATACTGTGGAAGAGAGTGCTACAACAATGGTGCAGCTATACCGAATGCTCTATTGCCAGATCTGTTGAGGCGAGAGGAGGGTAGAATCAGCAAGTCAGCCTCAGCAGAGCATAGGGGGTGGATAGGGCATTACGGGTCCAGGAGCTCTTTAAGGTAGTCAGGTCCCAAACCATATAGGGTCTTGTAAGTTAACAAAGCATATCTTGAAGGTGGTGTGCAAACTCCCACACAGCCAGTGCAAAGCACGCAGAACAGAAGTGACTTGATCCCTCATTGAGGTACCTATCAACATCCTGGCCACAGCATTCTGCAGTAGCTACAGTCGACGCATCGGTCCTCCAGACAGTGCTAGGTAAAGAGCATTACAGTAATCAAGTCTGCTGGTAACAAAGGCATAAATTACCATAGTTAGGTCAGTAGGCATCAAGAACTGATGGATCCTGGCGATTTTCCAGAGATGGAAAAACTTGGACCTAACGACCGACGACACCTGTCGATCCTTAACCATACTAATCACCAACAGAGGGGCACCCATCAACTACTGGAATGAGCAACGTCTCATCAGAGAAGACACCTCCATGACCCGGCTCGGTCGCCATAATCTCTCTCTTGCTGGGGTTGAGACGTAGCCAGTTTGCAGACACCCAGTCGTTAATCTCAGCCAAACACTGCCTCAGCATTTCTGAGGTGGAAAAGATCTCCTGGGGCACAAGACAAGTATAACTGGGTATCATCCACATAGCAGTGAATCTCCAGATTGTAATGCCTAATGATCTATCCCCAGTGGCAGCATATACACAGAGAACAACAGGAGGGCCAAAGTGGAACCCTGTGGACCACCACAAAGCAGCGCGAAAAGTCCAGAGGAAAAAGGAGCAAGGTGAGAACATACTCCCAACAGCATTAAAGGCTGTTATTTTCATTAGACTTATGTGTGAGTGTGCTCTTTCCTTTTTCTCTGGTGTGCAGATGTTGCTGGAACTTGTGTTTGACTTTGGACTAGCTGCCCTTGTATTTGCACTCACCACGTTGGAGTTTTCACAGTCCGGTCTGTGGATTTGGCAGAGGAAAAATTCCCAAGGACTACATGCTGTGATCTTCTGGTAAAATATAAGCTAAACCAATGCAGAGCACCTAGTGGTCTCCTTCTGCCATCAGCTTCTATGTTTCTAAAACTGTGCCGTTAATGCCCACATATTTCCAAAGATGGTCCAGAAGTACCCCATGATCCACTGTGTCAAATGCTGAAGATGGCTGAAGATGGGTCCAAGAGTACCAAGATGGTATAGTGCCCTTGATGCCTCGCCACAAAGAGATCATGTGCCTCCTTGATCAAAGCCATCTCAGTGCTGTGCTGGTGCCAAAAACCTGACTGGAGAGGTTCGTAGATGGACAGACTCTACAGATGCTCAACCAGCTGGTCAACCACCACCTTCTAGATAAGCTTCCCCAGAAAGGGAAGATTAAAGATAGGCCTATAGTTCAAGAGAACGTCAGGGTCTAAAGTTGGGTTTTTAAGGAGGGGTCTCACTACATCCTCTTTCAAAGCCATAGGAAAGACACCCTCACTTAAAGATCCATTAATGATCTCCATGAACACTGGGGCCAGGAAATCCAGGCAGCTGATAACAAGCCACGTTGGGCCCGGTTCCAGGGCACAGCTGGTGAGACGCATGTTGGTAAGCACCGGGAGGACCTAATTTGCCACAGCCAACCGAAACTTACTCCAGCTCGGCAGACAATCTTCACCAGCAGACCGATCACCCCCAGCAGAAGCTGAACCAGAAAAGGCAATACACACTCCGATAGAGGACACCTTTTCAGCAAATAAATGCCCAAACTGCTCGCACTTTTCTGTGAAAAATGCTGTCCCAGGCTGCAGACAGGAGGGTATTAACCAAATGTCGACAATGCAGAACAGCGAAGCTGGGCTGTTTCTTGCCACAGTAATCGATTGGCACAAAAATTCAGTCTTCTTAAGATCAGTTGCCTGCTGATACTTCAAATAATGGAGCCTCAGCGCCATCCTGTGCTCCTTAGAGCGCAACCTCCTCCCAGCGCACACTAACTTATGCCCCTTAGTCTTCAACTGACGCAGCTGAACACAGTACCATGGTGAGCGATGTCAGGAGGTCAAGGGGCGAATGTGGAAAGGTGCAGTCAAGTCCAGGGCCTTAATCAGGGCTGTATTATAAGCCTCAACACCAGCTTCTGAACCCTGAGCACAAGCTAACATCAAACTCGAGACATCCAGCGACTCCTGGAATTGGCGAGGTTCCAGTGTATTTTTTGGATGATGCTGGATAATCACCATAGAAGGGGTTAATTTGCAGGGGGCCCCGCACTGGAACTCAATATCATAATGATCCGACCAACTGACCAGATCAACGTTGACTGCCATAATGTCAAGTCCAAGTGAGAAGACCAGATCAAGGGTGTGGCCATGTATGAGCGTCCTGGAGGTAACTACCCAAGACAATCCCAGCTGATTCATCAGTAGGAGGAGCTCTTGTCCAAAAAGACAGGGTTCACTGTCCACCCACGCATTAAAGTCCCCCAGGACCAAAATCCTAGGGGTCTCCAACACCTGCTCGGTGATGATATCTGCCAGCTCTTGCAGGAAAAGACACCCACCCCCCAGAGGCCGGTAGATGAGGACGGTCCTGCCATTGACTCCCAAGGCACACTTAGTGACCACACATTTGAAAGACACAGTGTTCTCACTGGGAATGCAGTGAGGCCCAGGGCAGATATAAAACAGATGGCCCCTCTGGGCAATGCAAAACTGAATAACCAGGGGGAACAGAGGCTGACAGAACAGGACCAACATCATTGCCCACCCAGGTCTCTGTAATGCAAACAAAGTCAGCTGAGGAATCAGCAATGATTGACTCCACAACCGCAGTCTTATTCTTCAGTGACCTTTTGTTACAGAGAATGGCCAACCGGCAAGGACAATGGGAGCCCGGAAAAAGGACGAAGTGACCGCAGGAGGTCCATCGTGTAGGTAAGCCATCAAGCCTGAACACCTCTACACATAATTCTAACTAAACTTAACCAATGAAAAGAAAAGAAAATAGAAAACAAACACACCAGTCACACTTGTCCGTAATCAGACAACCAATACAAGCACACCAATCATACAGACACACAAATTCACGCCACACAGACAGCACAGAAATAATTAAAACAGTTTAAAAATACCCCCAGACCAACCCAGCAAAAATTAACAACAAACAGGAGAATCTCGACAAACTTAGAATGCCTATAAACAAATAAAGTTAAATTTTTTTGTAGTCCAGAGTCCACAGATTAACAGATTTCCTTTTAATGTCATAAAAAGAAGGGTAGCAGACTCGCACCCCAAAGTTCAGAAAATGGTTTTCTAAATCTAATGCCACAGGGAGCTCTCACATCCTCAGGCTAATAAAAAACAAATAAACGCTAAACCCGTGGCTCTCTCACTGCTCTCAAGAGAAGTGTAACTGTAAAAATTAAAAAAAAAAAGTTTAAGAGCCACGGCTATAGTTTGGCACTCTCACTGTTAGAAATCCACTTTGAATAGAGAGGAGGTCTGGTAGGGACTGAGATACTTTGTATTTGGCCCAGGCTTGGTCACAGAGCTTGCATAAGTCAGTGACATCACAAGTGATCCAGGGGTGGTGAAATGATTTACGAACCAGCACCCAGTAAATGGAGTAATGATCTCTCTCTTTTGAAAATATATAGTGCAATACACTGTGGTCCAATTAATTAGATAAACAAGAAACATAAGAAAGAATTGTGTTCTCTTTTTCCCCATATTTTTATTTTGCTTATGTTAAATTATGAACATCGGTGATAAACCGAATTGTACTTTTTGTATTTTTAAATTGTCTATAACAAATCTGTCTAGAATTGTATGTATGTCTTAAATATGTAAGGTTTTTATGTGAATTTGTAATAACCTTTTATTCACTCAAATGGTTCAACAATAAATTGACTGATAAAATGAAAGAAATGATTTTGCCCTGGATTTCCTGTTGGGGGTATGTTTATCCAAGATGGAAGTAATTAATGAGTAGAAGATGGACAGTGCTATATTCATCTGTACGGCAGTGAGCATATTGGACCAAAAAGCAGCAGCCAGTTCTCTTAATAGAGCCTCTCTACAGTGACTGGAGGGATCTTGACCTGATGTACTTAAGGGAGGAGGGTGGGAGCTAGGCTTTTGTGACACACAGTGTCATACAGTGGTCACTGAAGGCATCCAGCAGTATGCCTGCGGCAACCATGCAGTGGGGATGAGAAGAGAGAACCCAGTCCAGGCGGGTGTGGTAAGAGGAGTAGGGAATGAGTCAGTTGGGTTCTGTGACAAGCTGCAAAAGGTTATGAGACTCAGTTCTATGGGTAGTCGGGGAAAGCCAATTAATGTATAAGTCCTCCAACAGGATGAGCTTACCAGCAGAGGAGTGTGAAGAGGGAGTTGAGAGTGAACCTTCCAGAGAAGATGGGGAGGGTCTCGATGAAGTGGGAAAAAATTCAAACAAATATGGATAATGAAGAGGGAAAGGAAAGCTTAACTAAGAGGAACTCATGGGAGGAGGTTGTGGCCTCCTTTAGAGTGATGGTACAAGAGAGACTGTGCCAGACATAAAGGGCAGTGCCACCCCCATGTTTACCCTTTCATGCCTGAAAAGTTGATAATCTAGAATGGCTAACATAGAGTCAGGAATCCTGGAGGAGAGCCATAATTCCATGACACAGAAGAGGTCTGGAGAGTATTGAGAGGCCCATATGGTAAGAGCATCTAGTTTGGGGAGGCGACTCCTAGCATTCAGATGAAAAATACTAAGGCCTCTAGGGATGAAGAGGGCAGGGGACCAGGATTGAGTTCCACATCACCAGCAAGGAGGAGAAGCAGAGTCAGGAGGAGGAAAATGGAGTGGGGCTTCTGACCTTAGGCTGGGGAGGAGTATGGAGGAGGGATGGGTGGTGGGAAGGGACGAGAGAGTGATAGAGGAGCTCCAGGTTAAGGGAGGGGGAAGCAAGGAAACTAGGATGGATGGGATAGACGGAGAGGGGCTGGAGGTAGGGAGGGGAGAGAGGGGGTGAGAGAGAGAAGGAAGTGGAAGGGAAGAGACTTGAGGGAGTGATCAAGAAAAAGCAGAGGAGGAAGGCTCCAGATGGCTTTGGACATAGGCACCTCTTATGTCAGTGCTAAGGTGTCAGCTGTTGCAATGTGTTGCAAGGCCTGGCTGCAGCTTTCCACCTTCATGGCGGATACCCAGCACAAGCTGGCCGATAGTCCCGCTCCTGGGCACCATTCTTTATGGCCCTGGGGTGGAAGGACATCTCACCAGGACTGAGAAGTTCAGCACCACCCGAGATTCTGTGGCGTCATCCCAGATGGACACTAAGGCTCAGAAGTCTAAGAAAAAGACCTTCCAATATCTATCCTTTCCGCCCCAGCAGGGGCAATTCCAAGCCTGGTGCCTAAAGCCCAAGTTTTGCCAGAGGCTGAAAAGAGGCAGGGGTAGGCAAAGTGGTGCCCCTCCAAACCTGCCCAGTGACATAATGGGAGGGTGTCTTTCTCCCAGTTGTCCGCCTACCTGTCCAGTCCATGACCGAGCTCCCAGTGAAGGGTCAGCTATGCCACTTCTGGTCACATTGATCTGTCATTACTATGGACAAGAGGGTACTGGAGGTGGTAGGCAGAGGGTTGCTTCTAGATTTCGAGGCTCTCCTGCCTTGCCAGCTCCGCACTCCTCATGAGTCTTTGGTGTCGCAGGACACACTGTCCACCCACAGGGAGGACGTTGCTCAGTTCTTCGCGAAAGATGCTATAGCCTGTGTCACAGACACCCTGACAAGTCAGGGATACATGTCCAAGTGCTTCCTGGTCCCAAAATGTACTGGATATGGATGGTCACTCTAAGCCAGATCATACTATCCCTGGAGCAGGGCCTGTGGTTCTGCTTTAAAAAAACAGCAACAACAAACTGCTTTTCACAAGTGGTAAAAATTTAAGACTAAAATAGTCAAGTTAAGCATGGAGAAAAGCTTTATTGTGCAAAGGAGAACGCTAAGCTCTAGTTCTTTGTCATATGGTTCTAGTCTCTGGATCTTCAGGACACCTTCCTCCACATTCCAGTCTGTCCGTCCCACTGGCAGTACCTCAGGCTCTATGCAGAGTGGGTTCTCTATCAGTTCCAGGTCATGCTCTTTGGCCTCTCATCCACACCAGTGGTCTTCAGCAAGTGCATGGCAGTGGTGGCAGCCTTCTTGCGGCGCAGTGGTGTCAGGGTTGTATCCTTACCTGGATGACTGGCTGATTGTTGGGCTGTCGAAACAGGCTATGGAGCAGTCCAGGGATCTTGCCCTGTAGATCTGTAGTGACTTGGGCCTGTTGGTCAACCCAGCCGAGTCTGAACTGATGCCCTCGTAGATGATTCACTTTATCAGGGCAGAGCTAGACTTCCTGCAGGTCAAGGCCCTCCTCCCTGTCGATAGAGGGCTGGCGCTTACTTTCTTTGTCTGATCATTTCAGATTGCGCTCTCACACTGTGCTCAGGACATCCTGCAGCTGCTGGGGTATGTGGCGTCCTGCACCAACGTAGTCCAGTTGGTTTGCTGGTGGATGCAGCACATGCAGTGGGAGTTGGGACATCAGTGCTTCCAGCATGTAGGACACACGGACCAGCTGGTCACAGTGACCCAGCCGATGTAGGATGCCATCCAGTGGTTGCTCATTGTAGAACATCTGCAAGAAGGAGCCCATTCATCCATCTAGAGCTGACCATCATGATCATGATGGACACATCTCTGGTGGAGTGGGGAGGGCACCTGGGGGGGACCACACAGCCCACAGATCTTACTTCGAGAAACAGCTCTTGCAGCAGGTTACACCATTAAGACTGATGCTGGCAGGTGCCAGGACCCCACGGAAAAATTCTAGCTAGCAGTATCCAGCAGGGGACCACCCCCAACGTCGGCCCCTCCCCGACGTCAGGCATCACATAAAAGGGGGCGGTCCCCCAGCATCCCCAGTTCTTTTCCCACTGTCGAATCGCCAGCATCGACCTCACGAACGCCTGCCTCAACAATACGATGTGCGAAATCTTTACAGAATAAATCCATGTCTACTTCTCCAACTCCTTCTCTCGAAGGACACCCCTCAAAGTGTGCCTGCGGCAAGCAGATCCACTTTGTCGACCATCATTCGGCTTGTGTGAGGTGCCTGGACCTGGAACACGACACTCAGGCCTGCTCCATCTGCCAACAATTTAATAGCAGGACCAGGATCCGCCACCAAAAGGCCCTTCAGGGGTTCCTTCTTGAAGAGAAACTTTGCAAAATGGAAAAAAGACCTTCCTCCAAAGGGGATTCTTCCCATAAGACCGGGAAGCACCGGGACAAGCACCGGGACTCGGGTAGGTTGGGATCCCCCAGCAGGGCCTCTGAATCCAGGGCCAGCACCAGCTCTACGTAGTCCGACCGTTCTCCTTCCCGGGCCCACTCCCAACCTCCCCCAGTTAAGGTAAGGTCTTCAGGGGGTTCTTCAGCCTCCTTGCACCCGCTTAAGACCCACCGGGCGCCTAACTCTTCTTCCAGACCTGACTCTTCAGAAAAACATAGGAAGTCTTCCTCAAAATCTAGCAGGGCATCAGGCCGACGCCAAGACACCGACCTCAGGTCTGTCTCCCAGCCTCCCAAGGCCCCGAAAAGGAAGACCTGGGATCTGATGCCTCTTAAGCGGACGTCACAGAATAAAAAGGTGCCTGACCCGACGCCCGAAAAACGGACTCCCGACCTGACAGCAGTTGTACTGATGCCGGATGTCACCAGACGTCAGGGGTCCTCAGGAGAGGAGGCTGCCGGACAACCAGACAGGCAGCACGGAGGACGGATCCAGTGGTTCCTCAGGACCAGACGCCCAACCCTGGTGACAGACCCACACCAACGCCGGGCCCGTCTTCGGGCATGAACATTCAGGAGCTGAAGAAATTGTTCACCTTCTGGTGGGAGACCATCAGAAAGGATGTGGTCCCCAGTCAGCCTTTTCCACCTCCACCACCTACACCCCCTCCTCAGGAGGATGAAGGTTCAAGACTCCCGACCCCTAAGGAGCCAACTCCACCTCCTGGGGCAGATCTAGAGAGAGAAAAAGATGCCCATCACGGTCTCCCTCTGGGTCTCCAAGCCCTAAACGACCCAGGGACAGACGACACCCACCGGGGGATGACTCCAGACCGGATACGTCCGATACCTCCAGGTCTCCATTCCCCTATAGTCCCCCATCACCAGACCCTCAAGACCAGCCATGGTCACCATCGGATGATCCCTTTTTCTCCAAAATCATGAGGCACATCCTGGAGAATATGGGATGAGAGACTGAAGACTTGGACCCCAAGAGACAACGCCTTGCCCGTTACCTTCGGCAAAAGGACCCAAAGCCTGTGGTTGTCCCACCTCTAGTGGACACCTTCACAGACGTCACCAGGACGGCTTGGAAGTGTCTGCACTCGACACCGGCTGTTCCTAAGAAGGCTGACCACCTCTACAGAGCTCCTATGGAGGGCCTGTATCTGGCGCGGCAACCCCTGGCAGACTCACTGGTCATTATGGTGTCTCATGATCGGTCTCAACGACCACAACACTTGAGTACCCAGTCTCCGGACCAAGAATCTAAGCAATTAGATTCTATGGGAAGTCGCATGTATGTGGCTGCTACATGCTCGATAAGGTCATTACCTCACGCTCATGGTGCAATTTCAGAACGCCCTCTGGGAGCAGGGCCAAGACCTTTTGAAGGACTTTCCAGATGGCGAAAAGAAGGAGGAGCTGCTCAGCCTCCTTCATACTGGGTCGGACGTGGGGACCCAGGTTTTCAAACAACATGAAGTCTTGCTATATTATGACAATTGCAGTATGACCGCAGGTTAGAACTGCTCCGGAGGTGAAATAGTTAACTTTCCATGAAGGCATGGAATCTTGAGCGCGAGCTCGGTTAAGGAAGCTCTGTCTGTGTGCTTTCAAACCTAAACCGTCAGATTCTTTACTCCGCCTCACTGAACAGTCGCTCCGGAGATTTCTCCTTTTGCTCGGTTCATTGTGCAGTTTAAAAAGTTTAAAATTGTCCTAATTTTAATTGCAAACGTGCTTCGTTCAAGTTCTGTCTGGTAATGTAAGTAATGATAGTTTTACATACGATTTCTGTGTGGAACTTGTAAAACATTTATCGGTTCGGTTTGAACCGATTAGGTTGTGTTTTTTGAATTACTAGTCCTTTTTAGAGTGCGGTTCCCGGTTCCTATCGGTTCTAAAAAAAACGGATTTCATTACGTTTTTTTCCACAGCCCGTGACACGGTTGGGAACCGATAGGAGTGTCTTGCTTGGCGGATTGCCATAAACGGGCAAGTTTTGGTTAGGCTGGCATAATGTCTGAGAAACCCAAAAGAAAAACTGGGCCCACTGGGTTTCAGCACTGTGATGTCTGTGGGGAAGCCTTTGCCAAGGCTGACCCTCACACCACATGTGTTTATTGCCTGGGGTTTGACCACCTCGATTCAGACTGCCAGATTTGCAAGAATTTCCCTGCTGCCACCGTTGAGAAGAGAGTTGGTAGGCTCAGGGAAAGGGAGGCCAAAAAGTCCGCTGACCCAGATGGCCGGCCCGGTTTGGTGCCAACCGGACCGGAGGGAGTGCCCTCTGACCAGGGCGATACTTCCTCGGGCAAACGAAGAGCTGGCTCCGAGGAGCCAGTTCCTGCAAAAAGGACTAGAAAGTCTGCTGCTGTGGAAAAGGTTTTTTCCCCAACAGCTGAAGAGAGAGCTAAAGCAATCCAAATTGTCCAGTCTCTTTCCCCGGTTCCTGAACCGACACCATCTGGGAGACGTTCGGTTCACCCGGTTCCTCCGTTCAAGATTATGATTTAGGAATTTTATGAACCTGTTGGGGAGAGAGAAGACTATGAGGAAAGTGAATATGGTCTGGAAGATCTGGAAGCTCCTATTGAACCAGGTACCTCCCCAGACAGACCTAAGGGGTTTCCCCCCCTAGGCTTTCTGAGTCCCCTTCTCACTTCATGTTTTATAAGAAGGTTGCTGAAACTCTTCAGCTTCCTCTTGAGGAAGCTGTTGATGACCAGGAAGAGCCTGATTATGTAGAAATGATGGATATTCCAGAGTCTTAAGAGACTGTCTATTCCCTCTCATAAATCTTTCCGAAGCAGACAGTAAAAGTTTTAAAACTCCTCATACTATACCTCCTGTAGACAAAAGGATGGACAGAAGGTATACTTTATCAGGTTCTGACACAGAATTCTTCACAGCAATGCAGCCATGTGGGTGTAGCAGGCTGCAGCCAGTGACAAGGCAAATATTCCCCTAGCTTCACATCCTCCTGAAAAGGACTCCAGGAAGGTTGATGCTATGGCAAAAGAAACAGTACATGGCAGCATCCTTGGGACTCAGACAAGCAAATTATATGGCTTACGCTGCCAGATACCAGAAATCCAGATGGGATACTGTGCTGGCTCTAGCCAAACAAGTCCCTGACCAGCTTGCCAGGGAGCTTGAATAGGTGGCTAAAGATGGTATCGAGGCATCAAAGGTGCAATTTCATGCTGCGGTGGACTCTAATGATGTATTATCAAGAGTCATGGCTACTTCTGTGGCTCTTCGCAGAATGGCATTGCTCAGATGCACCACCTTGTCACAGGATACCCAGTCCAAAGCCATGGATTTTCCTGTGGTTTGCAATTCTCTGTTTGGGGAGCAAACAGAGAATTACATGAAGAAAATGGATGAATACAGGACCACCTATCGGAGTGCACAGGCCAAGGAAAGGCAGGCTACCTCAGAAGCAGCTTCCTAAGGGGCAGAGGCAGGCCTTTTCATGAGGCCTTTCTACCAGGCTCAGGCCTCCTCTTCCTCCTATACCCAGAGGGGATTCTTTAGAGGAAGGGGCAGAAGGGGTTCAAGCAGGCCTGCTTCACCCCTCAGCCCAAAGCCCTGCCAAGCCGGCACCTGATGGGGTAGCCAGGGCCGCTTCTCTCTACCGGTAGGGGACAGGCTGGCTTACTTTGTCCAGGTACTGGAGTTCTCACATCAGACAAGTGGGTCCTGGAGGTAGTAAGCCAGGGACTGGTTCTCAGCTTCAAAAAATTTCCGAAGATGAGAGCCAGATCTTTTCCTCCTGCATCTCCATCGGAGGCACTCGCCTTAGAGTCAGAAGTCTCTACCCTCCACGCTCTCAGAGCTGTGGAAAGGGTTCCACCCCACACCAGGGCAAAGGTTTGTACTCAAGGTACTTCCTTACCCCAAAAAAGACAGGAGAATGGCGGCCCATCCTGGATCTCAGATACCTAAACAAGCACCTTTTAAAACCAAAGTTCAAAATGGTGACTTGGGATCATTTTACCTTCCCTAAGGCCAGGGGACTGGCTAGCATCCCTGGACCTCAGGATGCCTACTTCCATTATTCTCATCAGAAGCTCCCACGAAGTACCTCAGGTTTGAGCTGTCCTCAGGCCACTACCAGTTCAGAGCAATGCCCTTGGACTCACCTCGGCTCCATGGGTATTTACCAAATGCCTGGCAGTAGCAGTAGCTTGCCTAAGAAGGCAAAAGATTGCCATCTTTCTCACCTGGACGACATCATAGTGGCCAATCCTCAGATCAGGTCAAATTACATCTTCAGATAACTCAGCAACTGCTTACTTCCCTAGGTTTTCTCCTGAATCTCTCAAAGTCAGTGCTGGAGCCTGTCCAGCTCCTAACCTTCATAGGCGCAGAACTGAACACCCAGGAAGCCAGGGCCTTCCTCCCCTTAGACAGGGCAAACACCCTAGTCTCCCTGGCCTCCTCATTCGGCCTGCAGGTCTCTCGACCAGCAAGACATTTTCTGCAGCTCCTGGGACACATGGCTGCTTCCACAGCAGTAGTGCAAGGAGCAAGATTTCAGATGAGAGACATTCAGTTTCATTTGAGGGCCTTTTGGTCTCAAAGAAAGCATCCTCTTTCCAGATTGATCCCAATAACTCGAACCCTGATCCAAGCCCTGCAATGGTGGCAGGATCAGAGCAACCTGAGACGAGTTCCCTTCGTCACTCAGCCTCATTCATTAATCCTTTCCGGATGCATCCCTCCTGGGGTGGGGGGCCCACATGGGCGACCTCACCACAGGGACTGTGGTCCCCTGAGGAACTCTGCCCCACATCAACCTGTTGGAGCTCAGGCAGTTTTTCTAGCACTTCAGGCTTTCTCCAAATCTGTTCAGAACAAAATTGTGCAGGTCAGAACAGACAACTCCACTAGCAATGTGGTACATCAACAAACAGGGGGCACTCTGTCTCGATGCCTTGTGCAATCAAGCCCATGAGTTGTGGTCTCTGGCTTACTCCACGAACACCTCCTTTGTGGCAGTTCACCTCCCAGGCAAAGACAATGTCCTGGCAGAGGCTCTCAGCAGGATCTCTCAGGGCCATCACGAGTGGTCCCTGGATCCCCTGGTTCTCGGAGTGGTATTTGCCAAAGGGGGCACCCCGCAAATAGATCTCTTTGCAGCTCCAGAGAATCATCAACTTCCTCTCTTTTGCTGCAGGCCCCCAGTCTTGGGCTCAGTCCCCCTGGACGCTTTAGCCCTCAGTTGGGAAGGAATTTCTCATGCTTTTCCCCTTCTCTCCCTATTCAAAGTGTTAGTAAAATCAGATCCCAATCCTGCAAGGTAATTCTGATTGCCCCGGATTGGGCCAGGCAACCCTGGCACCCTCTCCTTCTGTCCTTAGCAGTCCATCCTCCCCTGTGCCTTCCCAAGAATCACAATCTGTTAACCTGTGCCCAGGGAAGGGTTTGGTACCCGAACCTCAAGTCTCTCAATGTCAAAGCCTGGTTCTTGAAGAGCTAGAGTTTCAAACAACATGAAGTCTTGCTATATTATAGACATTAGCAGTTTGATCCAGCTCTAGAACTGCCCCGGAGTGAAATGGTTAAAACCATTCCAAAATAGAATTTTGGCACGAGAGCAGCTCTGTCTGTGTCATTTCAAACTTGAACTGTCAGATTCTTTACTCCACCTCATTGAGCAGTCGCTCCGGAGATTTCTCCTTCTGCTCGGTTCATTTCTCGGTTTTAAAAGTGTTTTCTCAGTTGGATTTAACCGAGAATAGTTTTATTTTAACTGCAAAACCGTTCTGTCTCAAGCTTCTATCTGTGGTAACCGTAAGTAAATGAAGGTTTTGTCTGTGTGGAACTTGTAAGTTATCGGTTGCCGGTTTTGAACCGATCAGTGGATTTAAAACTCATTTAAAACTAAAAGTTACTATTTTAGAGTCACGGTTCCGGTTCTTACATCGGTTCTAAAAACCAGATTTATTACGCTTTTTTCCTTAATACCCGTTTGCAGTTAGAACCGATAAGGGTGTCTTTCCTGGACTGCGTTAAAAGGGCAAGTTTTGGTTAGGCTGGCATTATGTCTGAGAAACCCCCAGACTTCTGGTTCTGAGGAACCAATTCCAGTAAAGAAACAAGAAAATCAGCAGGTCTGGGTCCAAAATTCCTTCTCCAACTGCTGCAGAGATAGCTCAAAGCCATACAAATTGTCCAGTCACTGTCTCAGGGGTCGTTCCGAACCACCACTATCTGGTAAGAGGTCGGTTTGTCGGTCCCAGTGGTTCAGGATTATGATATTGAGGAATTTTATGAACCAGAGGAGGGAGAGGATTATGAACAGTATGAATGTGGCTGGGAAGGTCTGGTGTGCCCATTGAACGGACATCTCCCAGACAGACCTTTAGAATCTCCCCTATGCTGTCTGAGTCCCCATCTCATTTTATGTTTTATAAAAGTCTGCTGAAACCCTCCAGCTTCCTTTAGAAGAGGCTGTGGATGAGCAAGAGGAGCCTGATTTTGTAGAAATGATGGATATTCCAGTCTAGGAGATTGTCTATTCCTTCTATATGTCTTTTAGGGAAACAATTAAAATTTTTAAGCTCTAATTCTGTGCCTCCTGTAGATAAAAGATGGACAGAAGGTATACATTGTCAGAGCCCTCAATACAGAATTCCTTTCAGCAATGCAGTCATGTTGGAGTAGTTCAGGCTGCTGCCTGTGATAAAGCTTAATATTCCCTTGGCTTCACATCCTCCTGACAAGATTCCAGGAAGATTGATGCCATGGCAAAAACAGTATATGGCAGCCTCCTCTGGGACTCAGGCAAGCAAATTGTATGGCTTATGTAGCTGGGTATCAGAAATCTAGATGGGATACTGTTATGCAATTGGCCAAGCAGGCCTATGGGCTAGCTGGCTAGTGAACCAGAACAGGTGGCTGCATGGCATTGAAGCCTCTAAGGTTCAGTTTCATGCTGCTGTGGATGTTAATGATGTTTCTCTAGGGTCATGGCCACATCTGTAGCTTTTCATGAGGTTGGCCTGGCTCAGGCGTACTAGTTTGTCACAGGATACCCAGACTAAGGCTATGGATTTTCCTGTGGTGGGAAATTCTCTGTTTGGAGAGCAGACAGAGAACTACATGAAGAAGATGGATGGATATAGGACTACTTACAAGAGTGCGAGGCTAAGGCGGCAAGCCACTCCTCAAGGCATGCCCCATGGGGTAGGGGTAGGCCTTTTCACAGGCCTTTCTACCAGACTCAGGCCTCCTCTGCCTATGCTCAGAGGGCTTCTTCAGAGGCAGGCAGGCGAGGGTGGGCAGACCTGCTCCACCCCCGAGCCCAAAGCTCCTGCGAAACAGGCACCTGGACGGGTGCCCAGGGCCGATCTCCTGTACCAGTGGGGGCAGGCTGGCTTCACTTCAGTCAGAATTGGGCTTCTTTAACCCCTCAGACAAGTGGGTTCTGAAGTAGTAAGCCAGAGTCTGGTTCTCAGCTTCAAAAGTTTCCCAAGTTGAGAAGCAGACTTTTTCTACCTGCAAGTGCTTCAGAGACCCTCGCTCTGGAAACAGAGGTCTCATCCCTGTTAGCTCTCAGAGCAGTAGAAAGGGTTCCTCCTGCATCAGGGCAGGGGTCTGTATTCAGACACTTCCTTACCCCAAAAGACAGGAGAGTGGCGGCCCATTTTAGATCTCAGATATCTGAACAAGCATCTTTTGAAACCAAAGTTCAAATGGTAACTCTGGCAATGATTTTACCTTCCCTAAGGCCAGGGACTGGCTAGCCTCCCTGGACCTCAAGGATGCCTATTTCCATGTCCTAATCAGAAGATCCCATCGAAAGTACCTCAGATTCGAACTGCCCTCAGGTCATTACCAGTTCAGAGCAATGCCCTTCGGCCTTACCTCTGCTCCAAGGGTATTCACAAAGTGTCTAGCAGTGGCAGTGGCCCACTTTAGGAGGCAGAGGATTGCTGTTTTTCCCTATCTAGACGACTGGCTCATTGTAGGCCAGTCCCCAGAACAGGTAAAATCTCACCTGCAGGTCACCCAGCAGCTTCTCACCTCCCTGGGTTTTCTGCTAAACCTACCAAAGTCTGGTTCTGGAACCAGTCCAGGTACTCACCTTTAGGGGCAGAATTGGACACAAAGCTAGCCAGAGCCTTTCTTCCCCAAAAAGGGTGAAGGAATTTAGTGGCTCTGGCCTCTTCCTTTACTCTGCAGGTCTCTCGACCAGCAAGACACTTTCTGCAGCTCCTGGGGCACATGGCTGCATCCACAGCTGTTGTGCAGGGAGCCAGATTTCAGATGAGAGACATTCAGTTTCGCTTGAGAACCTTTTGGTCTCAGAGAAGAGACCCCCTTTCCAAGTTGGTCCCAGTGACTCGAACCTTGATCCTAGCTCTCCAGTGGTGGCAGGATCAGAGCAATTTAAGAGTGGGGGTCCCCTTCATTTCCCCTTCTCACTACTTGACTCTCACTACAGATGCTTCCCTTCTGGGTTGGGGAGCCCACATGGGCGACCTTTCCACTCAGGGAGTTTGGTCCCCCCAGGAATCTCTGCCCACATCAATTTGCTGGAACTCAGAACTGTCTTTTTAGCTCTTCAAGCTTTTTCTGCATCTGTCCACGACAAGGTGATACAAGTCAGAACAGACAACACCACAACAATGTGGTACATCAACAAGCAGGGGCACTCGGTCTCGGCCTTGTGCACGAGGCAATGAAGTTGTGGTCTCTGGCCTATTCCTGAACACTTCCCTGCCAGCAGTTCATCTTCCAGGGAAGGACAATGTCCTAGCGGATGCCCTCAGCAGGATTTCCCAGGGCCATCACGAATGGTCCCTGGATCCTCAAGTGCTGGGGATAGTTTTTGCCAGGTGGGGCATCCCTCAGATAGATCTTTTTGCAGCCCCAGACAATCACAAACTTCCTCTGTTCTGTTGCAGGCCTCCAGTGCTGGGCTCAGTTCCCCTGGATGCCCTTCTTCTGGATTGGGAGGGGAAGTTCCTCTATGCTTTCCCCCCCTTTCCTCTCCTATTCAAAGTACTAGTCAAAATCAGATCTCAGCCTTGCAGGGTGATTCTGATTGCCCCGGATTGGGCCAGGCAGCCCTGGTACCCACTCCTTCTGTCTCTGACAGTCCATCTTCCCCTGTGCCTCCCCAGGAATCACAATCTGTTGACTTGTGCCCAGGGAAGGGTTTGGTATCCGGACCTCAAATCCCTCAACCTCAAGGCCTGGCTCTTGAGGAGTTAGAGTTTGCTGATTTACACCTCTCTCAGGGTGTTCTTGAGATCCTAAAGGCTTCCAGAAAGCCTTCCACTAGGGCTACTTATAGTTCTAAATGGAAAAGGTTTTCCATTTGGTGTGCTGGGAAAAATATTTCCAGAATCTGCTAGAATTGCCCATTTTGTTAGATTACATGGTACATCTTAATTCCTTGGGTCTCAGACCAGCTACCCTGAGAGTTCATTTGGCAGCTGTGTCTGCTTTTGTGTCAGCAGGAAAGTCATCCCTCTTTCCTCCTCATCCTGTGTTTTCCAAGTTTTTTAAGGGATTACTCCATACTAATCCTCCCTTTCGGGACCGGCCCTGCTTGGGACCTTAATGTTTGCATTGCCCAGTTAATGCAACCCCCTTTTGAACCTCTGTCTTCTGCAGAGCTTAAGTACCTAACTTGGAAAACTGTTTTTCTAGTTGCTATCACTTCTGCCAGACGCATAAGTGAATTGCAAGCCTTGTCAGTGGAGACTGACTTTATTTCTTTCCACAGGGATAAGGTAGTCCTTAGGACTATTAGGAAGTTTTTGCCTAAGGTGGTTTCAGATTTCCATCTTAATCAATCTATCTCCTTCCAGTATTTTCACTGATCACTCCTCTTCGGTGAGAGGAGGTTGCACACCTGGATGTTAAGAGAGCTCTTAGTTATTATATAGAGGGCACAAAGGTCACAGGTTCGAATCCCTCCAACTTTTCCTTATCTATGGTGAAGTTGGGAAAGGCAAACCTGCCACTAAGAGATCAGTAGCCAGGTGGATTGTCTCTTGTATCCAATTTTGGTATCAGAAAGTGGGCAGAGCCCCCCTCCCTGGTTTGAAGGCTCATTCTACCAGGGGTACAGCTGCGTCTCTAGCTGCTGCCAGAGATATCCCTTTATTAGAGATTTGCCAGGCTGCTACTTGGAAAACGGTACACACTTTTACCAAGCATTACTCCCTGGATGTCCAGGCCAGGAGAGATGCTCGGTTTGGCACAGCTGTTCTTCAGAGCCTATTCCTAAGTAGGTTCTGTCCTCCCTCCATGGAGGTACTGCTGTGTATTCTGTTAATGTCTATAATATAGCAAGACTTCATGTTGTTTGAAGAAAAATTACTCACCTTAGTAATGTTGTTCATTCTAATGGAGTCTTGCTATATTAACCTCCCCAACCTGCCCCTCTCAGAACCTCTACTTGGTGAGTGCGGGCAACTTATGTGGGCACTACTTATGTCCTGTTGGCATTTTGTCCCTTTGGGACTTTGGGGGTGTGTATGTGTACGTGTGTGTGTTTTATTATACTTATGTTCCATTTTCATATTATTAGAATGGTGTTAGTATTTCTGGTCCCCTGACTTGAGTCTTGGGTGTTGGGACCATCAATGGTTGTTATTATTTAGGTAGCCATTTGGCTAGTGTAGGTTACAGCTTCCACACAGACCTTAGTGAGTTTGGCTCGTAAAGATCTGACAGTTCAAGTTTGAAATGACACAGATAGAGCTGCTCTCGTGCCAAAATTCTATTTTGGAATGGTTTTAACCATTTCACTCCGGGGCAGTTCTAGAGCTGGATCAAACTGCTAATGTCTATAATATAGCAAGACTCCATTAGAAGAAACAACATTACTAAGGTGAGTAATTTTTTTCTTGCTGGCCTACACCTCTCTCAAGGTGTAATGGATGTACTCAAGGCTTCTAGGAAGCCTTCTACCAGGGCTACTTATAACTCCAAATGGAAAAGATTTTCCATATGGTGTTCGGAAAAGAATGTTTCCCCAGACTCTGCTGATTTACCCACAGTTCTAGATTACATGGTCCATCTAAACACTTTGGGGCTGAGACCAGCTACTCTGAAGGTACATTTGGCAGCTGTCTCTGCCTTTATTTCAGCAGGTAAGTCCTCTCCTCTGTCATCTCACCCTGTATTTTCCAAGTTTTTTAAGGTATTGCTTCACACCAACCCCCCATTCAGGGATCCTGCTCCTGCCTGGGATCTCAATGTTTGCATTGCTCAGCTCATGCAACCTCCCTTTGAGCCCTTGTCTTCAGCTGAGCTTAAGTTCTTGACTTGGAAAACTGTGTTTCTGGTAGCTATCACCTCTGCCAGACGCATAAGTGAATTACAAGCATTGTCAGTGGAGCCAGACTTTATCTCCTTTCACAGAGACAAGGTAGTCCTTCGGACTAATAGAAAGTTCCTGCCTAAGGTGGTTTCGGATTTCGACCTTAATCAATCTATTTCTCTTCCTGTTTACTTCACTGACCATTCCTCCTCTGGTGAGAGGAGGCTGCACAGCTTAGATGTGAAGAGGGCCCTTAGTTACTACATAGAGCGTACCAAGGGTCACAGGTTTGACTCCCTCCAACTGTTCCTTACTTACGGTGAGGTTGGCAAGGGGAAACCTGCCACTAAAAGATCCATTGCCAGGTGGATTGTCTCTTGTATCCAATTCTGTTATGAAAAGCTGGGTAAGGTTCTCCCCTCAGGCTTGAGGGCTCACTCTACCAGAGGTACAGCTGCTTCTCTGGCTGCGGCCAGAGACATCCCCATTTTAGAGATATGTCAAGCAGCTACCTGGAAAACAGTTCACACTTTTACCAAGCATTATTCCTGGACATCCAGGCTCGGAGTGATGCTCGGTTGGCACAGCTGTCCTTCAGAGCCTATTCCCTAGGTAGGTTCTGTCCCTCCTCCATGGGGGTACTGCTGTGTAGTCTGCAATTGTCATAATATAGCAAGACTTCATGTTGTTTGAAGAAAAAATTACTCACCTTAGTAATGTTGTTTCTTCTAATGGAGTCTTGCTATATTATGACCTCCCTCCCTGCCTGCCCCTCTCAGAACCTTGTTTGGGCTGTGGGTGGGCATTACAGTGTTGGCACTCTATTTTTGCCACTTTGTTGTTGTTTTTGCCTCACCCTTCCTTAGGGTGAACTGGTGTTTTATTTAATCTTTTGGGTCTCTTGACTTGAGTCTTTTTTCGAGACCAAGAAGTGTGTTTGTTATGTTAGTAGCCAGTTGGCTAGTGTAGGTTTACAGCTTCCACACAGAACCTTAGTGAGTTTGCTCGTAAAGATCTGACGGTTTAGGTTTGAAAGCACACAGACAGAGCTTCCTTAACCGAGCTCATGCTCAAGATTCCATGCCTTCATGGAAAGTTAACTGTTTCACCTCCGGAGCAGTTCTAACCTGCAGTCATACTGCAATTGTCATAATATAGCAAGACTCCATTAGAAGAAACAACATTACTAAGGTGAGTAATTTTTTCTTCCGAGCCACGTACGATTCCGCGGACTTGGCCGCCAGGGGAGCAGCTACTGGTGTTTGTCTTTGAAGACACTCTTGGTTGAGAGTCTCTGGTTTCACCCCGGACATTCGGAAGAATATCTTGGATGTCCCTTATAACAAAGCTGTCCTGTTCAGTGAGGAATCCGAGAAGGACATCACCAAGCTACAGGACGCCGGGAAGGCAGCTCAGACTGTACAGACTATGTACAGGCTCAAATCTAGTTCCTTTCAGAGGAACCAGAACCGTTTTCACGGCAGGCAACAGCCACGTTCCAGCCAGCATCCCCGGGGCAATTTTGGTCACAAAGATCAAGCCAGATTCCCCACGGGCCAGGGCTCAAAGCATCCCAAGGCAGCCCAGCCCACGGGACCCAGTGCCACCTCAACATGACTCCTTCCCGGCCCTCGCCCCTCCTCTGGATCAAAAGATAAATGTTGGGGGTCGCATCTCTTATTACCTTCCGGGATGGCAGAGGATCACCTCTGACCGGTGGGTGTTACAGTTGGTACTGCGAGGACATTCTATAGAGTTCCTCGGCCACCCACCGTCCAGACCTCCCCTGCTGTCCCGTTACTTGGGTCAGCATGCTCTGCTCATCCAACAGGAGCTCTTGGCCCTCCTGGACGAGGAGGCCAAAGAGTACTTTCCAGCGGACCAGAAAGGAAAAGGTTATTATTCCAACTTCTTCCTGGTCCCAAAGAAAACAGGGGACTTGTGCCCAATCTTAGATCTCAGCGATCTCAACACGTTTGTGTTATACAAACGCTTCCGCATGGTGACCCTACCGGGTCTCATCCCCATGCTCAAAGAAGGCACATGGCTAGCGTCGCTGGACATGCAGGGCACCACATCCTCGATCGGCTCGAGCATCAAAGGTTTCTGCGCTTGGGTTTCTGGGACGCCACTACCAGTTCCGAGCCCTTCCGTTAGGACTGTCTTCCACACTTCGGGTGTTTACGAAGTGCATGGCAGTCATGGGAGCAACTCTCAGGAGGCAGGGCCACTATGTTTTTCCGTACCTAGATGACTGGCTCCTCATGGCACCCTCTCGGGAGGCCCTGATGTCCGCGATTCAGGAAACCCGTTCTCTTTTCCAATCATTGGGCATCATTATCAACCAGGAGAAGTCGCACCTTGTCCCGTCTCAGACTCTGCAATTTATTGGAGCAGTTCTGGACACCACTCAAGGGAGAGCATTTCTTCCTTTGGACAGGGCTGAACACATCAGAGCCCTCATACGGGACACAATGACGAAGACAACGGTGCCCGCGAGGACCGTTCTTTGTCTGCTCGGACATATGGCGGCTGCCATTGCAACGGTTCCCCTAGCCCGACTCCATATGCAGGTTACCAAGTGGATGTTGCGGGCTCAATGGGACCAGAAGCAAGTTCATATGCAGCATCCAGTCCGGATCACGAATGCCGTCATCCAAGACTGGCAATGGTGGCTCGTCCCAGACCATCTCTCAAAAGGAGTCCCCTTCATGGTGCCACCTCCTGTAGTGACACCCTCCACGGACGCCTCGGGATCCAGATGGGGAGTGCACCTCAACGGGGTCAGGACTCAGGGCTCATGGTCGTCTCTAGAGTCCCATCTGCACATAAATATTCTGGAGATAAGAGACGTCCTCTGTGCCCTACAAGCATTCCAGATGGACATTCCACTGGCTACTCTTCTGATTCAAATAGACAACACTGCGGTGATGTACTTTCTCAACAAACAAGGAGGCACTCATTCCTACCCCCTTTGCAGGGAGGTTCAAAGGGTTTGGAATTGGATGCTGCAACACAGCACAGATATTATTGCAGTGCACGTTCCTGGAGTGGACAACACAATCACGGACAGTCTCAGCCGATCACAGGCCAGAGTCCACGAATGGGAACTGCTTCAGGAAGTCGCAGAGGATCTGTTTCGCAGATTGGGGACACCAGAATTAGACCTTTTCACATCCCCATCCAACGCAAAACTGCCCAATTTTTGCTTGCTAGATCCAGGGCCTGGTGTTTTCTGGCAAGATGCGTTGTCCCTCTCTTGGACAGGCAGATTCCTCTATGCTTTCCCACCCTTCCCTTTGATCCAGAGGGTTTTACTGAAGCTCTGACAAGAGCGGGCATCACTGATTCTGGTAACGCCCCTTTTGGCCCAGGCAAATTTGGTTCCCTCTGTTACATCAACTGACCCAGGAACCTCCGGTGCCTCTGCCATTCAGCTCTCAACTTCTGTCCCAGGAGGCAGGCTCCTTAGTCCATCCAGATCTTCGGTCACTGAACCTGCATGCTTGGCTCCTAAAGACATAGCAGTCCTGAGATACAGCGTCTCTCGGGAAGTTGTGGACGTTCTGGCGGCAGACAGAAAACCCTCCACTCACATCACTTACGCCATGAAGTGGCGCAGATTGTGCATCTGGGCTCAAGCTCGCGGATTGACCCCATTGGATTGTTCAGAGAGGTCAGTGTTAGACTACCCTCTAACCCTGTACGAGGCAGGCCTTGCCTACTCTTCCATTAAGGTTCACCTGTGTGCCATTTCAGCGTATCATTCACCGATAGATCATAGCTCTCTAGCTCAACTAGAGGCTTCACACGCTTCCTTGCGTGGCATCCTGCATCTGAGACCTCCTATCACCTGGGATCTCCCCTTTGTTTTAGAGCAGCTTACTCTGCCTCCTTTTGAACCAGCCACGGATTGCAAGCTGCGTCTCCTCGCTTGGAAGACGCTCCTTTTAGTTGCTGTTACTTCTGCCAGAAGAGTTTCTGAGCTTCATGTACTCATGTGCAAGGATCCTTATTTGGTTTTTCACAAGGTCAGGGTGTCCTTAAGAACAAATGCTAAGTTCCTTCCCAAAGTGGTCTCGGCAGTCACACTCAACCAGGATATAGACCTGCTGGTGTATTACCCGAATTACGGTAATGGGGGGGAGGCCCAGTTGCACACTCTAGATGTGCATGGATGTCTCAGATATTATCTGACCAAAACCAGACCATCGTAAGTCGGACCAGCTCTTTGTTTCCTACGCACAGCAGATGCTCGGTGCTCCTGTTTCTAAACAGTTGCTTTCCAGATGGTTGGTCAAGTGCATTATGTTCTGTTATCAGAAGCGAAATAAACCCTTACCGGGACCGGTGAAGGGTCATTCTACAAGGGGGGGCAGCTACCTCTTTCGCTGCGCTCAAAAATGTCTCCACTTCAACCATCTGTGCGGCAGCAACTTGGAGCACTGTGCACACTTTCATCAGACACTACAGTTTGAACATTGCCTCTAGGCGTAGAGCTGGATTCAGCTTGGCGGTCCTTCAAGGACTTTTGTCCTGAAGTCTGAGTCATCTCTCCTACCCTCCTTCCGGTAACAAATTGTTCCCTTACTGCTTGGGAATCAGTCCTAATGGTGTAAACTGCTGCAAGAGCTGTTTCTCGAAGTAAGATAGTACAGTTACGTGAGAACTTACCGTAACAGTAGATCTCGAGAACAGCTCTTGCAGCGGGTGGTTTCCCTCCCACCTTCCCCTCTGGAGGTTGTCTTCTGACCTACTTTTCAGGCTACAGCATCCTTTGATGCCTTTATTCTAACCTTCCTTTGGAAGCAGATCCTCAGTCTCCCCTTTCAGATGTCACACTTGAGCCGGGAGTCTCCAGCGGGAGAACTCGGGATGCTGGGGGCCACCCCCTTTTATGTGATGCCTGACATCGGGGAGAAGCCGACGTCGGAGGTGGTCCCCCGCTGGATACTGCTAGCTAAAATTTTTCCGTGGGGTCCTGGCGCCTGCCGGCATCCGTCCTAGTGGTGTAACTTGCTGCAAGAGCTGTTCTCGAAGATCTGCTGTTACGGTAAGTTCTTATGTAACTGTACTGTTCTGATCACCCAGGGAGTCTTGTCACTACATCAGCCTGCTGGAGCTCAGTGCAGTGTGGCTAGTTCTGTTGGAATTTGCTTCTTTAGTCAGGAGTCAGGTGGTGCATGTCCAGATGGACAACATCACAACCGTGATCTACCTGAACAAGCAAGGCGTCATGCACTCCCTTCCCTTGTGTTGGGAGGCCCTCCTCACCTATACTCTTGTGGGCAAACTGGGTGCAGATCTTCTGGCGATTCATGTTGGCAGAGTGAATGGTCAGCTAGCAGATGCTCTCTCAGATGGATGGAAGAGGCATCACACGAGTGATCCCTGCATCAGAAAGTAGTGAACCACCTGTTCTCCCTGTTGGGCACACCTCTGGTGGACCTGTTTGCTCTTTTGTGCCTGCCCTCCTACAGTCAGGGACTCTGATGGGGATGCCTTCGCAAAACCCTGGACCTCTTGTATGCCTTTCCACCCTTCCCCTTGATCTGCAAGGTGGTTGTCAAGACCTGGAAGGACAAGGCGCAGATATTTCTTACTGCTATGGACTGGCCATGCAGTTCTGGTATGATCTCCCCAACCTCAGCAGCCAACCTCTGTGGCAGTTGCCTCTTTGCCTTAGACTTGCTGACCAGACAACAAGGGATGGGTGGTCCTACACCCAAACCTTCAGTCCCTGAACATCATGGCCTGGTTCCTGAGTGGCTAGAGTTCTAGGCCTTGGGTCTGTCGGGGATGCTGTCCACATTGTGGAGGCCTCCAGGAAAGAGTCAGCTTACAGATGCTATGCCTTCAAATGTACGAGATTCTGCAGTTGGTGTCAGGGCAGGAGGCTTGATCCCCTTGCTTGCCTTGCAGTGAGCATCCTGGACTACCTCTGGCCCCTTTCCCAGCCGGGACTCCAGATCACCCTTAAGGTCCAACTGGCAGTAGTCTCTACTTACTGGGCATCGACTGGTAAGCCAAAGGTGGCCGGGTGCTTTTTCAAAGGCCTGAATCACTTGTCTCCCCCCCACACACACACGCAAGTGTACCACTTCCACCGTGGGACGTGCTGTTGGTATTGCGTATGGGTAAGCCTTTTTAGCCAGTGTGCAGATGTGAAATGTCGCACTTGTCATAGAAGACAGCTTTCCTGGTGACCATTATGTCAGCCAGAAGGATTGGGGAGCTTCAGGCATTTTCTGCAGAGTCTATTTACCTGGTCTTCTACAGGGACAAAGTCATACTTGGCCCAATATGAAGTTCCACCTGAAGGTGATTTCAGAGTTGCACCTTTATCAGGTGATTAACTTAATGGTGTATTTCACCAGCCTGTCTTCAGAGGCCAACCGCAGGCTCCATACCTTGAATCTGCAGAGGGTGCCTCCTACTACTTGGAGTGCACAGCTGGAGTTTGGGGAAGGCTCGCCAGATGTTTTGTCACATACACTGAAGCTGTGCCTGGCAGAGTGGCAGCAAAAGAGACAGTTGCCAGGTGGATTACATCCTGCATCAACCTCTGCTATAGATTGGCTGGTGGGGAGCCTTCCTTAAGGCTCATTCCACAAGACATACCACTACCTCGGTGGCTGCTTTCAGGGACATTCCTATCCAGGAGATATGCAGGACTGCTACCTGGAATTCAGCACACAACTTCATTTCCCATTACCATATCGACCTAGAGTCATGCTGGGATGCTGGTTTTGGGAAGTCTGTTCTCCAGACTCTTATAGCAAATTTGGGGTGCGTGCCTTGCCCCCTTCTCCTGGAGAACTGCTAGGAGTCTGCCAGAGTGTTGATAAATGAACCATATTAGTGCTTCTAGAAAAATACTCACTTGTAACCATAGTTCTGGGAGTGATATATGATTCACATCCACACAACTCAACTGCCCTCCCCTGGTAAGTGGCACCCAGATCCTTGCTGCCATTGTACAAGATCTGACATCACCTGGTGGAGTCGGGGGATATCCCACCTATGTGGTGGGAGGAGCTTAGCTTGAAGACGTCCAGCCAATCAGACCATTACACTAGAACTGCCAGAGTGTGGATGTGAATTTTATACCACTCCTACAACTGCAGTTACAGGTGAGTAACCTATTTTTTCTGAACAGGAAGCCAATTTTTGAGCCAAGGCTTTGGTCGAGTTCAGAGTTCCCCTCTTAAGGAGTACGTCAATCCAGAAGTGGTTTGGAATTTTGGTCTGAAATTTACAAGGTAGAAAGAGCTTGTACCAAAATGGTGCCTTTTGTTGATTTGCTGAGAAAATATTACTCCGTTCCCATGTTGTAAGGATTTGAAATTTTAGTTCTGAGCATGATCAGTAGGGTCTTTTGGATAGATGTTTGATACCCTACTGAGCATACTCAGAACTGAAATTTCAAACCTTTATAACTTGGGAATGGATTAATATTTTTTCACCAAATGAAAGAGAAGCTCCATTTTAGGGTAAGACCTTTCTATCCTGAAAATTTCAGACAGAAATTCCAAACTTCTCTGGGCTGTATATATAGTATAATGGCATGGTAGTGCCACTATAGTTCGGGTTGAGTAGGCCATTTAATGTTAAACCCCTAATCTTGCACTTCGATAGCTTTGCCCTGTTCAACGGATTTGCAAGATGTTTAGCATGTGCAGTCTGGGTGGCAAAGTTTCTTGATGCGCCAAGTTTCATTCCAGTTGGATATGCAGATTCCGAGATCCATATAGTGCATATTTAGGAAAAATTGAGGGTTTTTTTGCTGCTGTTTTTTCATTTGATCATTACCTGGTGTCCAGATGGTTTAGAATTTGTTTTTAACCAGGGGAGAGACACTAAGCTGAAGCTTGTTTACAGGTGCAACCTGGGAGCACAAGGAAGTTAAGTGACTTGCTCAGGGTCACACAGTATGTAAGTGGGGGCTGTGGGATTCAAACCCAGGTCTCCAGATTTGCAGCTCAAAGCCTTAAACCACTGCGCTATAGAAGCAGCTTACCCAAGAACGGTGCCTTTCATTAATTTGATGCCGTTCCTGAGATATAAGGATTTGAAGTTTCAGTTCTGAGTGTGCTTTGTAGGGTCTTTTGAATAGATGTTTGATACCCTGCTCAGAACCAACATTTCAGATTTTTATAAAATGACTATCTTGAAAAGTTGGGGACAAAATTAAATAAAAAAAATGAATGTGTGAAAAGTGAATGCGTTAAGAGTGAATGTACAAGGCCCTGCACTTCTTCAGGTGAACAGAATCTTCCTGTGGCACTTGATCCAGAGGGGACCTGCGTGAATGTGGCTACGATTCCACTATCTCAAAAAGAAAGGAAATTCTTTACAAAAAACTTTGTTAATGCACCAGTTAGGGTAACTTGATGCCACAAAAGTAGGGAAATCTGGTGCTAGGTTCCCTAACTCCCCACTACCACCCTTCAAGCAGCAAAAGAAAAAAACAGGATTTTGGGACTTAGGAGTCTTGGCAAATCAGTGGTGGGGCCTTCGTTAGGATTGTCAAACCCTAATGCCCACTCCCTTCCCTGAACAAATAACACCATACATGATCTTCTTAGCTACAACAAACTGTGTTGGCAACATGTGGCGAGACATACTTCTCTACCTTTCAAGAGTGTATCACTATGAGGCACTGGCTTGGAGCTGCACACTGTACTTTGGACTGGAGCCTACAGGCTGGAATGAGGAATGATCCTTAGGATTGACACCCTCCCCCCACCACCACTACTAATTTGCCAAGACTGTGGAAACCCAAAACCCTAATTTTTTTTTTCTTTTGCTGATTGGGGGGGAGTTGGGGTTTTAAACCCTAACACCACATTTCCCCACTTTTGTGGTGTTAAGTTTCCCTAACTGGTGTGTTAAAAAAGTGTTTTTTACAGAGAATATACTAGTAATCCACTATATCAATTGGAAATACTTTTTGTAATAAAACATTTTTTAAGACACATTTTAAACATTTTCAGTTTTGTGCTTCATATACAAGCAGTAGAACTTTAAACGAAGTAGTGTTATTGTTAAGGGGACACTGTCGACCCCCTTAGGCCTCAAAGTGTCCGTAGTCTAAAAAACATATTTTATGATTGCTAACTTTCTGTAGAGCTTGCTGATGCAGCTGGTAATTTGATTCTGGTTCCTTTCTTCTTTTAACAAGTGAAGAACAGGCTGCTAAACATACTGGTGTTTGTTTACTTTCTGTGATCAGCTCCCGCTGCATCTTTCCTGGGCTTGAGAACACTCCAATGCAATCTAGACACTCACGAAGCAGTGGGAGGAGAGGAGAGGAGACTATTGCATCATGTGTGGCTGCACTTTTGGGGTGTGTTCCTGTTGTTCAGAAAGTATGCAACAAGAATAGATGAAAGATTTGACACAAAACAAGGTTGGGTGTAATTGCATTATTAGCACGCATTTCTATTATACTAAAAAGGAAGCAGAGAAAACAACCAGAATAATCAATGAATTTTACAGATGGCAAGCAATCATAAAATGTGGGGTTTCAACCAAAAATATGATGATACAAAAAGGGTTGACAGTGTCCCTTTAAAAGTGCAGTGATGTATTTCAACATGTATCCAGACATGAATGTCATTCTGATTCCAAGCTTTCATTTAAAAGAAGTCCCTAGCATGAACAGTCCCAATATAATCTTATTCTAAAGATGTTGTTTAAAACATGGAGGCTTTGGAATCATTAGGGCTAGGAACTTTTTTTTTTTTTGAAAGATTGGAGTCAGGTCAGCATAAATTAGTCCTGTCAATACAATTTCCATGAATTGACGCAAATCAGTATAGTATAGTTTGAACTAAAATATTATTTAGTTTATTGAATAAGCGAGTGTCTAGCAGTTCCTTGGAAGTAGTGTAGATGATGTCTGATATATTGGCCGCTGCATCACAAGATACTGGTGGCATTCCATCAGAGAGAGCCATAACATTTTTCCAGTTCCATTCCCCACTGATTTCTTGCATTCTGATGTTACTGGACAAGCTGCATTCCCGTGAAGACTCCCCGACCTTTGGAACTCCCTGCCTTCTCTTCTTCAGTCTTCACCCTTTCAGCTGTCCCTTAAATAGTAGTTTAAGGGATAGTAGTGGCTGATCGGTAAGGGACTGTTTATGCATAGTTGGAAAAAGCAAAGAAAAAAAAAACATTGAGGACTGTTTTGTTTATTTCAGGTTTTTTTTTTTTTCTTTCTTTTTTACTATATATACCAAAGGGGGACAGCAAGTGGTGGGGGGTTGGGTGCCACTAGACACCAGGGAACTATATTTGGGACCACAACCTGCAGGTGGGGAGGTGCCACTAGACACCAGGGATTGTTTTAAAAATCATTGGGATGACAGTCAGAGGGTGGGCGTTCCACTAGACACCAGGGATAATTAAAACAACAATGAAGACAGTGACCAGAGGGTGGGGTGCCACTATACACCAGGAGAGAGATTTATGGGGACAGTGTGTGTGTGTGGGGGGCACAGCACCAAACAGTGGGATGGCTCACGGCTCAACTGCAGCCGACAGCAGTTCAGGCGCGCTGCAGAAGTTAAGAAAAACTGCTGTTCTCATACAGAGAATATGGAGGAAGGCTTCTGTCGCTAAGCTGGGCAACAGGGATTTTGAGTGCCCAGAAAAAGTATTTGTAGCTCTAATTGTGAAAAACACAAAAATCTAGCTAAACGGGGTCCATTTAGCTAGGTTCTGGTGTTTGATTCTTAAAATGACAACATTTTTACGTATTTTCCAGGCTTTTTAGTTCATGGAAAAAAGAAAACAAGATAGCGGCTCACAAAAAAGGAACGGATCGGGCGGGAAACATAGATTTTGGCGGTAGATAAGGACCGCTTGGCCCACCCAGTCTGTCTATTTCCCTACCTATCTGATAAGCTGCAGATCCTAGTTTTACCCACAGCCTACTTCCTCCTTTTTGCGAGGTCAGTTCTTTGTCGAACTTTGTCCCTCTATTCTGGACAGTTAACTTCCCATTGAAAACAAAGGGAATTTAAAAATTGAATAATTTTGCAGCAGATTAATATTTTTTCACCAAACGTATGGCAGTTCTGTTACCCAAGCTGTATATACCATAAAAAATCAAACCAAAATTCCACACCATCAGGACACAAGGCAGTGAGAACTGCAAAAAAATGGTGACTTTTAAGGTTTTTGTCTTGTCCAGATCTCAGATTTCGTACATCTGACCGGAGCAAAACTTGCCACGTCTAATGATCTACCCCACGAACCAGTGCATGCCGCTTTTTGTGCAAATTCATTGATCGGTTACAAAGTTATTAAAGTGCAAAATGTAAGGTTTAGCATTAAACAGGCTACTCAACCGTCACTGTAGGGGTATGGCCGTGCCCCTATAATTTAAAGGCTGTACTGTTTTAATAAAGTATGTAATCCCTGTACTGTGCTCGAATTGTATTTATTGCTTTTCATTTATTATTTATCTATATACTTCCTTGGTTGTCTGTTTCTGTATTATGTAACGTTTCCTGTGACACATCTAGAAACGAGCTGCTGCAGCTCAGTGTGTTCTTTCTTGGATGAAATACTTTGAATGAATAAAGTTCATTGATGATTTTAAAAGAAATCTTATCTCGCCGGCCTGGTGGCACTGAGGGTTGAGGCGCTGGATGCCACACCTCATGCTACGCTGATGACCCGGGTTCGGGAATGACCTCGGGTCGCCGGGGTGCCTGCATTGGGGGGAAGCAGGATCGAGCATTGCCTCCTCCCGGGTAAGGTGTGGCTAACATCCAGAACCCGCCATCACCGAATGGAGGTTCGGTGCCAGCAGGTGGTTAACAATGCGGCTAGAAGGGAGGGGCATCCCCGATGGCATGCGCATGCATGCCACCACAAACACATGCTATGTTGGGACGTGTGGGTGTAGAGATTGGGGGAAAGCCCATAAAAACACAGAAATTACATATAAAAAAAAAGAAAGAAATCTATTTCAGTAACATTGCTTTGATGTTTTTATTTCCAGTAAACCTCTGTGCAGATCAGTGTCTGCCACAGGAGGCAGAGCAGACCATCATCTTAACACTGGTGGAAATTCCAACCTGCTGTCTAGATGGTTATGATAACTCAGCGACCAGCTTTATGCCTGTTCCAGAGCAATTGCTGCCCTCTCCTGTGATTCTGAATGCAAAGTCTGCTGAAGAGACAGAAGTGACAGAAAGACAGAGGTAAAGTCTTTTCACCTTGCAGAAGCTTAAGACTTAGTATCAGCCTGGCAGGTAATGGGTTGCTATTTGAGCAAGTCACATTTGGCTGGCAACAGATATTATATAATTGATATATATCCATTGTATAATGTATGGTCGAACGTTGTAAACTCTAAAAATCTATCTTTTTCTAGTGTTGTTATACCTTCGATGTGACGTCGCGATGTTGTTATGCCTTCATGGGTACATCACATCGATGGTACAACAACAAGGAATCCTCTGTGCGTTCTGCGAACCACCAGCCTTACCGAACAGGCCGCGACGGTTACAGCTGGACCTAGAGAGAGTGGCAGTGAGAGTTTAAAAAGTAAGGATCCTGACTACAGATCGTTTTTTTTTTGTTTTTGTTTTTCTTTTTTCGGTTAAATTGAACAGACTGAAGCCCAAACACTATAAGAGACAGTGTTTGGGCATTGATCAACCACTCTATTCTCGCTTCTTGGAGTCGCCATGACAACTTATGAAAACCTCTCAAGCTGTGCGCTCAAGGTTTATCTCAGTTGTCATGGCAACCACTCAACGTGATAATAGTGTTTTTTCTTATTTATCGATGCCCATACATTATCCTCTAT
Source organism: Neoceratodus forsteri (assembly GCA_016271365.2). Taxonomy (NCBI): domain Eukaryota; kingdom Metazoa; phylum Chordata; order Ceratodontiformes; family Ceratodontidae; genus Neoceratodus; species Neoceratodus forsteri. Next base: position 513,158,329 of record CM057454.1, read on the forward strand.
ATCTTGTTTTCTACCAGCCTGGATTGAGTTCACTGTCACTTATGCTGTGTGTAGACCAGTGACCGATCGTCTTCAAGCTTGACTCCTCCTACCACCTGTGGCGTCATCTTCAAACTCCGCCCCGCATGATATCATATCTTTCTTTCTGCTGGAAGAACCGGGTCTCTTCCTTCACAACTCCATGCAGTGTGACAGGATTCTCAATTTTCAAGTGTGCTGTTCTTTGACTGATTCAGCTTGTCATCTTTTGGTTACCACTCCATCAACGACCAGCAAGATGAATGCAAGAAACTGTGTTTAAAGAGATGTGTCTCATCAGGCAGAAAATGTTTGCCATGGATGGCCGTAGCACTTGTGTTTACTGCCTGGGGCACAACATGACGTGGGAAAGCGCTCGTGCTGTCAGACCATTTACCCATCCTCCCTCGATGAATACACGGTGTGCTTCCTCCAAAGCAGACCTCCAGATTGGAAGGCCATGATGGCTGCAGGCTCAACAGCATAACTTTAGGCTGTGGCTTAGGAGGGTCCTCGTCCACCCTGGCCTTGGTTCTAGTAGGGGTGAGCATGGAGTCCCCCCCCCCCCGAACTCCCAGAGTTCTGGAAACTTTTGTTATTGATCCAGAAGTAGTCACCCCTATTGCTGAAAACTCAGGACGTGCTGTCATTAGCGATTGTGCTAGGGGGAGGATTTCCACACTTCACGAGCGTTGTGTTCCATGGAGTACTTGACTTGGGTTGCAGTCATTCTAGTTGGGCGGCCAGTCGACACTCTAGTGGTACCAGAATGTTGTTGTGAAAATGCCTGCTACATTCATTTATCATCAACTTGTGCTCCTCTACTGATTTTATTTTCAGTAGAATTTTTTTTTTGTTGAAAATCTTTTATATATATATATATATATATATATATACACACTATTTTGTTACTGAAAAGTACCTGTTTATGTCTGTTTTCACTGACTTCTGACCAGCTGGAAGCTGAAATCCTGTGGGCTGTTTGAAATCCTCTCATTGCTGATTTTCCAGTGTGGAGTGTGCCAAGGGGCCAGCAGTAGCTTTGTATATCCATGGTGTTCTTGCAGGACTAATTTTGCTCTTTCAAGACTTTGTTATTGGTCCTCTCCATCTGCAGTTTTTACCAAGATTTTGCTCGTCTTTTTGGACTTTGTTTTACTGACCATTTGGTGCTTGCTAAAGCCTCGATTCCTTTCCACTGCTGTCATCTAATTGGAGATCCTAACCTTTTGAAGTTCAATTTTTGTTTGACTTCTGCTTTGTATATGTTGATTTTGTAAAACAAAAGCTTTTTCGGTGTTGCAAATGAACCTTAGCAACACGTTTGGACCTTTGATATCTGAGGATTAAGGCAGAATTTAGACTCTTTAGAGAAGCTAGATCTTAAATTGTTCTATAATTGTTTGAAATTGTATATTTGTTAAGTCGCAAGGCAGTTGTGTAAATACTAATACTGCTAATATTATTAATCTCCAGGAATCACTCACTGTTGCTTGACAAATGCAGTCATTCCCCTGGAATGAGCTTTTCCATAGCCTAGAATTTTATGCTAATAAGAGAACTTTAGAATGAAATTCAAAACTGTGCTGAGTGGTCACACTCTTCCCCTGCCCTCTAATGGCAGATTTATTTCTCCATGTGAGAGGAAGCATCACCCAAAGTCGCTCTTCACAGTTCAACCTTCTGGTTAATTTCTCTGTTTATTTCATTGTGTCAGTTTCATTTTTAGTTAGTTTTCGATAACTCTGTATTAGTTAAGGTGTTGTTTAATTTTAAGTAAATTTCTTCGGTTCCGTTGTGGTTCCTCGAAACCGAGGAAGGGCCTTGAGGTGCGATTTTCACCTTAGCAGACCCGCATTTAATTATAGAAAAAGTTCACTGATTTAATCTGTTATGGCTAGTTGCTGCCCATTCTTCTGCCACCACTTTGTGGTTCCTTGCTACTTAGGTCCCGGATCCTACTTTGGAGAACCAAGACAATATTTTTACTTTTGGGCATTTAAATTGTAAAAAAAAAACTTTTCAGTTTGCGGCTCCTATTTCCATTAGGAACCGAACTGCTAACTATTATCGGAACCACTTTTTTCCATTTGGCTCGTCAGTGAATGGGCCTATCTGACACACCAAAGAGCAGAACAGGACCCACAGGTTTTAAAAACTGTGCCAGGTGTTTTAAACTCCTAGCTAAGGCAGAATGCCCCAAGTTGTGCTTTAATTGCATGGGTCCTGATCATGATTTTTCAAGTTGTGAGCTCTGTATCATGTCCTGCCCTAAAACACTTAAAAAGAGGGCTAAGAAACTTGATATTATGGCTTCTCAGTCTGCCTCTTCTTCACAACCAGGCTCTGGGAGGAGTCCAGTTTCTCATAGCAGAAGGAGAAGTCTGCTAAGGGTGACGCAGAGGTCAGGGTGTCTGACAGGGAAACCCCTGAGCCCTCTAAGACAAAAAGGGCTGCTGAGCAGGCATTGAAACTGGTGCCTGCTAAGAAAAAACAGTAAGATAAGCATGTCACTGCCCCTCTTGCTGAAGAAGCAAAGGAGACACCAGTTGACAAACCTAGAATGCCCTCTGTGGAGGACATGATTAAGGCATGGCAGTTCTTCCAGGCTTTCCAGACTGTGGGAGCCTTATGTCCACACCAGCCACCCATCCCCCTAGGCTACTGTACATATATCAACACCTGTGGTGGAGAAGGCTGAACTTTTTTGAGGAAGACGGTGAACCCATAGAGCCAAACGTGTTCCCCTGTTCAGGTGTTCAGTTTCCCACCCCAGTCCTCTGAGGATTCCACCTCATACTACTCTTCTGTGAAGCAGATGATAAGCATCCTCAGCCTATCTCCCCAAGAGACAGCAGAGGACGAAGATGAGGTAGCGTTTCTAGATGTGATGGACCTAACACCCACAAAGACGTTGTTTCTTCCTGTTCATAAGTCTCTTAAGAAGGCAACCTCCAAGATTCTGGCAGCCCCCACTTCTGCAGCTGGCATTGGCAGAAAGTTGAAAAGAAATACCAGCTAGATAGACAGGGTGCTGAGTACCTGTATACTCACCCTAATCATGAAGGGGTGGTACAAACTGCTATCTGTGATAAGGCCAAGAGTACCTCTTTCCTCAAAAATCCCAGAAAGCGATTCCAGGGACAGTATAGGCAAACAGGTCTATACTTCGTCTTCTGTGTTGCCGAGGCAGGCACTTATATGGCCTATACAGCTCAGTACCAGAAGGCACTCTGGAGCTCTGTGGTGGCTATGCATGAGAAGGCTGCTGTTGATTTAGGCCAGGCTGACACAGCAAAGGCTACCATGGATGCCATCAAGTATCAGTTTAGTGTGACTGTGGATGCCAGTGACACTGCGTACAGAGTCATGGCACATGCAGTATACTTGAGGAAAGTTGCATGGCTCAGGACTACAAATTTGGCACAGGACACTCACACCAAAGTCCATGGATTTCCCCTGCGAAGGAAACTCCTTGTTTGGGGGCGAAGCAGAGGCACATATGAAAAAGGCAGATGAGTATAAGACCACTTAAAAAGTAATACTGAGAAGAAGAGGGCATCCACTTCCCACAGACCTTATTGAAGGGGAGGTGGGGGCCAGTGTTATATTCTCTAGGCTTATGTGACTTACGGTTACTCTCACGAAAGGGTTTATTCGGTTGAAAGGGCAAGAAGGGTGCCAAGCAGGCTGAAGCCATTCTGGCCCCTAAAGTGCAGGTAAAGCAGAATCCCTGACATGTCTGCCCAGGTCTCTCAGCCATTCCCAGTGGGTGGAAGATTGGCTCATTATTTCCAGGTGTGGAAAAACATTACCACAGACAAGTTGGAGGTATGTGAGCCAGGGTCTCTTCCTGCAGAGGGAGAGCTCCTGCTGGAGCTGCAAAAGCTCCTGCTGGGGTTGGTGGTGGAAAAGCTGCTGCAAGCCAGTGTAGTGGCAAGAGTTCTTCCTTCCTTGTGTGGGAAGGGGTTGTACTCCAGATACTTACTGGCCCACAAGAAAAATGGAGAGTGGCGACCCATTTTAGATATAAGGTTTCTAAACAAACACTTGAAAAAGGAAAAATTCAAGATGGTGATATTGGCCACAGTGATCCCATCACTGCAACAGGGACATTAACTGGGGTCACTGGATGTAAAGGAAGCCTACTTTCACATTCCAGAAAGACCCTCTCACAGAAAGTACCTCCGGTTCTCGGTAGGGAACTTCCACTACCAGTTCGTAGCCCTAACCTTCGGTCTGTCCTCAACACCAAGAGTGTTCACAAAGTGCTTGACAGTAGTTGCAGAACACTTGAGAAGGCAAGGTGTAGTGATCTTCCCTTGTCTGGATGACTGGCTAGTCTCTGGAGTGTCATACCAGGTGACCAAGGCCTCCCTTCAGCTCACCTAGAAAACTCTAGAGGATCTAGGCTACCTGGTAAACGTTCTGAATTCCCAGACAGAACCTGTTCAAGTGCTGAACTTTAAAGGAGCAGAGCTGGACATCTGACATGGAACGGCTTATTGCCTCCCTCAGAGAGGGTGGGAAGCCTCATAGACCTTGTAAGGTCTTTCAAGCTGAGACAGCCCAGATCCGCAAGAGTCTTCCTTCAGTTGCTGGGACATATGGCTTCCTCCACAGCTGTGGTACAAGGCACCTGATTTCAAATGAGGGATGTTCAGTACCACCTAGGGTCTCAATGTTCCCAAAGGTGTGACCCTTTTTCAAGGCTGGTACCAGTTACAGAGTGTATTTTAAGGGCACTGGACTGGTGAAAGGAAGAGAAGAACCTCAGAGACGGAGTTCCCTTCCTCCAGCAGTCACCCACAGTGGTGCTTACTATAGATGCCTCCCTCCTGGATTGGGCAGCTACCTGTAGGACCTCACTGTAAGCGGAGTGTGGATCCCACTAGAATCCCAGCAGCTGGTATCTGGCAATGCAGGCTTTCTCCTCCCACATCAAGGGTCAGTCAGTCCAGATCAAGGCAGACAACACCACCACCACGTAGTATAGAAACAAGCAGGGAGCTTCTTGGAGCACAGACAGCTTACCTTGTTGTGTATGCAAGTCAAGCAGCTCCTTCTCAATAAATGGAGTACCGCAGCCATCCCCTCCTTTCAGGAGCTCCTCATTACCCTGACTCACCTTGCCACCCTCAACCAATTGTCCCACCTGGCCACTAACTCCCTGGACGTTTACAACAAATGCTGGCTCCCCTACTTCCAGTTTCTTTCTCCTAAAACTGGTGTTGGTTAAGTAATCTTAGGCTGGCCCTGCTAGCCTTCCTTTTGGGCTGTTGCTGTCTCTTGCTGCCATTTTCTTTCTTTCTTTCTTACATTAGATGAGCTTAAGTGTTTGTTTCATTAAATCTGTGCCCTATTCTCTTCCTGTGCTGCCTATTGGTTCTTGTTGTTTGTTTTCTTGTTCTTTTTCCGGTGCAGCTGCACTCTCTTGGTACCCTTCTTATAGTATGCTGTATAGTACACTGGTGCATGTCTTGTGTAGCCTCATGAAACTTATACCCTTCTGTCCTAGCTGTTTTACAGCTTCTGTTTTGGAGCATGTTGTTATTGCGTTTGATTAGCTGCTGCTTCCTGTGTTGCTGATGTTTAACTGTATTTTCTGAAAATTGTAATAAAAAGTTTGACTGCAAAAAATAAAATTAACAAACAAGCAGGGAGGAACAAGAGCTTCCAATCTGTGCATAGAAGCAATGAAGATCTGGAGCCTGACATATGAGCTGAAGGTGCAGCTGTCTGCACTACACCTGTCAGGGAAAGACAATGTCCTCGCAGATTCCCTTAGCAGGACCAATCAAGGAAACCACGAGCGGACTCTTAACAGACAGGTGCTCTACACAGTGTTCAGAAGGTGGGGCATTTCAGAGGTAGACATGTTTGCCTCCTGGCAAAACTACCAGCTGCCTCTTTTTTTGCAGGCTTCTTGTCAGTGGGGATAGTCCCAGAGGACGCTCTGGTCCTCTCTTTAACAGGGAGGTTCCTTTATGTCTTTCCCCCATTTCCATTCGTACTAAGAGTGATGTTGAAACTCAGAAGTGGACCTGCAACAATGATCCTAATTGCTCCAGACTGGGCCAAGCAGACACACTCTGCTCCTGTCTCTATCCAGCAAAGCTCCAGACTCCCTTCTCTTGAAATATAGTCTGCTGACCTTGCCTCAGGGCAGGATAACATTTCTGGACCCGAGCACCCTGTGCCTCAGGGCCTGGTACTTAAAGAGTTAGAATATTCTGGATTAAACCTCTCGGAAGAGGTTTTAAATGTGTTAAAGATTTCCAGAAAGCCAGCCACCAGGGAAACCTATGCTTCAGAATGGAAAAGTTTTTCACAGTGGTGCTCCTCCAAACAGCTTAACCCTTTTCAGGCCAGCCTGTCCAATATCCTGGATTATCTGGGATATCTGCAGTCCCTGGGACTTTGTCCCTCAGCCCTGAAGGTTCATCTGGCAGCAGTCTCGATGTATGCCTCAACTGGCAAAGACAGGTCCATAGCCTCCCTGGCTATTATCAGATGGTTCCTTAAGGGTCTGACCCACAAGAACTCCCCTTTTAAGTATCCAGTCCCTCCAGGACTTGAACGTATGTATTACCCAGCTCGTGGGAGCTCCTTTCGAGCCTATGGCAGCTGCTGCACTGAAGTATGTCACCTGGTGAAGTATGCCACCGTTAAAACAATTTTCTTGGTAGCACTCACCTCTGCCAGGAGGGTGAGTGTGCTCCAAGCCCGATCCTAGCTACCTTATTTTATTCAGAGATAAGGTATTCTTGAGGACCAACTGGAAATGGGTTTCAGAATTTCACCTCAATCAATCTGTCATACTTCCTGTGTTCTTTACTGAAAAATCCACACCAGGGAGGTAGAAGCTCCACAGCCTGGATGTTAAGAGAGCTTTGAGTTCGTACTTGGACTACACAAAGGATGTCAGGGCCACATCCACCTCTATGCAGCTGTTTGTCACCTATGGGGACATAGGCCAAGGAAAACCAGCATCCAAGAGAACCATTGCTTGCTGGATAGTGGCCTGTATTCAGTTCTGTTATGGTAAAGCTGGCAAGCTTCCACCCGAGTGCCCATTCCACAAGGGGCACCTCTGCCTCTGTTGTATCATCTGAAAGTGTCTCCATTTAGGAAATTTGTAAAGCAGCTACTTGGAAAACAGTACACACTTTTACAGAGCACTGCTGCATGGACATTCAGCCCAGAAGGGATGCCAGCTTTGGCACTGCTGTCTTGCAGAACCTTTTACCTAAATAGGTTCTACTATGGAGTCTGTATTTGTCAGGCAGTAGTGAGGGATTCCAAGGGTTTAAAGAAAAAATTATCATAGTAAGGTTGTTTCCTCCAATGGGATCCCCTCGCTATGCTTGACAATCCCATCCCTACCTCCCCTTCAGAGCCTGGAAAAGGTTCTCACAACAGACAGTACTCTTTGTAGCTGAGCATTACTTGTTGCATTGCTTCACAACTGAAACTCTGTGTTTCACATATTCAGTTTGTTTTTGTTTTAAAAAAGTTTTATTTCCAAATTTTACCTACCCCCAATTTTTTTGTAGTTATTTAACCAGATTTAGTAGTCACTGCTCTCCCACAACAAATCGGCCGTTAGAGGGCAAGGGAGAGTTGTGACCACTCAACAGTGTTTCGAATTTCACTGTATAGTTCTCTAATTAGCATAAAATTCTAAGGCTTTGAGGTGGCTTATTCCAGGGACGTGATTGCATTTGTCAAGCATAGTGAGGGATCTCTTTGGAAGAAACAACACTACTATGCAAGTCATTTTTTCTTCTACCTATATAGGCTAAGATTATAAGATAGGCAGTTTATATCCATACGTTACTTAGTAACTCAGACAGTTTTATAAGCACTCAGCAGGCTGAAATGGAGCATAGGGTGAGTGGGGAGGTAGTAAGCTATGGGAATTATGGGGCCCTTGTCAACGCTTTGGAGGAGGGGACTTTGCCCAATATGAGGGACCTTCTGGGAGCTCCTTGCTCATTTGGCAGAAGCAGGGGCGGAAATATCCCAGCTGAGACTTCAACTAAGCTGGTGCCCACCTCCACTGCCCTAAGGCGCTTTGCCTCAGAGGGGATGGAAGGTGGTGGGTAAGGGGAAGGGATGGAGATCAGGTGGCTGAGGCAGTCACGTAGCAGTCAGACCTAATCAAAAGATACCCATGGCAAATTGCTTTGTACCCTTCGAAGAGGCACTGGTGACAGACTCTAACAGGGGGAACCTCGAATCAGTTGGTCTTGAGGGGAAAGTAGATGTGGTGACACCTGGGGCATGTGCTGGCAGAAGTCAGCAGAGGCCGAGGGACAGATTGAAGATACACTTGGTTTCTTTTGCCTTTTCTGAGGTCCTTCCGGTCTGGGGTAGGGAGGAGCGGACGGTTGGAGTGAGCAAGGAGGAGGAGACTGAGGAGTTCAGTGAGTGGTTAAAAGAGTGGTGTCAGAAACAGGGGTACCACTCTCTGGGGGACTGGGGGGCTTCTATGACAAGAGACTATTCAGTGGTGACTGCCTTCACCTAACAAGGGAAGGGACTAGTGTGTTAGGGCAGAAGTTTGACATCTATATTGGCAGACAATTAAACTAGCTGTGGGAGAGGCTGGGGCTAGGAATTCCACAGCTGAGATAGGTGAAATGGGGAACCTAGCCAGGACTTTCCCAGGGATGTGGACTAGGGATACAAGAAGTAATAGCAAAGTGGAACGAGTTAAGATGGCTGGGAAGTGTAGACCAAATAGACAAGAAAAAAAAGGAAAAACTTTTGTGATAGCGGAAGTCAGTTGATAACCAAGAGGAATGGGAGAGCAGGTTGAAGTATGGTGTGCCTCAACACTAGGCGTCGGTAATACAATCAGTGAACTCCAGGCAGTGGTGGCAGACTCTAGGCTGGATCTAGTAGTGGTTACAAAAACTTGGGGCAATGAGAATAACGACTGGATCTTGGCGGTCCCTGGGTACACCTTATGCAGGTAAAGTAAAGGGATGGGTAGAGATGAAGGCGTGGTCATTTACATCAGGGCAGGAATAGAGACAGGAGAGGATGCAACCATTGGAGGGGAAAGAGGAGGTAGAATCACTGTGGATACAGTTAACAGAGTCTTCAGGTAAAAAACTTTACATGGGGATGGTTTACTGGCCACCAGGCAGGGAGAGGAGAGAGAAAAGGAACTAGAAGTAGGAAGGTGGGCAGCGAAAGGGGAGGCTGCAGTAGTTTGGGATCTCAACCCTCCAGACATAGACTGGGACAGCCCAGCAGCTAGGAGCACCAGAAGCCAGGCCCTCCTTGTTACTTTGTAGGACTGCGTGCTGTTGCAGCAGATCAGATATCCCACTAGACAGTCCACCGTTCTCGATGTGGTACTCAGCAGCTTGGAAGGTGCAGGCGGAGTGCGGGCTGGGGAACCATTGTGGTCCAGCGACCACAGTACTACAATGTATAATTTGAGTTGGCCCTGGACACACCAGTGAGCCGTCATCTAAGGCTGAGGTGCTAGACCGCAGAAGTTCGGATTTCAGCCAAATGTAGGAATTAGTCCTGGACATGTTAATTGGGGTGGACAGCATCAAGGGAGTGAAAGAAAGATGGGGGATTTATAAATGGGGCCATTCTTGAAGCAGCAAAAACACATATGAGAGAAGTTATCAAGAGAAACAAGTATATAAGACTGAGGCTATGGGGGGCAAAATGAAGACTTTTGTAAGGTACAAATAAAAACGGGGGATGAAAAATTGAATCAATATCAAGAAAAGAAACTAGAAAGGTGAAGGAGGTAGTCAAGAGTGTAAAGGCAGACACAGAATTGCATATTGTGGAGGGGTCGGGGGGGACAGTTTTTTAGATACATAAGAGAAAAAATAAAGACAGGAGTGGGACTTGTCAGGGCTAAAGCAGGGGGAATGGTAATAGAGGAAGACGGGCAGAAAACAGCTGTACTGAACAACTACTTCTGCTCTGTATTCACTGGGAAGAATGGCAGGCGCTTGCTAGAGAGGGGACAAAGGCATCTGATAGAGGGGTCCCAGAAATACACTAGCAAAAGAGTCAGAAAAGGGTTAGCAGCTCTCAAGTTTAACAAGGCTCCGAGGCCGGATAGGATGCATTCAAGGGTACTGAGAGAATGGCATCGGTGTTAGCCAAATCCCTGGCAAAGCTGTTTAATAACTCGTTACAGCAAGGGGTGGTTCTCAAGGACTGAAAAATGGCAGATGTGGTTCCTCTGTACAAGGCAAGGGACAGTGAGCAGCGGTGAAACTATACACCTGTTAACCTTACCTCCATGGCAGGGAAACTGATGGAGACATAAAGTCAAAGAAGACCTACTGGAATACCTGGAGGAAAATGGGCTTTAGGACAGTAAGGAGCACAGCCTGGTGGAAGGGAGGACTTTTTGACTGGGTAACCAGGAAAGCTGACAAGGAACACACGGTCCACTTACTTTGCCTATACTTCAGCAAGGCATTCGACTCAGTGCCACACAAAAGACAGTCGAAGGATGGGGGATCTGGGAACAGCTAAGGAAACAGTAAGGTGGGTAGTAAGTTGGTAGGAGTGGAGGCAGCAGAAAGTTGTGGTGAATGGGGTTAGATTAGTGGAAAGAGAGGTCACCAGCGAAGTACCACAGGGATCAGTCCTGGGCTCAGTCCTCTTCAATATGTTCATCAGTGACATGGAGAGGGAATCCAGGGCAGGTTGCATCTATCCGCAGATGTCACTAAACTCTGTGGTAGAGTTGACAGTGTGGATGGGATAAGGAATTGCAGAGAGACCTGTAGAAACTGGATAATTTGTCCAAAATACGTCAACTGTAATTCAGTGACAATAAGTGCAAAGTGATGCACTTAAGGAACAGAAACTTCAGAACAGAGTATTGGATGGAAGGGTTCATCTGGACCCAGTATGGGGGAAGGGACCTAGGAGTTATCAGGAGGGACTCCCTTAACAAACCAGCTAATGTAACAAAGCCTTTTCAGCAAGACTAACAGGATGCTAGGGTACATTGGGAGGGGGTTCATCAGTAGGAAATAGGAGGTACTGTAACTTCTGTATAGGTCACTTCTGAGGCCACACCTGGAGTACTGTACCCATTTCTGCACAAACAAAAGGTTGTAATGCGAACACCTGTTGTAGTGTGGTGCAAATCAAGGGCTGGCTAGCCCAAAAGTACTCAAACCACTCCAGGAAGGATTTGCACTCAGTTGAAACACAATGCACCATGCACAGATATTTAAATCACCAGTCATACTTTATTGTAAAATTTAGTGCATTACAAGCATGTGGAGGTACCTTGCGTCACCCTCTGATGAAGGGTTTCATTACCTGAAGTGCTGGGGCAAGTTTTGTACCTCCACACGTCTGTACTGCACTAAATTTTGCAATAAAGCATGACTGGTGATTTAAATATTTATGCATGGTGCATTGTGTTTTTTTTTTATTTTTATTTTATTTATGTCTTTGTTAACCGGGTAAGTGTGCTGATCCATTGGACTGTTTTCAGACATGACCCAGGCCACAAGGTGGCACCAACATAGTTGAACAGCCATAAATTTATATAGACTGTAGTAGCTATTACATAGTGATGAACAATAGACAAGGATCAAAACATGAGTCAAACATGTCTGTACAAAACCTCAATATGAGGTCAATAGGGGTACAATGTAAATTGAGCTGAGGCAGCGGTAACAACTCAGATTACAGAGGATAAATGGTACAAAAATAGCAAGCAGTAACTTTAATAATTAGAAGCAAAACATCCATTTCTCCTGAACTGGCTGACTGACTAACAGACAGACTTGATAAGAAGATCTTGTAGGTCAAGGAGAAAGGAAACCAGACAGCTAGGAGGTCAAGATGGGATAGAACAGAGATACATAGCACCTGGGGTGTTTGCGGGCACTACTTGTTGTCCAGGACTCAATTGCATGGGGATTCAGATAGGAGCCAGGCTCTTAGGCTCGTTTTGAAGGACAGGTGGGGGAGGGGGGCGAACAAGTAGCAGTAGACTGTTCCATAGGGTGGGGGCAGAGACTGAGAAAGCTTTAGTTCCCATTAAAGTGGAGACACGTAGTACTTCCAGAGGAGGGACTGAGGATATTCTGAGGCACCTGGAGGCAGTCCTGTGAGTGAGCAATGGGGGATAGGGGGATATCTGGTTGCACCTAAGCACATTGTCCACAACACAGCCCATAGCATACTCTAAGCAACCTTTCAGAGGGAGCCACCCTAGGGACTGGTAGAGTGAACAATGGTGGGTGGAGTAGGGGTCTTGAAGAACAAAGCGACAGACAGAGTTTTAAGTTGTGATTAGTCGAGAACGTAGGGTGGAGGACACAGAGGAATAGATAGGGGAGCAGTAGTCAAGAAGGGGCAATAGGTTACCTTGCGCGATAACAAGACGAGCTTCAGGGGACATAAGCTACTTAATACGGTAAGCAGCACCTAGTGTTTGGTGTATTTTCCACACAGTGTTGTTTATGTGGTCAGAGAAGGTTAGTGAGGGGTCAAGGGTAGCACCTAGGTACTTGGAAGAGGGACATTTTCGAGGGGCGGCCCCCTGGGGTACATACCAGGAGGGAGAAAGTGGTTTTAGTGACCTTGGTAAGGAAAGGTTTTGAGCGAAGAGCACAGCCTTTGTCTTTTTTTCATTGACTAGGAGCCTACTGGAGAGGAACCAATGATGTGCAGAGGCGTAGTTATGTGAGAGGGCAGATGAGATGGAATCAAGTGACATCGCTGTGATAGAAGACTAAGTCGTCTGCATAAAGAAGGGCGTGACAGTTTAGGCTGTCAGCAGGGAGCGCATTGATGAACATGGAAAAAAGTAGCGGGCCAAGTACAGAACCCTGGGGGACTCCCGTATGGATAGGTAGGGTAGCAGAAAAGTCTTTACCTATTTGAACAGCCTGAGATCTGCCAGAGAGATAACTGCGGAACCACTCCATAGAATCAGGGGAGCAGCCAAACTGAAGTATTGTGGAATGTAGAAGATGGTGGTCAACAAGGTCAAAGACCTTAGATAGGTCCACAAACACTGCTCCAGCGGCCTTGCCCTTATCCATATTTGTTAGACTATGATCGGAGAAGAGGGCTAGTGCAGAGGAGGTACTGTGATGCTTCTGGAACCCATGCTGGAGGGGACATAGGAGGTTATATTTCTGTAGATGTTCCACTAGCTGGTGGTGGATGATTTTTTCCAGTAATTTGTTGAGGTGTGGGAGGAGTGAGATGGGTCTATAGTTTCAGGGGAGAGGGGATCACCTGGCTTGAAGACGGGTACCGCTTGAGCAACTTTCCATGCATCAGGCACAGTGGATGATGAGAGGGCCAGGTTAAATATGAAGGTAAGTGGTTTAACAATGGCTGGGGAGATAATCTTGAGAAAAATGGGGCAGAGTCCATCACTGCCGGGGCTGCCTTTGGCTGGTAAACTCTTTAGGAGCTTAGTAGTGACTCTCTGCCCAGTGGCCCTGAAATAGAAAGGGGGTAGCAGGGTGTCGTTTAAAACACTGGGGACTCGGTCTGGTTGCTTCTTAAGGTTGGGGGGGGGATGCTGAGGGGGAAGCTTATTGAGGTAAGAGGAAAGGTCAGTGAACATTTTATTAAAGGTACCTGCAATCATAACCAGGTCAGAGACAAGGCCCAAGGGGAATGAGAGTTGAGAAATGTGCTTCTTTTCCTTGGGATTTAGGAGCAACTCTAAGGAGGCCCAGAAAGTTCAAGGATTAGTAAGGGAAGCTTGCTGCTGGCCACGGTAAAATGCATGCTTTAGGAAATTTGCCACCCGTTTGCAGGAATTGCGTAGATCTTACTTTAAGATACAGCTCTTGCAGCAGGTTACACCATAAGGACTGAAGCTAGCAGGCAGCAGGACCCCACAGAAAACTTCTAGCTAGTTATATATAGTGTGGGACCGCCCCCGACGTCAGATGCATCGTAAAAGGGGGCAGTCCCCTAGCATACCTTAGTTCTTGTCCCGCCATCGACTCATGCACATCGGCTCCACGGACGCTTTCAGCAGACAAACGGTGCCAGAAAGAATTTCTCCTGTTTTTCTTCGATTTTCACCAAAAATCCGACAAGTATATGTCTTCTTCCCCGACTCCTTCCACAGAAGGACACCCCTCAAATTGCACTTGTGGCAAACAGATCCCCTTCAAGGATAGGCACTCAGCGTGTGTCTGGACCACGATATCCAGGCCTGCTCCACCTGCCAGCAGTTTAATAGCAAAACCAGGATCCGCCGCCAGAAAGCACTCCAGAGTTTTCTCCTGGAAGAAAAACTGAAAGCCATGGAGAAAGATCCATCCTCTCGAGGGGAACCTTCACACAAATCGGAGAAGCATAAGGACAAGCACCAGAACAAGGATAGGAATAGATCCCCGAGTTGGGCCTCAAGACTCCCGGGCAAGTTCCAACTCCACCCGGTCGGACCGCTCTCCATCCCGGGCTAGGTCTCAGCCCCCCCCCAGTTAAGGTTAGGGCCTCAGGGGGTGCCAATTGAGTATCTTTGCAACTGAAAACCAAGTCTAAAGACAGCCATCCTTCAGGGTTGGCCACCAGGTTGGAGGCTTCCGACCGCAACAGGCCTCAGTCCAAGTCAGCGACTAGGCCTAGCGCCGATTCCAAGGACTGACGCTGGGACACCAATCATTCAGTCTCCCAGCCTCTGAGGGGCTCAAGCGTCCCTCCGAGAAAGACTTCAGGGCTCATGTCTCTCAAATGGATGACGGAGGCTAAGTGGACGCCGGAGCCATCATCCACCAAATGCCTCAGGGACCTGACACAGGTTGCAGGGGGACATCAGAAGAGGACTTCGGAGCTTATGCCACCGATGACCAGATGTCGAGAGATGTTGAAGATGTTGGCCTGACTGACGCCGGTCTGCCCAAGGACCTGATGCCGGACCCGACAACTCCCCAGCCACCAGCGCCTGACCCTAACGCCCGGCAGACACCGACACCAGGCCCATCCATCATCCAGCCTTGATGTCCACGAGGTCAAATAACTCTTCTCTTTTTAGTGGGATACCATTAAAAAAGACGTGGTACACACCAAACCCGAGGCCCCACCTCCCGCGGCACCTCCTAGGGCAGTAACACCTGCGTCTAAGGATTGTACACCACCACCTAGGAGTAGGTCCAAGGACAGACGTTTAAAGGCCAGGAGACCTCCACGCTCCAGGACCCCCTCATGGTCCCCTAGTGACCATAGAAGTAAGAGACCCAATGAAGGTCCCGCTCTTTGTCAGGCAACGACTCTCATCCTGATTCCTCCGGGACCCCTCGGTCACCCTCTCCTTTTGAGCCTCCATCTCCAGATCCTCATGACCTTCCTAGGTCGCCACCTGACAACTCATCATTCTCTGATATTATGAGACACATTCAGGAGAATATGAGATGGGAGAAGGAAGAGTTAGACCCCGAACGGCAATGCCTGGCACGTTACTTGAGGCAAAAAGACCCCAAGCCTGTTGTGGTTCCACCCTGGTGGATACTTTCCAGGACGCTACCAAGGCTGCATGGAAGTGTCCTCATTCCACCCCAGCAGTCCCCAAGAAGGCCGACATACTTCACAGGGTACTGCTGGATGCTCCTTAATTAACTCAACAACCTGTGGCCGACTCGGTAGTCATTACAGCCTCGCACGATCACTCCCAAAGACCCCAACACCTCAGCACCCAGCCCCCTGACCAGGAATCCAAATAACTGGACTCTCTGGGTCGTCGCATGTATGCGGCCACTACATGCTCTATTAGGTCCCTCAACTACTTAACGCACAAGGTGCAATTTCAAAATGCACTGTGGGACCAAGGGTAAGACCTGCTCAAGGACTTCCCAGATGGTGAGACAGGCTTTGATGTTGGGACCCAAGTCATCCGAGTCGAGTACGACTCGGCGGACTCAGCAGCATGAGGTGCCTCAATAGGCGTTTGCCTCCGGAGACACTCCTGGTTGAGGGTCTCTGGATTTACTCCAGACGTCCAGAGAGGAATCATGGACGTCCCCATAATGGTTCAGTGTTGTTTGGTGAAGTCTTCGAGAGGGTCATCACCAGACTTCAAGATGCCGGGAAGGTGATCAGAAGGTACAGGCAATGTATAAATCAAGGCCTGGTTCCTTTCGCAGATCACAGAACCGTTTTCGTGGCCGACAGAGTAAGCAACAACCTTGGTCAAGCCAACAGCAACACAGGCAATTTCGGCCATAAGAACTAACAAAGATTCTCCAGAGGTCAGGACCAGAGACACACTAGACCTACCCAGCCTGCCGGAGCCAGCACCACCACAGTATGACTCCTTCCCGGACCCTGCCCCCCGGATCAAAGGGAAGAGAGGGTCGGGGGGTCGAGTCGCATACAACCTGTCAGGGTGGTAGAGGATCACCTCCGACTGGTGGGTTCTTCAGCTTATCAGTCAGGGACACACTATAGAGTTCCTCGACCGCCCACCGTCAAGACCTCCTCTGCATTCCCGTTTCTCGGGACAACATGCCCTGCTCATCCAGCAGGAGATCTCAGCACTCCTTACCAAGGACACCATCGAGGTCGTACCAAGGAATCAGAGAGAAGGAGGATACTATTCCCACTTCTTCCTGGTTCCAAAGAAAACCAGGGACTTATGCCCGATCCTAGACCTCAGTGACCTAAACATATTTGTGATGTACAAATGCTTTTGCATGGTCACCCTACCGGGTCTCATTCCCATGCTCAAGCAAAGCGCATGGCTAGTGTCTCTGGACATACAGGACACATATCTTTATCTTCCCATCACCCGGTCGCACAAGAAATTCCTGCGCTTCAAGTTTTGGCGATGCCATTACCAGTTCCGAGCACTCCTGTTCAGCCTGTCTTCGGCGCCACGGGTCTTTACCAAAGTGCATGGCAGTCATAGCAGCAGCCCTCAGGAGACAAGGCCATTATGTCTTCCCTTATCTGGATGACTGGCTTCTGATGGCCTCCTCCCCAGAAGCACTGGAGAAGGCCATTCACGATACCTGCTCCCTATTCCAGTCTCTAGGGATCACCATCAACTAAGAGAAGTCATCTCTCATTCCCTTGCAGAGACTGCAGTTCATTGGTGCAGTTCTGGATACCCGTCTTGGGAGAGCCTTCCTGCCAGAGGACAGGGCAGAACGCATCAGGTCACTGATAAGGACTATCACAGCACGAAATCTGGTTCCCGCTCGGACCATACTTTGCCTGCTCGGACATATGGCAGCTGCCATCGCCATGGTCCCCCTCGTCCGCCTCCACATGAGAGTTACTCAGTGGATGCTGAGAGCCCAATGAGCCAGAGGCAGGATCACTTAGACCATCTAGTCAGAATCACAGGCCCAGTCATTCAGGACTTGCAGTGGTGGCTTGTCCCGGAACATCTTTCTGTGGGAGTCCCCTTTGTGGCGCCTGTCCCATCTCTGACTCTCACCTCCGACGCTTTGGGGTCCAGCTGGGGAGCTCACCTGGAAGGAACCAGGACCCAGGGAACCTGGTCGCCCCTGGAGGCTCAGCTCCACATCAGTATTCTGGAGGTGAGAGCGGTCCTGTACATCTTACAGGCCTTACAGTCAGAGATCCCACCGAATCACGTGTTAGTCCAAACAGACAACACCTCGGTAGTGTATTACATCAACAAACGAGGCACTCACTCCTACCCCCTTTGCAGAGAGGCAAAGCGGGTGTGGGACTGGGTACTACAGCACGGCGCCACACTTACCGCAGTGTATGTTGCCAGTGCCCAGTGTGGACAACACCGTCGAGGATCTTCTGAGCAGGTCAAAGGCCAGAGCTCACGAATGGGAATTGCTACAAGAGGTCTTCGAGGACCTGTTCCTACGATGGGGGACACCAGACATAGACTTATTTGTGTCCCCATACAATGCAAAACTGCCCAGTTTCTGCTTGCTAGATCCAGGGCCTGGTGTTTTCTGGTGAGACACGTTGTCCCTCTCTTGGACTGGCAGGTTCCTCTACACTTTCCTGCCCTTCCCTTTGATCCAGAGGGGTCTTCTCAAGCTCCAATCAGAATGAGCGTCAATGACCTTGGTAGCGCCCTATTGGCCCAGGCATATTTTGTTTCCACTGCTTCACCAGCTAGCTCTGGAGCCTCCCTTACCCCTAACGGCCATCTCACATTTGCTGTCCCAGGAGGCCGGCTCCCTGGTCCATCCAAACCTCAAATCCCTGAACCTGGACACCTGGCTCCTAAAGACATAGCCATCTTAGACATGGGGTCTCACAAGGGGTTGCCGATATCCTGGTGGCAGCCAGGAAACCATCTACTCGAGCCACTTACACTCCGAAATGGAGGAGGTTTTGTCTCTGGGCTCAGGCTCATAACCTCAATCCACTTTGATGCCCTGAGAAGTCTGTTTTGGACTACCTCTTATCCCTTTTCCAGTCGGGATTAGCATATTCATCCCTGAAAGTACACCTCTGTGCCATTTCGGCATACCACACACTGGTTGGTCAGTGTTCAGTAGCCCAGTTAGAGGCTTCCCATGCATTTCTGCACAGTATCTTGCATCTGAGAACCCCTATAAAGGACCCACTTCCTCCTTGGGACCTTCTTTGTGTTTTAGAGCAGCTTACACTGCTTCCTTTTTAACCAGTCGCAAATTGCGAGCTTCGCCTTCTCTCGTTAAAGGCGTTATTTTTAGTTGCTGTTACTTCAGCAAGGAGAATTTCCGAACTCCAGGCGCTCATGTATAAAGAGCCTTACTTGATTTTCCATAAGGACAGGGTGTCCTTAAGGGCCAGTCCTAAGTTTCTTCCCATGGTGGTTTCAGCCTTAACATTAAACCAGGACATTGACCTTCCGTTGTACTTCCCCAACCATACTAACAGGGAGTAAGCCCTTTTGCACACTTTAGATGTGCACAGAATTTTGAGGTTTTACCTAGCCAGAACCCGTTCACACAGACAGTCCAACCAATGTTTTTTATCTTTTGCTCAAAGGATGATGGGTGCACCTGCATTGAAACAAACTCTCTCCAAGTGGCTTGTGAACTGCAATGTTTTCTGTTATCAGAAACACAACAAGCCCTTACCGGGAGCGGTTAAGGGCCATTCCATGAGGGGGGGTGGCTACCTCCTTCGCTGCATTGAAGAACGTGGCAACATCCGCCATTTGTGCAGCTGCTACTTGGAGTTCAGTGCACACTTTTGTTAGACACTACAGTTTGGACATCGCCTCCAGGTGTAGAGCGGGCTTTGGCCTGGCAGTCCTCCAGGAACTTTTGTCCTAAGAGGTCCCTCTTTCCTTGATCTCTTCTATCCTCCTCCCAACTGGGTTAGCGAAACACCCTTACTGCTTGGAAATCAGTCCTTATGGTGTGACCTGCTGCAAGAGCTGTATCTCAGAAGTAAGATAGTACAGATCTTACTTCAAGACACAGCTCTTGCAGCAGGTTACACCATGAGGACTGAAGCCGCAGGCGCCAGGACCCCACGGAAAATTCTAGCTAGCTATCTTCAGCGGGACCACCCCAACGCCGGGTCCCGCCCCGACGCTGACGTAGTACATGGGGCTTTCCGCCGTCGACTTGCATGTCTCTCGACCTTCGGTTCAGCTTCCCAGCGACACGTGGGTTAAGTTCTTTCCTACGGGAAATTCGGATTTCTTCAAGCAAGTTTTTGTCTGATGTCCTCTCCGACCTCCGGTCACTCCTCCAAGTGTGCTTGTGGGAAACAGATCCCCTTCAAAGACCCTCACGCGGCCTGCGTCCGGTGCCTAGGCCCAGACCACGATACCCGGGCCTGCTCCTTCTGCCAGGGGTTTAATAGCAGAACCCGGATCCGTTGCCAGAAGGCCCTTCAGGCTTTTTTGCTGGAAGAAAAGCTTAAGACCATGTCTTCCAAGGGGGACTCTTCAAAAAAGACCCACAAGCACGCTGAAAAATGAAGGGAGAAGGCCCCTTCCAGGGCCTCAGACTCACGCAGCTCCGGTTCCAGGTCCGACCGCTCCCCCTCCAGGGCCAGCTCTCAGCCTCCCCCTGCTGCGGTTAAGAAGTCTTCCTCTTCTCAGGCCAAGACTGCCAGGCCTTCCTTATCCTCCAGGGCCTTGGTCAAGTCTGGGGATCGCCACCATCATCATAAGTCGGGTTCCCGCCCTTCTGAACCCGACGTCAGGTCGGCTTCCTTGCCTCCTCGCAAGACCTTGGAGCTTACCTCTCTGAAGAGACCGCAGGACCAACGCCGGTGCGTCCGTCTGCCGTCCCTCTCGCCATAGATCCTCGGACGCCGTCGGCCAGATGACCGCCGCCGCCAGGCTAACACCTCATCGGACGCGCGGTAGGGACGGCGCCCGCTCCTTTCAGAAGAGAACCCGGCGTCCGACCGGCGTCGGTCAGGAGACCATAACCGAGGAGGAATTGACTCAGCCCGAGGACCAGACGGGCGACCCCAGTCCTGTCGAGACGCCCAGGGAACCCTCGCCGTTACCCGAGCCCCCTGTGGAGCCGACGCCGGGACCCGACGACCGTCCACCGGCGCCCGCACCGTTGTCGGGCCTTTCCATGGTAGATGTGAAGGAGCTGTTCACTTACTGGTGGGACACCATAAAGAAGGACATGGTTCCCACTCCTCCTCCTTTTCCTCCTCTTCCTCCTACACCGATTACTTCTCCGGTTCCTGCACCCCCCTCGCCATCGGGGTCGGCAGGCTGATTACCTCCTCCCTGGGAGCACAGAACACCTCCCAGGGGGAGACCAGACAAACGGAGACCTCCGTCCAAATCCTCTTCTAGGTCACCCAGCCCTAAGAGACCCAGAAGACGCCGACGATCGCCTTCGACGGAGGACACGGGATAAGAGTTCTCAACATCCAGATCCCCATCTCCCCTCTCCATCCCTTCTCCGGATCCACGCGAGATGCCGAAGTCTCCTCCGGATGATCCTTCGTTCTCGGATATTATGAGACACATCCAAGAGAACATGGGATGGGATGCAGAAGAGCTAGACCCCGAAAGGCTACGCCTTGCCAAGTATCTTCGGCAGAAGGACCCCAAGCCTGTGGTGGTGCCACCCTTGGTAGACACTTTCGTGGACGTCACCAAGGCAGCGTGGAAGTGCCCATTCGCCTCCGGCGATGCAAGAAAGCTGATCGCTTGTACAAGGCTCCAGAGAAGACCAGTACTTGACCCAGCAGCCTCAGGCCGACTCTCTGGTCATAACAGCCTCACATGACCGGTCCCAGAGACCGCAACATCTGAGCACCCTGCCACGGACCCAGAGTCCAAACAGTTGGATCGCTATGGTAGGCGCACGACGCTCTCGCTACCTGCCCATCAGATCCCTGAATTACTTGACCCACATGGTGCAGTTCCAAAATGCCTTGTGGGAACAGGGTCTGGATGCGGCTGAAAACTGCCGAAGGTGAGCAGGAGGAGGAGATGCTTCAGCTCCTCCGCACGGGTTCGGACGTGGGAACCCAGTGCCACGAGCCACGTGATGACTCCGCTGACTTCTCGCCCGAGCAGCAGCTTCAGGCATATGCATCCGGAGACACTCTTGGTTGCGCGTCTCCGGCTTTACCCCAGACGTCCAGAAGAATATCATGGATGCCCCATTCGAGGGAGAAGTCTTGTTTGGTAAGCCCTCAGAGAAGATTATTACCAAACTTCAAGAGGCCGGGAAGGCGGTGAGGTCAGTTCAGGCCATGTACCGACCCAAGCTTAGTTCCTTTCGCAGGAACCAAAGCCGATTTCATGGACGGACGCAGAGGCAACAGTACCGCCCCACTCCACAACAGAGGGGCTCCGGCCTTCGCAGAGCCCAGGGAAACAGCCCGCAGGCCGCGCTGACTTCCAAGCCGGC
This sequence comes from Neoceratodus forsteri, assembly GCA_016271365.2. Taxonomy (NCBI): domain Eukaryota; kingdom Metazoa; phylum Chordata; order Ceratodontiformes; family Ceratodontidae; genus Neoceratodus; species Neoceratodus forsteri. The sequence goes on from CM057454.1 coordinate 513,180,165, forward strand.
CCAGCCAGCGGGACCCTCAGCCGCCACAGCCTGACTCCTTTCCAGCCCCCGCCCCTCAGGATCAACGGGAAATCATGGTCGGGGGTCGCATTGCGAACTTCCTGCCAGGATGGCAGGCTATAACCACCAACAGGTGGGTTCTTCAGTTGGTCGGAAGAGGCCACTATATAGAATTCGCAGAGAAGCCACCCTCGAGGCCTCCTTTGCTCTCCCGGTATCCTGGTCAGCACAAGTCTCTGATCTGGCAAGAAGTACTCACGCTCTTGCAAAGGAGAGCGATAGAGTACGTCCCGGAGAACCAGAGAGGACAAGGATACTATTCCCACTTCTTCCTTGTTCCAAAGAAAACGGGACCTCCGTCCGATTCTGGACCTCAGCGACCTCAACGTGTCGGTCGCCTACAAGAGATTCCGCATGGTGACTCTTCCGGGTCTTATTCCCATGCTGAAGCAAGACGCCTTCTTAGCGTCTCTAGACATGCAGGACACTTACCTGCACATAACTATAGCTCAGGCGCACAAGAGGTTCCTGCGCTTCGAGTTTCTCGACCACCACCTTCAATTCCGAGCCCTTCCATTCGGACTGTCATCCGCACCCAGGGTCTTTACCAAATGCATGGCAGTCGTGGCAGCGTCTCTAAGGAGACAGGGCCATTATGTGTTCCCGTACCTGGACAATTGGCTTCTCATGGCCGCCTCCAGAGAGGCGTTGTTACGTGAGATCCAGAGCACCCAGGTCCTGTTCCGATCTCTGGGCATCTTAATCAACCATGAGAAGTCTCTCCTGGTACCGTCGCAGAAGCTGCAATTTATAGGCACAGTACTGGACACCGTTCAGGGAAGAGCTTTTCTTCCAGACGACAGAGCGGAGCGCATCACATCCCTCATCACGGAGTTATCGTCGAACAAGACCGTCCCTGCCAGGTCGGTCCTTCGCTTGCTCGGACACATGGCTGCGGCCATTCCTACCGTCCCTTTCGCAAGGCTCCACATGCGGGTAACTCAGTGGATGCTCAAGGTGCAATGGGATCAAAGGCAAGACCACATGCAGCATCCGGTCAGAATCATGAACACCGTGATTCGAGACTGGCAGTGGTGGCTAGACCCAGGGTCGCTCTCCACGGGCATCCCGTTTGTAGCGCTGTCCCCGGAGGTAATCCTCACCACAGATGCCTCAGGTCTAGGGTGGGGGCACCTGGACGGGTGAAGTCCCAGGGTACGTGGACCCCTCTGGAGGCTCATCTCCATATCAGTGTCCTAGAGATGAGGGCGGTCCTTTATGCCCTGCAGACCTTTTAGTCAGAAATCCCGACGAGTACTCTCCTGCTTCAGACAGACAACACGGCGGTGATGTATTATCTCAACAAACAAGGAGGCGCACACTCTTACCCACTTTGCAGGGAGGCCATGAGGGTGTGGGATTGGGTAATCCGACACGGCGCGAATCTGATCACTGTACATGTTCCCGGGGTGGACAACACGATTGCAAACGGCCTGAGTCGCTCCCAGGCCAGAGTCCACGAGTGGGAACTTCTTCAGGAGGTAGCAGAGGATCTGTTTCTTCGATGGGGAACTCCAGAGTTGGACTTGTTTGCATCCCCATCCAACACAAAACTGCCCAATTTCTGCTCGCTAGATCCAGGGCCTGGTGTTTTCTGGCGAGACGCGTTGTCCCTCTCCTGGGCGGACAGATTCCGCTACACTTTCCCTCCCTTCCCGTTGATCCAGAGAGTTCTTCTCAAACTGCGCAGGGAGCATGCAGCAATGATCCTGGTGGCCCCTTTCTGGCCCAGACAGATCTGGTTCCCCTTGCTAATTCAGCTATCCTGGAACCTCCGCCCCGCTGCCGCTCAGCTCCCATCTCTTGTCTCAGGAGGAAGGTTCACTGGTCCACCCGGACTTACGCCACTGAACCTGCATGCATGGCTCCTAGAGACACAGCCATCTTGCAATACGGGGTCTCGCAAGAGGTTCTGGAAGTTCTTCTGCAGCCAGAAAGCTGGCAACGATGGCTGCACGCCCAGAAATGGCGCTGCTTTTTGTTTATGGTGCGAGCACGCGATTTTCCCTTTAGGTTGCCCGTGGGAGTGGTATTGACTACCTGCTCTCCTTTCCGCTCGGTCTAGCCTACTTCTTATCAGAGTGCACCTTTGTGCCATCTCTGCCTACCACCTTCCGGTGGACATCGACAGTGGCACAATTAGACGCCTCTCGGAATTTTTGAGAGGGTGTTACACCCAGGCCACCCATTAAGGACCCAGTGCTCCATGGATTTGCTCTTTGTCCTGGAACAACTCACGCTTCCCCTTCGAACTGCCGCGGATTGCGAGCTGCATTTTCTGTCGTGGAAAACGCTATTTTTGGTTGCTGTTACTTCAGCGAGAAGAATTTCTGAGCTTCACGCACTCGTGCAAAGAGACTTATTTAGTTTTCCACCGGGACAGAGTATCCCTGAGGACGAATCCAAAATTTTTGCCTAAGGTGGTCTCTACACTCACTCTCAATCAGGATATTGACCTGCCGGTCTACTTCCCGAACTACTCTAACAGAGGAGAGGCTCTGCTCCTCACCCTGGATGTTCACCGTAGCTTGAGGTATTACCTCAACAGAACTAATCTACTCCGTAGTTCTGAGCAACTTTTCGTTTCCTTTTCTGAAAGGATGATGGGCCAACCTGTATCCAAACAGTCCCTGTCTCGCTGGCTTGTCCAGTGTATTTCATTCTGTTATGATATCAAACAAAAGCCCCTCCCGGGTACAGTCCAGGGTCATTCTACTAGGGGTGTGGCCACCTTCTTTGCAGCACTCCGAAACGTCTCCACTTCTGCCATAAGTGCTGCAGCTACTTGGAGCTCTGTGCATACATTTATCAGGCATTATAGCCTGGACATCGCCTCTCGGCGAAGAGCCGGCTTCCGCCTGGCGGTACTACAGGGTCTCCTGTCCTAGATTCAGGACCTAGAATGTATTTCCTAGTTTCCTCCTCCCAGAATTTTGGCAGCGTTACTGCTTGGGAATCAGTCCTAATGGTGTAACCTGCTGCAAGAGCTGTGTCTCGAAGTAAGATAGTACAGTTACGTAAGAACTTACCGTAACAGTAGATCTTCGAGAACAGCTCTTGCAGCAGGTACCTTCCCACCCACCTTCCCACTTGGAGGAGGCATGGCTTTTGCCTTTACTATCAGGATTTGTTCCCTTTGACTTCTGACGGCGGATCCTCGGTCTCCCATTTCGATGTCAGCCTGCGGCCGGAAGTCTCCGGCGGGAGAACTGTGGAATCGGGCGGGACCGCCCCCTTATGTACTACATCTGACGCCGGAGGCAGGACTGGACGTTGGGGCGGTACCGCTGGAGATAGCTAGCTAGAATTTTTCCGTGGGTCCTGACGCCTGCCGGCTTCAGTCCTAATGGTGTAACCTGCTGCAAGAGCTGTTCTCGAAGATCTACTGTTACGGTAAGTTCTTACGTAACTGTACTTTACGTAAGAACTTACCGTAACAGTAGATCTTCGAGAACAGCTCTTGCAGCAGGTAGTTTCCCTCCCACCTTCCCTTCAGGAGGTTTGGTTCTACTTCATAGCATTTTGGATGCATCAGAATTATTAGTCTTCCTCTGGAAGCGAATCTTCAGTCTCCCATTCTGAATAACATCATTACGCTGGGAGTTTCTGACGGGAGAACAAAGATATGCTGGGGGACCACACCCTTTTATGATGTAGCTGACGTCGGGGGTGGGGCCGATGTCAGAGGTGGTTTCCCACTATGTATAGCTAGCTAGAAGTTTTCCGTGGGGTCCTGCTGAATGCCGGATTCAGTCCTTATGGTGTAATCTGCTGCAAGAGCTGTTCTCAAAGATCTGCTGTTACGGTAAGTTCCTACGTAACTGTACTTTTTCTATTCGCATTCCAGAGTTGTGGGGAAGGGGATGATTTAAAGGCTCACCATTTACGATCCCTGTCCTTCATTTGTACCAAGAGTTCCTTTGATAGCCAATAGTTTCTGCCCCCCTAACCCTCCTGGTTGTGAGGGGGAAATGTTTGTCCTGCAGTTTCAGCTGAGTGCAAATCTTTCCTGGAGGTGCTGTGCTGATTTCTGCAGTCTCCACTTGAAAAATGACAGGGACAGTTTAGAGACGGTAAAACACAGGGTGACAAAGATTAATCTGAATTTCGCTCAAACCAGTCACTTACCTACAGTAGTATAGAACCTATTTAGTAAAAAGGTAGTGCAAGAGCTATTCCAAAACTGGGATCTCTTCTGGACTGTATGTCCAAACAGTAGTGTTTTGTGAAGGTGTGTATTTTTTTCCAGGTACTGTAGCTGCTTTACAGATTTCTTGAAGGGGAAGCCCCTTGTGGCCAGGGGCATCTCCCACACACTTTTATAGGTGAGGGGGCATAGCACTTTTTTCTTACACAGTTTTTAAAAAGAAAGTTCTTTCTGGGCTCATACTGAGCTTGCAGTCAGTCATGCTGTATGTGACACAGTGCAGTGTAAGCCACATGGTGCTGCGGCACTGAGCAGGTGGCAGCAGACTCAGTCAGAGTTAGTCAGGCAAACAATGCAGGCTAGCTAAGCAGCTCAGCACTAAGGGCACCACAGGGTTTATTGTATATGATCCACCCTCTACTCTAGTCATCTCAAAGAGACAACAAAAAAAAAAGTTCTGTTTCTATTGTGTCATCCTCTAAGTGTGTCACAATCCACACAAGGATCATGGGACACATCGAGCATGCGTGGAACTGTTCGCACTACCTTGCTGCGTGGAGTCTGGCCTGGAGCCCGAGAGAAGACTGTGTCTGATGAGTATCAGGGCCGGCGTCAGCATTCGAGCCACACGGGCAACTGCCTGGGGCCCCAACACCTGAAGGGGACCCACGGGAACCCTCCCCCCCAAAGAAAAGTCCTCTCGAGTCACCCCCCCCACTGCATCATCTGCATCTGACAAAAAAAATTATGAGCAGCAGAGCCGCTGGCTCAGTGTGGCTGTGCAACTCTCTCTCTCTCTCCCCCCTTCTGGGCTTCCGGAGCCCATTCCACTGCACTGCCACTACCAGACCGTGACCAACCATATGAGTATACCAGTTGTGTTGTGCTACTAACTTACTGGAGGTGTGGATGTGAAGTAGTAAAATGTGTCATTGCTGAGCTTTGCATTAAATTTATTATGCAGACTTGCAGCTTGGATTGCGGTTAGCAGATCACCGGCTCCTAAGAAGCGAGCTGCAGTTGATTGGCAAAAATGCAGTACCACTTGGAAACAGCAGTTTTAATTGAGTGCAGTGTAGTGAAATCTTCAGATAAGCAACAGCGCTCAGCCTTTACTCTACGGATCGCCCGCCTGCCTGCCCCATCGCACGACTCACTGTTTCCATTCCATTTTACACTCTGACTTAGTTGCACCTTGTAGTTGTGGCTTGCCGGTCGTAATAAAGCAAATAAGGCACCTGCAAACTGAGAGTTCAGCGGACAGTTTAGTTTTGAAATCTCAGTGCATTCAATGCAGTACAGACCAGACCCGTAATAATGAATCACACTATCACTGCTACTCGGGTCTTACTCTAAAATGTTTCTGTCTCATGTCCCAATCAGTGATGTTGCTGCTGGATAGGAGACTGCATTGAGAAAAATGCAAAAAAAAAAAAAAAAAAAAAAAATTAAATAGCAGTCACTCACTCTCTGCTGTGAGTCTCCGAGAGTCCAAGTTGGCACTGATAGAAATGATGTCCCCAGATGAATGAATTCAATTCATTACATAGCGAGTGTGTGTCTGTAAGCCCATTATGAACAAACATGTTTTTTACCAATGCAGGATGGATGTTTGAAATACTAGAACTAAACTCACGACTGATGATCATAGATGAGGAAAGAAAAAAGAAAGAAATTTCTTTAAATATACAAGATCGGAGTCGGGGGTGGACAGTCTGACTCCGACCTTATATATTTAAAAATAACTTTCTCTTTTCTTTCCTCATCAATGATCATCAGTCATGTATTTAATTTTAGTATTTCCAACAACATCCATCCTGCATTGGTAAAAACCATGTTCATTATATGCTTACACACACTGACTCCCTATTAGTGATGTGTGATGAATTCATCTGCAGACAGTCCCGGAGGGACAAGGACATCGTATCAGTGGGAATGGTGAATGGCATATAATGCAACTCATGTCGGCAGCATTGTCTCTACCGCATCTCCTGGTCTTCATCTCTACTTCACCATGGGCTTTTCCCACACTAGTGGGAACTTCGACCACCCAGTCTGGTGAGGACAGTCAAATGGTCTGCTGTTGCTGTGCTGCTGAGGCAACCAAGTTAGTAACTGCAGCCAGCGTGCAGTGCAACGACAATGACAACCTGTGGGCGGCTGAGCCTGCCACTCTCACTCTGGCGAGCCTGGCTCCGTTGCACAGCCCAAGAGGAGAACACAAGGTTTGGGCGGACCGAACAGGACAACCACACCACAGTTAGATTTGATGAGGATGAATCTGAATGAAGACGAAAATTTAAAATAAATGATGTGATGTTTCTAATTGTTAACAATTAGAAACATCGCATCATTTAATTTTAATTTTCTTTAAAGATTCATCCTCACCAAATCAATGGGTGAGTGAGTGAGATTAATCAAATATCCATTCCTGCTCCTCCACTAGCTACTACGTGGACTGCATTGCATTAGTGTGTGACTGACTCACGATGAAATTAAAAAAAACAACATATTTTTGATTGGGGGTCGAGGTGAGGGGGGCCCACTAGAGGTCCATTGCACAGGGCCCACAAAAACCTGAAGCCGGCCTTGGTGAGTATTGTAGGAGGAGGACTATGACAAGGAAACTAGGTTTTCTTAGCACTTTAACAAATGCGGGCGAGTGCAACTTGTTGAGATGTAGCAGAACTGAATTGTAAAATACCAATGTGTGTGTAGCGAGATTATGATTGCTGCATCTCTTGGTCTAGATTAGAATGATACTGAATGCTGGCTACGGACTCGCCCAGTTGTGTAGCTGCTAGGATTTTTAGAATGACTTCATATAAACTCAGTGGTAGAGGGAAGAAGGTGTTGAGGTAGCCCTCAGACCAAAAGTCCTGGTGTGACTGTAAAATGTTGGTTGCTGCATTCATTATTATTCTCTGCATGACTGTAGCAGTAAACATGTTTCTGTTTCTTTTTTTTACCTTTGAATGAATCACCCCTGTTGTCTTTTCTGGTGAATTTGGTGAAACTGAATAAAAGGAAACTTGTTTTGCCTTCTAAGAAAGAAGTGAAAAAAAATATATATATATCTTTCCTGCCAAGTTCCCAACTCATAAACCCATACCACAAGACAGTGACAGAAACATAGAATTTGACGGCAGATAAGGACCGCTTGGCCCACCTAGTCTGCCCAATTCCCTACCTAAGGCATAGGCTGCAGATCCTAGTTAACCAACAGCCTACTTCCTCCTACCCCCCCACTAGAATTGCCTTATGTCTGTCCCATGCATTCTTGAATTCCCCTACTGTTTTTGAGTCCACTACCTCCTCAGGAAGGCTGTTCCATGTATGCACAACCCTCTCTATGAAAAATACTTGCTCACATTACCTCTGAGCCATCCCCCCTCTATCTTCAAATTGTGGCCCCTTATTCTTGCACATCTCTTCTTCTGAAAGATGCTACCATCTTGGACTCTGTTGATTCCCTTGATGTACTTGAAAGTTTCTATCATGTCTCTCTCCTCGAGTGTATACATATTAAGCTTCTTTAATCTCTCTTCATATGTCTTCTGGTGCAGACCCTGCACCATTTTAGTTGCCCTCCTCTGGACAGCCTCCATCCTGTCTGTGTCCTTGCGGATATGGAGTCTCCAGAACTGGACGCAGAACTCCAGATGGGGTCTCACCAACTGTCTGTACAGAGGGATAACAACTTCCTGTTTTCTACTAGTGATGCCTCTCCCTATGCATCCCAGTATCCCACCAGCCCTCCTTACTGTCTTCTCACACTGCTTGCCCACCTTAAGGTCATCTAATATGACTACCCCCAGGTCCCTTTCCATTTCTGTTGTTATTATCTCACCCCCCATTGTGTACTCTTCCACTACATTTTTGTTTCCCAGGTGCATTACTTTGCACTTCTTTGCATTGAATCTAAGCTGCCATATATTTGACCTTTCCTCCAACCTTGCCAAGTCCCTTTGCATCCTCTCCACCCCATCTTCTTTATCAACCCTGTTGCAGATCTTTGTGTCGTCTGCAAAGAGACATACTTTTCCTTCCAGTCCCTCTGCAATGTCACTTATAAAGACATTAAATAGGACCGGTCCCAGTACTGAACCCTGCGATACCCCACTAGTAACCCCCCTTCCTTCAGAGTAAACTCTGTTTACGATTACCCTCTGTATCCTGTTGTCCAGCCCACTTTTAACCCAGGCTACCACCTTGTGACCCACTCCAAGGCTGGCTAACTTGTATATTAATCTTTTATGTGGGACTGTCAAATGCCTTGCTAAAGTCTAGGTCGGCCATGTCCACTGACAGTGGTTTACTAGCCTGCAGCAGGCAGGGACGTTATCAGGGGGCAGACAAATTATTTGGACTGTCTGAAGTGAAGTTGCTGGACTTGATTCTTTCTTGAACTCATAAAAACAAAAACATAAGACAAGACTGTCACTAAGTGACTAGGCTGCTGTAGGCAGGGCAGGGACATTGTCAAGGGGCAAAAAAACAAAAAGAGCTATTATTTGGACAGGACAGGAGGAATTAAATTAGGGAGTCAGAGAGCACAGAAACATACAGGGTCCGGGACAGCAGTTATTCCTCATAACCATTGTTATAACCCCTGGGTAGCCATGGGGCCCCCCACTACCCTGGACCTTGCCCCCACATACACACACACTTTTAGAAGGGCCTGCTCCACTGTTGTGGCTGCCATAGAGGCAGAGGTGCCCCTTGTGGAATGTGCACGTAGGCCTCTATGGGGTACCTTGCCAGCTTTTTCATAACATAACTGTATGCAGGAGACTATCCAGGGAGAGATAGTTTTCCTAGCTGTTGGCTTACCTTTGCTAGCCTCTCCATAGGCAACACAAAGCTCTGTGTTCTGGGACCAGATATCTTTTGTCTAGACCATGTTGTTACCTTGTGCCTTTTTTACATCCAGACAGTGCAATCTTTGCTGTCCTGTAGTGAAATGTTCAGGTTAGAGTATAGGTCCATACTCGTACTCCCAAGGTACTGCTACTTGTAAGGCATCTCAGTGATGGATTCCTCTTGTTTGAAGGAAAAAAATGCTCACTGTAGTAATGTTTCTTCTCAAGAGTCCATCACTGAGTCTTACAAACCCTGACTCCCCTTCTAGAATCTGAAAAAAGATTCACACAAGAATCGGTTCTTATCGGCCTGGTGGTGCTGAGGGTTGAGTTGCTGGATGCCACACCTCGCGCTACACTGGCGACCCGGGTTCAGGAATGAGTCTGGGTCGGCTGGGGGTGGGGGGAGGAGCTGGATTGAGTCGCCGATTAGTAGCTCTCCTCTCCTGGGGTGGGTTGGGCACCGTAGCAACTAGTGGGTGGTGTCGGGAGAGGAGGGAGGGCATCGTTAGGCGAGTGGAGGAAGCCGTGTCTCACCACGGCTTACCGCTTACCAGTGCCTTCTGGACTGGGGATGGGACAAACTAGTTAAATAATGGGAAAAATCCTGCCCCACGGCCGTGTGCAATGATCTCCAGTCGGGGAGAAGGAGCTCAGGATGGAGGTACGCCGCCACCAAGCCCTAGCAAGAGTGGGCTTAAAATATAATAACAAAAAAAAGAATCAGTTCTTATCTTAAGGTTACTTGCGCACTACTTATTGCAGTTCCTCAACAGTTGTTAAAATGTGATAATTTTAATTTTACATGATCTTCCCTTATCAGTCTTCACCATTCATTACTGCTGGGTGTTAGCCAGAGCTGCGCACCTGTATGGGAGCAATTTTTTTTTGGGGGGGTCTGCACCGACGGCGCAACCCACAAGTCTGACGCACTACGTGGTGCATGAGGTTGGCTGTTAGGCACCACAGACTCCTCCTCCACCCCAGTTCTGTTTCTCCTGCTGTCGAGGTCGCACCTGCTGCGTGAGTACAGAGTTTTGCTGCGCCGTTGGGCCTGTTCAGTATTCAATGCCGTTTGCTGCTTCTCCATCCTGGTTCTGTTTTCACCCGATGCCGTTCCTTTTATTATTTAATTAATCTTGAAATTTGTTAATTTTTTTCGTCTCATGTCTGGTTCGGGGGCTAAGAGAAAATCCAAAGCGGGCCATGCCCCATGCATCGGTGCCCCTGTGGCCCGGCATTTTTCTGTAACGGACTGACATGATGTTTGTCTGCGATGCCTGGGTCCCAACTACGATATGGATAACTGCGACGCCTGTTTCTCCATGGACTGCTGAGTTCTGGAAATCCGCACGTTTAAAGTTAGCAGTGCCCTGTCAACTTTTGGAGGACGGCATCATTCTAGGGATGCCATAGCAAGATCTCTTGACTCTGCCTCCGGGTTCCCTCCCGGGTCTATACGGCCCGGTGAGGAGGAAACCTCCTCGGCTTCTAGCCTTGCTATCGAGGAGGTTTCTTCCGCAGTGCCGGAGGAGCAGCTCGGTTCCCTGCGGAGCCGGGCTGAGACCACTGCCATGCCAGTCCCCTCCATGGAGGTGCAGGCTCCCCTGGTGTTGCAGCCCATGGCTGCTGGGCCCAGCGCCGCCTGTTGGCGCTGCTTTGGATCCCATGATGGTACCGTTGGTAAGAGCGCTACCAGAGTCGCAAGTCTGGCAGTTTGCGTGGACTCCTACTCTTCGGAGGAGGATGACTAGCTGGCCGACCGGACTGGCGCCCGACCTGGAGTCGGGAGTCCTCTTGGATGTGGCACGAGGCGGCCCAGTGATCGCCTCCCGCACTCCCCAGAGCACAGATGCCGGTGTTGGCGCTCCGGTGTATAGCAGTTTCAGGGGATCTGGTGTGGCAGCAGCTGCCATTTCTGGTGCTGCCATATCCTCCTTGGTGGGGACAGGGATCCCCTCTTCTGTGACCTCCCTCGGGGGCCTGCAGGATTGATGGTCCCCTTGGCACTGGGTTTGAGGAAGAGGGTGACCTTGGAGTCCGAGGGGTTAAGAGGCCGGGTTGAAGTGCGGAGGCCTTCTTCCACCACCGTTCAGGGAGCAGGGAGGAGCTGAAGCACTGAGCCCCGCTTCTCCTCCTCAGAGAATTCAGGGGCGCTCTTAGTGGGCAGCGCTGAGGGTTGCCCTTCTGGACCCATGCAACCTCACTCGCACCACAGGGCAGATTCCCCCTCAGGGCTCAGCCAGGATTTGTTTCAACATTTGCAGCGTTAACTGACTGGATCGACCCCCGGGTCCCCCCGCATGGGAGGATCTGCTGCGGGGTCTCAGAACCCTGGCAGAGGCTGGGCATTTTCTATGAGGTGCCCTTCTCCAATCCCTCTGCAGACATCTCCCCCACCAGGCCATGTGTGCCTTGTGGGACCCTTAACCTGGGAGACATTCCAGGCCACTGCGGCGGCCTTCCCTGGGTATGTTGGAGCCATGAACAAGCAGGTCTTTCATTTGTTTCCCCCGCCACAGGAGGACTCCCAATCTCCTTGGCTTCCTCATCTGAGGAAGAGAAACATTCTGTCCACCTTTCCTCCGATGCTGATTTCACTGAATATCAGCGGTTCCTCTCGAGGCTAGCTCAAGAGCTCCACATCTCCCATGTGGTAAGACGCAATACCGAGTGGGAGACATGCTAGTTTCTGAGCAAATTCTGTGCCAGCCACTTAGTGGTGCCTTCCTGGCCTGTCCCCTTCAAGGAAGCATCTATCCATACCTGGCAGTCACCAGCCACCTCATCCTCAGCCCCAGCGGACTTCAGGGGGAGGTATTGCACTCCCCAGGAGTCTCTTGGTTCTCTGCCTTACCTTCTCTGAGGGCTGACAGCTTTATACATTCCTTCCGGGCTTTAACATCCAGCACACGACCAACCACCGGATCCGGATTCCGCTGAGTTTGACCAGTGGGGAAGAAGAGTTTTCTCATCAGCTCGTGTGTTACTGTGCATCAGTTCACATCAGGCTCACCACGCTGCCTACAACAGGCACCTGTGGTTGATGCTGGCGCAAGTTTTAGCATCCTTGCCTGATTCAGAGGAGTCTAGGCAAGCCATTTTCCTCTCTGCACAGGGTCTGGAGCTTGCAAGGCACCAAGCAAGGGCATCATACAATGCCAGCGAGGTGGCTTCCAGATTGGCAGAGACAGCTATCTGCATCAGGCGGACGGCATGGCTTCGCCTGTCTAGATTGTCACCCATTGCCCAGTGTAGGGTGATTTCCTCTGCTTTCTGGGGACCCATCTTTTCTTCCACAGGGCAAGGAGGAATCTTCAGGGGCGTCTTCCATCCCCCCAGCCATGAGGGACACCTCCTCGGCCTGACCAGTCTTAGGCCATTTTGATCTAGTATGGCAGAAGGGTCCCTCCCTCCTGCGTCTCCTCCCGCAGGAGGCTGAGGGAATCTGTTCCCTCAGGGCAGTGCCAGGTCCCCTCCGAGGGGCTTGGTACTCATGCAGCAGTTATGAATGGTGGAGATTGACAAGGGAAGATATGAAAATTATGTACATACTGTAATTCTTGATCTTTTCTTGCATCTTCACCATTCATTACTGATTCCCACCCACCTTCCCCTCTTGGGCCTCAGCTCTCGGGCGCCACCTCCACCCTGCTCGCCTCCCTCTTTGAGACCAGTTGGGCGGTAGCTACCTTGTACCTCAGGGCCTCTGTTCCTTCCCAAAAGTTGCAGAGCGCCATTCTAGGAGGGTGTGCGAGTAGCGTCTTCGCCCTGGCCTCGGACGGAACTCCCTGGGATTCTCAGTGGAATGCACTGTATTTTCCTCCTTAACCTGACACGGATGTTCCGTTTTGCTCCTGATCTTGGAATGGGGACTGTGTCAGTGCACCTCATGGGAGAACCAGTAGGGCTTTTCCTCCCCCTTTTCTCTAGCTCACTTCCCCTCTACCTTAGAGGTCATTCTGGACAGAGTCCTCTCCTGTTAAGGGATTTCCCTCCCTGACTGAGCCATCAGGTGTTAATATGTAGAGGGTCATGTTCGAGAACTTTCATCCCAAATGTGGGTTTAGGGGTGAGAAGGAGGGGGGCTGACTCTGCCATGTTTTATATTCTCCAAGACCATTTCAAATTCTCTTGTTCTGGACCTCCGCCCAGTGGTCCCTGAAGTTGATGGGATCCTTGCTCCTTTGTCTTCATACCTTCAGGTTTTTGAGGCTAAAATAAGCCAGTGGTCTTCCAACTTAGCATGGCTGAGAGCCTACCCCTTCTTCCCCTATGTATGCTGTCTCTGTCTCTTTCCTCTTTCTCTCCTTCTTTCTCCCTTTTCCTGTGCTGCTGCCCAAAGGTTGGGGCCCTATGGCCTCTTAGGGTGAAAAGTCCATCCTTCTGTCCTCTGGTCGGCTTATTCCTTTTTCAGTTTATATCCTTTCCTTTTCCCATCCCTCTTTTCTCTTGCCTCACCTTGGTTTTCTCTGTCCCCCTTTGTTTCATCCTCTCCGGCAGAACAGAGCTGGGGTGGAGGAGGAGTCTGTGGTGCCTGATGGCCAACCCTCGTGTGCCATGCAGTGCATCAGCCTTGTGGGCGGTGCCATCAGCGTCGACCCCCCCCATCAAAAAAAAACTCCATACAGATGCGTGCCTCCGGCTAACACCCAGCAGTAATGAATGGTGAAGATACAAGAGAAGATCAAGAATTATGGTAGTTACGTAAATTTCATTTTTCTGCTACAATTTGGTTGAATGTTTTTCAAAATTTTAATGAAATTTTCAGACATTTTAGTAGCCATTTAGCTAGTTTTAGTGGCCACTGCTTCTCTGGCTTTAGAAACAGTGCAGTTTTAACTTGTGTTCTAAATTCTATAATTTGCATAAAGTTCCATCTCTGGAGCAGCGCACTCCTGCAGATGGATTCCATTTGTAAGCCTCATTGCTAGATCCAAGAGAAAAAACATTTCTAGGGTGTGTAATTTTTTCCGTCTAGTTTACACTTGTAAAAATAAAAATATTGCAGCCAGCACACTCACAAAGGGCAAAGCAGGCCATTGTTTGCTATGTAAATGTGCAGGTGGTAGGAGGGACAGATTAAATGTATCTTAAATTCCTTCTGTCTCTTACCTTACTCAGAGATGTTTATAAATTTGAAATAATGTGTTTGAAATCAGGGTCTGATTAGAAATCCTCCCCCAAATAGAATGTTTATTTCTTTATTCATGTTTCTTCCCCCACAGTTTGGAGACAGCAGTTCATGAAGACTCTGTGCCTTACTACAGTGGTCCTGTTTCAGAAGAACATGAAGCCTCTGTGAAGGAGACTGAGCTGCTTCTAATGCCATCGCCCTCTAGGAAGGAGATTGCATCAGAACTGGGGGATGAAGATGCAGTACCTCTTGCAAAGAAGAGCCCAACAGTTACAGTAACATCAGACGGAAATGGCAATGGGAACCTTACAGAATGCACACCAAAAGTTCCTGCAGAGCTGACAACAGTCAGCTTTTCAGAGGTGGGTTTACCAAAGGGGAACAAAAGAAACACGAATCCCAGTTTTCATATGATGACAAGTTACCTGGATAATACTAACACAAAATAGGAAACATGTAGAATCCTCACAAATGGTTGTCCCGGAAACTGTATAGAATTAAACTCTATTCAAAGCACTCTGTGCGGTGAATGCACACCCTCTGAAACACAGGAACATTAAATTTATTGGCAGAAAAGGACTGCTTGGCCCACCCAGTTGCCCAGATGATCCCTGTCTAGTCTGTCTCCACAGACCTTAACTGGTCTCCGGCAACCTTCCTCCTCTGTGCCTGTTCACAAATACACCCATATGTCTATCCCACACAAGCTTTAAGTCCCCTACTGTTTCCGTCCCACCACTTCCGCTGGCAGTCTCTTCCAGGTGTCTAGCACTCTTTCAGTGAAGTACTACTTCATCACATCCTTCTTAATCCTCCCCACCGCCTCATCATATGCCCTTAGGTCCTGGTGCTCTCCTTATTTGAAAGAGTCTCCCTTCTTGCATCTTGTTCACCCCTGTGAGGTACTTGTAGATCTCTATCATGCCCCCCCCCCCAATCTCTTCTCCTTCATGGCATATATGCTGAGATCCCTCATTGTCAATTCATAGGATGTTTGGTGCACCCTCAGCGCCATTTTAGTTGCCCTCCTCTGGATTGTCTCCACCCTATCTGTGTTCTTTCTTAGGTACAGCCTTCAGAACTAGACACAGTGCTCCAGGTGAGGTCTCACCAGTGAGCGATACAGTGGCAACATCACCTCCCTCCTCCTGCTGGAGATACCTTTCCCAGTGCATCCTAACATTGCACTGACCCTATCCACTGCTTTGTCACACTGCCCTGTCACTTTGAGGTCCTCAGATATGATATCTCTAAGGTCTCTTTCTTGCTTAGTGACCAACAGCACCTCCCCATATCCTATACTCATTTCCTGTGTTCCTGTACCCTAGATGCATGATTTTGCACTTTTTGTCGTTGAACCCCAACTGCCACATTGTGGATCAGTCCTTGAGTTTCCCCAAGATCCCTACGCATTCTTTCCACACCATCCTGATTCTCCACCTATTACAGGTTTTGGTATTGTGCAAAAAGGCACACTTTCCCTTCCAGTTCATCAGCAATAATACTAATGAAGACACTGAAGAAGACCGGTCCCAGTACTGAGCCCTGTGGCACTCCACTGGTCACTCTTCCATCATTAGAGTGAGTGAGTGCTGTTAACCACCACCCTGTGTTGCCTGTCCGTTAACCAGTTTATGTGATACTGTTTACTCCTGCTAGCTTGCCTCTCAGCCAACACCCCGTTCCCGACAACCGGAATTACCGGGACTTACCTGATGCCCAGCCTGGGAGTGGTGCCTGTGGGGGGTCGGACATCATCCTGCCACCGGATTTTGATTTTCTCCTCCACTTGTTTTACCCTGGGGCACCAGGAGTAGATGCATGCGCGTGGAGGCGTGCATGCATACTACAGCCCTGGTGACAACCCCTTCTGCCCACCCGTCGGCCTAGCGTCTGTGCACCCTCTGGCCTGTACTGCATCCTGGCCTCCACCATGGGGCAGACAAGAGCCAAGGGATGCCACCTTCTCTCCCGGGGAGAGCTGCCTTTGGTGGCTCCATCCAGCCCGCCCCAACAGCCACCCATAACTGCTATAATCCAGTTACCAATTTAGATCCCTCCCTTGCCTGCTCAGTTTTTTATCAGTGTCCTGTGTGGCACAATGTCAAAGGCCTTGCTAAAATCCAGATAGGCTACATCTACTGCCCCTCCATCTCCGCTCTATTTCCCTGGTCACCCATTCAAAGAAACCACTCTGGTTCATGTGGCATGACCAGGCGCCACCCGCCGTGAATACATGCTGCCTTTTTGTCTTACAGCCCATTGGATTCAAGATACTCTACCAATCTTTCCTTTATTTCTTCATCGGTATTTCCATTAATTTCTCCACCACTGAAGTGATGCTCACTGGCTTATGGTTACTAGTCTTTACCCTGCAGCTGCTCTTATGTAGAGGGACCACACTTGCTCGCCTGCAGTCCTTCAAAACCATGCCTGATTCCACTCAGCTGTTGAATAAGGCCGTCAGTGGGGCAGCCAGCACCTCCTTATGTTCATTTAGTAGCCTTTGAAGTATCCCATCTGGTCCCGTATTCTTGTCCACTTTCAGAGCTGCAAGTCCATTCAATACTCTTTCCTCTGAAAATGGAGATCTTAGGATATCTCTTCCCTTAGGCCACACCTTTGGAACTATACCCGCTTCAGCACTAAGACCACATGGAAACTTTTGCTAGCGGGAAGCCACTTACGACGATGTCACACATCAGCATCTACATAAGTGTGAGCAGCCCCATCTCTGTTCAGTTCTTTTGCTGCCATTCATCGCACTCATTGGACCTGCCATGGAAACTCTAACCAACTAGCCATTGTCATTTATTATTTTATTGTTACGTTATCACAGATTTTTTAGTGATATTGCTGCCTCTGCATGCTACCAAACCCAACAACTTTATTCTGATACTGCAAGTGCAAAGGAAAGATTTATAAGGATGACGCATGCAAAGTGTGTGTCTGCTGTTTAGGCCTCTCTCACAATGTCAGGAATTGCGAGATTTGCCAGGGCTTCAATCAAGCAGCCAGGCAATACAGAAGAAAGGCACTGGAGAAGTTTTTATTGGAAAAGCTCGTTATTGGAAAAGCTCTAGCGGCCATGTAAGAAGCCCAGGGTCAGGAAAGTGGCATTGCCAGCCCCATCAGACCACGAAAAAGACTCATTGACTATTCACTAAGATCAGGGCTTGGCTTATGCACTACCATACCTACTACACATGGTATGTCACCATCGTTGACAGGTCCAGGCCGTCATCGACTACAGTGGTCACGGCCTCTGGCAAGGGCATCATCGATGCACAGGCAGTACTGACATCATTTTCAAATATGATTTGGCACATGCTTCCAGGCTTACCTGTGCAGCCTGTACTGCCGTTAACGGGGGTTCCTGCATTGCAGGCCCCATTGACATCATCGGCTGGTTCACAGCAGATACCTCCTGAGCAGTGGCCTCCAGTATCGTCAGCAAGGTCCCTAGTTCCCGTCAAGAATGAGGAACAATAAAATGCAAACCTAATAATGGAGAAGAGTTATGGAGAATAACATTATGCTCCACGTTCTAGCTTCACTGTATCTTCTTGTAGTGAAGAATTATGAGGTGTATACACCCAGATCTCCTCCTGACAACCCAACCTTCCAAACTATGATGCAGCGAATGCAGGATGTAGTGGTATTTGCTGTGGAAGAAGAGGATTACACTAAAAAGCATACCTCTCAACCTTTTGTCACTGAAATGAGGGACATGGACATTTTTGGACACTAAAAGTGAGGGACAATGAGGGACACAGACCCTCAGAATGAGGGACACATCTTCAAACATGGAGATGCAAGCTCAGAACACTGTGGAAACCATAGTGTTAACTTGTACAAAGTTTATTTTGGAATCAGTATTTTAGAATATTAAGAGTTTGGGGTTTAAAGTCTGAATTTACAGCACGTTCTGTTTGTGGGCAGCACCTGTTCCATGAGGGACGGTTGAGGGACAGAGCAATTTTAAGTGGCAAAATGAGGGATGTCCCTAATAATGAGGGATACTTGAGAGGTACAATTTGCTAAAAAGAACTTGATGGACTCTTTGGAGGTACCATGTACTCCATCCATCATTGTTCCTCCCGTTTACCCTGCTTTGGAGGATGCAACATTTACTGCATGGTGCAGGCCAAATTCAGTACCAGCTGTATTCAGAAAGGCTGACAAGCAGTACCCTGCTCCTGCTGCCAAGCCTTATTATGCCAGTCAGCCTAAAAGAGCCCCTGTGGTTATAATGGCTGCCAGTGATAGAGCCAGGGCACCAAAACACATGAGTATTCTGCCCCCGATAAAGAATCCAGAAGGCTTGATGTGATGGGCAGGTGCACATATGCCTCTGCCTCAGTAGGCCTTCATATTGCAAACTATCGGGCCCACATCATCAAATATCAGAGTAGCCTGTGGGAGGCTACCAAAGTTGCAGCACAGGCTGTTGTAGAAGGAAATTCTGAGTTACTTAAAAATCTGAATTCTGGAGCTGAGGTTGGCAAACATTTGCTGTGCTCAGCAAATGATGTTTCTGATGCATGTGCCAGGTAGCTGAAACTGGTATTTGCATGAGGAGGTATTCTTGGCTTAGGGTGGCTGGGTTTCCAACTGATGTGCTGCAGATAGTTCTGAATACTTCTTTTAGAGGCACCAAACTGTTTGGCTATTATGTGGAAGAGGCATTAAGAGGCCTTCAAGTCTCTAAAATCACTTTTAAGCTCAGTCAGATCCCTGTATTCCACGCCTGGAAGAGATTGTGTAAAGGGATCCTTTCCTCAGCTTGCTGCCCATGGTGGCCATCAAGCCTACCATCAGCAAGGTCGAGGTAAGGGTGGTGAAGCTTCACTGGCTCCCCCATACCTCTCAACCTTTTGTCCCCCAAATGTGGAACACTGCCTCTCAAAATGTGAAACAAATGAGCAAAATGTGGAACACTTAATCAAATCTTTACCCAAGAAGCTCAGAACACTGTTAAAATGTTTGCATTTATAGTCAGAAAGTATGTTATTAATTAAATAATATATGTTTTGCATCATTTACTATAGATTTTTGCTTTAACATGTTAACACTAAATGTGGGACAAGTCCTCACAATGTGGAACAGGGAGCTTTTGTGAAGCAAAATGAGGAACGTTCTTCGTAATGTGGTACAGTTGAGAGGTATGGGCTCCCCTCCCCCCAGGAGCCCATTCCAAAACATCCAAATCCAGTGACTATGCCTCCACTGGCTCAGCATGACACGAATCAGACTTCCTCCTCATCACTAAGGCCTACAGAGGTGGTAGGAGGGGGTCTCTTTTCTCTTCATCTGACACAATGAAGGGAGATCACCACAAGCGAATGAGTCCTGGAGATAATTGCAAAGGGACATGCTCTGGAGTTATTAGAAACCTCCCTCCAGAGCATTCTCCAGTTCTTTCAACTTATCCACTGGATAAGTTGCCCCTACTGAAAGAAGAGGTACAAGCTAAACAGATGTGCAGTAGAACCTGTGCCTTCTCGCCAGAAGAACAAAGGGTTCTACTCGGGATACTTCCTGATCCCCAAATTGAAAGATCATCACAGGCCTGTGTTAAATTTGAGAGACCTAAACTTCTATATATAATACAATACGTTTTGCATGGTCTGCTTGCAATCTCTGATTCCCATGTTGCAAACAGAGGACTGGATTTGCTTCCTGGATATGAAGGATGCATACCTTCATATCAAGATAAGACATCACAGAAAACGTCTGCGATCTTACTTCGAGTGGGAGCTCTTGCAGCAGGCTATAACCATTAGGACTATGCCACAGGCCTTAGGACCCACCAGAGAATCTTAGCTAGCAGTACACAACAGGGCTCACATTCCTTCCACTGTCGGGTTTTTATTTCTCGACGTCAGTCAAGCATAAAAAGGGGGAAGTGTCCCTGTGCTCCACCTCAGTTCTTTTCCTGCTGCAGACCCGCTTCTCTCAACAGGAAGTTTTAACGCATGTTTTTCAGCAGTTCTAGCAAAGTTTATAAAATTTGTAGTTTTTCTCCGTCATTCTCTTCTTTCAAGTGGTTTACATCTCAGTTCTTCTCCGTCGTTGGTCTCGTCCTCTGGCCCAAAGAAGACCAAGTGTTCCTGTGGCCGTCAGATCCCATCAAAGGGCCGCCACGAAGCTTGCGTCTTCTGCTTGGGCCCAGACCACGACCTTCAAGCATGCGAGATCTGCAGGGGCTTCACTGGCAGGACTAGGATCCGGCGCCTGAAGGCCTTGAAAGCCCAGCTTTTAGAAAAACAGGTGAATGTCATGCAGAGCTCTCCCGGGGAAAAGGCCAAGTATTGGGACAAATCCCACTACAAGTCCTGTGAGAAGGACTGTAGCCAGTCCCACGAGTGGTCCAGGTCGGGTTCTCCCCCACCCCCAGCAAGAAGGCTTCATCTTCTGGCTCTGGTGGTTCTGACCGTTCACACCACTCCAAGCATGGGGAAAAGGCAAAGTCTCCTGCTCCCGCCAAGACACCGACATCTGCCTCAGCGGGGGCTGCATCTGTAACTGCTCTGGCCCAGGCGAAGGCCGCACCACTGCGTGTCTCTGCAGTCTCAGCGGATGCTTCTAAGGCCTCTACTTCAGCACATGCTTCGGCCCCAACAAAGAAGGCCTGTGTCACAGCCTTGCCCAGGGCTTCTGGGAAGCCGCTGACCAAGGATCGGGACCCTTTAAGACCCATTTGGGGTCCTGCCCGTCAAAGTTGGCTAAGCCTGAGCCGGTCACGGCCAAGACATTGGCCGCGGTGCTGGACATGGATACCAAGGCCGACCATCCTCGAAAAGAGCCCATACCGGTCATGGTACCATTGCTGGGCCCAAGGTCTTCCACTCCAGAGGGCTCTTCCTCAGAGTCTTTTCCCAAGGCCCTTCCAGATCTTCTGGCTTTACCGATTCTCCTGAAGAGGACTGCAGCCTCTGTGTTCAATAAAGAGCTCATGGAGCTTTTTTCTTTCTAGTGGATCCAGGTCAGAAAGGACAAGGCTTCCACAAAGCCGGACCCGACACCGGTCCCCAACCAGCCGGACATTTGAGACACCGGGGCTCGGCCCCTGTAGCCCTCTACTGAACCTTCAGATGAGCAGCATAAAGTTTCCAAGTCACGCTCACTCCCGGTAGTCAGATCCCGGTTTAGGTCTGAAGATCGCCGACAGCACTGCTCACGGTCTTCTAGCCATCACCAGTCCCAGCCCAGGAGCTAGTCTCGCAGCTGCCATAGGTCTCCTACCAGGCGCGGACGCTCTTCCAGCCGTCGCCGCTCTTGAGACAGGCGCTGGTCTCCGCTCCATCGTCTGTTCCCGAGCCAACATCGGTCCAGTCAGATAGTGGCCAATGCTCCAAGGGGAGAAGTCCTTCCAGGCATGGTTCGGCCTCTCCCCATCCTAATAGGAGCCGGTCTTTGTCATCTTCCTCTTCAGACGAGTCCCTCTCAAAAGTTGAGGTTCTCCTGATGATAAAGAAACTCCTTGTTCGCCACCTGACGATCCTACCTTTATGGACGTCATGTAGCACATCCAGGCCTCTAATGAATGGGAGGCGGAGGACCTGGATCTGGAACGCTGGAGACTGGCTAGGTACGTGAGGGAAAAGGAGCCTAAGCCATTAGTAGTGCCTCCTTTTGTGGATACATTCCAAGACCTAATGAGGATCACTTGGAAACATCCCGCCACAGTCCCAGCAGTTCCCAAAAATTGGACAGGCTATATAGAGCACCGAGGGATGAGCCTTTTTTGGCGGAACACCCTCAGGCCAATTCTATGTTCATAGCAGCTGCTCATGACAAGTCTCGACAGCCCAAGCACCGCCCCTTTATACTGACGCCACATGACGTTGGTCACCTGACATGGGGGCAGTCCCCCACCAGAGACTGCTAGCTAGAAATTTTTCCATGGGGTCCTGACGCCGACCGGCATCAGTCCTATATGTAATTACCTACTGCAAGAGCCTCTCTCGAAGATCTACTGTTACGGTAAGTTCTTTTATAACTGTACTTTTCTGTGCTTGGGGCGGAGACCGAGGGTCTTATCTCTTGTCTCCAGAAATCGTGAAAATCAGTCTGGTCCGTTGATTAGATGAATAAGTGGGACGAGAGAAAGATTCTGCAAATGGCCATTTCAGAAGACCTCAGGTCAACCTGCCTGTGGCAATCAGTCAGCTCAGAGAGGAGGCTTTAAAAGGAAGACTGCAACCCAGCAGCAGGGAGGCGCTCCCTTTCAAGGCCCCAAGTCCTCCCAAGCCTCTCTGCCAACCCCTGGTTCTTCCCAATGATTCCTTGTTGACCCCCCAGAGGAGGTGCAGGGGAAGGCAGTAGGGGGTTGCTTCTCCCTCCAGTTGGAGGGGTGGAGCAAAATCACTGCAGACCTCTGGGTTCTAGGTATTATAAGGAGGGTACACGTACTGGAGTTCACTCAGATCCCCCCGGAAACACCACCGAGGTCCTCAAAATATCCTCCTTCTTACGTACCTCTCATAGAAGGAGAGATTCAGGCCCTCTTGCCAAAAAGGGCAATAGAGCCAGTCCCCCTGCAGCAGCAGGGAAAAGGGTATTACTCCCACTTCTTCTTGGTGCCAAAGAAAACTCAGAATCTTTGGCTCATCCTGGACCTCAGCTCCCTAAACAATTATATAGAATACAAAAGGTTCCAGATGGCGACCCTTCGAGGTCTTATTCCTCTGCTACACAAAAGGGACTGGCTTTGCTCCCTGGACATACAAGATGCTTTCATGCGTATTGGGGTCTTTCCTCCTCACTCGAAGTACTTGAGGTTCCACTTCCAGGGGAGACATTACCAGTTCCGGGTTTTGCCGTTCAGCCTCTCCTCTGCTCCTTGAGTCTTCACCAAGTGCCTAGCAGTGGTAGCTGTGGCTCTAAGGCGCAAGGGACATAATGTCTTCCCTTACCTGGACGACTGGCTTCTGGTGGCCTCGTTAAGAACGTACCTTCTTCATACTCTGAGACACCTATATGCTATTCCGAGAGTTTGGGAATCACCCTGAATCTTCCCAAGTCATCCCCAGAGCCCAGCCAAAGACTTTCCTTTATAGTTGCAGTCCTGGACACTGTCCAGGGTGTGGTCTTCCTGCCAAAGGACAGGGGGGATCGCCTGCGAGAAGTTGCCTGAACGGTCCTAATAACCCCCCGGGTCCAAGCCAGTACCTTTCTCAGACTTCTGGGACACATAGCGACGGCCATCCCTGTAACTCCTTTGGCTCGCCTCCTCATGAGGGTCCTGCAATGGATGCTCAGGGTGCAGTGGGACCAAAGCTCCGATGGTCTAGACCATTTGGTGAGGATCTCTGAGCCAGTCAGAAGGACCCTGCTTTGGTGGTTAGATTCCTCCCAACTTGGAAAGAGGGGTCTTGTTTCGGCAGGAGCCTCCGAGTCGGACCTTGACGATGGACACTTCCAACTTCGGTTGTGGGGCTCACCTAGGTGACAGCCAAACTCCGGGCATTTGGTCCCTAGAAGAGCGCAACCTCCACATCAACGTATTAGAAATGTGAGCAGTCCTCAACGCCCCACGGGCTTTCCAAGAGGACCTAGGGCCAGGCTCTCTTCTCGTTCAGTTGGACAACACAGCCATTGTCTTCTACATCAACAAGCAAGGGGGAACACACTCCTACTGTCTGTGCAGGGAGGCGATGAGAACCTGGTACTGGGCACTGGAACTTCACATCCTTCTGACCACAGTGCAAGTTCCAGGCATCCAAAACATCTTGGTGGAAAGCCTAAGTCGGTCTTGTTCCAAGGCGCATGAGTGGCAGCTACTCCAGTCAGTAGTGGATCAGCTTTTCAACACTTGGGGTCTTCCAGAGCTGGACCTCTTTGCATCATAGAAACATGGACTTTGACAGCAGATAAGGACCGCTTGGCCTACCTAGTCTGCCCATTTCCCTTCCCCATGCATCCCCACGCAACGCCAAACTGCCAAGTTTCTGCTCGCGTGAGTGCGCGCCTGGTGTTTTTTGGCCGGACGCATTGTCCCTTTGTTGGGCAGGGAGGTTACCTTTGCACCTTCCCTCTCTAATTCAGAGGGTTCTGTTGAAGGCACAGGCCAATAGGGCTTGGATGATCCAAATCGCCCCGCTATGGCTGCGGCAGATTTGGTTCCCACTACTTCAGCGGTTGTCATCGGAGCCTCCGATTCTGCAGCCAATATGCTCACAGTTGCTATCCCAAGACCAGGGCAGGCTGATGCACCCAGATCTCAAGTTCATGCATGGCTCCTGCAGACATAGTTAAGACGAGGTATGGGGTCTCCCAAGAGGTGGCAGATGTTCTCATTTCAGCGAGAAAGCCTTCTACTCGGTCCACTTATGCTATGAAGTGGAAGCATTTCTGCCTTAGGGCTTCGTCGCATCATCTGGATCCCCTTACCTATCCAGTGAACTCAGCTTTACAGTATCTCCTCTCCCTATTGCATCAAGGCTTGAGCTACTCTTCCATTAAGGTGCATATGTCAGCCGTATCTGCCTACCACACATTGGTAGAGGGCAGGACCTTAGCTCAGTTGGACGTGGCCCACGCCTTTTTACGGAGCATTCTTCATTTAAGGCCTCCCATTAGGGATCCAATTCCTCCATGGGATCTCCTTTTTGTGTTAGAGAAGCTTACTCTCCCTTCCTTTGAACCCACAGCAGAGTTTGAGCTGCGTTATCTCTCCTAGAAGGTGTCTTTTTTCAGTTGCAGTTACTTCAGCTCGAAGGGTTTCCAAGCTTCAGGCCCTGATGTGCAAGGAGCCTTGTTTGATTTTTCATAGGGAAAGGGTTTCCCTCAGGACAAATCCTAAGTTTCTTCCCAAAGTGGTTTCTGAGTTAACCCTCAACCAGTCGGTTGACCTTCCAGTCTATTATTCAACCCCTTCCAACAGGGGAGAAGCTCTCTTACACACTTTGGACATCCACAGGGTGCTGAGGTACTACCTCAACCATACAACGGCGAACTGCAAATTGGAGCAACTCTTTGTGGCCTTTGCACCTCGGCAAACCGGTATCGAAATAGACTATGTCTAGGTGGCTAGTCCACTGCATAGTTTTCTGCTACAAGTACAACAAACCTCTACCTGGAATGGTTAGAGGTCATTCTACTAGAGGAATGTCTGCCTACTTCACTTCTTTGAAAAATGTCTCTGATTAGAGACATTTGTGCAGCAGCTACTTGGAGTTCAGTACATACCTTTGTCAGGCATTACAGCCTGGACATAGCTTCCAGGTGCCAAGCCGGTTTCGGCCTGGCAGTCCTTCAGGGATTACTGTCCTAACGTACTGTCTTCCTACCTGTCTAGGCAATGCCGTCTTGTTGGCTTCTGTCATCCTCCTCCCAGGGCTTATCACCTCCTTAGTGCGGGACTGCTTGGGATTCTGTCCTAATGGTTATAGCCTGCTGCAAGAGCTCCCACTTGAAGTAAGATAGTACAGTTACGTAAGAACTTGCCGTGACAGTAGATCTTCGAGAGGAGCTCTTGCAGCAGGCGCTGCTTTCCTGCCCTCCTTCCCCCCTGGAGAGTTCAGCATGACTGGGGCACGCTTCACCTGGTTTGCTTGTTGGGGTCTGTTCGCAGGTCCTCGGCGTGTGAACTGAGGTGGTCGGGGTGGGCCTTGCTGGCTAAGATTTTCCGGTGGATCCTAAGGCCTGCAGCATTAGTCCTAATGGTTATAGCCTACTGGAAGAGCTGTTCTCGAAGATCAACTGTTACGGTAAGTTCTTACATAACTGTACTATTTTTACTCTCTATCGTATCCTGCTTCCCCCTTCTGTTCCAGGTTGTACATATTGAGGTCCTTTAGTCTCTCATTGTAGTACTTTTGATGCAGATCCTGCACCATTTTAGTTGCCCTTATCTGGACCGCCTCCACTTTGTGTCCTTCCAGAGATGTGATCTCCAGAACTGGACACAGTACTCTAGGTGGGATCTTAAAAGCAGTCTATACAGAGGCAACACCACCTCCCTCTTTCTGTTGGTGATACCACTCCTTATGCACCCGAGCATCTCACTAGCCCTCCCGACTGCCTTGTCACACTGCCTGGCCACCCTTAGGTCATTGTGACAGGGTAGAATAGGACCCTGTCCCATTTGTTATGGAGAAAGGGTTTAAATGCAAGCATCTAATCTTTCCTTTCTAGGGACATGGATATGTCGTTCATCCACACTGTCTGGCAGGTATCCTTGCTTCTTTAAATCTTGCCGGAAGGTCTTCAAGCTGGCACCTCCCACCCACCTGGGTGGTAAAACTCTCGGCTCCGCCCCATGACGCTAGATCTTCCTTACCGCTTGGAAGCTCAGGTTCCCTCCTTAACGCTCTGCGTATAAGACTGGTTCCTAATTCTTCGAATTTTCGAATTTAAAAGATTTTTTTGCTAAAAAGACTTGGTCTTCTCTCCACCAGCGGCTGCGATGGACAAATCGACTCGGTTTCGGAGGATGCCTTGCGGAACTGAAGATGTCCGGATGGATCCGCACTCCACGTGCGTCTACTGTCTAGGCCTGGAGCACGACCCGCAGGCCTGCGACCTGTGCTCTTCCTTTTCGGCCTACGTCCTCTGAGACCGTGCTGCCCATTTACAACTGGGGCGTCCCGAGAAGCATTTTCCTCCGGTGAAGTCAAAGGGGCCGGTCGGCGGTGTCCGTAGCGGCGGGCTCGGTGGATCAGCTCGAGCAGATGATCGCCCTCGAAGAGGAGGCGGTGCGGGACGCTTCTACCTCGGCTGCGGCATTTGTCCCGCTCTCTCTCGGTGCCTCTTATTCAGCTTCTTTTAAGGAGCTTTGTCTGACCCTCTCTACTAAAGGTGAGGGACCAACTTCTGCTGGACCGTTTTCTCGGTCCAAAAAGAGAGACAAGGGTAAGTCTCACTGTTGATGCTCTTGGGAGCAGGAAAGATCCCTCTCCCCGAGTTGTCGGCCGTCGACTTCGGTCGACCGCTCGGCTTCGGCCTCTGGTCTCACGGTGTCCCCGTCAGGCCAGTTGACTGAGACTCCCATCGACGCGGTGAGATTTTTCGACCGTTGGATGAGTTGTCGGCAGGAGAAACCGAGAATCCCTCTCCCGGTTCCCCGGTGGGGTTGAGGACCCGTTGGCTTGTCTGTGCCTCCGGTTCTGGAGCCTTCGGTTGAACCCTCGAACCCGAGGGAGTGCCGGTTCCTCGACACCTCCCCGCACCGTCCTCGGGAAAGCCGAGGGTCTCGGTCTCGGACTTCTTCGCGGTCCAGCCGATCCCGCCGTCATAGGCGGTCTCGGCACCGCGGCAAGCAGCGCCGCCGCTCGTCCTCTTCCTCCGACGAGGGGAGGCTTCGACGTAAGTTGCGTCGAAGATATGAGGACCTCATGTGGCAACAGCTCCTTCTGACCGGGAATAAGCCGACGCCGTCGCATTCCCCGGCCATTAAGTGGCTGTCACCGGAGCGGCCGAAACAACCCCTCATTTTATCCGAGGAGCCTGTTCCCAGGCCAGTTGTTCGGCCAAAACCAGCTGCCCCACCGATTCCGGTGGAACCTCCGCCTCCACAGCCGTTAGTTGGGGCTCCGACCAAAAATTCTCGGTCGGCTCAGGGACTGCCCCATAGGCTGTCTGTCACCCTCACTCCTGATCGACCTCGGCAGGTGGAGGGTGGCTCAGGCCCGAGGCAGCTCTTTGAGGACTCTTCTGAGTCCGAAGACAATTCCTCCCTTTTCTCCAAGCGAATGGACTTGGAGTCCTCAGGAGGACAGTCGGTGGACGATAGCCCTTCGTCCTTCCTGGGATTGCTTCGGCTCATCTCGGAGTCCACCGGGATGAAGCTCGAACCCATTTCTAAGCGGGCCGGTATCGCCATGGAGATTCTGGACCAGGATTCCTCTCGGAGGCCTTTCCGTGGCCGAGGCCATAGTGGGCCCGGCCTTGGAGCTCTGGCTAGCCTCGCTTCCTGCCCTGCGCTTCGGCCAGGATGGCCAGGAAGTATGTAGTCCCTACCGGTTCCTTGTCTGGTTTTTCGGAATACCCCTCGGCCGAGGGGTCAGTTACCGACAGCGTTTTCCGGCGTGCCGGGAACGCTAGGGATGTGGACAAACCTCCCGACAAGGAGTCCAAGAAATTGGACTATGCTGGGCGAAAAGTCTACGCTGCGTCCTCCCTCAGCCTTCGCCAGGCCAGTTCGGCCGTCCTCATGGCACATTTCTCTCATGCCCTGTTGGGCTCCCTGGACGAGGTCGTCCCTCATCTTCCCGCGGATCTGCAGACCATGGTTAGGCAGGTGCGGGACCAGGGCAGGGCAGTGGCCAAACAGCAGCTCCAGACTGCTTTAGACATTGGGGACTCATGTGCCTAGTCTGTGGCGGCCGCAGTGGCTGTGCGTCGTCGGGCTTGGCTGAGGATATCCACCTTCACTTCGGATACCCAGCACAAGTTGGCGGATGTCCCCTTCTTGGGGACCGACCTCTTCGGCCCTGGGGTGGAAGGTCACCTGCAGAGGATCGAGAAGTCAATGCTACCTTGGACTCGGTCTCATCCGCAGAAGGACAAAGGCGCAAACCACAGCCTAAGCCCTTCGTCTTCTGTGCCCAGGCACGCCCAGCCCAGCAACGTCAGGGCCAGCAGGCTCGGGCTTGGCATCCCAAACCCAGCCCAGGGCTTCCTCCAACAGGAAGCAGGGAGGTAAGGCCAGGAGGTCCCTGGGCGGTCCCTCCTCAAGCCTGCCCAGTGGCGGGCTGAGGGGTGTCGCCCCCAACCCCGTCACCTCACCCCAGGTTCCCCGTGGGGGGACAGCTCCGGCACTTCCTTTCCGCCTGGTCCGTTATTACCACGGACAGGTGGGTGTTGGAGGTGGTGGGAAAAGGCCTGCCTCTGGAATTCGAGCAGGCCCCGCCCTTCAGAGCCGTCGCACCTCGGGGGGCCTCGGGGTCCGCAGCCTCACTGTCGGCTCGCCGAGCCGACATCGCTCTCCTTCTCCAAAAGGAGGTGATCAGGGAGGTGGCGGACCCTCCCTCAGACCCGGGGTTTGTGTCCAGGTACTTCCTGGTTCTGAAACGGATGGGGCTGGCACCCCATTCTCGACCTACATGACCTAAACAAGTTCCTAAGGTCTCGAACCTTCAGGATGGTCACTATGGCTCAGATAATACCATCCCTGGAACACGGCGTGTGGTTCTGCTCTCTGGACCTGCAGGACGCGTTCTTTCACGTCCCTATCCGTCCGTCACATCGGAGATTCCTTCGCTTTCGAGCAGAGGGATCCCTTTTCGAGTTCCGAGCCATGCCCTTCGGCCTGTCTCCAGCTCCCAGGGTCTTCACCAAATGCATAGCAGTGGTGACAGCTTTCCTGCGGCGCCGAGGGGTCCGGGTGTACCCTTACCTGGACGATTGGCTGATAGCAGCCCCCTCCAGACAGGAGGTGGAGCGGTCCAGAGATCTGGCCCTCCAGGTTTGCTCTCAAATCGGCCTTCTCATCAATGAGGCCGAGTCGGAACTCGAGCCAAAGCAGGTGATTCTTTTCATCGGGGCAGAGCTCAACTCTCTTCAAGCCAGAGCACGGCTCCCGGCGGACAGGGCCGAGGTTCTTACCTCCTTTGCCCAATCATTTCTGGTTGGGCAATCGCGCCCTGCCCCGGGACTTCCTGCGCCTCCTGGGTCTCATGGCGGCCTGTACCAGCGTGGTCCATTGGGCACGCTGGCACATGCGCCCTCTTCAGTGGGGACTGGCCAGCCAGTGGTCACAACGCTGCGATCCATTGGACCAGCTAGTGATGGTGACCCAGGGGATTTGGAACGCTCTTCGGTTGTGGACCGTTCCAGTTCATCTGCAGGAGGGCATCCCGTTTGTCCGCCCCGAGCCGACGGTCTCTCTATTGACCGATGCCTCTCTGATGGGTTGGGGTGCCCATCTGGGGGAACACCGGGTGCACGGCCTCTGGTCCCCGCGGGAGTCCCGATGCCACATCAACCTGCTGGAGCTCCGAGCGGTCCGCCTAGCTCTCACTGCCTTTGCTCCGTTTCTCCGGGGTCAAGTGGTCCGAGTCCAGACGGACAATACCACGACCATGTACTATCTAAACGCCGCGAGACGCGCGCTCCATGCTTCTATGCAAGGAAGCTCTCCGCAGATTTGTCACTGTGGTGCAGCTTGGAGGCGGATCTCCCAGCCATTCATGTGGCAGGAGCTTCAACACCCTGGCCGATGCCCTGAGCCGGATAGAGGCTGCATCCCACGAGTGGTCTCTCCTGCGGAGGTAGTACAAGATCTGTTCTCCCATTGGGACACACCTCAGGTGGACCTGTTTGCCTCCAGGGAGAACGCGTAGCTGAGGCTTTTCCATGCCCGCCCCCCCTCAGCAGGGCTCGCTGCAGGGGGATGCCTTCTCGAGGCCGTGGACCCCGGGCCTCTTCTACGCCTTCCTCCCATTTCCATTGATACACAAGGTGCTTCTCAAAGCAAGGAGGGACAAGGCGCAGGTGATTCTGATAGCCCCAGACTGGCCCTGCCAGTTCTGGTACCCAGATCTCCTCAGCCTCAGCTCCAAGCTCCCGAGGCAGCTTCCAGCTCGCCCGGACCTGCTCTCTGTCAATTCAGGGGAAGGTGTTCCATCCGGACCTTCAATCCCTGCACCTGACGGCCTGGTTCCTGAGCGGCTAGAGTTCCAGGCCTTGGGTCTTTCCGACGAGGTCCTCAATGTAGTTGTGTCCTGTAAGGAATCTACCAGGAAATGCTATGCCTTCAAATGGAAGAGATTTTCCATTTGGTGTCAGGGCAAGGGCTTGGACCCTTCCTCCTGTTCCTTGGCTAGCATCTTGGACTATTTATGGTCCCTTTCTCGTCAAGGGCTTAGGTCGACGACCCTAAGGGTGCACCTGGCAGCCATCTCTGCTTACAGGCGGGCGGGGAGCAGTCGGTGGCGCAGGAGAAGGTGGTCTGGCGCTTTTTCAAAGGCCTTGATCACATTTCCCCTCCGGTGCGAGAACCTCCACCTCCGTGGGATTTACTGCTGGTACTGGCAAAGCTCATGGGCAAGCCATTCGAACCTATGCACAGGTGTGAACTCTCTCACCTGTCGTGGAAGACCGCCTTCTTGGTGGCTATCACGTCAGCCAGAAGGATGGTAGAACTCCAGGCGCTCTGCATCGAGTCTCCTTACCTGGTCTTCCACAGGGACAAGGTTGTCCTGCACCCCCACTCCGAAATTCCTTCCGAAGGTGGTGTCGGAGTTTCACCTTAACCGGGTGTTGACTCTGCCAGTGTTCTACCCCAGTCACACCTCGGAGGCCGAATACAGGCTCTTTGGACCCTAGAAGGGCGCTCGCTTATTATAAGGAGCGCACGGCTGAAATTCGGGGAGAGGTTCGCCAGCTGTTTGTCACCTACGCTGAAGCATGACCTGGCAGACCTGCAGCCAAGCGGATTCATAAACAGGTGGGTCACCTCCTGCATAGATCTCTGCTATAAGTTGGCGGGCATGGAGCCTCCCAGAGGGATAAGAGCTCATTCTACCCGCCATACTGCTGCATCGGTGGCTGCTTCCAGGGACGTCCCTATCCAGGATATCTGCAGGGCTGCTACCTGGAAGTCAGCACACACACCTTCATCACCCATTACCACATTGATCTTGAGTCACGCTGGGATGCTGGTTTTGGGGCCTCGGTTCTCCAGTCTTTATTCCCTAAGTAGGGGGTGTGCGCCTTGCCTCCCTCCTCCCGGAGAACTGCTAGGAGTCTGCCAGACAGTGTGGATGAACAACATATCCATGTCCCTAGAAATACAGGTTACTCACCTGTAACAGGAGTTCTAGGAATGGTATATGTTGTTCATCCACATGACCCACCCGACCTCCCGGCTTCGACGCACAACCTGAGCTTCCAGCGGGCCAGATCTGGCGTCATGGGGCGGAGCCGAGAGTTTTACCACCCGGGTGGGTGGGAGGAGCCAGCTTGAAGACCTTCCGGCAAGATTTAAAGCGGCAAGGATACCTGCCAGACAGTGGATGAACAACATATACCATTCCTAGAACTCCTGTTACAGGTGAGTAACCTGTATTTTCTGTCTCTTCTCTGGTTGCATAACCAGATTTCCCTATGAGACTTCAGACTTGATCAACCTGATAGGCTCACAGTTGTTTGTCTCTCACTGCCTCTCAGTTCTCCCTTGCCGTCTGTTTTTCCTCCCTTGCATACCTGTATCAGCTAGTATAAAAAATATGTGCAAATCATTGTGTGGAAATGAGACTGATATTGGGATCCCTTTTGTTTGGAAAATATATAGCATTACTGTTGAAATGTATATAATTGTATTTTGACATGACTGAAAAAAGGTATTGGGAACTTCATAGGTTACCAGAATTCACATTTTAGGCCTTTTTGCAAAAGCTATGGAAATTGGACTTCGGCAAGCACACTATGTTCTACTGTGTTCATCCTGCCTGGTACTTATGAGAATAGAACACTGCAAGAAACAGGATGCCTGAATTAAGAGTGGGGGTTGAAATGACTTATAAGAGAGCTGAGCTGCAATTGCTGAGAGATCACAAGAAAAAGGGACACAGAGACTGAAAAAAACATTTAATTTCTCATCTGTACATAGGTATGAACACGTCAAATATTTTTAATGTTACTGCTACTGTAAATAAATATTTTTAGTGAATTCTACAACTGCTCCTGGTTTTCCCTATGCTTCCTGTCCTGTGCCTCGACGACAGATGGTGTCAGCATAAGTGGGATTTAAGCTGTGCATACCCTAAGACAGGAGTTTTGTGTGTGATGAGTACTGGACCTAGTACCAGGGAAGCACAAAGGAAGGCATGGATTCTGCAACAGCAAGTCCAGGAGTGGTTACCAGGAGAATGGCAGCCAAACTAGCACACAGAAGTACAGTCTGAGATTGTACAGCCAGCACAAGTTATGGAAAAAGAACAGGCAGTGACAGAACCTGAAAGCCTGATGGACTTTTTCAAATGGTAGGCTATACAACAAAAAGAGACTGAAATGCAGAGAGAAAAAGAGATGCAGCGACAGAAGTAGCAGATGATAGAAGAGATGCAGAAATGGGGGCAGCGATGGCTAGATGCCTTGCAAGCTATCAACGGCAGAGGATTCGGCACAGATCCAGATGAGCAACAAAACGCAAGCAACTTAAAAGCCATTAAACTTATGAAGTTGTGTCCCTCAGATGATATTGAGGCATACCTGACAACTTTTGAAAGCGTTGCCACAGCCTGCCAGTGGCCAAAGCAGCAATGGACAATCAGACTGGTATCTTACCTAACAGGGAAAGCCCAACTTGCCCACATTAATATGGACACTGCACAGTCAGAAAATTATGACCATGAGGTAAAAGTTACCCACAACAGAAAATAAACTGTTAATGAAGTGGCAAAGACCTTATAAAGTGCTTAGACATACTGGCACTGTTAACTACGAGACTGAGACCCCTGACCAAAAAAAAATCCTACTAAGATATACCATGCTAACCTCATCAAGAGATGGGTTGAAAAAATGCCAAAAGCTGCCTGCCTGGTTTTACCAGAAACCAATAAGGAAGATATTGATGTAGCTTATGATAGACTGGAACAAACTGTAAATGCTGTTGCTGTAAAGGTGAATGTTTCCTTAACCTCAGAACAAACTACAGACATTCGTAATGTGCTAAAGACATTTAATGGTACTTTCACCACAGTACCAGGCTGAGCAAAAGGGGCTGAGCATGTAACAGTGACAAAGAATGCTCGTTCTATTAGGCAAAAGTCATACAGGTTGCCAGAGCGGTTAAGAGCTGACGTGGTTAAGGAAATACAAAAAAATGAAAAAATTAAGTATTATAGAGGAGTCAAGGAGTGCTTGGTCATCTCCCATGGTAATTGTAAACAAGAAAGAAGGAGGTGTTGAAATCTGCCTTGATTTTAGGAAACTTAATCAAGTGTCAGAATTTGACAGTTATCCTGTGCCGAGAAGAGATGATTTGGTGGACATACTGGGGAGTGCAATGTATATCATTACCCTCGATATCACCAAGGGTTACTGGCAAATCCCTTTAGCTAAAGAATCCAGAGACAAAACTGCATTTGCCACTCCTGTTGGATTCTTTCAGTTCACCACCATGCCATTTGGTTTACATGGTGCGCCAGCTACATTTCAGCAGTACATGGATGTCACAGTGGTTGTTGTGCTGCGTATCTGGATGATGTGGTGGTGTACAGTCCAGACTGCAAAAGCCACCTGGAACACCAACAAGCAGTTATCCAAGCTATCAAAAATGCAGATATGTCTATTAATCCTACCAAATGTGCATTGGGCATGCAAGAAACCAGATATTTGGGCTACGTGTTGGGAAATGGAGAAGTCAAATCAGAGGTTTCTGAAATAGAAGCTGTAGCTAACAGCCCTGTACCTAAAACAAAGAAACATGTCAGGTCATTTTTAAGACTGGCTGGTTATTATTGGGCATTTGTTCCCAACTTTGCTGAATTAGCTACTCCCCTCACTGAACTCACAAAAAAAAAGGTATCCAAATGATGTGAAATGGACCCCAGAGTGTGATGAAGCTTTTCAAGCCACAAAGGCTGCTTTTGTTCAGCCCAGACTTTGAGAAACCATTTCTGCTACAAACAGATACATCCAAGGTAGGCCTAGGTGCAGTCCTAAGTCAGAATGTAGATGGGACCAGAACGTCCTGTTCTGTACATAAGTAGGAGATTGCCTGACAGAGAGAAAAGGTACTCTACTATCGAAAAGGAGTGTTTCACAGCAAAGGGGGCCATGGAGTCACTTAAATTTTATTTACTAGGAACTGACTTTGTTCTTGTAACAGACCGTAATCCTCTCTGTTGGTGTAACCAGATGAAAGATAATTATAGAATCACAAGGTAGTACCTGACACTGCAGCCATTTAAATTCACTGTGATACACAAATGTGATAAGGAGAATAGCAGTGCTGATTTTCTGTCAAGATATGGCTCAGGAATTGAGGATTCTGGAGGTTGAAAAACAAATGTATGGATTTGAACAGTACTGTTTGCTGTACTGTTATAAAAAAAAGAGAGAGAGAGATGGTGTACATGTGCTTAATGTCTGAAAGTAGCAAATGTTATTAGAGAATAAAAAGTGTTGTAAACCTGTTTAATAAAACAGGTTCCCTCTTAAGGTGGGGGGTATATGTGACAGGGTAGAATAGGACCCTGTCCCATTTGTTAGGGAGAAAGGGTTTAAATGCAAGGATCTAATCTTTCTTTTCTCTCTTCTCTGTCTGGTTGTGCAACCACATTTTTACGTGAGACTTCGGACTTGATCAACCCGATAGGCTTGCAGTTTTTTGCCTCTCACTGTCTCTCAGCTCTTCCTTGCTGTCTGTTTTTCCACCCGTGCATATCTGTATCGGCTAATATAAAAAAAAAATGTGCAAATCATTGTATGGAAATGAAACTGATATTGGGATCCCTTTTGTATAGAAAATACATAGCATTACTGTTGAAATGTATATAATTGTATTTTGACACGACTGAAAAAAGGTATTGGGAACTTCAGAGGTTACCAGAGTTCACATTTTAGGCTTTATTACAAAAGCTATGGAAATTGGACCCAGCAAGCACACTATGTTCTACTGTGTTCATCCTGCCTGATACTTACTAGAACAGAGCACTGCAAGAAACAGGATGTTTGAATTAAGAGTGGGGGTTGAAATGACTTACAAGAGAGCTGAGCTACAATTTTTGAGAGATTATAAGACAAAGGGACACAGAGACTGAAATAAAAAACTTTAATTTCTCCTCTGTACATAGTTATTATGAACAAGTTCAATTTTTTTTATGTTACTGCTACTGTAAATAAGTATTTTTGGTCACTTCTGCAACTGCTTCTAGTTTTCCCTATGCTTCCTGACCTGTGCCTCAAAGACAGTCATCCGGTATGATTACCCCAGGTTTCTTTCCTGCTTGGTAGTCATCAATACCACTCCACCCATTTTGTACTCCACCCCTGGGTTTCTGTGCCCTAAGTGCATTATTTTGCACTTTTTCACATTGAAACCCAGCTGCCATATGCCTGACCACTCCTCTAGTTTTCTCAGGTCTCTGCTCCATCCTTTCCACCCCAACCGGAGTGTCCACCCTATTGCAGATTTTGGTGTCATCCGCAAAGAGACAGACCTTCCCTTCCAGCTCCTCTGCAATGCCACTTATAAAGACATTAAAGAGGACCAGTCCCAGCACTAATCCCTGAGGCACCGCGCTGGTCACCCTCCCTTCAGAGGACACAGAGCAGAGAAGGGCCAAGCAGTTCTGGCCCTGAACAGGGCAGATGGTCTCATGGCTCAAGCACAGCTGGTATACAGCAGTCATCACATCCCAGCCAGTACATTTCTGTGTCTCCTGGGACTCATGGCAGCAGCCATTGTGACTGTACTAGGGGCCTGCTTACACACAGTGGATACTGAGAGTGCAGTGGGACCAGGTGATGGACAACATGGACCAGTATGTGCTTGTCACATCTCATTTGTGCAAAATGCTGATGTGGTGGATAGATCACCGCAACCTCTTAAGGGGGCTTTCCATTTCTTTCTTTTTTTTTTTATTTATTTATGTCCTTGGCTGGGGGGTTGTGCCTTTTGTTCCCACTTCCAGCCTGCCTTCATGGCCACTGCCCAGGTTGCGGCCATAGCTCACCTCCCCGCTGCAGCCCTTCCCAGGCCACATCGCAGCGGGTACTTGCCCCAGCACTGTGGAGACCTGGAGGGCAGGCCCAGGAGGGAGCTGACTTGGGCATGTCTGTGGCGGCACCGTCAGAGCAGTCGTCATGCTGCCGAGGGATTTTCTTATGTATAAGTAGCTCCCCCCGGCACTGGCATGCAGTGGCATCAGTGATGCAGCAACACACGCTTCCATATGTCAGACGCCAACGCCGTCCCTTTCTGTTGGCGCCTGAAGCTGCACACCCCCCAGAAACACCAAGAGCCAGCACCTTGGTGGTCGTACCCACCCTCCCTCCCCAGAGGAGGAGAGTTGTCCCTGGGATGCTTGATCCTCCTGCCGACCCCTGTCAATCCGTTGCCGCTCCTGAACACGGGTCACCAACGTAGCGCAAGGAGTTGCGTCCAAAGCCTCAACGCCCAGTGGGGCGTTCCATTTCTAATCCTAGTTCAGATTCTCATCTTGGATGCATCCGGATCCAGGTTGTGGGGGGGCACACCTAGGCCCTTATAAAACTCAAGGTTCTTGGACCCAGGTGGAAACCAAACTGCAGATAAATGTCCTGGAGATAAGAGCTTGTCTTATGATTGCCAGGCTTTTCAGGAGCATCTGATTATGGGTCCTCTGCTAATATAGAAACATAGAAATTGGCGGCAGAAGGGGACCGCAAGGACCATCTAGTCTGCTGATACGGGTAACCATCCCTCCTTCTAAACTTTCTGTGAAATGATACCTTTGTGCCTGCCCCAGGTGATCTTCCTGGACATAAAGTCTCCACCACTCATTCACAC
The DNA here is from genome assembly GCA_016271365.2 of Neoceratodus forsteri. Lineage (NCBI taxonomy): Eukaryota > Metazoa > Chordata > Ceratodontiformes > Ceratodontidae > Neoceratodus > Neoceratodus forsteri. The sequence continues at coordinate 513,217,820 of CM057454.1, forward strand.
TGATGGGATCTACACCGGGGGCGCTAGGACCCAGAGGGAGCAAACTTTTTTGCAGGAGGGTCTGCACCAGAGATGGAGCCGCGAGCCTTGGCTCGTGCGGCAGTGACTATCTCGTGTTGACCCTCCAACTGCCTCAGTTCCTTTTTCCCGCTGTCAAGTGCACTTAAGTGACAACGTTGCTCGCCCACCGGGAGTCAAACTTCAAACTAGCATCATAGTTTGTAGTTTATTATTTTATAGAATTTTTCAAATAAAGTACTGCTTACTATAATTTATTCCTGTCAAACAAAGAAGTCTCAGCCTACATTGAGGGAGTCGACCATGAGCGGATTAGGTGACGGAAGGGAGACTTCATATGAAAGCTGTTCAGTCAGCCGGGCTGGGTCCAGTCTGCCACCTTCACCAGAGGGGGGTTCTGACAACGGACGGTCCAGTGCCTGAGGGGAAGGGCATTCCCCCAGAAGCATAAAAGAAAATGGTCGCATTCTCGGCACCATTCAGCCTCGAGCTCTTCGGCCCGTAGGTCAAAAAAGAGAAGGCATCACTCGAGGTTGCCTTCTGCTATGTCTGCGCGTCGTTGGTCAGTCATTGGGGTCAGTTGCCAGTCTCCTTATTTGGAGTCGCCGGTTTCTGGTCACCGACCTCTTTGACATCGGAGCCCTTCCCCGCCTTCTGGTAGGGCTTCCGATGAGCAGTTTCATCAGTGGGCTGCTCTTATGGAGCAGTGGGCTCGGAGGTTGGTCCAGCTGCCTGGCTCGGTCACTCTGGGGCCCTCGGGCTCTTCAGGAGATCGGGCAGGGCGATTGGGCCTCCCTGGTCACGCGGCGCCCTCTTCGGTGTCATCGACTCCACGCTAAGGTGATCTTCCTGGATATAAAGTCTCCACCACTCATTCACACTAATGGGATCTGCGCCGGAGGTGCTAGGACCCAGCGGGAGCAAACTTTTTGCAGGAGGGCCGGCGCCAGAGATGGAGCCATGAGGAGTGGCGCCACGAGCTTCTGTTCATGTGGCAGTGACTATCTTGACGTCAACCCTCCAACTGCCTCAGTTACTTTTTTCCCCCACTGTCGAGTGCATTTCAGTGACGACGTCGCTCGCCCACCGGGAGTCAAACTTCAAACTAGCAGCATAGTTTTCAGTTTTTTATTTTGTAGTATTTTTCAAATAAAGTACTGCTTATGATAGTTTATTCTTATTAAAGAAAGAAGCCTCAGCCTACATTGAGGGAGTCGACCATGAGCGGGTCAGGTGACGGTAGGGAGACTTCATATGAAAGCTGTTCAGTCAGCCGGGCTGGGTCCAGTCCGCCGACTTCTCTGGGGGGGGTCTGACAACGGACGGTCCAGTGCCCGAGGGGAAGGGCAGTCCCCCCAGAAGCATAAAAGAAAATGGTCACTTTCACAGCACCATTCGGCCTCAAGCTCTTCTTTGGCCTATGGTTCAAAAAAGAGAAGGCATCACTCGAGGTCGCCTTCTGATATGTCTGCGCGTCAACAGTCGGTCATTGGGGTCAGTTGCCAGTCTCCTCATTCGGAGTCTCCGGTTTCTGTTTCTGGTCATCGACATCAGAGCCCTTCCCCGCCTTCTGGTAGGGCTTCCGATGAGCAGTTTCATCAGTGGGCCACTCTTATGGAGCAGTGGGCTCGGAGGTTGGTCCAACTGCCTGGCCTGGTCACTCCGGGGCCTTTGGGCTCTTCAGGAGATCGGGCAGGGCGATTGTCATTTCTAGGAGCGTGGATATGTTGTTCATCCACACTGTCTGGCATTGTCCCTTTCCTCTTTAAATCTTGCCGGAAATCTTCAAGCGGGCTCCTCCCACCCACCTAGGTGGTAAATACCTCGGCTCCACCCCATGACACCAGATCTTCCTTTCCGCTGGAAGATACAGATTCCCTTGTGCTACTTTGCAAGTACCGTAGGCCCTGGAATCTAATTGATGGTTTTCACCACACTTACTCTCCTTAAAACTCGTCAGAGTTTACGATTCAGATCCGAACATTTCGGATATGGAGGACAAGCCGTCCCCCAGGTTCTGCCGGTGTCCTTGTGGACAGAAAATGTCTCACACTGATCCCCACCTCATGTGCGTGTATTGCCTGGGGTCGCTTGATGAAGTCCTCTCTCATCTCCCAGAAGACGTGAAGACCACTGTCAAGCAGGTCCGTGACCAGGGCCATGCTGTTGCTAAACAACAGCTCCAGACAGCTCTGGACATTGGAGATTCCTGTGCCCATTCACTAGCTGCCGCAGTGGCCACTCACCGCAGGGCTTGGCTGAGGTTATCCTCCTTTCCTGCGGATACTCAGCACAAACTAGCTGACGTGCCCTTCCTTGGCACCGACCTCTTCAGTCTGGGAGTGGCAGGTCATCTACAGCGCATTGAGCAGTCTAATGCCACCTTAGATGCCACCTCTGCTAAGAGTTCTTCGGGCAAGAACCAGCAGAAGCACAAAAATAAGTCCTTTCAGCATTCTTCCCCTGCAGTTAGACAGCCTTCCTTCCAGGGAGGTCAGCAACAGCAGCAGGCTCAAGCTTGGCACCCTAGGCCCAAGCAAGGTCCCCAAAAGCCCCGCAAAGGAGGCTGAGGTTCTGGTCCAGGTGCCTACTCCTCCTCCAAGCCTGCATAGTGATGGGTCAGGGGTGGCCTCCGCTACACCCATCATGCCAGTTCTGGGTCCTCCCGTGTGGGGCCGGCTCCGCCAGTTTCTTTCCGCCTGGTTCGGTATCACTCCGGACAGGTGGGTTCTGGAAGTGGTTGGGCAGGGACTGCCTCTAGAATTCAAGTAGTACCCCCTCGCCGGGCCCGTGCCCCACGGGAGGAAAGGATCCAGTTGACGGTCAGTCGGCCCTTCGGGACAACACTGCTCAGCTCCTCCTCAAGGAGGCGGTATCTCCAGTGCTGGATCCTCCTACAGACCCTGGCTTCGTGTCCAGGTATTTCCTGGTGCCCAAGCGGACAGGGGGTTGGTGCCCCATCCTAGATCTCCACGACCTGAATCGATATCTCAGGTTTCGCACCTTCCGGATGGTAACTCTGAACCAGATCATACCATCTCTGGAGCGAAACATGTAGTTCTGTTCACTGGATCTTCAGGACGCGTTCTACCACGTCCCAATCCGTCCGTCCCACCAGTGGTTCCTCCGCTTCAGGATCGAAGGGACCCTGTATGAGTTCAGAGCCATGCCGTTCAGCCTATCATCAGCCCCACGGGTCTGCACCAAATGCATTGCAGTGGTGGCAGCCCATCTACGGCGTCAAGGGGTTCGTATTTACCCTATCTAGACGATTGGCTCCTGGCGGGTTCCTCCCTACAGGAGGTGGAGAGGTCCAAGGACCTGACCCTCCGAACCTGTTCCCACCTTGGCCTCCTAATCAACGAGACCAAGTCAGAACTCAGGTGATGGGCTTTATCGGGGCAGAGCTCAACTCTCGTCAAGCCAGAGCTCGGCTCCCGGTGGACAGGGTGGAGGTTCTTTCCTCCTTTGCCGAATCATTTCTGGTTGGGCACTTGCATCCTGCCCGGAACTTCCTGCACCTCCTGGGTTACATGGCGGCGTGCACGTCAGTAGTCCGGTGGGCCATATTGTACATGCGCCCCCTTCAGTGGGAGCTGGCCGCTCCATGGTCTCAGCGTCAGGGTCTCTTCGACCAGCTGGTCACTGTCACCCAGAGGATGTGGGACACTCTCCAATGGTGGACCGTCCCGAGTCATTTGCTGGAAGGAATCCTGTTTGTCCACCTCGAGCCGACGGTCGTCCTTACGACCGATGCCTCTCTCATGGGCTGGGGAGCCCACATGTGGGACAACAGAGCTCACGTATTCTGGACCCCCGAGGAGTCCCGATGCCATATCAGCCTGTTGGAGCTCAGAGCAGTCAGACTGGCACTGTCATCTTTCGCTCCTCAGCTCCGGGGTCAAGTGGTTCAAGTCCAGACAGACAATACCACGACCATGTACTACCTCAACAAACAGGGCGGCACGCACTCCCGTCTGCTATGCAGGGAGGCGCTCCGGATCTGGACCTTCGTCAGCCGGCTGGAGGCGGATCTCCTGGCCATCCATGTGGCAGGAGTCTCAAACCAACTGGCGGATGCTCTCAGCCGCATAGGCCAGACATCCCACGAGTGGTCTCTCCATCCAGAGGTAGCTTACAATCTGTTCTCCCGTTGGGGCAAACCGTTAGTGGACCTGTTCACCTCCAGGGAGAACACCACGCTGCGGCTGTACCATGCCCAACCCCCTCAGCAGGCCTCGCTGCAGGGGGATGCCTTCTCGAGGCCATGGACCCTAGGCCTCCTTTACGCCTTCCCATTTCCCTTGATCCACAAGGTGTTAGCTCAAGGTGAGGAGGGACAAGGTGAAGGTGAAGGTGATCCTGGTAGCCCCAGATTGGCCATGCCCATTCTGGTATCCAGATCTCCTCAGCCTCAGCTGCAGGACCCCGGAGCGGCTTTGTACATGCCCGGACTTGATATCATTGAATCAGGGGAGAATTTCTTCCACTCGGGCATTCTATCCCTGCACCTCATAGCCTGGTTCCTGAGCTGCTAGAGTTCCAGGCTCTGGGTCTTTCTGAGGATATCTACACTGTGGTGGAAGCATCTTGAAAGGAATCGACCAGGAAATGTTATGCCTTCAAATGGAAAAGGTTTTCCATTTGGTGTCAGGGAAAGAGCCTGGACCCCTTATCCTGCTCTGTGGCTAACATTCTAGACTACCTTTGGTCCCTCTCCAAAGGGGGTCTTTGGTCATCGACCCTTAGGGTGCACCTGGCAGCCATCTCTGCTTACCAGGCGAGGGCCAGTCAGCCGACATTGGCACAGGAGACAGTGGTCGAGTGCTGTTTCAAAGGCCTGGATCACATATACCCTCTGGTGCGTGAACCTCCACCTCTGTGGGATCTCTTGCTGGTTTTGGCAAAGCTCATGGACAAGCCATTCAAACCCATGCACAAGTGTGAGCTCTCGCACTTGTCATGGAAGACTGCCTTCCTGGTGGCTATCACGTCAGCCAGAAGGACAGGGGAGTTCCAGGCGCTTTCGGTGGACTCCCCTTATCTGGTCTTTCACAGGGACAAAGTTGTCCTGCGCCCCCACCCGAAATTCCTTCCGAAGGTGGTGTCAGAGTTTCGCCTTAACCAGGTGTTGACTCTGCCGGTATATTACCCGAATTACACCTCTGACACCGAGTACAGGCTCCATACTCTGGACCTCAGACGTGCTCTCTCCTATTATAAGGAGAGGACGGCGGAAATTCGGGGAGAGGTTCGCCAGCTGTTTGTCACCTAAGCTGAAGCCGCTTCTGGCGGACCTGCAGCCAAGCGGACTGTTGCAAGATGGATCACATCATGCATAAGTCTGTGTTATGAGTTGGAGGGCAAGGAGCCTCCCAGAGGGATAAGAGCTCATTCTATCCACCATACTGCTGCATCAGTGGCTACTTCCAGGGACATCCCTATCCAGGAAATCTATCGGGCTGCTACCTGGAAGTGAGCAAACACCTTCATTACCCATTACCACATCGACCTTGAGTCACGCCGAGATGCTGGTTTTGGGGCCTCGGTTCTCCAATCTCTTTTTCCTAAGTAGGGGGTGTGCACCTTGCCGCTCTCCTCCCGGAGAACTGCTAGGAGTGTGCTAGACAGTGTGGATGAACAACTTATCCACGCTCCTAGAAAAACAGGTTACTCACCTGTAACAGTAGTTCTAGGAATGGTATATGTTTTTCATCCACACACACCCACCAGACTTCCCCAGCTTAAGGCGCACAACCTTGCTTCCAGCGGGCTAGATCTGGCGTCATGGGGTGGAGACGAGGTATTTACCACCTGGGTGGGTGGGAGGAGCCAGCTTGAAGACTTCCGGCAAGATTTAAAGGGGAAAGGGACAATGCCAGACAGTGTGGATGAACAACATATACCACTCCTAGAACTACTGTTACAGGTGAGTAACCTGTTTTTCCTAGTCTTGCGGCGCCCTCTTCGGTGCCGTCAACTCTGTGCTCAGGTGTTTTCCCCCCTCACATGGCTGCGGTGCAGGGGGCCACACTGATGCCACTATCTCCTGGTATTCTTTCTTCTTTCCCCTCAAATCCAAATTTTCAGGGCCCTGGGTTGGTGTCGGCACCATCAGTGGATCGCTCTGCGCCGATTTCGCTGCCGTTGGTGTCGTCCTCGGTGCCAGTGCACCTGTCGGTGCCGTTGAGTGTCTCGGCCCCGTGTGCCCTTTCAGAGCCATTTTCGGTGCAGTGTTCTTCTTCTGCGCCATCTGCTTTGTCGCCGTCATGCGGCCTTTCGGCACCGTGTTCTTCGGCACCGAGACCGGGCTTCTCATCAGCCAATCTTCAGGGCTTCTTCTCCCCAAACTCTTTTCCTTCCTCTTTTCCTCCTGATTTTCATTCCTTTCCTGTCCATATAGTCCCTCCTGGACTGTCAGGAGATGATATTGAGCCTGACCCAGATCTTAGACTGGGTGAAGATGTGTAAGGAGCAGGACCTAATCCTGTTACAGAGCCTGTGGTCGAGGACCTGTCTTTTAAGTCTCTGTTGAGAAATTTAAATTCCACTCTTTCTCTTCAGACTATGGACATCGATCCTGGGAAGCTTTTAAGACTCCTGTACCTTCATGTTCTGGACATCATTATGGATTTAACTCCCCCGGTACAACCCTCCTTTGAGATGCTGTCTCAAATGGTATGGAATAATCCTGCTTTCATTCCTTCTGTGGCTAAATCCATAGATAGGAAGTATGCTGCTCCCAAGGATCGACCTATTTTGTCTTCCCAAGCCTTTGCGGATCCTATTGTAGTCTTGGCTGAGAATGATAAGGTCGTCCTTCCTCAGACTACGACAGCTCAACCTATAAACAAAGAATCTCGTAAGATAGGTACTTTAGGTAAGAGAGTCTTTGCTGCATCCACCCTGGGTATGCGTATCGCCAGCTACCAGTGCTATTTCTCTCAATATGAGAGCCCTTGGCTGGTATGTCATGCTACCTAACATTTGGCACATTTTAGATTATTGGAATTTCCTTAGCCTCAGTCTCTTACTTCTTTTTATTGTGTAACTATGTATTATTATGTTGACCTTTGTATGTATGTATACCCCCATTCCTTCGACGTGGAACCTTTGTAAATGAGCAGTTCCTGCTCAAAGGTATTTGTAATCCTAGATTTCAATAAAATAAAAATAAAATAAAAATATTCTTTGGCATTCGCTCAAACAAATGGTTGAAGCTCTACCAGACTCGGAAGTTAATTCAGAGCTTCTTCAAGCCATAACCAGGGGTATTGAGTCCAACAACCAGCAGGATAAAGCAGCTATGGACACCTTCGATACAGCCTCACGAGCGGCGGCGGCAGGCATTTGTACCCACCGCCATTCCTGGTTGCGCACCTCCGGTTTCATGAATGATGCCCAGCAACAGGTCATGGCGTTGCCCTTCAATGGTGTGTATCTCTTTGGCCCACTAGTAGAACAGGCTCTAGAGGCCACACAAAAGACTAGGTCAGCCATTAAATTGGCTCGACCTCCTCCCACCCTCTCTCGAGGGGGAATTAACAAATGCCAGTTTCATAACCGTCAGTCCTTTCGAGGCAAAGGCAGGGGAGGTTATAATAAAAAAACAAGCCCCTCAGCCTCAAAAGAAAATGCAACAGAAGGCGCAAGGACCCAAAGCCAAGGACCCAATGTCTTCTGAGTTGTTTGCCCAAGTCCCACCTCAGCTGCCCAAGGGGGACTCTTCCTCAGCGGTGGGAGGTCATCTGACTCAATTTTACAGTCGCGGAAGTCCATAACATCAGACAAATGGGTCCTCCGGATAATCCACGAAGGGTATACCCTCAGTCTTTTAGAGACCCCTCCGGAGCATCTCCCCAAATGACAGCCCAGGCTGTCAGTACTTCAGTCAGAACTTCTCGCCTCAGAGATACAAGGCCTTCTGAACAACAGGGCAGTGGGAGTAGTTCAGCTGGATCAACAGAACTCAGGGTTCTACTCCCATTACTTTCTGGTTCCAAAGAAAACCGGGGGCATTCGCACCATTTTGGACCTCAGAAAATTAAACAAATTTCTTCCCAAAGAGAAATTCAAAATGATATCGCTAGGAACCCTGTTACCTTTGCTTCATCAACACGACTGGTTAGCCTCCCTGGACATGCAGGATGCTTACCAACATATCCCTATTCACACAAGGCATCCCAAATAACTAAGGTTTGTAGCTTTGGGCCAGCATTATCAGTACAGGGTCCTGCCCTTTGGGCTGTCCTCAGCGCCACAAGTTTTTACAAAGTGTGGAATACTCGCAGTGCATCTCAGGAAAATCGGAATACAAGTGTTCCCTTACCTGGACGACTGGCTTATAGCAAGCCCTTCCAAGCAGGGAACCCTCGACACCGTTGCCACGGCCTCCGACTTTCTCACGTACATGGGAGTCCTGCTAAATCTCAAGAAGTCACAGCTGTAGCCCTCCCAGAGGTTCCTTTTCATAGGAACTCTTCTGGACACCTCCTGTGCGAAAGCTTTTCTACCAGAGGACAGAAGGAGCGATATCCTGCAGATGGCCGATACATCAGAGAAAACAGCTCGGTTCGAGCTATCTTGATGCAGTGGATGCTAGGTCTCATGGCATCCGGTGTTCACTGTACCCCCAGCACGCCTGCACATGAGAACCTCTCAATGCATGCTTACTGCTCAGTGGTCCCCTACCACTCACCCTCGGTCCTTTCTCATCAAGGTAACAGAACCTCTGAAAAAGTCACTCACTTGGTGGTCGCAAGAGGACAATCTTCTGAAAGGGTATCCCTTTGCTCCGCTCGAATATTAGATTTCCATTACCACAGACACGTACCTGATGGGGTGGGGAGCTCATTGTCAGACTCTCCACTCTCAAGGTACATGAACTCAGGAAGAGTCCCAGCTTCACATAAATGTCCTAGAAATGAGGGCCGTCCTTTATGCAGTCTGGGCTTTGAAGGACATTCTCTGTCACAAGAACATTCTCCTTCAAACAGACAACAAAGCAGTGATGTATTACATCAACAGGCAGGGTGGTGCTCACTCTTACCCCTTATGCAGGGAAGTGATGAGAGTGTGGGAATGGTGCTTGGAGCACAAGGCTCTAATTCAAGTGGTCTGCCTGCCGGGAGTGCAGAACGAACTGGCAGACCGTCTCAGCAGAACAGAGACAGATCCTCGAATGGTCTCTCGACTCAACCGTAGTTCAGTCACTATTCGCAGAGTGGGGAACTCCAGACCTGGATCTTTTTGCATCCCCATTCAACACAAAACTGCCTCTCTTCTGCTCCAGAAATCCAGGGCTTGGCATTTTCTGTCAGGATGCGTTCAGGCTGCAGTGGACAAAACGCTTTCTATACGCCTTTACGCCTCTTCCTCTAATTCAGAGAGTACTTCTCAAGTGCGAGTCCCAGGGGGACAAAATGATCCTCATTGCTCCCTTCTGGCCTCAACAAATATGGTTTCCGTTACTCAGCAGTATGTCGGTAACCCCTCCGAAAGTGCATTCCCTTCAGACAAACCTCCTGACTCAGGGGCCTTTGGTACATCCCAATCTGAGATCGCTTCACCTTCATGCTTGGCTCCTGAAGAGATAGAAGTGAACAGGTTCAATGTCTCTCACAGGGTTTCAGATATTCTTTTGGCTGCGCACAAGCCAGCCACTAGGAAAACTTACACAGCCAAATGGAAGCGTTTTTCACTCTGGTGTGCAAAATCCTCTTTGAATCCCTTTTCCTGCCCACCAGATAAAGTTCTAGAGTACCTTTTAGACCTCTCAAATTTAGGTCTGCAATACTCTACAGTTAAGGTTCACCTTTGTGCCATTTCAGCTTATCATGAGCCAGTACTTTCCTTGTCACCGGCTGTTAACCTGTGGTTAGGAGGTTTCTTAAGAGTATTCTGAATACCAGACCTACTATCAGATGTCCAGTTGTAGCCTGGGACATTAATCTTGTGCTAGACATGCTCACTCGAAAACCTTCGAGCCTCTAGCTACCTTTGAGTTGAAATTTCTCACTTGGAAAATGGCCTTCCTGGTGGCCATTACCTCGGCCCGAAGGGTCTCTGAGATTCATGCCTTGGTCACGGACCCTCATATACTGTGTTTCATAAAGACAAAGTAGTTCTTAGGACCCATCCTAAGTTTCTCCGTAAGGTTGTTTCAGAATTCCACCTGAACCAACCTTTGGTCCTTCCTATACTTACTTCGCAAGCTTCCAAAATGAAGGGGAACATTCTCTTCATTCATTAGACGTCAAAAGAGCTTTATGTTTCTATTTAGATAGAACAAAAGAATTTTGCAAAGCTCAACAATTGTTTGTTTCCTTCAGCGAGACCCGGCTGGGTCAACCTGTCGCTATCCGATGCATTTCAGCATGGCTTGTGGCATGCCTTCGCCAGTGTTATTCCATGGCGCAGGTTAAGCTGGAGGGCAGAGTGTACGCCCACTCTACTAGAGCAGTTGCAGCATCTTTGGTGGAAATCTGCAACGTGCCCATTGCAGATATTTGCAATGCGGCTACCTGGAGCTCAGTGCATACTTTCGTCAAGCACTATGACCTGGATGTCCGTGACAGGCGACATATTTAGTTTGGCAGAACCATCCTCAGTGGACTTCTGTCCTAAATTTGTGAGCTATTGGTTTCTCCTGCCGCACTTTTGAGGGGAATATTAGCTCGGTACTCTCCCAATAGTGTGACTGAGTGGTGGAGACTTTATGTCCAGGAAGATATGGAAATTATGTACCTACCATAATTCTTGATCTTACTTTGAGAAACAGCTCTTGCAGCAGGTCACACCATTAGGACTGAAGCCGGCAGTATCCAGCAGGGACTGCCCCCGATGTCGGCCCCGCCCCCAACATCAGGCATCATACAAAAGGCGGGTGGGGGTTCCCCAGAATCCCCAGTTCTCTTCCAGCTTTAAATGTCTGCATCTCCTACTCCTTCCTCAGAAGGACACCCCTCTAAGTGTGCCTGAGGCAAACAGATACATTTTATGGATCTGCACTCGTCCTGTTTGCGGTACCTAGGCCCAGAACACGACACCAAGGCCTGACCCTTTCGCCAGCGGTTCAACAGTCGCACCAGGATCTGCCGCCAGAAGGCACTTCAAGGGTTCCTCTTGGAAGAACAATTAAAACTTATGGAGAAAGACCCTGCCTTCAGAGGCGAGTCCACCTCTAAGACTCATAAACACCAAGAGAAGGCTAGGCCCAGATCCCCAAACCAGGCCTCGGATTCGCGTACTAGCTCTGTCTCTATGTGTTCAGACTGCTTTCCCTCCAGGACTCGCTCTCAGCCTCCTCCTGTGAAGGTTAGCACTTCTGGCAGCTCTTCGGCTTCCTTACTTCCCATGAAGACTTCCAGAACCTCGGACCCTTCACCAGCACCCTCCCGGGCTTCCACAAAGTCTACTGACCGTCACTGGTCCAAGTCCTCTTCCAAAGTCACCCACTCTTCCTAGGAAACCCACCATCAAGACCTCCCCTGTTTTCCCATTATTTGTGTCAGCACGCACTGCTCATACAGCAGGAAGTGCTCGCGCTTCTGAGAAAAGAGGCTATAGAGCACATACCGTGGAACCAGAGAGGTGCAGGTTACTATTCCCACTTCTTTCTAGTTCCCAGAAAGACAGGGGACCTCCATTCGATTCTGGATCTCAGTGATCTCAATGCTTCGGTCCTTTACAAACGCTTCTGCATGTTGACCCTTCCCGGTTTGATACCCATGCTCAAGCAGGGTGCCTTCCTGGCGTCTTTGGATATGCAGGATGCCTGCCTGCACATACCATAGCTCGAGCGCGTAGGAAGTTCTTGCGCTTCGAATTTGTCGGTCACCAATATCAGTTCCGAGCCCTCCCCTTCGGACTGTCCTCGGCACCTCGGGTATTTACGAAGTGTATGGCAGTCATAGCAGCAGCTCTAAGGAGACAAGGCCACTATGTGTTCCCATACCTGGACTACTGGCTCCTCATGGCCCCTTCTCGGGGGGCTCTGATGTCCGCAATCCACTGTACTCAGTCCCTGTTCGGGGCGTTGGGCATCATCATCAATCAGAAGTCACACCTGGTTCCATCACAGAATCTGCAGTTTATAGGTGCAGTTCTAGACACCGTCCAGGGGAGAGCTTTTCTGCCCCACAACAGAGCGGAACACATCAGATCCCTCATCACGGACATCTTGGCAAAGAAGATAGTCCCAGCCAGATTGGTCCTTTGCCTGCTTGGACACATGGCTGCGGCCATTGCGACAGTACCGCTAGCCCGTCTCCACATGCGTGTGACCCAGTGGATGTTACGGGTACAATGGGATCAGAAGCAAGACCATTTGCAGCTTCCAATTCGGATCACTAAAGCCATCATCCGAGATTGGCAATGGTGGCTAGATTCAAAGCACCTGTCGGCGGAGGTCCCCTTCATTGCGCCGTCTCCGATTCTGACACTCTCCATGGATGCCTCAGGGTTCGGTTGGGGAGCACACCTCAACGGGGTCAGGTCTCGGGGCTCGTGGACACCCCAGGAAACTCATCTCGCATAAATATTTTGGAAATGAGAGCAGTTCTTTATGCCTTGAAGGCCTTCCAGTCGGAGATCCACCGGGTACTCAGCTGTCACAAACAGACAATACCGTGGTGATGTATTACCTCAACAAACAAGGAGGTTCCCATTCCTACCCGCTTTGCAGGGAGGCCATGAGGGTGTGGGATTGGGTTCTGCAACACGGTGCAAACCTCATTGCTGTTCATGTCCCAGGAGTGGACAGCGTCATCGCAGACAGTCTGAGTCGCTCTCAGGCCAGAGTCCATGAGTGGGAACTACTCCAGGAGGTGGTAGAGGATCTGTTTCACAGATGGGGCACTCCAGAGTTAGACCTTTTCACGTCCCCATCCAATGCAAAACTGCCCAATTTTTGCTCGCTAGATCCAGGGCCTGGTGTTTTTCTGGCAAGATGCGTTGTCCCTCTCCTGGATGAGCAGATCCCTCTATGCATTTCCTCCCTTCCCATTGATCCAGAGGGTCCTTTTGAAACTCCGCAGAGAGCAGGCGATGCTGATACTAATCGCGCCCTTTTGGCCCAGACAGATTTGGTTCCCTCTGCTACACCAGCTGTCCAAGGAACCTCCGGTGCCTCTGCCAATCAGCTCGCACTTATCGTCCCAGGAGGCAGGTTCTTTTGTCCATCCGGACCTTCACTCTCTGAACCTGCACGCCTGGCTCCTAGAGACATAGCTATCATGCGGTACGGGGTCTTGCAAGAGGTAGCAGATGTTCTAGTGGCTGCTAGAAAACCAGCCACTCAGATTTTGCCTCTGGGCTCAAGCACAACGGCTTTCCGTGATGGATTGTCCAGAAAGGTCGGTTCTGGACTACCTTCTGTCTCTTTCCCAGGCAGGCTTGGCCTACTCCTCTATTAAAGTACACCTTTGTGCCATCTCAGCCTATCATACACCTATAGGCCTATGGCCCATAGCTCAGTTGGACACCACATAGGCCTTCCTGGGAGGCGTTCTCCACCTTAGACCTGAAATTAAGGATCCTATTCCTCCATGGGATTTACCCCTTGTCCTGGAGCAGCTCATGCTGCCACCTTTTGAACCAGTCGAGGATTGCGAGCTACGTCTCCTGACATGGAAGAAGTTATTTTTAGTTGCTGTTACTTCAGCCAGAAGGATTTCTGAGCTTCACGCGCTTATGTGCAAAGAACCTTATTTGGTTTTTCACCAGGACAGGGTGTCCCTGAATACAAATCCAAAGTTTCTACCTAAGGTGGTCTCAGCTCTCACCCTCAATCAGGACATCGACCTGCCAGTGTATTTTCCTAAATACTGGAATAGAGGAGAGGCCCTGATGCACACTCTAGATGTGCATAGGTGTCTAAGATACTACCTGACCAGAACCAGGCACCACCGTAAATCTGATCAGCTTTTCGTCTCCTTTGCCCACAGCATGATGGGAGCTCCAGTTTCTGAACAACTGCTGTCCAGGTGGCTCATCCATTGTATCACATTCTGTTACCAGAAATGTAACAAACCCCTACCGGGCTCGGTTAAGGGACATTCCACAAGGGGGGGTAGCTACCTCCTTTGCGGCTATGAAGAATGTGTCCACTTCAGCCATCTGCGCAGCAGCTACTTGGAGCACCGTGCACACCTTTATCAGGCATTATAGCCTGGACGTTGCATCACGGCAAAGAGCTGGCTTTGGTGTAGCTGTCCTTCAGGGACTCCTATCCTAGGCTTCGGTCCAACTTACGATCTCTACCTAGCCTCCTCCCACCTACGAGGGATTTCCACTATTGCTTGGGAATCGGTCCTATTGAGACTTCTGCTGCAAGAGCTGTTTTCTCAAGTAAGATAGTACAGTTACGTAAGAACTTACCGTATCAGTAGATCTTCGAGAACAGCTCTTGCAGCAGGTAGTTTCCCTTCCACCATCCCCTCTGGAGGTAGAGTTGTTCCGTTATCTCTTTACCTAGGATTAGGTGTTTCTAACACCACTCTGAATACCTTTTTGATGGCAGCTCCTCAGTCTCCACTTCTGATGCCATCTAGTGGCCGGGAGTCTACGACGGGAATAGTGGGGATTCTGGGGGACCGCTCCCTTTTGTATGATGCCTGATGTCGGGGGCAGTCCCCGCTGAATACTGCTAGCTAGAAAATTTCCATGGGGTCCTGCGCCTGCCGGCTTCAGTTCTAATGGTGTAACCTGCTGCAAGAGCTGTTCTCGAGGATCCGCTGATCTACTGAGAATCAGCTCTTGCAGCAGGTTACACCTCATTAGGACTGTGCCGGCAGGTGCCAGGACCCCACGGAAATTCTTTCTAGCTAGCAGCATTCAGCGGGACCGCCTCCAAAGTGTGCTTATGCCCGGACCATTTACACTAAGGCCTGCACTTTTGCCAAGGGTTCAACAGCCACACCAGGATCTGCCGTCAGAAGGCACTTCACGCTTATCTGCTGGAACAAAAACTTGGCAGGATGGACAAAGAACCTTCCCCCAGGGGCGATTCTTCTTCCATGGCCCATAAACACCGGGAGAAAGCAAGGTCCAGATCCCCAAACCAGGCCTTGGACTCCCATAGCTCTGGCTCCACCAGATCTGACTGCTCTCCCTCCAGGGCTCATTCTCAGCCCCCTGCGGTCAAAGTCCGGGCTTCAGGCGGTTCTTCGACTCTTCAGCCCATCAAGACTTCAAGGCCCTCGGCTTCCTCTACTCCCTCTTGGGCCTCTTCCAAGTCTTCTGAACACCACAAGTCTTCCTCATCAACCCGACGTCGAGACCCCTACTCCAGATCAGTCTCCCAGCCTCCCAGAGGTCCGGATCCACCCAGGCTGACGAAAGACCTGACGTCCCTAATGCGAACGATGGACCCAACATTGGCCAAGCACCTGACGTCGATCAAGCATCCAAAGTCGTCCAGGCATTCGCCAGAGCCACGGACACCAGCCAGACACCAGACTCCAGCTGGGCATTCGCCGGACCTGAAGGTGGCCAAGCGACCGACGTCGGCCTCACTTTCACCGGAGCCGAAGACCGCCCCCCAGTCACCGGTGGACACCAGTCACAGGGATTCCACAGAGGAGGACCAGGAGAACGAAACAGAGGGTGCCGGGCTCCTGAGGGAACCTTCGCCCACCCTGGAGACACCCGCGGACCCGACGCCCGGCGACAGGCCACCGGCGCCAGGCCCGTTGTCGGGCATGAATCTACAAGAGGTGAAGGATCTCTTTACTTTCTAGTGGGACACCATCCGAAAGGATGTGGTCCCTGTAAAACCTCCTCCTCCTCCTCCTCCTTCACCTCCCACACCCTCTCCTTCACCAAAGGGGCCAGCAGAATGATCACCAACCCCTAAGGAGCAGACTCCACCTCCTAGGGGTAGATCCAAGAACAGGAGAAGGCCTCCCTCAAGATCTCCATCAGGGTCTCCCAGCCCAAAGCGACCCAGACATCATCGGTACACTCCGTCAGGGGAGGACTCCAGATTGGATACCTCGGAATATTCCAGATCTCCTTCTCCACTCAGCATTTCATCACCTGACCCACATGACCTACCCAGGTCTCCTCCGGATGATCCCTCTTTCTCCGAGATCATGAGGCACATCTAGGACAACATGGAATGAGATGCTGAAGACCTTGACCTTGAAAGACAGCGCCTTGCCCGTTAACTTCGGCAGAAAGACCCAAAGCCTGTGATAGTGCCACCCTTGGTGGACACCTTCATGGACGTCACCAAGGCTGCGTGGAAGCGTCTGCACTCCACTCCCACAGTGCCGAAGAAAGCTGACCGCCTGTGCAAGGCCCCGAACGAGGACCAAGTACTGCCTGTACAAGGCCCCGAAAGAGGACCAGTACTTGGCTCAACAACCTCTGGCAGACTCCCTGGTCATTACGGCCTCGCATGACTGGTCCCAAAGACCGTTACACATGAGCACACAGCCACCGGACCAGGAATCCAAACAGCTGGAAGCCCTGGGGAGGCGCATGTATGTGGCTGCTACATGCTCCATCAAGTCCCTGAACTACCTATCTCACATGGTACAGTTTCAGAACACCCTGTGGGAACAGGGCCAGGACCTGGTCGATAAACTTCTGGATGGCGATCAGAAGGTGGGAGCTCCTAAACTTTCTCTGCACAGGGTCTGATGTAGGTACCCAAGTGCTACGAGCCGCATACGATTCTGTGGACTCGTCCGCCAGAGCTGCAGCTTCAAGCATCTGTCTCTGGAGACACTCTTGGCTCTGTGTCTCCACTTTTACCCTGGACGTACAGAAGAACATTCTTGACATCCCCTACAATGGCAAAGTACATTTTGGTGAACCCTCGGAGAAGGTTATCACCAAACTCCAGGACGCTGGGAAGGCAGTCCGGTATGTACAGGCCATGTACAGATCCGGGCCTGCTTCCTTTCGTAGGAACCAGAGACATTTTCGCAGCCAGTAACAAAGGCAGCAGCGACGTTCCGGCCAGCAACAAAAGGGCACTTTTCAGCAGAAAGCCCAGGCTAAGTCATCCCCAGACAGAGGTCAACGCTACACTAAACTGGCCCAGCCTGCAGGGACCAGTGCTGCCACAGCATGACTTCTTCCCAGCCCCCGCCCCTGCTCTGGATCAACGGGCACAGAAGGTCGGGGATCACATCGCTCGCCACTTTTTAGGGTGGCAGTTGATTACCACCAACCGGTTGGTTCTCCAATTGGTCAAGAAAGGTCACTTCTTAGAATTTCTCGACCACTCACCGGGAAGACCTCCCCTGCTTTCCTGTTACTTGTGTCAGCACGCCCTGCTCATACAGCAGGAGGTGCTCGTGCATCTCAGAAAAGAAGCTATAGAGCACATACCATGGAACCAGAGGCAGGTTATTATTCTCACTTCTTCTGTTCCCAAGAAAACGGACCTCGTCCGACATTGAACCTCAGCGACCTCAACTAGTCGGTCCTGTACAAACACTTCCACATGGTGACCCTCCCAGGTCTGATTCCCATGCTCACAGCGCTTTTAGTGTCCTTGACATGCAGGATGCTTACCTCCATATACCCATTGCTCAAGCGACAGGAAGTTTTTCTCAGAGTTTCAGGGTCACCATTATCAGTTCCCGAGGCCTCCCCTTCGGGGACCTGTCATCAGCACCTCGGTATTCATGGCGTATGGCGGCTGTAGAGGCGAGTCTGAGGAGACAAGGCCACTACATGTTCCTCTACTTGATGACTAGCTTTCATGGTGCTCCCTCTCTGGCGCCTCCTGATGTCCGCTTTTATTCATTGTATCTCCATCTCTGTTCGAGACGTTGACGTCATTATCAATCAAGAGAATTTTACATACCTGGTTCCCTCACAGTTTCTGCAGTTCATAGGCGGACTTCTGTACACCGTCCAGGGGAAGCTTTTTACCCCAGAACAGAGCAGAACACGCCAGATCCTCGCCGGGACATTTTGTAAAAGAAGACCGCTCCTGCCAGATTGGTCCTTTGCCTGCTTGGACACATGGCTGTGCCATCGCAATAGTCCTGCTAGCCTGGGCTCCACATGCGGGTGATCCAGTGGATGTTACGGGTCCAGGGATCAAAAGCAAGACCATCTGCAGCTCCCAACTCGATCACAAGGCCATAATCCGGGATTGGCAATGGTGGCTAGATTTTGAAGAATCTGGTTTCCAGATGAATCCCTTCATTACGCCATTCCTCCGATGTACACTTCCACAGACGCCTTAGGGCTCGGATGGGGAGCACACCTCGACAGTGTCCGTCTCATGGCCTGTGGACAGCCCAAGAGACTCATCTCCACAATAAATATCCTGGAAATGAGTGTAGTTCTTTACGCCCTGCAGGCATTCCAGTCAGAGATTCCACCGGTACTCTTCTGTTACAAACTGACACCTAAGTGGTGATGTATTACCCTCAACAAACAAGGAGACACTCCATTCCTACCCGCTTGCAGGGAGTGCCATGAGGGTGTGGGATTGGGTTCTGCAACACGGCAAAACCTCATTGCTGTTCTATGTCCCAGGAGTGGACAACATCATCGCAGACAGCCTGAGCCACTTTCAGGCCAGAGTCCATGAGTGGAACTACTCCAGGAGTTAGTAGAGGATCTGTTTTCAGATGGGGTACACCAGAGTTAGACCTTTTCAAGGCCCCCATCCAATGCAAAACTGCCCAATTTTGTTCAAGCAGATCCAGGGAATTATGTCTTCTGGCGTAGACGCCGTTATCCTCCCCCATGGCAGGATTCTCTATGCCTTACCCCTTCTGTTGATCCAGAGATCCTTTCTGAAATTGGGTAGAGAGCAAGCGACGCTGATACTTCTCGCACTGTGTTGGCCCAGGCAGATCTGGTTCTCTACTACATCAGCTGTCCCGGAACCTCCAGTGCCTCTCAATCAGCTTCCCACTGCTGCCTCAGGAGGCGGGGTTCCTGGTTCATCTGGACCTTCGTTAGCTGAACCTGCACGCTTGGCTCCTAGAGACATGGCTATGATGGGATGTTGGGTCTCGTAAGAGGTAGTAGATGTTCTGTTGCTGCTAGGAAACCGGCTACCCATATTACTTTTACGCCATGAAATGGCGAAATTTTGTATATGGGTTCATGCTGCCAAGCCATGGATTGCCTAGAAAGGTTGGTCTTGGGCTACCTCCGTCCTTCAGACAGGCTCTTGGCCTCAATTCTCTCATTAAAGTACACCTCTGTGCCATCCTCGTTCTCAATTGGTCAAGAAAGGTCACTTCTTAGAATTTCTCGACCACTCACCGGGAAGACCTCCCCTGCTTTCCTGTTACTTGGGTCAGCACGCCCTGCTCATACAGCAGGAGGTGCTCGTGCATCTCAGAAAAGAAGCTATAGAGCACATACCATGGAACCAGAGGTGCAGGTTATTATTCTCACTTCTTTCTGGTTCCCAAGAAAACGGGACCTCCGTCCGATACTGAACCTCAGCGACCTCAACGAGTCGGTCCTGTACAAACACTTCCACATGGTGACCCTCCCAGGTCTGATTCCCATGCTCAAGCAGAGCGCTTTTCTAGTGTCCTTGGACATGCAGGATGCTTACCTCCATATACCCATTGCTCAAGCGCACAGGAAGTTTTTGCTCTTCGAGTTTCAGGGTCACCATTATCAGTTCCGAGCCCTCCCCTTCGGACTGTCATCAGCACCTCGGGTATTCACGAAGTGCATGGCGGTTGTAGAGGCGAGTCTGAGGAGACAAGGCCACTACATGTTCCCCTACTTGGATGACTAGCTTCTCATGGTGCCCTCTCTGGAGGCCCTGATGTCCGCCATTCATTGTACTCCATCTCTGTTCGAGACGTTGGACGTCATTATCAATCAAGAGAATTTACACCTGGTTCCCTCACAGTTTCTGCAGTTCATAGGCGCACTTCTGTACACTGTCCAGGGGAAAGCTTTTTTACCCCAGAACAGAGCAGAACACGTCAGATCCCTCGTCGGGGACATTTTGGCAAAGAAGACCGTTCCTGCCAGACTGGTCCTTTGCCTGCTTGGACACATGGCTGTGGCCATCGCAACAGTCCTGCTAGCCCGTCTCCACATGCGGGTGATCCAGTGGATGTTACGGGTCCAGTGGGATCAAAAGCAAGACCATCTGCAGCTCCCAATCCTGATCACGAAGGCCATAATCCGGGATTGGCAATGGTGGCTAGATTTGAAGAATCTGTCGGCGGGAATCCCCTTCATTACGCCATCTCCGATTGTGACACTCTCCACAGACGCCTTAGGGCTCGGATGGGGAGCACACCTCGACAGTGTCCGGTCTCATGGCCTGTGGACAGCCCAAGAGACTCATCTCCACATAAATATCCTGGAAATGAGTGCAGTTCTTTACGCCCTGCAGGCATTCCAGTCAGAGATTCCACCGGGTACTCTTCTGTTACAAACTGACAATTCTGCGGTGATGTATTACCTCAACAAACAAGGAGACACCTATTCCTACCCGCTTTGCAGGGAGGCCATGAGGGTGTGGGATTGGGTTTTGCAACACGGCGCAAACCTCATTGCTGTTCATGTCCCAGGAGTGGACAACATCATCGCAGACAGCCTGAGCCACTCTCAGGCCAGAGTCCATGAGTGGGAACTACTCCAGGAGTTAGTAGAGGATCTGTTTCACAGATGGGGTACACCAGAGTTAGACCTTTTCGCGTCCCCATCCAATGCAAAACTGCCCAATTTTTGCTCGCTAGATCCAGGGCCTGGTGTCTTCTGGCGAGACGCGTTATCCCTCTCCTGGGCGGGCAGATTCCTCTATGCCTTACCCCCCTTTCTGTTGATCCAGAGGATCCTTCTGAAACTTCGCAGAGAGCAAGCGACGCTGATACTTCTCGCACTGTGTTGGCCCAGGCAGATCTGGTTCCCTCTACTACATCAGCTGTCCCGGGAACCTCCAGTGCCTCTGCCAATCAGCTCCCACTCGCTGCCTCAGGAGGCGGGTTCCTTGGTTCATCTGGACCTTCGTTCGCTGAACCTGCACGCTTGGCTCCTAGAGACATGGCTATGATGGGATGTGGGGTCTCGTAAGAGGTAGTAGATGTTCTTGCTGCTGCTAGGAAACCGGCTACCCATATTACTTACGCCATGAAATGGCGCAAATTTTGTATATGGGTTCTAGCGCGCGTTTTTTCGCCTATGGATTGCCTAGAAAGGTTGGTCTTGGGCTACCTCCTGTCCCTTTTTCAGACAGGCTTGGCCTACTCCTCGATTAAAGTACACCTCTGTGCCATCTCAGCCTATCATACTCCTATAGGCCAACGCAACATATCTCAGTTGGACACGGCACGAGCCTTCCTGAGAGGTGTTCTCCAACTTAGCCCTCCAATTAAGGATCCGATTCTGCCATGAGATTTACCCTTTGTCCTGGAGCAGCTTACGCTGCCACCGTTTGAGCCAGCCGTGGATTGCGAGCTACGTCTCCTTACTTGGAAGGCATTGTTTTTAGTTGCCGTTACCTCTGCCAAAAGAATTTCTGAACTTCATGCACTCACATGCAAAGAACCTTATTTGGTTTTTCACCAAGACGGTATCCCTACGGGCTAATCCTAAATTTCTGCCTGAGGTGGTCTCAGCTCTCACCCTTAATCAGGACATCGATCTCCCAGTGTACTTTCCCAAGTATTCTAATCAAGGAGAGGCCCTGTTGCACACTTTAGATGTGCATAGGTGTCTTCGATACTACCTGACCAGAACCAAACACCACGGAAAATCGGACCAGCTTTTTGTCATCTTTGCCCTCAGGATGATGGGAGCTCCTGTTTCCAAACAGTCGCTGTCCAGGTGGCTCATTCAGTGTATCACGTTCTGTTACCAGAAGCGCAACAAGCCCTTACCGAGCACGGTTAAGGGTCATTTCACAAGGGGGTGGCTACCTCCTTTTCGGCCCTAAAGAACGTGTCCACCTCGGCCATCTGTGCTGCAGCTACTTGGAGCACCGTGCACACTTTCGTCAGGCATTATAGCTTGGATGTTGCATCGAGGCGAAGAGCAGGTTTTGGTCTAGCAGTCCTTCAAGGGCTACTGTCCTAGGTTTACGTTCTATTAAGGATCTCTACCTTCCCGCCTCCCATTGGTGTGGTATTTCCATTATTGCTTGGGAATCAGTCCTAATGGTGTAACGTGCTGCAAGAGCTGTTTCTCGAAGTAAGATGGTACAGTTACGTAAGAACTTACCGTAACAGTAGATCTTCAAGAACAGCTCTTGCAGCAGGTACTTTACCTCCCAACATCCCCACTGGAGGTAGATTCTAGTTCCAAGATCCTTCTCCTAGGATCAGGCGTTCTAAGCATCACTGATTGTCATTTGATGGCGGATTCTAAGTCTCCTTTTCTGATGTCATCCAGTGGCCGGGAGTCTCCGGCGGCAGAACTGGGGATTCTGGGGGACTGCCTCCTTATGTACCATGCCTGACGTCGGGGGCGGGACCGACGTCAGAGGCGGTCCCCGCTGAATACTGCTAGCTAGAAAATTTCCCTGGGGTCCTGGCGCCTGCTGGCTTCAGCCCTAATAGTGTAACCTGCTGCAAGAGCTGTTCTTGAAGATCTACTGTTATGGTAAGTTCTTACGTAACCGTACTATCTTCTTGGATGAAGTCTCCATCACTCATTCATACGCCCACTCACCATCCCCCGAGCTCACCCCTGTTGTTGGTCTTCACTCCCTCAATCTTTAGGCTGTGAAGACTTCTTTCTTGACCCTTCTTATATGGGTCTTCCAGACTATCTTATGTCTGGTTTTTGTTAGGCTATCCTTCTAAGTTAGTTACGTTGCACCTTCTCAGGGGAAAAAGGTACTGAGGTGGTTGGAGTGTCGATGCTGAGGTAGTCAGTGCCGCATGAGCAGAAGCTTGCGGCGCCACTCCTCACGGCTTCATCTCTGGCGCCGGCCCTCCGCCAAAAAGTTTGCTGGGTCCTGGCGCCTTAGGTATAGATCCCATTAGTGTGAATCAGTAGTGGAGACTTCATCCAAGAAGATCAAGAATTACGGTAGGTACGTTATTTCCATCCCCCCCACCCACATGGCTGCGGCGCAGGGGGCACACAGATGCCTCTGTCTCCTGGTATTCTTCCTTCTTTCCCCTCAAATTAGAATTTTCGGGGCCCTGGGTTTGTGACGACGGTGTCAGTGGGTCGCTCTGCGCCGATGCACCTTTCGGTGCCATCCTCAGTGCCAATGTGCCTGTCAGCGCCATCCTCGGTGCCATTGAGTTTCTCGGCGCCATGTGGCTTTTCGACGCTGTGTTCTTATTCAGCGCCATCTGCTTTGTCAGCGCTGTGTGGCCTTTCGTCGCCGAGGCCGGGCTTTTTATCGGCTAATCTTCAGGGCTTCCCAGGGGAGTCATGAATGGGGTATCAAAGGGATCCGTTCTGGGTCCAGTGCTCTTCAGTGTTTTCATTTGTGATCCTGGAGTGGGAATCCTGAATAAGGTGTGCCCCTTTGTCATTGATACAAAGACCTGTTGCAGGGTGGACACTGAGGAAGGAGTTGGAGAAATGAGAGGGGAGCTGGAAAGATTGGAAAAGTGGTCCGGTTTATTTCAGATAAAGTTCAGCACAGAAAAGTATATAGTGATGCACATGGTTGGAAAGAAACTAAAAACTGACTATTGCATGGGGGAAGTAAGGATGGTGCAGATGACAAAGGAGAGAGACCTAGGGTACTCATTAGTGACTGCCTTAAGTGAACAGCTCAGTAAAACAAGGGTTATGGGAAGGCAAACAGGGTTCTGGGACGTAAAAGTGGAAGAATTTGAGGTGATGCTGTTCTTGTGCAGGTCCCTGATAAGGCCACATCTGGAATACTATGCACAGTTCTGGAGTTCACGCCTCAAGAAAGACAGAGACCCCTTAGAGTCAATACAAAGGAAGGCCATGAAGATGATGCAGGGCAACAGTGGTGACTGCGTGAGAAAAGATTAGTAGACCTTACTGTGTATACCCTGGAGGACAGAAGGGAAAGAGGGAATATGATTAAGATGTACAAGTTCTTATTAGAAATAAACTGAGGAAAGATTTCATCACTGGGACTGAGACCTCAGTGACTAGAGGACAAGGGATGACAGCGAGTTCTTTTTCTCTGATTGGGTGGTGGAAGAGTGGAATTGGCTATCCAGATAAGTGGTTAAAAGCAACACTATGACGGGGTTTAAACTTGAGTGGGACAGATGTAGGGGAATACTAGGACTCATAGGCAGAAAAGGGGAAGAATAACTAGAGACTGGGATGACACAGTCAGCTGTTAGGGCTATCGGATTTCTAAATCCATCCCGCTGTTAGGCGGAGCATGGAACTAGGTATGGAAATGGGCAGACTGGACAATACTACTGCATCTTTTCTATTGATGTAGTCTCTGTTTCTAAGATTTACAACAAGTGCCTCAGCTCCTTATTCCCCATTATAGTAGTGCACAGCGGTACCTCAGCAGGGACCAGAACATAGAATTTTTCTATATTAATCCATCTTTCTAGGGTCATGGATATGTTGTTCAGTCCACACTTTGTGGCAGGTTCCTTGCCACTTTAAATCTTGCCGGAAGGTCTTCAAGCTGGCTCCTCCCACCCACCCGGGTGGTAAAACCCTCGACTCCACCCCATTGGGCCAGATCTTCCTTACCGCTTGGAAGCTCAGGTTTCCTCCTTAGCACTTGGCGTTTTAGGCCTGGATCCAAACACTTAGTTTACTTTAGTTCTGAAGTTTACTAGACTACAGTCTTCATCTTCCCTCGCTGCTGCGATGGACAAATCCACTCCCGGCTTCCGATGGTGCCCTTGCGGGCAGAAGATGTCCCAGACCGATCCACACTCCACATGCGTTTACTGCCTGGGTCTTGCCCATGATCCGCAGGCCTGCAATCTGTGCAAGTCCTTCTAAACTTTAGTTTTAGAGATGTGCTGCAAGCACTACAACTTAGAGCGAGAAAGCAGTACCCACCAGTAAAGTCAAAGGAGGCCCATTGGGCAGCGGCTGCGAGCTCCTCGGAGCAGCTAGAGCAGTTGATCGCCCTCGAGGAGGAAGCGGCCCAGGCCACTTCATCTTCCTCCTCGGCCGTGGCATTTATCCCGCTGTCCTTGAGCTCTTCCTACACTTCTTCTTTAAAGGAGCTTTGCCAGTCCCTCTCCACCAAGGGAGAAGGACCAACAGGATATACCAGTAGGTCCAAGAAAAAAGAACTAAAAGGTAAGTCCCAACATCGACGTTCGTGGGAGCAGGAGAGACCCCCTTCACTGGACCATCGACTCTCAACTTTGGTCGAGGTTGCGGCTAAGGCCGCTGGCTTCATGGTGCCCCTGTCAGGTCAGCCGGCCGAGACACCCGTCGACGCGGACGAGATTTTTCTCGACCCATTAGACGGTTTATCGACTGGAGAAGCCGACAACCCTTCTTCACTGGTCTGCCCGGTGGTAACCGAGGACTTGTCTGTGCCTCCTGTGCCGAAATCCCCGGTCAAGGACCCTGAACCAAGGGATGAGCGGGTTTCCCCACCCTCTTTGACCCTCCCTCGGCGACCCTGAAGGTCTCGGTCTTGGTCCTCTTCCAGGTCGAGTAGGTCCACGCCAACATCGGCGGTCTCGCACCATGGAAAGCGGTGTTGCAGCTCGTCCTCTTCGGAGATAGGCTCACGACATAACTTCACGCGCTTCCCCGAGGACATGATGTGGCAGCAACTTTTGTTGACGGTAACAAATAGCTCCGTTGCCTTCTGCAGCCATTAAGTGGCTGTCACCGGAGCGACCGAAGCAACCCCTCGTAGTTGTCGAGGAGACGACCCCGGCGCTGGTTGTTCGGCCGAAACCGGTTGCTCTGCCCATTGTGGTGGAACCACCACCTCCTCAACCAAAGACTGAGGCCCTGACCAAGGATTCTCGGTCGGGTCAGGGCTTTGCCCATAGGTTGTTGGTCACCCTCACTCCCGATCGGCCTCGGCAGGTGGAGGGTGGCTCAGGTGCTCGACAGCTCTTTGCAGACTCCTCGGAGTCTGACGACGACTCCTCCCTGCACTCCAGGCCCATTGACCTGGAATCTGCAGGGGGTCAGTCGGTGGACGAGAGACGATCCTCGTTCTTGGGTATACTTCGACTCATCTCAGAGTCCACTGGGATGCAGCTCAAACCCATTCAGAATCGGGCCAGGTATCCCCTCACAGAGATACTGGACAGAGAAGGTTCCCCTACAGAGGTCTTCCCGGTAGCCGAAGCCATTGTTGGCCCGGCCCTGGAGTTGTGGCAGTGGCCTGCATCTTGTCCCTCGCCTTCGGCCAGGATGGCTCGCAAGTACGCGGTCCCCACCAGTTCACTCTCTGGTTTCTCGGAGCACCCCTCTGCGGAGGGGCTGGTGACCGACAGTGTTTTCTGGCGCTCCGGGAATGCTAGGGATGTGGACAAACCACCCGATAAAGAATCCAAAAAGCTGGATTATTCGGGACGGAAGGTTTACGCTGCTTCCTCCCTAGGCCTTCGACAGGCTAGCTCAGCTCTACTGATGGCACATTTTTCACACGCCCTTATGGGTTCCTGGGATAAGGTGATTCCCCATCTCCCGGCTGACCTTCAGACGACGGTCAAGCAGGTGCAGGATCAGGGAAGAGCGGTGGCTAAGCAGCAGCTCCAAACTTCTTTCGACACTGGTGACTCTTGTGCCCAGTCAGTAGCGGCCACAGTAGCCATGCGCCGCAGAGCTTGGCTGCGGATCTCCACCTTCATGGCGGACACCCAGCACAAGCTGGCAAACACTCCCTTCCTGGGCACCAACTTGTTCGGGCCGGGGTGGAAGGCCATCTCCAAAGGATTGAGACATCCAATGCCACCTTGGACTCGGTCACTTCTGCCCAGAAGGACAAAGGCTGCCAGCAGCAGCATAAGCCCATTCGCCCTACTGCCCCTGCAGCACATCCAGCCCAGCAGCACCAGCAACAGGGCCAGCAGACTCACACTTGGCACCCTAAGGCCAAGTCTGCCACTTCCTCCAGTAGGAAACCTGGAGGGAAGGGTCCAGGAGGCCCCTTAGCCGGCTGTTCCTCCAAGCCTGCCCAGTGACGGGTTGTGGGGTGTCTCCCCCAGCCTCGTCACTCCTCCCCGGGTTCCTCCCGTGGGGGGATGGCTCCGCCACTTCCTTTCCACCTGGTCCGCTATCACCATGGACCGCTGGGTGCTAGAAGTGGTCGGCAGGAGTCTACCTCTGGAGTTCGAGCAGTCACCTCTACCGAGCCATCCGCCCACAGAGCAGCAGGTTCATAGCCTCTCTGTTGGCTCGTCGAGCTCGACATTGCCCTGCTCCTCCAGAAGGAGGTGATCAGCGAAGTGGCGGACCCTCCTCCAGACCCAGGGCTTGTGTCCAGGTACTTCCTGGTCCCAAAGCGGACGGGGGGGGGGCTGGTGCCCCATTCTCGACCTGCACGACCTGATCAAGTTCCTAAGGCCGCGCACCTTCAGGATGGTCACTATGGCTCAGATCATTCCATCCTTGGAACTAGGCATGTGGTTCTGCTCTCTGGATCTCCAGGACGCATTCTTTCACGTCCCAATCCATCCGTCTCAACAGCGATTCCTCCACTTCAGAGCAGAGGGATCTCTTTACGAGTTCCAGGCCATACCCTTCGGCCTTTCTCCAGCTCCCAGGGTCTTCACCAAATGCATGGCAGTGGTGACAGCATTCCTGCGGTGCCGAAGGGTCCAGGTGTACCCTTACCTGGATGACCGGCCGATCGCAGCCCCCTCCAGGTTGGAGGTGGAGCTGTCCATGGATCTGGCCCTCCAGGTCTGCTCTCAGATTGGCCTCCTCATCAACGAGGCCAAGTCGGAACTCGTGCCATCGCAGGTGATTCAGTTCATCTGGGCAGAGCTCGACTCTCTTCTTGCCAGAGCCCGGCTCCCGGCAGACAGGGCTGAGGTTCTTTCCTCCTTTGCCCAGTCATTTCTGGTTGGGCAATTGCACCCTGCCCGGGACTTCTGCACCTTCTGGGCCTCACGGCTGCCTACACCAGCGTGGTCAGCTGGGCCCGCTCGCATATGCGCCCCCTGCAATGGGGACTGGGCAGCCAGTGGTCACAGCACTCCGGTCCTCTGGACCAGCCGGTGATGGTGACCCAGGAGTTGTGGGATGGCCTGCAGTGGTGGCTCGTCCCAGCTCATCTGCAGGAGGATATCCCATTTGTCTGCCCCGAGCAGACAGTCACTCTAACGACCGACGCCTCTCTGATGGGTTGGGGTACCCATCTGGGGATCTCTGGGTCCCAGGCCTTTGGTCCCCTCGAAGTCTCGATGCCACATCAACCTGCTGGAGCTTCAAGCATTAGAGCTAGCCCTCACACTTCCTAGCCCGTTTATGGGGTCAGGTGGTTCAGGTCCAGACAGTCAACACCACGACCATGTACTACCTCAACCGTCAGGGAGGGACACACTCCTTGCCTCTGTACAAGGATGCTCTCCGCATCTGGTCTCTCGTGATCAGCCTCTACGTCATTGAGGCGTCCGTAAGGAGTCAACTAGAAAATGCTTCGCCTTCAAATGGAAGAGATTCTCCATTTGGTGTCAGGACAAGGGGTTGGACCCCTCTTCCTGTCCCTTGGCTAGTATTGTGGACTACCTGTGGTCCCTTTCTCAGCTAGGGCTTCAGTCCACGACCCTCAAGGTGCACCTGGCAGCCATCTCTGCTTACCGGGCATGGGCTGGCAAGCAGTCGGTGGTGCAGGGGAAGGTGGTCGGGTGCTTTTCCAAAGGCCTTGATCACATATCCCTTCCGGTGCAAGAACCTCCACCTCCATGGGATGTACTGCTGGTTTTGGTTAAGCTCATGGGCAAGCCATTCGAACTGATGCACGGGTGCGATATCTCCCACCTGTTGTGGAAGACCGCCTTCTTGGTGGCTGTTACATCAGCCAGAAGGATGGGAGAGCTCCAGGCATTTTCCATCGAGTCTCCTGATCTGGTCTTCCACAGGGACAAGGTTGTCCTTCGCCCCAACCCGAAATTCCTTCCGAAGGTGGTGTCAGAGTTTCACCTGAATCAGGTGTTGACTCTGCCGGTGTTCTACCCCAGTCACACCTTGGAGGCCGAATATAAGCTCCATACTTTAGACCCTAGAAGAGCGCTCGCTTATTATAAGGAGCGAAAGGCTGAGGTTCGGGAAGAGGTTCGCCAGTTGTTTGTCACCTATGCTGAAGCTGCACCTGGCAGACCTGCAGCAAAGCAGACTATAAGCAGGTGGGTCACCTCATGCATAGATCTCTGCTATAGGTTGACGGGCATGGAGCCTCCAAAAGGGCTAAGAGCTCATTCTACCTGCCATACCGCTGCTTCGGTGGCTGCTTCTAGGGATGTCCCTATCCAGGATATCTGAAGGGCTGCTACCTGGAAGTCAGCACACACCATTATTTCCCGTGACCACATTGACCTAGAGTCAAGCCGGGGTGCTGGATTTGGGACCTCGGTTCTCCAGTCCTTATTCCCTAAGTAGGGGTGTGCGCCTTGCCTCCCTCCTCCCAGAGAACTGCTAGGAGTCTGCCACAAAGTGTGGACTGAACAACATATCCACGTCCCAAGAAATACAGGTTACTCACCTGTAACAGGAGTTTTAGGAACGGTATATGTTTTTCATCCACATGACCCACCCGACCTCCCCGGCTTCGACGCACAACCTGGCTTCCAGCAGGCTAGATCTGGCGTCATGGGGCGGAGCCGAGGGTTTTACCACCCGGGTGGGTGGGAGGAGCCAGCTTGAAGACCTTCCAGCAAGATTTAAAGCGGCAATGACCCTGCCACAAAGTGTGGATGAACAACATATACCACTCCTAGAACTCCTGTTACAGGTAAGTAACCTATATTTTTTGTCCAAAGGTTCTACTAAGCACTATATTGTGTGTCAACACGCTCTTCCAGCTTGCTACTGTTTTTGTTTTTATTTTCAGTGTCTTTTTCAGTGTTTTGTCAGTGTCTGGCTTCTTTAACTGTTTTGAGCCTATCCCTCAAGTTGTTGTCAGTACAAGATGACGGGTTACTACTGAGGCAACAAACTGTTAAAAACCTCATACCAAGTGCTTTGCTGCTCTGGGTCCCCTCCACAGTGTCATTCATTGTCCAGATTGTTTCCACGATAAAAAGAACCAAGAAGAATCATGGAGGATGGAATTCCTGGACAGGGTCTTACCAAAGAAAATATCCCTTTAAAAAGCTGGTACTATCAAAAAGTGCAGACATAAAATGCTACTGTTTGTTTCTGAAGTATTTTTCTTCTCCCGTGTGCTCATTAGGTTTTCGACCTGATATTAGTAGACGTGATATAAAGAGCAGTACTTCACTTAGTAGCTGACATATCTAGTTCAGTTCCTCTTCATACCTCATCAGCATTATGACCTCACTGACTGTGACAACACAAGTAATTGTTCACTACTTTTGAAAGTTAAGGTTAATTTCAGGCAGTACAGTAACTCTGTAACTCGGGTCCTGCTGGTGAAGGAAGAGTCAAGAGGCCAACTTCCTGATCCACGGAATGGGGTGGTGATACAAATAACGTGCTTAGAATCGGAGGAGGGACAGTGAGACTGTTAAACAAGGCTAACAACTTGACTTTGGGGGGCTTGAGCCCACCTCTTGGGGCTGGTCACGGCTCGGAGTCATCACTCTGCTGTATTGAGAGTTGCCCAGCCTAACATTAGTGGTGCAATGGGAAAAGGTTACAAGAATCTACAAGAAGGTGTGGTAAAATTGGGGGCAGAGAAGTAATAAAAAAATACATCCTTTTTTTGTTTGTTTTGTATTGTTTTTCTTTTATGGCTAACTGTTTGAAATGCACAGAGTTACTCTTTTAAAAGCATTAGTTACTTAAGCTGACAGGGAGAAGTAATCCATTTGTTTATTATGTGCAGGAGTCTCCAGGAGAATGCACAAGCAGTATGAATGCCTCTGGTAAGTGCTGTTTTCTGTTGGAGCACATGATTGAGTAGCTTTAACATACATTTGCCTCCAGTATCCTCTAAACACTTGACTCTCTTGATCTTCAATGTGTCATTTCTCCAATCTACAGTTTCGGCCCCCACCCTTTAACTTATTATTAGCACCTTTGTAACACCTCTTCCTCATTCTTATTCTTGAACTTGCCTTGACTGACTACACTCATGACTTTTAATCTGTCTCTCCTGAGAGTTTCCACAGACGCTGCATATCATATCGCCCACTCAGATGCTCGACTTCACTGAACTCTCCAGTGTTATTTGCTCAATTGATCAATGTGGGGTTGGGAAGTGAGGGAGTAAAGACTCTGGGGAAGGGTTTAGATAATGGACAAAAGGGTGCTGGAAAAGCTAACGGGGCTGAAAGTGGATAAATCTGTGCGACCTGATGGCTTATATCCGAGGATGCTACGGGAGGTAGAAGGGGAACTTTTTGGAGGATATCTCCCTCCATTAAGCCACATCATGGAACTGTAAGCTGTCAGCATCTGGACTACCTGGAAATTTGTGTGGGCTGGGACTGCCCACGTTGACATGCCTTATTGGTGCCTATATAACGTGGATTTCTAGAGCATGCCTCAGTTCTTTCTCCAGCCGTCAGCTGCTTGTCGATCCACCACTGCTGAAGAATGCAGAAGAACTTTTACAGGCTTTCGCTTATGCTGCTACTTCTCTGAGTTTATTTTAATACTTTCTTTTATGCTGCGGCCGAAAGACTAGGGACCTCTGTTCTGTTGTTGCCATTACAGTGACGTTAAGATTTATAAAGATGACGATCACTTTGTATTCATTGCCTCAGTACAAACCACAGCATTAAAGTCTGCTGTTTGTCAGGGCTTTAACCAGGTAAACGGGTGATACATAGCTACATAGACAATGTCAGCAGATAAGGGCCTGCAGCCCACCCAGTCTGCCCATTTGAGCTTGTAAGTTCACTTTATGTTTTCCTAGAAGTTTGTTGCTCCTTACCCCTGACTTCCAGAATTCCCTTATGTCTATCCCATGCATTCTTAAATGCCGTGATTGTTTCCTCTGGCAGGGTGTTCCACTTGTCCACCACCCGTTCTGTGAAGAAATTCTTCCTCACATTTCCTCTGAATCGCCCTCCCTCCAACTTCATCCCATGCCCTCTAGTGCTGAAAAATAGTGTATTCCTGCACCCTGTTACTCCCTGAAAGATACTTGTATGTCTCTATCATATCCCCTCTCTCTCCCTCCTCTCCTCCAGGGAGAACATATTCATGTCCTTCAACCTGTCCTCATAGGATTTGTGATGCAGTCCATGTACCATCTTTGTTGCCCTCCTCTGAACCTTCTCTACCCTATGTCCTTACATAGGTAAGGTCTCCAGAAATGTACACTGTACTCCAGGTGGGACCTCACTAGTGTCTTGTAAAGTGAAATTATGACTTCCTTTTTCCTGCTGGTGATGCCCCTGACTATGCATCCTGATGCATCCTATTTGCTTTACCTGCTGTCTTGTCGCACTGTTTGCCTACCTTGAGGTCATCAGAGATGATAACCCCAAGATGCCTTTCCTGCTTGGTGCATGCCTCAGGAAAGCTTTAGAAAACTTTTTGTGATCCAAGAAGTAGAGAAACAGCTTGCAGCAAAGATAGCTTCATTGTCGTCAACCGCTTCTGCTCCCGGTTCTCCATTGGCCTGTCTGTCTCTGCAGTCAGCGGCCATTGCTAAATCGTTGAATAAAAAGAATAAGTCTTCGAAATTGGCAGAAAAACACAGCTGTTCTGAAAAGGATAAGTGCATGAAGGAAAAGGACCGTTCTTCAGACTATTGCCCATCACGTATTAGATAGGGTAAGTTTACAGATAAAGACAGGTCCCAGGCTGCAGCCATGGGGCCTGTAAAGCCCCCCCCCCCCCAACTGTCTCTCAGGCACCAAGAACAGGGTCTAATGTCAGCTCATCTTCCACACTCAGGGACTTGCAGCCCATTCCGCTGTCAGGCACTGTCCCGTTGACAGTTCAGCCATCGACAGCCCCTTCAGGCTCCATCTGTGCACAGGCATTGTAGCAAAACCGTGTTGTTTCAGCACCTACTGCCACCATCAACACCTGCTCTGGCACCCCGAGTGGCCCATTGTCGAAATTAGCATCGACATTTCAGTTTTGTGTCCTTGCCACTGTGCTGGGTTTAGAAAGGCCGCCATCATCTGGATTCCTTTCGTCAGTTCCTACTCCATTGCCTCCTCGTCCCATCAACTCTCTGCCAATGGCAGTTGACGATGAATAGGAATATAATGCAGAATTCATGGAGGAGGAGGAGTGGGCCATGGATGAGGAAGAAGTTACAGATGTGGTTGGCTTAAGCTCCACTCTATCCTCTTGCTCATCGCAGAGTGTGAAAAAGACACCTAGATCTCCTCCTGAAGATGCTTCTTTTCAAGCCCTCCTTAAACAGGTTCAGGCTAAACTGGAGTTTAAGCTGAAGAGAAAGATACTCTTAAGAAAAACCTCCGTGAGTTCTTGGAGGTTTCAGCCTCTCCTACTGTGATTATTCCTCTTGTGCATTCAGCATTTGAGTTTGCTATTTGGCAACTTGGCACAGGTCTGCTCAACTGCCAGCCCTTCCCAAGAAGGCAGATAAACAATATCCAGCCCCTGCTGCAAAGCCATGTTATTCTTCACAGTCTGAAATGGACTGTGTGGTAATTATGGTTGCTCAAGACACCCAAACACGAGATCTTCCTGGACATAAAGTCTCCACCACTCATTCATACTTATGGGATCTATGCCGGAGGCACTAGGACCCAGCGGGAGCAAACTTTTTGCAGAGGGTCGGCGCCAGAGATGGAGCCACAAGCCTCAGCTCGTACGGCAATGACTATCTCGGCGTCGACCCTCCAATCGCCTCAGTTCCTTTTTCCCCGCCGTCGAGTGCACTTCAATGATGATGTCACTCGCCTGCCAGGAGTCAAACTTCAAACTAGCAGCATAGTTTTTCAGTTTTATTGTTTTGTAATAATATCTCGAATAAGTACCGCTTAGTTTATTTATTTTTATTAAAGAAAAGAAGTCTCAGCCTACATTGACGGAGTTGACCATGAGCAGGTCAAGTGATGGTAGGGAGACTTCATATGAAAGCTGTTCAGTCAGCGGGCTGGGTCAGTCCGCTGCCCTCTCGAAGGGGGTCTGACAACGGACAGTCCAGTGCCTGAGGGGATGGGGCGGTCCCTCAGAAGCATAAAAGAAAGCGGTCACACTCTCTACATCGGCAGCCTCGAGCTCTTCTTGACCCACAGGTTAAAAAGAAGGCATCATAAATTCGCCCCCTATATGTCTGTGCATAGGCGGTCAGTTATTGGGGCTAGTTGCTGGTCTCCTCCTTGAGGTCGCCGGTTTCTGTCTCCAGTCACCGACCTCTTCGACATCGGAGTCCTACCCCGCCCTCCGGTTGGTCTTCAGATGAGCAGTTTCATCAGTGGGCTGCTGTTATGGAGCAGTGGGCTCGGAGGTTGGTCCAGCTGCCTGGCCCGGTCACTCTGGGGCCTTCGGGCTTTTCAGGGGATCGGGTAGGGCGGTTGGGCCTCCCTAGTCATGCGGCGCCGTCTTCGGTGCCGTCGACTCTTCGGTTAGGTGTTCTCTCCCACATGGCTGCGGCGCAGGGGGCCACACCGATGCCTCTATCTCCTGGTATTCCTCCTCCTTTCTCCTCAGATCGTGTTTTTTGGAGCCTTGGGATGTTTTCGGCACCTTCGGCGTTAGTGGCTCCCTCGGCGCTGCCTTCGGCATCGATGCGACTATCTGTGCCACCCTCGGTGTCGTTGGGGTTAACCGGCACCATGCGCCTTGTCAGTGCCATTTTCGGCGCAGTGCACCTCGTCGACACCGTCTTCGGTGCTGTGCGGCTTTGGCGCCATGCTTTTACCGGCGCTCGCCCTTCTTCACGCCGAGGCCTGTTAGGGCGTCGTCCAGTCTTTAGGGCTGCTCTTCTCTGAATCCTTTTCCTTCCAATTTTCACTCCTTTCCTGTCCATGCAGTCCCTCCTGTGCTCTCAGGAGATGACATTGAGCCTGACCCAGACCTTCGCCTGGGTGATGATGTGGAAGGCTCTCATCCTGTAGCAGAGCCTCTGGTTGAAGACCTGTCTTTTAAGTCTCTGCTGGAAAATTTGAATTCTGCTCTTTCTCTCCAGACTACAGATATCGATCCTGGGAAGCTGTTAAGACTCCAGTACCTCCATGTTCCGGAGATCTCTATGGATTTGACTCCTCTGGTACAGCCCTCCTTTGAAACGCTTTCTCAAATGGTATGGAATAATCCCGCTCTCATTCCTTCTGTGGCTAAGTCCATAGATAGAAAGTATGCTGCTCCCAAGGATCGGACCATCTTGGCCTCCCAGGCCTTTGCGGACCCTATTGTAGTCCTGGCGGAGAATGATAAGGCCGTCCTCCCTCAGACATCTTCAGCCCGGCCCATAAACAAAGAATCTCGCAAGATAGACACCTTAGGTAAGAGAGTCTTTGCTGCCTCTACCCTGGGTATGCGTATTGCCAGCTACCAGGGCTATTTTTCTCAATATGAGTATGTTCTTTGGCATTCACTCAAACAAATGGTAGAAGCTCTGCCGGAGTCGGACACTAATTCGAGACTACTTCAGACCATAACCAGGGTATCGAGTCCAACAACCAGCAGGTTAAAGCAGCTATGGATGCTTTTGATACTGCTTCACAGGCGGCAGCGGCAGGTATCTGTACTCGCCGCCACTCCTGGCTGCGCACTTCAGGTTTCACGAATGATGCCCAGCAACAAGTCATGGCGTTGCCCTTCGATGGTGTGTATCTCTTCGGTCCTCAAGTAGAACAAGCTCTAGAGGCCACACAAAAGACTAGGTCAGCCATTAAATTGGCTCGACCTCCTCCTGCCCCTTCTTGGGGGTGTTAACAAATGCCAGTTTCATAACCGTCAGGCCTTTCGAGGCAAAGGCAGGGGAGGTTTTAATAAAAATCAAGCCCCTCAGCCTGAATAGAAAACGCAAGGACCCAAAGCGCCCAGTGCTGCCTTCTGAGTTTCTGGCCCAAGTCCCACCTCAGCTGCCCGAGGGGGACGTCTTAGTGGTGGGAGGTTGTCTGATTCAATTCTAGAATCAGTGGAACTCTATAACATCAGACAAATGGGTCCTCCTGATAATCCGCGAGGGATATTCCCTCAATCTTTTAGAGACCCTTCCAGATCTTCCCCCCCAAACGACAGCCCAGACTGTCGACAGATCATTCAGAACTTCTAGCCTCCGAGATACAAGGCTTTCTGAACAACAGGGCAGTATAAATAGTTCCATTGGATCAACGGAACACAGGGTTCTACTCCCACTACTTTCTTGTTCCAAAGAAAACTAGGGGCATGCGCCCCATTTTGGACTTCAGAAAACTGAACAGATTTCTTCCCAAGGAAAAGTTCAAAATGATGTCACTGGGAACCCTGTTGCCCTTGCTTCATCAACACGACTGGCTAGCTTCCCTGGACATGCTGGATGCTTACCAACATATTCCTATTCACCCAAAACATCACAAATACCTAAGATTTGTGGCTTTGGGCCAACATTATCAGTTCAGAGTCCTGCCCTTTGGGTTATCCTCGGCGCCACGAGTTTTTACAAAGTGTTGTGCAATTCTCACAGCGCATCTCAGAAAAATCGTGGGAATCCCAGTGTTGCCTTATCAGGAGGATTGGCTTTTAGCAACTCCATCCAGACAACAGACTCTCGATGCCATAGCTGCGGCTTTGGATTTTCTCACATCCATGGGAATCCTGCTGAATCTCAAGAAATCTCAGCTACAGCCCTCCCAGAACCTCCTCTTTATAGGAACCCTTCTGGATATCACCGGTGCGAAAGCCTGTCTTCCAGAGGACAGAAGGAGCGATATCCTACAGATGGCCAGACACAACAGAGAAAACAGCTCAGTTCCAGCTATCTCAATGCAATGGATGTTAGTCCTCATGGCTTCCTCAGTGTTCACGGTGCCCCTAGCACGTCTCCACATGAGAACATCTCAGTGGATGCTCAGTACTTAGTGGTCCCCGACTACTTATCCTCAGTCCTTTCTCATCAAGGTGACAGAACCTCTCAGGAGGTCGCTCACCTGGTGGACGCAAGAGGACAATCTTCTGGAAGGATACCCCTTTGCTCCTCTGGATAATCAGATTTCTGTCACCACAGACGCGTCCCTGTCGGGATGGGGAGCTCACTGTCAGGATCTCCACACTCAGGGTACGTGGACTCAGGTCGAAGCCCAGCTTCACATAAACATCCTGGAAATGAGAGCCATCCTCTATGCAGTCCGGGCCACAAAGGACATTTTTGTCACAAGAACTTCTCCTTCAGATGGACAACAAGGCAGTGATGTATTACATCAACAAGCAGGGCGGCGCACACTCTTATCCCTTGTGCAGGGAAGCAATGAGAGTGTGGGAATGGTGCCTAGATCACAAGGCTCTTATTCAGGCAGTCTACCTGCCGGGAATACAGAACAAACTGGCAGACCGTCTCAGCAGAATGTAGGCAGACCCTCATGAATGGTCTCTCGACTCAACCGTAGTTCAGTCACTATTCGCAGAGTGGGGAACTCCAGACCTGGGCCATTTTGCATCCCCACTCAACACAAAACTGCCTCTTTTCTGCTCCAGAAATCCAGGGCCTGGCATTTTTTGTTAGGATGCGTTCAGGCTGCAGTGGACAAAACCCTTTCTATCTGCCTTTCCTCCTCTTCCCCTAATCCAGGGGGTACTCCTCAAATTCAAGTCTCAGGGACACAAGATTATTCTCATTGCTCCTTTCTGGCCTCGACAGATATGGTTTCCATTACTCAACAGTATGGCGGAAACCCCTCCGAAAGGCGCTTCCCCTTCAGATGAACCTTCTGACCCAGGGTCCTCTGGTCCACCCCAATCTGAGGTCGCTTCATCTTCATGCTTGGCTCCTGAGGAGATAGAGGTGAATAGGTTCAATGCCTCTCGGAGAGTTTCTGACATTCTTTTGGTTGCGTAGAAGCCAGCAACCAGAAAGACTTACACTGCAGAATGGAAGCGTTTTTCCCTCTGGTGTGCAGGATCCTCTTTGAATCCCTTTTCCTGCCCACCCAACAAAGTTTTAGAGTACCTCTTAGACCTCTCAAATTCAGGTCTTCAATACTCTACAATCAAAGTTCACCTTTGTGCCATTTCAGCCTATCATGAGCCATTACTTTACTTTCCTTATCTCTGGCTCAGTTACCGGTAGTTAAGCGGTTTCTTAAGGGTATTCTGCATACCAGACCCCCTGTCAGACATCCAATTGCAGCCTGGGACATTAATCTCGTGCTAGACATGCTCACTAGAAAACCTTTTGAGCCACAAGCTACCTACGAATTGAAATTCCGCACTTGGAAAATGGCCTTCCTGGTGGTCATAACCTCAGCCATCAGAGTTTCTGAAATACATGCTCTGGTAACAGACCCTCCGTACACTGTATTTCACAAGGATAAAGTAGTTCTTAGGACCCATCTAAGTTCCTCCCTAGATTGCCTCAGAATTACATTTAAACCAACCTTTGGTCCTACCTACTTACTTTGCTGATTTCCAGAATGAAGGAGAACGTACCCTTCATTCTTTAGATGTTAAAAGAGCTTTATGCTTCTATTTAGATAGAGCGAAGGAAATTCGCAAAGCTCAACAACTGTTTGTCTCCTTCAGCGAGACCCGGCTGGGTCAGCCTCTCGCTATCAGATGCATCTCAGCATGGCTGGTGGCATGCCTTCGCCACTGTTATTCCATGGCACAGGTCAAGCTGGAGGGCAGAATGTATGCTCACGCTACTAGAGCAGTGGCGGCATCTCTGGCGGAAATCCGCAACGTGCCCATTACGGACATTTGCAATGCGGCTACTTGGAGCTCAGTGCATACTTTTATTAAGCACTATGCGCTGGACGTGCATGCCAGACGAAACCTTTTGTTTAGCAGGACTATCCTTAATGGACTTCTGTCCTGAATTCATGAGCTCTTGGTTTTCCTGCCGCCCTCTCGGGGGATTTTTAGCTCGGTACTCTCCCTAAGTGTGAATGAGTGATGGAGACTTTATGTCCAGGAAGATATAGAAATTACGTACCTACCATAATTCTTGATCTTCTTGGACGAAGTCTCCACCACTCATTCACACGCCCACCCTCCATCCCCCCGAGCTCACCTCTCTGTTTTGGTCTTCAGCTATGAAGACTTCTTTGTTGACCCTTCTTATATGTGTCGTTTGGACTGTCTTATGTCTGATTTGTGTTGGACTGGTCTTTCTAGGTTAGTTGCACTGCACCACCTCAGGGAAAAAAGATACTGAGGCGGTTGGAGAGTCGACGCCGAGATAGTCATTGCCACATGGGCTAAGGCTCGCGGCGCCGCTCCTCACGGCTCCATCTCTGGCGCCGACCCTCGTCAAAAAGTTCACTCCTGCTGGGTCCTAGCGCCTCCGGCGTAGATCCCATAAGTGTGAATGAGTGGTGGAGACTTTGTCCAAGAAGATCAAGAATTACAGTAGGTACGTAATTTCCATTTCTCTTCCTCAAGATAAGGCAAGGAAGAGAGATGTGATAGGGAAGAGAAATGAAAATGATGTGCCTGCCATAATTCTTAATCTTACGGTATATCTTCACCATTCATCACTAGTGGATTAAGCTGAAGGTGCTAGGACCCTGCGGGAGCTTATAGCTTAGAGTTTTTTTGTTTTTTTTTAGGAGGGGGGCTGGCACTAGGACGGCGCCACCCACAAGGCTGACATATTGCATGGCGCTTGTGGGTTGGCCAGTAGCCGTTGCCAGCCCCTCCAAAGGATATAAACTGAAAAAGGAATAAGCCGCCACAAGAGGAGTTGAAGCACACTATGAGGTCTTCGACAGGGGACCCCAGCCACTGGGCAGGCCAAGGGAGGGTTAAAAAGAAGAAGGAATGAAGAAAAGAGGAGAGTGAGAGATATACATGGCACCCCTAAAAGAACTCTGAGTCTTCTGGGGGACCAAGAGTGGTCCCAACTGCTTTAACTCTTCTCCCTCTTTTTTTTTTTTTCTTCTTCACTGGGGAGAACCCCAAGGCAGGAGAGGGAGAGAGAGAGAACACAGGATAAGCCTCCCAGGCTGAAGAGGAGTCAAGGTAGGAAAACCAAGCTGCTGTGCCTAACAGTTCACAGAACCTTGAAGATGCGAAGCATCGCAGGACACCATATGAGCCACATAAGGATGCACCCTTCTCGTCTACCAGAGAAGGGAAGGGGGGCCATAGGTCTCACACTCCCTGTCCCTTATACAAATTAGAAGTGGGGACAGGCTTCCCCCGGGGCAGGATTCCCTCAAACGTAGACCTCCTCAATTTAGGAAAGTCCCAAACCACAGAGGGATAAGACCTCTTCACGCCCAGTGCCGCACAAGTGGCAAGGCAGAGGCCTTAAGTCTTCAAAAGTGGTAAACCTCTTAAGAAAGTTGGAGGGGACCCTGCCCCACAGTGATCCAAAGTGGGTTACCCGGGAAGTAAAATTGAGTTACAAAGACTCCAAGAAGGTGGGGGGACATAAGTCCTCAGAGCCCACCCAGTGTCAAAGATGGAGTCCCAAGAAGAGGGCAAACTCGAACCCGAAGAATAGGCTGAGAGATAAGAGCCCCTTCAAGAAAACTAAGAGGGACTTAGAAAGCCCATCAGAAGAGTCCCCATCAGAGTCGTGAGGGGCCCCGAGGAGCCTCTAGTATAAAGAGGGCAAGCGCCCCTCCTTGCCCTCCTCTTCCCAGAAGTGGGTCCGTGTCGCTTCAGTGAAGGATCAGTGGACCCAGAGGTGCCAGCAAGACTATGCCCAAAATTGGCCTCAACTGGAAGGGGGAGGCAAGCAGAGAGGAGGCACTGCACAGAGGCTGAGGCCCAAGAGGGGAAGGTGGGCAGGAAGCACTGATGAATGGTGAAGATATACAGTAAGCTCAAGAATTACTGTAGGTACATAATTTTCATACCTTAACTGTATCGATCTTCAATAGTTATCACTGGTGGGTGAGTACCAAGCACCTAAAGGCGTTGGCACACCCTTGAGGGCTGGAAACTTCCCTCAGACTCGTGGGGGAGAAACACAGAAAGGAGGGGCCCCTCATGGGCCAGTGAGGCCTGAGACTGGTCAGGATGAGACTGAGAGTCTCGTTGCCTGGGAGAAGGAAGGTGCCCAGACAATTCTCACCTCACCCTGGGGGAGAAAAAATAGATCCCTTGGAAGGGAGAGGCAATCACCCTACGCCAGGCCAGGGGTGTTAACCATGAGAGGCAAAGCCACGCAGTCCGCCTAATGCAGACTGCTGTTCCTGCCAGCCTAGACGCTACCTCATTGACGTCATAAGATGCCCTTGCTTGGTGTCTCGCTAGCTCTTGGTCCCTAGCAGAAAGGCAAATGACTTGCCTGGTTGCCTGTCTGTCACACAAGGTCACCAGGAGTTGTCCCAGTACTGTCCACAGGTGCCTAGCATAGGAAGCCTGGTGTGCTGAGATGTACAAAAGGAGACACACTGCCAAGAAAACTCTCCGACCCCAGCGGTCAAACTCAGCTGAGTCAGACTCTGGGTGGGGGTGGTCATGTCTTGGGTGATGATGCCCAGAAGGGGTGTCCAGGAGCTCTACCCGAGAAGAGAGGTGGGGCATAGTACCTGGAGACCTCTGGGGTGCACAGTACCTGCGCTGACATTCCCTCGGGGCTGGAGAAGGGGCAGAGGGATGCTGCCAGACCCGATGTGACACCTCAGCGAACGAGACAGGTCACAGAGGGATGACAGTGTTTTCAGGGCTGAACTCTCAGAGGAATGCCTGCGTCATATGGTCAGGATTGCGACTCGTTAAGTGGGTTATGTGGAGCTCCTCAAGCAATCTTGACAGGAACCGCTGATAGCTGGTGATATCAGCATCTGAGGACAGGTGGACCGAAGAATCCTCTTCCTCTGGGAAGGAAGATGAGGAGGCAGAGGAGTCTGGTTCAGATTCTGGGGGCTCCAGTCTAAAAATGACTTGGTTCAGGGCCCTTAGGTAGCAGGAAAAGCAGCTGCCAATGATCTGAACTGATCCCAGATCATAGGTCCTGAAGGGCCCAAGAGACCTGATGGAGCAGAGGGAAGAGGCAGAGGCTCTTCAGGGAGAGGAGAAGCCTGGTGACCCAGAGCAGGATCCCTGATAAGGCTATGGGAACATGTAGTGGACCCCTTCCCAAAGGAGGGGGCCGTGCAGCACACCCACTGCAGGTCACCCAACCATACAGGAGCAGCCCAAGTGGTGCCCAAGAGAAAGGAACCCACAATGGGGTGATTGGAGCCAGTCTGCCCCTACCTGGTCGGGGAGCGAAGAAGAGAAGGGTCAGCACTGCAACTCCTCCCAGAGCCACTCCCTCAAACTCATTTCCTCAGACAGGGACCTGCTCCTCGAATGGTCCCCAGTGCCTATAATTGGGGGTTCTGAGACATCTCCAGCACCAGAGGAGGTACTAGAAGCAACCCCAGCCCCCACCCCGGCACCGTAATCCTACTCAGCACCACGTGTAATGCCGGAACTAGATTCAGTATCGGAGGCAGCACCGGAATCCAATCCAGCACTGAGCATGGTGCTGGCATCAGACTTTGCGTGGAGACACTGCCATCCCCCAGCCCAGCGCCACCCTCGGAGCAGACACCCACCCCGGCAACGGAATCTGCAGCAGAGGTGTCTCCGACACCACAAGTGGCACTGGAGGACACAGAGGAGCTGGCCCCAAGGGCAGGGTTTGCTGGGGGAGTGACCAAAACCATGGCACTGGAAACCGAACGGCCAGACCTAACTGGGCAGCAGAACTCCCCAGAGCTGGGAAGCCACTCCCAGTCATCCAGATCATCCTCTGAAGAGCAGGAGGTCAGGGAAACCAGCAGAGAGGCAACCCCAAAACCCTCCCACTCTTGAAGTGGGCCTAGCACTAACCATGGCACCACCTTGCTCACCAGCTCCAAGGGTGGAGTCAGGAGCTGAAGCAGTGCTAACGGACGGTATTGAAGACTCCACTGGCTTGGGCCTATCATATAGCTGTGACCGTGACACCAGGGGACCTACAGAGAATCGTGAGGGGTGCTCAGCTGTGTGCCCCCCCCAGAGGAGGTCGACTGTCCACCCAACCCCGCATGCAGGCTTCTGGTCTCAGCAAGACTGGAACCAGCTGAGACGTGATCCCCCTGTTACGTATAGTACCGGAGGGAGACCTGGGGAAGGGACCCACTTAATGATCTTGGCATCCCGGGACCGATGCCACCCCCCCAAAGGTGGGAGGATCCTGACCCACCTTCAACATGCACACCTCGAGGACCTGGTGGTCCATGGAGAAGCAGGTATCGCAGTTGTACATATCGTGATGGAGACCCAGGCAGGTGAGAAAATGATCATGACAGTCCAATACAGTCATTGGCTTGCCTCAGAGGCACCGACGCATAGGGGCACACCCCGCCTTGGATTTTGAAGTAGGTCCTGAACCAGCCATGACCGTTATG
Organism: Neoceratodus forsteri; assembly: GCA_016271365.2. Taxonomy (NCBI): domain Eukaryota; kingdom Metazoa; phylum Chordata; order Ceratodontiformes; family Ceratodontidae; genus Neoceratodus; species Neoceratodus forsteri. The sequence continues at coordinate 513,261,286 of CM057454.1, forward strand.
GTCAACTAAACAAAGACTCTGCACCATAGAAACAAGAAAAATAAATGAAACTGTTTGACCAGTTCCTGGAGATGTCCTACGGCGTCAAGTAGCAGTAGCGGCAGAACTGTCGGCGGTCAACGGTGAACTTTAAATTCGTACACTGTAGAAAGCACAGCAGCTTCCACAGAGTAATGCACGTGATGGGAAAAACAGAACTGAGGTGGTGGAGGGGCCAGTTACTGGCCAGCCCACAAGTGCCACGCAATACGTTGGCCTCATGGGCAGCGCCGGACCCTCCTCCTAGAAAAAAAGTCCTAAGCTATAAGCTCCCATAGGGCCTTAGTGCCTTTGTCTTAACCCACTGTCATCGAGGTACAGGTCAGAAAGCATAGGAAAAATCAGGACCAGTTGTAGAATTCACAAAAAGTGTTTATTAGTAGTAGCAATAACATAAAAAAATAAACTTGTTCAGTATAACTATTTTCCTTCAGTCTCTGAGAGTCTCTGTGTCCCCCTCTTGCAAGTAATTGCAGCTCTGTTTTTATTAGTCTTTGCAACCCCCCTCAGCAAGCATCCTGTTTTTTTCTAAAATGTTCTTATAAATTTCAGGCAGGTGCAGCAAGAACACAGTGTGCCAGAACTGAGGCCCCTTCTCCATAGCTTCTGAAAAAGGGCTTAAAAACTGCTCTCAGGTTAACCCCTTGAGTTCCCAATAGTTTTTTGCAATCATCTTAAACTATAGTTCTATACATTTCAACAGTAACACTATATAATTTCTAAACAGAGGGATCCCAATATCAGTTACATTTCCACATAATGATTTGCATATATTTTTATACCAGCAGATCTGCAAGGGAGGAACAAAAACAGAAACAGTAAGGGAAGACAGACAGTAAGAGGCAAAGAACTGTGAGACTGTCGGGGTGATCAAGTCCTAGGTCTCATGAGAAAATTTGGTTGCACAACCAGACAGACAAGAGACAGGAAAGGAAAGAACAGAACAGATCCCTGCATTCAGGCTCTCTATAACAACTGGGACAGGGTCCTGTTCAACCTTGTCACACCCACCACTGATGAATGGTGAAGATTGATACAGTTAAGATCTTTTGCTTTTGCTTCTGCTTCCCTGAGCCTAAGAATATTGAACTACTAGGCATATATGATTAAATATCAGAATTGTCTTTGGAAGACAGTGGCCACCCTGGCTGAAAAACTGTCGGAGAGCCAGGACAAAATACTGGTTCAGCAGAGTATAGCAAATGGTCCGGAAGCTGGTAGGTGTCGCAGACCCACTCCTGAGGGTCAGGCCCGCTGAGCTCACAGTGCCCACCTGTAAGTGCAGTCTGTGACAGGAAGGGGGAACAGGAATACCCTCCTCATCCTTTTTGAATACTCGCCGAGGTCACGACTGCACCTCTGCCACGAGGATTCCAGGCACCCCTCTAGCTCTGAATAGGGGCACAATACCAGTCGAGTCTTGTGGCCAAATATGAACCTTTCCCTGGCTATACACATAGGAGGAAGGCCCAGGTATCACACTCTCCTTGGGGTAGCAGTGTAAAAGCCTGATTTGGCCCTCTCCCTACAGGACTTGCAACAGCCTGGTTCAGAATTCCTGTAGACTCGTATGAGGCTCTGGTATTCTCCCAATACTTCCAGATGTCCCTACAGACCTTCTCAATTTTGTTGCTTACAGTGGCCCCTCTAAGCAAGTAACAGTTGTCACAGATTATTAATAAACCTTGCACAGTCACACATACAATACAAGAACTCTAACACAGGCAGAATTTCTTTAGAAAAGCAAACAGTTTTACTAAAATAAATAAATGCAGTTACATATAAAAAGAGAATATTAATGTGGGTGACAGTACACAAAAACAAATCGGGGGGGGGAGTACAGAAGAACACACTTAAACAGGTTAGCCAAGTTTATGTTAAGTAGGAAGATTTTCAAAGTTCGGAGAGTCGCTGGTTTGCAAAATATTTCAGTCTTGTCTGTAGCAGTCTGTATGCTGAGAAGTGTTCTCTGTGGTCAGGAGAGTAAGTCCAAACAGAATGGCAAAATGGCCCTGAGTGTCTGTGCTGAAGGGCTTAAATACCCTTGTGAAATCTGCAGTGTCACCAATTTTCCAGTTATAAGGAAAGTAGTTTATTTCCCTAACAGTGACTTACAGAGCAAGTCAGGGCAACTACTCCGTTTGGCCAGGAGATGTCAGTGTTCCGCAGTCTCCAAAATTTCCAGGCATATTAAGAATCCGGTTCTGAGACCTATAATTAGCAAGGACATGACATTTCAGAGTTAAGCCCTTAGATGTCTCAGGATCCCACAGCAACCCCATTGGCATTAGGGTGTTAAGAATTTACACAGGTTTCTCTAGGAAGCATGGATCTTACTTCGAGAAACAGCTCTTGCAGCAGGTTACACCATAAGGACTGAAGCCGGCAGACTGCAGGACCCCATGGAAAACTTCTAGCTAGCTATACCCAGCAGGGGACTGCCCCCAACGGCCCCACCCCTGACATCAGACACATTATAAAAGGGTCAGTCCCCCAGCATCTCTCAGTTCTTTTCCTGCCATTGACTCGCAAGCATCAGCTCCACAGATGCCATCAGCTAACGAACAATGCCAGAATTTTTGAATTTTCAGTGATTTTCTTCCACCATTTCTCCCTTCGCATGTCTTCATCCACGACCCCTTCAGTCGAAGGACACCCCTTCCAAGTGCGCGTGCAGCAAGCAGATCCCATTTAAAGATGAGCATATAGCCTGTGTCTGGTGCCTAGGCCCTGACCACGACATCAAGCCCTGCACCATCTACCAGCAGTTCAACAACCGCACTAGGATCCGCTGCCAGAAGGCACTTGAACATTTTTTTCTGGAGGAAAAAGTTAAACAAATGGCGAGAGATTCATCCTCCCAAGGGGAATCATCCCACAGGTCAGGGAAAGATAAAGAGAAGGGAGAAGGTTAGAGAGAGATCCCCCTCAAACCACACCACAGACTCCTGGGCCAGCTCGGGCTCAAACCACTCAGACAGGTCCCCTTCCCAGGCAGAGTCTCAGCCCCCGCCAGTCAAGATTTGGTTGTCTGGTGGATCAGGTACCTCATCTTCTTTACAACCTCTTAAAATACGGCCTAAGGATTCCCTTACCTGGCCTGCAGAATCCTCTAGCTGGTCTGAGGCCTGAGACAAGCATTACAAACCGCCGTCCAAGTCGGCCGCCAAGGTAGGCCCCGATTCCGTGGACCAGCGTTGGGACATCAACCAGAGATCAGTCTCCCAACTTCCAAGGGGCCCCTCGGAGGCGCCCGCTAGCTGAGCTGACGTCACCCAAGCGGACATTTGGACCCTAAACGGTCTGCGGACCAAACGATCACCAAGTGTCCAAAGGACCCGATGCCTCAAACAGCCCCCGCCGTCCGCACCAGATGCCGGGGTCAGTCGGAAGAAGAAGCTATGGACGTTGGAGCCCAGCAAGCTACAGATGACCAGACGTCTGGTGACATAGAGGACTCAGGGTTGCCCCAGGACCCAACAGCGGAGAAGTCCACCCCCCCAAGGAGTGGAGCCCGATCCCCCGACAGGGAAAGCACTGATGCCGGGACCGTCATCAGGCTTAAACATTGAGGAGGTCAAGGAATTGTTCTCCTGTTGGTGGGGCACCATCCGAAAAGATGCAGTCCCCACAAAACCTATAGAGGAGACCCCACCTCCCAAGTCACCGACTCCCGATCCCCCCCCCAAAGGAGGACACTCTCCTGCCTAGGGGCAGGTCTCAGGAAAAGAAGCAGGAAATCAGAAGAGGTACTGTTCCAGAACCCCTTCACGATCACTTAGCTCACATAGGCATAAGAAGCCTCACAGAAGGTCTCGTTCTTCTTCATCAGAAGGGTCCCACCCAGACACCTCAGTTACTTCCAGATCACTTTCTCCTTTCAGTGTCTCTTCACCAGACCCGAGGGATCAGCCTAGGTTCCCCCTGGATGACCCCCTCATTCATGGACATAATGAGGCACATCCAAGAAAATATTGGCTGGGACACTGAAGAACTGGACCCCGAGAGGCAACGCCTGGCCAGATACCTTTGGCAAAAAGATCCGAAGTCAGTGGTGGTTCCACCTTTGGTGGATACCTTCCAGGACGCCACTAAAGCCACCTGGAAGTGCCCATATTCCTTGCCTGCGGTCCCTACAAAGGCGGACCGCCTGTATAGGGTCCCGGCAGAGGACCCATATTTGGGGCAGCAACCTGTGGCAGATTCATTGATTATTACTGCCACCCACAACAGATGTCAGAGGCCCCAACACCTGAGTACACAGCCCCCAGATCAGGAATCCAAGCAACTGGACTCCATGGGGAGACGTATGTATGTGGCGGCTACCTGCTGCATAAGATCTTTAAACTACCTGACTCATATGGTGCAGTTTCAGAATGAACTATGGGAACAAGGCCAAGACCTTCTGAAGGATCTCCCGGAAGAAGACCGAAAAGAAGAGCTTCTAAACCTTTTTAAGACTGGCTCCGATGTTGGGACCTAGGTCCTTCTGGCTGCCTATGATTCGGCAGACTCCGCGGCTTGAGGAGCGGCAACCGGTGTCTGCTTAAGGAGACACTCCTGGCTGAGGGTCTCCAGCTTTACACCGGATGTCCAGAAGGGCATCCTGGATGTTCAAGTTCAAGTTTCAAGTTCACGTTTATTGCAGAAAAACTCCATTGAGCAAGCTCATTCACAAGGAGGTCCTGTGACATAAACACCTAAAGTACAAACACAGATAGGTAATAACAGTATATACATGAAATGCATGTTACATGATACAGGCTGGATATACATACAAGGGTACCACATAGGGTGACCACAGGTGGTAAACATTGATATGAGACAGGGAAGCGACTTACAGGTTGCATACTGATAAATGAAACATTTACCATGTGCCATACAATGGTTCCGTCCTTTTTAGAGAGGAATCAAAAAGAGTCATTACAAAGCTACCAGATGCTGGCAGAGCTGTAAGGTCCGTACAGGCCATGTACAGACCAAGACAGAGGCCCTTCCAGAAGGGCCAGAACCATTTTCGTGGCAGACAGGGTCAGCAACAACCCCAATCTGGCCAGCAGCCCAGGAGCAATTTCAGCCACAAAAGCAGCCAAAATTTTCTGGAGGCCAGGGACTGTGAAATACAAAGCTTGATCAGCCCTCCGGACAGAACCCTACCACGGAATGACTCCTTTCAGACCCCTGCCCCACCTCTGGATCAAAGGGAAGAAAGGGTCAGGGGTCACTTCGCACACCACCTCCCCGGGTGGCAGAGGATAACCTGTGACCAGTGGATCCTACAACTCATCAGACGAGGGCACTCTGTGAGGTTCCTCAACACCCCCGTCAAGGCCCCGCGCTCTCGTTTCTCAGGACAGCACGCCCTGCTCATTCAGCAGGAAATCTCTGCCCTCCTAGAAAAGGAGGCCATAGAGGTAGTCCCATGGAACCAGAGAGGAAGGGGATACTATTCCCACTTCTTTCTGGTCCCAAAGAAGACGGGGGATCTACGCCCTATACTGGATCTCAGAGACCTTAACACCTCAGTAGCATACAAATAAGTTTGCATGGTCACTCTTCCAGGTCTCATCCCCATGCTCAGACAAGACGCATGGCTAGCGTCATTGGACATGCAGGACACATATCTCCATCTCCCCATTGCTCAGCCGCATCAAAGGTTCCTGTGGTTCGAGTTTCTGGGATGCCACTACCAGTTTCGGGCCCTCCCGTTCGGTCTCCTATCAGCACCGTGGGTTTTCACTAAATGCCTAGCGGTAGTGGCAGCAGCCCTCAGGAGGCAAGGCCACTATGTTTTCCCTACCTGGACGACTGGCTTCATCTCACTAGGAACTGAACAGGGCGATACAGGTCACTCGCTCCCTATTCGCATCGCTGGATATCACCATCAATCAGGAAAAGTCATCATTGGTTCCCACCCAAAGACTGCAGTTAATCGATGCGGTACTAGATACCCACCAGGGCAAAGCTTTTCTGCCAGAGGACCAAGCAGAATGCATACAGGCCCTGATTCGGTCCATTAGAATGAGGAAGCAGGTTCCGGCAAGGACCACAGTTCCACTCGCCCGTCTCTACATGAGGGTCACCCAGTGGACGCTCAAAGCGCAGTGGGATCATCATCTCGATCACCCTATCAGGGTTCCAAACTCCATCATACAAGCCCTGCAATGATGGCTCATTCCAGAGCACCTTGCAAGAGAGGTCCCCTTTTCTACTCCTGCTCCGTCTCTAATGCCTCACCATGGTTGCATCAGGGTCCAGTTGGGGGGACTCACCTAAATGGCACAAGGACACAGGGTACCTGGTCCCCACTGGAGACTCATCTCCATATCAGTGTTCTAGAGATGAGGGCAGTCCTGTACGCACTGCAGGCCTTGCATTCAGAAATTCCCTCAGACCACTTACTGGTCCAGATGGACAACACCTCAGTGGTGTATTATATCAACTAGCAAGGGGGCACTCACTCCTACCAGCTTTACCGGGAGGTGATGAGAGTTTGGAATTGGGCCCTGCAGCACAGCATCACTATTACTGCAGTGCATTGTCCTGGAGTTTGCAACACGATATCAGACCTTCTGAACAGGTCATGATCCAGCACTCACGAGTGGGAACTCCCTCAGCCAGTCACGGAAATGCTGTTCGACACATGGAGGACGCCAGACTTGGATCTCCTTCGCATCCCTGTACAATGCAAAACTGCCCAATTTCTGCTCACTAGATTCAGGGCCTTGTGTTTTCGGGCAAGATGCGTTGTCCCTCTCTTGGACGGGCAGGTTCCTTTATGCCTTCCTTCCCTGTGATCCAGAGGGTTCTTCTCAAATTGCAAGCAGAAGGAGCGACAATGATCATGGTAGCACCATTCTGGCCCAGACAGATCTGGTTTCCGTTTCTCCACCAGTTGGCGCAGGAGCCTCCGTTTCCCCTACCGGTCAGCTCTCACTTGCTGTCCCAAGAAGGAGGGTCTCTGGTTCACCCAAACCTCAGGTCCCTGAACCTACACACTTGGCTCCTAAGGACATAGCCGTCCTTAGGCACGGAGTATCTCACGAAGTTGCCGACATACTGGTGGCAGCTAGGAAACCTTCCACTCTTGCTACCTACACTATGAAGTGGCACGGGTTTTGCCTTTGGGCCACTGCACGGGATCTTGATCCACTCCACTGTTCAGAGAAGTCAGTCCCGGACTTCCTTCTTTCCTTGTTCAGGACGGGTCTAGCATACTCCTCCCTCATTTTGGCCTACCATGCACCAATCTGTCAAAAAGCTCTAGCGCAGCTGGAGGTGTCACAAGCTTTTCTGCGTGGCATTCTACACCTGAAACCACCCATCAGAGAGCCAGTTCCCCCCCTTGCGACCTCCTCTCTGTACTAGAACAACTGTCGCTGCCACATCTTGAGCCAGCCACATGTTGCGAGCTTCGCCTCCTCTCTTGGAAGGTCCTACTTTTAGTGGCAGTTACCTCTTCCCGAAGGATATCAGAGATCCACACACTCATGTGCAAGGAACCCTATTTAGTTTTTCACAAGGACAGGGTGTGCTTGCGAACTAATATGAAGTTCCTCCCCAAGATGGTGTCTGAACTCACACTCAACCAAGACATTGCCTTGCCGGTGTACTTCCCTAACTACACCAACAAAGGAGAGGCTCTCCTTCATACCCTGGATGTTCACCGCATACTCAGATACTATCTGGACAGGACTAAGCCCCTCCGAAGGATTGACCAGCTTTTTGTCTCCTTCACTCACAGAATGCTTGGGGCTCCTTTGTCCAAGCAGACACTCACCAAGTGGTTGGTGAATTGTATCACCTTTTCTACCAGTACAAAAACAAACCCTTACTTGGCTAGGTAAAGGGTCACTCCACCAGGCAGTGGCCACTTCCTTCGGGGATATGATAGAGATATACAAGTACCTATAGGGAGGAACAGGGTGCAGGAATACACTATTTTCCAGCAAAAAAGATGTTCCAGTACTAGAGGGCATGGGGTGAAGTTGCAGGGAGGGCAATTTAGAGGAAATGTGAGGAAGAATTTCTTGACAGAAAGGATGGTGGACAAGTGGAACACCCTGCCAGAGGAAGTGGTGGGGCTGAAACAATCATGGAATTTAAGAATGCATGGGATAGACATAAGGGAATTCTGGAGGTCAGGAGTAAGGGGCAGCAGACTTCTAGAAAAATGTAAAGGGAACTTACACGCTCAAATGGGCTGACTGGGTGGGCCATAGACCCTTATCTGCTGACAGTGTCTATGTATCTGTGAATCTATGTCTTTGTATCTATGTAGGTACACTATTGGGTAATCTTTCTCTTGGTTAGAGGTCTGATTGAGGACTGCTCCAATCCCCGCATCTGAGGCATCTGTCTGAACTACAAGTTGCTTACTGTAATCTGGACTGGCCAACATGGGGTACTGCACAGTGCCTCCTTTAGCCGTGCGAAGGCCCATTCACAGGCTGGCTCCCATTTTACCTTTTTGGGCATTCTTTTCTTTAGCAGGCCAGAGAGGGGAGCTGCCAGGGTATTGTAATTTGGTACAAACTTTCAATAGTACCCGTCAGTCTCGAGGAAACTCAGAATCTGCTTCTGGATTTCAAGCCTGGGCCACACCTCTATCATCTCAATCTTGGCTTGATTAGGGCGAAGCTGCCTCTGCCCTACTACATGCCCTAGGTGTGCCACCTCCATCATGGCCACCTGGCACTTTTCAGCTTTGCCAGTGAGCCCGGCCCTCTGTATCCTGGCCAACACTTCCTTCAGGTGGGACATGTATTCCTTCAACTAGCACTGAAGATGGTAATGTCATCCAGATATGCCACTGCGTATTCTTCAGTACCATGTAACACCTGGTTGACCAACCTTTGGAAGGTGGCAGAGGTGTTCTTTATTCCAAAAGGCATTACCCTGAACTCGAATAATCCTATTGAAGTGATGAAGGCCAACCTCTCCCTAGCTCTGGCAGTTAACTCCACCTGCCAATACCCTTTTGTCAAGTTACTTGTGATAAGGTATGTTGTCCCTCCCAGCTTGTCCAGTAGTTCATCCATCCATGGCATTGGGTGGGCATCAGACTTTGTGACTGCATTAAGTCCACAATAGTCTACACAGAAGTGAGTAGAACCATCCAGCTTGGTAATAAGGACTACGGGTGAAGCCCTGGGACTGTGGGATTTCTGGATTACCCCTAAATCCAGCATTTCTTCCACTTTCCTTCCTGATGTCCTTTAGGACAGCCTCAGACACCCGGTAGGCTGTCTGTCGGATGGGTGCTTGCTTTCTTGTATCCACGTTGTGTGTCGCTAAGGGGTTGCATCCCGGCTTGGCAGTAAACAAAGGGGCAGAGTCCGCTAAAACCTCCCTCACTTCCTGGGTCTGTTCCAGGGTCAGCTGGGGTGACAGTTTGATTATCTCCACAGCGGACTCCCACTTGCTTTCCTCCAGAAAGTCTAGTAGGGGGTCTTCTTCCTCTGTCCCCTCCCCAGGACTACACACTGCAAATACCACGTCAGCTCTATTTGCATATGGCTTCATCATTTTTTTTTTTTTTTAATATATACATTTTATGCTCCCATATTCTTTCACTGTCGTTGACCTCAGTGAAATTCTGACTAAATTCACTTCGGTGATAGTCCACCAGTTAGGCACATACAGGCCTACATCGCCTACGCCGTCGATGGCAACATCATCGACACTACCTCGGCGGCCGTGGGCCACTTCCGCTGGCTGTCGTCGGTGCACCAGGTATTGGATCATGATCTTGACGAGGTCGTCGAGGAGGAGTACCATCCTGACCTTATTCTTCCTGATGAGGAGGAGGAAGAACCCCTCACCTCAGACAGATCCACAGCTTCCTCAGTCAGCGAGGATTCTGTCAAGCACACTCCTAGGTCTCCTCCAGAGGACCCTACCTTCTTCAGTATCATGAAACAGTTATCCTCAGCCATGGGCTTCCATACTGAGGAGAAGGATGGCAATAGAAAACATTTGGTCGATTTCCTGGAGATCCCAGAGTCTCCTCCCAAGATCATTCCCCCTTGTTTTGCCTGCTTTGAGGAATGCTACTACTGTAGTCTGGCACAGGTCTGACATAGTGCCATCTGTGCCCCGCAGGGCAGATGAACTTTACCATGCCCCAGGGGTTTCTATATTATGCTGCCCAGCCTGAAACAGATTCAGTAGTCATAAAGGCAGCTCATGACAGGTGCAAGGTGCTGAAGTACCTTCGCTCCCCCCCCCCCGACAAATGTCATGCAGAATTGATCTTTGCGGCATGAGGGTTTATGCTGTCTCTACTCCCTTGGACTGAGGATTGACAACTAGTTGTCCCATATGGTAAAGTACCAGAACACCAACATTACATCAGGTGCCTGGATCCTTCAAATCATAGAAAGGGGTCACACTCTGTAGCTCACTGAGTCACCCCCAGAGGCTCTGCCTCTGCTCTCCAACTACCTCCTGGTCCACCTGTCTGTTCTCTGGGAGGAGGTGCAGTCCCTTCTGCGAAAACAGGCCATCTAGCCAGTGTTCAGGCACCAGAGAAACCAGGGGTTTTATTCCAGGTTCTTCCAGGTCCCCAAAAAGTCATGGGATCTGAGGCCCCTCTTAGACCTAAAGAACCTCAGTCTGTCTGTGCAATACAAAAATTTCCAGGTGGTAACTTTGCCAGGTCTATTGCCTCTTCTCAAGAAAGTCTACCGGTAGTGTTCTTTGGACATGCAGGTCGCTTACTTGCACATCTCAGTGTTTCCTCCCCACAGAAATTTCCTCAGGTTTCTTTTTCAGGATGAGCATTACCAACTCAAAGTACTGCCCTTTGGCTTGTCCTCTGCCCCATGGGTCTTTACCAAGTGCTTAGCAGCAGTAGCTGTTTTCTCGTATCTGGATGATTGGCTTCTAAAGGCCCCATCCAGGGAACAGCTCCTAAGGACTTTGGAGAGAACTCTTCAGTTATTTCTCTCCCTGGGCATTACGGTTAAGCCTGCCCAAGTCGGTCCTGGTTCCGTCCCATAGACTGCAGTATATGTGGCGATCCTTGATTCAGTACAGGGAAGGCTTTCCTGTCTCAAAACAGGGTGGAATGCCTTATCGTCCAGGTTCAGGAGGTAACACGGAACCATGATATACCTACCAGGGTGTACCTGAGTCTGTTGGGCCCAGTGGCAACAGCCATCCCCACTGGCCGGGCTCCATATGCTCCATATAGTGGTACTAGCGAATGGACGAGTTAGATCAGTTAGTGCTGGTCACCTCCCCAGTCTGCAAAGTGCTCCAGTGTTGGATGGATCCCCTGAACCTGTTGCAAGAGGTTTCATTCCAGATCTCCTCTCCACAGCAAATCCTCACCACGGATGTCTACAGCTGAGGCTGGGGTGCTCATCTGGGTCCCTTTCAAACTCAGGGCTCTTGGTCCCAGATCAGAACCTCCCTTCATATCAATGTCCTGGAGATGTGGGCAGTTCTGTGTGTCATGCAGGCCTTTCAGAACCATCTCCTTCCGGGTCAACTGCTAATTCAGTCCGACTATCTCAGTGTAGTGTTGTACATCAACAAGTGGGGGGGGGACACATTCATATCCCCTTATGCAGGGAGGCCATGAGAGTGTGATATTGGGCATTAGACCACGGCCTAACCCTCTCAGCAGTCCACGTGCCAGGACTGCTAAACACTGTGGCTGACAGACTCAGCCAGACTCAGTCCAGCATGCACAAGTGGGAACTTCTGTCGTCCATCGCAGAAGATCTATTCAGTAGATGGGGTCATCCAGAGCTGGACCTTTTTGCATCCCCACTAAATGCAAAACTGACCAATTTCTGCTCACTTGATCCAAGGCCTGGAGTTTTCTGGTGAGACGCAGTGTCCTTCTCCTGGAGCGAGAGGTTCCTTTACGCCTTCCCTCCATTTCCTCTGATTCAGAGGGTGCTAATCAAGTTGCAGATGGAAGGGGCCACCATGATTCTGGTAGCTCCATTCTGGCCTCGTCAGTTATGGTTTCCATTACTACAGCAGCTGGCGGAGGAACCACCAATTCCTCTCCCCCTCTGCAGGAACCTGCTGTCCCAGGCTCGGGGAACCCTGATCCACCCAACCTCAGGTCTCTTCATTTGCATGCTTGGCTCCTGAGAATGTAGCCATTGCCAGATTTGGGGTTTCTAATAGAGTAGCGGATGTTCTAGTGGTTGCTCAGTAGCCTTCTGCCTAAGCCACTTATGCCACGGAGTGGAAGATGTTTGCCATATGGGCTGCCAAGCAAAACCTGGACCCTTTCACCTGTCTGATGAGCCAGATCCTGAACTAGCTGATATCTCTGTCTGACGCAGATCTCATCATCATCATCATTTTCATTTTTATTTTTGAAAAGGTGCCTTTCCAGTGATCAAGGTGCCTGTACACCAGAATAAACATCTCAACAAATCAATCAGGCAATCAATAACTTTATTTTACCAGGCATAAACACCATTGAGTAAGCTCATTTTCAAGGTGGTCATGGACAAGAAACAAAGAACATTATATACAATACAATAAGTACATAAGCATAGACGAATACAGTAATTTTACAGGATGTACGCAAAATGGTCAGCAACAGCTAACCTGTCAATATTCCAAGCTAGGCAATTAAAGTATATGAACGTGTGGAAAAATAATAAGTCTCAACAACCACCTCTGTTAATAGACAGGATAGGAGAAGCAAGAAGCAGCAGTGGAGGGAAGTAGGAGAGAGAAAAAAGAGCCAGGGTAGGTACAAGAACATACTGGTTCCAGATTAATAGGAAAAAAAGTATGGAGGGTCATCTTTGTGTGAAACAATTGCAGTTTTCACTCAGGAAGGTAGTAACTAGCTTTTTGAATGTGGTTGGGTGTGGAAGTGATGGCAGTTTAAGTGCGCTTTGCATGGAGTTCCATAGGGATGGAAGGGAGAAGTTGATTGCTGCCGAGCCATAGTTTGTATTCACTCTAGGAATCTGAAATTAAAATGCAATATATAGAATCAAGAACAGATTAAACAGATTAAAATACAATACACCAATACATTCCTTTTCTGTGCTATCTGGGCTCTGAGCCCATTCATTTCAATTGCAGACTGCCAAATTTGACGCCCCCACACCCTCCTACCTTAATTAAATATGCCTAAACCCGCCCCCCTGTCTTACTCCCCCCACGCCTATAGCCCATTGCTTCTCCTGCCTCTAGTCCTTCTCGCCTCCCCAGTCTCCGTTTCTCGCCCCTTACAGTGCCTGCCTGATTTCAGCTGTCTCTCCTACTAGGCTCTAGATCTACCCATTCTCTGCTTTGGTCCCTTGCTACCACCCCGTCTCCTTTACAAGAATGCCTACCTGATGGTCACTCTACACCCTGTTCTTGCCCCTCCTCCTCCTCCTCGCTCTACCTCCCATCTTCTCCCTCCCTGGCCCCTGCCGTCCCTCCCCCACCCCACTTGCTTCCATTTCATCACCTACCTCTACAAGGGAATCCTCCACTACTCGCCCAGTCCTTCGTCTGGCCCACCTTTTGCCAATACTTGGCTACTGCTTAATTCCCCTATGCCTGGTATGTAGGCCGGATTAACCACGCTGCAGCTCGCTGTATCTCACTGTGGCTGTCGTCTGGTTCCTACCAACCTCACCCACCCTAAATGACGCCACAAATTATACCTTAAGGAGCTATGCCTTAGCTCTTTAAAACTGCTATTCCTCCTCCTACTGCTCTCAGGCAATGTCCATCCAAACCCTGGACCATGCAGCTCAAGCAACAAATCAAATACAGGTGCTCTTCGGCTCGTTTCTCTCAACATCTGCAGCCTGCTATCTAAGTTTGATGCTCTTCAGTCCTTCGTAAGGCAACACAACCCTGACATCCTAGCAGTGGTTGAAGTTTGGCTGACTCCGAAAGATCTTACTTCGAGTAGAAGCTCTTGCAGTAGGTTCAAACAATGAAGACTGGTGCCACCTGGCAGCGGTTCTGGCAACTTTTTCTCTAGCAGTACCTACGTGGGGAACCCGGACGCCGCCCTATGTAAGGGAGGAGTTCCCCACGTGCTCCAGTTCTTGGACCCCCCATCAGGCAAGAAAACTGGCAGGTCAAAAACAACAACTGGTAGTCAACGGATGACCTTTCAAGCAGGAGTATGCCGATCTGGAAGGACCTGAACCCTGAGGGAAGGAGGCCGGGAAATATACCTGCTGCAAGAGCTTCTCTCGAAGATCTACTGTTACGGTAAGTTTTTACGTAACTGTACTGTCTTACTTCGAGTAGAAGGTCTTGCAGCAGGTTCAAACAATGAGGACTGAGTCCCAAGCAGTATAAACTTATGACAACCCCTTGGGAGGGGGAACAAACAGGAGCAGGAAAAAACAGAGGGAGGAAACCAGGACCGCAAGGCCAAACCCCACTCTGCGCCTGGAAACAATGTCCAAGCTGTAGTGTCTAACAAAGGTATGCACAGAGCTCCAGGTAGCGGCAGCACAAATATCTGCCATCGGAACTCTTTTAATAGCAGCCAACGAAATAGCGATAGCCTCGTAGAGTGAGCTTTAATCGGCCCTGAAGTCGATCTATGGTGCGTCTCGTAACAGTGGGAGATGCAGTGGACCAACCAGCACAAAAGTGTCTGTTTGGTGACCAGGCGACCTGCCGACCGAGGAGCAAAGGAAACAAACAACTGATCAGACTGCCTGATCCCCTTGGTTCTAGCCAGGTAACACCTGAGAGCCCTGTGGATGTCCAGGGAATGGAGAAGGACCTCTCCCCTATTGGAATGCTCCAGGTAATAGCCTAGGAGCTGAACCAACTGGTTTTGAAGTGAGCTCTGAGACCACTTTCGGCAAAAATTTCGGGTTTGTGCACAAATCCACCCTGTCCCTGTGAAAGGCCAGATAGGATTCCCTACACATGAGAGCTTGCAATTCAGAAATGCACCTAGCGGAAGTGACAGCCACCAAAACCAACGTTTTCCAGGAGATGAAACGGAGCTCAGCGCTCATAGCCAGTTCGAAGGGAGGAAGAGAGAGCTTCTCCAGGACGAACAGAAGATCCCAAGGAAAAACAGGGTCCCGGATGGGAGGTCTGAAATGCAGAATGCCACGTAAAAAAGCTTTGGAAACCTCCATCTGAGCCACTGTCTTACCCGACATGAAAGAATGGTAAACAAAGATGGCAGCCAGGCGTACCTTGATGGAGGAGTAACTAAGGCCCTTCTCAAAAAGAAAGAGCAAGTATTCATGGACGGTATTAACCGGTTAGACCAACGCGTCCACCTGCTTCGCTGTGGCCCAGATGCAAAACCTCTTCCATTTCAAAGCGTAAGTGGCCCTGGTGAAGCCGACATCGGCGGGGGCGTTCCCCATAAAGTTGCCAGAACTGCCACCAGGTGGCACCAGTCCTCATTGTTTGAACCTGCTGCAAGAGCTTCTGTCGAAGATCTACTGTTACGGTAAGTTTTTATGTAACTGTACTTTCCTGATCAGGCAATAACACTATAAGGCTACAACATTTTTAGACTGGACCAGGTCACCAAGAAAGGAGGAGGCTGTGCCATCTATGTTAAAGACTCCCTATTGGTGCTCCCCCTTGCAACCCCAATGCTTGACTCCTTGGTTCAGTTGCTACCCATAAGAATTCTCCTTGGCCCAAACCAAAAAGCCTTAATGATTGGTTCCGTCTACATCCCACCCAGGGACCAGGTCAAAGGTCTCAATGATGTTCTCAGGTTTATCAACTCCCAAACTCCAGGCACTGAACTTGTCCTGCTAGGAGACTTCAACATCAATTGGTTAGCCTCGGATGCAGGGGAGCTGAAAGATTCTGTTGTCTCTGCTAACCTCACATAGATGGTGGTCTCACCAGCTAGGACTAACTATAAGACTGGTACTAGTACCCTTCTGGACTGGGTGCTTACCAGCCACCCATCCAAGATCTTCAGCACCACCATTCTGCCGGATTCCCTCAGTGACCACTCCCCTGTCATTTGCGAATGGTCCAACAAATTTCTCAACCTCCCCTCCAAATTCATTTACGATAGTGGACAACTTGCTCATCTTAAACACTACCTGAATCTGATTGACTGGCAACCTATTTACAAGGCTACGAATGTTAACTTGGCCCTCGACGTCTTCATTGCCACTTTCAACAAGGCCTGTGACCTCTTTGCTCCGACTAAAAAATGCAAAGCCAAGTCACTCTGTAACCCCTGGATTAATGCCAAGCTCCTTTCACAGCTGAAACTAAGGGAGCACCTTTGGGCGGTGGCTAAAGCCACTGGCACACCGCCTGACTTACTAAAATACAAACAGGCCCTTAATGCCTATACCAAGGCCATCCGACTTATGAAAAGTTCCTTCTACAAGGACGCACTTACCAACACTTGGGGAAACGGCCATGCCTTTTGGGATAACATTAAAGGAATCACAGGGATACAACCAAAAAACTCTCCTGCCTTGCTGATAGTTGATGGGATCACTAACCTGGACCCCCTGGACATTGCCAATACCTTTAACTCTGCTTTTACCAACCTTAGTGGTGTTTTCTGGCGAGACGCGTTGTCCCTGTCCTGGGCGGGCAGATTCGTCTATACTTCCCCCCTTTTCCGTTGATCCAGAGGTTTCTTCTTAAACTTCGCAGAGACCAAGCGACGCTGGTACTTATCATGCTGTTTTGGCCCAGGCAGATCTGGTTCCCTCTTTTGCATCAGCTGTCCTGGGAACCTCCAGTGCCGCTGCCAATCAGCGCCCACTTGCTGTCTCAGGAGGCGGGTTCCTTGGTCCATCCGGACCTACGTTCCCTGAACCTACACGCTTAGCTCCTAGAGACATAGCCATGATGCGACACAGGGTCTCGCAAGAGGTAGCAGACATTCTTGCTGCTGCTAGGAAACCAGCTACCCATGTGACCTACGCCATGAAGTGGCGCAGGTTTTGTTTATGGGTTCAAGCACGTGGTTTTTCACCTTTGGATTGTCCAGAGAAGTTGGTCCTGGACTACCTACTGTCCCTTTTCCAGACAGGCTTGGCTTACTCCTCGATTAAGGTACACCTCTGTGCCATCTCAGCCTATCATGTTCCTGTAGGCCAACGCACTATAGCTCAGTTGGGCACAATATAAGCCTTCCTGAGGGGTGTCCAACACCTTAGGCCCCCGATTAAGGATCCAATTCCACCATGGGATCTACCCTTTGTCCTGGAGCAGCTTGCACTGCCACCCTTTGAACCAGCCATGGATTGCGAGCTATGCCTTCTTACTTGGAAGCAGGGCTCGAAATAACCAGCTGTCCACCCGTCCCGGACAGCCGGTTTCCAGCCCCCTGGACAGGCGGTTTCAGCAGCGAGAGGGAGAGAGATGCAGCGAGGGAGACAGTGTTGTGCTGGGCACTAGGACCCAGTGGCAGACGGGAGGCTTCCCCGGACGACGTCGACGCCGACGCCTAGCTCCGCCCGCCCATTCAGTCTTCCCGCTGGCACTGAGGGTCAAGTGACTGCACCTCGAAGGTGTCACCTGACCTCTCAGCGAGGGGAAGACTGACTGAGCGCTGACTCGCCTCTCTCACTTTCAGTAGTGTGTCATATAAGAGAGCGCTATTAGGAGCCGCCAAGCAGTGGAAAAAAAAATACCTGCAAATTCTGAACAGCTCTTCTCAGGGCTCTAGCATTTGGGGGCTCAGTTTGTGTTAAGTCCTGCTAGTAGTTGGAGGAGGAGAGGGAAGGTGAACAAGGGAGCTTATTTAGTTTGTCTCAAAGAAGTGCAAAAAAAGACTTCTGCAAATTCTCAACAGCCCTTCTCAGGGCTCTAGCATTTGGGGGCTCAGTTTGTGTGAAGTCCTACTAGTACTTGGAGGAGGAGAGGGAGGTGAACAAGGGGGCTTATTTAGTTTGTCTCAAAGAAGTGCAAAAAAAGACTTCTGCAAATTCTGAACAGCCCTTCTCAGGGCTCTAGCATTCAGGGGCTCAGTTTGTGAATCCTGCTAGTACTTGGAGGAGGAGAGGAAGGTGAACAGGGGCTTATTTAGTTTGTCTCAAAGAAGTGCAAAAAAAGACGTCTGCAAATTCTGAACAGCCCTTCTCAGGGCTCTAGCATTTGGGGGCTCAGTTTGTGTGAAGTCCTGCTAGTACTTGGAGGAGGAGAGGGGAGGTGAACAAGGGGGCTTATTTAGTTTGTCTCAAAGTGCAAAAAAAGACTTCTGCAAATTCTCAACAGCCCTTCTCAGGGCTCTAGCATTTGGGGGCTCAGTTTGTGTGAAGTCCTGCTAGTACTTGGAGGAGGAGAGGGAAGGTGAACAAGGGGGCTTATTTAGTGTAAGTCTCAAAGCAGTCAGACACTGTACCTGTACACCTAAAACTCTCTCAAAGCCAAAAGACACCTTGTGATCTGCAAGTCTCATCATCTCTGACTCTGAATAAAAAAATATATCTTGAGTGTGCAGAGAGGTGAAGGCAAGGCTCTATTAAAGCTTATTGTTCACTCAGCCTGTGTAAAGCCCTCCAGAGCTTGAACCTTGAAGATAGATACTGACGCGGACTTACTGTACTACTACTACTAGTACTAATTTAAACTAGCCCCTGTCAGCCTGCTGTTGTGCTGTGCCACTGGACTAACTGAATAAAAGTAAAATTGAGTGACTGTGACAAGAAGGCACTGTCAAAGGGAGAGGAGGGGAGGGGATTAAATTACAAAACAGGTTGACAGCAGGATACCCCTCAGGTTTTAGTTGTGACATCTGAGCGGGAGGAAAATATAAATATTAAACTCCTTTGTCCGGGGTTTTACAGGGAGGAAAGAAAACTAAACAGACTGTTCACGTCTTCTAATATCTCTGATCATCACTTCACTGTAGTGTCCACTGTCTTCAGAGTGCTTACTGTACTTTAAATTCGTACTAGCTAAGTAAACCAAAAGGGAAAAATGTCTTTGTTAAAGTTTGGCTTTAAAAAAATTACAGGAAAGCCTTCAGTTTCAAGCCAAGAGGGAGGAGAAAGCTCGGGTTCTTCTATGTGTACTGCTTCTCCATTACTGATAGACTCAGTAGCACCAACTACTCACCCCCACCATTGTGGCCACAGATGGACAACTCAGTAGTGCCAGTGCTGATATGCCAGCAACTCTGACTACTGTTGAAAGTGGCGGAGTCCCGGGCAAAAGAAAGAGGGTTCAGGACACCTGGAAGAAAAATAGGAGTGGCTACTATATGAGCCTGATGTGGGCATGACCTGCTTATACTGCAAAAATACTTAAGGAGACAAACACTTTCATGAGTGGCTGTAAGACCATGAGACTTGAAAATGTACGAGCTCATGAACTCTCCAAACCTCATAAATTAGCCAATGAAAAAATACTGTGTCTAACACAGACCCATCCAACTTAGCAATAGAATGAGGAATAATACAAATGGAAAAACATGAAGCGACACAAAATTGGAACATTTGTTTAGAACAACTCTTTATTTGATTAATTCAGAGCAGCCATTCACAGATTTCCTGGCATCTTAGAATTACAACATGTAAATGGTGCAAATGTCGAGTCACTTATAGAAGTGACAAACAGGCAACAACGTTCACACATTTTATTTCAGAATCAATAAGGATAAAAGATGCAAAACTGGTTAACAGTAACACTTTCATCTCTGTCCTATGTGACTCGAGCACTGATGCCTCAGTAATAGAAGAGGAGGCAGTCTATATTAGGACAATGGAAAATTTCCGTCCAGTTAACAAATTTGTTTCCCTTCAGCCAGTCTCTATTCCAAACGGTGAAAGCATTTATAACTCAATAGGTGATGCCTTAGAATTCACCTTGGACTGTAAAGACTGGAAAGAAAAAAATTGTTGCTTTTGGATCTGATGGGGCACCCGTCATGTTGGAGTAAAGTGACTGGGGTGTTTGGCAGGATTTTGAAAGACGTATCTCATTTGTTAGGGATTCAGTGCAGTGCCCACAAGTTGGAGCTAGCTATAAAGCAATCAGCAACATCTATTCCATACATGAAAACAACAGATGAAGTCTTAATGGGTATCTATAAAATATACCACAAGTCTCCCAAAAACTGGGCCGGTCTCAAAGAGTTAGCCAGTAATATGAGGTACACCATTCACAAACCAGTTAACGTGTCAGGGACCCGGTGGGTTGCACACAGAGAAAGGGCTCTGTCTGTTATTCTGTCCAGCTACAAGGCCTTAGTTGTACATTTACAGCACATTGCTTCCACACCAGGGCAAACAAAGATCAGGCCAGTGGGTTGTTCAAAACAATAAGTACTGTGAGATTTGTCCTCTTTCTCAGTTTCTGGCTGAATACCTTTCTGTCATGATGGCCTTCAGTCTAACTCTACAGAGGACAGCTCAACAGTAGAAACAATAGTCAGCAAGGTTGAAAAGCACGGTGCTCTGGCTGAGAACTACCCTGCACAGGATAAACTTGACAAAGTCTGTAATGAATTGCTGTTGCTCCTGACTCTGACACAGCTGACAGTGACACTAGCACAAGTCGACTGACAGGCTCAGCCACTACTCAGGTTCAGTTCCGTGGATCTGATATCTTCCTTAACTTAGAAAGGGGATATTCTATAGATAGAACCAAACAGGCAGTGTTGCGTGATGTTACAAGCCTTCTTTCATCAACAATTGAAAGTATTAACTCACGATTTTCCAGTTTTAAAACAGACAAAGTCCTACGGTCATTCAGTATATTTAACCCATTACAGTTACCAGATAGTGACCACCAGCTAGCCCTTTATGGCAATGAGGAAGTCAGAACCTCACAGAGCACTACAGTGACCTACTGAAGAAACACAATAATAATATAAACTTGATTGAAGCGCAATGGTTAGAGCTAAACCACTTATGTAAAATCACTGAATGAGCTGTCTCAAAATTTCACTATTTGGATTTCTGGCAAAAATTCTCCATAATGATGCACATGAACAGCGATTCCCTGATATTCTGGTCTTAGTCACAATAGCTCTACTGATCCCAACCCAAACTGCAGTAGTTGAGAGAGGATTCAGCTTGATGGGCAGAGTGAAGTCTGACTGGCGGTCCTGTCTGTCTTCTATGACTACATCTGAACTAATCGTGTCAAGCTGTCAGATGCTAGCGTTGCTACATTTGACCTGCAGGATGCCATAACACTATGGTTCAAATCTGGAAAACAAAGAAGACCTCATGTGAGACCATATGGCTGCAGACTAGATTCAAGTTCTGATTCAGAAATAGACTAGACTCAATCAGTGTTTTACCTTGAAAAATAACCCCCAAAAGCAACAGTTTTCTCTCTCTCCTTTACAGTCCATTTTATGTTTTAAGTTTAAAATTCACCTCACAAAAATGTGGACAGGTAAAACTTTGTCCGGACAGGCAACATTTACATTCCACCTGTCCCTCGGACAGGCATCTCAAAAAAATTATTTCTAGCCCTGCTTGGAAGACATTGTTTTTAGTTGCTGTCACCTCGGCCAGAAGAATTTCTGAACTCCATGCACTTGTGTGCAAAGAACCTTATTTGGTTTTCCACCAAGACAGGGTATCCCTATGGACTAATCCTAAATTTCTGTCTAAGGTGGTCTCCGCTCTCACCCTTAATCAGGATGTCGACCTACCAGTGCATTTCCCTAAGTACTATAATTGAGGAGAAGCCCTCCTGCACACTTTAGATGTGCATAGATGTCTCAGATACTACCTGACCAGAACCAAACACCACAGAAAATCGGAACAGCTTTTTGTCTCCTTTGCCCATAGGATGTTGGGAGCTCCTGTTTCAAAACAGTCAGTGTCCAGGTGGCTCATTCAGTGTATTACGTTCTGCTACCAGAAGCGCAACAAGCCCTTACCGGGCACGGTTAAGGGTCATTTCACAAGGGGGTGGCTGCCTCCTTTGCAGCTTTAAAGAACGTGTCCACCTCAGCTATTTGTGCTGCAGCTACTTGGAGCTCCGTACACACTTTCATCAGGCATCATAGCCTGGATATTGCATTGAGGAGAAGAGCAGGTTTTGGTCTAGCATTCCTTCAGGGACTTCTGTCCTAGGCTTGATTTCGTTCAAGGATCTCTACCTTCCCTCCTCCCAATGGTGTGGGATTTCCAGGATTGCATGGGAATCGGTCCTAATGGTATAACCTGCTGCAAGAGCTGTTTCTCGAAGTAAGATAGTACAGTTACGTAAGAACTTACCGTAACAGTAGATCTTCGAGAACAGCTCTTGCATCAACTACCTCCACCATCCCCGCTGGAGGTAGATTCTAGTTTCAACATCCTTCTCCTAGGATAAGGCGTTCACAGCCTCTTTCTGATTGCCATTTGATGGCAGATCCTCAGTCTCCTCTTCTGATGTCATCCAGCGGCCGGGAATCTCCTGCGGGAGAACTGGGGATTATGGGGGACCGCCTCCTTATGTACTATACCTGATGTCGGGGGCGGGACCGAAATCGGAGGTGGTCCCCGCTGAATACTGCTAGCTAGAAAATTTCCGTGGGGTCCTGGCACCTGCCGGCTTCAGTCCTAATGGTGTAACCTGCTGCAGGAGCTCATCTTCCTGGACACAAGTCTCCACCACTCATTCACACTATTGGGATCTGCGCCGGAGGCACCAGGACCCATCGGGAGCAAACTTTTTGCTGGGGAGTCGATGCCAGAGATGGCGCCGCAAGGAACGGCGTCGCGACCCCAGCTGGCGCGGCATGTTTGATCTCGGCGTCGACTCCCCAACCGCCTCAGTTTCTTTTTCCTCGCGTCGAGTGCGCTTCGAGTAGCGGCGTCGCTCGCCTGTCGAGTCAAACTTCAAACTAGCAGCATAGTTCTCAGTTTTATTATTTTGTAGTATTATCCCGATACAGTATAGCTTAAGTTATTCTTATTTTAAATAAAAGCGATAAAAAGTCTCAGCCTACACTGGCCGGGTCGACCATGAAGCAGGTCAGGTGGCGGTAGGGAGACTTCATTATGAAAGCTGTTCAGTCAGTCGGGCTGGGTCCGGTCTGCCGCCTTCTCCGGAAGGGGTCTAACACAGTCCGTCCAATGCCGGGGGATGGGCGGTCCCGCTGAGCTTATAAAAATAGCAGTCGCATTCGGCACCGTTCGGCCTCGGGCTCTTCTTGACCCGCAGGTCTAAAAGAAGGCATCACCAGTGCCCTCTGATACGTCTCTTGGCGTAGACATTCGGTTATCAGGGCTAGTTGCGGTCTCCTCCTTCGGAGTCGCCAACAGCGGCTTCTGGTAGCCGACGTCTTCGACATTGGAGTCCTACCCCGCCCGCAGGTAGGTCTTCAGATGAGCAGTTTCATCAGTGGCCGCTCTTATGGAGCAATGGGCTCGGAGGTTGGTTCGGCTACCTGGCTCGGTCGCTCGTGGGCCTTTGGGCTCTCTGGGCGACCAGGTAGGGCGGTTGAACTTTCCTGGTCGCGCGGCTCCTTCTTCGGTGCCGTCGACTCCGTGCTTAGGTGTCCTCCCCCCCACATGGCTTCGGAGCAGGGGGCCACACTGATGCCCTTATCTCCTGCTCTTTTCCCTTCAAAACCTGTTTTTCGGTCTCTGGGAGCACCTTTGGCGCCATGTGGCCTTGCGGCACCGTCCTCGGCATCGCCCGCGGCGTCGCGTGGCTTCACGGCGTCGCCCATGGCGCCACGCGGCTTCTCGGCGTCGCCCACAGCACCATGTGGCTTCAAGCGACGCCGTCTTCGGTGCCATGCGGCTTCTTGGTGTCGTTTTTGGCGCCACGTGGTTCCTCGGTGTTGTTCTTGGCGCCGTGCGCCTCCTCGGCACCGGGGGCTCTCTGGGACTTTCCTTTTGTCTCTTTTCCTCCTTCCTCTTCTGGCTTTCATCCCTTTTCTGTCCATACAGTCCCTCCTGGACTGTCAGGAGATGACGTTGAGCCTGACCCAGACCTTCGGCTGGGCGATGAGGTGGACGAAGCAGGATCTTTTACTGCTGCAGAGCCTGTGGTCGAGGACCTGTCATTTAAGTCTCTGCTGAAGAATATGATTTCCACACTTTCTCTCCAGACTACAGACATCGATCCTGGGAAATTGCTAAGACTCAATACCTTCCAGCCTCCGGAGATCCCTCTGATTTGACTCCTCCGATTCAGCCTTCCTTGAGGCCGCTGTCTCAAATGGTATGGAATAATCCTGCTCTCTCTCTTCATCGGTGGCTAAATCCATTGATAGAAAATATTCAGCCCCATGGATCGTCCCATTTGGCATCCCAAGCCTTTGCGGATCCTATTGTAGTCCTGGCAGAGAATGATAAGGTCGTCCTTCCTCAAACCACTACAGCTCGACCTATTAACAAGGAATCTCGTAAGATAGACACGTTAGGTAAGAGAGTCTTTGCTGCTTCTACCCTAAGTATGTGTATTGCCAGTTACCAGGGCTATTTTTCTCAATACGAGTATATCCTGTGGCACTCTCTCAAGCAAATGGTTGAAGCTCTTCCGGAGTCGGATTCAAAACCAGAGCTTCTTCAAACCATTACCAGGGGTATTGAATCTAACAACCAACAGGTTAAAGCAGCCATGGACGCTTTCGACTCCGCTTCCTGTTCAGCAGCTGCTGGTATTTGCACCCGTCGCCATTCCTGGCTCCGCACTTCAGGCTTCACCAATGATGCACAACAGCAGGTAATGGCATTGCCCTTTGATGGTGCATATCTTTTTGGTCCTCAGGTCGAGCAAGCTCTAGAAGCTACACAAAAGACTAGGTCAGCCATTAAGTTGGCTAGACCCCTCCTGCCCCTCTCGAGGGCATGTCAGTAAGCGTCAGTTTCATAACCGTCAGTCCTTTCGAGGCAGAGAAGTTTCCACAAGAACCAACCTGCCCAACCTCAAAGAAGGCGCAGCAGAGCGCCAAGGGCCAGCGTCCAAGCGCTACCTTATAATTGCTGGCCCAAGTCCCACCTCAACTGCCCGAGGTGGACTTTTCCTCTCCGGTGGGAGGTCGGCTGATGCACTTCTACAGCCAGTGGAAGTCCATAACCTCAGACAAATGGGTCCTTCGGATAATCTGCGAGGGGTACTCACTCAATTTTGTGGAAACCCCTCCGGATTGTCCTCCCAAATGACAGCCCAGGCTGTCTGCCCTTCAGTCAGACCTTCTCACCACCGAGATTCAGGGCCTTCTAAACAACAGGGCAGTAGAACTTGTGCCGCTGCATCAACGAAACACGGGGTTCTACTCTCATTACTTTCTGGTTCCAAAGAAGTCTGGGGGAATGCGCCCCATTCTAGATCTCAGAAAGCTAAACAAATTTCTCCCAAGGAGAAATTCAAAATAATTTCTCTAGGAACCCTGTTACCTTGCTTCATCAACACGACTGGTTAGCCTCCCTAGACATGCAGGATGCTTACCAGCACATTCCCATTCACCCGAGGCATCACAAATTCCTGAGGTTTGTGGCTCTGGGACAACATTATCAGTTCAGAGTCCTGCCTTTTGGGCTGTCCTCGGCGCCGCGAGTTTTTACAGAGTGTTGTGCAGTTCTCGCAGCGCATCTCAGAAAACTCGGAATACAGGTGTTCCCTTATCTGGACGATTGGCTTCTGGCAAGTCCTTCCAGGCAAGGGACTCTGGATGCCGTGAGATGACCTCTCACCTCCTTACGTCCATGGGAGTCCTGCTAAACCTCAGAAATCACAGCTGCAGCCCTCCCAGGGCTCCTTTTCATAGGGACACTTCTGGACACATCTTGTGAGAGGCTTTTCTCCCCAGAGGACAGAAGGACGATATCCTTCAGATGGCCCGTTACATCAGAGAACAGGTCAGTTACGGCGCTCGATGCAACAGATGCTGGGCCTCATGGCATCCTCAGTGTTCACTGTACCTCTGGCCCGTCTGCACATGAGAACCACCCAGTGGATGCTCAGTACTCAGTGGTCTCCAACCACTCACCCAGATCCTATCTCATCAAGGTGACAGAACCCTTATAGGTCTCTCACCTGGTGGTCTCAGAGGACAGTCTCCTGCAGGGATACCCCTTTGCCCCTCTGGACCATCAGATCTCCATTACCACAGATGCCTCACTAATGGGGTGGGGAGCTCACTGTCAGGCTCTCCACACTCAGGGTGTGTGGACTCAACTCGAGTCCCAGCTTCACATAAATGTCCTAGAAATGAGAGCCATCCTTTATGCGGTCCGAGCTTTGAAGGACATTCTCTGTCACAAGAATATTCTCCTCCAAACGGACAACAAAGCAGTGATGTATTACATCAACAAGCAGGGTGGTGCTCATTCTTACCCCTTATGCAGAGAAGCGATGAGGGTCTGGGAATGGTGCTTGGAGCACAAGGCTCTAATTCAAGCAATCTACCTGCCAGGTGTACAGAACGACTTGGCAGACCGTCTCAACAGAACAGAGACAGATCCTCACGAGTGGTCTCTCGACTCAACCATAGTTCAGTCACTATTCGAAGAGTGGGGAGCTCCGGACCTGGACCTTTTTGCATCCCCACTCAACGCAAAACTGCCTCTCTTCTGCTCCAGAAATCCAGGGCCTGGCATTTTTTGTCAGGATGCGTTCAGGCTGCGGTGGACAAAACGCTTTCTTTACGCCTTTACGCCTCTTCCTCTAATTCAGAGAGTACTCCTCAAGTTCGAGTCTCAGGGAGACAAGATGATTCTCATTGCTCCTTTTGGCCTCGACAACTGTGGTTTCCACTTCTCAACAGTATGTTGGCAGTTCCTCGAGACCACTTCCTGCAGATGAACCTTTTAACTCAGGGACGGTGGTCCATCCCAATCTGACATCTCTTCACCTTCACGCTTGGCTCCTGAAGAGGTAGAAGTAAATCGGTTCAATGTCTCTCGAAGGGTTTCTGATATCCTTCTGGCTGCGTGGAAGCCAGCCACTTGGAAAACTTACACGGCTAAGTGGAAGCATTTTTCCCTCTGGTGTGCAAAGTCCTCTTTGAATCCCTTTTCCTGCCCTCCAGATAAAGTTTTAGAGTACCTTTTGGACCTCTCAAATTCAGGTCTCCAGTACTCTACAGTTAAAGTTCACCTTAGTGCCATTTCAGCGTGTCATGAGCCGTTTTTTTCTCTTTCACTGGCTCAGTTACCTGGTTAAGAGATTTCTTAAGGGCATTCTGCACACCAGACCCCCTACAAGGCGTCCTGTTGCAGCCTGGGACATTAATCTTGTGCTAGACATGCTCACCCGGAAACCTTGAGCCTCTAGCTACCTGTGAACTAAAGTTCCTCACCTGGAAGACTGCCTTCCTAGTAGCCATTACACCTCAGCCTGTAGGGTCTCTGAGATACATGCCTGGTCACAGACCCTCCGTATACTGTGTTCCATAAGGACAAAGTAGTCCTTCGCACTCATCCTAAATTTCTTCCTAAGGTTGTGTCAGAATTTCGTCTTAACCAACCTTTGGTCCTTCCCTCTTATTTTGCGGACTTCCAAAATGAAGGGGAACGCTCTCTTCATTCTCTGGATGTTAAGAGGGCCTTGCGTTTCTACTTAGATAGAACCAAGGATTTCCGTAAAGCCCAGCAACTGTTCGTTTCCTTCAGCGAGGCCCGGCTGGGTCAACCTGTCGCTATTAGATGTATCTCAGCATGGCTAGTGGCGTGCCTTCGTCACTGCTATTCCATGGCGCAGGTTAAGTTGGAGGGTAGAGTCTCAGCTCACTCTACCAGAGGCGGTGAGTGGCATCCCTAGGAATCCGCATCAGCCTACGTACAGACATCTACATACGCAGCCACCTGGAGCTCAGTGCATACTTTCGTTAAGCATTATGCACTCGATGTCCATGCCAGACGACATTCTTCCTTTGGCAGAGCCATCCTTAATGGACTTCTGTCTTAACAAATGTGAGCTCTTGGGTTTTCCTGCCGCCCTCTCGGGGGATTATTAGCTCGGTACTCTCCCAATAGTGTGAATGAGTGGTGGAGACTTATGTCCAGGAAGATATGAAAATTACGTACCTACCGTAATTCTTGATCTTCTTGGACGAGTCTCCACCACTCATTCACACGCCCACCCTCCATCCCCCGAGCTCACCTCTCTTGTTGGTCTTCACTCCCTCAAATCTTTAGGCCTTGAAGACTTCTTTATTGACCCTTCTTACACGGGTCGTCCAGACTATTTTATGTCCGTTTTTTTTTAGGTTAGGCTACCCTTCTAGGTTAGTTACGCTGCACCTCCTTGGTAAAAAAGGTACTGAGACAGTTGGGGAGTCGACGCTGAGATAGTCATTGCAGCGAGCTGAAGGCACCATAGCGCATTCCTCGCGCTATCATCTGGCATCGACTCCCCAGCAAAAAGTTTGCTCCCGATGGGTCCTGGTGCCTCCGGCACAGATCCCAATAGTGTGAATGAGTGGTGGAGACTCGTCCAAGAAGATCAAGAATTACGGTAGGTACGTAATATTCATTTCTCGAAGATCTACTGTTACGGTGAGTCTTACGTAACTGTACTTTCATGAGTTTATAATCAAGACCACTCTAGAGCAAAAAGTCTCTTTAGAAGGAACCATTCAATTCTAACTACTAGATCCCAATTATAAGACGCCATTATTACCACCAGTCCATTTTTAATATTTTGAGATTTCAACTATTGAAAACAGTAATGTTCTCCACGGTGTGGGATAAAGGAAAAACATCGAGGGTAACAGTCACCTTTCAGTCTTGAATGAAGTAAGAGAGGGATAGAAAGACTCACAGTTCAGGTTTCTTCATCTTCTGTATTGTTAGAGGAGTCTCCTTCCCTTACAGCTTTTTCAGCCTCCAGTTTCTCCATCAATTTTATGGCATCCTTCGGGTCAGTGTACACATATGCGTGGCGACCCACTATAACTTGCAAGCGGGCAGGCATAAGCATGCTCGTGGGAATGTCCATTTTCCTCAGTCGTTGTCTGATCGGATTGAAACTCTTCTGCTTCATGCGAGTAGCGTATGCGAGGTCCGGGAAGATCAACACCCTAGTACCTTCAATCTCGATCCCTTTCATAGTGCGGGCAGCTTGGAGAATTTTATCTCTAGTTACCGAAGAGGTCGTCTGTAGCATGACAGTCCTGGTCCCACCCGACTGGCCTGTAGCTCTGCGAAGATTGACCTGGTATGCTTTAACCAGGGAGTCTTTTAAGTTTAATTCAAATGTGGTCTCAACCCACGTAAGGAGGAAAGCAGTAAGATCCTCTCCCTCTATCCCCTCCGGGAGCCCCAAAATTCGCACATTTGCAGCCCTTGATTAGTTTTCAAGGTGTTCCAAATGGGATTTCAACAGCACCTGTTCCTTTACGCATGTTGCTGCCATAGCTTGGGCCTGTTCTGAGGTCTTCTCTGCTGCCTGCGCTGTACTGACTAGTCCATCCATTTTTTGTTCCACGAGTGATATCCTGTCATGGTACAAATCCATTTTCTTATCAAGTCGTTGTACTGTCCTAGTTAGGTCTTAAACCAAGACAGCGGACTGCAAGGATTCCAATGTTGCAGGAGGGGGTTCGACTACCTTTGGATCCTCGTGGTTTAGGCCTGCAGAAGTAGACTGTTCTCTGGATGTCACACCTCATGGTGTAAAAAAGTTGGCTTTAGACTCGCTGTTTTTCTTCCCCATCGTGGAATTCTTTTAGTGAGAATCAACAATCGTAGCAGAGCCTCTTTTTCAGGAACCTATACTGAAAAGTTCAGTTGATAAGTATATTTATATTCAATGTTCGGGATGCTTCCTAGGCAGCTCACCAAAAGTGCGTCTGCAGTGGCCGACAGCTAGCCATGACTCGCACTTCTCTTAAAGCAGCAGCCCATGTAAAAGCAAATGAATTCTTTTCATAATGCACTCATCCTTCCCTGCCATTTCTTTTTCTTTCCAGGTCATTCTGTGTGGTGTTGGCGTTTATTTTGTTGTCTCCTAAAAGCTTGTTATTTAAATGTGATTGTGTAGGCGGGGCTAGCTCCGACATTACCAGTATCCCATACTCGACTTGTGGTTCTTTGCCTGTAACTGTCGCTAAAATCTTAACTTCAGCAATAGGCTTTTCTATTTTATAGATAAAACTGAGGATTATGCTGAAACCCTGTGGACAGCCATATGTAAAAAGGATAGCATTTGATCACTTGAAGTGTAAACGTGTTGTAGCAGAATCAAGGGGTGGGGATATTGCAAAAGAAAGAGAATAATGGACAAGCTAAAGTAGAATAACAGGACGAAGGCACAACTTTCAGGTGTAATATGGATTGCTGATGTAGCGTCTCTCATGAAGTATTGAAAAGTAACCTGTTGAATGAGTTCAATATAGACTGCAGCTTTGTGGTTAAGCAGGCACACTATTGCAGTATTACTACTTCATTGGTTGTATATTAATATTGCCATCGAGTCCACTCTTACGGTTGTAAGAGTGATCTCACCTGCATTCTTAGGGTATGAAAAGGTGAGCAGTTCTGATATCCTAAGAGTGGTCTCTGCGGTGGTATTGCTGTATTGTTCATCAACGTACTCATAGTCTCAGAAAAGTTGGCTCCTCAGTCTCCATTCCACAAACAAACATGCCAGTACTGTGTCACAGATATCTTTATTGTAATTAAAACAACAAACCACAGCAGTAAGTTTGCTGAACAAACCCTCCTATAGTACAGCCAAACGTTTTTACGCTACACTAGCACTTTCTCAAGGTGGATTGGGGACTGAGAAGCCAAGCTTTTTTGAGACCGAGTACGTTATCATTGCTTCTGGCCCCAGTTCGTAGCTGTTTTGAGCCGCTTTTGAGGTTGTTTGTATATTATTGATCAGGGTCGATCAATAATATATTAATGTTTTTAAAAAACCTTACTGGAACGTACTCATTTCCAGGGCAGCTGCATGTGAGACACTCTTCACAGAATAAGAGTGTGTCATGTGCAGAGGAAAGGAACAATCTGACAGCTCAAGGGCACTCCATCAATCTATAATTGATATAATGGACTAAGTTTAGCATGATCTTTTATTCTGTACCTAGGTCTAATATAGACACTCAAGGATAACTTGTTTCTTTGTTTCCTCCCATATATTAGTCCCAACACTTGAGTACCTCATTGTCCTACTTATGCAGTAGACAGCCTGCTGAACAGTTTTGGGCCATGTCAGTATCCATGCTTCCTCAGCTGCTCCCGTGTCTTTTTGTTTATTTCTGTCTTCTGGCAATAGTGGCATAGCGATATATCAGCAGTCCTAACTAGATGTTTGGAGTCTGAGGGCCGTGTTCGCCATCAGTCCTAGCAGTAGAAACAGTGCTCTTGTCTGTATTGGGAATTTTTTTTCTCTCAATTGTGATACAGTCATCATACTCATTTATAAAATAAAACTGCTATCCCAGACAGAACCATGGCATATCTACTAGAAAACGCACCTGTGGCGTGAGTGGATGATGTAGTTGCCAGCTGTAATATTGGTTCTTGGACTACCTTGTGAGGAAACTGCAGTTATTTATGCTGTTTATTAGCCACATTTTATTTCATTCAGCACATACGTCACACATTTTAAGATTACGCTGCTGGAACGCCATTATTAGTGTGTGCCATTGTGTGGGGCCTTACGTTTTTTATGATCTGTGTACTAATTTTCTCCCCTCTGCCTTTATTTGAAGGAAACCAGTCTGAGAAAACCAGTACTTCTACAGGGATACCCATAACTACCTCTGTGAATTTAACTGGAACTCCAGGACCACCAGCAGGCTCTAGAGAACAATCAGAACCCTCTGAAACAATAGAGACTGCAGTAGTTAAACCACTTTCTGTGGCACATGCTGAAAGATTGCCTGTTTCTACCCCTCAAAAAACTACTGAAGCACTAAATAATCTGCAAAGTACAGTAGGCACACAGAACACTAGAGTGGCAACAGAAGAGACTTTGGAAAGGAATGTTAATACCTGTAATACAGTACCATTTGTACCAGTTCAAACAGGAGCATCGTTTTCCAGGACACCCATGTCAAGGTAAAAATGGTTTATTTCTCTCTCCTTTGTCCCGTCCTGCTTCCCAGCAGATATGACTTCCAGAGTGCATTTAAAACAAAATCACACACCACTTCAGAAACATTCCTCAACAATTTCAAGGAAGTATTTTGATCACTTTTTAGGGTATTTAATCAAGGGAAGCCATGACGTGGGATGCAGTCCATGCCAGCCCAGTTGTGCGGCGGTAGCACACTGTGCTGTTATGTGGGAAACGTAAAATTTGAGGCCAGATAAGCACCACTTTACCCATCCAGTCTGTCCATGTCTCCCTACCTACACTATCACCACAGACTGTGCCCAATCTATAGCTCTTTCTCCTTCCCCCTGCTCCTTTCAACTATCATTCCCTTCTGCTTATCCTATGCATTCTTGAATCCCCCACACTGTTTTCACCCCCACCACCTCCGCTGGACAGCTGTTCCAGGAATCCACCACTCTTTCTATGAAGTACTTACATCTTACATCCTTACGTCTCACCTGAAACAACCCCCCTCTAACTTCATAGCATGTCCCCTTGTCCTTGAGCACCTTTACTTCTGAAAAATACTTCCATCCTGTACCTTTTACCTTGTTGAGGTACTTAAAGGTCTCTATCATATCCCCCTCCTCCTCTTCTGTTCCAAAGGGAACATATTGAGGTCCTTTAGTCCTTCCTTCCTTTTAGGGCTTTTGATGCAGAGTCTGCACTATTTTTGCTGCTGTCCTCTGGACCTCCTCCACTCTCACTATGTCCTTCTGAAGATGTGGTCTCCATAACTGAGCACAGTACTCTAGGTGGGGTCTTACCAGCGATCTATACAGAGGCAGCACTACCACCTCCCTCTTTCTGCTGGTGATACCCCTCCCTATGCACCCTAGCATCCCACTTGCCCTCCCTACTGCCTTGTCACACTGCCTGGCCTCCTTTGGTCATCCAATATGATTACCCCCAGGTGTCTCTAGTGCTTGAAGGTCGTCAGTACCACACTACCCATTTTGTATTCTGCCCCTAGGTTTCTGTTCCCTAAGTGCATTATTTTGCACTTTTTCATATTGAAACCCAGCTGCCATACACTTGACCACTTCTCTAGTTTTCACAGGTCTCTGCTCATCCTCCCCACACCCCCCTTGGAGTGTCCACCCTATTGCAAATTTTAGTGTCATCCGCAGAGAGGCAGACCTTCTCTTCTAGCTTCTCTGCAGCGTCACTTATAAGAACATTAAAGAGGACCAGTCCCAGCCTTGATCCCTGAGGCACCCCACTGGTCACTCTCTCTTCTTTGGAGTGAACTCTGTTTACTACCATCCTCTGTCACTTATCCCCTAACCAATTTCTTATCCAGTTTACTACCTTTGGACCTATTCCTAATCTACCCAGCTTGCTTGCTAGTCTCATAAATGGAACGGTGTCGAAAGCCTTACTGAAATCTAGGTAGGCCATATCCACCACTCCACCCTGTCAGATTCATTTGATATGACCTTTCACCCGTGAAACCATGCTGCCTCGGGTCTTGTAACCCACTGGATTCAAGATATTCCACAGTCATTTGCTTCAGCAGTGATTATAAATTGTGAACCCTGGAACCCTGGGTGGTTGTTTATTTTGTAGTGGTAGATGGCAGGCACTGGCTGGCATTTGCACACCCCTTGCCTGATCGTGGAGTTGTATTGGCCTTGACTGTGGAGGCAGTTAGACCACTTTGGGGGGTGAAGAAAAAACTACCTGTTCAAATAATGAACCCAAGAAAATTACATTTTATGTCCAGGACTGAGTAATCCAACGTATTATTTTTTCATCTAGATTTCAGCATCCCACTGACCCTGCCTACGGCCTTGTGGCACTGTCCCGCCACCTTCAGGACATCAGATATGATAACCCCAGGGTTCCTTTCCTGTTTATGCATACGCCAAAAAAAGTGTAATTATGCAAAAATCCTCTGTATTAGTGATGCAGCAATAATAGAATTGCAGACAGCATGATATGCTGTTGTAATAATTTTATTTTCCTCAGTGCAAATAATCTGTGCAAAGGAGCTTTAACAAGTGCAAAATTAGCAATTCATAGCTAGATAGCGAAGTTGTGCAGATACACCGCACCTCCGTATATTGTTGTATCAAATGCATTCGTTGACAGAAGATTAAAACTGCATCAAAATGTGCAAATACACAAAAACACAAAATAATAGCTTGTTACCCTTGATTGGTCCAACCATCCTTCCTACCTCGGCGTTTCGCTCAAGCTTCATTGGGGGCCATTTAGTACCTCTTCCCATATTTTCTGCACCACCTCTCGGTTTCTGTGCCCTATGTACATGATTTTGCACTTTTTGGTTTATTGAAACTCAGCTACCATACCCTCAACTTTTCTCTGGTCGCTATTCATTTTCCCCACCCCTTCAGTGTATCTACTGTACTGCAGATTTTGGAGTCATCTGCAAAGAGGCATACCTTCCCTTTCAACTCTTCTGCAGTGTTGCTTATGAAGACTTTGAAGAGGACTGGTCCCAGTACTGAGCCCTGAGGTACCCCACTGGTCACTCTCCCCTCATTAGATGTCTCTGGAGCGGCCACTTATGTAGTAGTCTAGCAAGTTTTCAATACACTGGAGCCATTTATTCCTACTCATGTTACTTTCTCCCTGGGACAACAGTAGATAGTTATGTAATGGAAGGGGCCCTCCCCAGAGGCAGGAAGCGTCAGAGATTAATACTTAGTACGGCCTCTGCCACTCAATGTGTGACAGCCCGGGTATAATAAAATTTAATATTTGAACTGGTTTTCATTTGATAACAACATGATCTAGTACAAGATGCTGCTTTGAAAGACATTGTGATATCGCAGGTTCAGTAGTGGTGTGAGAAAGCACGGCATGTAAGGTAGTCTTTAAATCGATCAGAGTGGTAGCTGTGCAGCTTTACATATTTGATCATCACCTGATTCAAATTTACTGATGTTAATTGTGAAACATTTTTTTGAATTATATTAACTTGTTTTACAGCAGATAATTCAAGTTTTTGAATCTCTGAGCACTAACTTGTGTTGGTTTCTGTTTAGAAGGCCTAGCCGAAAATCTCTGGGATTCTTACCTTTTCTTATCAAAACACATGAAGATGAAAAAGACACTGACATCAAGTCCAGCAGAAGTCAGTTGCAGAAACCTAATGTGGATACCACAAAAAGGCCAGTAAAGAGGACTGCTGCATCCATGGAGGACACTACAGGACCATCAACACCAGGCCCCCCTCCTGCAAAGAGCAGATTTTCTGTGACAGAAGAGAGCAGAAGGGTAGAGGACATTCCAGGCACTCCGGCACAGGTGGGTTGACTTTGAGTAGCAAGACATGCCTTGCGGGTTAGTCTCCTTAGCTTGGAAAACTACTGCTAACTTGAAAGAGAAGGAGGAGAATCGTAGGCCCGCATGTCATTCTCCTCTTCCAGGTAGGGTGTGTGCAACTGTCCATCACAGCACTGTTCCCTGCTGCCATAGGGGGTTTGGTGCTTGTGGTGCAGGAGTAGAGGTGCGGAAACAACTGATCTTCCTGGACTAAGTCTCCGTCACTCATTCACACTAGTGGGATAGCACCAGAGGCGCTAGGACCAAGCGGGGGCCAAAATTTTTCAGAAGGGTTGACGCTAAGACAGGCCCACGCATGCACGGCACCACGAGACTAGCTCGTGCCTGTGTAGGCTATCTCAGCGTCGGCCCTCCAACCGCCTCAGTTCCATTTCTCCTGCCGTCGAGTGCGCTTGGATGTCGACGTCACTCGTCTGCCGGAGTCAGTTTTCGTCTATACGACAGCAGCTTTTGGCATTTAATTTAACATTTTAGTTGTAATTTCTTATTTTATGAACAAGAAAAGAAGATTATGAAGAAGAAAAAATAAATTCTCACCTGCCATCAACGGAGTCGTCCTTAAGACGGTGGCAGTGATGGTAGGAAGACTTCATTTGAAAGTTGTTATTGCAGAGGGGCTGTGTCAGGTCCACGCCCTTGATAAGCGGGGAGGTCAACTGTGGACAGTCCTGTGGCTGGGGGACAGTCGGCGAGCATGAATCACTAGCCTTCCGAGGATCCAACTCCGCTTAACTCGAGCTCTTCTTCCTCGTTGAGGAAGAAAAATTGGTGCTGCTCGAGGTTGCCCTCTGGTACGTCTGCACGAGGATTGTTCGTCGGGAGGGGCGATAGGCCTGAACCGATTTTGGTGGGTTCCCTTGGCCCCGCTCCTAACTGCCGCATTCTCAA
Organism: Neoceratodus forsteri; assembly: GCA_016271365.2. Lineage (NCBI taxonomy): Eukaryota > Metazoa > Chordata > Ceratodontiformes > Ceratodontidae > Neoceratodus > Neoceratodus forsteri. Next base: position 513,297,442 of record CM057454.1, read on the forward strand.
CTCCAGACTCCATCTCTGCCCTCGTTGGAGCTCTGGTGAGCAGTTTCACCTCTGGGCCACTCCTGTGGAGCAGGGGGTTCGACTTCTTCGTTTTCCTGGCCTATGTTCCTGATTTCAGGGCCTCTGAGCCGCTGGACCGGAGCCGGGTCGATTGGATCAGGATGAGCGCAGTGCCCTCTTGGTGCCTTCGCCATCATGTCGACCTCTCATGCCTACCCCCCTCTCTCTTTTCCATGCAGGGGCCATCACGGGCACCACCCTTTTCCTTCTCAGGATTTTCCATTGGCATTTTCCACGGTGGTGTTTGTCCTGGAGCTGTGCCCAACGCCATCGGTGACGCTGCAGATCCGGCGCTGTGGATCGGCGCCATGGTAGATGCTGGTTTTGGCGTCAGTGCCGTAGGTGGCACCGGTGGCTGTTTGGGTCGGTACCTGGGTTGGCACCGTGCTTCGATGCCGTGGCGGCACCATGGCCGGGTGTCTGAGTCGAGCGCCATGGCTCGGTGCTGCTGTGATTGGGGCCGTGGTTGGTGCCATGGCATGCACCGTGGGTTGGTCGCCGGTCGTTCTGTCGTGGTGCCGTGGTGCTGTTGTTTTCTGGCACCGCTGGTGGTGCAGAGCACCCGCTGGCAGCACCGAACACCCGAGCACCCGGGGCAATGCGGGTTGCACCGCAGGCACCCATGGGTGCCATGAGTTTCATGGGTGCCACTGGTGCCCTCGGGTGCCATTCTTTCCATGGGTTCCATGGGTGCCATGGTACCTTGGGTGCCATGAGTGTCAGGGTGCCCTCAGGTGCTGTTGCTGCATGAGTTCCCGGGGATGCCTGCGGGTACCACCACAGGTGCCCTTGGGTGCTGCCCAGGTTGGCATAGGCACTGCTTGGTGCCCTCCTGTGCCACGAGTGATGCAGGGTGCTAGAGGGTGCTGTCTGGCAGAACTAGTGACAAATCTTCCTTCTACAGACTTCTTCTCCGCAGAACTTGTGGCAGGATGTTTTCCGCAGAATGAAGTCCTGTTCTGCGGATTATTTGTTTCCACACATTTTAGTGAGTGGCGGTCTGCATGGGATCTTGTGACCTCCAGCGGTTTTCCGCTGATGGAACTCTTCTGTACTGTTCTGCCAGTGGAATCTCTCATTCTGCTCAGCACTTTCTCTGCTCCCTATGTGGTGCCAAGCTCCTCAACATCCTTCCTGGTGGTGGAGTCTCTAGTGGCTCTGGTCTAGACCTCCCTTTGGGGTCCTTCTGGGGTAGAAGTGCATCTAGATGAGCGTCTCTCCCTGTCCTTCTGCTCAGTAATACAGCAGAGTACTCATTTTATATACTAAAGGGCATGCCCTCTCTATCCTCAGTGTCCGTGATGGAAGATCTTTTCAGTAGTTCCTCAGTGATGGGGTCCACTATAGTGTTTCAGACTGCATCCGTGGACCATACACTTCTGCGTCTAGGCTCTTTCAGTCGTCAAGACAGTTACGCCTTGTGAAACATTCTAATTCAATGGTCGGGAGTCGCTCAGGCTCTTCCGCTCCTTTAATAGGGGTATATAGCCCCCTCGTGATATTGTCCCTTCGGTGGCTTCTTCGGCACAGGTGGTTAACATCTCTTCAGCTGTGATTATTAGTCTGGTCATGATTTCAGTATGGACGCTGAGGCTCCTCCTGCCTCTCAGATGGAGTACATCTTCGTCATTTTTGTATCAGGCAATCCTTGCGAAATAGCAGCCTGAAAGCCTTCTTAGGCTCGGACTAATGGTAAAAAAAAAAAAAGAAAATTTATCACAACACGGGGCCTAGCTGAAATGACCCGATACCACCCTTTTGGATATGGTCAGGTACTGCCTCAGCCCCCTGAGGCGCTCGTCTCTAGAATATGGTAAAGAGTACTTGACTTCTTCTACCCCTAGGGGGAGTCCGATCCAGCAGCGGTATAGGTCATCTCTTTCTTCAAGAGAGATTTCTCTTATTCAGAGACATTTCCTAGACCTAGGCAACTGCCCAGTCTGTTAATCCCCCTTTTTTTATCAGGCTTTCTTCTCTTGAGCAGAGCCTCACAGCAACAGAAGCAACTCTCCAGTGAGTCAGAACTCAGGTTCCTACTTCCTTGCTTGCTTCAACTTAACAGACAACATACTCCTTTCTTGACCGAAGGTCAAGTAGGTCTTTTTTCTGAGATGGCTTCTCAAATATTCCCACCTTCGGTTCCTGCGCACTGGTTCCGTGCCAGTTGCTCACAAAGCTGTCCTCTCCAAGTGCGTGACGGAGCTGTGATGTTTGTTTTTCAGCAAACAACCTAGAGTCCTTTCCTACTCCCTTCAGGGAGGCCAGAGTGAGTAGTGCCTCACCGCATTGAGTCACTTCTGCCGCTGTTCAGTCACTTTCAGTGCATGGGTTAACCCTGACTTGGTCCTGCTGCGTCCCTCCTCGACGCACATCTGCCTCTATTTGCTTAGAAATCCAGCCCGTTTTTTTCTGTTGGAATGTTTTTTCCACAGTGGACACGTCCTCCTATACACTTTTCCTCTCTTCCCTGAGTTCAGAGACTGCTACTACAGTTGTACACACAGGGGCAGGATAATTCCTTTTTTTAATATAAAGTGTGTAGGATCTGGTTCTACTAGATCACCACAAGAGGCTTCTAAGTCGTGCTTTGGACTTCCATCAGGAAGGTTTCAGTGACTAATTGAAAACCATTCTCCTTGATGGGCTAACCCCACCTGGACCTTCTTGCTCACCAAGTAAGGGGTTCAAGTGCTCCTGGACCTGTCGCTTGCAGGTCAGCCATACTTGGTAGTGGGGGTTTTCATCTGCGCTCTTCAGTCTACCCTGAACCAGTAGACTTTACCTCTGGCTTTTTCAGCTCCTGACGACCTTTTACGTTAGATTAGTACATGTCTTTGACACTATTAATTTTGGTTCTATACCAGATTGTGAGGTTGGGTTCTCGCTGCTCTCCTAGAGTGGTTGCGGCTTCCTGGCAGAGTTTCATTTTGTGTCCATTGCAGTCTTCTGCAAAGTGGTGAGTTACAACTCAAGCACTTATCTTGTCAGCACTATAGTCTAGATGCTTTTTCCAAGACAGCTCTTTTGATTAGGATAGTCCATGGCCGTCCTTTCTGAGTGAACCCTATCTCCTCCACCCTACTCAGGGTTGTTGGTTTTAGCTCAGTACTCTCCCACTAGTGTGAATGAGTGATGGAGACTTAGTCCAGGAAGATATGGAAATTATGTACTTACCATAATTATTAATCTTCTTGGACAGTCTCCAAAACTCATTCACATGCCCACCCACCATCCTCTGTGTTCACTCGTTCTCTTTCCTGATCTTCATGATCCTATGGTTCAGGCTGTGAAGTCATTGTTCTTCGACCCTTCTTGCAAGGGCCATCTGGGCCCTCTCAGGCCCAGAAACTCAGGATAAGTTATTTTCATTAGTTACGCTGCACCTCCTCAGTTGAAAAGGTACTGAGGCAGTTGGAGGGTTGACGCTGAGATAGCCTACACAGGCGCAAGCTAGTCTCGCGGTGCCGCGCATACGTGGGCCTGTCTCAGCGCCGACCCTTCTGAAAAATTTTGGCTCCCACTTAGTCCTAGCGCCTCTGGCGCTATCCCATTAGTGTGAATGAGTGATAGAGATTGTCCAAGAAGATAAATAGTTACGGTAAGTACGTAATTTCCATTTGTGTGTGGAGTGTGTATCTCCGTGTTTTGGGGTGGAGGAGTCACAGAGATTGAACATGGGAAGTGACTTATTTGTATGGTGCTACCTCATTTCCCCAACCAGCTGGGACTCTCGGACCTCTTGTGTCCCAGTCCCTACCCAGTTTATTCCAGTCTCTGACAGGTCTACGGTGATGAACCACCCTACTGAGGAGGGTCATTGGTGGAGGGTTTTGCAGGTCAGCAGTAGACTTTGGGAGGAAAGCTACAATCTCTCCAGCTTGGCAAGACCATTCCAAATGTAAGAACTCCATAAATAGATGGGGAAAAAAATATTCAGAGTGCTGAAATATAGGATGTTAAAATGCGTGCTGATGGAGCAATATTACTAGAGCTAGAGGTGTTTATCATCTTTGCATTGACAGTCTCATTAGTTACAGCCTGTTAATTGTACCTTATTCTGTTGTCTGAAAAGTAACCTGCTATAAATGGTAAACCTATATCTCCCCAGATTTTACCCGGGGCTATCACCCCATAGTGGCCTCTTTTTTACACAAAGGATACTTCCGTCCATTCTGTTCTATTCTGTCTGAATTTAAACTAAATAGAAGTTATTGCTCAGGCTTATTACTCATCAAAATTGCCTTAAAATCACACGTTGGTCCCTTACCTTGGATTGGCAAACCACTGGATTTATCTTCTAATCTTTTAAATGGTAAATCACATTCTATTTCTGACTTATATCTAGTACTTTTGAAATACAAATTATCAGATAATCCCATTCAGAATATACTGTGGTAAAAATAAATTTATGATTTTTCTTTAAATTGATCCACTTTATGGCAAAATATTTATAAATTCATACCATTGGACAATTTAAGATTAATTCAGTTTAAAACTTTACACTATGCTTATATTACACCTAAAAAATTATATGATGGGTTTCACAAATTCAAATATTTGCCCTAGATATAACGCTGACATTGGTTCCCTTTTCCATATGTTATGGGCTTGCCACCAAGTTCAAATTCTTTGGCAGAAAGTTAGAGTGAAAGTTGCTAACAAGCTTTTTTATAATCTTAAATTTGACATCTTTTCATGCATACTAGGTAACTTTGACAGTTCATTATCCTTTCCAAACAGACTATCTCTCTCTTTGCCAGGTATCTCAACTAAACGAATTATCCTCAGCACTGGATGGATAATACAGTTTCCTCATTTAGGGAATTGGTTTTTAACATACGTAATAAACTCCTCATCTGCCTAATATGCTCCTTCTATAACAAGAACTCATGCTTTATACACAACTAGGATAGTTTACAGAAAGTTTTAAATAATTTATGATCTTATTATCTTATTTCTTTAATTACTTTAATACTTCTGAGTGCATTACCTAAATATCTAGTTATCTAATTATCTAGCTATGTTCTTCTTCAATAAATAATCTGTGTAGTGTTACAGAAAGATTTATTATATTTCTCCTTCTACTCATTTACTAAGTGGTTATTTACTGAGGCTCATATCCTGTTTATTTTGTCTATAGTTTATTTATTATGGTTATATTTTCCCTAATTCATATGTATTTGTATCCAAATACGTACTTTTGATAAAGTATTTGCTAGGGAAACTTTTGTTTTACAGCTCTACCTAAATGAATCAGTGGATCATTTATCAACATATTTCATCTCCCTTATATAGGGCTGGATGTTGTGCAGTATCTGTTTGGGTTGTTAAATTAGTTTATTCAGTTTGTATATTGAAAAGCTTTCAATAAAAATGTGAAAGTTAAAAAAAAAAGTAACCTGCTTTGCAGTAGTAACTTTGCAGCAGGCAGAGTTGCTTACTGCTGAGTTGCAGATTGTGAGGTCTTCTTCATTTTACAACAGTTTTTTTTTTGGAGCCATTCCCAGATCACATTGTCCAGTTGTCCAGGGGCAGATTAGCAGGATTAAATCAGGGGAGAGATGGGTACAAGACCCGGGGGAGCAGGCTGAGGTACTAAATGAGTACTTCACCTCAGTTTTCACCAGGGAAAATGGGGGTGCTGCATCATACATGGGAGGAGACAGAGATACTGAGGAGGGGGGGACCCTTACCGATCGGCAGGTCTGGGGAGACAGGGAGGCATCACTGGCAGGTGGGGGGAGGGCTAAGCAGGGAGAAGGGGTACCGGAAGTGGAAATCACAGCTGAGAGAGTGAGGGAAGCCCTCAGCTCCCTTAAGATGGAGAAAGCACCGGGGGCGGATAAATTACATCCCAGAGTGCTGAAGGAACTTGCAGATGTCCTGGCAAAACCCCTGGCAGAGCTTTTCACCATTCTCTGAGGACAGGGTGGGTGCCCCAAGACTGGAAGGTGGCGACATAGTGCCTATCCACAAGGGGGATCAAGGGAGGTGGCAGGGAACTACAGGCCTGTCAGCCTGACCTCGGTGGTGGGCAAGGTGATGGAGGGCATTGTCAAGGAGAGGCTAGGGGGGACCTGGATAAGTCAGGGTGCCTGGACGATAGACAGCATGGATTCATCCGGGAAATCGTGGTCAGACAAACCTGGTGGAGTTCTATGACTGGTGACAAGTGCCTTGGACCTGGTAGACCAGTAGATGTCCTCTTTCTGGACTTCAGCAAGGCATTTGACTCTGTTCCTCACGTGGGCCTGTTGGATAAGCTGGGAGGAATGGGGTGGGGAACCAGATGATCAGATGGATAGGCAATTGGCTCCAGGACCGGACCCAGAGGGTCGTAGTTGGTGGGATAGTCTCATCCCCAAGGAGGGTCATTAGTGGGGTCCCACAGGGATCAGTCCTTGGGCCCCTTCTGTTCAACGCCTACGTATCTGACATAAGGACAGGAATCAGGAGTGAGATGAGTCTCTTTGCAGATGACTCGAAACTGGGGGCGGTGGTGGATGGGGAGGAGGGGAGGGTGGCCCTACAGGGGGACCTGGAGGCTCTGGAAAGATGGTCTAGAAAGTGGAAGCTGAGGTTCAATGCAGGGAAATGCAAGGTACTCCACCTGGGGGCCAGAAACCCAGGTCAAGTGTACACCCTGGGGGAAATGCTACAAGTCTCGATGGCTGAGAGGGACCTGGGGGTGGTGGTGGATGTCAAGATGAACAACTCTGAGACTTGTAGGAGGGCAGCAGCCAAGGCCAACAGGATGCTGGGATGCATCGCTAGGGGATCACCTCCAGAAGGAGGGAAGTGATACTCCTCTGTATAACTGCTTGGTGAGGCCAGACTTTGAGTACATGCAGTAGCCTTTTGGAGGCCACACTAGCAGGGACATTAACTCTGGAGAGGGTCAAGAGGAGGGCAAACCAAAATGATTTGGGGGCTTGGGGACAGGACCTATGAGGAGAGGCTCAAGAGCTAAATATGTACATTGGAAGAGAGAAGGGACCAGGGGGGACAAGGATAGAGGTCCTTAGGGTACATGAAGAGGGTAAATAGGGGAGGAACAGTTGGGTGCTTGAAGGAAGGAGGAAGGGCCACTAGAGGGCATGGCTGGAAGCTGGAGGGGAAGATTCAGGGAGAAAGGAGGGGTGCTACTTCACTGAGAGGGTGGTGGAGCCATGGAATGCACTGCCTAGGGGCTGGTGGAGGCAGAGACAGTGGAGGGGTTCAAGAGGGGGTGGGACAGGTACAGGGAAGGGTTCTGGAAGCAAAATCCAATGCAGCAAGAATATCCAGAACTGGGAAGGGAGAAGCCAGAGAAGGCGAGGGAAACAGCAAGGTCAGCACCCAGGTTGGGGACTGACCAAACGAGCAGACACGAAAGACCGTTAGGCCTATTCTGCTGGCATTTTAGTATGTTAGTTTTGCCTACCAGTAAACTGACTGATGTTCTGTTATGTTGTGTATTCTGGAGAAGTGGAATGCAGTCATTATCCTGTGGTACACTTTCTAATGGTAGGTGTTTTTTGCACTTTTTTATTTGCAGAGCACTGTCAGTCCATTACCACATAGCGGGTCACCGTCTCGGACACAAGAAGCCCGTAAGGACTCAGAGTCAGAAGAGGAGCCCACCAAAGTCTCTGAATTTTTTCTCAGTGATATATTCATGGAGGTGGAAGAGTCTGAGATCAGCTGAATAGGAATGATGAGAACTCTGTAGTTCTTGTTCTAACAAAAATGTAAAACATGTCAACAGGTCTTGCAGTGACACTTTAAACCAGTGGCAATGTTTGGAGGGAATTTACATATTTGAAAACGTTCTGGATTTTGTTCTTTACACTTATCAGTGAAAATGCAAGAGAAGAAGCAAGTGAGAATTGAATGGTTCTTCCTAGTGTTGTCATGTAGCAGGATTGTATTCATTTTGGTAGGCAGTTCTTGAAAACTGGGGGGAAAAAAAATTTACACTACAGTCAACATGTGTCTCAGGTCCTGTCTCAAGCTTTCAATTATGATCCTTAGAGCCAAAAATTGTTGGGCATTTAATCAACTAAGCACTCGGCCCCTGCACAAACTGGAATTTTTTTTCTCATTTGCCTCCAGACACCCCACCCCTCCATGTCCCACAAGCGGTGCTTACTTGCCTGGGACTCGCGGCTCACTGCAGTCTTACACCAACAAGGCTCCCCCAGACACTGTCCACCCTCCTCACCTCCAGCATATCCTTGCCGGCGGCCTTTCTGTTCTCAACAGAGAGAAAACACTTCCAGTATCCGGAGAAGCATATGAGGTTTGGGGCAGTGATGAGTCGCACACTTGGGTGGAGTGAAGGGGAATGCAGAGGGCTGTCATACAGCGCACCAGGCAAGCTGTTTATTGTTTTCTCCCTCCACTGCACTGGTTCCTCACTGGCCATCTCTTTTGTAGTGGTCCCAGGCACCAAAAGTCAACCACAACATTGGTTATACGTCAACAGCTGGAGTTTGCTCATTAAAAATTGTGCAGAATTAAATTTGATGATAGCAAAATGCTTCTTCCTTTACACATACATACATACACACACACATATGTTTTCAAGGGCCAAGCACAAGCTGGGGGGTTGGCAGTGTCCCTTTCATTGTATTTGCATATTTAGAATACAATAACATTCTTTTTCTGTTATGACATTTTTGCCTTTGAAGGAAACAAGCAAGTGTGCCTTCATTTGTTTTAACTTTTTTGACTTGTAATCAGGGTTATTTATTATCTACAAGAAAAGCACTATCAGTGATGATGAATTGTTGTATTTGAAGCTGCTAATATCTGAAACCTACAGAAAATAAATTGGCATTATTTAAAAAACTAGCCCCTAAAATTAAGCTTATTTTTTAGATACCCAGCAACATTAATATAAATAATGAAACTGATTTTTTTTCCCCCCATGGGTCTTGTTACTGAATGCATCAAACTCGGTCAGCCACTGATGTGATCATTTTGTGATCTGTACTTGTGATGCTTTCCTGTAAATTGTCATAGCAGCAGATCATTACACTAAGTGGGTCACAGATGCTTTGAGCAGGGACTGTTAGTAACTTGAGTAATTAAAAGCCCCTAACATTGAGCTGGTTTGGTTTTAATTTGTGCCATTTGTTTTGCCAACCTCATGACCTAAGTAGAACACTGGCTCAGTCTCCGGGATCCCATGTCCATTAGTGACCACTGCTGCTGTCCCGACTTTAAAGGAGGGAGAGATACATCGGTTACTCTGCAGAAAAACTGTGGCATTTGGCATTTTGAAGACTGAAGGAGTGATGGTGCTCGTGAGGTTAATATTCAGAAGAGTGAAAAGTAAACAAACTGCTGACGTTAAAATGTTCCTTTGCAAAACAAAATAGTTGAAAAAGGCACTGTCAATTTATTTTAATGCATTTTTTTTTAATCTTCCCCCATCTGTCCTTTTTATTTCTGTCTGCAATCCTGGAAATGGGGTGTCACCAAAACTGCATGGTCGGGAGTGTCTGTGAGCTGCTGCCGTCACAGCCGATGTCAGCACTGCTCCATGGTCACCGGGTGAGTAATTACCTACCATGCAGTCTGCACCCTCCATCACTGGGAGCCTAGGATCCCACTTCAAAGACGCATCCTGTCCCCAGGATGGGATCTTTTAATACGATCTTAGTATGGTAATGTGCAACATACTTCCCTTTCACCATTTATTTTGATATCTTCTTAATACTGGGACATCCAGCTTGCTACTGAAGCTACACTGCTTCACATATTACTTTGGAGTTACTATTCAAGGAACAGGAGCTTCATCTTAAACCTATTTTCGGTTAGCGTAAAATGGCATACATAATGCAGTGCATATTGGACACTGCTTTCCCTTTAGTCCAGCATCCAATATTGGACAATAGAGATAGAGATAGATTACCAGTATATTTTTTGCATAACCTAACCCCCTCCCCCTCTTTTGCATTGTTTGTTTCCTTTTAAAATAATTCCTGCAGTGTCCAGTCTGAGTAACTAGACAGCTGCTCGCTGTGCATGTTTTCTCCAGTAGCTGGCTGGTGATTGGGATTTTTAGAAGATATCTAAAGTAGCATTGGGAAGAAGATTGTAAATCTTTATTAAAAAGGCCAAACTACCTCTTGCAGGCAGTAGGCGAACAGCTAATTTTTTTTGTATCATACATGGCCCCAAAATGTGATAGTGCCTCTCTAAGGAACCACTCATAGTAATCTAGTGATTGTAATGCTTTGCACTTCTTGAATGGCTGAGTTAGATAACAGAATGGATAACTAGACCAGAAAGTTTCTTTTGGAGGAAATAAAACATAGAAGTAGGCTGTTTATCAGTACATTTGTATATGGTGTACATTCACAGAATATTTTTGTTCTAGAGATATAGATATGTTGTTCTATCCACACTTACTGGCAGTGTCCTTTCCCTTTAAGATATGCCGGAAAGTCTTCAAGCTGGCTCCTCCCACCCACCCAGGCTCCACCCCATGATGCCAGATCTTCCTTTCCGCTGAAAGAAGCAGGTGCGTTCTCGCGTTGTAGGCCCTAGCATTTTGTGATCCTTTTGGATTGCTTTCAAAAATTCATTACCGTTTCAATACTCGTCTTCTAGCTCCCGACCGTGATGGACTACAAGTCCGCACTGGATTTCGCCGGTGCCCATGCGGGTAGAAGATGTCGCATAGCGACCCACAGGCCAGGTGCATCTACTGCCTGGGCCACAAACAAGATACCCAGGCCTGTGACATTTGTCGGTCGTTTCACTCGACGGTCCTCGAGGACCATCTTGACCATCTTAAGTTCCGCTGGTAAAGTCTAAATATGCCCGTTGGGTGGTCTCTGCGGCTGCGGGGTCCACCAAGCAACTGAAACAGCTTACGGCCTTCAAGAAGGAGGCCACTCGGGCCACCGCTCAGTCCTCCTCGACTTCTGCCTTTGTTCTACTCCAGTTGTGCTCCACCTTTTCAGGCTTCTTCAGGGAGCTTTGCCAGTCCCTCCTGACTAAGGGGCAAGGCCCTTCTGGATCTCACAGCTCCCGCTCTCGCAAAGACAAGAGGGAGTCAAAGAAAGACTCACCGTCGACGTTCCTGGGACTGGGAACGTTCTCAGTCTCAGGACTCCCAGGTTTTGACCACGTCAAAATGGCGGCCTTGGCCACTGGCTTCATGGAGCCCCATTTGACCTGTCGGTCAAGACGCCGGCCAATGATGTAGCCTCGATTTTTCTCGACCCTATCAACCGGTTGGCCTACAAACAGGCTGACAATTCTTTCTTCAGGATTCCAGTCTTACCTGTGAACTTAGAAGGGGCTGCTCAGTCCACTGAGCAGATCCCTCCGGTCACTGACCCAGACCAGGAGAAGCCGCTGCACTCCCCGGCTCCCAGCGATCTCCTGTCGGCACCCCCAGTGGCTGAGGTCTCTGTCTTACTGCAGTGGGTCGAGCAGGTCCCGCCGTCATCAGCGCTCCTGCTCTCAGCTCCATGGGAAGTGGTGCCACTGCTATTCCTCATCTTTGTCCTTCTCGGGTAAGGAGAGGCTGCTGTGCAAGTTGCGTCAATGCTACGAAGACCTCAAGTGGCAAAAGTTGGTGCTGGATGGTCCGAAGCCAACCCTGGCTCCCACGCTGGCCTTAACTTGGCTGTCGCCCGAGGGCCCAACACCAACTCCCCCTGTGGGGTCAGTCGAGACCGTCCATCCCCCAATGGAGCCAGTCAAGACCATCTTGGTTCGGCCTTTCCACTGATTGTGGTGGAGCCGCCACCCAAGCAACTGTTGACTGGCGCTCTGACCAAGGGGCTTCCCCATCAGCCATCGGTCACCCTTACATCTGACCGCCTGTGGAGGGTTGAAGGTGACTCGGGTGGTCGGCCGCTCTATGTGGACTCCTCCAAGTCCGAGGATTCCTCACTGCACTGCTGTCCAGTCAGTGAGTCCATAGGGGATCTCTCGATGGAGGAAGGACCCACTTCCTTCCTGGGCATCCTCTGCCTCATCTCCGAGTCCATGGGGATGAAACTGGAACCCGTCTAGAAGCGGGCTTGCTGTCCCCATACAGAGATTGTGGATAAAGGGGACTCTGCAACGGAGGCTTTCCCAATGGCCGAGGCAATTGTCGGACCAGTCCTGGAGCTTTGGCAGTGCGCAGCGTCCTGCCTGGCGCACTCTGCCCGGATGGCCCGCAAGTATGCGGTGCCCTTCAGTATCCTCTCGGGTTTCACGGAGCACCCCTCGGCCGAGGAGTTGGGGCTGACTCCATGTTCCAGCATTCGGGCAATATTGGGGACATCAGCAAGTCGCTGGGCAAGGAGTCCAAGAAATTACACCATGCAGTGAAAAAAGCCTTTAATGCCTCCTTGCTCTGCCTCCTTCAGCCTACCTCAGCCGTCATGATGGTGCACATCCCCCACCCTCTTAGGCACTTTAGATGAGGTTATACCTCACCTGGCTGCGGACCTCTAGACCATGGTCAGGCAGGTCCAAGATCAGGGCTGGGCTGTGACCAAGCAGCAACTGCAAACGTCTTGACCTGGGAGATTCCTGTGCCCACTCGGTGGTGGCCGCAGTAGCCATGCGTCGTAGGGCTTGGCTGTGGATCTCTACCTTCATGGCAGACACTCAACACAAGATGGCGGATGTTCCTTTCTTGGGCATCGACCTGTTTGGGCCCGGTGTGGCAGGCCACCTCCAGCACATCAAGAAGTCCAGTGCCACCTTGGACTCCGTAACATCAGCACAGAAGGATCCCAAGGGCTCCAGGCAGCACAAGCAAAAGCTCTTTCGGTCCTCCACTCCTGTGGCAAAATCAGCCTAGCGTCAAGCTGGCCAGCAGGCTCAGTCCTGGTGACCCAGGCCCAAGTCAGTGGCCTTGGTGGTCTGTAAGCCCAGAGGGAAGGGACCTGGTGGCTCCTCAACCAGGTCCTCCTCCTCCTCCAAGCCTGCTCAGTGACGAGATGGGGGGTGCCACCCTCATACCCATCATGCCTTCCCTGGATCCTCCTGTGGGGGGCCAGCTCTGCCACTTCCTTTCCGCCTGGTCCGCTGTCACCATGGACAGGTGGGTTCTGGAAGTGGTCGGTCAGGGTCTGCCTGTGGAATTCGAGCAGTACCCTCCGAGCCGAGTCCGCTCCCCATGGGAGGACTTGATAACTGCAGATACTCGGTCAGCTCTTCGAGACGACATAGCCCAGCTCCTCCACAAGGAGGTTGTGGGCAGAGTAGCAGATCCTCCGGAACACCCAGGGTTTGTCTCCCAAGTACTTCCTAGTGCCAAAGCAGACGGGGGGCTGGCACCCCATTCTAGATCTGCACCACCTGAACAAGTTCCTCAGGTCTCATACCTTCAGGATGGTAACTCTGTCTCAGATCATACCCTCTCTAGAGCACAACATGTGGTTTTGCTCCCTGGATCTTCAGGATGTGTTCTTTCATATCCCGATCTGTCAGTCCCACTGAAGATTCCTCCACTTTCGAGACAAGGGAACCCTGTACGAGTTCCGGGCCATGCCATTCGGCCTCTCCTCAGCCCCCAGAATCTTCAACAAATGCATAGCAGTGGTGGCAGCTTACCTGAGGCTCCGAGGGGTCCAGGTGTACCCCTACCTTGACGACTGGCTGATTGCAGGTCCCTCCAGGCAGGAGGTGGAGTGGTCCAGAGATCTAGCCCTCCAGACCTGCATCTCCCTTGGCCTCCTGGTCAGTGAGGCCAAGTCAGAACTCGTGTCCACACAGGTAATCAGCTTCATCGGGGCAGAGCTCAACTCTTGTCGAGCCAGAGCCCAACTCCCAATGGACAGGGCAGAGGTTCTCTCCTCTTTTGCCAGATAATTTCGGGTTGGGCAGTTGCGCCCTGCCCGGAACTTCTGCACCTTCTGGGTTACATGGCGGCCTGCACAAGCTTGGTCCATTGGGCCCCTTGGAATATGCACTCCCTGCACTGGGAGCTGGCCAGCCAGTGGTCTCAGCACAAAGGTCACTTTGACCAGCTGGTCACTGTGACCCAGAGGATGTGGGACGCCCTCCAGTGGTGGCTAGTCCCAGAGCATCTGCAGGAAGGGATCCCATTTGTCATTCTGAAGACCAGCACCTCTCTCTCATGGCTGTGGACCCCTGACGAGTCTCGATGGTACATCAATCTGCTGGACCTCCAGGCAGTTCGGCTGGTGCTGACTGCATTTGCTCCATATATTTGGGGTCAAGTGGTCCAAGTTCAGATGGACAACACCATGACCATGTACTACCTCAGCAAGCAAGGCGTCACACACTCCCTGCCTCTGCGCAAGGAAGCTCTGTGCATATGGACCCTTGTGCGCAACCTGGAGGTAGCTCTCCTAGCCATCCATGTGGCAGGAGCCTCCAGTTGGCTGGCGGACCCCCTCAGCTAGGTAGGTGAGGCTTCTTATGAGTGGTCTCTCCATTAGGAGATAGTCCACAGCCTGTTTTTCCAGTGGGGCACTCCTCAGGTTGACCTGTTTGGCTCCAGGGAGAAAGCAAAGCTGAAGCTGATCTTACTTCTCGAGAAACAGCTCTTGCAGCAGGTTACACCATTAGGACTGAAGCCGGCAGGTGCCAGGACTCCACGGAAATTTTCTAGCTAGCAGTATCCAGCGGGGACCGCCTCCGACGTCAGGTATCATATAAAAGGGGGTGGTCCCCCAGAATCCCCAGTTCTTTTCCTGCCGTCAGCTCGCCAGCATCGGCCTCACGGTCCCACTCTAGTGAACGATGACTAGAATTTTCAAGGTTTTACCTACTCAGTGTTGGCATCTCCAACTCCTTCCTTAGAAGGACATCCCTCCAAGTGCGCCTGCGGCAAAAAGATCCCTTTCAAGGATCCACACTCATCCGGCCTGCGGTGCTTAGGCCCGGACCACAACACCAACGCCTGCTCCTTTTGCCAGGGGTTCAACAGTCGCACCCGGATCCACCGCCAGAAGGCACTTCGGGGGTTCCTCATGGAAGAAAAGCTGAAAAGCATGGATAAAGACCCTGCCTCCAGAGGTGAGTCTACCTCTAAGTCCCATAAGCACCGGGACAAGCATCAGGAGAAGGCCAGGTCCAGATCCCCTCACCGGGCCTCGGACTCGCACACCAGCTCAGGCTCCACACGCTCAGAATGCTCTCCCTCCAGGGCCCACTCTCAGCCCCTTCCAGTAAAGGTTAAGTCTTCAGGCAGCACTTCGGCTTCTCTGCATCCCATCAAGACTTCCAGGCTTTCGGCTTCCACAACACCCTCTCGGGCCTCCTCGAAGTCTTCAGACCATCACCAGTACAAGTCCTCTTCTAAACAGGCTTCCTCAGACAGACGCCGAGACTCCGATGCCAGATTGGCCCCCCAGCCTCCTAGGGGTCCGGAACCCCTCCCAGGAAGACTAAGGACCTGACGTCCCTAAAACGGACGACGGACCCGAAACGGGCTTCCAACCTTCCATCGGCTAAACGTCTGTCGGACCAGACGTCGGCTAAGCACCTGATGTCAGTGAGACGTTCGCCGGAGCCGAAGACTGCCTCCCCATCACCGGTGGACACCGGTCGTCGCGACTCTACTGAGGAGGACCTGACGTTGCCTGATGACCAGGCAGGCGACAACGAGGACGTCAGGCTTCTACAGGAGCCTTCGCCGAACCCGGCGACGCCCTCGGACCCGACAACCAATACCGGTGACAGACCACCGGCGCCAGGTCCATCGTCCAGTATGAATATTCAGGAGGTCAAAGATCTCTTTACATTTTGGTGAGACAAAATAAAGAAGGATGTGATCCCAGTCAAACCTCCTCCTCCTCCTACTCCTTCACCTCCTACTCCCCCTCCTCCACCACAGGGGCCAACAGAAAGACCACCGACCCCCAAGGAACCTACTCCACCTCCTAGGGGAAGATTCAAAGAACGGAGAAGGCCCCCTTCAAGATCTCCCTCAGGGTCTCCCAGTCCTAAGTGACCCAGACATCGACGGTCCACTCTGCAGGGGGATGATTCCAGACCTGACACCTCAGATACCGCCAGGTCTCCTTCTCCGATCAGCATCCCATCACCCGACCCACGAGACCTGCCCAGGTTGCCTCTGGATGATCCCTCTTTTTCCAGAATCATGAGGCACATCCAGGAGAATATGGGATGGGATTTGGAAGATCTCGACCCCGAGAGACAGTGTCTAGCCCGCTATCTTCGGCAGAAAGACCCGAAGCCTGTGCTGGTACCCACCTTGGTGGACACCTTTGTGGACGTCACCAAGGCTTCGTGGAAGCTTCCACACTCCACCCCCATGCTGGGGGCCAGTACTTGGCACAACAACCCCTGGCTGATTCCCTGGTCATTACCGCCTCCCATGATAGGTCTCAACGACCACAACATCTGAGTACACAGCCTCCGGACCAGGAATCCAAGCAATTGGATGCTCTGGGGAGGCGCATGTATGCGGCTGCTACATGCTCCATCAGGTCACTGAACTATCTGACTCATGTGGTTCAGTTTCAGAATGCCCTGTGGGAACAGGGTCAGGACCTGGTTGACAGACTTCCTGATGGCGAGCAGAAGGTGGAGCTCTTGAACCTCCTCCAAACAGGGTCAGATGTGGGGACCCAGGTGTTAAGAGCCGCATATGATTCTGCGGATTCATCTGCCAGGGGAGCAGCTTCAGGCGTCTGTCTCCGGAGACACTCCTGGCTCCATGTCTCCGGATTTACACCGGATGTACAGAAGAGTATCCTGGACGTCCCTTATAATGGAGAGGTCCTGTTTGGTGAACCTTCTGAAAAGGTCATCACCGAGCTTCAGGACGCCGGGAAGGCAGTAAGGACTGTACAGGCCATGTACCGACCCAAATCTGGTTCCTTTCATAGGAACCAGAACCATTTTCGTGGCCGACAACAAAGGCAGCAGCCATGTTCTGGCCAGCAGCAAAGGGGCACCTTCCACCATAAGGCCCAACCTAAGTCTTCCCCAGGCCGAGGTCAGCGGTATACCAAACCGGCCTAGCCTGCAGGGGGTAATGCCGCCACAGCATGACTCCTTCCGCCCCCAACCCCTCCTCTGGATCAATGTGCAGAAAAGGTCAGGGGTCGCATCGCTCACCACTTTTCATGGTGGCAGTCGATACCCGCTGACTGGTGGGTCCTTCAACTGGTCAAGAGAGGTCACTTTATAGAATTCCTCGACCACCCACCGTTAAGACCTCCTCTGCTTTCCCGTTATTTGGGTCAGCACTCACTGCTCATACAGCAGGAGGTGCTCGCGCTTCTGGAAAAGGAAGCTATAGAGCACGTACCGAGAAACTAGAGAGGCGCAGGTTTCTATTCCCACTTCTTTCTAGTTCCCAGAAAGACAGGGGACCTCCGTCCGATACTGGATCTCAGTGATGTCAACGCTTCGGTCCTTTACAGATGCTTCCGCATGGTGACCCTTCCTGGTTTGATACCAGTGCTCAAGCAGGGCGCCTTCCTAGCGTCCTTGGACATGCAGGATGCCTACCTGCACATACCCATAGCTCGAGCACACCGGAAGTTCTTGCGCTCCGAATTTCTAGGTCGCCATTATCAGTTCCGAGTCCTCCCTTTCGGACTGTCATCGGCACCTCTGGTATTTACAAAGTGCATGGCAGTCATAGAGGCGGCTCTAAGGAGTAAAGGCCACTACATGTTCCCCTACCTGGACGACTGGCTCCTCATGGCACCCTCTCGGGAGGCTCTGATGTCCGCAATTCACTGTACTCAGTCCCTGTTCGGGTCGCTGGGCATCATTATCAATCAGGAGAAGTCGCACCTGGTTCCGTCACAGAATCTGCAGTTCATAGGCACAGTTCTGGATACCGTACAGGGGAGAGCTTTTCTTCCCCAGGACCGAGTGGAACACATCAGATCCCTCATCAGGGACATCTTGGCAAAGAAGACGGTCCCAGCCAGGCTGGCACTTTGCCTGCTCGGACACATGGCTGCAGCCATTGCAGCAGTCCCGCTAGCCCGTTTCTACATGCGGGTGACCCAGTGGATGTTACGGGTTCAATGAGATCAGAAGCAAGACCATTTGCAGTTTCCAATTCGGATCACGAATGCTGTAATCTGTGATTAGCAATGGTGGCTAGATTCAAAGAGTCTGTCGGCGGGGGTCCCTTTCATTGCACCGTCTCCGATTGTGACACCCTCCACGAACACCTCAGGGTTCGGTTGGGGAGCACACCTCAAAGGGGTCAGGTCTCGGGGCTCGTGGACACCCCAGGAAGCTCATCTCCACATAAATATTTTGGAAACGAGAGCAGTCCTTTACACCCTGCAGGCTTTCCAGTCGGAGATCCCACTGGGTACTCTCCTGTTACAAACAGACAATACCGCGGTGATGTATTACCTCAACAAACAAGGAGGCACCCATTCCTACCTGCTTTGCAGGGAGGCCATGAGGGTGTGGGATTGGGTTCTACAACACGGTGCAAACCTAATTGCTGTTCATGTCCCAGGAGTGGACAACGTCCTCGCAGACAGCCTGAGCCACTCTCAGGCCAGAGTCCATGAGTGGGAACTACTCCAGGAGATAGTAGCGGATCTGTTTCACAGATGGGGCACGCCAGAGTTAGACCTTTTCGCGTCCCCATCCAACGCAAAACTGCCCAATTTTTGCTCACTAGATCCAGGGCCTGGTGTTTTCTGGCGAGACGCGTTGTCCCTCTACTGGGTGGGCAGATTCCTCTACGCGTTTCCTCCCTTCCCATTGATCCAGAGGGTCCTTTTGAAACTCCGCAGAGAGCAGGCGACACTGATATGTATCGTGCCTTTTTGGCCCAGACAGATTTAGTTCCCTCTACTGCACCAGCTGTCCCAGGAACCTCCGGTACCGCTGCCAATTAGCTCTCACTTATTGTCCCAGGAGGCAGGTTCTTTGGTCCATCCAGACCTTCGCTCTCTGAACCTGCACACCTGGCTCCTAGAGACATAGCTATCATGCGGTACGGGGTCTCACATGAAGTAGCAGATGTTCTAGCGGCTACTAGAAAACCGGCCACTCATGCCACATATGCCATGAAATGGCGCAGATTTTACCTCTGGGCTCAAGCACGAGAAATTTCTCCGATGGATTGTCTGGAAAGGTTGGTCCTGGACTACCTCCTGTCTCTCTTCCAGGCAGGCTTGGCCTACTCCTCTATTAAAGTACACCTTTGTGCCATCTCAGCCTATCATACACCTATAGGCTGACGTCCCATAACTCAGTTGGACACAGCATAAGCTTTCCTGAGAGGTATTCTCCACCTTAGACCTCCGATTAAGGATCCTGTTCCTCCATGGGATTTACCCTTTGTCCTGGAGCAGCTCACACTGCCACCTTTTGAACCAGCCGCAGATTGCGAGCTATGTCTCCTAACATGGAAGACGTTATTTTTAGTTGCCATTACTTCAGCCAGAAGGATTTCTGAACTTCACACACTGATGTGCAAAGAACCTTATTTGGTTTTTTCACCAGGACAGGGTGTCCCTAAGGACAAATCCAAAGTTTCTACCTAAGGTGGTCTCAGCTCTAACCCTCAATCAGGACATCGACTTACCAGTGTATTTTCCTAAATACTGTAATAGAGGAGAGGCCCTGTTGCACACTGTAGATGTGCATAGGTGTCTAAGATACTACCTGACCAGAACCAGGCACCACCGTAAATCTGATCAGCTTTTCGTCTCCTTCGCCCATAGGATGATGGGAGTTCCGGTTTCTAAACAATCGCTGTCCAGGTGGCTCATCCATTGTATCATGTTCTGTTACCAGAAACGTAACAAACCTTTACTGGGCGCGGTTAAGGGTTCATTCCACAAGGGGGGTGGCTACATCCTTTTTGACCATGAAGAACGTGTCCACTTCAGCCAACTGTGCAGCAGCTACTTGGAGCACCATGCACACCTTTATCAGGCATTATAGCCTGGACGTTGCATCACGGCGAAGAGCTGGTTTTGGTCTAGCAGTCCTTCAGGGACTCCTAGCCTAGGCTTCGGTCCAACTCGCGATCTCTACCTAGCCTCCTCCCACCCTCGAGGGATTTCCAGTATTGCTTGGGAATCAGTCCTAATGGTGTAACCTGCTGCAAGAGCTGTTTCTCGAGTAAGATGGTATGAATTCACGTAAGAACTATGACAGTAGATCTTCGAGAACAGCTCTTGCAGCAGATAGTTTCCTCCCACCACCCTCTGGAGGTAGAGTTGTTCTGATATCTCTTTTCTAGGATTAGGTGTTTCTAACACCGCTCTGAATACATTTTGATGGCGGATCCTCAGTCTCCACTTCTGATGTCATCTAGCGCCCGGGAGTCTGCGCAGGAGAACTGGGGATTCTGGGGACCGCCTTTATATGATGCCTGACATCGGGGCCGGGGCCGATGCTGGGGGCGGTCCCCACTGGATACTGCTAGCTAGAAAATTTCTGTGGGGTCCTGGCACCTGCCGGCTTCAGTCCTAATGGTGTAACCTGCTGCAAGAGCTGTTCTCGAAGATCTACTGTTACGGTAAGTTCTTACGTAACTGTACTTTCTGTGCCCACCCCCCCTCAGCAGGGCTCGCTACAGGGGAATGTCTTCTCAAGGCCTTGCACTCCAGGCCTCTTCTATGCCTTTCTTCCACTTCCCTTGATCCATAAGGTGCTGCTCAAGATCAGGAAGGACAAGGAACAGGTGATCCTGGTGGCTCCGGATTGGCCATGCCAGTTTTGGTACCCTGATCTCCTCAGCCTCAGCAACAGGCTCCCAAGGCATCTTCCACTCCGCCCGGCCCTGCTCTCCATCAATCAGGGAAGGTACTCCACCAGGACCTTCAGTCCCTGCACCTGACATCCTGGTCCCTGAGTGGCTAGAGTTCCAGGCGTTGGGTCTCTCCGAAGATGTCCTCACCATAGTGGAGGCATCTAGAAAGGAATCAACCAGAAAATGTTATGCCTTTAAATGGAAGAGATTCTCCATTTGGTGTCAGGGCAAGGGGTTGGACCCTTCAGCGTGTCAGGTTGCCAGCATTTTGGACTACCTGTGGTCCCTCTCCAAAGGGGGATTTCATTCGATGACCCTTAAGGTGCACCTGGCAGCCATCTCTGCCTACTGGGCATGGGCTGGTCAGCAGTCGGCGTAGGGGAAGGTGTCCTGGCGCTTTTTCAAAGGTTTAGATCACATTTCGCCTCCGGTGCATGAGCCACCACCACCATGGGATTCGTTGCTGATATTGGCAAAGCTCATGGGCAAGCCATTCAAACCAATGCACAGGTGTGACATGTTTCACTTGTCATGGAAGACTGCCTTCTTGGTGGCTATCACATCAGCCAGAAGGATCAGTGAGCTCCAGGCACTTTCAGTGGATTCTCCTTACCTGGTCTTCCACAGGGACAAAGTTGTCCTGCACCCCAACCCAAAGTTCCTCCCAAAGGTTGTGTCGGAATTTCACCTGAATCAGATGATAACACTTTGGTGTTCTTCCTGAATCACACCTCAGAGGCCGAACACAGGCTCCATACTCTGGACCTCAGGCAAGCACTCACTTATTACAAAGAGCGTACAGCTGGAGTTCGGGGTGAGGTTCACCAGCTGTTTTTCACCTTTGCTGAAGCCACACCTGGCAGACCTGCAGCCAAGCAGATGATTGGCAGGTGGATCACGTCCTGCATTGATCTCTGCTATAGGTTGGTGGGTAGGGAGCCTCCCGGAGGGCTAAGGGCTCTTTCCACCCATCATGCAGCTGCATCGGTGGCTGCTTCTAGGGACATCCCTATCCAGAAAATCTGCAGGGCTGCTACCTGAAAGTCAGCACACGCCTTCATTTCCCATTACCATATTGACCTCGAGTCATGCTGGGATGCTGGTTTTGGGGGCCTCAGTTCTCCAGTCTCTTGTTTAGTAAGTTGGGGCGTGTGCCTTGCCTTCATCCTCCTCCCGAACTGCTAGGAGTCTGCCAGTAAGTGTGGCTAGAACAACATAGCAATGTCCCTAGAAACACAGGTTACTCACCTGTAACAGTAGTTCTAGGAGTGGTATATTATGTTCATCCACACGGACCCACCTGACTTCCCCTGGCTTTGGCGCACAACACTGTTTCCAGTGGGCAAGATCTGGCATCATGGGGCAGAGATAAGGGATATACCACCTGGTTGGGTGGGAGGAGCCAGCCTTTAGTCGTTCCAGCACATCTTAAAGGGAAAGGACACTGCCAGTAAGTGTGGATGAACAACATATACCATTCCTAGAACTACTGTTACAGGTGAGTAACCTGTGTTTCCTGCCAGTTCACTTTTTGGATGACTGTTACTATAATTGGATTGCTCAGAACAAGGAAGGATCACCTGAAACTGCTTACTGGGTTACAAGTACATTGTCATTATGTAATGAATTATTTTCTGCATCAGGCAGACCTGTAAAAATACTTATGAAAACTGTTCAGCTCTGCCACTTAAGAAACCGGTTTCCTTTTTTGAAAGAATGCAGTGTTATACTCCTTGAAGAAGGATTTAGCCATGTGATACTTGTAAATTCTGTGAATAATAAATGGTTTTATACATCAGTGCTATGAGGTGTGTTTAATTAACATAGGTGCTGGCACTAGTAAGAGAAACTATTTGGAGGAGGCAGTATAGCGCAATGGTTTAAGGCTCTGAGCTGCAAACCTGGAGATTTGGGTTTGAATCCCACAGCTCCCACTTGCATACTGTGTGACCCTGAGCAAGTCACAACTTAACTTCCTTGTGCTCCAGGTCGCACCTGTAAACAAGCTTTCAGCTTAGTGCCTCTCTCCGGGTTAAAAAAAAAACAAAAAACCTAACACTTATTTTGTCAACTTTTGTAAAACTGCAAACGTCTCCCAAATGTTTTCCTACTGAATAGGTGTCTAGGAGTACATGTGCTTGTTTGTTTTGTTTTCCTTTATAAATTCAGAAGTTTTTCCATGGTCAGAACATCATTTCTAACTTTTTGTAACTACTACACTTCAGTTCATTGTTCACACTTATGCAGTTCTACTGAGCATGATCAGTAACTATAGTAGACACCTGCCATCCAGTCATGTTCCCTGTGGTCTCCGCCCCAACTACTCTCAGATCCAGGCACTAGGAAATGTAACTTCTAGGGACGTGGATATGGTGTACTATCCACACTTCTGGCAGTATCCTTTCCCTTTAAGACTCTGGCCAGAAGGTCTTCAAGCTAACTCCCCTACCCTTCCAGGTGGTAACTCTCTTGGCACTGCCCCATGCAGTCAGATTTTCCTTCCCGCTGGAAGAAGGTTTCCTCCTTATTGCTCTGCGTTTAGTGGGCCCTTTGATTTCAAAAAAATCAAAACGATCGGTCTTCAAGTTGGATTTTGATTTGGTTTGAAACTCTCATCAGCATAGATGACTGGAAGTTGGTGCCCAGTTTCAAAAAATGCCACTGCGGGCAGAAGATGTCCTGGACAGACCCACACACCTCATGCGTCTACTGCCTGGCCATGATCTCCAGGCTTCTGGCCTTTGCCGCACTTTGCATCCTAGTACTTTGGAGGACTGGCATGCTCGACTCCTTCTCGGGCACCCAGATGAATGAGACCCTCCTATTCAATTGGAAGATGTCCATCGGGCGGTCTCTGTTTTGCCTTCAAAGAGATGGTGGCTGAGGCCGCGGAGCATGCCTCTTCGGCTTCAGCTTTCATGATGCTTTCTTTTGGTTCCACCTTTTTGGGGGCGTTTAGGGATTTGTGCCAGTCCCTTCCCACTCTTGAGCAGGGTCCCTCTAAGTGTACAGAATCCTCTAGATTGTCTAAAAAGGAGAGTATGAAAAGTCCCGGTGATGAAGGTGGGATCACGAGGGCTCCCGGGCCTCGGATTCCTGCACTTCCTTGGACGTTTTGACTACAGATGATCCTTGATCCAGGCTGCAGGCTCCACAGTCTCCCCATCGGGCCTGTCGGCTGAGACACACATTCACCAAGCTGTCAAGATTTTTCTCAAGGTAGTCAATGCATTGTCGGAGGACAAGATGGATACCTCACACTCTAGGACTCCGGTCCTATCACCTCCACGGGAGGGTTGGATCAGTTTCCTGATCCGGTCCCTGACCCTCAGGATCTCATTCCATCGGATGAGATTTGGCTTTGGCAGCTCCTTCTCTTTCCCACCTTCGTGTTCCTAGGTGATCAAGGTTGAGATCCCGTAGTCTGGAGTCGAGCAGCCCTCGCAGACATCAGAACTCTTGGTACTCGGGCAAGCGGCAGCATCGCCGCTATTCTTCCTCCTCAGGTGAGGAGAGGCTGTGTCACAAATTGTGCCGGTACTATGAAGAGCTAATGTGGCAGCAGCTAATGCTCTCAGGGGTTAAGCTGATTCTGACCCCCACCTCGGCTCTTACGTGGCTCCTGCCACAAAGATCCTAGCCTGCTCTGGCTCACCCGGTTCTGGCTCGGCCTTTTCTGGCCTCTCCATGGAGACGCCTCCTGAACAGCCGAAGGATGGTCCCCCTACTGAGATTCCCATACTGCTCCTGGGCTCCCTCGTCAGCTGTCGGTCACTGTAACTTCTGAAAGACTCCACAAGGACAGTGGGGACTCAGGTGGTTGACTGCTTTTCAGCGAATCCTTACAGTCTGAGGACTGCTCCCTGCAGTCTCATCTGATGGACGTGGAATCAGGGGAGGATTTGTCTATGGAGCACGGTCCCACTTCCTTTGGGGGCTTGCTCTGCCTCATTTCAGAATCATCTGGGATTCAGATGGAGCCTTTCCAGAAACGGAACAAGTATCCCTTCACCAAAATTCTCAACCAAGGTGACTTCCCTGAGGTTGCCTTGCCAGTCGCTGAGGCCATTCTTGGCCCTGCTTTGGAGCTTTGGCAGCACCCTGCCTCCTGTCTGCTGCTGTTGGCTCATATGGCCTGAAAATATGGAGTGCCTGTGGGTTCTCTGTCGAATTTCACTGAACATCCCTTGGCTAAGGGTTTGGCGGCCGACTCGGTCTTTCGGTGTAATGGCAATGTCAGGGGCATGGACAGACCTCCCAAGAAGGAATTCAAGAAATTGGATCACATGGCCAAAAAGGTCTATATGACCTCTTCTCTCAGCCTTCAATAGGTGAGTTCAGTCCTTTTGATGGCCCATGTCGCTCATGCCTTATTTGGCACTCTCAATGAGGTGCTTACTCGGCTCCCGGCTGACTTACAGACCACGGCCAAACAAGTTTGGGACCAGGGCTGAGAAGTGGCCAAACAGCAGCTCCAGCTGGCTGTGGACATCAGCGGTTCCTGTGCCTGGTCCATGGCTGCCAGAGTGGCCGTGTACCGCAGGGATTGACTGCAGATTTCTACCTTTACGGCAGACACACAGCACAAGTTGACGGATGTCCCCTTCTTTGGAACCAACTTGTTAGGGCTGGGGGTGGAAGGGACACCTCGCTCGGATTAAGAAGTCCAATGCCACCCCGGACTCTGTCACCTCTACCCAGAGGGATCCCAAGGGCTCCAGCTTCAGAGGAAGATGGCCTTTCTGCCCCTGCGGCCAAGCCGTCCCAGCCCTCAGCTGGGCAGTAGGCAAAGGCTTGGCATCTTCAACCGAAGTTGGTTGCTTCAGTTGTCTGCAGGTCAGGTGATCGAGGTCCCGCTGCTTCCTCAGACAGTCCCTCCTCCTCCAAGCCTGCCTAGTGATGGACTGGAGGGGTGCCGGCTCTGCCACTTCCTTTCGGCCTGATCTGCTGTCACCACAGACAGGAGAGTCCTTGAAGTGGTCAGTCAGGGTCTACCTCTACAGTTTGAGACTTACCCACCCTGTCAAGCCCATGCCTCATGGGAGAATGTAGTGTCTGCCAACCTGCTGTCAGCCCTACAGGAAGATATTGGCCAGCTGCTCCAGAATGAGGTGGTGGCTCAAGTCCCGGACCGTTCTGCTCCAGATGTTCGGGATGCATTCTTCAAAGTTTCCATCCATCCATCCCACCACCGTTTTTTTCAGATCTGAGTGGAGGGGATTCTCTGCGAGTTCCAGGTCATGCCCTTTGGTCTCTCCTCGGCTCCCAGGGTCGTCACCGTGTGCATCACAGTGGTAGCAGCCTAACTGAGATATCGAGGGGTCTGGATGTATCCCTACCTGGCGACTGGCTGATAACAGGGCCCTCCAGAGAGGAGGTGGAGTGGTCCAGGAATCTGGCCCTTCAGACCTGCTTGTTGCTGTTGCTAGCCTTGCTTGTTGAGCAGAAAGCAGCTAACTGAAATAAGCTACATTTTCTTATTAATTTAACACATATCTCAGCAGGAGTCAGTGTCTGTTGAGATTAAGCAGACAGATACTCTATTAGAAGTAGAAGGGGGTCTTATTTAGGGTTAAAAAAAAAGAAAGTAAGTCAGTGTGTGTTCTGTGCTGGGAAGGGTACTGTATCAACTTTGCTAAACCAGGAAGAGAGAGAGAGAGCTTAATTGAGGGTGTGGCTTAGACACTATAAAAGCAGGTGACTCAAATTACAACTTCCTGTTGCTAGCCTTACTTGTAGAGCAGAAAGCAGCTATCTGAAAGAAGCTACATTTTCTTATTAATTTAACACATATCTCAGCAGGAGTCAGTGTCTGTTGAGATTAAGCAGACATATACTTTATTAGAAATAGAAGGGGTCTTATTTAGGGGTTAAAAAAAGAAAGAAAAAGAAAGTCAGTGTGTGTTCTGTGCTGGGAAGGGTACTGTATCAACTTACTTTGCTAAACCAGTAGGAGGAGAGAGAGCTTAATTGGGGGTGTGACTTAGACACTATAAAAGCAGGTGACTCAAATTACAACTTCCTGTTGCTAGCCTTTTTTTCTTACTAATTGCCCTCCATACCACCCGCCCTAAGACAGTTCTACTTTTATAGCCACTGGATTTGGCTGTCAACAGGAACTTCCTGTTTGGCAGTAGGAAGGGAAGGATCATAGAGAAACATTGGTTTTGTCAACCCTAAAGGAAAAAAGTAGCTCACTCCCCCCCCCCCAGCTGCTGGTGGTCTGACAGTGAGCAAGGAAGAAGGAGGCTACTGAAGAATATAGGAAGTTGCTGTCCCAGAACTGGAAGGGTGAGAGTTGTAAGGAGAGAAGAGAGTAAGAATACAGAGAAACAGGAGAGGGGGCACAAAATAAGACATGATAGGAGTGGTGCAGTGCAGTGGCTGTGGGGCGGCAGTGTTCCGGGAGACATTCTGGAGGCTGCGATGCTGCCCTATTTGCAGGCACTTCTCTGGTCCGAGGGAGGAGGTTGCCCATCTCCAGGCTGACCTGGCTAGGATTCGTGAAACCTCCTTCCCCATCCAGGGACCACCAGGGCCAATGTCACTACCTCAGAGGTTGCCAAGAAAGAGCAGAGGCTGAACCAGGGTGACTCAGGGAGGGAGAGGGTGGTGGAACAGCATTGCATCCCTCCAGCTGTACCTCTCCACAATTCATTCGCTCTTCTGGTGGATAGTGGTTCCTCTATGGAGGCACCTGCAGTGGAGACCAAGGAGGGTGCTGGGAACCTTCACAAAGGAGACCTACAGGAGGGTGGCATGGGATCCCACTGGTGAAGGAAACAACTCCTAGTGGGGGACTCAATCAATGGGGGGGAGGAAGGGGAGAGGGAGGTAAGGTGCCTTCCTGGTGCCATGGCTTGGAGGGACAGGAAGTGAATCCTCAGGATCGTGGGAGCAGCTGCACAAGGGAGGGAGCTGGTTGTCATTGTCCACCTAGGGACAAATGACCTGGCTAGGAATGGGATCAGAGCAGTGCAAGAGGAGTTTGTAGAGTTCGGGAGGGGCCTTAGACAAGTAGCACATACGGTAACCTTCTCGGAGGTGCTGCCTGTCTATGGCAAGGGTGATGCTAGGGTACTCCTCACCAGGGAATTCAATGAGTGGTTGAAAAACTGGTGTGGAGCTCAGGGTTTTGGCTTCATTGGGGACTGGGGAGCCACCTGGAGGATGCAGACCTATACTGGTGCGATGGTCTGCATCTGTCCGGGGGGGGGACCAGGATCCTAGGTGAGAGGTTTAAATACTTCATTGGCAAGCATTTAAACTAGCCAAGGGGGGGAGGCACTGAAAAGGAGCAGGGAAATCCCAGCCTCCCCCCACAAAACACAGTAATTAGTGAGGTAAACACCAAGGTAGATAAGTCATTAGGGAGAAGGACAGAGGTAGATGTAAAAAGCAAAGGCAGTAAGGACAGGAATGGGGCTAAAAGGGGTACGGCCATCAAAAAGTGGAGGGTGATGAGTACCAATGCCCGTAGTCTGTGTAACAAGCTCCCTAAACTAGTTGCCTTGATGAAAGAGGGTTGCCTGGATATTGTGGCAGCCACAGAACGTGCACAGAGAACCATGACTGGGATGTCAACATACCAGGATACACAATCTACAGGAGGGACAGGGAGGGTAAAAGAGGAGGAGGAGGAGTAGCTGTCTATGTAAAGGAAGGGATCAAAGCAACAGAACTAAAGAGTAAACAGGGAGCAGATGAGGCACTCTGGGTCACCCTGGAGACAGGAAATGGCACCACAATCCGCATGGGCATTGTATGCAGACCCCCATCTCAGGGGGAGGGAATGGACAAGGAAATGATAGAAGGCTTCCTTAGAATAGCAGAAAAAGGGAAGATATTGTTGACGAGGAACCTGAATATGTCAGATGTTAACTGGAGCACCTTTGCTGCAGGCACATCCAAGAGCAGGGTCATTCTTGATGCCCTACAGGGGGCATGCCTCAGACAGCTAGTATTGGAACCCACTTGGGAGGGAGCAATCTTAGACCTGGTACTCTCAAATGGGGACGGAGAAAGAATCTCAGATTTAGAAGTGGGTAGCCATCTGGGAACAAGTGACCACCAAACAGTGTGGTTCACGATAAACACAGCCATACAATTAAGCCATAGAAACGTAGAATATGATGGCAGATAAGGACCGCTTGGCCCACTAGTCTGCCCATTTTTCTACCTAACAGATAAGCTGCAGATCCTAGTTAACCAACAGCTTACTTCCTCCTACCCCCCACTAGGACTGCCTTATGCCTGTCCCATAAATTCTTGAATTCCCCTACTGTTCTTGACTCCACGACCTCCTCAGGGAGGCTGTTCCATGCATCCACAACCCTCTCTGTGAAAAAATACTTCCTCACATTACTTCTGAGCCGAGTATTGGACTTTAGGAGGGCTGACTTTGGGAAAATGAGAGAGTGCCTCAGAAAAGCACTAGCAAACAGGAAAGAAGGAGGGGTGGAGGAACAATGGGGAGTAATCAAAACAGCCATCACAGAGGCAACAAGCCTTTGTGTAAAGCAAATCAACAAAACGCAACAAAGGAAAAAAACGCTATGGTTGTCCAAAGAGGTGGCAGGGAAGGTTAAGGAGAAAAGGATAGCATTCAGGAAATATAAGGAAACACAGAAGGAGCAGGACAGAGAACTTTATCAGTTAAAGCAGAAAGAGGCTGGGAAGGCATTCAGAATAGCAAAGGCCCAAACCAAGGAAAGGATAGCCAGTTCTGTTAAGAAGGGGGATAAGACCTTTTATAGGTACATTAAGGAGCAAAGACCAAAGGAGGGATGCTGAGGCTTAATAAAGGGGAGGAAATGTGGGTAGAGGGTGACAGTGAAAAAGCAGGGATATTGAACGAATATTTCTGCTCAGTATTCACAAAGGAAGAGGAGGGGGAGTACCTAAACCAAACGAGAAACACTCTGAAGACGGGGGTCGATACCAGTCCATTTACAGAAAAAAGGGTTCTGAAAGAACTAATAAAAGTGAAGGTAGACAAAGCAATGGGGCCTGATGGGATTCACCCAAGAATTCTAAAAGAACTAAGGGTAGAACTAGTGCCACCGCTGACTACTCTCTTTAACAAATCATGGGAGGATGGGGTAGTACCTGAGGACTGGAGGAGGACGGATGTGATTCCTCTTCACAAAAGTGGGAGCAGGACAGAGGCAGAAAACTACAGACCAGTTAGGTTGACCTCAGTGGTAGGGAAAATGATGGAATCACTTCTGAAGGAAAGAATTGTTGAGTGCCTAGAGGCCAGTGGGGCACAGAACCCAAGACAGCATGGATTCATGATGGGAAGATCATGTCAGATGAATCTAATAGATTTCTTTGACTGGGTGACCAAAGTAGTAGACCAGGGAGGGGCTGTGGACATGGCCTACCTAGATTTTAGCAAGGCATTTGATACAGTCCCACACAAAAGATAGCACACAAGTTAGCCAGCCTTGGAGTGGGTCCCAAGGTGGTAGCCTGGATAAAAAATTGGCTATACAACAGGATGCAAAGGGTAGTAGTAAATGGAGTCCACAGTGAAGAAAGGAGGGTTACTAGCAGGGTACCGCAGGGTTCAGTACTGGGACCGATCCTTTTTAATGTCTTTGTAAGTAACATTGCAGAACTGGAAGGAAAATATGCCTCTTTGCAGCGACATAAAGATCTGCAACAGGGTTGATACACAAAATGGAGTGGAAAGGATGAGAAGGGACTTGACAAGGTTGGAGGAATGGTCAAATGTATGGCAGCTCAGATTCAATGCAAAGAAGTGCAAGGTAATGCACCTGGGAAACAAAAACCCAGGGGAAGAGTACACAATGGGGGGCGAGATACTGACAACAGTAAAAATGGAAAGGGACCTGGGGGTAATTATATCAGATGACCTAAAGGTGGGCAAGCAATGTGAGAAGGCAGTAAGGAAGGCTGGGGGGATACTGGGATGCATAGGGAGAGGTATCAATAGTAGTAAACAGGAAGTTGTTATTCCTCTGTACAGACAGTTGGTGAGACCCCATCTGGAGTAGCGTGTGCAGTTCTGGAGACCCCATCTCCGCAAAGACATAGAGTGGAGGCTGTCCAGAGGAGGGCAACCAAAATGGTGCAGGGTCTGCACCAGAAGACATACGAAGAAAGATTAAAGGAGCTTAATATGTATACCCTTGAGGAAAGAAGGGAGAGGGGACATGATAGAAACTTTCAAGTACCTCAAGGGAATCAACAAAGTTCAAGAGGGTAGAATCTTTCAGAAAAAGAGATGTGCAAGAACAAAGGGGCACAATTTGAAGATAGGGGGGGGGACGGCTCAGAGGTAATGTGAGGAAGTATTTTTTCATGGAGGGGGTTGTGGATGCATGGAACAGCCTCCCTGAGGAGGTCATGGAGTCAAGAACAGTGGGGGAATTCAAGGATGCATGGGACAGACATAAGGCAGTCCTAATGTGGTAGGAGGAAGTAAGCTGTTGGTTAACTAGGATCTGCAGTTTATCTGTTAGGGA
Organism: Neoceratodus forsteri; assembly: GCA_016271365.2. NCBI lineage: Eukaryota > Metazoa > Chordata > Ceratodontiformes > Ceratodontidae > Neoceratodus > Neoceratodus forsteri. The sequence goes on from CM057454.1 coordinate 513,328,684, forward strand.
GGAAAATGGGCAGACTAGGTGGGCCCAGTGGTCCTTCTCTGCCATCAAATTCTATGTTTCTATGTTGTCCTGTGGTCGCCTGGTGAACGAGACCAAGTCGGAGCTCATACCTTTCTAGGTGATACACTTCATCGGGGCGGAGCTAGACTCTTGCAGAGCCAGGGCTCGACTCCCAGCAGACCGAGTGGAGGTTCTCTCCTCCTTTGCCCGATCATTTTGGGTCGGGCTGGTGCGCCCTGCTCAGGATGTCCTACACCTCCTGGGATTCATGGTGGTATGCACCAGTGTGGTCCATTGTGTCCGGTGGAGAATGCGCTATCTGCAGTGAGAGAACACCCATCAATGGTCTCAGCACAAGGGCCAGTTAGACCAGCCAGTCACTGTGACCCAGCTGATGTGGGATGCCCTCCAGTGGTGGTTAGTCCTGGTCCATCTGCAGGAAGGAATCCTATTTGTCTGCCTGGAACCAACGGTCACCATCATGACTGATATCTCCTTGATGGGTTTGGGTGCCCATTTGGGGGAGCACAGAGTCCACGTACTCTAGACCCCCGAGGAGTTCTGATGCTGTATCACCCTGCTGGAGCTCTGGGCAGTTCGGCTGGCACTGACAGCCTTTGCTCCACACATTCAGGGTCAGTTCATTCAGGTCCAGACGGACAACAACACCACAACCATGTACTGCCTCAACAAACAGGGCCAGACACACTCCCTTCCTCCATGCAGGGGAAGCTCTCAGCATCTGGACCCTCGTGCTCAGCCTGAACGCCGATCTCCTGGCCATCCATATGGCCGGCATGTCCAGTCAGCTGGTGGATGCCCTCAGCTGGGTGGGTGAGACATCTCATGAGTTGTCTCTCCATCAGGAGGTAGTGCACAGTCTGTTGTTCCAGTGGGGCTCCCCTCTGGTGGATCTTATTGCCTTCAATGAGAACGCAGAGCTGAGGTTGTATTGTGCCTGCCCCCCTAAGCAGAGAATGCTGCAGGGGGATGCTTTCTCGAGGCCCTGGACCATGGGCCTCGTGTATGCTTCTTTTCTGCTGATCTACAAAGTGCTGCTCAAAGCCAAGAGGGACAAGGCATGGATGATCCTGGTGGCTGTGGACTGGCCCTGCCAGTTCTGGTACCCCCCAATCTCCTCAGCCTCAGCTGCAGGCTCCAGTGGCATCCTCGTCTATTCCCAGACCTGTTCTCATGCAGTCAGGGAAACGTTTTCCATCTGGACCCTCAATCCCTGCACCTGACAGCCTGGTTCCTGAGTGGCTAGTGTTCCAGGATTTGGGTCTCTCCGACGATGTCCTCACTGTGGTCAAGGCTTCTCGGAAGGAGTCAATCCTAAAATGCTATGCCATCAAGTGGAAGAGGTTCTCCATTTAGTGCCAGGGCAAACAAGGGTCTTGACCCCTTGTCTTGCCCAGTGGCTAGCATTCTCGTTTACCTTTTGTCCCTCTCTGTCGGGTTTTTGATCAATGACCATTAAGGTGCAACTGGCAGCCACCTCGGCATACCGGGTGCAGGCTGGTATGCCATTGGTGGCGCAGGAGAAGATGGTCTGGTGCTTTTTTAAAGGCCTTGACCACATTCCCCCTCCAGTGCATGAACCACGACCACCTTGGAACTTGTTGCTGGTGTTGGCAAAGCTCATGGGCAAGTCATTCGAATCAGTGCACAAGTGTGAAATGTCTCACCTGTCATGAAAGACTGCCTTCTTGGTGGCTATCATGTCTGCCAGAAGGATCAGTGAGTTCCAGGTGCTCTCAGTGGCGTCTCCTTATTTGGTTTTTCCACAGGGACAAGGTTGTCTTTTGCCCCAACCCGAAGTTCCTCCCAAAGGTTATCTCAGAGCTCCACCTTAACCAAGTGATGAATCTCCCAGTGATCTTACTTTGAGAAACAGCTCTTGCCGCAGGTTACACCATTAGGACTGAAGCCGGCAGGCGTCAGGACCCCACGGAATTCTTCTAGCTAGCTATCTTCAGCGGGGACCACCCCCGACGTCGGTCCCGCCCCCGACGTCAGGCGTAGTACATAAGGGGGCGGTCCCGCCAGATACCCCAGTTCTTTCCCGCCGTCGACTTGCATGTCTCGACCCTCCGGCTCATTTCTAGCACCTACTCCGTCCGGGGCGGCAGGCCGAGTACCTTCCCCCCAGGAACCGGCGGATCCTCCTAGGGGGAGACCAGACAAAAGGAGACCTCCGTCCAGATCTTCTTCAGGGTCACCCAGCCCTAAGAGACCCAGAAGACGCCGCCATTCGCCTTCGACGGAGGACACGAGATCGGAATTCTCGGAAGGATCCAGATCCCCCTCTCCGATCCACATCCCTTCTCCGGACCCATGTGAACTTCCTAGATCTCCTCCGGATGACCCATCGTTCTCAGAGATCATGAGGTATATCCAAGAGAACATGGGCTGGGATGAAGAAGAATTGGACCCCGAGAGACTACGCCTCGCCAGGTATCTTCGGCAGAAAGATCCTAAGCCTGTGGTGGTACCACCCTTCGTGGACACTTTTGTGGACGTCACAAGGCAGCGTGGAAGTGTCCACACTCGCTCCCGGTGATGCTGAAGAAAGCTGACCGCCTGTACAAGGCCCCTAGGGAGGACCAGTATCTGGCTTCACATCCTCTGGCCGACTCTCTGGTCATCACAGCCTCTCATGACCGGTCCCAGAGACCGCAACATTTGAGCACCCTGCCACCGGACCCGGAGTCCAAACAGCTGGACGCTATGGGCAGGCGCACGTATGCTTCCACTACTTGCGCCATCAGATCCCTGAACTACTTAACCCACATGGTACAGTTCCAAAATGCCTTGTGGGAGCAGGGAATGGACCTGACGGACAAATTGCCAGACGGTGAGCAGAAGAAGTAGATGTTGCAACTCCTCCGTACGGGTTCGGATGTGGGAACCCAGGTGCTGTGATCCGCGTACGATTCCGCGGACTCCTCAGCCAGAGCGGCAGCTTCGGGCGTATGCCTCCAGAGACACTCATGGCTCCGTGTCTCTGGATTCACCCCGGACGTCCAGAAGAACATCCTGGACGCCTCCTTTGACAGAGAAGTTCTTTTTGGTGAATCCTCTGAGAAGGTCCTCACCAAACTCCAAGAGGCCGGGAAGGTGGTGAGGTGGTCCAGGCAATGCTGACCCAGGCTTAGTTCCTTCGTAGGAACCAAAGCCGTTCGTTGGACGCAGAGACAGCAGTCCCACACCGGACCACAACAGAGGGGCTCCGTTTCTCGCAGAGCCCAGGGAAAGTTGCCCGCGGGCCGAAGTCAGTGCCCAGCTAAGCCGGCTCAGCCCGCGGGCCCCTCCGCCGCCACAGCATGACTCCTTCCCGGCCCCCGCCCCTCAGGATCAATGGGACATCAAGGTCGGGGTTCGCATTGCGGACTACCTGCCAGGGTAGCAGTCCATAACCACTGACAGGTGGGTCCTTCAGTTGGTCGAAAGAGGCCACTTTATAGAATTCGCAGACAAGCCACCCTCGAGGCCTCCTCTGCTCTCCCGTTACTCGGGTCAGCACAAACTGCTTAGCAAGCAAGAAATACTCGCGCTCCTGCAGAAGGGAGCGGTGGAGTATGTTCCAGAGAACCAGATAGGATCCGGATACTATTCCCGCTTCTTTCTGGTTCCGAAGAAAACAGGGGACCTCCGTCCAATCTTGGACCTCAGCGACCTAAATACATCGGTGGCCTACAAACGATTTCGCATGGTGACACTTCAGGGTCTCATTCCCATGCTAAGGCAGGACGCCTTCTTAGCGCCCCTAGACATGCAGGACGCCTACCTACATATCCCTGTGGCTCAAGCGCACAGGAGGTTCCTGCACTTCGAGTTTCTCAACCACCATTTTCAGTTCCGAGCTCTCCCGTTCGGACTGTCATCGGCCCCCAGGGTCTTTACCAAGTGCATGGCAGTCGTGGCAGCATCTTTAAGGAGACAGGGCCACTACGTGTTCCCGTACTTGGACGATTGGCTTCTCATGGCGCCTCCAGAGAGGCGTTGTTGTTAGCTATCCAGAGCACCCAGGCTCTGTTCCAGTCTCTGGGCATCCTCATCAATTACTGAAGTCTCTCCTCATACCGTCACAGAAGCTGCAGTTCATAGGCAGTTCTGGACACCGTCAAGGAAAGCATTTCTTCCCGACAAAAGAGCCGAACGCATCAGATCCCTCATCAGGGACCCTCGCGAAGAAGACTGCTCCTGCCAGGCTGGTCCTTCGCTTGCTCGGACACATGGCTGCGGCCATTCCAACTGTCCCTTTGGCAAGGCTCCACATGCGGGTAACCCAGTGGATGCTCAAGGTTCAGTGGGACCAAAGGCAAGAACCACATGCAGCAGCCGGTCAGAATCACGAATGCCGTGATTCGAGACTGGCAGTGGTGGCTAGACCAGGAACACTCTCTGCAGTGTTCCATTCCTGCTACCGTCCCAGGGTGATTCTTTCCACAGATGCCTCAGGGCTGGGGTGGGAGAGCACACTTGAGCAGGGTGAGTTCCCAGAGTCGTGGACCTCAAAACTCATCTCCACATCAACATTTTGGAGATGAGGGAGGTCCTTTATGCCCTGCAGGCTTTTCAGTCAGAGATCCCTCCGAATACTCTCATGCTTCAAACAGACAATACAGCGGTGATGTATTACCTCAACAAACAAGGAGGCGCACACTCTTACCCCCTTTGCAGGGAAGCGATGGGAGTGTGGGATTGGGTACTCCGACACGGCGTGAGCCTGGTTGCAGTTCACGTTCCCGGAGTGGACAACACAATCGCAGATGGCCTGAGTCGTTCCCAGGCCAAGGTCCACGAGTGGGAACTTCTTCAAGGGGTAGCAGAGGATCTGTTTCTTCGATGGGGCACTCCAGAACTGGACTTATTCGCTTCCCCATCCAACGCAAAACTGCCCAATTTTTGCTCGCTAGATCCAGGGCCTGGTGTTTTCTGGCAAGACGCGTTGTCCCTCTCCTGGGCGGACAGATTCCTCTATGCCTTCCCTCCCTTCCCTTTGATCCAGAGAGTTCTTCTCAAACTGCACAGGGAGCATGCAACAATGATCCTGGTAGCCCCATTCTGGCCCAGACAGATCTGGTTCCCCTTGCTAACGCAGCTGTCCCGGGAACCTCCAAACCCGTTGCCTTTCAGCTCCCATCTCTTGTCTCAGGAGGAAGGTTCTCTACTCCACCCAGACTTACGCTCACTGAACCTGCATGCATGGCTCCTAGAGACATAGCCATTTTGCGACACGGGGTCTCGCAAGAGGTGGCGGAAGTCCTTTCCATGGCCAGAAAGCCGGCAAAGCATGCGACGTACGCCATGAAATGGCGCCGCTTTTGCTTGTGGTTGCAAACACGCGGCCTTTCCCCTCTAGGATGTCCGGTGAAAGTGGTGCTGGAATACCTGCTTTCCCTATTCCATTCGGGTCTCACTTACTCCTCTATGAAGGTGCACCTCTGTGCAGTTTCTGCTTACCACTTCCCGGTGGGACAGCGCACAGTGGCACAGCTTGATGCCTCTCGAGATTTCCTGAGAGGGGTGTTACACCTTAGGCCACCCATTAAGGATCCGGTTCCTCCATGGGACCTACTCTTTGTCCTGGAACAACTCACGCTTCCCCTTTGAACCTGCCATGGATTGCGAGCTCGTTTTCTGTTGTGGAAAACGTCATTTTAGTTGCTGTCCGTCAGCAAGGAGGTTTCGAGCTCACGCTCTCATGTGCAAGGAGCCTTGTTAATTTTCCACCAGGGCAGAGTATGTCTGAGGGCAGAATCCTAAGTTTTGCCTAAGTGGTCTCTGCCCTCACTCTCAACCAGGACATCGATTTACCTGTATATTTTCCCAAATATTCCAATAGAGGAGAGGCATTGCTTCACACCCTGGATGTTCACTGCTGTCTAAGGTATTACCTGAACAGAACTAAACAGCTTCCATAAGTCGGAGCAACTATTCATTCCTTTGCTGAGAGGATGCGGGGCCAACCAGTCTCAAAGTAGTCTCTTTCGCTGGCTTGTCCAGTGTATCTCATTTGCTATGACAGCAAACAGAAGCCCCTCCGAGGTACAGTCCAGGCCATTCGGCAAAGGGGGTGGCTACCTCATTTTGCAGCCGCCATTAACGTCTCCCACCTCTGCCATTTGTGCATAGCTATGTGGAGCTCTGTGCACATTCATTAGGCACTATAGCCTGGATATTGCATCATGGCGGAGGCGGTTCGGCCTGGCCATGCTACAGGGTCTCCTGTCCTGGAGTCAGGACTTGTTTAAGATCTTTCCTAGTTTCCTCCACCCAGAATGCTTACAGGCGTATTGCTTGGAAATCAGTCCTAATGGTGTAACCTGCTGCAAGAGCCTGTTTCGCGAGTAGAGATGGTACAGTTACGTAGAACTTACCGTAACAGTAGATCTTCGAGAACAGCTCTTACAACAGGTCTCCATCCCACCATTCCCCCTTGGAGACATGGCCTACGAGGCCTTGGGCAGGGGCTTCGCCCTTGTCTTTTGATGGCGGATCCTCAGTCTCCCATTCTGATGTCATTCTGCGGCCAGAGGAGTCTCGGTGGGAGAACTCGCGAATCTGGCGGACGCCCCTGTGTACTGCCACGCCTGATGCCGGGGCAGGGACACCGACGCCGAGGGGTCCCCGCTGAATATAGCTAGCTAGAAGAATTCCATGGGGTCCTGACGCCTGCTGGCTTCAGTCCTAATGGTGTAACCTGCTGCAAGAGCTGTTCTCGAAGATCTACTGTTATGGTAAGTTCTTACGTAACTGTACTTTCTTCGCCAAGCACAAGTTCCATACTTTGGACCTGTGGTGAGTGCTTACCTATTATAAGGAGCGCAAGGCTGGAGTTTGGGGAAGGGTTCACCAGCTATTTGCCACCTACACTGAAGCTGCACCTGGCAGACCAGCAGCTAAGTGGAGGATTGGCAGGTGGATTGTATCCTGCATCGACCTCTGCCGTAGGTTGGCTGGTAGGGAGCCTCTTGTAGGGCTGAGGGCTTATTCCACCAGACATACTGCTGCCTCAGTGGCTGCTTCAAGGGATATCCCTATCCAGGAATTTTGCAGATAGCACACACCTTCATCTCTCATCTAGGACCACATGGAAAACTTCTAGCTAGTAGTGTACAGTGGGGATCCACCTCTGATGTCGGCACACCGATGTTCATCCTATGGTATAAAAGGGGCGGTCCCGCAGACCTACCTCCATTCTTTTCCCGCCATCGACCCACGCACATCGGACCTTCATGGATGCCAGCTTCAGTCAACCACCATTTTTTCCTCGCACTTCAAACCCGCAATTCTTTTTTTTTTTTCTTTCAATAAAAACATTTTTCTAGGGACATGGATATGTTGTTCAATCCATACTTATTGGCAGGTTCCTTGCCACTTTAATTGTTGCCGGAAGGTCTTCAAGCTGGCTCCTCCCACCCACCCGGGTGGTAAAACTCTCGGCTCCGCCCCATGACGCCAGATCTTCCTTACCGCTTGGAAGCTCAGGTTCCCTCCTTAGCGCTCTGCGTTTTAGACTGGATCCTAACCTCTTTGGCTCACAGAAACTTGGTTTTGAAGTTTTCTAAACTTGGTCTTCATCTTCCCTCGCGGCTACGTGGACAAATCTATTCCCGGCTTTTCGAGTGTCCTTGCGGGCGAAAATGTCCAGGACGGATCCGCACTCCGTCGTCTACTACTAGGCCTAGATCACGACCGCGAGCCTGCGAGTTGTGCGCTCTTTCTCGGCCAACGTCCTGGATGATCGCGCTGCCCGATTGAAGCTCGGGCACCCCGAGAAGAGTTTGCCGCCAGTAAAATCAAAAGAGGCTCATTGGGCAGTGTCTGCGGCGGCTGGCTCGGCTGAGCAGCTCGAGCAGATGATCACCCTCGAGGAGGAGGCGGCCCAGGCCGCATCTTCCTCCTCCTCGGCCGCGGCATTTATCCTGCTCTCTCTGAGTTCATCGTACTCGGCCTCGTTCAAGGAGCTTTGTCAGTCCCTTTCCACGAAGGGAGAGGGGCCATCGGGACATTCTTCTCACCCCAAGAAGAAGGAGTCGAAGGGTAAGTCCCACCGTCGGTGTTCGTGGGAGCGGGAGAGGTCTCCTTTCCCAGACAGCCAACCATCGACTTTGGTCGAAGTTGCGACTCAGGCCGCTGGCTTTACGGTGTCCCCGTCAGGCCAGCCTGCTGAGACTCCCGTCGATACAGTCGAGATTTTTCTCAACCCGTCGGACGGGCTATCGACTGGTGAAGCCAACAACCCACCTTCACCGGTTCCCCCGGTGGAGACCAGGATCAGCCTGCGCCCGGGGCCGCAGTCCCGGATAAAGTGCTCGAGCGAGGGAAGAGCGGGTGTCCCCGCCCCTTTGAACCCGAACCTCGGTCTCCCCGGTCTCGGTCATTGGACTTCATCTCGGTCAACCCGTTCCCTGACATGCAGTGGTCTCGGTCTACGGAAAATTAGCGGCGACACCGTTCCTCCTCGGATGAGGAGGCTTCGGCGTAAATTCGTCGGCGTTACGAGAGCTTATGTGGCAGCAGTTACTGTTGTCGGGACTAAACGACTCGGTTCAGCCCCGGCCATCAAGTGGTGTCGCCCAAATGACCAGCAACCCGCTTCCCAGCCGAGATGCCCGTTCCAGGGCGGTTGTTCGGCGAAACCGGCTGCTCCACTGATTGTGGTGGAACCTCTGCCTCCTCAACCAGGTCTGGGGCACCGACCAAGGATTCTCGGTCAATTCACGGCCTGCCCACAGGTTGTCGGTCACCCTCACTCCCGACCGTCCCTCGGCAGGTAGAAAGTGGCTCAGGGCCGAGGCAGCTCTTCACAGACTCTTGGAATCAACGACGACTCCTCCCTGTTCTCCAGGCAGGTCGACCTGGAGTCCTCAGGGGCCAGTCATTGGGCCGATAGCCCATTCGTCCTTCTTGGGTCTGCTTTGACTCATCTCGGAGTCCACGGATGCAGCTCGACCCACATGTCCAAATGGGCCGAGTATCCTGACTGAGATACTGGACCGAGGGGATTCCCACACGGAGGCCTTTCCGGTGGCTGAGGCCATTGTCGGCCCAGCCTTGGAGCTCTGGCAGCGGCCTGCTTCCTGTCCTGCGCCCTCGGCCAGGATGGCCAGGAAGTATGCGGTCCCTACCGACTCTTTGCCCGGTTTCTCGGAGCACCCCTCTGCCGAGGGATTAGTCACCGACAGCGTCTTCCTGCATTCCGGTAACGCTCAGGATGTGGATAAGCCCCCTGACAAAGAGTCCAAAATCTGGACTTTGCCGGGCACAAGGGGTACGCTGCATCCTCCCTCGGCTGTGCTGATGGCACACTTCTCCCACGCCCTCTTGGGCTCCCTGGATGAGGTTGTCCCTCATCTCCCGGCCGACCTGCAGACCACGGTCTGTCAGGTGCGGGATCAGGGTAGGGTGGTGGTGAAGCAGCAGCTTCAGACTGCTCTGGACATAGGTGATTCCTGTGTCAGGTCAGTAGCGGCCGCAGTGGCCATGCGCTGCAGGGCGTGGCTGAGGATATCCACCTTCACGGCGGATACCCAGTACAAGTTGGCGGACGTCCCCTTCTTGGGGACTGACCTCTTCGGCCCTGGAGTGGAGGGACACCTCCAGCGGATCGAAAAGTCCAATGCCACTCTGGACTCGGTAACCTCCGCCCAGAGGGACAAAGGCCGCCGTCAGCAACAGCATAAGTCCTTTTGTCCTTCTGCCCCTGCAGCTCGACTGGCCCAACAGCACCAGCAACAGGGCCAGCAGGCTCACGCTTGGCGTCCCAAACCTAAGCCTGCGGCTACCTCCAACAGGAAGCAAGGAGGTAAAGGCCCAGGAGGTCCCTCGGCCAGTTCCTCCTCCAAGCCTGCCCAGTGACGGGTTGAGGGGTGCCGCCCCCAGCCTCATCACTCCCCTCTGGGGGACGGCTCCGCCACTTCCTTTCCACCTGGTCCGCTATCACCACAGACCGCTGGGTGTTGGAGGTGGTAGGAAAAGGCCTGCCTCTAGAGTTCAAGCAGGCTCCTCCCTTTTGAGCCGTTGCCCCTCGGGGGGCCACGGGGTCCGCAGCCTTGCTGTCGGCCCGCCGAGCCGATATTGCCCTGCTCCTCAAAAAAGAGGTGATCAGAAAGGTGGCAGATCCTCCTCCAGACCCGGGGTTTGTGTTCAGGTATTTCCTGGTCCCCAAATGGATGGGGGGCTGGTGCCCCATCCTCGACCTGCATGACCCGAACAGGTTCCTAAGGTCTCGGACCTTCAGGATGGTCACTCTGGCTCAGATAATACCATTCTTGGAATGAGGCATGTGGTTCTGTTCCCTGGACCTCCAGGACGCATTCTTTCACGTCCCGATCCATCCGTCTCATCAGAGATTCCTCCACTTCAGAGCGGAGGGGTCCCTTTTCGAGTTCTGGGCCATGCCCTTCGGCCTTCTCTAGCTCCCAGGGTCTTCACCAAATGCATGGCAGTGGTGACAGCATTCCTGCGGCACCGAAGAGTACGGGTGTACCCCTACCTGGACGACTGTCTGATTGCAGCCCCCTCCAGAGCGGAGGTGGAACAGTCCAGAGATCTGGCCTTCCAGGTTTGCTCTCAGATTGGCCTCCTCATCAACGAGGCCAAGTCGGAACTCGTGCCGAAGCAGGTGATACTCTTCATCGGGGCGGAGTTTAACTCTCTTCGAGCCAGAGCTCGGCTCCTGGCGGACAGCGCCGAGGTTCTTTCCTCCTTTGCCCAATCATTTCTGGTTGGGCAATCGCGCCCTGCCCGGGACTTCCTGCACCTCCTGGGCCTCATGGCGGCCTGCACCAGTGTGGTCCGTTGGGCCCGTTGGTACATGTGTCCCCTTCAATGGGGACTGGCCAGCCACTGGTCACAGTGCTGCGATCCATTGGACCAGCCTGTGACAGTGATCCAGGAAATGTGGAACGCTCTCCAGTAGTGGACCATTCCGGCACATCTGCAGGAGGGCATCCCGTTCGTCCGCCCCGAGCCGATGGTCTCTCTATCGACCGATGCATCTCTGATGGGTTGGGGTGCCCATCTTGGGGAGCACAGAGCGCATGGTCTCTGGTCCCCTCGGGAGTCCCGATGCAATATCAACCTGCTGGAGCTCCGAGCGGTCCCCCTAGCTCTCACCGCCTTCGCTCCATTTCTACGGGGTCAAGTGGTTCAGGTCCAGACGGGCAATACCACGACCATGTACTATCTGAACTGCCAGGGCGGGACACGCTCCATGCTGTTAGGCAAGGAAGCTCTCCGCATATGGTCCCTTGTACGCAGCCTGGAGGTGGATCTCCTAGCCATTCATGTGGCAGGAGCCTCCAACACCCTGGCCAATGCCCTAAGCCAGATAGGGGCTGCGTCTCATGAGTGGTCTCTCCTGCCGGAGGTAGTACAAGATCTGTTCTCCCACTGGGGCACGCCTCAGGTGGACCTATTTGCCTCCAGGGAGAATGAAGCCGAGTCTGCTCCATGCCGCCCCTCAGCAGGGCTCGCTGCAGGGGGATGCCTTCTCGAGGCCGTGGACCCCGGGCCTCTTCTACGCCTTTCCCCCATTTCCCTTGATCCACAAGGTGCTTCTCAAGGCGAGGAGGGACAAAGCGCAGGTGATTCTGGTAGCCCCAGACTGGCCCCGCCAGTTCTGGTATCCAGAGCTCCTCAGCCTCAGCTCCAGGCTCCCGAGGCAGCTTCCAGCCCGCCCGGACCTGATCTCAGTCAACCAGGGGAAGGTATTCCATCCGGACCTTCAATCCCTGTACCTGACGGCCTGGTTCCTGAGTGGCGAGAGTTCCAGGCCTTGGGTCTTTCCAACGAGGTTCTCAATGTCGTTGAGGCGTCCCGTAAGGAGTCAACCAGGAAATGCTATGCCTTCAAATGGAAGAGATTCTTGGTGTCAGGGGAAGCGCTTGGACCCTTCCGCCTGTCCCTTGGCAAGCATTCTGGACTATCTGTGGTCCCTTTCTCAACAAGGGCTTCAGTCGACGACCCTTAAGGTGCACCTGGCAGCCATCTCTGCTTACTGGTCGCAGGCCTGGAAGCAGTCGGTGGCGCAGGAGAAGGTGGTCGGGCACTTTTTCAAAGGCCTTGACCACATTTCTCCTCCGGTGCGAGAACCTCCTCCTCCGTGGGATCTACTGCTGGTATTGGCTAAGCTCATGGGCAAGCCTTTCGAACCGATGCACAGGTGCGACATTTCCCACCTGTCGTGGAAGACCGCCTTCTTGGTGGCTATCACGTCAGCAAGAAGGATGGGAGAGCTCCAGGCGCTTTCCATCGAGTCTCCTTATCTGGTCTTCCACACGAACAAGGTTGTCCTACGCCCCCACCCAAAATTCCTTCCGAAGGTGGTGTCAGAGTTTCACCTTAACCAGGTGTTGACTCTGCCGGTGTTCTACCCCAATCACACCTCAGAGGCCGAATATAGGCTCCATACTTTGGACCCTAGACGAGCGCACGCTTATTAGAAGGAGTGGACGGCTGAAGTTCGGGGAGAGGTTCGCCAGCTGTTTGTCACCTACGCTGAAGCCGCACCTGGCAGACCTGCAGCCAAGCGGACGATAGGCAGGTGGGTCACCTCCTGCATAGAGCTCTGCTATAGGTTGGCGGGCATGGAGCCTCCCAGAGGGATAAGAGCTCATGCTACCCGCCTTACCTCTGCATCGGTAGCTGCTTCTAGGGACGTCCCTATCCAGGATATCTGCAGGGCTGCTACCTGGAAGTGGGCACATACCTTTATTACCCACTACCACATCGACCTTGAGTCATGCCGGGATGCTGGTTTTGGGGCCTCGGTTCTCCAGTCCTTATTTCCCAAGTAAGTATCGGGAGTGTGCGCCTTGCCTCCCTCCTCCCGGAGAACTGCTAGAAGTCTGCCAATAAGTGTGGATTGAACAACATATCCATGTCCCTAGAAATACAGGTTACTCACCTGTAACAGGAGTTCTAGGAATGGTACATGTTGTTCATCCACATGACCAACCCGACCTCCCCGGCTTCGACGCACAACCTGGCTTCCGGCAGGCTAGATCTGGCATCATGGGGCGGAGCTGAGAGTTTTACCACCCGGGTGGGTGGGATGAGCCAGCTTGAAGACCTTCTGGCAACAATTAAAGCGTCAAGGAACCTGCCAATAAGTGTGGATGAACAACATATACCATTCCTAGAACTCCTGTTACAGGTGAGTAACCTGTATTTTTTGGTGTTACTTTATTTTGGTTTATGTCTTCTTCTCCTCCAGCTTCGTCTTCTGACTGGCCTATGAAGTGTGCCTGTGGCAAGCAGCTTCCCTCCAAGGATGGCCACACTTCTATCCTGCTCTGCTTAGGCTGTGACTACGACATTCGAGGCCTGCCAGCACTGCCATGACTTCAACCAGGCCACACGGAGACGCCGCTTGCAGACCCTTCAAAGCTTCTTGCTGCAGCAGAAGTTAGCCGCGATGGAGGAGCTTCAGGCCAAGAGTTCCTTTTCTTCTCTGGCCTCTGGGGCGTTGACTTTCTTCTCAGAAGGAGAAGACGTGCACAGGGAAGAATAAGTACTGGGGACAAGCATTGGGACTGTCCTTGTTCAGCCTCCTGGTCTCAGTCACCGCAATAGCTGGCGTCCATCTCCGGGCTTTCCTCCCACAGGAGGTCAGCCTGTCCACCTTCAGCAGCCCTTTCTCCTTCAGGTTTGCCATTCTCACAGCCGCCCACCCTCATCTCTTGTTTTGGTCGGTGGCTCCTCGGGGCAGCGAACTTCGTCCCCTGCCGACCAGCCTGTGATGCCCACGGGTCCCAGCCAGGTAGCTCAATTGGGGTTACCTCCTCTGGAGGCGGGTCTTTGCACATCGGACCCCCCCAGTCCTGGCGTTGCCGTCATCTGTACCTATTTCTGGGGCCGGCGCATCCAGCCATCTCCCAGAGAAAGTGCTCCCCTCCTCCTCCTCCTCCACTCAGGCAGCACCTTTGCCTTCGTTGCAAGGGAACTCCTGCACAGGCACCACTTCTCCTTTAGGGCCTACAACAGCTGTTTACGTCAGACCCGGTGTCAGCTGTCACCTGTTGAAACTAGCGCCTGGCTCCGCTGTCACCTGGGTAACTGGATGGCACCCTCAGCCGCCATCACCTCTTGCCCTATCCTGCACTGCAACCCACACCAGCTGGCCATTTGGGAAATCTCCAGCCGGTGCCTGAGGGACCGACACAGGGGTATCCGACGCCTCAGGGACTGACACCAGGGTACCCAATGCCTCAGGGCCCAACGCTTCCTCGTCTACTTATGCCTCAGTACCTTCCCCCTTAGTATGCTTATCCACCATATAATCCACCTCCAGTGGATTATAATGCCCTGTTCTCAGCCTGGTGGGCTATTATGAAGGATAAGGGTACCCCCTCCATACCCCCTGGAGGCCCGCTACTCCTCCTCCATGGGACCATCCTCCTCAGTACACTAACTGGGCAGGACCCAGCTATCTCTGGTCTCCAGAGTCTTCTACTAGTCACAAGGACTGATGCAGGGAGGAACGTCGCCGCTGATACCAGAGAGTGACCCATCCAGGGTGGATTCCTCCTCTTCCTCTTTGGAAGCTTCAGAGGATTCCAGGGGTCCTTCTGATGATACTGAGCCCCCAAGGAGACTCCCAAATCTCCCCCAGATGATCCATACTTTTTGGATGTGATGCGGCACATACAGTCCATAATGGGGTGGGACACAGAGGAGTTAGATCCTGAGCTCCACCACCTGGATATCTACCTCTGCAAAAGGAGACGCTCCCTCTGGTAGTGCTTCCCCTCATCGACTTGGATCAGGACATTACTTCAGCAACCTGGAAGCATCCTTCTTCCACCCCTGCCTTGGCCAAGAAGGCTGATCACTTCTATCATGCGCCTGTGGGTAAACCCTACTTGGGCGAACTGCCAAAGGTGGATTCTGTGGTCATGAATGCGGCCCATGACTGCACCAAAAAACCCAGGCACCTCAATGTCATCAAGGCATGTGTAAAAGGTGAATCACCTCTCAGGTTCTTGGTAATAAACCAACAGAAGAAACAACAAACAAATGGCATAAGCGGTAATGCACTTGTTTATTACACAAAAGCAGACATGCCCTAATCAGAGCCTTACCAAAGTAGATACTGGGCACCAGAGTTTCCCTGTACCCTAGGATATGAGGACGGTCTTGCAGAAAATGTTACACCGAAGCTTATATACTTAGATAACCATGGAAACGTGTCCTTTGTGCGTAAATTAGATATACAGAATGGGCCCTACTGGCCAAAAGCTAGGTGGCTGCACAGTGTGAGAGTTATGCATTTTTCATAAAGTCATCTAAAAAGTGTGAATACAAAGAATTCTCACAAAATACAGAGATAACAGGCAAACAAGTGTGGTGTTGCATAAATCCGCATGATGACAGTGCAGTATGTAATACAGTACAACTTCTCAGAAGATAGCTTACATAAAGTTATACAAAGAATCAAAATGCATTCCTAGTGCATCACTTATACGTTTCCAGTAATCATAGTAATAATCACTAATAATGTCTCTGATAACCTTACTCTTCTATGGTAGGTATCTGTGCCCTATAGGTTAGTAATGATTATGGCTCATTGGAGCCGTGATTAGATAATACTGTAGATGCTATCAGTGGTGTACTGTGGGGTTTCCAATATAGGTTAGGGAACCAAATGTAACACACGGTTCAGGAAGCATAGGAAAACCAGGAGCAGTTTCAAAATTTGCAATGAGTGTTTTATTATTAACAGCAAAATACAAATTATTGAGTGTAACTATTTACAAAGGCAAGTACAAACAGAAAACCAAGTCCTTCTTCTGAGGGTATCTCTTAATTCCAAGTTTCCATCTCTCCGTCTCTCACTCTCCTTGTCTCTCGCAAAAGCATTGCTGCTCTTTTTATAAGTCTTTCTGGGAACTCATTAAGAGAGCCTGCTTCTCACAGAATGTTCTTGTCAGTTGACAGAATGTTCTTGTCAGTTTCAATGCAGGTGCACCAAAAAGAACATAGTGACCCAGAACTGGCCTCTTGTTGGCAACTGTGCAAAGGGCTTAAAAACTGCTTCTCAGGTTAACCCCTTGAGTTCCAAATAGCTTTTTGCAATCATTTCAACAGTATAACTATATACATTTTAAACAAAGGGATCCCAGTATCAGTGACATTTCCACATAAAGATTCACATATATTTTTATACCCACAGGTATGCAAAGGGGAAGAAAAAGCAGAAATAGCAAAGTAAGGCAGAGAGATAGTGAGAGACGGAGAATTGTGAAACCGTCTGAGTGATCAGTTCCTAGGTCTCACAAGAAAGTTTGATTGTGCAACAAGACAGAGAGGAGACAGAAAAGGAGCGGATAGACGAGATCCTTGCATTTAAACTCTTTCTGCATAACAAATGGGGTAGGGCCTTATTCAACCCTGTCACATACCTCCTCTTGAAGAGGGAATGTGTTTTACAAAAACAGGTTTCCAAAACGTTCTAGTAAAGTCCCGTCTAACATTAGCTTATAACCTTTACAGTTCAGTGCATATGCAGCATAGCAAACGGAGAAGTTTCAACTCACATTTTTTTAACCCTTCTCAATTACTGATCCATATCGTGACATAAAATCAGCACTGATATTCTCTTTCCCAGATTTGTGCATCACTTTAAATTTAAATAGCTGTAGTTCCAGGTACCACCGTGTGATTCTAGAATTTTCACCACCATTCATTTGGTTAAGCTAACAGAGAGAACTGTGATCAGTTACAAGTACCAAGTCAGCTCCTAGTAAGTAAAATGTAAGGGACTCCATGGCCCACTTTGCCTCAAGGCATTCCTTTTCAATGGTGGAGTACCTTTTTTCTCTGTCATGCAATTTCCTACTTATGTGTAGAATGTGATGTTCTTTCCCATCTATATGCTGACTGAAGACTGCACCTAGGCCTACCTCTGATGCACCAGTCTGTAATGGAAATTGTTTCTCAAAGTCTGAGCTTCTTAAAGCAGTGGCTGAACATAATGCATCCTTAATGGCCTGAAAAGTCTTGTCACACTCTGGGGTCCATTTCATATTATTCAGGAACTGTTTCTTCGTGAGTTCAGAGAGGGGAGTAGCTATCTCGGCAAAGCTAGGAACATATATCTGATAATAACCAGCCAGCCCTAAAAATGACCTGACATGTTTCTTGGTTTTCTGGACAGGGCTGTTAGCTACAGCATCTATCTTGGAAAACTCTGGCTTGATGTCTCCATTTCCTAAAACATAGCCCAAATATCTGGTTTCCTGCATACCCAATGAACACTTGGTAGGATTAATTGTCAGACCTGCCTTTTTGATCGATTGGATAACTGCGCATAGGTGTTCCAGGTGACTTTTCCAGTCTGAACTGTACACCATGACATCATCCAGGTAGGCAGCACAATAACCAGTGTGAGGGGATAAAATTACATCCATGTACCGCTGAAATGTAGAGGGTGCCCTATGTAAACCAAATGGTATGGTGGTGAACTGATAGAATCCTATAGGAGTGGCAAATGCAATTTTGTCTCTGGACTCTTTAGCTAGGGGGATTTGTCAGTAACCCTTGGTGAGATCGAGGGTATTGATATACTTGGCACTCCTCAGTCTGTCTACCATATCATCTTATTCTCGGTGTAGGATAACTGTTAAATTCTGACACTTGATTATTTCCTAAAATCAAGGCAGATTCTTGCACCCCCCCTTCTTTTTTGTTTACAGTCACCATTGGTGATGACCAAGCACTTCTCGACTCTTCTATGATACCAGTTCTTTCATTTTTTTGTATTTCCTTAACCACGTCTGCTCTTAACCACTGGTAATCTGTATGTCTTTTGTCTAATAGGGTGAGCATTCCTTAATCTTATTTCAAGAAACAGCTCTTGCAGCAGGTTACACCATTAGGACTGAAGCTGGCAGGCGTCAGGGCCCCACGGAAAAATTCCAGCTAGCAGTATCCAGCGGGGGACCGCCCCCAAAGTCGGCCCCTCCCCGACGTCAAGCATCACATTAAATGGGGTGGTCCCCCATCATCCCCAGTTCTTTTCCTGCCGTTGACTTGCCAGCATCGACCTCACAGACTCCTGCATCAACGATACGACACGCAAAATCGTTACAAAATAATCATAAATCCATGTCTATTTTTCCAACTCCTCTCGAAGAACACCCCTCAAAGTGCACCTGCGGCAAGCAGATCCCCCTTTGCCAACCATCATTCGGCTTGTGTGAGGTGCCTGGGCCCGGAAACGTTCCCGGAGTGGACAACACAATTGCGGACAGTCTCAGACGATCACAGGCCAGAGTCCACAAATGGGAACTGCTTCAGGAAGTCACAGAGGATCTGTTTTGCAGATGGGGGACACCAGAATTAGACCTTTTCGCATCCCCATCCAACGCAAAACTGCCCAATTTTTGCTCACTAGATCCAGGGCTTGTTTTTTTCTGGCGAGACGCGTTGTCCCTCTCTTGGTTGGGCAGATTCCTCTATGCTTTCCCGCCCTTCCCTTTGATCCAGAGGGTTTTACTGAAGCTCCGACAAGAGCGGGCGTCACTGATTCTGGTAGCGCCCTTTTGGCCCAGGCAAATTTGGTTCCCTCTATTACATCAGCTGACCCAGAAACCTCCGGTGCCTCTGCCATTCAGCTCTCAACTTCTGCCACAGGAGGCAGGCTCCTTAGTCCATCCAGATCTTCAGTCACTGAACCTGCATGCCTGGCTCCTAAAGACATAGCAGTCTTGAGATACGGGGTCTCTCGAGAAGTTGCGGATGGTCTGGTGGCAGCCAGAAAACCCTCCACTCACGCCACTTACGCCATTAAGTGGCGCAGATTTTGCATCTGGGCTCAAGCTTGCGGATTGACCCCATTGGATTGTTCAGTGAGGTCAGTGTTAGACTGCCTTCTAACCCTGTATGAGGCAGGCCTTGCCTACTCTTCTATTAAGGTTCACCTGTGCGCCATTTCGGCGTATCATTCACTGATAGGTCCTAGCTCTCTAGCTCAACTAGAGGCTTCACATGCTTTTTTGCTTGGCATCCTGCACTTGAGACCTCCTATCAGAGACCCGGTTCCACATTGGGATCTCCCCTTTGTTTTAGAGCAGCTTACTCTACCTCCTTTTGAACCAGCTGCAGATTGTGAGCTGCGTCTCCTCACTTGGAAGACGCTCCTTTTAGTTGCTGTTACTTCTGCCAGAAGAGTTTCTGAGCTTCATGCACTCATGTGCAAGGATCCTTATTTAGTTTTTCACAAGGACAGGGTGTCCTTAAGAACAAATCCTAAGTTCCTTCCCAAAGTGGTCTCGACGGTCACACTCAACTTGGATATAGACCTGCCGGTGTATGGGCCTGTGACAGTTCGCATTAGAACTGCATCTGGGTATCAAGTAGCATAGTCACATACTACCAGAATGAATCGATTACTCTTTTTGCTTTTGTCTAAGGACCAACCACATCCATTGTAATTCTCTCAAAAGGCACATCTATCAAGGGTAGGGGCACCTGGGGCACCTTGTCTTTTTTAGTTACTGGGGCTAATTTTTGACACTCAGCACAAGAACTGCAATAGGTAGCAACATATTTATGAATTCCAGGCCAGTAAAATCTATACAGCAATCTGGCAAGGGTGTGATCCCTCCCCAAGTGACCAGCCGCAGCACTATCATATACTAACAACTCAGATCTATACTTTTGAGGTATAGCCAATTGTTCTATCTGGTTCTGTGTCTGAGGTTTAACCCAAACTCTGTACCGTAGCCCACTACATTTTTTAAACATAGGTTCACCCTTTTTTGGTTTCACCCCAGCTGCTTAAAATAACCTGGAGAGAAACATTGTTGGCTTGCTCTGAAAGAAAATCACAATCAGTTCTCAGTTTAGTTTCAGTATTTTCATATGTTAACCCCTTATGTCCATCAGTCATTTGTTGCCACTGTTTCTTTAGCGGTCGTCTTTCTTTTCTGGACTTCCAGATCTTGGAGCTGTGCTCAGACAAGTCCGAATCAAAGTCAGCGAAAAGGAAAAGAGTCCCCACCATCTGAGATTTTCTTTGCCTGAGCTCTTATCACCACAGCTGCTGAAACATTAGGATTTACTCCCTCTTTAATTAACTCAGTAAATCCTGGGAAGTCATTTCCAATAATCACAGGTACAGGTAACTTAGGTACTACCCCCACTTAATTTGGTGAGACACACCCTTAATATTCAGAGACAGTTGGGTGGTGGGAGAGTATCGAGTGTCTCTGTGGATGCAGATGACACCAGTTCCTGGTCCTTTTGCACATTGTTTTTCCAGCACTTCAATATGCACTAGGGTCTGTCTGCTTCCCAAATTTATAAGTCTCTTCACAGTCTTATCTCCCATCTTCACGTCCATTAAGTACTTGCCCCAATTTGCTAAGGACAAATGTGCTCCAGTGTCACTCTTCTTACTACAGCAATTTCTTGCAATATGACCTGGCTTATTACAGTTATGGTAAATAAAGTCTTTGGGTGCAGATTTGTTTAACCCAACCAGAGTTCTTATCGGATTTGGAGTTTAAATGGTGCTTGCCTGTTACCTCGCTGCTGTGGCATCTGACTATTTGGTAGTCTTCATCCAAAGAAACAGCCTTTTCCCTACTTTACGGTCGGTGTTCTTTTACCCAAAGCTGTATATCTGTGGATAGGATGTTGAAGATTGGTGGGAGTGTTTTGCCCTCTGGTTGGAGCTACTATAAGGAGTTCTCTTGAGTTGGATGGAGGCTTCTTGAGGATTGTCGACTGAGTTGTACTTCAGAGACCGAAATCTCTGCCTGTAGGTCTCTCCTGAGATGTCATACCTTTTCAGGATTTCTGTTTTCACCAGGTCATAGTTTTCTGACTGTGCAGTGTCCATATTGCTGTAGACAAGTTGGGTTTTACCTGTCAGGTAAGGTACCAGTCTGACTGCCCATTGCTGCTTTGGCCACTGGCAAGCAGTAACAACCCTTTCAAAAGTTGTCAAGTACGCTTCGATATCATCCGAGGGACACAAGTTTGTAAGTTTAAGGTCTTTTAAGTTGTTGGTGTTTTGTTGCTCTGCTAGACCTGTGCCAGTACCTCCAACTTTCATAGCTTGCAAGGCATCCAGCCATTGCTGCTCCAGTCACTGCATCTCTTCTTTTCTCTGCTGCTCCTGTCACTGCAACTCTTCTTTTCTCCACTGCTCCTCTTCTTTTCTCTGCTGCTCCTGTTTTTGCATCTCTTCTTTTCTCTATTTCTCCATCTCTTGTTGTTGTATAGCCCACCATTTGAAAAAGAAAGTCAGGCTTTCAGAGTCTTACTTCAAGAAACTGCTCTTACAGCAGGTTACACCATTAGGACTGAAGCTGGCAAGCGCCAGGACCCCATGGAAAAATTCTAGCTAGCAGTATCCAGCGGGGGACCGCCCCCGACGTCGACCCCTCCCCGACATCAGGCATCACATAAAAGGGGGTGGTCCCCCAGCATCCCCAGTTCTTTTCCCGCCATTGACTCGCCAGCATTGACCTCACGGATGCCTGCATCAATGATACAACGCAGGAAATCTTTACAAAACCCATGTCTACTTCTCCAACTCCTTCTCTCAAAGGACACCCCTCAAAGTGTGCCTGCACAAGCAGATCCACTTCGCCAACCATCATTCGGCTTGTGTGAGGTGCCTGGGCCCAGAACACAACACCCAGACCTGCTCCATCTGCCAACAGTTTAATAGCAGGACCAGGATCCGCCGCCAAAAGGCCCTTCAGGGGTTCCTTCTTGAAGAGAAACTTCTCAAAATGGAAAAAAGACCTTCCTCCAAAGGGGATTCTTCCCATAAGACCGGGAAGCACCGGGAATCAGGTAGGTTGGGATCCCCCAGCAGGGCCTCTGAATCCAGGGCCAGCTCCAGCTCTACGCAGTCCAACCGTTCTCCTTCCCGGGCCCGCTTCCAACCTCCCCCAGTTAAGGTAAGGTCTTCAGGGGGTTCTTCAGCCTCCTTGCACCTGCTTAAGACCCACTGGGCACCCAACTCTTCTTCCAGGCCTGACTCTTCAGAAAAGCATAGGAAGTCTTCCTCAAAATCTAGCGGGGCGTCAGGCTGACGCCGGGACATCAACCTCAGGTCTGTCTCCCAGCCTCCCGAGGCCCTGGAAAGGAAGACCAAGGATCTGACGCCTCTTAAGCGGACGTCACAGACTAAAGAGGTGCCTGACCCAACGCCCAAAGAACAGACTCCCGACCCGACAGCAGTTGTACCGACGCTGGGTGACTCTGGACATCAGGGGTCTTCAGGAAAGGAGGCTGCCATGCTGCCGGATGACCAGACAGGCAGCACAGAGGATGCCAGCTCATCCGGGGAGCCGTCGACAGATCCGGTGGTTCCCTAGGACCCAACTCGCGACCCCGGTGACAGACCCACACCGACGCTGGGCCCATCATCGGGCATGAACATTCAGGAGGTGAAGGAATTATTCACCTTCTGGTGGGAGACCATCAGAAAGGACGTGGTCCCTAGTAAGCCTCTTCCACCTCCACCACCTCCTCGGGAGGGTGAAGGCTCAAGACCCCCGACCCCTAAGGAGCCAACTCTTCCTCCTAGGGGCAGATCTAGAGAGAGAAAAATACACCCATCACGGTCTCCCTCTGGGTCTCCAAGCCCTAAATGACCCAGGGACAGACAACACCCACTGGGGGATGACTCCAGACCGGATACATCCGATACCTCCAGGTCTCCATCCCCCTATAGTCCCCCATCACCAGACCCACAAGACCAGCCAAGGTCACCACTGGATGATCCCTCTTTCTCTGAGATCATGAGGCACATCCAGGAGAATATGGGATGGGAGACTGAAGACTTGGACCCCGAGAGACAACGCCTTGCCCGTTACCTTTGGCAAAAGGACCCAAAGCCTGTGGTGGTCCCACCTCTAGTGGACACCTTCATGGACGTCACCAAGGTGGCTTGGAGGTGTCTGCACTCTACACTGGCTGTTCCTAAGAAGGCTGACCACCTCTACAGAGCTCCTATGGAGGACCTGTATCTGGCGCAGCAACCCCTGGCAGACTCACTGGTCATTATGGCGTCTCATGATTGGTCTCAACGACCGCAACACTTGAGTACCCAGTTTCCGGACCAAGAATCCAAGCAATTAGATTCTGTGGGAAGACTCATGTATGCGGCTGCTACTTGCTTGATAAGGTCTTTGAATTACCTCACGCACATGGTGCAATTCCAAAACGCCCTCTGGGAGCAGGGCCAAGACCTTTTGAAGGTCTTTCCGGATGGTGAAAAGAAGGAGAAGCTGCTCAACCTCCTTCACACTGGGTCGGACGTGGGGACCCAGGCTCTCTGAGCCGCTTACGATTCAGCAGACTCGGCAGCCAGGGAAGCAGCTACTGGCATTTGTCTTTGGAGACACTCTTGGTTGAGAGAACTGTTTTCACGGCAGGCAACAACAGCAACAGCCACATTCCAGCCAGCAACCCCGGGGCAATTTTGGTTGCAAAGGTCAAGCCAGATTCCCCACGGGCCAGGGCTCAAAGCATCCCAAGGCAGCCCAGCCCACGGGACCCAATGCCATCACAGCATGACTCCTTCCCGGCCCTCGCCCCTCCTCTGGATCAAAGGATAAGGGGTCGCATCTCTCATTACCTTCCGAGATGGCAGAGGATCACCTCCAACCAGTGGGTGTTACAGTTGGTACAGCGAGGACACTCTATAGAGTTCCTCGACCACCCACCGTCCAGACCTCCCCTGCTCTCCCATTACTCGGGTCAGCATGCTCTGCTCATCCAGCAGGAGATCTTGTCCCTCTTGGACAAGGAGGCCATAGATTACGTTCCACTGGACCAGAAAGGAAAACGTTGTTATTCCCACTTCTTCCTGGTCCCAAAGAAAACAGGGGAATTGCACCCGATCTTAGATCTCAGTGGTCTCAACACGTTTGTGTTATACAAACACTTCCGTATGGTGACCCTACCGGGTTTCATACCCATGCTCAAAGAAGGCACATGGCTAGTGTTGCTGGATATGCAGGACACTTACCTACATCTCCCGATCACTCAAACGCATCAAAGGTTTCTGCGCTTCGAGTTTCTGGGACGCCACTACCAGTTCCGAGCCCTCCCGTTCGGACTGTCTTCCGCACCTCGGGTGTTTATGAAGTGCATGGCAGTCATGGCAGCAACTTTCAGGAGGCAGGGCCACTATGTTTTTCCATACCTAGATGACTGGCTCCTCATGGCAGCCTCTCAGGAGGCCCTGATGTCCGCGATTCAGGATGCCCGTTCTCTTTTCCAATCGGGCATCATTATCAACCAGGAGAAGTTGCACCTTGTCCCATCTCAGACTCTGCAATTTATTGGAGCAGTTCTGGACACCACTCAAGGGAGAGCATTTCTTCCTTCAGACAGGGTGGAACACATCAGATCCCTCATACGGGACACAATGACGAAGACAACAGTGCCCGCCAGGACCGTTCTTTGCCTGCTCGGATATATGGCAGCTGCCATTGTGACGGTTTCCCTAGCCCGACTCCATATGCTGGTTAACCAATGGATGTTGCGGGCTCAGTGGGACCAGAAGCAAGTTCATATGCAGCATCCAGTCCGGATCACGAATGCTGTCATCCGAGACTGGCAATGGTGGCTCGTCCTGGACCATCTCTCGAAAGGAGTCCCCTTCATGGTGCCATCTCCTTTAGTGACACTCTCCACAGATGCCTCAGGATCTGAATGGGGAGCGCACCTCAACAGGGTCAGGACTCAAGGCTCATGGTCGTCTGTAGAGTTCCCATCTGCACACAAATATTCTGGAGATGAGAGCCATCCTCTGTGCTCTACAAGCATTCCAGACAGACATTCCACTGGGTATTCTTCTGATTCAAACAGACAATACTGCGGTGATGTGCTATCTCAGCAAACAAGGAGGCACTCATTCCTACCCCCTTTGCAGGGAGGCTCAAAGGGTTTGGAATTGGGTACTGCAACACGGCACAGATATTATTGCAGTGCACGTTCCCAGAGTGGACAACACAATCTCAGTCACAACTGATCACAGACCGGAGTCCACGAATGGGAACTGCTTCAGGATGTTGCAAAGGATCTGTTTCGCAGATGGGGGACACCAGAATTAGACCTTTTCGCATCCCCATCCAACAGAAAACTGCCCAATTTTTGCTCACTAGATCCAGGGCCAGGTGTTTTCTGGTGAGACGCGTTGTCCCTTTCTTGGTCGGGCAGATTCCTTTAAACTTTCCCACCCTTCCCTTTGATCCAGAGGGTTTTACTGAAGCTCCAATAAAAGCGGGCATCACTGATTCTGGTAGCGCCCTTTTGGCCCAGGCAAATTTGGTTCCCTCTATTACATCAGCTGACCCAGGAACCTCCGGTGCCTCTGCCATTCAGCTCTCAACTTCTGTCCCAGGAGGCAGGCTCCTTAGTCCATCTGGATCTTCAGTCACTGAACCTGCATGCCTGGCTCCTAAAGACATAGCAGTCCTGAGATACGGGGTCTCTGGGGAAGTTGCGGATGTTCTGGCAGCAGCCAGAAAACCCTCCACTCATGCCATGAAGTGGTGCAGATTTTGCATCTGGGCTCAAGCTCGCGGATTGGCCCCATTGGATTGTTCAGAGAGGTCAGTGTTAGACTACCTTCTAACCCTGTATGAGGCAGGCCTTGCCTACTCTTCTATTAAGGTTCACCTGTGCGCCATTTCGGCGTATCATTCACTGATAGGTCTGGCTCTCTAGCTCAATTAGAGGCTTCACGTGCTTTTTTGCATGTCATCCTGCACCTGAGACCTCCTATCAGAGACCCGGTTCCACCTTGGGATCTCCCCTTTGTTTTAGAGCAGCTTACTCTACCTCCTTTTGAACCAGCCGTGGATTGTGAGCTGCGTCTCCTCGCTTGGAAGACGCTCCTTTTAGTTGCTGTTACTTCTGCCAGAAGAGTTTCTGAGCTTCATGCACTCATGTGCAAGGATCCTTATTTGGTTTTTCACAAGGACAGCGTGTCCTTAAGAACAAATCCTAAGTTCCTTCCAGAGTGGTCTCGGCGGTCACACTCAACCAGGATATAGACCTGCCGGTGTATTACCCGAATTACGGTAACAGGGCAAAAGCCCTGTTGCACACTCTAGATGTGCATAGATGTCTCAGATATTATCTGATCAAAACCAAAGCCCATTGTAACTCGGACCAGCTCTTTGTTTCCTACGCACAACGGATGCTCGGTGCTCCTGTTTCAAAACAGTCGCTTTCCAGATGATTGGTCAAGTGCATTATGTTCTGTTATCAGAAGCACAATAAACCCTTACCAGGACCGGTGAAGGGTCATTCTATGAGGGGGGTGGCTACCTCTTTCGCTGCACTCAAAAATGTCTCCACTTCAGCCATCTGTGTGGCAGAGACTTGGAGCACTGTGTACACTTTCATCAGACACTACAGTTTGCACATTGCCTCTAGGCGTAGAGCTGGATTCAGCTTGGTGGTCCTTCAGGGACTCTTGTCCTGAAGTCTGAGTCATCTCTCCTTCCCTCCTCCCGGTAGCAAATTATTCCCTTACTGCTTGGGAATCAGTCCTAATGGCGTAACCTGCTGCAAGAGCTGTTTCAGTAAGATGGTACAGTTACGTAAGAACTTGCAGTAACAATAGATCTTCGAGAACAGCTCTTGCAACGACTCGTCCCTCCACCTTCCCCTCTGGAGGTTGAGTCTTCTGATCTACTTTTTAGGCTGCAGCGTCCTTTGACACCTTTTTTCTAACCTTCCTTTGGAAGCGGATCCTTGGTCTCCCCTTCAGACGTCACACTTGAGCCGGGAGTCTCCGGTGGGAGAACTGGGGATGCTGGGGGACCGCCCCTTTTATGTGATGCCTGATGTTGGGGAGGGGCCGACATCAGGGGCGGTTCCCCGCTGGATACTGCTAGCTAGAATTTTTCCATGGGGTCCTGGTGCCTGCCGGCTTCAGTCCTAATGGTGTAACCTGCTACAAGAGCTGTTCTCGAAGATCTACTGTTACGGTAAGTTCTTACATAACTGTACTTTCTGCCACTGCCTGCTCTTTTTTTTTTTCCATGACTGGTACTGGCTGTACAGTCTCAGTTCGGACTTTTGTTTCTGCTTCTAGTTTGGCTGCCATTCTTCTGCTAATCACTCCTACACTTGCTGCTATAGAATCCATACCTTTCTTCTATGCTTCCCTGGTACCAGGTCTAGTACCCACACACAAAACCCCTTGCTTAGAGTATGCACGGTGTAAATTCCACTTAGTCTGACACCATCTGTTGTCAAGGCATGGGTCAGGAAGCATAGGAAAACCATGAGCAGTTTCAAAATTTGCAGTGAGTGTTTTATTATTAATAACAACAAAATAAAAATTATTCAGTATAACTATTTATAAAGGCAGTACAAACAGAGAACACTAAGTCCTACTTCTGAGGGGTATTTCTTAATTCCAAGTTTCAGTCTCTCACTCTCCTTGTCTCTCTAGCAAAAGCATTACTGCTCTTTTTATAAGTCTTTATCTGGGAACTCGTTGAGAGCCTGCTTCTCACAGAATGTTCTTGTACATTTACAGAATGTTCTTGTCAGTTTCGATGCAGGTGCAGCAAAAAGAACATAGTGACCCAGAAAAGACCTCTTGTTGACAACTCCGCAAAGGGCTTAAGAACTGCATCTTAGGTTAACCCCTTGAGCTCAAAATACCTTTTTGCAATCATTTCAACAATAACTATATGCATTTTAAACAAAGGCAAGGCAACTTTTATTTCTAGGGCTCCCATTCCCTGAGGCTCTGGGCGCGCCTAACAAAGCAGAACAAAGATAAAACACAATAAAATTTCCAGAATAAATAGGAATCAGAATAACAGCAATTAAGATTAGCTACTCATAATTAAAGAGGTTGGGCAGTGAAATCACTCCATAAAAGCCAGGCTAAAGAGGTGAGCCTTCAGCTTCAGCTTGAAAACACCAATCGAAGGGGCTGCTGGACTGCAGGTGGAAGCGAGTTCCACAGGGTCAGCCTAGAGACACTAAAATCTCAGTTTCCCGATGTCTTAAGCTGAACCCTGGGAATGTCCAGGAGGCCCCCAGAGGTCTCAGGTATCTGGAGCTCCAACAGGTAGCCAGGACCCAGTCGGTATAGGGTGATCTTACTTCAAGATACAGCTCTTGCAGCAGGTTACACCATTAGGACTGAAGCCGTCAGGCATTAGGACCCCACGGAAATTTTCTAGCTAGCAGTCTTCAGCGGGGACCGCCTCTGACGTCGGTCCCGCCCCCGACGTCAGGCGTAGTACATAAGGAGGCGGTCCCCCCACAATCCCCAGTTCTTTTCCCGCCGTCGACATTGCAAGCATCGGCCTCTCGGTCCCTTTCTAGCATGCGACAAACTTAGAGCTACGACGTTCTCATCTTTCTTCACAGATTTGGATTCATCTGATGTCCTCTCCAAACACTTCTCTGGAAGGTCACCAATCGAGGTGTGCCTGCGGCAAACAGATCCCCTTCAAGGATCCTCGCTTGGCCTGTATGCGCTGCCTAGGCCTGGAACACGACACCAAGGTCTGATCCTTCTGCCAGGGCTTCAACAGTCACACCAGGATCCGCCGCCAGAAGGCCCTTCAAGCCTTTCTCTTAGAAGAGAAACTGAAGACCATGGATAAGGAACCTTCCTCCAGGGGGAAGTCATCGGGAAACCCCACAAACACTGGGAGAAACACCGGGAGAAGGAAACACCCAGGTCCCCGGAGAGGCCCTTGGACTCCTGAAGCTCCAGCTTGTGGTCAGACCGCTCTCCCTCCAGGACTCAATCGCAGCCTCCCCCGGTTCAGGTCAGATCCTCCAGCGACTCCTCCTCTCTGCAGCCCCTCAAGACTTCCAGGCCGTCGGCTTTGTCCACTCCATCTAAGGCCTCATCTAAGTCTGGGGAGCGCCACAAATCTTCCTCCCGCCATCAGGACTCTGACGCCAGGTCGGTTTCCCAGCCTCCGCATGGGTTGGACCCGGTTCCTCATAAGACCAAGGACCTGATGTCCCTTAAGCGGACGCCAGACCCGACGTCAGCCCACCCGACGTCGGCCAAGCATCATCGGTGCTCCCAGGAGCTGGTGACAGCCAGACACTGGTCGCTGGCCAGGCGTTCACCTCCGAGGATATTGGCCAGGGGACCAACGTCGGCTACCCCAGAGAGGAGGACTGCACCACCGTCACCGGCTAACGTCGGTCAGAACGTGTCATCGGAGGAGGATACCACTCAGCCCGAGGACCAGGCGAGCAACACCAGAGATGTTGGGCTCCCACAGAAACCTTCCCCAGAGCGGGAGACCCCCGGGGACCCGACGCCCGACCACGGCGACAGGCCACCGGCGCCCGGCCCGTCATCGGGCTTGAACTTGACAGAGATAAAGGAGCTCTTTACCTTCTGGTGGGACACCATTAGAAAAGATGTGGTCGCCACACACCCTCCTCCTACTCCAGCTCCACCTCCACCCACTCCTTCACCGCCTAAGCCCCCTCCTCCACCCAAGGGGCCCATAGGACGGTCATCAACCCCCAAGGAGCGAACACCACCTCCTCGGGGCAGATCCTCAGACAGGAGAAGACCTCCCTCTAGATCCACTTCAGGGTCACCCAGTCCTAAGAGACCCAGACGACACCGGTACACCCCGTCTGGGGAGGATTCTAGATCTGACACCTCGGGGTGCTCCAGATCTCCTTCTCCCATCAGCATTCCCTCTCCGGACCCACACGACCTACCTAGGTCTCCTCCAGATGATCCCTCTTTCTCGGAGATCATGAGGCACATCCAGGAGAATATGGGGTGGGATGCTGAAGAGCTCGACCCCGAGAGACAACACCTTGCCCGCTACCTTTGGCAGAAAGACCCAAAACCTGTGGTAGTGCCACCCTTGGTGGACACTTTTGCGGAAGTCACCAAGGCTGCGTGGAAGCATCCGCATTCTACTCAGGCAGTGCCGAAGAAGGCTGACCACCTATACAAGGCCCCTAGGGAGGACCAGTATCTGGTGAACCATTTTCTGGCTGACTCTCTGGTCATCACTGCCTTGCATGACCAGTCTCAGAGACCTCAGCATTTGAGCACACAGCCACCGGACCTGGAATCCAAGAAATTAGATGTCCTGGGTAAGCGCATGTACGCGGCTGTGACTTGCGCCATCAGGTCACTGAATTACCTCACCCACATGGTTCAATTTCAGAACGCACTGTGGGAACAGGGACAGGACCTGGTCAAGAAGATGCCCGATGGCAACCAAAAGGAAGAGCTCTTGAACCTCCTCCGCACGGGTTCGGATGTGAGGACCCAGGTGCTCAGAGCCGCATATGATTCTGCGGACTCTTCAGCCAGAGCTGCAGCCTCAGGCGTGTGTCTCTGGAGACACTCTTGGCTCCATGTCTCCGGTTTTACCCCGGACGTCCAGAAGAACATCTTAGACGTCCCTTACCTGTGGCGAGTCCTATTTGGTGAAGCCCCCGAGAAGGTGATCACCAAACTTCAGGACGCAGGGAAGGCAGTCAGATCTGTACAGGCCATGTACAGGTCTCGGCCTAGTTCCTTTCGTAGGAACCAGAGCCGCTTTCACGGCTGGATACAAAGGCAACAGCCACGTTCCGGCCAACAGCAGAAGGGCACTTTCACCCAAAAAGCCCAGGCCAAGTCATCCCCAGGCAGAGGCCAACGAATTGCAAAGTCAGCCCAGCCTGCTGGCTCAAACACTGCCACAGCATGACTCCTTCCCGGCCCCGGCCCCTCCTCAGGATCAACAGGAAATGAAGGTCAGGGGTCACATCACATGTCACCTGCCAGGGTGGCTGTCGATCACCACTGACAGGTGGGTGCTGCAACTGGTCAAAAAAGGCCACTGTATAGAATTTGTAGGCACCATACCTACAAGACCTCCCCTGCTTTCCCACTACTCGGGTCAGCACGCCCTGCTCATACAGCAGGAAGTGCTCGCGCTTCTGGAGAAAGAAGCCTTAGAGCACATTCCAGAGAACCAGAGAGGACTAGGGTATTATTCTCACTTCTTCCTGGTTCCAAAGAAAACAGGGGACCTCCATCCAATACTGGACCGCAGTGACCTCAACTTGTTGGTCACTTACAAATGATTCCGCATGGTGACCCTTCCGGGCCTAATTCCCATGTTGAAGCGAGACGCCTTTCTGGCATCTTTGGACATGCAGGACGCTTACCTGCACATTCCAATTGCTCAAGCGCACAGGAGGTTCCTGCATTTCGAGTTTCAGAGCCGCCATTATCAGTTCCGAGCTCTTCCCTTCGGGCTGTCATCGGCACCTCACGTTTTTTCGAAGTACATGGCGGTCATAGCAGCGTCTCTGAGGAGACAAGGCCACTACATGTTCCCATACCTGGACGATTGGCTTCTCATGGCACCCTCAAGGGAGGCACTGATGATGGCCATTCACGGCACCCAGTCCCTTTTTCAATCACTGGGTATCCTCATCAACTACGAGAAGTCACTCCTGGTGCCTTTCCAGAAACTGCAGTTTATAGGAGCAGTTCTGGACACCGTCAGAGGGAAAGCATTTCTTCCTTCAGACAGAGCGGAACACATCCGATCCCTCATCAGGGACCTGTCGGTGAAGAGGACCGTCCCGGCCAGACTGGTCCTTCACCTGCTTGGACACATGGCTGCGGCCATTGCAACAGTCCCCCGATGGCACAGCTCCACATGCGGGTAACCCAGTGGATGCTAAGGGTGCAATGGGACCAAAGACAAGACCATCTGCAGCAGCCAATTCGAATCACAAATGCTGCGATTCGGGATTGGCAATGGTGACTAGATCCGGGGAACCTCTCCGCGGGGGTCCCCTTCACAGCACCATCTCCGACTGTGACTCTCTCCATGGACGCCTCAGGGCTCGGGTGCGGAGCACACCTGGACAGTGTACAGTCTCAGGGCCTTTGGACAGCTCAGGAATCTCATCTCCACATCACCATTTTGGAAATGAGGGCAGTACTTTACGCTCTGCAAGCCTTCCAGTCAGAGATTCCACTGGGTACACTCCTGTTACAAACAGACAATACCGCGGTGATGTATTACCTCAACAAACAAGGAAGCACTCACTCCTACCCGCTTTGCAGGGAGGCCATGAGAGTGTGAGAGTGGGTATTGCAACACGGCGCAAACCTAATTGCAGTACACGTCCTGGGAGTGGACAACACCATCGCCGACAGTCTGAGTCACTCTCAGGCCAGAGTCCACAGTGGGAACTTCTACAGGAGGTGGCAGAGGATCTGTTTCACAGATGGGGCACTCCAGAGTTAGACCTTTCGCATCCCTATCCAACGAAACTGCCCAATTTTTGCTCGCTAGATCCAGGGCCTGGTGTTTTCTGGTGAGACGCTTTGTCCCTCTCCTGGGCGGGCAGATTCCTCTATGCCTTCCTCCTTTCCCGTTGATCTAAAGAGTTCTCTTAAAACTTTGCAGGAGCAGGCGATGCTCATTTTGATTGCGCCTTTCTGGCCCAGACAAATTTGGTTCCCTCTTCTACATCAGCTATCCCGGGAACCTCCAGTTCCTTTGCCAATCAGCTCCCACCTGTTGTCTCAGGACATGGGTTCATTAGTTCATCCAGACTTACGTTCATTGAACCTGCACGCTTGGCTCCTAGAGACATAGCTATGATGCGATACGGGGTCTCACAAGAAGTGGCAGAGGTGCTCTCTGCCACCAGAAAACCAGTAACCCACGCAATGTACTCCATGAAATGACGTAGATTCTGTTTATGGGCTCAAGCACGCAGTTTCTCGCCATTAGACTGTCCTGAAAAGCTGGTTCTGGACTACCTGCTTTCCCTTTTTCATTCCGGACTGGTTTACTCCTTGATTAAAGGGCACCTTTGTGCAATTTCTGCCTACCATGCCCCCGTAGGCCATCGGATGGTGGCCCAGTTGGACACTACTGGTGCCTTTTTAAGGGGAGTCCTCCACCTTAGGCCACCCATCAAGGATCCAGTTCCTCCTTGGGACTTACCCTTTGTCCTGGAGCAGCTAATGCTGCCACCTTTTGAACCAGCTGCGGATTGCGAGCTACGTTTTCTGTCATGGTAGACGTTATTTTTAGTTGCCATTACTTCGTCGAGAAGGATCTCGGAATTGCATGCTCTAATGTGCAAAGAGCCTTATTTGGTTTTTCACCAGGACAGGGTATCCCTGAGGACAAATCCAAAGTTTTTGCCTAAGGTGGTCTCGGCTCTTACCCTTAACCAGGATATTGATCTACCAGTGTATTTCCCAAGGTACACTAATCGAGGGGAAGCCCTTCTGCACACCCTTGATGTGCATCGGTGCCTCAGATATTATCTGACCAGAACCAAACAGTTCCAAAAGGCGGACCAACTTTTTGTCTCCTTCGCTTTCAGAATGAAAGGAGCTCCTGCCTCCAAACAGTCCCTCGCGAGGTGGCTCATCCAGTGCATCACTTTCTGTTATGATAAGCGCAATAAACCCTTACCGGGCGCGGTTAAGGGTCATTCCACGAGAGGGGTGGCCACTTCTTTTGCAGCATTAAAGAATGTCTCCACCTCAGCTATCTGCGCTGCAGCTACTTGGAGCTCTGTGCATACCTTTATCAGGCATTACAGTCTGGACATTGCAGCGAGGCAAAGAGCAGGTTTCGGCCTAGCTGTCCTTCAGGGACTTCTGTCCTAGGCTCGAGAGGTATTGAGACTTCTACCTTTCCTCCTCCCAGTGGTGTGTGATTGCCACTATTGCTTGGAAATCAGTCCTAATGGTGTAACCTGCTGCAAGAGCTGTATCTCGAAGTAAGATAGTACAGTTACGTAAAAACTTACCGTAACAGTAGATCTTCGAGAACAGCTCTTGCAGCAGGTACCTCCCCGCCCATCATCCCCCTTCTTTTGGAGGTAGGTCGTAGCCAAACTCCCATCTTAGGGATGGGATGTTCCGATTTATAGTCTTGGCCATCTGGTGGCGGATCCTCAGTCTCCTCTTCTGATGTCATCTAGCAGCTGGGAGTCTCCCGGAGGGAGAACTGAGGATTGTGGGGGGACCACCTCCTTATGTACTACACCTGACGTCGGGGGCGGGACCGATGTCGGAGGTGGTCCCCACTGAAGACTGCTAGCTAGAAAATTTCCGTGGGGTCCTGACGGCTTCAGTCCTAATGGTGTAACCTGCTGCAAGAGCTGTTCTCGAAGATCTACTTTTATGGTAAGTTCTTACATAACTGTACTTTATAGGTGAGCAAGCCCACCTTGAAAAGGACCCTCCACCTGACAGGCAGCCAGTGCAGAACATGCAGGACCAAGGTTACATGGCAGGATCTGGGCAGGCCTGTCAGCAACCGGGCCGCCACGTTCTACACCAGCTGCAGCCTGCGGAGGGTCCTTCCCATGACCCCGAAGTATACAGAGTTAGAGTAGTCGAGTCTAGAGGTAATGAAGGCATGTACCAGGGTCAGCAGATTCTCGGGCGGAATGAGGGGCATGATCCTGGTGATGTTCCGCAAGTGGTAAAAAACACTCCTGACTACAGATGATACCCAATCTTCAAAGGTCAGCCTGCTGTCCAGGATCACACCTAGATTATGC
Source organism: Neoceratodus forsteri (assembly GCA_016271365.2). Classification (NCBI taxonomy): domain Eukaryota; kingdom Metazoa; phylum Chordata; order Ceratodontiformes; family Ceratodontidae; genus Neoceratodus; species Neoceratodus forsteri. The sequence continues at coordinate 513,363,250 of CM057454.1, forward strand.
ACCTTCGGGGAAGCCACCAGCGGAGCAGGCCCCAGGAAAAGACTAGTGTTCACTCCAGCTGGCAACCCATTATACCTGCGGCCCGGCTCTATCACTAGCACCTCTGTCTTATCTGGGTTTAGTCTCAGCCAGCTGGAAGCCATCCAGTAATTTATTTTAGCCAGACATCTGTTAAGCACATCGACAGCACCGGATGTTCCGGGTGCAAATGACAGATGCTGCTGGGCATCATCTGCATAGCAGTCAAACTCCACACTGTACTGCCAAATGATCTCACCCAGGGGCAGCATATACACTGCAAACAGCATTGGCAACAAGATCGAGCCCTGTGGTACTCCGCATGACAGGGGCACTGGAGAGTAGGAGAAATTCCCCATGACTTCCTACTGTACCCTATCAGAGAGATAGGACTCAAACCATCTGATAACAGCACCGGAGAGTCCACAAAACTCACAGAGCCGATCAAGAAGCATGACGTGGACCACAGTGTCAGATGCTGATGATAGATCAAGGAGCACAAGAACTAACCGGTCTTCTCTGTCTCTAGCCCTGAGTAGGTCATTATGCACCCTAACTTTAGTTGTTTCTGTGCTGTGTCTAGCCTGAAAACGCCACTGCAATGGCTCATAGATATCAAAGAACACGAGGTAATCCTCAAGCTGTTGTGCCACCAGTTTCTCAACAACCTTGCTCAAAAATGGCAGGTTGGAGGTCGGACGGTAATTCGCCAGGATGTCTGGGGCGAGGGAAGATTTCTTAAGGATGGGGCTCACCAGCACTTCTTTCAAAGCCATTGGGAACACCCCTTTCACCATCAAGCACCTGGCAATCCTGGTGAACACCTGGCCAACAGCCTTGGCGCATCCCATTAAGAAACGTGTCAGGGTGGGTCCAGTTCACAAAATGTGTGCTTCAGCTCTAAGATTACCCCAGTCACTTCAGACACCTCCACTGGCCTAAACTCCTCCCAGACAGGCAGAGTGCCACTGTTCTTACTTCAAGATACAGCTCTTGCAGCAGGTTACACCATTAGGACTGAAGCCGTCAGGCAGCAGGACCCCATGTAAAACTTCTAGCTAGCTACATACAGCAGGGGACCGCCCCTGACAGCCCCGCCCCAATGTCCCTTACATCATAAAAGGGGCAGTCCCCCAGAATCCCTCAGTTCTTTTCTCACCGTCGACTTGCAAGCATTGGATCCACGGATGCCTTCAGCAACCGATCGACGCCATCACTTAAATATTCTTTATATTTTTTTGACAGTTCATTAATTTTTTCCCTTTATTTCTTTCTGTATGTCTTCTTCCCTGACTTCATAGAAAGGCTCTTGTCCAATTGTGCCTGCAGCAAACTGATCCCATTTAAGGACTGCCACATGGCCTGCATGCAGTGCCTGGGCCCAGAGCATGACACTAATGCCTGTCCTATTTGTCAAAATTTCAACAGCAGAATGAGGATCCGCTGTCAAAAGGTTTTGGAGACCTTCCTCCTCAAACAAAAATTAGCAACAATGCAGAAAAATACCTCCTCCAGGGAAGGCTCCTCTCATAAGTCAGGGAAACATAAGGGGAAAAAGGAGGGAAAGGGAGAAAGAGCGCTCCCCAAAAGTGGAAACACTCCAAGAGTCAGAGCTGCTTGAGAGGTCACTCTTTATCTCCTCACAAAGAGCCTCCACTGTGTCACTCATGGTCTGGAAGGCCTAAAGACTGTTGGATGAGCTTGGGATGCCCAGTGACAGTCCGGGCAGCTTGAACTGTTTACAGACTGACTCAGTCAGTGTGCTCAGGGTCTGTGCTGGAAGAACTCACCTAAATCTCACCCTGGTCTTCCCAATTCAGGTTGAATCAAATACATCTTCCCCTGGTTCTTTAGGTGCTGGAGGGTGTACGTTGGTGTCAGTTCAGCCAAAGCAATCGTAACAGCCATCTGTTCAACTGGAGCCAGTTGGGTTGACTCCAGTGGGCCCCACAGTGTGGCCAATACCAAAACAGTAAGTCTTCCAAGAATCCATCTTTTTCCATAGATTCCCACTAATGTGTCTGAGCTGGAGTTGACTGGGCCCTGTGAGAGCCAGAACTTTTCTGTTCAGGGCTGGTGACGTGCGTTTGCAAACATCACTGTACACACCCACTAGTATAGGGCAGAACCAGACCCCAACCACCTCAGTTCCCTTTTCCTGCTACAGAGTGTGCAGTGTCTTATTCTCTCTTCTCATCAAGGCTAGAACTTCACCATCTGTATGACAACACTGTTCAGTCCTTCGGTTTGAGTTTTAAATACATTAGAATTTGATCTTACTTCGAGATACAGCTCTTGCAGCAGGTTACTCCATTAGGACTGAAGCCCATCAGGAGTCAGGACCCCACGGAAATTTTCTAGCTAGCAGTCTTCAGCGGGGACCTCCTCCGACGTTGGTCCGGCCCCCGATGTCAGACGTAGTACATAAGGAGGTGGTCCCGCCACAATCCCCAGTTCTTTTCCCGCCGTCGACTTTGCAGCATCAGCCTCACGGTCAGTTCTAGCGCGCGACGACTAGGAAGAATTTCAACAGTTCTTTTCTTCGGAATTCGTCTGATGTCCTCTCCAACTTCTGTGGAGGGTCATTCATCAAAGTGTGCCTGCAGCAAACAGATTCCTTTTAAGGATCCTCACTCGGCCTGTGTCCGCTGCTTGGGCCCGGACCACAACACCCAGGTCTGCTCCTTCTGCTAGGGCTTTAACAGCCGTACGAGGATCCACCGTCAGAAGGCCCTCCAAGCTTTCCTCCTTGAGGAGAAACTTAAGGTAATGGACTGAGACCCTTCCTCCAGAGAGGAATCTTCAGGGAAGTCCCACTGGCACCATGAAAAGCACCGGGAGAAGGAGAGACCCAGAGCCCCTCCCAGGGCCTCGGACTCCCGCAGCTCCGGCTCCAGGTCGGACTGCTCTCCGTCGAGGGCCCACTCTCAGCCTCCCCCGGTTCTTGTCAAATCGGTTAGTGGTTCCTCTTCTCTGCAGCCTGTCAAGACCTCCAGGCCTGCTTCTTCCACTCTGGCTAAGGCCTCGTCCAGGTCTGGGGAGCACCATAAGTCGTCCTCCCAGCATCCAGCCTCTGACATCAGGTCTTTCTCCCAACCACCGCCACCCCAGCGCAAGAACAAAGAGCTGACCTCCCTTAAGCGGACGTCGGACCCGACGTCGGCCCACCCGACATCGGCCAAGGCACATAGGCACTCCAAGGAACCGGCGACCGTCCGTCACCCATCGCCAGTCAGGCATTCGCCCCCGAGGACGCCGGCGGGGGACCGGTGTCCACTACCACAGAAAAGAGGACCACACCACTGCCTACCGACGTCGGTCGGGAGGCGTTGTCAGAGGAGGAGTCTACCCAGCCCGAAGACCAGGCAGGCGACCCCGGACACATCGAGCTCCCAAGGGAACCCTCTCCGGAACCAGAGAACCCCGGGGATCTGACGCCCAGCCCCGAGGACAGGCCACCGGCGCCCGGTCCGTCGTCGGGCCTAAATCTGGTGGAAGTGAAGGAGCTCTTCACCTTCTGGTGCGACACCATCAAGAAGGATGTGGTCACCACGCAGCCTCCTCCTGTGCCTGCTGCCCTTCTGACCCCTGCACCCCCTCCTCCACCTAGGGGATCAGCAGGATGGGCATCGTCCCCCAAGGAGCCAGCATCGCCTCCTAGGGGCAGATCTTTGGAGAAGAGAAGGCCTCCATCAAGATCCAATTCAGGGTCACCCAGCCCCAAGAGACCCAGAAGACGTCGGTATACCCCGTCCACGGAGGATTCTAGATCTGACATCTCTGAGTGCTCCAGATCTCCTTCTCCATTCAGCATCCCCTCTCCGGACCCACGCGACCTTCCCAGGTCCCCTCCGGATGACCCCTCGTTCTCCGAGATAATGAGGCACATTCAGGAGAACATGGGGTGGGACGCTGAAGAGCTTGACCCTGAAAGACTACGCCTTGCCCACTACCTTTGGCAAAAAGACCCCAAGCCTGTGGTAGTGTCACCCTTGGTGGACACCTTTGTGGACGTCACCAAGGCTGCATGGAAGCGTCCACATTCGATCCCGGCAATTCCAAAGAAGGCCGACCGCCTGTACAAGGCCCCAAGGGAGGACCAGTACCTGGCAAACCATCCTCTGGCTGACTCCCTGGTCATCACAGCCTCACATGACCGGTCTCAGAAACCGCAGCACTTGAGCACACAGCCACCGGACCCAGAGTCCAAGCAGTTGGACATCCTGGGCAGGCGCACGTACGCGGCCATGACTTGCGCCATTAGGTCGTTGAATTACCTCACCCACATGGTTCAGTTTCAGAATGCATTGTGGGAGCAGGGACAGGACCTAGCTGAAAAATTGCCAGATGGTGGCCAGAAGGAGGAGCTGTTGCAACTCCTCCGTATGGGTTCGGACGTGGGAACCCAAGTTCTTAGAGCCGCATACGACTCTGTGGACTCTTCGGCCAGAGCTGCGGCCTCAGGCGTGTGTCTCCGGAGACACTCATGGCTCCGTGTCTCTGGGTTTACCCCGGACGTCCAGAAGAACATCATGGACGCCCCTTATCATGGCGAAGTTCTGTTTGGTGAAGCCTCGGAGAAGGTGATCACCAAACTGCAGGAAGCTGGGAAGGCGGTTAGATCTGTACATACTATGTACAGGTCTCGGCTTAGTTCCTTTCGCAGGAACCAGAGTTGCTTTCACAGCCGGACTCAAAGGCAACAACCTCGTTCCAGCCAGCAACAGAGGGGCTCCTTCACCGGAAAAGCCCAGGCCAAGACATCCTCAGGCAGAGGCCAACGAGCCACAAAGTCGGCCCAACCTGCAGGATCCAATGCTGCCACAGCATGACTCCTTCCCAGCCCCTCCTCAGGATCAACGGGAAATGAAGGTCGGGGGTCGCATCGCGGACCACCTGCCAGGGTGGCGGTCGATCACCACCGACAGGTGGGTGCTACAGTTGGTCAAAAGAGGCCATTATATAGAGTTTGTAGACAACCCACCCACAAGGCCTCCTCTGCTTTCCCACTATTCGGGTCAGCATGCTCTGCTTATACAGCAGGAAATGCTCATGCTTCTAGAGAAGGAAGCTCTGGAGCACGTGCCAGGGAACCAAAGAGGAGCAGGATACTATTCACACTTCTTCCTGGTTCCAAAGAAAACGGGACCTCCGTCCAATCTTGGACCTCAGTGACCTCAATCTGTCGGTCATCTAGAAGCGCTTCCGCATGGTGACCCTTCCGGGGCTAATCCCCATGCTGAAGAAGGATGCTTTCTTGGTGTCCCTGGACATGCAGGATGCCTACCTGCACATTCCTATTGCTCAGGCGCACAGGAGGTTCCTGCGCTTCAAGTTTCTCGGCTGCCATTATCAGTTCCGGGTGCTTCCCTTCGGGCTGTCATCAGCACCTCAGGTTTTTACCAAGTGCATGGCAGTTGTGGCAGCATCTCTGAGGAGACAGGGCCACTACATGTTCCCGTACCTGGACGATTGGCTTCTCATGGCCCCTTCCAAGGAGGCACTACTGATAGCCATCCAATCTACCCAGACCCTTTTTCAGTCTCTGGGCATCCTTATCAACTACGAGAAGTCTCTCCTGGTACCGTCCCAGAAACTGCAGTTCATAGGGGCAGTTCTGGACACCGTCAAGGGAAAAGCCTTTCTTCCTGAAGACAGAGCAGAATGCATTTGATCCCTCATAAGGGACCTGTTAGCGAAGAAGACCGTCCCAGCCAGACTGGTTCTTCGCCTGCTTGGACACATGGCTCTGGCCATTCCTACAGTCCTGATGGCAAGGCTGCACATGTGGGTAACCCAGTGGATGTTAAGGGTGCAATGGGACCAACGGCAAGACCATCTGCAGCATCCAGTCAGAATCACGAAGGCTGTGGTTTGGGACTGGCAATGGTGGCTAGATCCGAGAACCCTCTCTGTGGGGGTTCCTTTCACGGCACCGTCCCCGGTTATAACTCTCTCCACAGATGCCTCAGAGCTGGGGTGGGGAGCACACTTGAACGGGGTGAGGTCTCAGGGAACATGGACTACCCAGGAAGCTCATCTCCATATCAACATAGTGGAGATGAGGGTGGTCCTTTATGCCCTGCAAGCCTTCCAGTCGGAGATTCCACCGAGTACTCTCTTGTTGCAAACAGACAATACTGCGGTGATGTATTACCTCAACAAACAAGGAGGCACACACTCTTACCCCCTTTGCAGGGAGGCCATGAGAGTGTAGGAATGGGTAATTCGGCACGGCACAAACCTTGTTGCTGTTCACATTCCCGGGGTGGACAACACCGTTGCAGACAGCCTGAGCCATTCCCAGGCCAGAGTCCATGAGTGGGAACTTCTACAGGAGGTGGCAGAGGATCTGTTCCACTGATGGGGCACTCCAGAATTGGATCTATTCGCGTCCCCATCCAACGCAAAACTGCCCAATTTTTGCTCGCTAGATCCAGGGTCTGGTGTTTTCTGGTGAGACGCATTGTCCCTCTCCTGGGCGGGCAGATTCCTCTACGCCTTCCCTCCTTTCCCGTTGATCCAGAGAGTTCTTCTCAAACTTCACAGGGAGCATGCAATGCTTATCCTGATAGCGCCTTTCTGGCCCAGACAAATCTGGTTCCCGTTACTGCATCAGCTATCTCAGGAACCTCCTCTTCCTTTGCCAATCAGCTCCCATCTGTTGTCTCAGGAGGAGGGTTCACTAGTCCACCTGGACTTACATTCATTGAACCTACATGCCTGGCTCCTAGAGACATAGCCATGATGCGGCACGGGGTCTCGCAAGAGGTGGCAGATGTGCTTTCTGCCGCCAGAAAACCAGCAACACACGCAACATATGCCATGAAGTGGCGCAGGTTTTGCCTGTGGGCTCAAACGCGCGGTTTCTCCCCCTTAGACCGTCCTGAGAAGCTGGTTCTGGAGTACCTGCTTTGCCTTTTTCAATCTGGGCTGGCTTACTCCTCATTCAAAGTGCATCTTTGCGCAATTTCGGCTTATCATGCCTCCATAGGCCACTGTATGGTGGCTCAATTGGACACTACTCGTGCCTTTTTAAAGGGGGTCCTCCACCTTAGGCCACCTAGCAATGATCCTGTTCCTCCCTGGGATTTTCCCTTTGTCCTGGAGCAGCTTACACTGCCACCCTTTGAACCAGCCACAGATTGCGAACTACATTTTCTGTCGTGGAAAACGTTGTTTTTAGTTGCTGTTACTTCGTCGAGAAGAATCTCCGAATTGCATGCACTCATGTGCAAAGAGCCTTATTTAATTTTCCACCAGAATAGGGTATCCCTGAGAACAAATCCTAAGTTCCTGCCTAAGGTGGTTTCAGCCCTTACCCTTAATCAGGATATCGACTTACCAGTGTACTTTCCTAAGTACACCAATCGAGGAGAAGCGCTGCTTCACACCCTGGATGTTCACAGGTGTTTTAGATACTACCTGACCAGGACCAAACAGCACCGGAAAGCGGATCAGCTGTTCGTATCCTTTGCTGGGAGGATGAAAGGGGCCCCTGTTTCAAAGCAGACCCTTTCACATTGGCTCATTTAATGTATCTCTTTCTGTTACGACAAGCACAGCAAACCCTTGCCAGGCGCGGTCAAGGGCCATTCTACCAGAGGAGTGGCCACCTCCTTTGCAGCACTGAAGAATGTGTCCACTTCAGCTATTTGTGCTGCAGCCACCTGGAGCTCGGTGCATACCTTTATTAGGCATTATAGCCTGGACATCGCCTCAAGGCGAAGGGCTGGTTTCGGCCTAGCCGTCCTTCAGGGACTTCTGTCCTAGGCTCGAGCAGGGTGGTACTCTCTGTTCTTCCTCCTCCCGATGGTTTTAGAATGTCGCCATTGCTTGGGAATCAGTCCTAATGGTGTAACCTGCTGCAAGAGCTGTATCTCGAAGTAAGATAGTACAGTTACGTAAGAACTTACCGTTACACTAGATCTTTGAGAACAGCTCTTGCAGCAAGTACCTTTCCGCCCACCATTCCCCCTTTTGGAAGAGGTAGGTTATAGCCTAACATCCATCTTTCAGGATGGAATGATTTGTTTTTTAGTCTTGGCCATCTGATTGCGGATCCTCGGTCTCCTCTTCTGATGCCATCCAGTGGCCGGGAGTCTCCGGTGGGAGAACCGGGGATTGTGGCGGGACCGCCTCCTTATGTACTACGCCTGATGTCGGGGGCGGGACCGATGTCGGAAGTGGTCTCCGCTGAAGACTGCTAGCTAGAAAATTTCTGTGGGGTCCTGACGCCTGACGGCTTCAGTCCTAATGGTGTAACCTGCTGCAAGAGCTGTTCTCGAAGATCTACTGTTACGGTAAGTTCTTACGTAACTGTACTTTATTTTTCTGTCAGTTTAGTTTTTACACACAAACAAAAAGTAGAAAAGTTATTTTTTCTCAGCCCTAGCTCCTGAAAACAATCACTATGGAATGTAGGAGCCTGAACAGGCTGGTTGCCCCAGCAAAAGAGCTGTGTCTGGCCACCAGTCTTCTCTTGGTGAGTGCTCTGTCAATGGGCAGTCCAGTGACTGGGAGGGATGACAGTCCTCCCAGGGTCACAAAAAGAAATAGTCCAGGTTCTGCTGACACTTGGACCGTGCACACTAGGCCTCAGCCTCTTCTCAGAGAAAACATAAAGAGAAGAAAAGGCACCAGTTAAAGTCTCCCTCTGTTCATTCTGCCCAGAGACATTCAACACCTGTGGATCCTGGGTCCCCACCATCATCTCTGACAACACCAGGATGGATCCCTCATACCTACATTCTTGTCTCCATCCTGGAGTCTCTTACTGTCCCATAGGGAGGCTTCTGGTGGTCAGTTTGGCTGCTGCGCAGCTCTTACGGAGCCGTGGTTTCAGGACAAAAGTATGATGACACCATCGATGGTGACGGCACCAGGCCTTTATGGGGCATCAGCACTGGCACCATCTTTGGTGGCATTGGACATAGACACACTAACTTCTGCACGAGCACTGAGGCCTCCCTCAGTGTCAGGGTCATTGTTGGTGTCACCACCACTGACTCCACCTATGGTGTCATTGCTGACCCCTTCATGGACGGTAACAGGCACTATGCAGCTGCTGAGCCCTTCTGGGCTGGCAGGACTCTCAGTGCTTCTGTCAGTGCCATGTCTGATGCTGAGGTTGGGCTGTTCGGAGTCTATCTTGATGCCGACATCTGTTCCACTATCAGTGCCATATGGGCCATTGGTGCCATTCCAAAGACTCCACCCCAGGTTGGGACTGATGATCTTACTTTGAGGGGGCTCTTGCAGCAGGTAACACCTTTAGGACTGAAGCCAGCAGGTGCCAGGACCCCGTGGAAAACTTCTAGCTAGCAGTATATAGCAGTGGACCACCCCCTGATGTCTGTCTGACCCCGAAGTCACATGTGGTATAAAAGGAGCAGCCCCCCCAGCCCATCCCCAGTTCTTTTCCCGCCGTTGACCATGCAAGTAGGACCTCCACGGATGCCTTCAGCTAGTTGACCATTTTCTATCGCGCTTACCTGCGTTTTATTTTTCCTAAAACGAATCTTCTTCAAAGTTCTATTTGCATGTCTTCTTCTCCATTCTCCTTAGTCGAGAAGTGGTGATTGACGTGTGCATGCGGCAAGCAGATCCCTCATAAAGCTGGTCAGTCGGCTTGCTTATTCTGCCTAGGCTTAGACCACGACATAGTGGCCTGCCAGCATAGCCAAGATTTCAGTCGGCGCACTTGAAGCCTTCTTGCTTACCAAAAAGCTAACCAAGATGGAGAAGGAGCTTCATCGAAAGAGTTCATCCTCTTCCCCGGTCTCTGGGGCCTCTACCTTCTCTTCTCACAAGGAGAGGAAATCAGGTGGCAAACACAAGCCCTGGGAGAAGCACAAGGAGGAACCCCAGTCAGATTCCTGCTCGCGGTCCCCAACCAAGTCAGTGACCACTTCTGGGTCCCCCCAGGGGGGTCGGCTCCTTCACCGCAGCAGCCCTTTCACCCTCTGGGCTCCCGGTGACCAGTCCTCCCTCCCTTATTACTGTTGCGGAAAAAGGTTCTTTGGGGAGTGGGACTTTGTCCCCCGACTCTCAGCCTCTCAAGCTTATTGCCATAGTCCCCGCGGGATCTAAGCCGATTGGCTTTTCCGATGGATCTTCAGATGGCAGGCCTTTGCCTGTCACTCTCCTGGCCAGGATATCTGCTGAGTCCTACCCAATGTCAGGGGCTGACTCCAACCGGTGACACCCGGGACTGACACCCTCCTCCTCCGGGATAGAGGGGCCTCCGTCCCGCTCAGGAGTCAACTCCCTGATTCTGGTGTCTCCTCCTAGGTGTCTACTGGCTGAATCACCAGTCGCCCCAGCCTATGCCAGTTCCTTCGATGCTGGCTTCCCTGTCATCACCTTGGGTGACTCCATCCCCACCTAATCCTCCTAAGTTGTGGGCTGGGCCAGACGCCCACTCTCAGCCGACGTCAGAGGGCCTGACACCCGATGGCCAGATGTTGGGTACAGACCATCTGATGCCAGATGGCTCTCTTCCTCTGGGTCCGACGTCCGGTAACCCAGATTGACTGACTCTGATGCCCAAGTTACCCCAGCCTGACGACCAGACGCCGGGGCCCTCTAAGCCTAATCCCCCAAAACTGGACAGGCTAGCCCTGCTGCCCAATCCTCCACAGGCTCTGAATGATCTTTTTGTGGCCTGGTGGGCCTATTTTAAAAACTAAAAGGCCCCTAGGGAACCCTCCAAGCCTACTCCTCTGGGGCCATGTCCAGACAAGCTTCCAGTTCTCCCACCTACTTCTCCACCAAGAAGGACCACTCCAACACCGGATGAGAGTGATCCCCTTCTTCCTAAAGGACAGCCATGCAAGCAACCCCATTCGCCTTCCCCTTCCCCAGATTCCAGGGATTCAGATGGTTTTTCCTCCTCCTCTTCAGGCTGTGATGACTCCAACTTTCCTTCAGAGCCTGAGGGTGGTAAAGACACCCTTTGTTCCCCACCTGATGACCCATCCTTTATGGATGTAAAGTGGCACATCCAGCAGTTGAATGGCTAGGATACACAGGAGCTGGACCTGGAGCGACGTTGGTTGGCCTCCTTTCTCAGGAGGAAGGACACTTAACCCATGGTGGTCCTCCCGCTTCTAGAGCCCTATAAGGACATCAACAGAGCGACCTGGAAGTGACCGTTTTCCATGCCGGCCGTCTCCAAGAAGTCAGACCAGCTATGTTGTGCTCCCAGAGAGGATCCCTTTTACAGGGAGTACCCAGAGGCAGACTTTGTTGTAATCAATGCTGCCCATGATTGTTCCAGGCACCCTAGACACCTGAGTACATGACCTCCATACAAAGACTTCAAGCAGTTTGACCACTTGGCCCAAAAGGTTTACTCTTCGGCCACGTGTGTTATAAGGTCATGGAATTTTCTTGCCTACATGGTCCAGTACCAGAATGCCCTGTGGGACAAGGTGGTGGAGGTGGCTTAAGCCATTCCAGATTGCTCAGGTAGGGCAGAATTGATGGTCATCTTAAAATCAGGCTCGGACATTGGCAGTTACGTCCTCCGAGCCTATTATGATATGGTGGACTACACTGGCAGGGCTGCAGCCTCTGCAGTTTGTATCTGTCATTATTTATGGCTGGGGGTGTCCAGTTTTGCTCCGGACATGCAATCTAAAACAGGGTTTTAAATAATTGATTAGCAGTTTTTTCTTGGGACGATACTAACTGTACAGAAAGTATTTATACAGATTTTCTAGAAGTGCTGTGTTTGTTAAACACAGTGAGGCAAGTGCTATTAATTTTCACAAAGTTTTAGCACTTTTATGAGCAAAACGCTAATCAATTTTTAGAGTTAAATAAAACCCTGTACAATCATTGATGCACCTTTCAGAGGCTCAGTTCTGTTTGGAGAGGACTCACAAAACATCATTGCTCACCTGCAGGAATCAGGAAAGGCTATCAGATCTGCACATACTGGGCTGGATATTCAAAAGGGTTGCACCATGCGCAATAGGGTTGTGCCTGCGCAAGTCTGAAATTGCGCCATTCTGCGATATTCAGCAGGAGGCAGTTGCACCCCCCAAGTATGTTGAGCAACAGTGCAATGCTAATGAAGGCATGCTCAACCGGAGGGGGAGGAACCATGCATAAACTGCACAGCCCGATATTCAGCCGGGCTGTGCAGAGTTGTGCAGGTGCAACTCCCTACCTGCGCCTGCACAACTTTGAGACAAAAAAAAAAGGATCAAGTCGAGGGCCACCCACAGGTGAGCTGTTGCATAGCAGGGTGCAACACAGCAGCTGCCACCTGTGGGTGGCCCTCCACTTGTTCCTGTGCCCCCCCTGCAGCCCAATCGTGGGCAGATCTCACTCCCCCCCGACTGGCCCGATTGTGGGCATAACAGTAATGAACCCCCCCGACTGGCCCGATTGCGGGCATAACAGTAATGAACCCCCTACTGGCCCGATCCTTAGGAAAAACAGTATTAACCCCCAACTGGCCCGATCGTAGGCATAGGTCAATCCCCAAAGACCAATATCCCTGGTGGTCCAGTGGACATGAAGCCCGATCAGCGGGCATAAGGTCCAACCCCAAAGTCCAATTTCCCTGGTGATCTAGTGGCCCCACCCACCCACCCACCCACGGAGCCCACCACCCGCTCCCCGTCAGCGGTGGGCGGCAGCACCCACCCACCTGCCGCCCGCCGCCCGCCGACTGACAGCTCAATAGGGCTGCATGCCCATTGGTTCAGAGCAAGAGCTAATGGGCGTGTAGCCCATACCATATACATAAGGCAGTCCAGATTTGTGAATGAATTCATTCATTCACATATCTGGACTGCGTTTTGAGGGTATGGCTGCATGCCCATTGGCTCTTGCTCTGAACCAATGGGCGTGCAGCCCTATTGAGCTGTCAGTCGGCGGGTGTGGAGCGGCAGGTGGTGGTGCTGCACCGCTGATGGGGAGCGGGATGGTGGGGCCACCAGATCACCAGGAAATTGACTTTGGGGTTTGACCTTATGCCCGCGATCGGGCTTCTCGGGTCCACTGGACCACCAGGATATTGGTCTTGGGGTTGACCTATGCCCATGATCGGGCCAGTCGGGGTTCATTACTGTTATGCCCGTGATCGGGCCAGTCGGGAGGTTAATACTGTTATGCCCGTGATTGGGCTAGTCGGGGTTATTACTGTTATGCCCACGATTGGGCCAGTCGGGTTTAATATTGCTATGCCCGCGATCGGGCTAGTCGGGGAGATTTACTTCATGCCTGCGACTGGCTGCAGGTGGCGTCTGTCCTCGACGGGTTGCTGCCTGGCAGGGTGCCAGGCGAAGTTGTCGGGGATTGGTGCACCTGCATGCTAATGGCATGCAAATGGGGCTATAAGTAATGCAAATGGCCCTCTGCTTTCATAACTTATGGCCCCATTTGCATGTCACCTTTTGAATATCAGGAATTTGCAGGCTGCAATGGAACTTGCGCCACCGCATCTGAATGCTCCCTCTGACCACTTCGGTGGCGCAAGTTCCACTGCGCCATGCACAGTGGTTGTGGCTGGGGGGAGATATTCAAAGGAGTTGCTCAATAGCGCAGCTCCGTTGAATATCGCCCTGGCCACACCCCTGCGCAACTTTTTTGAGCAGCGCAAGGGCTTGCGCCACAGAATGGCGCAGTTTGAATATCCAGCCCACTATGTATAAATCCCAGCCCAAGCAGCATCCTAAGCAGTCCTTTCAGAGGAATGCCAGACAGCAACCCAGAGGACAGCAGCAGAGAGCAGGATTTAAGTGCAAGGCTTCCAGTCCTGCTTCCGGAAGTTCTGCCCCTCAGGCCCCAAGAACCTCTCAGGCTACGCAGCCCCTCCCAGGCTCCTCAGCCTGACTCATTGCCTGACCCCCCCCGTCCGAAGCCTTAGGGGAGGTGGTGGGGGGTTGATTTTCCTTGTACATAGAAGAATGGCATCAGATAACCACAGATCAGCGGGTCCTGCAACTCATCAAAAAGGGGCATACTCTGGAGTTCACAGAGGTACCCCCAGACAACCCACCAGTCCCATCCCATTACTCTCAGACTCACAGCACTCTCATTGCAGAGGAGATCCTGGCCCTCCTGCAAAAGCGATCCATAGAGCCAGTTCCTCTGGCACAACAGGGGAAAGGGTTTTATTCCCACTTCTTCCTGGTGCCAAAGAAAACGGGGGATCTGCGTCCTATCCTCGACCTCAGCCACCTGAATCAGTACATTGAATACAAAAGATTCTGAATGGTAACTCTGCTCGTTCTCTTCCCTCTTCTCCACTGAGGAGATTGGTTATGCTCCCTGAACATGCAGGAGGCATACTTCCACATTCTGATTTTCCAACCTCACAGGAGGTTCCTTTGCTTCTGCTTCCAGGGAAGTCATTACCAGTTTTGGGCTCTACCTTTCAGCCTGTACTCAGCCACCAAGGTTTTCATCAAATGCCTCACAGTGGTCACTGCAGCTCTAAAGAGAAATGGACATTATGTCTTCCCTTACCTGGATGACTGACTGCTGACCGCTCCCACCAAGGACCGGCTACTCCACATCATGCAGGCCACCTTCTCCCTTTTTCAGGACCTAGGGGTTACCTTAAACCTCCCCAAGTCCTCCCCTTGGCCAAGCCAATGGCTGCAATTCATAGGGGCCATTTTGGACACAGCACAGGGCAAGGCCTTCCTTCCTCAAGACAGAGCAGAGCACCTTCAGATGCATGCTTAGCAGATCTACTCCTCTCGCCAGGTCCCGGCCAGACCTGTCCTAAGCCTTTTGGGACACATGACAGCTGCCATTGCCACAGTCCCCCTCACCAGGCTGTACCTGAGGGTGATTCAGTGGTACCTGAGACTTCGATGGGATCAGCGTTCAGGCGACCTAGAGCAATCAGTCTTGGTCTCGAACCCAGTATGACAGTCATTAGCATGGTGGTTGAATTCCTACAATCTCTTCAGGAGGTTTGCCTGTGGAAGGAATCTCCCAGTCAGATCCTAACCACAGATGCATTTAGCCAGGGCTGGGGAGCCCATTTGGGAGGTCGTCAAACTCAAGGGACCTGGGCCCAGCATGAGCTCCATCTACACATCAATGTCCTGGAGATGAGGGTGATTCTGTATGCCCTACAGGCCTTCCAGACAGTCCTGCTATTCAGCCCTCTTTTGATCCAGCCAGACAACATGTCAATGGTCTTTTACATAAACAAGCGGGGGGGGGACAAGACTCATTCTTATCCCCTATGCAGGGGGCCACGTGAGTCTGGTCATGGGCAGTGGACCATCAACTGGACCTGACAGCAGTCCATGTTCCAGGTATGCAAAATACCCTGGCTGACAGTCTAAACCAGTCCCAGTCCAGGGCTCACTAGTGGGAGCTTCACCACTCAGTGGCCAAAGACCTCTTTGACAGATGGGTATGTCCAGAACTGGATCTGTTTGCCTCCCCATCCAACGCAAAACTGCTCAGTTTTTGCTTGCTAGATCCAGGGCCTGGTGTTTTCTGATAAGATGCATTGTCCCTCTCCTGGATGGGGAGGTTCCTTTACACGTTCCTTCCCTTCCCTCTTTTGCAGCGTGTTCTTGTCAAGCTGCAGTCGGAAGGAGCCGAGATGATTCTGGTGGCACCTTTCTGACCACACCAGATTTGGTTTCCACTGCTCCAGCAACTTGCAGCGGAACCTCCACTTTTCCTGCCGCTATGCTCAGACTTGCTCTCTCAGAAGCAGGGAACCCTGGTCTATCTAGATCTCAGATTTTTTCATCTCCATGCGGTGCTCCTGCAGACCTAGCTATATCCAAATTTGGGGTATCCCCCCAGGGTAGCGGATGTCCTGGTGGCTGCTAGAAAAACTTCCACTAGGGCCACCTATGCTATGAAATGGAAGCAGATCTGCATTTGGGCCACCGCTCAGCATTTAGACCCCTTCACCTGTCCAGTGAATTCTGTTCTGGAGTACCTGTTCCCCTTGTTGGACTCAGGACTAAGCTACTCCTCACTCAAGGTGCACCTGTCTGCCATTTCAGCCTACCATGTACCTATTGAGGGCAAAACTCTTGCCCAGATGGATCCTCCCTGTACATTTTTATGGAGCATTCTGCATTTGAAGCCTCCCATCCAGGACAACATCCCACCATGGGATCTTTTGTTTGTTTTAGAAAAAGTAATCTTGCCTCCCTTTGAACCTGCTGCAAGTTGTGAGCTGTGCTTTCTGTCATGGAAAGCGTTATTATGACTGTGGGCATAGCCCAGTAGATGTTTTGCATTCAGAAGAAGGCTGATGTCATTTTTGCTACCAAACAACATGATAGAGTGTCAAAATAGATTCCTCCACTGAAGCCTCATTACTACGCTGCCTGTGTGTGTATAGGAAGCTGTAGAGCACTATTTTTCCTCTGGCCTGAGGAGTTAACTGAGCCCACAGAAAGTTAACTCATTATCTTCTGGCAGTCATTCTGTGTCAGATTACCAACGGATAGTAACAACATCATAAAAAGCTATTGGAAGTAGAATGGGTTAAACACTTCCTGGAGCTTTCTGCATAACAAATAAGTGCTATTGTGTCCTCATTAAGCCATTTGACACCACCATCCTAAGAGCAGTCATTCTGCTACTTTGCAGGACATTCCACAGCAAAGAGTCCCAGTGATGCCTGTTTCCAAATAATACACCAACTTAATTTTCTTAGGCAGGCAGTTCTGGGGTACTGTTTATATTCTACTGAATGTTCTTAACCTGTAATTTGTGGCTATAGGTGTTTACAACTGAATGATGGTAACCACATTTGCTTCACTTGCAAATAGGTAGGCATGTGTGTGTCTAATTTTTGTTTGACTTAGGTTACACATAGAATCTGATCAGTTCATAACATGCTGTATTGTGATTAAATGAACTGATAAATGGGGGCTTTGGTTTCTTTTACAAATTCATTTTTCCTGACCATGGATATACTAAAACAAAAATTTCTCAAGAAAATGTTTAAAAATAAGGAGTTTAACAGAAATTTAGTTGTTGTGATGTAAAGAGCTGCTCCTTGGAAAATTACCTGGTGTTTTTTTTTTTTGGGGGCTGCCACAAGCAGAATGGGACTTCATGGATGAGGGAGCTCATGGCAGCAGAAGAGGCTTGATGGTATTAAAAGCTTAATGGTGTGGATGTAGAGGCACCAATATTTGAGCATGACTTTGGTAGAGGACTAAGTGTGACTTGGGGTTGGGGGATCATCAGGAATTGAGTGAGTCTTGGTATTTTTAGCATAATGGTTTTCTCATACTTCAATGGGTTAGACTCTGCATCCATCTGTACAGTATGTCAAACAGCCACATGTAGTGGGATATGGGTAAAGACCAGATCACCAGACTCGGACCAGAGCTGTAAAATCTGGACTGGGCACAGCTTGTGCAAATATTGCTGATCCACTCACTCCAGATGATCTGGTCTGGCTTTTACCTATCTGGTCTGGTCCTGACAGTTCTGTTTTCAACCATGTCAAGGAAGGGTTGAAAAACAGACTTCCAGGAGCAGACCAGATACGTAAAAGCCAGACTGAACAGTGCAGCCAGAGTGATCGAACCAGCAGTATTTGTGCAAGTTGCACCCAGTATGGCCAGTTTGGATTTTTACAGAACTGCTGTGGTTCAGGTCTGTCAGTTCAGTTTTTAATCAATCTGTCTTTATTTTATGCTGTAACGCATGTGAGCAAAAATGCCCGTTTACACAAACGTCCAGTTAAGCATAAAAAGAGAACAGAACACCAGGTCAAACAATGACATAGAAAAATAACATAAGCAGCTCTAATACAGAGATTTTGAGGAATATACAGAAGAAAGGGGAAGCGAATAAATAACAGTGACACATTAACAGCATGGTATATAGTTGGAGGTACAATTCAGGAGCATGAACAGTTGGGTGATGCATCGAAAAAAGAAGTGCAAGTCCTGCGGCACCCAGATCCTGTATGCAGATGAGCATTCCCACTGCGCGATCTGCCTAGGCCCCAAACACCGGGTCAAGGACTGTGCACCCCGCCAATCCTTCAACCAGGCCACATGGATTAGACACCAGAAAAATCTTGAAGCCCACTTGCTGGAGAAGTGCCTAGCTTTGATGGAAAAGGAGCTGCAGAATCTGCAGGGAAAATCTTCTTCTCCAATGTCAGAACCCAAAAAGAAGAAAAAGGACAAGGAGAGGCACCAAGACCGGGATAGGTCTCCATCCACTTGGTGGTGACCATCGGGCACCACTGACACCAGAGGGGCCTCCACTTTGGTAAGGACCCCTACTGCCAGGTCTCCTACCACTCTGGTGGATCAGACCATGGCCTCCCTGCCTGCTTTACTCATGGTGCAGTTGAGGCTCTTCTTGGACGATGGAACCCCTATCATGCTCCTTAGGCCCATATTTTCTTCAGGGTCTATCACCTGCAGTCAGGTTGATAAGTTGGTCCCCAGCTCCACCAAGGAGTGCATGGTCACAGCCGGTGAGCTGGAGTCCAGCTCCGCTGTTGTCTGCATGGCCCAGGCTTATAAGTCGGATGTTAGCTCTTTTAATGTCTGCATGGCAGCAGCTGATAAGTCACTCCCTGGTTCCTCTGGACTGCACAGCTGAGGCTCTCCTGTTGGAGTCACAGGATACCCCCAATGTCAAGTTGAGCCAGCTGCCAGACACGCAACAGTCTTTAGAGGGTTCCTTGCTCCCACTAACCCAACAAGACCCTCCGGGCTTGCCTGAAGATCAAGAGCTGGAGGTGGGCACTAATCTGGAGGTTCCCCTCTCCTTTGCCAGGTCAGGTTAGTCTCTTCCTGGTTCACCCACTGGGTCTATTGTTAACCCCTCTGGGGACCTTCCATCGGGACCTCCTCAACCCAAGCCACCTTGGACAACCAGGTTCCGCCATCTTGGACTCTGGCTCCCCAGACAACGGTGGTTCTTCTGTCAGGTTCTACTCTCACCCTAACACCAAGTGACCCTTTGCCAGGTGACCCATCACCGGGTCTGGGTATGTCTGGCACGCCTGCCATTTCTCAAATGCTGGGCAGCCTTCCATCAGGCCCCCAGGTGCCAAATCTTCCACTGCTGGACATTTCTGTGCCTGATCCAGTGCCAGCCCCTTTGAATGTCCCTACGGGGCCAACGCCTGGTCCTTCTGGACCTCCTGTTGGGCCTTCACCCCCACCTCCTGCTGGCCTTCAGCTCCACCTCTGGCTGGACCTATAGGCAATGTTCCAGGCTATCTGCCTCCACAATACCCAATGTACCCTTCACTGGGGTATCCAACACCTGGTCATCATCCCCATTATGTACCGTGGTACCAGACGCTGGGCTATGTCTAATCAAGGGTATGCTCCTTTTGGCTTTCCCTACTCTTATCAGGCTCATGGATACCCTCAATATCAGATGCCAGGCTATACATTATACCAGTCTCTTACTCCACCACCTCCTCCTCCTCAGCCTCTGCCTCCACAGCAGCCTCAGGCTAATATCCAGGCAGTGTTTCAGACCCTGATTCAGTAGGCCAGGACTCAACTAGCCTCAGAGCTTGACCATCAGAAACCAGTGGCAGCCTCTACTCCCGCCTCCTTTCTGACCCCTAGATCAGCCTCTCCTGTTGATTCCCACCTTTCTGAAGAAGGCTCCTCTAGACACCAGATCAGGGATAAAACCCAGAACACTCCTCTAAAAGGGTTCAGACCCCCAGCAGGCACTCTTCAGACTCTGACTCTGACTCATCCTCCAGCTCTGGTATGCATACACCAATAGAGCCTCAGCCTAAGGAGTCCCCGAAGTCCCCTCCGGAGGAACCTTCCTTTGCAGAACTTCTCATAACTATACAAAATGCCTGTGGCTGGGCTATCCAGGAGCAGGATCCAAAGCTGAAAAGGCTTGTGGAGCATCTAGACATGACTGACACAGCTCCTATGCCCATACTGTCTTGGACTGGGCCCCATGAAGACCTAACATCCACTATCTGGCAACAGCCTTCCTCCATGCTGGCTGTTTCAAAAAAGACAGACAGGATGTACCACCCCCCCAGATGGGGTCACACGCCTTACTGGCCATCCTAATGCAGACTCGGTTATCACGGCTGCCCACGACCGGTCCTCTAAACCTAAACATTTGAGCAAGTCTCCTCCTGATAAGGAGTCTAAGCAGCTGGACAATTTTGGTTGCAAGATCCATTCCTCCTCCACTTGCACCCTCAGGTCCCTTAATTATGAGGCTCATATGGTTTCCTACCAGAAATCTTCCCTGACCTCACTCAAAGTCCAAGCTGGAAGCTATCCAGGACCAGGAGCTAAAGGCTGAGATTGCCAAGACAGTGAGAATGGCTAAAATCTCCTGTCATCATGCCCTATGGGCCACTTAAGACACAGTAGACTTAGCTGCTCACACCACAGCCACTGCTGTCTGCATTAGGCGACATTTGGCTCAGGATTGCTGGCTTGGCACAAGACATCCAGACCTCCATCCTGGATGCCCCTTTCAGGGGATCCGTGTTATTCTGAGATGATTCCAAGGATATTATCACTGAATTGCAGGACCGCAGTAAATCCATCCGCAATGTCCACTTCATGTACTGAGGGGGTTACAAAGGCAAACAACCTTTTCCATGGCAGCAGAGACACCAGACCAAAGAGACCCCTGCCAAACACCATGCCAAATGCTGGTATCCAGCATCAGGAACCCCTACTCCCCCTTCCAAGTCCCAGAGGCCCCCCAGAGGAGCTGCTGGCTCCCTCTCCTTGGTCTTCTGACTTGTGGGGAACCCCCCTGCCTCCTTCGGATCTTCTAGGGGAACCAGTTGGGGGAAGATTTGCCCTCCACCTTCCAGGATCACAGGACATAACCATGGACTGTTGGGTCCTTCAGTTACTAGCAAGAGGTCACACCATACAGTTCCTAGACAGGCCTCTGGACAACCACTCAGGCATCTCCCATTATCTTCCAAGGCACTTGTCTCTGATAGGGGATGTGATCCAGGCTCTTCTGCAAAAGTCAGCAATAGAGCCCATGGCTCCAGCACAGATAGGAAGAGGGTGCTACTTCCATTTCTTCCTAGTGCCCAAAAAGACAGGTGACCCAAGACCCATCTTGGACCTCAGCATGTTCAACCTGTACGTCGAGTACAAGAGGTTCCACATGCTCACCATCCAGGGACTCCTACGTCTGCTCCACAAGGGCCTTTGGCTTTGTGCGTTGGACATGCAGGATGCTTACCTGCACATCCCTGTCTTCCAGGTCCACTGCCACTTTCTTCAGTTTGCCTTCCAGGGGGAACATTACCAGTTCAAGACTCTCCATTTTGGCCTATCCTTGGCACCTCGGGTTTTTACCAAGTGCCTAGCAGTGGCGCTGCGGCCCTATGCCTCAGAAGGATCTACAGTAATTGTGCCTGTATCTGGATGACTGGCTTCTGTCAGCCCCATCACAGAGCAGTCTGAGGGAGTGCCTCTCCTTCACCCTGGACCTCTTTTCCAGACTTAGAATAACAGTCAAGTATCCCAAGTCCCACCTCTCCCCTCCCAGCACCTACAGTTCATTTGGGGCTGTGCTGGATATGGTCCAGGGCAGGGCCTTCCTCCCATCAGACAGAGCAGAGACCCTGCAGAAACAGGCCAGATTAGTGGCCAACTCATGCTGGACCACAGCCCAATCGATCATCCATCTTCTCAGGCTGATGGTAGCTGCAATCCCTACAGTTCCTCTAGCCAGACTGCATATGAGAGTGACCAAATGGACTCTTTGTGTCCAATGGGATCAGTGGCTGGACAACCTGGACCACAGGGTCCTAGTGTCTGGGTACATGAAGAAGGATCTTCTTTGGTGGCAGGAGTTGTCCAGTCTCTCCACAGGGATTCCCCTTTCAACCCCCTGCTCCTACCATGACCCTTACAATGGATGCTTCGTGTCAAGGCTGGGGAGCCCACCTAGGAGACCATCAGACCCAGGGAAGTGTCTCTACACATCAGTGTGCTAGAAATGAGAGCAGTGCTGTATGCCCTCCAGGCCTTCCACCCTCTTCTATGTCCGGGGAAACTCCTAGTTCAGAACGACAATATGTCTGTGGTCTGGTACCTGACCAAACAGGGAGGCACTCGCTCATACACTCTATGCTGGGAGGTGATGCAAGTGTGGTACTGGACAGTCCAGCTTGACCTCTGCCTGACTGCTGTCCATATGCCAGGCATCAGCAACATCCTGGCAGACAGTCTCAGCCACATCACTGTCAGGGCTCATGAGTGGGAGCTAAATCAAGAGGTGGTCAAAAGCTTATTTGACCTGTGGGGTCAGCCAGAATAGACCTCTTCATCTCCCCATCCAATGCAAAACTACCCAAGTTTTGCTTGCTTGTTCCCGGGCATGTTGTTTTCTGGTGAGACACGCTGTCTCTTTACTGGACAGAGAGGTTTTTGTACACCTTTCCTTCCCTTCCCAGTACTTCAGAGGGTTCTCCTGAAGCTACAGGTGGAAGGGGCTCATGTGATTCTAATAGCCCCTCTTTGGCCTCAGCAGATTTGGTTCCTTCTGCTTCAACAGCTATCGATGGAACCCCCAGTACCTCTGCCTCTCCACCATGATCTTCTGACTCAGAAGCAGGGCAGACTAGTGCATCCAGGCCACAGATCTCTCCACCTGCATGCATGGCACCTGTAGACATATGTGGAATAACTCCCATTGTTGTTATTTTTTTTACAAAAATTGTCAACTGTGCAGATGTATGTGTAAAAAATTAATTATAATAGTGAGACTTTTTTAAATGTTATTTGACTTACTATACTTATGCTTCTTTACACACTTACTCAGTCTCGTACTTGTTTTTGTCCATGTACTAACTAATTCCTGTTGCTTCATATCAAGGGGTTGTTGATTTTCATATTGTGTATGCCTGGGGTGGAGCAGCAATAAAAGATAAACTATGCAATACACTCAGTAACACACCTACCCCAGTTTACTTTTACCTAACACCCATTTGTAGGCCTTGTACAGTAAGATCTTCCTTCAAGAGAACAACTTGTAATGAAATGTGTAAGATTTACATTGACATTTGGGTATATGTACTGTTATATTATACTAATCATGTGTGTGTGTACTGTATAGCAAACTAAAAAAGATCAGTTAAACACATCAAATGTCTTTCTAAACATGTCTCTACACTGTGTTTATCTGCCACCTTGTCACAACATATAGTTGTCTCAGCAGTGTTTGCAGTTAAGGTACAGTACCTTCATGTATATGATGTCCTGGTTCTGTTGAGTTGATTGCTATAACAGTGCATAGAATAAAATGTGAAACATACAGGTAACTATAATACAGACAGTGACATTATTTTTATATCTGCCCTTTCTCAATGTACCATACTTCGATTCAGTTAGTGTATGCAATGGCAATTCATGTTTATGTTTAAGCCCATGAGAGACCTGGGAGGATAAGGAGCTGTATGCTAGAGATAGACTACATCTCAATTTGAAGGGGAGGGGAATCCTTAAGTTGAAAATAGAGGGGTTCATTGGTGAAAAGTGGGGTTTAAACTTGTGAGGGTGGGATGGGAGAAAAAGCTGTCAAGGGGTGCCGATAAGGAGGACTCTGTCTCCACCCCCTGGGAACCAGGAGGATTGCAGAAAAGGCCGACTGGATAAAGTGCAGACCAGGGAAAACAGAATCCCCATGGGAACACGCACGGGGAAATGGAACTATAGGAAAGGGAGGAAGGTAGTCCTGTTAAATGCCAGGAGCTTGGGCAATAAAATGCCTGAGCTCCAGGCGATGCTAACTGAGGGAGCAGTGGATGTGGCAGCAGTCACTGAGACTTGGGCCACTGCAGGACATGACTGGGACCTGAACCTGGAGGGTTACACTATGTTCAGGAAGGACAGGGGAGGAAGGGAAGAGGGTAGCAATGATAGTCAAAAACTGCATTGGCATAGGGGAGTAGAGGAGATGGAGGGAACCATGGAGGCGATTTGGTCACCTGATAACAAGGGGGCAAGAGAGTAAAATAGGAGTAGTGTATAGACCCCTGCCCTGGCGGAGGAGCTGGAGGACAGTCTGGTGGCAGATGTTGGGAGGCACTGCAGACTGGGCAGAGGAACGTGGTGGTGTTGGGGACTTAAACTTGCCAGGAACAGACTGGGAGACTATGACATCCTCTGTGACCAGGGAACAGAGGTTGTTGGATGTCTTTCAAGACACGTTCCTAACTCAGCAGGTGAGGGAACCGACCAGGAGGTGCGGGTACTGGATGTGGTCCTGGCAGACAGTGACCAGATTGGGGGCCTGGAGGTAAGGGACCCATTGGCGGGGAGTGACCATGCCACGGTCTGGTTCTGCCTGGACCTAGGAGGGGTAGAAGGCTGCACAAAGACGGAAGTAACCAACTTCAGGGGGCGGATTTTAAGGAAATGGGAAGGATCCTTATGAGCATTTGGATGGGATTGGGTCAGACATGGACGCTGATAGTAGGTGGAAATCATCAGGAGAGGGGTGCAGGATGCTACCAGCACCTGTGCAAGAGTAAGACTTAAAATGCAGTAGGGCCCAAAACCCTGCTGGTGGACGAGGGAGGTCCAGGAGGGGTGAGGGAAAGAAAGCAGCCTATAAGGAATTCAAGTGCTCAAGGAGTGAAAGGATCGAGGGAGTATGAGCTGATGGCTAGAAGGGCCACTAGAGTGGTGAGGGCGGCTAAGGCAAGGAAGGATCAGAACCTGGCCAGGGAAATTAGGAGAGGGAACAAGGGTCTTTAGATACATTGGGAAAACGAAGGGTGAAGGGGCAGATTAGCAGGATTAAATCAGGGGGAGATGGGCACAGACCCAGGGGAGCAGGCTGAGGTACTAAATGAGTACTTCACCTCAGTTTTCACCAAGGAAAATGGGGTTCTGCATCATACATGGGAGGAGACAGAGACACTGAGATGGGGGACCCCACCGATCGAAGGGTCTGGGGAGAGGGGGAAGCATCACTGGCAGGTGGGGGGAGGGCTAAGCAGGGAGAAGAGGTACCGGAAGTGGAAATCACAGCAGAGAGAGTGAGGGAAGCCCTCAGCTCCCTTAAGATGGAGAAAGCACTGGGGCCGGATAAATTACATCCCAGAGTGCTGAAGGAACTGGCGGATGTCCTGGCGAACCCCTGGTGGAGCTTTTCACCATCTCTCTGAGGACAGGGTGGGTGCCCCAAGACTGGAAGGTGGCGCCTATAGTGCCTATCCACAAGGGGGGATCAAGGGAGGTGGCAGGGAACTACAGGCCTGTCAGCCTGACATCGGTGGTGGGCAAGGTGATGGAGGGCATTGTCAAGGAGAGGCTAGGGGGGACCTGGATAAGTCAGGGTGCCTGGATGATAGACAGCATGGATTCAACCCAGGGAAATTGTGTCAGACAAACCTGGTGGAGTTATATGACTGGGTGACAAGTGCCTTGGACCTGGGTAGACCAGTGGACGTCCTCTTTCTAGACTTCAACAAGGCATTTGACTCTGTTCCTCACGTGGGCCTGATGGATAAGCTGGGAGAAATGGGGGTGGGGAACCAGATGATCAGATGGATAGGCAATTGGCTCCAGGACCGGACCCAGAGGATCGTAGTTGATGGGATAGTCTCATCCCCAAGGAGGGTCATTAGTGGAGTCCCACAGGGATCAGTCCTTGGGCCCCTTCTGTTCAACGCCTACGATCTGAACATAAGGACAGGAATCAGGAGTGAGATGAGTCTCTTGCAGATGACTCGAAACTGGGGGCGGTGGTGGATGGGGAGGAGGGGAGGGAGGCCCTACAGGGGGACCTGGAGGCTCTGGAAAGATGGTCTAGAAAGCGGAAGCTGAGGTTTAATGCAGGGAAATGCAAGGTACTCCACCTGGGGGCCATAAACCCAGGCCAAGTGTACACCCTAGGGGAGGGAATGCTACAAGTCTCGATGGCTGAGAGGGACCTGGGGGTGGTGGTGGATGTCAAGATGAACAACTCGGAGACTTGTAGGAGGGCAGCAGCCAAGGCCAACAGGATGCTGGGATGCATCGCTAGGGGGATCACCTCCAGAAGGAGGGAAGTGATACTCCCTCTGTATAACTGCTTGGTGAGGCCGCACCTTGAGTACTGCGTGCAGTTTTGGAGGCCACACTTAAAGAGGGACATTAACCTCCTGGAGAGGGTCCAGAGGAGGGCAACCAAATGATTTGGGGCTTGGGGACAGGACCTATGAGGAGAGGCTCAAGAGCTAAATATGTACACATTGGAAGAGAGAAGGACCTGGGGACATGGATAGAGGTTTTCAGGTACATGAAGAGGGTAAATAGGGGAGGAACAGTCAGGGTGCTTCGAAGGAAGGAGGAGGGGGCACTAGAGGGCATGGGTGGAAGCTGGAGGGGGGAAGATTCAGGGAGAAAGGAGGAGGTGCTACTTCACTGAGAGGGTGGTGGAGCCATGGAATGCACTGCCTAGGGGGCTGGTGGAGGCAGAGACAGTGGAGGGGTTCAAGAGGGGGTGGGACAGGTACAGGGGAAGGGTTCTGGAAGCAAAATCCAATGCAGCAAGAATATCCGGAACTGGGTAGGGAGAAGCCAGAGAAGGCAAGGGACAGCAAGGTCAGCACCCAGGGTGGGGGCTGACCAAACGAGCAGACACGAAAGACCGTTAGGCCTATTCTGCTGGCATTTTAGTATGTTAGTATGAAACACCCTTATCTAGTTAATGCATCTACAACCATAGTGGCTCTGCCAGAGTTTGTTTTTAGTTGCCATTACTTCTGCTCGGAGGATTTCTGAGCTTCAGGCCCCGATGTGCAAGGAGCCTTATTTAGTTTTCCACAAAGACAGGATATTCTTGCAGACTAATCCTAAGTTTCTTCCCAAGGTGGTGTCAGAGTTTACTTTGGATCAAGACATCCACCTTCCTGTCTACTATCCAGAGTACTTGAACCGAGGGGAGGCACTACTTCACACTCTGGATGTTCATAGGGTGCTTCATTATTATATGGAGCACACCCGAGCCACTAGAAAGTCTGACCAGTTGTTTGCATATTTCACCCCCCCAGAATGGTAGGGGCTCTTGTTTCTAAGCAGTGTTTATCCAAATGGTTGGTTAATTGCATTGTTTACTGCTACAACAAATAGGTCACTCTACCAGAGGCATGGCAACTTATTTTGCCTCAAGAAATGTGTCAGCTGCTAACATTTGTGCAGCTGCTACTTGGAGCTCTGTCCACACTTTTGTCAAGCACTACAGTTTGTACATTGCATCTCGACACATAGGCTTTGGACTGGCAGTCCTTCAAGGCCTCCTCTCCTAATCTTTTTTGGGAGACTTCTACCTCCATCCAGCTGATCGGGGTCTGCCCTTACTGCTTGGGGCTTAGTTCTAAAGGTGTTACCTGCTACAAGAGCCCCTTGAAGTCAAATAGTACAGTTATGTAAAAACTTGCTGTAACAGTAGATCTTCGAGTGGAGCTTTTGCAGCGGGTACTATTTTTTCCATGCACCTTTCCCCTGGTAGCTGCTTCTCCATCACGGGTGCCTTTGGTTTTCCTCATCTAGAGGAACCTCCTCAGTTCTCCACTTTTATTCACTTTGCCAGGGTCTCCGGCAGGAAAACTTGAGATTGGCTGGGAGACCACTCCTTTTATACCACACGTGACGTCGGAGGCGGGCCAACGTCAGGGGGTGGTCCCCCGCTATATACTGCTAGCTGAAAGTTTTCCGTGGGGTCCTGGTACCTGCCAGCTTCAGTTCTAAATGTGTTACCTGCTGCAAGAGCTCCTCTCGAAGATCTACTGTTACGGTAAGTTCTTATGTAACTGTACTTTGCTGAGGCCACCTGCATCGTAGCCCATTTGGAAGCAAAATCGCCTTTTGGGATGCAAAAACACATTTTGGGCTGGATTTGAAAAATGACAGCTGTCATATTCATGAGGTGCTGTGAAGAAATGGCTGTGCTGAACATTTGGGGTCAAAACATTGAAGATTACCAAAGTTACGAGATTGCATTTGCAAACTTCAACGTAGGCTCATAACTTTGTTGTTTTTAATATTTATATGCCAAATTTTCAACATAGCCTTCTTAAGACCTCCCCCCCCCCACAGGAGCAATGATGGAGAAAATGTTCAACTTCTGCCTGAAAGGTAATTTCACACAGTGATCGCAAAATCACCTATCAGGACAGATTTACCTAAGTTCACTTGCATTGTTCATGAAGTGGTGTCCCAAAAAAGGTATGTCCAAAAATGTCAGGCAAAAATATTGAAAAATGCCCAAGTTATGCTGTTAAATTCAAAACCCCATTGAAATACATTGAACCACATACCTGATTTCCTCAGTTTGCGGTCCAGCATTGAAGAGTGAAGATGTCTCTGCACTCTGGAGAAGATTACGGCATTGGAACTCTGCTGGACAAGTAAGGGCTTGTGGGGGACAGAAACAGATATTGATAAACATGTTTTTTTTTTTTTAACAAGACTAAAGACTGACAGGCTCCTTTAAAAGCTGCTCAGCTGTTTGCTGATGGCTTCATGCAGATCAGTGGACCAAAGCCCTCTCTGATTGAAGCAGCTTCGGTCCTTTGAAATACAAAAAGTTTCAGCCCACCATGCCAAGAGTGATGTCAGGACCACAGCCTGTGGTCACTGGTGTAGACTGCTGAGCCCTGCTTTTGTGAACTGCAATGAGCTTGGCAGTCACACACCCCCAAAATCCCCTATCCTTGCCACAAAACGTTGGGTACGCAAACACAGCCAAGGGAAAAATTGCACAATTTAAAATACATAGGTTACAAAATATATATAATAGTACTGTAATACTAGTGCTAATAAATACACATAAATGATTAAAAAGGGGTTCAACAGTTATAAACAGCCAGAGCCTAGAACATCTTATACTTACATTCAGAATTCGAAAAATATAAAATAGGAGAGTGGTGTTTAAGCAACCAAACAAAAAGCCACAAAAACATTAACCTTTCATATACTAAATAATCTTAATGCCATATATAGATATTTATTTATTTAGTTTTTGTTGACCGGGAAAGGCGGACAAGACAATTCTGCTTATTTTCAGCCTCGTCTCGGAGCAAGGGGATACATATTTTGTAGAGCACAGATCCTAGTGGAACCAAGGAAGGTCCACATTCCTCAAGAAGGTCACAAATCTTAATAGTTACAATGGAGAGTTGCTTTTCGTCTCAAATGGCAGTAGGACAGGCTAAAAAATAACAAAGGCACTCCTCAGGGAAAAGGTATCCTTCTAGATTATACATTTATTGTGATAAAAAAAGCATCATATTGCACTTATCCATCTGTACATAACTGAAGTAAAATAACTCCTGCTGCAGTACAGTACTAGTTTCAAACAAACATTGTTGCACAAGAGAAACTTTTATGTGACATCCACTTTAAAGTGCTGAGGTAAGAAGGATTATAGCGTTTTGGAAGCCCACTGACTCGCTGGAGTGTTTTTCTCTTCTCCTCCTCAAAAAGCCAGGAAAAAAGTGCATTAGCACTTGCAGTGCCTTTTAAAATACCACGTGCAAGTGAAAAAGGTACATATAACATGGATTACCTTTACTAAACGCAGCCTTAGCATCAATGAAAAATAACAGCTGAGAACACAGTCGAGAGAGCAACTAGCATCTGGGGCAGTTTGAAGAGACACTCACAGCAAACATAGCATCCGGGAAAGGCAGCAACATGCTTACATTTTGATCTCAATTGGTCATCCTCAGAGCATAATGTGAATACTGCTGGCACGGTTTAAAAACAGGTAGATTTAAAGACATACACATAGACAAGACAAAGAATTAGTGCAAAAGGTGCTTTAGTGCTCAAACACTTATAGAGAGGTGCTCAATCTTAAATAAGTGCAAATATTAGTGCTAAAACACACATACAATGTATTTCAGACAATGAGAAAGACACACATTTCACACAGAAAAAAATAAAGTGCAACTTCAGACAAATATCCCTTCACAAAAACTCATGCAAACAATGATTAAATTGTAATATATAGTTCATAAATCGGGTGAGGAAGCAGCCAGGGGAAAAGTCTGAGAATATCTTGGCACATTTTGTTAATGGACCATTTCCTGAGTCAGTCAGGTAAATGACGTATAGCAGAGCCAGTAAGCCATGTTACATTCAAGAAGCAAGACAACAGTCGCATTGCAGAGCCAACAAGTCATATTATGTAATGCAAGGATTTGTGGACCTGAAATATGGCTAGCAGAGCCTGCAAGTACTGCTATTTTAATTCTTAAAGGAGGAACACTGCATGGCAGAGCCGACAAGTCATGCCATGTACTTAGTGTGCACACATTTTCACAAAAGACCAAGCCTGGAGATCGTGAACACACATTTTCACAAAAGACCAAGCCAGGAGATAGTGTACACCCATTTTCACAAAAGACCAAGCCTGGAGATAAGATGTTTTATATTTTTTTTTGCTTCCTGTGCTTTCAGGGAGAAATGCCTCATGGCAGAGCCGACAAGTCATGCCATATATTTAGAAGTTCAGAAAGCAATCATAGCAATTTAAGCTGCAAATTCCAGACATCAATCACCCGGGGAGGGGGGAGTTCGTATTTTTATGCTGGTTATCACAAGTAACTATACATTTTCACAAAAAAACATGCCTGAGGATAAGATTTTTTTGCTTTCTTTACTTTTGAGGAGAAGTGCCTCATGGCAGAGCTGACAAGTCATGCCATGTATTTATATAGAAGTTCAGAAAGCAATCACAGCAATTTAAGAAGCTTATTCAAGACATCAAGAGCCCATGGGGGGCAGAATTTGCATTTTCATGCTGGACATCACAAGTAACTATACATGGGAATCTCATCATTCAGACCCTGAGAGATAAGAGTATCCGCTGTGTATATCCGGAATGCCTCCTTTTGTAACAATTGAACTTTTAGGTTGCCTCCGCTAATGCTGCAGTCCACTTTTTCTAAGCCCACACATTATAAAGATGCTGGGGATCCATGCCTAGCATTCAGATAATGTCTTGCTATTGCAAACTGCATGTTGTTATTCCTAATCGCGGCTTTGTGTTCCCCAGCCCTTAATTTTAATGCATGCTTTGTTTGGCCCGCATACCCCAAACCACAGGGGCATATAAGTAAATAGATAACTCCACATGTACTGCAGTTAATAAACTGACTGATGTTAAATTTCTTTCCAGACCATGGATGGGAGAAAGTGTGGGTGTTGGAGGTACTGGAACAGTGCATGCAGTGTCCACACCTGAAGTTTCCTTTGGGGGGGTTTGGTAACCATTTCCTAGGGTTTGGTAATGGGTCCACTACAGCACGTATCAGAGTGTCTCTAAGACGTTGCCTCTACGATATGTGACCCTAGGATCTTCTCTAGCCAGATGCTTAAGTCTCGGGTCACATTGAAGTAATGCCCAGTGTTTTTTCTATCACGTAACCTATTTGTGGAGCAACTGGATTGTATTGTGTGACAAATGGTGGTCTCTTATCTGTTGTCTCAATTCTCTGTTCAGGATTGTATCCTAATTTAAGGTACTGGCTGCATTTTTAGCTTCAGAGATTAAGGTAGGTGGGTATCCTCTTTGAAGGAATCTAGTGGTTAGACTCTCTGCTGCTTCAGAAAAATCTTGTTGGGTAGAACATACTATTTGGGCCCCTAATAAACTGCCCTTTATGGATGTTTTTTATAAGTTTTTTTGGATGACAGCTTTCCAGTTTTAGCAGGCTGTTTCTAGAGAGAGGCTTCCTATATAATCTCGTTTCAAGTTTCCCTTTTCATTTGTACAGCGTGATGTCCAGAAAAGGGATCTCCATCACATTAATATTATAAGTGAATTTCAAATGTTCAGAGGTGGAAGTAACGTATTCTAAAAATCAGTGGAGTCTCTCCAAGCTGCCACTTCAGACTAGCAAGCAATCATCTATGTACCTCTTCCAGAGTTTTATATCTGAGTAAAATTCCTTCATCATTTGGTCAAAAATATACTTGTCTTTCCATGCCCCCATAAAAAGGTTGGCCAGGCTAGGGGTGAAGGTGATGCCCATGGCCGTTACTTTATGTTGGACATAAAATCTGTTTTGGAAGACAAAGTAATTTGACTCTAGTACAAATCTAGCTAGATTCACAATGTAGTAATTGGGGGGCAGCATACTATCACAATACTCCAGAGCTTTTCTGATGGAGTCCAGACCGCCCTCATGGGGAAATAGAGAGCAAAAAAAAAAAATCTTATCTCCAGGCTTGTTTTTTTCCGTGAAAATGTGTATACACTATCTGCAGGCTTGGTCTTTGTGAAAATGTGTGTACACTGTCTGTAGGCTTGGTCTTTTGTGAAAATGTGTGTACACTGTCTTCAGGCTTGGTCTTTGTGAAAATGTATGTACACTAGGTACATGGCTAAAAAAAAATTGCCTTCTGACAAGCACTGCATGAGTACCCAGCATCTTCACCTTGCACATTGAATGTAAGTTACCTACCAATTTTTGCCGTTTTTCATAATAAAAAGTGTAGGCAACATTTCATGGCTGTGAGGTGCCATTTATTGTAGCCTTGCTGATATTCAGGTTTGAGTAGTCACAGTGTCTCGGTATTATGAGCTGCCAGAGGTACGGGGTGGTGTAAACCCGTGGCACAACAACTGGAGAAAAGGCATGCAGCCTTGTAATATTTAGCCTAGGAATGTTTACCTAATACTGGTTTGCCCAACGAGATCTTTGCTGTAACACAGTGGTTAAGACTACAAGGTAGCCTCATTTATCGCACCACTGCTTTCTACATGGTTACAGTCTCACTGCCTTTGGGTGTCGGGGCTGTTTTTGCCAGTTGTCTCATTACAGAAAATGGTGTTAGGCTGAATGGCTATGGTGATTTGTCCTTGCTCTGGGTGTCCTTGTACCAATTGTCTTAGATGTGGTATAAATCACTGGCCCCCTCCAGTTTGAGTATTCCTTTGATCTGTAGAAAATGACAATGAGTGTGCACACATAGCTTTCACCTTTAAGCCTTTTTACTAGGACTTGTTAATTAATCCCCACTTAAGGACTCCTCAGTCCATTCACTTCTACTCTGCCTTTTCATTCCTATCATCACCTTTTCATTTTCCAGATTCTATTCTTACCTTAACTATTATCACTTTATAATTACTGGTGGGCACTTTTTCCCATAGGGAAATCTGGTTGTAATTTTCCCTTATAACCAGCTGGTTATAATGGCAAACATGCACCAGGCTTCCCTCAGACCATGCATGCACCAGTCGCTGGTCTTCTCTGCGATGTTCCCTGGATCACTACAGCCGCAGTTTTACCCGCTACTTGCTGTCGGCATTAACTTAATTGTTTTTTTAAGTCGTCTCATTCTCCACTGATCCAGAAAACCAGAAAAAAAGGGAGATGTTAAATGGACATCAGATTTCCCTGCCAACATGCTTTGACCAGCAGTTCTCCCCGCCTCTTCTAAGTGAAACATGCGGAAAGTTTGCAACCGT
Organism: Neoceratodus forsteri; assembly: GCA_016271365.2. Lineage (NCBI taxonomy): Eukaryota > Metazoa > Chordata > Ceratodontiformes > Ceratodontidae > Neoceratodus > Neoceratodus forsteri. The sequence continues at coordinate 513,396,697 of CM057454.1, forward strand.
CGCTCAGTGGTAAGTTTAACTTAACAAAAAAAATGCAGACAGATTTAAAAACAAAATCTCTGTTTTTTTTTTTTTAAATCAAACATGTGCAGCCTTGTAACTTGGCAGACACAAAGCACTGACTGGTCTCCGTCTGGCTGAACACCAGTCTTTTACTTATTCTATTTTGTATAATTGCTGAGGAGAAAAAGCACCGTCAGCAATGATATAAAATAAAATATAGAGGCGGTGTGTGTAAAACTTGTTTTCACTCGATATGGATGCATTCATAAACCCTCAGGGTTTAAGTAGCATCCCACAACTTGGGTGTGTGTACAATCTCATTACACACACCACCCCATATATTATTCTCTCTTTAATAACTGGCTAGTGTTTTTTTCCTATGGGAAACCAGGTTATAATTTGCCATTATAACCTGTGGATTATAATGACCAACACACACCAACTTTCCCTTGGTCAACACATGCGCCAGCTGCAGCTCTTCTCTCTCTCTCTGCCTTTCTGTAGCGCTACACACCTGCACATTTCACTGTGACTGGCACTCAGCGGTAAGTTAACTTAAAAAAAAGTAAATACTGCAACTGGCCTATGTCTACTATTATGACTAAGCTGTAAAAAGCAAAGAAAAAAGGGGGAAACAAAATGGTTCAGCAGTGAAGCTCCGACAGCAGACTGCGCTGAAACCCTGGGATGGTGGCTGCACAGGGATGTGGTTTTATTTTATATAATTGCTGTGGCAAAAAAGCACTCCCCAGCAATTAAATAAAATAAAACATGGGGTGGTGTGTTTAACTCGAGATTTTACACACACCCTCAGTGTTGGCTGCTAAAATAACCCCCTTGAGCTTTGCTCTCGGGATTTATGTGGCATCCAACACCTCACGTGTGTGCAAAATCTCGTTATACACACCAACCCATGTATTATTCTATATTTCTCCTACAGCCTCCCCCTATTTTCTTTCCTCACATATATTTCTCATATTTCCCTAACCTGCTTTTTTCTCTTTTAGATAATTCCTGAAGAAGACCTATGGTTAAAACATCGATTCTAACTCAGTTTTCTTTTTTCAGCATGCATTTAATATTACCATTTAGTTCTATATCTGTAACGTGTTGTGCAAATAAAAGTCAGAAAACATAATTTCATTTGTCAGTTTATTATTGAATATATCAAACTGCAACATTTGATTATACAAATTATACTACTTATGCTTCACTACATGGCACTGCTGAGAATCGCTATAGGAATTAATTACTCCTACTCACTGGCCCCATAGGTCTTTCTCCAACATGGACCACTGAGCATGGCATTCTCCCACTCTGATATCCTCCAATCCAACCTCTGTCCTGGGTGCTCTCATGCCTCACCCCAACCTACCAGCCCCCGGCTCTGAGTCCCCCGAGGTGGGAATGCCAACTCCTCCAGCACTCTATCTAGTATATAGATAGTGGCTGGAGTGAGGGTGAGAGCCAGATGCTGGCTGGAAGGATTTGGAAGTGAGCGTGGGTTCCATCTTTGGGGTCCCACCTTCACCTACCCAGGTGCCAGGGCTTTTTCTGCTTTTCCATTTCCCTGGGGGCAAGGACATGCAGTGACGTCCAACACATGACCGGTGCACTCCCGCACCCATGCGCAGGACATCTGCTGACATCCCCCTACCCCATGTATGTGCCCTCACTTGCTGCAATGCCCCCAGTCTCTACTGGGAGCCACCAGATCTGCAGAGTGCACCACCCTTCCTCCCCAGAAGAGGAGAGCAGTCCTCTGGATGCTCGATCCTCTCCTCCACAACTGACCCCCGGTGACCTGAGTCCACTTCTGAACCCAAGTCGCCAGCGTGGAGCAAGGAGTGGCATCCAGCGCTTCAACCCTCGGTGCCACTGGGCTGACACAGGGTGTGTGTTTGAGTGTTTTTTTTAATAGAGCTCTTATTTATTGATATGTAAAGGGATTGTTGCAGCTGGCAATGTCAGATGGGTACTCAGTTATAAATTAACCTTTTAATTGTCTTTAGAATCTGTTTTATTTCTTTTATACACTTCTTGGGATTTCATGAGCACAAAGCAATGTTTAAAGAGTAAACACAATCATGTTATCAAAAGTAATATAAAGTAATATGCATTACAGTTACTAATTACCTTTTATATAAAAGTAATTAGTAACTAATTGATTACATTTATTTGAAAATAACTAGCAACTGTAACTGATTACTTTTTAAAAGTAACTTACCCAACACTGCTGGTATGTAACTCCCAACACCTAACATAAACCTTAAAAATGTGTTTTGTGTCTCGAGAATTTCTGTCCTAGTGTGTGCTCCCCATCATTCTGCACCATAAAGTATGAGATTTTTAACCTTTACTTCAACAATTGCTTTCATGGCAGGAAAGGAATCGCCCCATATTACAGTGTAAAACCTTTTTATACTGTTAAGCTCTATTTCATTTTTACATTTAACTGCTGAAAAATTGGCAATTCCAGTTTGAATTGTTTTCCATTGATACTCCCAGATACTTATGAGAATCCAGTATTTCAAGTTTGTTCCCATTAATATACCATGAAAGTTACCACATTTTTTCTGGATGAGAAAATCATTTTTGTCTTACTTATATTTAGCTAAAGTTCCAATTTTCCTGTAGATTGTGTAAATACATTTAACACATGCTGTAAACCAAAGGGAGTATAAGAGAGCAAAACTGCATCATCTGCATAAAAAAGTAATGGAATTCTTGATCCCAAAATTTTTGGAGCAAAACAATCTTTATATAACTCTGGATCATACCCCATGGTTAATTCTCAGTGGTTGAGCTAGATGACCTGCCTGACAATATCTTACCCTAATGTCTGAATTGCTATGTAGGGTTTTTAAAATGTCTAACATTTTATTCTCTGTATGATAGTTCTCCAGGATTCCCAACACCTGGTATCTAATGGACAGTAAATAACTACCTGGTGGGGAAGTTTTTGTATCACTACCCATGAAGAGCAATTGGGGGGAGGGGAGCGGAGAGGTTATAATAGGAAATGGGACTCTATGGCATTATATATGTTATAAAGAAATGGTACTATCTAACAAACCTGTAATGTATACTTGTACTGGTAACCTAATGTGCTTGAAATGATGAAACAAGTCAACAATGCTGTAATTGCTGAAACTTTAAAATAAAGTTTCTAAAAAAAAAAGTATTTCTATTCATGGAACCAAAGGCTTGATTAAGGTCAATAAATGCTACATATAGAGCTTTAGTACCAGTTTTCTTATGCATGTGAGCTAGATAGTCCAAAATGGCAATATTGTCAATAGTTGATCTGCCGTGCCTAAAACCAGCTTCAAATTAAGAGAAAATATGATTTTCCTGCTCCCATTCTCCAAGCTTTTTCAAAAGGAATCTGATATAGATTTTTTGAGGGATACTAAGGAGGAGGTAATAGGCTTGCAATTACCAGGTTTTTTCTCTGTCACACCCTTTAAATAATAAGTAAATTATACCAGTGTTCTAATTGTCCAGAAGAAGTAAGCCTATATTAATTATTGTGAAAACTGCAGCCAGCATTATTTAAAAAAAAAATGGATTAGCATGAAGAATTTCTGCAAGTATTAAGTCAGCACCAGGTGCTTTGTTCTTTTTCTGTGACAGAATTAATGGTTCTACCTCTGAAAGATTGACAGAACACCACAATGGACAAGTCTTCAATAAGTGACTAATGGTTTGATAGGTGACAGTTTTAATATTAGGACTTGTAGCACAACCATTATAGACCTTACAGAAATGTTGTAGCCATTCATGTTCTGTAATAAATAAATCCAGATTAGTCTTATCTGTTTTTGTCCCATATGTGACTATACTCCAGAAACTCTTGGAGTGTTTTTCAACTATGGCTGTGTTTAAGTCCTGCCATAGTTTCCTTTGAAAACACTTCTTATTTTTCAGGAGGATTTTATATTCATTTCTTAGTAGACATAGTGATCTTCATCAAGGATCTCTTGCAGCAAGCTATACCTTTGGAACTATAGCCGTCGAGCAGTAGAGCCACACAAAAACGTTTTAGCTAGCAGTCTACTGGGGCTGCCCACGACGATGACATCAGCTGACATTGTCACTCCTATAAACACATGGGTGGCCTCGTGCCCTCCTCAGTTCTTTTCCCGCCATTGACCAGTGCATGTCAGACTCCTTGGAGACAAGCTTTAGTTGACCACCAAAATTTCTTCACTTTTCTGTTTTTATTTTCTCGCCCTACTTAGCCAGATCACTTTATTTTGAAGTGATTCTTTCGTTCATTTGTGTATGCCAACCAATTCTTCTAAACTCTTCCATTTCTGCGATTGCAGAAGGAAAGTCTACGGTAAGGATGGACACATCACCTGCATCTGCTACCTAGGCCCAGACCACGATGTGAAAACCTGCAAGGTCTGCTGTGGGTTCAACCAGGCCACATGGAGACACCGCCAGAAGAACCTCGAAAAATTTCTGCTGGAGCAGCTAGTGAAAGCCATGGAAAAAGGAGCTCCAGGCCAGAAGCTCCTCCACCTCCCTGGCCCTGTGTTTGTGCTCTCAGTCTTCCAAATCCCAAGACAAGTTGGCTGGGAAGCATAAACACCAGGAGAAGGGCAAACATGGAGATGGGTCCTCATGGCCACAACTGGGTCACCGTTATCCCTGGCATCAACCTCTGCTGAAACTCATACCCTTTCCAGAGCAGGGTCAGCATTTGTAGCTTCCCTCCTTGCCTTTCCCTATTAGGTGAGGGGCCTTTTGCATCAGGCCCACTCTCTCCCCTGCCGCTCTCCCAGCCCCTGCTGTTTCAGCCCCTTTCTTCAGCAGGTGTACAGTCAGAGAGCTTTGCCAGTTCAACCCTGGTGGGTGTGGATCTGTCGTCGGCTAGAGTTCTACTTCCTCCAGCATCACCCTTGGCCCTTTCTCAGGGCTCACAACTATGCTTCTCTACTGGCCTGCCCTTGGCCAACTCCTTGAGGCACCAGTCTCACCCGGTGATGTCCGTGGCCCATACTGTGGGTTCTGCTTCAATGTTGGGATCATAGCCTCCCCTGTCACCACCCCAGAATGCTATTTCAACAACAGGAACTCAGTCCCTCCCGTTGACATCTCAGGCAAATCTGGTGACACCAGGCTCCCCATTCCTGCCGCTGATGTCTCAGCCCATTTTGCCAGTGCTGGGCCATCAGTTGCCTCCACCAATGCTGCAGCCCACATTGACAATGCCTACAGGCCCTCAGTTTCTGCTACTAACTCCGCAGCCTCTCCGATGCTGCCCATCGTCGATGTCCAGACCATTTTGCTTTCTTTTTGGGAATTCATGCATTGTCTTGCCCCTCCATTGGGGCCTGCATTGCCAGGGCCTACCATACCTATTCCCATGTTGTCACCTCCTATGGCACGTGTCCAACTTGCCCGTGCTCTCACATGCCATCGATACCAACTTCAGTCCACAGTAATGAGGATGAGTATCTCATAAACCTGATCTCCTGCCAGAGAATGATGATGAGGACGATGATAATGTTGAGAATGGCACTGCCAGTCCCGCTCCTTTGTGCTCTGTGGTCTCTTCTGGGGGGGACTCTGTGAATTACACACCACAGTCCCCCCCCATGATTCCTCTTTTGTTGCCATCATGAGGCAGCTCCAGACTGTCATGGGTTTCGAAGCAGAGGAGCAGGACATTGTCCAGAGGAACCTCTCGTGTACTTGGAGTTACCAGACTCCCCATCTATCATAATTTCTCCTTTAATTAGAGGCCTATGAAGATACCACTATGGCTGCCTGGTACAAGATGAACATGATCCCTACCATGCCCAGGAAGGTCCATAAATTATACCAGCCCTCCCTCAGGGAAACCCTTCTTTGGGGAGCCACTGGTTAATTTTGACACTGATTTTTGTTTTGCCAAAGACTGACTGCTGTTCAAATTTAAAGAGATAGGGTTCGAAGAGGTCTTTAGGGACTTGAACAAAACTGATATTAAAAAAGGAGGAGGACATGATAACGTAGATCCAATTTTTTTATAAAATCTCTGCCACAATTTTGGCACCTCATGTTGCACATTTGTACAATTTGTCTCTACTGGAGACACAAGTACTTGTTGATTGGAAGACCTCCTGTGTAGTCCCCATCTACAAGGGGGGTGGATATAGTCTGATCCTGGCTGCTATAAACCAGTTTCGATAATAACACCTATAATAAAGATGTTTAAAAAGATAGTAGCTAAGCAATAAAATTTGCACCTAACAAAGTATAATGTCCTTTCAGATTATCAATCAGGTTTTTGCAAGGGGCATAACACTACTCATGTAGTGTCCAAAATAACAGATGACATTTTTAATTCCTTCAACAAAAATCAGTGTACACCTGCTGTTTATCTGGATTTATCAAAATCGTTTGACACAGTTCACCATATCATTTTATTGAATACAATAAATAAAATAGGATTAAGCTTCTCGGCATTGTATCGGTTCTAATCATATTTATCATCTCGACTGAACTGTGTAAAAATAAGTAAGGCAAGGCAAATTTTATTTTTCTGGTGCCCAATCCCAGAGGCTCTGTGCACCATACAAACACACAAGAATTTAAAAAATATGTATCTCACAATATAATAAATAATTGCATGTCAGAATAGGCAATGTCCTGCATATAAATAATCACCCTCTTTACTTTTAAAAAGGGACTGATAATCTATGTTCTCATCCAGTACCCAAGAAAGACTGGCTAAACAGATGACACTTAAGGTGGACTTTAAATGCCTCCACAGAAGGGGCCTCCCTCCCAATGGCAGGAGCGAATTCCACAGGACTGGGCCGGTGATACTAAAAGCTCTATCACCAGCAGTTTTCAACCTCGTCCTGGGAATCACCAGGAGGTCCCCTAAGAACGATCGCAGGGAGCAGGCCAGGGCAGCGGGTGTAAGAAGGTCTACCAGGTAGCAAGGGCCCAGTCCATGTAGGGCCTTAAAGGTGAGCAAGCCCACCTTGAAAAGCACCCTCCATCGAACCGGCAGCCAGTGCAATTCCCGCAGCACCGGGGTGACGTGACAGTATTTTGACTGTCCAGTCAACAACCTGGCAGCTGCGTTCTGCACCAGCTGCAGTCAATGGAGGGTGCTTCCAGAGACCCCGAGGTAGAGCGCATTACAGTGGTCAAGCCTAGATGTTACAAATGCATGCACCAAGGTGGGGAGGTCCAGGGGTGGAATCAGGTGCTTAATCCTGGCAATGTTTCTCTCATATGGAAGAAACTAACCCTGACAATGGATGACACTTGATGTTCCATTGTCAAACCGCTGTCTAGCACCATGCCAGGATTGCACACCTTAGAGGAGGCCATCAATGGGACAGACCCTAGAACTTGTCCAGTATCTGCCCCAGAGAACATCCTATCATGCTTCCTGTTCGACTCCACCACCAGTACCTCCGTCTTATCGGGGTTCAATCGTAACCAGCTAGAGGCCATCCAGTCATTGATCTTGGCCTGACAGTTGTTTAATACTTCCACCACATTGGATGTCCCTGGGCAAAGGATAAGTACAGCTGAGTATCATCGGCGTATCAATGAAACCCCAAGCTGTACTTCCTAATGATCTCACACGGCAAACAACATCGGTGACAAGACCGAACCCTGAGGTACCCCACAAGACAGAAGGCTCGGGGATGAGGAGAAATTCCCCATCACCACCCTTTGTCTTCTGTTTGTCAAAAAGGACTCAAACCAGTGGATGACAGTGCCGGTGAGTTCACAAAAGTACCTCAGGCGGTCGAGTAACACACGATGGTCTACCGTGTCAAAAGCTGAGGAGAGATTGAGTAAAATGAGACTTGTCCCCTCACCTCGATCTCTCGCCCTGAGGAGATCATTATGCACCCAAACTAATGCAGTTTCTGTTGAATGTCCTGCATGAAAACCCGACTGGGAGCGGCTCATAGATATCAAATGCCACAAGGTGTTCTCTCAACTGTTGCACCACAATCTTCTCCACAACCTGTTCCAGAAATGGTAGGTTGGAGACCGGTCGGTAATTCGCCTTGATGTCGGGGTCCAACGCTCTTGTATCAATGCAAGGTGTTCCACTGGGTTCAGTCCTTGGATCCCTATTATTTTTATTACATGTTAATGATTTTCCATTTCATAGTTCATCTTTATCAAAAATATATTTATGTGCAAATTGTACTATTCTATATACCAGTCATATAGATTTGGACACAACTGTGAATATTATTCAGCAAGATTTTCAGGAGATACAAACTGCTTTGTTGGACCTGAGACTACTCTTAAATGTTAAAAAAAACATGGATGATATTTTTCAAGAAAGCCATCAGCATCTTCTAAGTTCAAAATTCATTCTATTAATTGTACTGAAATACTTCAGACACTTACATATAGATATCAAGGAATGGTCCTAGATGCTCATTTAACATATATGCATCATATTGAGTTTATCTCCAATAAGTTAAAACATTTACTGGGATTTTTGAATAAAAATAAATCTCTTTTTAGTTTTTCATTAAAGAAACTACTTGTTAATTCTCTGTTTCTTTTGGTTATAGATTATGGAGATTGTATTTATAAAAACACCACCAAATTCATATTGGGCACTCTTGATCCACTTTATCATTCGGCATTAAGATTTATAACTGGTCTTTGTTGGACAACTCATCATTGTGTTTTATACTCTATTGCTGAGTGGGAATCTCTACAAGATGGAAGGTTACAATACTGGTATTTATTTACATATAATTTTGTGATTGGCAAACTTCCTAAATTTCTTTTGAATTTAGTAGAAACTAAACAGAAAAGTAAGTACAGTTTAAGATTTGTTGCACTTCCAAATTTTATAATTCCAAGAAAACGACTGAAAGTAGGGGATTACACTTAGTTTCTGTTGCCCAGACATGGGAAATATTGAAGAATAAGCTAAAAATAGGTGTAATAATGTCTGTCTCACATTTAAAATTATTTATTAAGGACCACCTTTATAAACCGTGTGTATATTATGGTTAGTTTCCAGTTTTATAGCTGATTGACTGTTGCAATACGAATTTTTATGAGCTGTGATAAGTATACAGTATATGTATTCTATGTAATGTTTGTAATTTGTATCAGCTAGTTTGTATGTTGTATCATGGTGTGTTATTTTTGGTCACAATTGTAAAAGAGAGTTCCCTCTCAATTTGCTTACCAATAAAAACTTGATGATGATGACCTCAGGGCAGTGGACTCTGTGGTCATTAATGCAGCCCATGATAGGAGAGAGGCCCAAGCATCTTAGCTCTCTTCTCCCAGGCAGGGAATCCAGAAAGCTGAACCTGATGGGCAAAAGGGCATTTGCCTCTGCCACCCTGGCAGTTAGGGTTCTTAGCTATATTGGCCATTTGGTGAAATTCCAAAAGTCACTCTGGAGGATGGCCAAAGCCATCCCAGAGGATACCCAGAAGCAAGAGTTGTTCCAGGCCCTTCAAGTGGGGGCAGATGTGAGCAAGCATCTCTTAAGGACAACCTATGATGCTATTGATGCTTCCACTAGGGCAACCACAGTGGGACTTTGCCTCAGGCACCATTCTTGGCTTAGCGTGTCTGGATTCACTTCAGGCGTTAAACAGTTCATCTTGAATGCCCCCTTCAGTGGTTATAAACTCTATGGGCAGATGTGCAAGACATCCTTTCCAACCTGCAGGACCCTGCAGTCAGTTCATTGTCTTTATCATACCCAGTCAAAGGGTCCCGAGAAGGTGTCCTTTCATCAGGCCTACAACAAGCCTAAGCTGGGCACCAGAACCCCAGCCAAGCATAGGGCAGCCCTGCCCACCCCTCCAGCCCCAGATGCCAAAGTGCCCAGAGGAGATGGTGCAGCCCCAGCTGCAAGTATCACATAAGACTGACTCCTTGTCAGACCCCCCACCCTCCAGGTCTTCAGGAGGCGGTCATCGGGGGTTGCTTCTCCCTCCACCTTGACAAGTGGTAGGAGATCACCACAGATGCCTGGGTGTTATGAATCATAGCACACGGTCACACTCTGGAACTCCTGGATTGGCTGTGGAGTGTCCTCCAATTCAGTCTCATTACCCACCAGATCACATTCCTGTACTACTGGGGGAAATTCAGACCCTGTTACAAAAAAGAGCCATCAAACCTGTTCCGGTGCACCAGAGAAGCAGGGGGTTCTATTCCCATTTCTTCCTCATCCCCAAATCCATTGGGAATTTGTGGCACATTCTGGACCTAAGTAACCTCAATCCTACATCCAATTCAAAAAGTTCAGAATGGTGACCCTATAGGGCCTATTACCCCTGCTACTCCAGGGAGAATGGATCTCTCCTCTGGACATACAGGACGCATACCTGCATATCAAGCTGTTTTTCCCCCCATCACCAGTATCTCAGGAGCATTACCAGTTTTGAGCCTTGCCCTTTAGCTTGTCCTCAGCACCCTGGGTCTTTACCAAGTTTCTGGCAGTGGTAGCAGCTGCCCTCTGGAGTGAGGGCTTGTACATCACACCTTACCTGGATGATTGGTTGCTCAAAGCACCATCCCAGGACCTGTTAATTTAAACTCTGCAGCACACCAGTCAGTTGTTCCGGGTACAGGGCATCACGATCAGTCTGCCCAAGTCAGTCCTGACTCCTGCTCAACATCTTCAGTATATTGAGGCAATGCAGGACACAGCTCAGGGCTTTGCTTTCCTGCCACAGGACAGGGCAGACTGCCTGAGGGCTCAGGCTCAACTGCTTTGCAAAAGTCAGAATGTAATAGTCAGAACCTTCGTAATACTTCTGGCTCTGATGGCTTTGGCTATTGTCACTGTGCCTTTAGCCAGGTTGCACATGAGGGTTCTCCAGTGGATGTTAAGGGTTCAATTGGATCAACACACCGATGACCTTTAACAGCCAGTTCTAGTCTCCTCCCCAGTCAAAGGGTGCAGCAGTGATGGATGGAACCCAGCAACCTATTGATTTTTGTTAGGTCCTTTCCTCCTTCCTTCTCCTCAACAAATCCTCACAATGAATGCCTTGGGGTCAGGTGGGGGGGCTCATCTGGGGTCCCATCAGACTCAAGGGACATGGTCCCCAGTGGAGGCAACCCTCCACATCAACATCCTGGAAATGAGGGCCATTCTGTATGTTCTTCAGGCCTTCCAGACTCCCTTGTCACCAGGACATCTGCTGGTCCAGATGGACAACACCAGCGTAGTCCATTGCATCAACAAATGGGGGGGACTCACTTGTACACTCTGTGCCAGGAAGCAGTGAGGTTCTGGTATTGGGCTTAGAACATGGTTTAAAGCTTTCCACCATCCGTGTTCCAGACGTTCAGAATGCCCTGGTGGATAATCTCAGCCACTCACAATCCACGATGCACAAGAGGGACCTTGGTCATAGAAGACCTGTTTGACAGGTGTGGCCATCTAGAGCTGGACCTTTTTGCATCCCCACTCAATGCAAAACTGCCACTTTTCTGCTTGCTTGTTCAAGGGCCTGGAGTTTTCTGGCAAGATGCATTGTCCCTCTCATGGAAAGGGAGGATCTTCCGGAGATCAATCTTCACCATTAATTACTGCTGGAGTATAAGCCAGAGGCACCAGACCCCATGGGAGCATGTAGCTTTAAACTCTTTCAGGAGGGAGCGGCCGACATTAGAGACGGCGCTGCCCTCGAGGCCAATGTACGACATGGCAAATACGGGTTGGCCAGTAACTGTCACCGGCCCCCCAACCTCCTCAGTTCAGCTTTTTCTGCTGTTGAAGTCGCATCTCATGGGAGCTGGAAACTGAAACTTGCATCAGTTCTGCCGCTGCCGCGTTGACTTGATGCTATACCTCAGTTTGTTCGATGCCGTCCCTTAGTTGGAGCCGGTAATATTTTCCTTTTTTCTTTATTTCTACATTCAGCACTTTCCATTTTGATTTGTATTATTTTGTTCATGCAGTCATGTCCGGTTTGGGGCCTAGTTCTAGTAAATCTAAGGTGGGGCATACCCCTATGTGTTGGTGCTCCTGTGGCAAACTGATTACCGTGACAGACCGCCATGACGTTATCTCACCTACTTGGGTCCATCTCACGATATGAATTCCTGTGACGCCTGCTTCTCCAAGGATCACAGTGTCCTTGAAATCCACACATTGAAGGTGGGTTGGAAACCTCCTACCTTCGGTGGGGGAGTGCTCTCAGGACATCAAGGTAAGGTCTTTGGTCCTTCCCCTGGGTCTCTCCCCAGTACTATACATACTGAGGGAGAGCAGACCTCTGCTTCTCCTAGTCTTGCTGGGATGGGAGGCCTGTGTGAGGGGTTGGTGCAACAGTCGGTCTCCTCTGGGGGGTCAGCTGAGCACCCCTCACAGTCCATCACCCCCCTCGGGGGCACAGATGCCCCCAGTTTCATGGTCACAGCTATACTCTGGGCCCAAGTGAGTGGGGCCCTCAGTGTCACTGCTTGGTGCCACTTCAGATCTCAACACCGCCCTAGGTGTTAGTAAGCAAAGTGGTGCCGGTGTTGTCGCTATGTCCCCTTCTGACACCATTCAAGATGCTGGGTGAGGGAGGGTCTCTGGGGTAGCATCCTTGGAGATCTCCTTGATCTCTTCATCTATGGAGGAGGATGATCAGGATGATCCTGACTGGCTGCCCAGCTCCTCGGAGCCCCAGGACTCTCCTCCATCCAGCCTTAGGGCCTCCGGTGCTGTAGAGTTGGGCACCGCCCTTCCAGCAGCCATCTCTTCCATGTCACCCACTGCTGCCTGTGGTGCCAGTATGTTTTTGGTGCTGACCCTGGCACTGGAGGGGGGGTTGGGGTCCGGTGCCAGATTGGATCTTGACACTAAGGCAGGTCTCGGGGTAGGTTCTGGCACAGTTCACAGTGCCGGGGCTGCCTCAGTACCTCTGACTTCGGGTTCTAGGGCCCTTCCGAGGAGCAGGTCCCTGTCAGTTGAGGGGGGGATGGGGAGGTCTAGGTCAGCATGGAGCCCTGTTTCCAGAGCATCTGCGGGCTCTGACAGGAGCCGTAGTGCTGACCCAACCCTTCTCTCCTCGCCAGAACCATCAGGTCCCACAGTTGGTGGGGACAGGGGCCTCCCGCAAGGACCAGACCAGCTCTGATCATCTCACTTGGGGGTTCTCCCCAAGGGCACCACCCTGTCTGCCTCTGTCTGGTTGGGCATTCATTGGTGGTTGGGTTGCGTGGTCTCCTCCTCCAGGAAGGGTCCCCTGCTCACTCTCACAGCCCTAGCCGATGACCTACTCTGGACCATCAGGGCTCTTCTCCCCCCCTCCTCTTCCTCCTCTCCTAGGCCTCTTTGGTCCTACAGGACCCCTGGGAGGCTGTATAGCATAGTGGCTAAGGACACTGAGCTGCAAACCTGGAGACCTGGGTTTGAATCCCATCAGTCTCACATGCATACTGTGTGACCCTGAGCAAGTCACTTAACTTCCTTGTACTGCCAGGTCACACCTGGAAACAAGCTTTGGCATAGTGTGCCTTTCCTGGTTAAACAATTTCCCCTTTCAATTTCCATGACCTGGGAACAATTCAAAGCGTTGGCAGCTGTGTCCCCTAGATACCTGAGGGCTCTGGATGAGGTCGTCTTCAGACCTGAACAGCCAGCTTTGCCAATCCCTGAATTGAGCTCCTTTGCCTCTTTGTCTTCCTCTTCCAAGGAAGAGGACTCCTCCATCCACCTGTCATCTGACACTGATATCACCAGTTATCAGCAGTTCCCTTTGGAGATGCTAGAGAAGCTCCACATTTCCCACTTTGCCAGCCGCAATCCTGCGTGTGTGATGCATACATTCCTTGGGGAATACAGCGCTCACAATCTTGCTATCCTTCCGTGGCCTTGACCCTTCACGGAAGCATAACACAGGGTCTGGCATCGTCACTCTGCCTGTTCTCCAGCCCCGAGGGACTGTCAGCACAAGTACTATGCACCCCTGGGGTCTCCAGATGCAGTGCCCCACCCCTCTTCAGGAGTGGATCTCTTGGACATCCCTTCTGGGCATCATCGCCCAAGGCACGACCGCTTCCCAGAGTCCGACTCAGCTGAGTTTGACCTCTGGGGTAGAAGTCTTCTTGGCAGCGCACTTCTCCTGTGTATCTCAGTGCACCAGATCTACCAGGCTGCCTATGCTAGGCACCTGTGGATGATGCTGGGACAACTCTTGGCATCTATGCCTGATTCTGAGGTTACAAGGCAGGCCATCAGCCTTACTGCCCATGGTCTGGAGCTGGCATGGCACCAATCAAGGGCATCTTATGACACCAATAAGATAGCTTCCATGTTGGCAGAAATTGCAGTCTGCTTTAGGCGGATGGTGTGGCTATGCCTTTAAAGGTTGTCACCCCAGCCTAGTGAAGGGTGATTGCCTTTCTGTTCCAGGGGGCCCACTTTTTCTCCAGCAGGGTGAGGTGCGACTTAGCAGGGTGTCTTCCATCTCCCAGGCATCGGGAGTCTCCACCTCGCCCTGACCAGTCTTGGGCCTCATCAGCCCCGTGAAGGACCCCCACCTCCTTGTTTTCTCCCCCACAGGAGGCTGAGGGAGACTTTCTTCCCTCAGGGAGGTGCCAGTGCCACCTAGGTGGTGCTTGGCACTCACCCACCAGTAATGAATGGTGAAGATTGATCTCTAGAAGATATGAAAATTACATACCCACCATATATCTTGTTCTTCCATGATATCTTAACCATTCATTACTGCTTCCCGCCCACCTTCCCCTCATGGCCACTCTTCTGGGCAGTGCCTTCTCCCTGTTTGTCTTCTCCTTCTGTGTGACCATTATCTAGCTGGCACCCCCTGAGGACTCTGGATTTGTTCAGATGGGGGGGTTCCTTCTCTATTTTAAGGGGGAGATGGCAGACTGGGACAATTGATCCCCTTTTCCTCTCCTTTTCAGAGCACTTCTCTACACCTCCCAGGGATCACGCTGTCTCTAATTCTAGAGGTACCAGTTCACCCCCCCACTTTTCTTATGGGGGCTGATTCTGAATTGTGGTTCAGACTGGTTCAGTGCCATGGTACTGTCCCATTGCTCTCAGTGCCAGTGTATGCATACATTGCTGGATAGAACGAGTTTGCAGCTAGTTCATATCACTTGCAAGGTCTTCATTTTTCTTCTGGGGATCTGCACCTCAGCTAGTGTGATCCATGGGAGAGGAGGCATCTTTTCTTCTGCCTTTCTGGGGTGCTTTAGTGGTCCCCTTCCCAAGTTGCTTCTCTAACCCTTATATTTAAAATGGTACCTATCCCTGGGGTCCTTTTGAACTCCTTGGGGAGAGGGAGAAATCAGAGACTCCTTCCAGAGTAGGTTTGGAGTTCTCCCCTCCAGGTTAGGTCACGGGAGTGGGGCTACAGACCCTTTGGACTCCTTACTCTGTCACGAGCTAGTGGACCCTTTGGAGTCTCTTATAGTATGGAGTTCATTCAAACCTGTTCCTCAATCCAGAGACTAGTGCCTCCCCGAGCTACTCCACGACCTTCCTTGGAGACTGCTCTTCTTACTCCAGGATCCCTTCCTCAGTCCCAGGTAAATACTGAAAAAAAAAGAGGATTAGGACTCAAGTGGTGCCTCCTCTTGTTTGATCCTATCAGATCCCTTATTCCTTAAGATGACTCCGTGGAGCAGTCCCTCTTGGACCATCTCTAGCATCTTGAGTTGAGTTGGGACAATGAGTTTCCTCGTCCCTGTTGGGGTTAAGGGACCCTTCTCTCCCTTTCTAGTTCTCTCTCTCCTTCTCTATCTCTCTCCTTTTCTATCACTGTCTTTCTCTTTCTTTCTCTTTTTTTCCTCTTTGGCCTGCCCATTGACTCTGGTCACTCCTGGCATAGGCCCCTCTCAGGGTTGTATCTTTCTGTCTCTCTGGTCAGCTTCGGGTTCAGTTTATGTCCTTTTCCTTTTCCTGTCCCTTGGGCTCCCTTGCCCCATCCTCTCTTTCTTTCTGTCTAATTTTCCTCTCTGGCAAACACACCTGAGGAGGTTGGGGGGGCAGCATCGGTTACTGGTAAACCCATGAGCGCCACGTCATACATCAGCCTTGAGGACAGTGCCATCTCTGATGACCCCCTCCTCCTGAAAAAGCTTAAAGCTACATGCTCCCCTGGGGTCTGGCACCTCCAGCTTATGCCCCACCAGTAGTGAATGGCAAAAATATCTTGGAAGGTCAAGAATTACGGTGAGTATGTAATTTTCGTTTCCTTTACGCCTTCCTTTCCTTCCCCCTAATTCAGAGGATTCTGATTAAGTGTCAGATGGACAGGGCCACCCTGAATCTAGTGGCTCCCTTCTGGTCTCAACAGATCTGGTTCCCCTTACTACAGCAGATGGCTGTGGAACTGCCAATACCTCTGTCTCTGTGGCCCGGCTTGCTGTTACAGGAGCAGGGCACTCTAGTACATTCGGACCTCAAGTCTCTTCACCTTCATGCATTGCTCCTAAATACATAGTTATTGCTAGGTTTGGAGTTTCCCAGAAGGTGGCTGATGTCCTGGTGACCACCAGAAAACCCTCTACCAGGGCCACTTATTCCAAGAAGTGGAAGTGCTTTGCTCTGTGGGCTGCTTCCCATCACCTGGATCCTTTCACTTGCCCAGTGAATCAGATTATGGAGTACTTACACTCCCTGTTCGATGCCAAACTGCTGTACTCTTCTGTTAAGGTTCACCTGCAAGATCTGCTGTTTCCTTACTGCCCTTCCCGTTCACTCCGATCCTCCGATAAGGGAGTGCTGGAGATTCCAAGGGTACATTTGAAAACATCTGAAGGTAGATCCTTTGCCTTTATGGCTCCTATCCTGTGGAATTCTTTACCTCATCAGATACAAAACAGCCTGACCATGTAGGGACTTAAGGGTTCCCTTAAAACCTATTATTTGCAAAGGCATTTGATGGACTGTTTGAAATTTGATTACGCTGCTATGCCGCTGCACTTTGATGCTGTAATTGAAAATTTTAAGAGTTTTTACTGATTGTATCATTGTTTTAAATTTACTGTATGTTGAATTTTAGGTTATACGTTGTAAAGGCTCCCTGAGCTTTGGAAGGGTGCCTGATATAAAGTATAACATAACATAACCTGTAGGCCATTTTGGCCTTCCATGTGCCTGTTGATGGCCATACAGTGGCCCAGCTGGATGTGTCCCACACATTCTTGAGAGGCATCCTTTGCTTGAAACCTCCCATCCACAATCTAGCCCCACCGTGGGATTTGAATTTTGTATTAGAGAAGCTTACTTTGGCTCCACTTAAGCCAGCCGTGACTTGCAAGCTATGCTTCCTGTCATGGAAAGCTCTCATGTGAGTTTCCTTATTTGAATTTCTACAAAGATGGGGTATCTTTATGTATCAATCCTAAGTTTCTGCCTAAAGTGGTGTCTGAGTTTACTTTAAACCAATCCATACACTTGCCTGTGTATTTTCTGGAACATGCCAATCTAGGGGAAGCATTGCTCCATACCTTAGATGTACATAAAATACTTAGGTATTATACATATGAACATATGAATCTGCCAGCAGAAGCAGGCCTCATGGTTTATCAAGTCTGCTCGAGTGCACAGCTAGCACCCCTAGATTGCAGCTGGGATTAAGGGATTATGCTCACCGTACAAAGGGCATTAGGAAGTCCTCACGGCTGTTTGTTTCTTTCACCCCTGGGAAAGAGGGTGTTCCAGTTTTGAAGCAGTGCTTGTCCAAATGGTTGGCCAACTGCATTACTTTTTGTTACAGGAAGTACGGTAAGAAACTTTCTGGTGCTGTGCATGGTCACTCAGCTTGAGGGGTGACTACTTCTACTGCCTGTTTCAGGAATGTTTCAGCTGCTGAGGTCTGCACAGCTACTACATGGACTACAGTCCACGCTTTCACTAGACTCTACAGTCTGGACATTGCTTCCAGAAGAAGGGCAGGTTTCGGCCTAGCTGGGCTACAAGGCCTCCTTTCTTGAGCCTGTTGCTTCCAACCACCTGGACTGTTCCATTGTCAGAACTGCTTGGGACTTGTTTCAAAGGTGTGGTTTGCTGCAAGAGATATCCTCAATGAAGATAGTGCAGTTATGTAAGAACTTACCATAACAGTAGATCTTCAAGAGACTCTCTTGCAGCAAGCCATGCCGTCCCTCCCTACATCTCCCTTGAGCCTCTGTGTCTGTCTCCTTCTCCAGGCTATTTTGCTTGCTGTCTCTTTTTTCTGCTAGGGAGAACCTCTGTCCTGCCTCAGTTCCTTCAGTGGACTTCCTTTATGCCTGGTCTCTGGCAGGGGAACTGAGGAGAGCATGGAGCCGACGTCAGCTGATGTCATCGTGGGTGGCCCCAGAAGACTGCTAGCTAAAAAGTTTCCATGTGCACTGCACTTTCAAGACACATATTAAACAACTGACAAAGACTGTGAATCAGAACCTTGGCCTATTATACCGTCTCAGCCCTCTCCTCACTCAAGACTCCCAGCTAAGGCTTGCAACTGGCACCCTACTACCAATCCTGCTGTATGGGGCACAAGTGCTAATCACGGTAAAAGGTGGGTAGATGCAAAAGCTGAGAACCCTATATCACAGGGTGAGCTGGTTTGCTATAGGGGCTCAACCTTGGGACCATCATTGCCAGGTGCTCCAAGCCCTGTCCTGGCTAACATTGGAAGGGTGACTTTTGTACCCATCTTTATGCCTGGCATACAAGCTCAGGCTGGACAATGCCCGCCCAGGTCTGGCTGAAATGATATCTGCCAAGCATAATAGCAGGCCCCTCAGATACTCAAGCCTTCAACTCCTCCATGTCCCTAATGTCAGGTCATCACAGGGAATGAGGTTGTTCTCAGCCAGCATCCCGCCTCTCTGGATCATACTTCCTGCAAATGTCCAGGCTTGTAATTCTCTCGGATGGTTCAAAAAGGGACTTAAGGCTCACCTGACAGAGCTCAACCAATGCACTTGCTACCATCGAAATATTGTAAATCCTGATTGCGAACTGTACTTGCTGTCACAAACCCACTCCTGGTGTCAGGCCCTCTGCTACCACAGGCCTAAATTTAAGTGTGATTCATGAACAGGGGACAAACAGGAACACCCTCCTGTTTGTTTTGGGTCCAAGCAAACTACCAGTCTCGAGTCCTGGGGTCAATTATGAACCCTTTTTAGCTAGCATACCCAGGTAACAGGTCCAAATATCACACTGTCGTTGGGGAAAGCAGCGCAATATACTTGACCCAGCGGGCATACAACCAACCTGGTTCACAACCTCCTTCTGGCTCAATTGAGACTCTGGTATTTTTCTTACATTGCTGGATCTTTGCACAGATCCTTGTTAGCATGGCTGCATATGGTGACACACTAAGCAATTTAACAGTTATGTCAGAAATATCAATACTGTTCCACTATTCACACTCAAAATGAGAAAATATCTCAGGCAGGCTTAAGGAAAACAAAAAGTTTGCTAAAATTAAAAGTGGTAAATAAATACAGTACATAAAACATAACATATATACATAATGATTACAGTCAGAAATAAATGGAAAATTACAAAACAAAGCACCTTGTAACTGAATTAACTATTTCTAACTCAGTTTTCAGTTGGAAAAGGTTCACATTTGAACTACCAGTCCTGGCAGAAGTGGTCTATCTTGAGTCCAGGAAAAGAAGTGTGTCTTAGAAGTCCGGAACTAAAGTGTCTGCCCTTTCAGCCACGCTTCACCAATAGCAAAGAGACCAGGATGTCCCTCTCTCCTTGTGATGTCACAGCTCTGAGCTGCTAGTGTGAGGTCACATTCAGTCCTGCATACTTAATTTGTAACATGCAGCTACATAGGCAGACAGGTCAGATTACATTTAGAATCTGCAAATACAGCAAATATTTTTATTATAACAAGACACTCTATCTTCCTCAGAGTGTGGTTTACGACACCCTTTGATGTTTCAGAAATATCCTGTAAGGTTAATTCACATATGCTTTCCAAAAACCATCTTCCTCCTGTTATCCTATAAAATGTAACCTTTTTCGGCAGTCTTCCTAAGTTCAAAGCAGTTGTTTTTTTTATAACTTAGCTGTATAACAGCGACTCAGGTTCTGGCAGGTAGGTGCTAAAACATGAAAGGAAGCTCTAACTAGCTTACTGTCTAGGTCAGTGAGAGGGCAGACCATTTTTTTCTTCTTTTTTAAAATGCAGTGTCCCATGAGGCTCTGCTGCTTGGCCTGTTTCCTAAGCAAGACTGCCATACAAAACATAGATTTATAACAAAATTATATACACATAACTCGCAGACAGCTATTCCCATTACACTTGCCTGTAACCTTGAATGTCTCCAATCGAACTAGCATATGAGTGTCGTTTAGTGTCGAAATGTAAATAGTAACATGGACATTGTTATGTGAGAAATTCAGTACTTCCATCCTCTGTAATACCGATTGCTCCACAGTGTGCAAACTTATGGATTGTCTGTCTGTATAGTGTGTAAACCTAAGGAATGTTTTATCTGTAATTAATTCTGGGTTGCCCCTGAAAAAGAACCGTTATGGTCTCAATGGGCCTACCTGGTTACCAAAATTAAAATAAATAAATCAAAATAAATAAATGTGGTTCTGGTGCCTGACAGCTATAGTTCCAAAGGTGTGGCTTGCTGCAGGAGATTCTCTTGAAGATCTACTGTTACAGCAAGTTGTTACGTAACTGCACTGTTTTCTGTTCTGCTCAGTCAGATTTGGAAGGAACAATTTGTTCACTTTTGAAAGAGATTTCTTTCCCTCCATACATTTTGTATCAAACCAATTTTTATTTGTGGCTCTACCAGCCTTGGTATTTCTTTTTATTCAGCCAAAGTTGTCCACTATGGTATTAATAGTTCTACATATTTTATGATTCTTTATCCGCTATGACAAGATATTATCTGCTTATAACTGACTACTTTATTTATTTATTGAGTTTTAGTAACCGGGTAAATCCACTGAGACAATTACAATCCCTTTTTCAGGGTCGACCCGGGAGTGCAGCAACAAACAATACCATACAGTGCAAAAACAACAAGGGAATTATGTTACAATAATAACAAAATAAACATACAGCAGGTAGAAACATAGAAACATAGAAGCTGACAGCATATAAGGACCGCAAGGCCCATCCAGTCTGCCCATTTTTTCTACCTTATGAATGTGCCATAGACTATTACTCTGTCAATGGCCTATCTATTCATACTCATTTGTATTACTCCCTTATGCCTATCCCATGCCTGTTTGAAACCCTATACTGTATTCATATCCATGACTTCCTAAGGTAGGCCATTGCATGCATCCACCACCCTTTCCATGAAAAAGAACTTCCTCACATTGCCCCTTAATCGGTCTCCCTCTAATCTCATGCTGTGTCCTCTTGTCCTGCTATTTTTCTTATGTGGATATTAAGGTGATGAGTCCTGCACTACCTCTTCCACATTTGTTTAGTTTGCTCCCCATATATTCAAAAGCTTTGTAGCCATTCAAATTATAAGTTTTGCTATGGTTCCAGATTTTCTGTAACAAAATAATATGATGCACTATTAAAAAGTCTAACCATGAACCATCATTGGCCTAACTAAAAAGCCCTGCTATGTTCCATGACAACAAAGATAAGATATTTCCATGAGTGATCTTTTACTGACTTACAGTGTGTATATTACTGCAAGATACAGAATTCAATATCTGGAAGTGGTTTTCATTTTCCCAAGCTGTATAGGATTCCTCTCCAGCTTTATGATCAGGAGAGGAATGCAGAAGGGTGATTTCATCAGAAGATTATTTTAGTACACTTGTATTTAATTTAGTATCTATCACTGTTATACCTCTTATACAAACTTCAGCATCCTCTTCATCCCCCTTAAGTTTGGTTACTGGTACCTTTTTTACCAGATATTTTGTAATCTGCTACTTTTTGTTATTCTTTTGGGTAACAACTTTTTTTTTCTTGAGCTTTCTCTGACAACTGGATCATGAGTGTCTGTCTTTAAATACTTGAAAGTTCTCTCCATTATTAGTCCTAGATTTTTGAATGATTTATTTAATTGAAAAAATCTGTTCTTTACACTCATGAGATTTTACTGTCAAACACACCCAACCCTTGTCTGGTTTAACTTTGTATCTGTAGACAGATGAAATAAATTGCCAATCAATCTTGTTCCTGAAAACATTATGTTATATTGTTTCCGTCTTTCAGATGAGACGTTAAACCGAGGTCCCATCTACCTGGATTGGTGGTAGTTCAGGTGGATGTTAAAAATCCCATGGCAGTTGTTTATTTATTTTTATTTATTTACGAGATTTACCAGGAAAACATACTGAGCAACATGCTCGATTCCAGATGGCGACCTGGGGGCCGAGACCCACGTATAATAAAATGGAGATACATTAGACAGTACAGAAAAGTAAAGCTTGTACATTGGCAATTTAAACAAAATTGGGATAGAAAAGCAGCCAGGGTAGGATACATACATTCAGTGTGATTACACAGAGGGAAGAAAAACTGAGCAATCATTTTTTTTTTTTTTAGTTGAAACAGCAGCAGCTAGAGGTGAAATTTGCTCTGAGTAATTTGTTCCATAGAGAGGGGTTTGTTGTGAGTCGAATGGGAGCAGGTAGGGCATTCCAGGTCTGAGGTATGCGGTAAGTAAAAGCGGCCTGGCCTTTGGTTGTATGCATGAACGGGACATGGAGTAGTCTTGGGTCCGTACTTCTAAGAGAGTACGCTGGTGAAGGTTGTTTGGAGAGGGCAGTGGTCAGGTAGGAGGGAAGGGGAATGGGACCAATACTTGGCTGTGAGCCTCGCACTGTTCATTTGTATGTGTTCATGGAGGGACTGTAGGGTTAACGAGCTGTAGAGGTTGCAGTGGTGTGTTGATTGGGGGCAGTCGAGGATGAAGCGGCAGAAGGAGTGGAACAGGGTGTCTAGGCTGGCCAGGGCGGACCTGGGGGTGATGGAGTAAACTACATCCCCATAGTCGAGTACAGGAAGGATCATTTTTTGAACAATGGCGTGCCTTGTCTGAGTGGGGAGACAGCTTTTGTTACGGTGTAGTGCGCCAAGTTTGGGGAGCAGCCGCTTGTGTATAGAGGTGATGTGTACTGAGAAATCTAGATGTTGATCTAGCTAGATGCCCAGATATCTGAAGCTCGTACAGTTTTCCAGAGGAGTTACATCCAAGGTTGTGAAAGGGGGGCTGGGGGCTTGGTGGGAGAGTCGTTGTGGGGAACCAAACGTTAGTGATATGGTTTTTTTAGAGTTAAGAAATAACTGGTTTGACCTGAACCAGTTTTGGATGGCATCAAACTCTTCCTGGAGGAGGTTTGCTACGCTATGTGTAGTGGGACCAGAGGTGTATAGGACAGTGTCATCTACATACATCTGAATGGAGGAGCAGGAGCATGCTGCTGGGAGGTCATTCAGAAAGATGGAGAAAAGGAGGGGACCCAGGACTGAGCCTTGGGGGACACCTGCAGGGACAGGCAATGGTGGGAGGTGTGAGAGGCTATTTTGACTACTTGTTTCCTGCCTACTAGGTAGTCATGGAACCATTCAGTGGCTGATGTAGAGAGCCCTGCGTTGGTGAGTTTGGTGAGGAGCAGGGAGTGGGAGACAGTGTCAAAAGCCTTGGCTAGGTCAATGAAGATGGTGTAGGTGATGTATCCTTTGTTCATACTCGTGAGGATGTCACCTGTGACTCGAAGCAGGGAGGTGATAGTCGAGTGGGATTTATGGAAGCCTGATTGGAAAGGTGAAAAGAAGGAGGAGGAGGAGGTGTCTAGGTACAGAGTGAGTTGGGATAGTACCAGGCATTCCTGTATTTTGGCCAGGATAGGAAGTAGGGAGATGAGTCAGTAATTTCCTGGGGAGGAGAGGTCTCCTTGTTTTGGCAGAGGTATAATGATGGCCAGCTTCCAGGCTTTAGGTAGCTTTCCCAGCGAAAAGGATAGATTGAAAAGGTCGGCTAGAGGTGCGGCTATTGCTGGGGTGGAAAGGTAAAGCATCTTTGCATCCATGGACGTAGGGCGTTTGCCTTTGTTTGGGTTTAACGCCCGAAGGGAGTGAAAGACATCTGCTTGGGATACTGGGCGGAAGGAGAACGGTGAGGTTGTGGGTGGGGGGCATGCTGATGGGCACCTGTGCTGTGGGAGGGAGGACCCGGGGGGTGAGAATGTGGGAGGGAGGAAAGGAGCTTTTCAGTGCAGCTGGAGAAGTGGGTGTTAAAAGCTTCAGCTACGTGTATTGGGTCGGAGAGGAGGGAGCCCTGTGCTTGCAGTGTCAGGGGTGCAGGTTGGGAGGGTGGGGAAAGCAGGGTTTTGAGTGATTTCCAGAAGTCAGTTGGGTGATTTGAATGATTGTTGAATGCCGATAGGAAGTATGTGTTTTTCACTTGGCGAATGCTGCTTTATCGAAAAGTGTAGGTGAATTTTTATTGAAATCAGAACAAATCTTAACAAAATATATACAAATCAGCAGTACATCACACAAATTCATAAAAAGGAAAATCTGAAACATAAATAAGTATTAAGTTATACAATAACCCCAAACATAAAAAAAAACTTTCAAACCAACCCCCCCACTCTAAAAGTAGGGGCATTTCTAACAAATCATAACAAATCATATACAAATTTGTAATACATCTTACAAAACCATAAAAAGGAAATTAAACCTAAAGAAATATATTGCTGTACAACAGCCACTAACCCCAAAAGGAATATATTAAACAACCCCTTCCCCTCCTTACTAAAAAAAAAAATGTATTCAGTATAACATAAGTAATCTTGCAAATGTATAAAAGGAGAAAATTAAAACCATAAGTAGATATAAAGTCATCCAATAGCTTCTAGTATGGGAAAAAAATCCTTTAACCAAACCCCTTCGTAATGGAATTAACGGAGAAACATTTCCAAAATCATAATTCCTCATGCTGAATCAAGCAACATATAGTAAAGTAAACTAAAAGATATATATTAAGTCATACAATAATCTCATAAAATTATCAAAACATTCCCTATCCCCCCTCACCCACACCCTACTGTCTAATAAATCTTTCTTTATTTAACAAAGCAACTCATACACACTATTACTCTATCTTGAAATAAAAGAACCATCTATTTCCTAAACCATAATTTAACCTATAAAGGTGTAAAGCTGCCATAAACTCTCCCAATACTGAAATGCAAATTTTGATTTCTCAGATAATTTAATATGACTTATTTCACTTTCTACCATATAAAACAAATTAATTGGTGTAATTTTCTGCTGCTGTATTAAAAGTCTGCATCTACTAATCCATATCCAATAAAGGAAGGAAACATGGATTACTTGTAATGTACTAAGTGAACCCTGAAATTCATCAGTATCAAAAAAAATATAATATAAGTTCTTAATGGAGGGGGGAATTAATAAATGGCTCTTCCAATGGCATTTCACTACATCCCAAAATTTCATGGCATAAGGACACTGGAAATATAAATGTTCCATTATTTCGAAAATTAACATGCTGCCCTTTCTTGGACGTTAACGGTCCTGTATGGTTTTATGTTTCTGGTTGTTCCATACATTTATTTTCCCATGAATCCCCAACCATGCAGTGTCCCACATATGTAATGGGATATGGGGATTTGTAATGTATTTAGAAATGTTCAGTCGAATAACAGTTGAAAAATTCGAAAAAGGGGAATCTAAAAAATATTGCTGTAAAATAATATTATATAACTCCTTCTGGGAGATACTCATAACTAACTCCCAACTAATATTCCAACTTCTTATCTTGTCAAAAACCCCATCCCATCTATCCACCAAACGAGGGCTTCTCTTATTTTTATGCATAAAATTAACACCTATCCATCCCTGCAATATGCCCTGTAAAAGTGTATTCACCAAGGAACCCCAAATTGTAACATTATTCTTAACTAAAGGTACCAAATTAGAATATAAAAACAAATGGAAAGAAAAAAAAGAATTGGATTGATCATTTTTAAACCACATGATTTTATGTCCAAATACAACACATTCCATTTAATTGGATTCAATCTACTTCCCCAAACACCACAAAAGAAACATCTCATCAATGAAGCCTCCTAATATTTTGGCATGAAAAAAACATTACTAAGATACAAAAAGACAGGTAACAAGAAAGATTTTTATCAAATTAATTATTTTCTTTTTAGAAAGTTTCCAACGGTTCCAACACGTAATCTTAGAATTCCCCTTTTGTAAAGCCATCCGCCAATTAAAACCTGCACTATCAGTTCCTCTGAAATAAATATCTAATATTTTGCATGGCTGTCGTTCGACCAGAAATCCTCCTACCACAGTTAAACCATCTGGAAAGCCTTTTACACTCAAACACTTGTTTTTTGATTCATTTATTCGAGCTCCCATAATGGTCCCCAGTGCTGTTATGACCTTACAAGCTATTTTAATAGAAGCCTCATCAGAAAGCAGTAAACATAAATCATCTGCATAAGCAATTGTCTTTGTCTGAAATCCTTGGTCCCCAACAATTCTCTTTATCAAGGGGGACCTATTAATTACCCTTAACAGAGGATCCAAAGCAAAGACGTATAGAAGCAGACTCAATGGACATCAATGATGGACCCCTTTAACTACTCAATGCTTAGTACCTCTCCATCCATTTTCTAATGGAATAACATATGCCAAAGCATAGCACAAACGCAAACATTGAACAAATAAAGCAGGGAAACCATACACGGATAAACAATTCCATAAATACTCATGAGACAATTCATCAAATGCCTTGGCCTGGTCTAAACTCACCAAAAATCCTTCAGCTGTTCCTAATCCTCCTGTCCCTTGTTCCATAATTTCTCGAATATAGATTAATGCATCAGTAATCTTTCTTCCCGAAACTGAACAAAATTGAGAGTCACTGATCAAATCCGGCATAACCAATGACAATCTATTACCTAAAAGTTTTGAAAAAAATCTTAAAATCAACATTCAATAACATCAATGGACGCCAGTTGCCAATATCTGTATGAGCCCCTTTTTTAAACAAGAAAATCAATAAACCCTCATACATCTGTAGAGGTAAAATCATTTCTGTAATAAAAAAATTATACAAAGCCAATAATTCTTTGGGCATTAATTTCCATAATAATTTATATAGCTCTCCAGGCAATCCATCTGAACCGGAAGAAGCATCATTTTTAAGGGAAAGGATTACCCTTTCCAATTCCACTGCAGTAAAGTCTAACACCATAGATGTCTGCAATTCCAAAGATAAGCAAGGGAGGTCTGCCACTTGTATAAAATGTGTTAAAAATTCAGAATCCAAGCCTCATGTCCCAAAAGTGTCCTTTACATGTTTGTCTAAAAATTCCATTATTCCTGTGTTATCAGAAACAACGAATCATCAAAACATTTTAAACTTGTGAACAGCCTTTTTTCTTTTCGGCTCTGACAGGCTAAAAAAGGATTCACCTACGCTGTCTTACCTTGGGTTCCAAAAGACTGTTACTTAGTGAGAGATCGTAACCTGTCATACTGATATGAAGCCATATCATGTTTTATTACTGTAATATATTCAGATAGATCTACCTCACCTTCAGATTGAATAGAAATTAAATTTTGCAAAGAATGCCAAAGAGATAAATATTTCTCATTTTGGGTTTGTGCATGAGATTTACCAAGAGCTTGAAAATACCCTATCAAACATACCTTAAACGCTTCCCAACAAACAATATTGTCATGTAAACCAATAGTGGAAATCTGATCTCTAACAATATGTTCCAAATCAGTTAAAACATCTGAAAGTAATAATATGGAAGCATTTAGTTTCCAAAGACCTGGACCTTTCACTCTACGTGGGGGGTTGTCAATATTAATGGCAATCAAAAAATGGCCTGACGACTCTTTATGGTCATAAATTAGTCGGGAAATTACTAAAGTTTTATGCACAAAAATAAAATCAATACGGGATGATAAAGACCCTTTAAAGAACATAGGTTTAGCCCTACTACGTCCTAATTGATGCGAATCGATCAAACCAGCTAAAGAAAGAAGTGATTTCAAAAAAACGTTATCACAATATTGTTTCCCAGTTTCTATTTTTTGTTGGAAATTAACATTAAAATCCCCATAAAAAAATATTTGCCTACTAGTATACAGGTATGTTTGGATCTTTTTCAATAGATTAATTCTAAGGGCTTTGGTCTGTGGACCGTATACTGAAATCAGTCTACACTGTAGCCCTTTTAAAAGGACATCCAATAGGAGCACTCTACCCAGTTCAATATCTACCAATCTATAAACCATAACATTAGAAGTGGTGAAGCAAATTCCAACCCCACTACACTTATCATCCCCCAATGACCATAATGACTTCCCCCAATGCCAATCTTTAGAAGCTATCAAAATTTCATTCAAGGTGTGTAGACATGTATTCTGTAACAGGAATACATCATAATGCAAATGAGAAAGTACCCCAAATGTTGTCTGTCGCTTCAATTGTAATTTCAAACTATTTACATTCAGTGCTGCAATTGACAATGTAGAAGGCTCAAGGAGGGGGTTTAAGGGTTTTCACACTTGATCTAGTAACTCATTTCTGAGGTTCTAGTTGTGGTCTCCTAGAAGGTAATTCGGGGCCTTTTGGTAACGAAACAGAACCATCAGAATTAAGCATAGGATCTGGTAAGGGATGAGCCTATTCCACTTGTTCCCCCCATGAAAAGAAAACAGCAAATCTGTTTGCAAGGGGCAATGGGGAAAGGGGCACATTCTGACTGTCAATAAATTTTTCTACCACACAGGGAGGAGAAGAAGAGGGTAACATATCACCCTCTCAATCTTGTATCATGTCCTGTGCCTCATTATCAACAACATTCACAGAACTGGGCAGATCATGAGAAGTAAAGGCTGCAGAGTTAGAAAAACGTTGGGGAGAACCTGGGGGGGGTCACAAATGGAGTTTCTCTTTCCACCACAGTAACCCTCTGAGGAGATAGTAAATCAAGAGGAACTTTGTGGGACAGTTCTGGAATAAACTCATTAGACTGTTGGACAGTGTGAGAACCAGAAGGGTGGAATTGCCTTCTTTCTCCACTAGCTCCCCCTCAAACTCTACCTCTCTATCTACCCCTAAACAGATTCTCTGTCCCAGAAGCATCTGGACCTTGAAATGACCTTCTTCCCTGAGCTAGAAAATACTCCTGATCAGAGGAATCATCTACATCAATGGACGCCCAAGGGTAATCAGCATATGAATGGTTGATTTCATTACATAAATTGCAAACAGGGGGAGTTTCACACTGGGCCACTGTATGACTCAACATTCCACACTGAAAACATTTTATCTGATCACAGGAAGTATTTAAGTGTGTTAAAGAACCACATTTGTAGCAACTTTTAGGTTGACCAGGATAAAATATGATACCCCTGTCCCTTCCCAAAAAAAAGGAACTTGGCAAATGTATGCTGTCTTCAGTTTGATTTAGTTGTACTCGCACTGTCCATCCACCCACCCAGAAATCATTTTTGTCCATTATAAGCTTAGGTTTATCATACAATGAACATCTCTTTTGCAACCAAAATAGGATGTTAGCAATGTTAACCCCTTCATTTCTAAAAAGAATAGTCACAGTCTTAATAGTAGGTTTAGTAATAGGGATTGCTTGAAAATCCATCCAGATCTCTTATTCTTTAACTTCACAATAAATTCTCTGAAATTTGTCCAATGTGATAATAGAACAAAAACTTATATCGTAATTGTGATCGCCAGGCGGGTGTATAAAGGTGTACACCTCTGTCGGAGAAAAGCCCATAGAATCTATTAATAAAGTTTTCCCAACCTGTATTCATTCCAGAACCACCAAAGCTTTACCACGATATCTAAGACAGACTAGGAATCTGTATTTTGCTGCTTCGGCCGGTTTCTTAAGTAAGCCTGCATATGATTTTGGGCCCAGGTTCTCAGACTGGTGGACAGCTATTTTGACATGCATATCGGAATCTACAGCAGCATGTAAAATCCGATTATCAAGACTTACGTCCTCACTTCCCCCAGTAGCTATAGTAGGGGAAAAAGAGTCCATAGGAACGCCATGATCCAAAGAAGCAGGTTTCAAACCCATGGAATCTCTCCTCACAGAAACAGCATCTTGTGTAGCAAGAAAGTTAGTAGCCTCTCCATGAGAGTGTGCATCCACAGTGGGACCATCAGAGGACTTCTGTTGGGAAATAGATGAGGATGAAGTAAGTGAAGTTTTTAAATTATCCATTTTGCCCTGTATTAAGGCAGGCATACCTGGTGTTGGGATCATTGGATCTGGAATCCATTTATTATCTGCCCAAAGTCAACCTGCCCATCTAAGGGCATCTCCCGGAGACCAGTCTGTTAAGATACAGGTCTGGGAAGAAGAAGGTTCTTGTGGAAGCCCTCCGTTCTGGTTTCCATCATTGCCTTGTAAGTCATTATCACTCACCGATTGATAATGATCTGACGAAAGACATTTTCCTCCTTCTTGTAATGGACTAGCAGAGGAACATTTTCGTTTGTTCCATTCTGCCTCCAGATTTTGTCTACAAGAATTATAATCTTGTTCAGCAATTGAAATTAAATCCAACAATTGATGTTTTTTCCTCTCAAGTTCTTGTTGTAGCTGTATTTCTTCTGCTATCATTCCCCCATCCATTGACTGGGAAGCTGAAGAATTAACAGGGACCTGAGCAATTTCTTGGTCAGCACTTATCATAGAGTCTACTGTCTTCTGAACTGAAATATCCAAGAGCTCAGGAGCCTTCACAGCATGACCACTCTCCTCCACAGTCTCCTCCACACTGAGGTCCTCCATCCCTGCAGACAGACGGACAGTGCCACCTGCCTACAGAGTAGGGGAATTTCCTGGCCAAATTTCCCTCATTCATTGAAAATACCACCAACAGCTTAGTCTGGTTCAAATTCAATTGCTTACCATCTATATCCCCCCTCTCCTTGGTCACCCCTGAAAAAGGGACTTCTAGGCCCAGTGGGCTTACCGGGTCAACAAAATTCAACAAAAAAATATACGACTACCAACAAACTCTTTCAGTTTCCATGTTGGGATTTTGGAATGTTTTTAAAATACATAGTGGGTAGTTTGTCTTCTGATTCTAATGTCTTACAACTGCCTATTTCTTGCATTGTTTTCCTTTGAAATGTTTGAGTTGCTTTGGATACTGTTTTTTCTAGCTTTTTTCTATTTTTAAATGGGGTCAAAGTAACTTCTTTTTCCCCTTTTGGTAAATTACTACCCTCTTCATCAAAGGTAATTAAGTCTTTCTGTGCCACAACCTCTCTTTCTTTAGGTGTTCTGTGTTTCTGTTTATGAGTTTTTTGTGCTCCTTTAGTGTTTTT
Source organism: Neoceratodus forsteri (assembly GCA_016271365.2). Classification (NCBI taxonomy): domain Eukaryota; kingdom Metazoa; phylum Chordata; order Ceratodontiformes; family Ceratodontidae; genus Neoceratodus; species Neoceratodus forsteri. The sequence goes on from CM057454.1 coordinate 513,428,026, forward strand.
TTTTATTTCCTGCCTTGTTTGCTGTTTTATTTGAGATTTCTTAAATTGTGGGAATCTATTATACAACCATATTTCGTTCAAGCTCAGTACTAGGATTTGCTTGCCCAAGTACTCTACACTTCTCTAACTGTAACCTAATCCTGCTCTTTGAAGGTTAACAGCCAAGTTCTGTGGCAGAACTGATAAAACTTGAGCCAACAGTCTATTTGTTTCCATGAGTAGGGACTCAGTACTGTGAACTTTTTCAATCAGTACAGTATGTTTTGGAGGAATATTTTCCTGATCATAAACATGTTTATTGGGGAAGAAGCAGCTACTGGGGCATTATCAGGCCATATAAGGGAAATAATGCAAGTTTTCCTGCCATCAGTCTAACTTTTTCAAAAATAAAAAAGGAGTTAGAAATTTGCCATTATCCTGTAGATAATTGTCTCTGATATTCAGAGTTTCAGAATCATCTCTAAAAAAAAAACCATCTTGTTCCCTACCTTTTGTACCTTAGATTCTGTTATCACTTTTTGTGACTCCTCCATGACTATGTCTCCCTTTTTAGAATTATTATGGATCATGTTTTCTGGGACAGAGATAGCTGTATTTGCCAAAATTGGAGGATATAAAAAGTTCTTAGGGTTAAAAACAGGACAATTTACATTCAACACATTTAACTGTGTTTTTTTTTTTTATCTTTTCAGGTTGTTCTAATCTCTTAATTTCCTTCATAAACTCAGCCCCAGCCCCAAAGTTTACGGTATTGACTGGGAATGGATCAACTAATTCCTGAAGACTCGAGCATTTATTTAAATTTCCCCTTGAAAAAATAAGTTATTTTATTATTATGAATTTTACTTTCTGTCCCTTTTCCTGCCTTACTTTTTTTTTGTCTGACCCATGACAGTAAAGCAAGGAACTAATAAATGGTCTAAATAGACAGGCTAAACCTAGGAAAAAGCTATAAAAACTAGTAAGTTACTTAGGGGTCTTACTTGTGCTTTTTTTTGTTTTATTTTTTTTTGTTTTATCTTAAGTTTGCAAGACACTGAAGGCTCTGGCAGCCATCCAAGGATCGAGGACGAAACTTTTAAAACATCTAAAACCTCAAAGACTTTGCAAGTCCAATTAGTGAAAGTGCATTCAGTTATGGAACAAGGCTGTCTGACACATGAAAGTCAGGGAAAAACTTTCATACTCTTCCCATTGTGTAGCACAATTACAGTGTCCTTCAATGGGTTGAACTATAAATCGACCCCTCATCTCTACACTCCACAAATTTGAGGTGTGCACCCTGCCTTCAGCAACTAGTTGTCATCTAACATCACTATCTTGAAAACATACAAGCTACATAATGAGAACCCTCAGACAGTCTGAGGGTCCTGATTTCATGGTCTGCCCTCCTCTGTGCACTCACTTTAGCAAGTTCATTCTGAAATGTGTATAGGATGGCAAGTGGTGAGTTACCCATGATAACCATTTATCAGTTACTTATTGTGTCCAGTACCATACTCCTGTTGGAGATAATTTATCCAAACCATTTTTATATTCAGTGAAATTTGGCTATTTGTTATGGTGACTATGTTCCATGGTCTAATTACTCTGTGTAAAATGTGTTCCTTCTTTTTGTGTTAAAATGCTATTTGACTTTTTTTAATGTCCCCATGTAATTTTTGTGCTGTTGTGATATATCCAAGTCTTTCCATTAATTCTGTGCCATCCACTATTTTATACAATAATAAAAGATCACATCTTGTTCTTCGTTGTTCTAACCCCAGGAATCACTCATTATGACTAAACTAATGCAGTCAGCCTTCAATGTTGAACTGCCACTGAAAGTTGGAATGTATGCAAATGATGGAATTCTAATTGGCTCATGCCGGTTTCAAACTGCTGCCCTAGCAACTGCTGCACTCTGAGTGCTCAGATTCTTTACTCTGCCTGCCAATTAAGATGCCTCGGAGAGCTCTCCTTAACTTACTCACAGAACTTTAATTTGTCAATAAGTACCATTTAGTTTTATTGTATTTTAGTTTGCTGCCACTATAAGTTAATGTTAGTTAGTTTATTTGGGTTAATTTTTTTTTTGGTTCTGCGGAACCATGAGGAACTGCTCATTTTTACCTCAGGATTTATATTTTATTCTACTTTCATTCCAGTTCCCTTGTAGATCCGTAACACTATGTATTTTATTCTTCATTTTTTTTAGTTGTGGTTTCTTTTCTTGTCAGGAACTGAGCGGCCATTGGTTCCCTTTTGATTTCAGGAACCAATTGTGTTTACTTTTATTCACTAATATCGGTTCCTGGAACTGACTGTTTAGATAAATACTGTTTATTTGTTGGAATCTGATGTCAGTATCAGAGGTTCCTAAACCAAAGAAAAATACAGGACTGACTGGATTTAAGAGCTGCATTAGCTGTGGACATTTGCTAGCTAAAGCAGTTAAACATAATTTATGTATTTACTTTTTGGGACCCAGTCACATATTTGCTGATTGTACTGTTTGTAAGACCTTCTGTTCTAAAACCCTCAAGAAAAGGACTAAAATATTAGATGAAATATGGCTACTCCTGCACCTCCTTCTAAGACACCTGAAGAGGTAGCCCCCTCTACATCTTCCTCTAAAAAGGACAAGGAATGGCCTAAGGAGTCAGTGAATCCAAAATCCACAAAGAAAGCGGTCTCTTCTAAATCTAAAAGGTCTGTGGAACCAGCTGGTGAGCTGGTTCCAGCAAAAAGAAAAACATGTCACTGCACCTCCAGCCAAGAAGGCTAAGGAGCTCTTAGCAGACAGCCAGCCATGCTCTCGGCTAACGACATTGCTAAAGCACTGCAGATTCTGCAGGCACTTCAAGCTGTTGTCCCAGTTCCTACACCAGCTCCACCAGTTCCTACCCAGGTACAGACAGCCTAGGAACTAGTGTATGGTTATGACAATCCAGAACAAGAGGAGGAGAAGGAGAAAGGGGAACCTATTGAACTTAAGGTGTCCCCTGGGCAGGAATTTGGTTCCCCACCTAGGGTCCAGGTAATTATTATAGTCACACTATTTATTTGTGAAGCAAATGGTGGAGACCTTGACTCTCCCTATTCATGAAACTGAGGAAGAAGCAGATTTCCTCAAAATGATGGGGCTTGCCCTCACAAGACTATTGCTACCAATGCATAAGTCTTTGAGAAAGGCAGTGCTGAAGATATTGAAACCCCTACTATTATCCCAGGGGTCGATTAAAAAAGTTAATAAAAAGTACCAACTTGACAGACTCACTGCTGCATTTTTATTTAACCACTCTTATCATGAGGGAGTGGTTTAGGCAGCAGCTTGTGATAAAGCCAAAATACCTCTGTTTTCCCAGCACCCTGACAAGGATTCAAGAAAAATTGATGGTATGGGAAAGAAGAGGTACATGGCAGCCTCACTACTTGTGAGGCAGGCCAACTACATGGCTTATGCATTACAATATCAAAAGGCCTTGTGGAATACTGACCTGGCATTAATGGACAAAATTCCAGGGGAGGTGGCAGTGAACCTGGCAGAGACTGCTAGGACAGCACTAGATGCTACCAAATATCAGTTCCACATGGATGTGGATGCTAATGATACCACAGCCAGGCTCATGGTCCTCACCCTTTCTATGAGGTGGTTTGCATGGCTTAGGGCCACAAACCTGACCCAGGATACACAGACCAAAGCAGTGGCTTTCCCCTGTGAGGTTGATTCCCTTTTCAGGGATAAGACAGAGGCCTATATGAAAAAGGTGGAGGAGTACAAAGCCACCTACAGAAGCAATTCTGCCAAAGAAAAACCCTTCGCTTCTTACAGGTCCAGTAGAGGTGAGGCAGGGGTAGGGGCTCCTACTCCAGGCCCTTTTTCCAGGCTTAAGCAATGCCAGACTGCTAGCATTCAAGGGGGTATTTCAGAGGTAGAGGCAGAATGACCATGAGAAGGTCAGCACAAGTGCCTCAAGCTCTGACCCAGCCAAAACAGAATCCCTGACAGGCTGGCACAGGTTGCCTTCCCCCTACCAGTAGTACACAGATTGGCTCACTTCCTCTGAGCTTGGCATGCCTTCACCACAGACAAGTGGGTCTTGGAGGTAGTGAGCCAAGGGCTGTCTCTAAGCTTCAAATCTCTTTCCAAATTGAGAGCCAGAAATTTTGCCCCAGCAACCTCTGCAGACAAAATCCTCTTGGAGGCAGAGGTAGCAACCTGGTAACCATCAGAGCAGTAGAGCCTGTGCCCCTGCCACAGAGGGGAAAATTCAAGATATTTCCTCACCGAGAAGAAAAACGGGAACTGGCAACCCATTCTGAATCTAAGACTCCTAAACAAACATGTATCAAAACCAAAGTTCAAGGTGGTCACTTTGGCCACGATCATCCCCACACTGCAAAAAGGGGATTGGCTGGCATCCTTAGATCTCAGGGATGTCTACTTTCACATACCAGTAAGGCCAAGCCACAGAAAGTACCTGAGGTTCAGATTGTCCTCAGGTCACTATCAGTTCACAGTCATGCTCTTCTGTTTAACCTCCGCCCCAGGGCATTCACAAAGTGTCTGGCTGTAGTGGTAGCACATCTGAGAAGGCAGGGAGTAACCGTATTCCCATACCTGCATGACTGGCTAGTCGTGAGTCAGTCCTTGCAACATGCCAGAGACTCTATGGCCTTAACAAAGGAGTACATTAGAGTCTCTAGGATTCCTGACAAATGTCCAGAAGTCCCAGCTAGAACCAGTCCAGCGTCTGGACTTCATTGGAGCAGAGCTGGACACCTGTCAGGGAAGAGCCTTACTCCCTCACGAAGGGGTGGACAGCATCCTGCAGTTAGCAGGATCATTTTGACTGAACAGACCCAGGCCAGCAAGACAGTTTCTGTGGCTACTGGACCACATGGCAGCTGCCACAGCAGTGGTTCCAGGTTTCAGATGAGGGACATACAGTTCCATTTATGAGCTCACTGATCCCAGAGAAGAGATTCCCTGGGCAAATTGGTGCCAGTCTCAAACACCCTCCTGCAGGCCCTGCAGTGGTGGTTGAACTGAGAAAATCTCAGGGAAGGAGTTCCATTCCAAAAAGAACAACCTTCAGTAGTACTCACGACAGATGCCTCACTATTAGGGTGGGGTTCACACATGCTGTATCTAACAGCCAGCCAAGTATGGTCACCTCAGGAATCACTTCTGCAAATAAATCTCCTATAGCTCAGGGCAGTATACCTGGCTCTTCAGGACTTTGCTCCCCACTTAAAAGGAAAGGTGGTACAGGTCAGAACAGACAGCACTACCACCATGTACTACATAAATGAGCAAGGAGGAACCAGATCCACATTACTGTGTATGGAGGCCATGGAGTAGTGGAGCCTGGCCTACTCACTGCTGGTGTCCCCATCAGCTGTCCACCTTCCAGGAAAGGACAATATCCTAGCAGATTCTCTCAGCAGAATCAGACTGAACCATCACGAATGGTCCCTGAATGCACAAGTGTTCCAGTCAGTGTTCAGAAGGTGGGGCACACTGGAAATAGATCTCTTTGCCTCCACAGACAATCACCAGCTGCCACTATTCTGTTGCAGGCCTCCCAGCAGGGGCACAGTTCCAGTGGATGCCTTAACACTGGATTGGTCAGGCAGATTCCTGTACACCTTCCCTTCCTTCTCCTACTGCTCAGGGCTCAGTTCAGATCACAACCAGCAACAGTGATCCTGGTGGCACCAGATTGGGCAAGGCAGTCCATGGTATTCACTGCTGCTGACCCTATCTGCCTCACAGCCGATTCACCTGCTCCAAAGGCACAATCTCCTGACATCCTCTCAGGGCAGGATCCTGTATCCCAGCCTCAGGTCCCTGCGACTGAAGGCTTGGCTCTTGAAGACCTAGAATTTGCTACCTTAAACCTTTCAGAAGAGGTTTTGACTGTGTTCAGGGGATCCAGGAAGCCATCAACCAAGAAAACATATTCCTCGAAGTGGAAAAGGTTTTCTATTTGGTGTAGGGAAGAGATACTAATCCTTCCAGGACTGGTCTTCCTGTCCTACTGGACTATCTGACTCATCTCCACACCCTGGACCTTAGGGTTTCCACATTGAAGGTCCATTTGGCTGCAGTCTCAGCATATATTTCATCTGGTAATGACAGGTCCACGGCCTCTCATCCTGTCTTTAAAACATTTTTCAAAGGTCTCAACTACCAGCATCCTCCCCTCAGGGAGCCAGTCTTGGCCTGAAATCTCAATATTTGTATTGCCAGGCTCATGGAGACCCCCTTTGAGCCCAGGTCAACTGCAGACATGAAATATGTCTCATGGAAAACTGTTTTCCTGGTGGCCATCACTTCAGCCAGGAGAATACGTGAATTGCAAGCCCTTTGCACAGATCTGAACTACATATCCTTCCACAGGGACAAGGTTGTACTCAGGACCAATAGGAAATTCCTTCCTAAAGTGGTCTCAGACTTTCACTTGCATCAAACCATCACTTTACCTGTTTTCTTCACTGAGAATTCCAGCTCACCTAAGTGGAGACGACATAGCCTGGATGTTAAGAGGGCACTAAGCCCTTACTTTGAAAGGACCAAGGCTCATTGGCCAGTGCATACCTAGCTGTTCCTCACTTATGGGAAAGTGGGCAAGGGTAAACCTGCATCAAAATGAACCATTGCACGCTGGATTGTAGCTTGCATACAGTTCTGTAACAGAAAAGTTAGTAAGCTCCCCTGGGCCTCAGGGCACACTCTACCAGGGGTACAGCTGCATCAGTGGCAGCTGCTAGGGACATCCCACTGTTGTAAATCTGCAAAGCAGCTACATGGAAAACTACACACTTTTACCAAGCACTACAGTCTGGACTTACAGTCCAGAAGTGATGTCAGATTTGGTACAGCAGTTCTGCAGAACCTTTTCCCTAAATAGGTTCTGTGCCCAACCTTCCAAGGTACTGCTTGGTAGTCCATATTAACTTAATCATAATGGGTGATTCCCTGGGCTAGAAGAAGAAAATACTTTCCATAGTAATCTTGTTTCTTCCAAGGGATCACTCACTATGATTAAAACTCCACTCTGCCTCCCTTACCTGAACCTAGGATAAAGGGGGACAGACTTTGGTTCTGCATTCCTGCTTACATACCTAAACATATGGGGCCCGATTCTAGAAAACCTAGATACATCCGACATAAATTCTGCAAATACACAACTTAGGACAAAGTAATTGTGACATGCGACTTACACCCAATTTTAAAAAATTTGCAACTTACGCCAAGAATCACACAAAATGTCACAAATGGCGACATGCACCATATAAAATGGTATATATTGCAAGACTGGCATAAACACAGCGAACAAATAGTGAAAAACTGCAACATAGAACGTGAACCCAAACAGACAGCAACTGGGAGGCAGAGGAAAATGGAACTACAGCCATGATGAGGTTGAGATACTAATTGCTGAAATAGATAAGCAGCCAGGTCTATTGCTGAATTGCCAAGTTCACCAGTCTGTTGTTAGGGTTATCATATTGGGAGAGGACACACGCTGACTCGTTGTGGAGAAGCGATTGCAGCAGGAGTTAGTAAAGGCTCTAAAATCATCTAGAACAGGTATGTCACCATTGCCTAACTAGAGATTTATGTACTAACCTTCCCAGACTTTCTTTGGTGTCCTTCAGAAAAAAGGAAAGGAAATTTTGCTACAATATATTCATGGGGAAGACCTGAGGAGGGCAGGCATCTGGACAACCTCTGGTGGAGTGAGGAGTTGGAGCGGTGACCTAGCCAAGCCCTAGGAGGAGAGATCCAGTAAAACCAGCGGGGGCCTATTGGCCTGCCTGTTTAGCGGGAGGACTGTGAGAATTTGCAGCCTTTGTAATGCTCCATGTCTGGCAACCATAACGCTGAGGCAACTCAGTATCTTCCCTTTACACATATTCTCACAAATTTACCAATGCTTGTACACTTGTATGCTAGTATGCTCACGTTTTAGATTGTAAGTTGTAAGTTATTGCCTCTGTATAAATTGACACCGTATTTTACTTTTTACCATTTTTTTTGAGTGTAGAGACATTGAAATATAGAGATATAGGGATATTTAGAGATACTTATTATCGCCGACTGTGACTGGGATCTGTGTTTTTCTGTGCTCCCGGTGCTCCCAGTACTTTTCTGCTCGTGGTGTATTGGGGTTTTTGGAGGGGGAGAGTGTGAGAGGAATTAAAGGTGTAATTGTAGACCCAAATTCAATTGTAAGAACTTTGAATAGAAGTTTAAAAATTTAAAAGGCTTTTTTGGGGAATTTGAAACCAGGAAGCAGGAAGCTGTAGCGCAATCCGACAGGGTCTGACTGGCACATGACCTGATAGTATTTAGTGCGCAGATCTTGACAGAGCTGCAGTCATAATCACAGCTACCTTCTTCATAGCAACAGCATCCAGATAGAAAGCCAGTTGGGGTTTGAGATCTGTTAATGACCTTTTTATTTTTAAGCGCTTCTGCTCGTTGTCCATTATCTTTTTCTACCGGGTTTTGCTCGTGATCATGTTAGAGATGTGACATTTTTATGTTTAATGTTGATTAGCCCTGAATCACAGATTATGAACGGTGCTTTGACAGTGTTTAAAAGTGCTATTAAGCGGTTTTAGACAAAGATTTGAGGACCAAGGAGAGAAGTACTGCTAGTCCTATGAGATAATTTTGATACAGGAGTGCAGGATTGTTAGAGCTATTTTAGAGTTTTGGAAGCTCCTGTTTAAGCTTCTATTAGCTCTAGCTACCTCAGAGAGCCCCTATATTATAGGGCTAGCACTAAGCACCAAGCACTGTTTTCACATTTTTTTGCAACTCAACATTCACTGCAAAAGTAAGTTTAGTTGTTTGTCTGTCTGTTAAAATATTGTAAAATGTTACTGCTTTTTTTGTTTTGATTTAGCTGTTTTTAAATATTAAATGTTAAATACTTTATGCCATATGTTAGAAATGCATGAATTATAGGAATATAAGGGGTTATACCAAGGTGTTTGGCCTTCTTTCCAGTTGAGGTATTTTCTTGTGATAATATTGCTTAGTTGTATGATAAAAATATGTTTAGTTGAATTCAGCTTGCTGAAATAATTGCTAAAATAACTAATTAAACAATTAACTTGACCTGCTAACTAACTTTCAGGCTGGCCTGTTGACTGGTCAACCTCATTACACATAATTAGCTGTTTAAAGTAGAGTGGCATTGGAGGTATTATTCTATTTATTACTTTTATATTTTTGTCTTTTTATATGTGCACAGTGCCACTGGAGTCTCTGGTAATAACCACTAAGGACTGTGCCGATTCCATCGGAGGAGTCTTTGTTGTTAGAAAAACAACCCTGATAGATTTGAGAGACCTTTTCAATTGGAAGCTGTTAGTAAGGAAATCTTTAACAGTGAAGTACCTCCTAACAGAAAAGTGATGAACTGTGATCTAGAGAAGGTAAGGAATAAGAATAAAGGAATAAAGACTGATTGTGGTATTGTGGAACTTTTTTCCTGGACTTGCTTTGGGCCTATTCTAAAGAAGTTAATAAACTGTGTCAAGAAGTTGAATTTTAAAGAGGGACTCAAAGGAGAAAGAAAAGAAAGATACAAGGTATCATGAATGTAGGATCTATTTAAAAAGCTGTGGAGTTCTGTGGTTTTCCTCTGGACTTTTTCTGGAACTCTTTTGAACTACCAGACTTGATATTTAAATCCTAAGCATAAAAGTTCTTTGCTGGCACTTTGAGTCTTGATATTGATACTGTTTTTTGTGATTAATTTGTTGGGTTTATTCAGGTTTTTACAGGTTTATATTCTGTTTTCTATTTTTATAGGTATAACTCAATATGCCTGTAATGACTAGGGGTAAGGTAAACAATAAATCATCTGAAAGATCATTGAGAAAAGCAAATATAGTTACTAAAGGTAACAAGAAAAAGATGTCAAGAATGATGGGACAAATAGGACAATTGAATAAATCAGGAATTTTAAATAACGAAATGAAGGCTAGGACAACAGATAAAAACAATAGAGGTAATGGGGATAATGGGCTTTTAGAAAACAAGGAACTGGCCAAAGACAATACTTTGCCAATTGACAAAGATGATGGGGATATCTGAGTACCTAGAGGCCAGAGGGGCACAGGACCCAAGGCAGCATGGTTTCACAGCGGGAAGGTCATGCCAGATGAATCTAATAGATTTCTTTGACTGGGTGACCAAAGTAGTAGACCTGGGAGGGGCTGTGGACATGCCCTACCTAGACTTTAGAAAGGCATTTGACACAGTCCCACACAAAAGATTAATAGTCAAATTAACCAGCCTGGGAGTGGGCCCAAGGGTAGTAGCCTGGGTAAAACACTGGCTGGATAACAGGACACAGAAGGTAATTGTAAATGGAGTCCACTCTGAAGAAAGAGGGGTTACTAGTGGGAATGAGGTTCAGTACTGGGTCCAGTCCTTTTAATGTCTTTATAAGTGACATTGCAGAGGACTGGAAGGAAAAGTATGCCTCTTTGCAGATGACACAAAGATCTGCAACAGGGTTGATACACAAGGAGGTGTGGAAAGGATGAGAAGGGACTTGGCAAGGTTGGAGGAATAGTCAAGTATGGCAGCTAAGTTCAATGCAAAGAAGTGCAAAATAATGCACCTGGGAAACAAGAACCCAGGGAAGATTACACAATGAAGGGAGTAGTAACAACAACAAAAAGGAAAGGGACCTGGGGGTAATCATATCAGATGACCTTAAGGTTAGCAAGCAATGTGAGAAGGCAGTAGGGAGGGCTGGGGAGATACTGGGATGCATAGGGAGAGGCATCACCAGCAGAAAACAGGAAGTTGTTATCCCTCTGTACAGACAGTTGGTGAGACCCCATCTGGAGTACTACGTCCAGTTCTGGAGACCCCATCTCCGCAAGGACATAGGCAAGATAGAGGCAGTCCAGAGGAGGGTAACTAAAATGGTGCAGGGTCTGCAAGAGAAGCCATACGAGGAGACACTAAAGGAGCTTAATATGTATAACTTTGAGGAAAGAAGGGAGAGTGGGGACATGATGGAAACTTTTAAGTACCTCAGTGGAATCAACAAAGTCCAAGAGGGTAGCATCTTTCATCATCATCATCATCAAATCTTTATTTATTCAGGCGAACATCATTGAGCAAGTCTCATTTACAAGATGGACCTGATAAGGTCAAGGTTCAATAGTTGATACACAACAGATACATCATACACTTATATAAGACAGTTATACATACAGGGGAAAATAACGTTTATAAACACAGTGATGTACAGTAAATTCACATGATAAAAAATGGTTACAGGAAAGTTAAGCTAATATTTACAGTATGTACAGTATATACATATTCCAGTGGGGGCATGGCAGACACTCAACATAATGTAATACTAGGATGGTGAAGGTATTACTGGGTGCCATAAGATGGGGTGTCTGTCTGGAAGGAATATGCCATATATGGTTTGGAAGGGAGATTTGTGAGATGACAATGCTAGCTCTAGTGGTAGCAATTGCATTTCTCTTTGAAGAAGACTGTACAATGCTGTTTAAAGGATGCAAATGGAATGATATTGGACAGTTTTAAGGATTTTTGTAGGGTGTTCCATGCTATAGCTAGAGAATAGCTGATTGCTACCTCCTAGCCTGGTGTTGAATTTGGGCAGTTTGAGCAGGATGATGTTGTTGCTTCTTAGGGCATAGGAGCTAGGAGAGGTCTGGGTGAAGCAGTCCAGGATATAGTTTGGAAGTTTTTGACAACACTCTGTAAATCCATAGTGCTGCATTTCTGTTCCTTCTGAGGTGAAGGAAACCCACCCAACTGCAGCATAAAGGCGCAATGATGAGTATTAGATGGCAGATCTGTAATGAACCTTATTGCTCTATGATATAAGGTATCCAACTTGTGATGGTAGGAGATGGGGCAGTGACTATAAAGGAAGTCTGCATAGTCAACAACTGATAGAAAATGGCCTGGACTAACCTCATCTTTCAGTCTCTGTTTAGGAAGGTTTTAATCTATAGAGAGGCCAAGCCTTTGCGAGCTTTTTAACAGTTCTTCTAAATTATGAGTGAAGTCAAGTCTGTTGTCAATCCACACACCTAGGTATTTGAAGTTTCTACATACTCCAGATTTTATCCAAGTATAGTGCATAGCTGTGAGAGAATGATTGGAGAGGATGTGCTGGTGGAGCTTTGATTTGTGAACATCATTGCTTTAGTTTTCTTTGCATTTAACAGAAGCTTTTTCTCGAGTAGCTGATATTGTAGCAAGGAGAATTCTGTTTGTAGGATTTCACGAGCAGCTGCAGGCGAAGGGTTGCTGACATACAGAACAGTGTCGTCAGCAAAGAGGTGTACAGAGGAATTGGTAAGGGTTGAATCAATGTTATTTATATAAATGGCAAAAAGGATAGGACCCAGAATAGAACCTTGGGGGACTCCTCTTGACAGTGGTTTTAATGGGGATAGGTCACCTTCAGCTTTTACCTGCTGTGACCTACCGGTGAGATAACATCTGAACCACTTAAGGAGGATGGATCTAGGCCAGTGGAGTACAGGGATGAAAGTAGTAGCTCGTGGTCCACAGTATCGAATGCTTTGCTCAGGTCCAGGAATACTGCACAGACATTATTCTTTTTATCTAATTCAGATTGCCAGTCATTTGTGACCTTGGCTAGTGCAGTGATAGTGCTATGCTTGGCCCTGAATCCAGATTGAGCTGGGTTTAGGAGGTTAGCATTGCCAAGATACTCCCTTATCTGATTACTCACTAATTTCTCCAGCATCTTGGAGGATAGCACTGCTAGAATGGAAATGGGCCTGTAATTATTAAGATCCATAGGGTCCCCTGATTTTAGAAGGGGAACCACTTGGACTGTCTTCCACAGTGTGGGAATAGAGCCAGAGTTTAGGGATAGGTTAAAGAGGTGTGTTAGGGGGACTGCAAGTACATGGCATGCAATCTTTGAAAGTAGGGGTCAGAGAGTCTGCCCTGCGCTTTTTGGTATCCAGTTGCCATAATAGATCCTCTACTTGTTTCAACAGTATAGATTTGAAGCTGAAGGAAGAGTCAACTCTCTGATCACCAGTGTAATGGGAGCAATTGTTCCCTCAGCAGGTTAGGTGGAGAGGTGTCAAAGGCAAGGCCAGCCGTTGTGAAGTGGTTATTGAGCGTCCAGAATTTCCATTTGCCAGTGATAGGGCCATAACTGTTGTGTAATTGAGTTGGAAGGGGTGTTAGCATCCTGCCCCATCATACCCTTGATGGTGCCCCAAAACCTAGCAGGATTATGATAGGAAGAGTCGAGTTCGGCCAAGTAGAAGGCAGCCTTTGCATCCCTAACTTTCTTGGTGCATCTATTCCTGGCTTTCCTAAAGATCATTCAGTCATTTGCATTCTTGGTTTTTCTTGCCATTTTCCAGAAAAAGAGACGTGCAAGAACAAGGGGACACAATTTAAAGATAGGGGGGGGCGGTTCAGGGACAATGTGAGGAAGTATTATTTCACAGATAGGGTAGTGGATGCATGGAACAGCCTTCCTGAGGAGGTTGTGGGGTCTAAAACTGTGGGAGAATTCAAGAATGCATGGGACAGACATAAGGCAATTCTTGTGGGGGGTAGGAAGAAATAGGCTGTTGGTTAACTAGGATCGGCGGCCTATACTATAGGTATGGAAATGGGCAGACTAGGTGGGCCAAGCGGTCCTTATCTGCCATCAAAGTCTATGTTTTATATGTTTCTATGGGATCTAATTAAAGACCTGCCAAATAGTAGAGTAATCAATAAGGTAAAGATTGGTAAAAATACACTAATTCAGCCCACTGTCTGGGATCTGTGGAAGAGAAAGGAGACAAGGTTAATCAAGATACCCAAGGCTATCAAGGTGATCAAAAACAAGTAAGAGAGGGTCCCCAGAACTATTTAATCAAAGGTTAATGGAAAAACCTGAATTTTATGATCAGAGTATCATGGAAGCATCAGCATTTTTGGGGTCCCAGGCAGGTCATTTACAAGACCCTAGAGAAATTGAACAGGCATATATTGAAGTGAGTAATATGGTGATAAATATAAAAGAAATCATCTAAGCCAATATTAGGCTGGAAGAAAAAATTAAGGAATTTAATAGAATAAAAAGGAGCCTAATTAACAGTTGTAGCTCCTCATTTTTGATGTCTCAAGATAACAAGGAGACAAATAGAAACAATCAGGGGGTTCAAGAAGAAACATCTTCTGAAATCTCATGGTCCATAAATGGAACGACACAATTTATGAGCCCTATAGAAAAAGATACACCCCTTGGAATTTTTAACCAAGGAATGTGTGAGGGCACTTAGAGACCCATTACTAGCTAATAACATGATTTATGAACAACTGATTAAAATCTTCCAGAACCTCTCATTTGTAAAAGGGGTTTGTATGGAAAACAAAAACAAAATAAATTGGATAAATGATAGACTAGGTAATGGATAACGGGATAAAGAAAGTACTAGATTAAATTAAATAGATCATTGCAGTACAGAAAAAGGTAAAGATATAGAAGATCTTAAACAGATGGATCTAACCACAGAACTGAAGGTTGATATGAGTGCTCCTATACTGTAGATTGTGAATTTCTGGAGACTAGATCTGATAAAGACATAACAGGTGAATTAGTAATGTTACCAGACAGATTTGATCAAAGTGATAGTATCATAAAAGAATTAAGATCAAGGAACCCTGTGGTATGGAAAAAGGGAACAGAGCAAAGAAAAGGATTAGGAAATAGGGGATTTAGAGAATTAATAGTACATGAAAAAAGAAAGAGAACCTGAGAACAGAAACAAGTGTTCTCTGTTAGTGAAACATCTGAAACTTGCACCGGTGAAGAAAGTTGGACTAGTAAAAGGATATGGTAAAAAATATAAGGAACTAGAAAAAATAAAGTGAGGGAAAGCCATCTCCAGTGAAAAAGTTAAAATCTAATAGGAATTCTTTGACATAAGTAGAAGGTAATGGGAGAAAATTTAGAGGTTGGGAAATAGAGAAAAACTAAGAGGGCAAAAAAAGTATTATTAAAAAAAGGATAAGAAGAAAAAAGAAAAACAAAAGATAAAGGCCCATGACACATTGGACATGCAGACAGCCATGCACAGGTCTGGCTGTAGCACTGCAGGGCTGCCACAGACAGCCACGCGCATGGCGTGCACATGCCATGGTGGGCAGTCAGCCCCACTGTACCTGGCCATACTGTAGGTGGTGTGGTGCTGGCCCGGGAAACCCATGACCACCACGCAGGCGCAGGCCATGTTGGGGGGTGGGCATGGGCAAAGTTGTGCAACACACAGTTGCTGGTCATGGGGTGGTGGGCAGGGACACTGATGTGCAACACTCAGTTCCTGGACAGGTGGGTGAGGGGCAAGAGGCACATATGTGCCACACTCACTTGCTGAACATGTGGGGGGGACGGGACACATATGCACTTCCAACAGTTGCAGTACATGTTGGGAGGTACAGGTGGTGGTGCTGGGACTGAAATGTGCTAGGGAGCACGACGTATAGCAGGGTATGGTTACAAAAGGGGGTTGTGTGTAGCAAACACTGATATCATGTCCAACCTACAGGATCTGCAGTGGTGCCAGGGGCCAGTGGTGCAGGCCAGAGTGGCAGTCAGCAGCCCAGAAGGGAAGGCGTGGACACAAGTGATGTCAGCAGCACAACCTCAACCAGCACCACATCTGATACACCCGTGGAGGCAGTGGAGGTGGAAGACAGTGAAGACAGTGCTGGGACGGTGGCCAAGGAGGGTGCCATGAATGAAGGAGAGGATGAAGGACAACACAGCACCCAGCAGGAGTGGGATGTGGGTGCTGACAGTGGTGAAGAGACTGTTGTATACCATAGGGTCAGTGGAACTGTGCCAACAACCAGGCAGGGGACAGTGGCAGGGGAACAGAGCCCCATGAATGTCAGCAAGTTAGAGGCACAGCTGGACAACACCGTGAGGATCAGGATCAGTTGCAGGATCAGTTGTCCCCACCAGCTTACTTCGGGGATTACTGTCATTCGGTGGTGCCTGGCAGGGGGACATCAGACAGGAGCTCTATGCAATAAAACAGGTTCTTCAGGAACAACAGCAGAACCTGGATGGACACCTGACAGCCATCACCACCGCCATGCAGGCCAGGGCCAGGGACACAAAAGCAGTCCTGCAAAACATGGTGCAGTCAATCCATGGCCTATGGCACTGTGTCCAGAAGCAGATGGAGGCCATGGAATGCTGCACCATGGTCATGGATTGCCTGCTGACACAAAAAAGCCATAATGAGGCAATGACCACAGCCCTGCTGGTAATAGCAGATGCCCTGCATGTGCAGCACCAGCAGCCACCCATGCTTCACTGGTGGGCCCTGCCAACTGTGCCACAGGCATACCTCCAGATCCTTGTGACCGCCCACCACTAGCCACAGAGTGCTGCATCATCCGCACTGGCAGGGCCAAGCACAACCACACAGGGGTGATCCATCCCAGCCACCTCACACCCGTGTTGGACACTGCGGGCAAAGGCCCTGTCATCAAGCCTATTGTGACACCTACCAGGCCACCACCAAGCACAGGCACAACATCACAGACACCCACCAACAGAACCCCTACCTGCAGTCCCAGCACCACACCACTGTGACAAGCCCTGTGCAGGCACAGCAGAGCACACTACCAGTAGCCACAGGCACAAAGCCTAGACAGACAGCCATACAGGGCCCACAGGGGGTGGTAGCCATGACAGTGGTGAGGCCCTGCAATTGGTGGCCCCGGTGACACAGCAGAGGAAGAGGTGCAGGAAGAGGAGGAACGTGCCTGAGGAGGGGATGGACACAGGGCCACAGGACAGTGTTCCAAGTGTGTCCCTGCAAGGGGATACACATCAGACAAACACAGGATTGGGCACACAGGAGCCCCTGACTGCCCAGGTCACTGGTGTGCGTACACGGCGCAGCCATGCAAAACCGCAGTAGACTGCAGTACTGTGTGCTACAATGGGGGGGCCCTGCAGCAACTGCTGTACAGAGGGACATGGGACTCTACTGCATGACAGTGCTACACAGTGGGCCACAATGCATCATGTACTGCATAGTGGGATGGGGGGATGCACAGTGCACTACACAGGGGTGTGTGGGTGTAAGTTGGGGAGCACAGTATGTCACATTGTGTGTGTGTGGTGAATATCTTGTAAGGATTAAATACACAGTGAATAAAGCAATACAGTTCACACAGTGTTGTCACGTATTGTGTCTGCCATACCAATGTGACCAGCAACATCACTGCCCTGCAACATGTGCAGACCTGTACTGGGTTTGGACAGTTGCCCATGGAAGGGGGGTCTATACAGGCATAGCCATATGATGGTATGACACATATATAGTGCTGCTGCAGCACACATGCAGACACTGGGATGTGTCCATGGTACACAAAGCGGTGCCCTGAGCCTGATATGTACCAGTAACCTCATGAGGTGTGTGGGTATGGGATGGGGCATAATCCTGACCGTCTGGGGATATTTCTGATCGAAGATTTATTTGAGCCTAATTTCTGAAGAAGTTTTTATTGCGAGACACCAAATTGTGGGATTGTACATGCTTGAAAAGGCCCTAACTAATGCGTTTTAAGCATATCTGTAAGGGAATTCGTTGGGACTATATGAATGGACTGGGCACAGGATACAGAATGGGATTTAGTTAAGAGAGTATCACCTATTAGGAAATGTTGCTTCTTTTATGTCTTGGAGCTCATGTATGTTATATAATTAATGGATAATGCCATGATTTGTGGAGATTTGGGCTAGTAGGAGTATAAAGATGCCTGGGAGGTTAGGAGATTTTTCTTGAGCACTATGTTATATAGGTATACTAACTTGGGAGCCACTTGGACCAAAGGAAACTGCTGGTCAATAATTTTTTTTAGTTCTATTACCAAATTGTTTTTTTTTTGGCTCACCTTTATGCTTCCTTAGCTGCATGCTGTGGGTACCAATGTTTTTTTTTTCTTTTTTTCTGATAGACGGTTCTTCCCCCTATGTGGTGGCTATATGGGAGGGGTTGCTTAGTACTGTTTTGCTTAGTACTGTTGGATAACATCTGGTATGTATATCCTATGTTACCTACTGCACTGTAAGACTTTGTATGTTTTTAATGCAAAATTATAAATAAATAATACAAAAGAAAAGGAAAAGTATGAGGCTAAGACAAAAATGGGATTAACTCAGCATTTACTTTATCAGAGCTCATAACAGGGGATACTCATGGGAATTAATTTACACAGGTCTGCTAATATTCAAGGCAGACAAGGAAAATATATTAAAAAGAAATGTGTCTACGAATCATTTTCCACAAGATTTTCTTCTGAAAATTGGTGCTTTTTAAAGTGACATAGCACAAAATGGTGACCCTGTTGCATTCATCCTTGATTTCACAAAAGACCATTAAGCTGCTGTTTAGAGTCAGGGATTCAAAACACCAACTCAATCAAAAATGTTAACATAGTTTGCCTTCATGGACAGAAATGTTTTTATTAACTAGATGTGTCTTCATGACCAGAATATTTTGTTTACTCTTGCACCTTTGCACAGTATATGATTGTGCAACATTGCCCAGAATATCACTGCAAAGTTGGTATTAATACAAGTCTTGTAAATAGACTGTACTTTTCTACTGCTTGTTGTTGTATTTTATGTATTATGTGATGAATAGTAAAGTTTAAGTAAAATTGTTGTAACTTAAATGGGTGTTTGGTGTCCCCCGTTACATGTGCAACCCTAAAGATGCCTCTTCTCAAGTCCCTATCAGGGAGTTATCTCACAACAATTGCCTTCATTCACTGATGGGCCACACATCTTAAAATGCATGACCAATGTTCTGTAAAGTGTGTTATGAAAATAGACACTTGTGTCATGCTTATTTGGTGTCCCTTGTTACGTGTGCAAATTTAAAGACCCTTTTCTCATGTCCCTATAAGAGAATTCTCTCACAACATGTTCCTTTTTAAGGGGTGAGGAGCAGCATCTTAAAACAAATAACAAAGTGTATCTACTATGGGTTTTAAAAATGGGCACTCATGCCACACTTTAGTAACCCCATTTCATGGCGTCTCCCAGTTACAGCATTAACATGTTTTAAATCTTTAAAGTGTTTTATGTCTAAACTTAAGTAAATTTCCCTGAACTTGTCTAACCTAATCTACCTCCTCCCTTCGTGGGGGCTGCAGAGTACCCTCATCTGTTTCTGTTCTTTAATTTCAGAATGGCTCCAGTGCTACCAGTGGTAATAATTTGTCTGGAAGCTGTCCACCTGGATCTGATGTCATGTTTACAACTACATATCCATCAGACTATTGTTGAAGATTACAAGGAAGGTTCAGTGTTACTTCCAGCAACGTATACAGCACAAGAGACTCCCATTATAATGTGGGGATATAACTCATTAAAGACTAACTTAATCTGGTCCATTGCAATTACCCCCACTCCCAAGAAATATGATGAATTTCATCCTAATAGATGTACAGGGAGGACAACAGGATTTGAAAACAGTGCCTCCTTACTAGTGACAGACTTACAACTAGAGGATGCATGACTCTGTTTTAGAAACATAGAAACATAGAAGTTGACGGCAGATAAGGACCGCAAATCCCAATCAGTCTGCCCATTTCTTTTTCTGCCTTATAAATGTGCCTTCAGCCTTTGCTCTGTCAATGGCCTATCTATTCATACTCATTTGTATTGCTCCCTTATGCCTATCCCATGCCTGTTTGAAGCCCTGCACTGTATTCATTTCCACTAGTTCCTGAGGTAGGCCATTCCATGCATCCACCACCCTTTCTGTGAACAAGAACTTCCTCACATTACCCCTTAATTGGCCTCCCTCTAATCTCATGCTGTGTCCTCTTGTCCTGCTATTTTTCTTATATTGAAACATGTTAGACTCTTTCACCTTGTTAATGCCCCTAAGGTGTTTGAATGTTTCGATCATATCACCTCTCTCCCTCCCTTCTTTGCTCTAGGGTATACATATTGAGCTCCGTTAATCTGTACTCATATGTTTTCTGATGCAGTCACTGCACCATTTTGGTTGCCCTTCTCTGGACCGCCTCAGTTTGTTTAATGCCCTTGTGAAGATCAGGCCTCCAGTACTGCACGCAGTACTCCAGATGGGGCCTAACCAGTGTCTTGCAAAGAGGGATTATTACCTTCCTCTTCTGACTTGTGATACCTCTACTAATATACCCCAACATCCCCCTAGCCTTACCTACTGCTTTAGTGGTCTGCTTGGATGATTTCAGGCCATCGGTGATGATGCCCAAGTATCTTTCTTCCCTTGTGACCTCCAGCAACTCCCCTCTAAGCCTATAGGTGGCTTCAGGTATTCTCTTCCCTATGTGCATGATCTTGCACTTCTTTGCATTAAACCCCAGTTGCCACTCTTCCGACCATTTTGGATCATCTACTCTGTTGCAGATCTTGGTGTCATCTGCAAACAGACAAACCTTACCCTCCAGTCCATCTGCAATGTCACTGATGAAAATATTGAAGAGGACTGGCCCCAGGACTAATCCCTGAGGTACCCCACTTGTGACTTGCATCTCTTCTGACTGTATGCCATTTACCACCACTCTCTGTTTTGTAATCTCTGTTTTCTGCCCATCAACCAGTTGACCAACTTCTGACCCACCCTGAGCCTACCCAGCTTATTAATCAATCTTCTATGTGGAACAGTATCGAAAGCTTTTCTGAAGTCAAGGTAGGCGACATCAACTGCTCCCACTTGGTCTACCACTCTGGTTACCCAGTCAAAGAAATCTATGGAATTAGTTTGACAGGACCTTCCTTTTGTAAACTCATGCTGTCTTGGATCCTGTGCTCCTATGGATTCCAGGTGTTACACTATCTTTTCCTTAAGGAGTGCCTTCATAATCTTGCCCACTACTGAGGTAAGACTGACTGGTCTGTAGTTCCCTGCCTCCTCCCTACTACCACTCTTGTGGAGCGGAATCACATGAGCCCTTCTCCAGTCTTCTGAGACCTCTCCTGTGCTCAGAGACTCACTAAACAGTTCTGATAATGGCTCTGCTAGTTCCACCCTTAGCTCCTTTAGTACCCTGGGATGTATGCCATCAGGTCCCATTGCCTTGTTCACCCTGAGCTTATCGAGCTCTTGTAGAACCCTTTCTTTTGTGAAGGGACTAGTGCTCACCTCCCTTCCCCCTGTGTCCATGATGCTGAGCTGTGGGCTCTGCCCTGCCTTCTCTTCAGTAAATACTGAGCAGAAGTATCTACAGTATTTAGGATAGATGCTTTTCCATGGTCCTCCACCTCATACGCTCACTTATCTCCTTTCATCTTAGCAATACCCCCTCTGGACTTTCTCCTTTCACTAATGTATCTATAGAAAGTCTTGCCACCTTCTTTTACTGTTTGTGCTAGTGTTTCCTCAGTTTGGGCCTTTGCCTGCCTTTACTGCCTTCCCTGCTTCCCTTAGGGAAGTTTAGTATGCCTCCCTATCTTCATTCCGCTATGTTCCCTTATATTTCCTGAAGGCCAGCCTTTTGGCTCTGACCTTTTCTGCTACTGTTTTTGAGAACCAAAATGGCTTCCTTCTTCTTTTGCACTTCCTTTTCTCTATAACACAATTGGATGTTGCTTCAAGTATTATATCCTTAATGCTTGCCCACTTTGCCTGTACCCCCTCACCTGTATTTCTTTTTGCCAGGGCTAGCTTAACTCTGTTGGCCATCTTATCAAAGTCAGTTCCTCTGAAGTCCCATATTTTTGCCTTGGAATGGGATAATTTAGTTGTAGTGGCCAAATTGAACAATACCATGTGATGGTCACTGTCCCCCAGGTGACCTTCTACCTGGAGATCTGTGATCCTTTCCCTGTTAGTATTAAATCTAGGATAGCCCTGTCTCTTGTGGGTTGTTGTACCAGTTTTTTGAGGCCCTCCCCCTGCAGTGAATCCACCATGTGTCTAGTTCTGGCAGATGTTCCTGCTGGTATTGACCAATCTGTAACTGGCATGTTCAAGTATCCTATAGTATCCCCTTTAGCTGTCATGTTTTGTATATCTTCTAACAGTAATGTATCTATGCCCTCCCCCTGGTCTGGAGGCCTGTAGACGACCCCAGTTCTTATGACTGTCCCATTTCCTGTTTCCAGGGTGACCCACAGTTCTTCTGACTCCTAATGTGTATTCTGAATTTCTGTAGCTTTGATATTTTCACTGACATACAGGGCCACTCCACCCCTTTTGCACCTTGGTCTCTTCTGAAAAGTACATAGCCAGGTACTGAAGTCTCCCAAGTGTGGTTACTGATAAACCACATCTCGCTAATTGCTACTATGTCAAGTTTAGCCTCTGTCATTATTGCCTGCAGACCTGGGATCTTTTTTCCCAGACTGCGAGCATTTAAACATAGAAACATAGAATTTGACAGCAGATAAGTACCACTTGGCCCACCCAGTCTGCCTATTTCCCTACCTAATGGATAAGCAGCAGATCCTAGTTAACCAGTAGCCTACTTCTTCCTATCCCACCCCTAGAATTGCCTTATGACTGTCCCATGCATACTTGAATTCCACCACTGTTTCTGACTCCACAACCTCCACTAGAAGGCTGGTTCTGTGCATCCACAACCTCTCTGTGAAAAAATACTTCCTCACATTACTTCTGAGCCACCCCCTCATCTTCAAATTGTGCCCCCTTGTTCTTGCACACCTCTTTATTTGAAAGATGCTACCCTCTTGGACTTTGTTGATTCCTTTGAGGTTCTTGAAAGTTTCTATCATGTCCCCCCTCTCCCTCCTTTCCTTGAGGCTATACATTTTAAGCTCCTTAAGTCTCTCTTCATATGTCTTCCAATGCAGACCCAGCACCATTTTAGTTGCCCTCCTCTGGACAGCTTCCATCCTGTCTATGTCTTTGTGGAGATTGGGTATCCAGAACTGCATGCAGTACTCCAGATGGGGTTTCACCAGCTGTCTGTACAGAGGGATAACAACTTCCTGTTTTCTACTGGTGATGCCTCTCCCTATGCATCCCAGTATCTCCCCATCCCTCCTTGCTGCCCTCTCACATTGCTGGCCCACCTTTAGGTCATCTGATATGACTACCCCAGGTCCCTTTCCATTTTGTTGTTGTTAGTATCTCACCCCATTGTGTACTCTTCCCTGGGTTTTGTTTCCCAGTGCATTACCTTGCACTTCTTAGCATTGAATCTAAGCTGCCATACATTTGACCATTCCTCTAACCTTGCCAAGTCCCTTCTCATCCTTTCCACCCCACCTTGTGCATCAACTTGTTGCAGATCTTTGTGTTATCTGCAAAGAGACATGCTTTCCTTCCAGTCCCTCTGCAATGTCGCTATAAAGACATTGAAGAGGGCCGGTCCTAATACTGAACCCTCAGGTACCCCACTAGTAACCCCCTTCTTCAGAGTGGATTCCATTTACTATTACTCTGTGTCCTATTCTCCAGCCAATTCTTTACCCAGGCTGTCATCTTGGGACCCACTCCCAGGCTGGCTAACTTGTATATTAATCTTTTGTGTGGGGCTGTGTCAAATGCCTTGCTAAAGTCTAGGTAGGCCATGTCCACAGCCCCTCCCTGATCTACTACTTTGGTCACCCAGGCAAAGAAATCTATTAGATTTGTCTGGCATGACCTTCCCGCTGTGAATCCATGCTGCCTTGGGTCCTGTGCCCCCGGTCTCTAGATACTCGATAATTATTTGCTTCAGAAGTGAATCCATCATTTTCCCTATCATTGAGGTTAAACTAACAGGTCTGTAGTCTCCTGCTTCTGCCCTGCTTCCACTTTTATGAAGTGGAATCACATCTGCCCTCCTCCAGTCCTCAGGTACCACCCCATCCTCCCATGGTTTATTAAAGAGGGTAGTCAGTGGTGTCATTAGTTCTACCCTTAGTTCTTTTAGAATTCTAGGATGAATCCCATCAGGCCCCATTGCTTTGTCCACCTTCAGTTTTAAGAGTTCTTTCAGAACCCTTTCTTCTGTAAAAGGGCTGGTATCAACTTCTGTATCCAAAGTGTTTCTATTATTTGTTTTGGGTAACTCCCCCTCTTCATTTGTAAATACTGAGCAAAAATATTTGTTTAGTATCTCTGCCTTTTCACAGTCACCCTCTGCCCACCCCCCTCTCCTTTATTAAGCCACACTATCCCTCCCTTGGTCTTCCTTCGCTCCCTGATGTACCTATAAAAGGTTTTATCCCCCTTCTTAACTGAGTTGGCTATCTTTTCCTCGGTGCGGGCCTTTGCTCTTCTGTCTGCCTTCCCAGCTTCCTTTTGCTTTAACTGATACAATTCTCTATCCTGCTCCTTCTGTGATTCCTTGTACTTCCTGAATGCTTCCTTTTTCTCTTGAACCTTCACTGCCACTTCCTTTGAGAACCATAGTGATTTCTTACATAATTTTGTTTTGTTTATTTGCGTCACACAAAGGCTTGTTACCTTTGTGATGGCAGTTTTTATTATTCCCCATTGTTCTTCCACCCATCCTTCCTGCCCATTTGCTAGTGCATTCTTTAGGCACTCACCCATTTTGGAAAAGTCAGCCCTCCTAAAGTCCAGTACCTTTGCCTTTGTATGGCTTGACTCTATTGCTTTTTATTATGAACCATACTGTTTGATGGTCGCTAGTTCCCAGATGTCTACCCACTTCTACATCTGTGATCCTCTCTCCATCTCCATTTGAGAGAACCAGGTCTAAGATTGCTCCCTCTTGAGTGGGTTCCAGTACTAGTTGTCTAAGGCATGCCCCCTGTAGGGCAGCTAGAATAACCCCACTCTTAGAAGTGGCTTCTGCAACTGCACTCCAGTTAACATCTGGCATATTCAGATCACCCATCAGCAATATCCCCCCTTTTTCTGCCATTCTAAGTATACTTTCTATCATTTCCTCCCCCTGAGAGGGGGGTCTGTATACAACCCCTGTGCGGATTGTGGTGCTATTGCTTGTCTCCAAATTGACCCACAGTGCTTCTTCTCCTCCCTGTTTACCCTTTTGTTCTGTTGCTTTGATTCCTTTCCTTATGTAAAGAGCTACTCCTCCTCCTCCTCTTTTACCCTCTGTGTCCCTCCTGTAGATAGCGTATCCTGGTATGTTTACGTCCCAGTCATGGTTTTGTGTGTACTATGTTTCTGTGACTACCATGATATCCAGATGTTCCTCCTCCATCAAGGCCACTAATTCAGGAAGCTTGCTACCCAGACTATGGGCATTGGTACTCATTGCTCTGCATTTTTTTATGGCTTTACCTTCTGTGACAGCATCCCCCACTGACCTTTCTACCTCGGTCTTTTTCTCATTTAGTACCCTGTTTTGTAGGGAGAGGCTGGGATTTTCCTGCTGCTTATCAGTGCCTCCCCCGTTGACTAGTTTAAAAGCTTGCCAATGAAGCATTTAAACCAGTTGCTCAAAAGACTTGTTCCCTTCCTGGGCAGATGCATACCATCCTGCCAGTATAGGCTGGTGTCCCTCCAGATGGAACCCCAGTCCCCAATGAAGCCAAACCCCTGTGCTCCACACTATTTTTTCAACCATTCATTAAAATGCATGGTGCAAAGTGCCCTCGCCTCACCCATACCATTGAAAGGCAGCACCTCTGAGAAGGATTCTGTGTGTGCTACTTGTCTTAGGCCCCTCCCCAACTCTATAAAGTCCTCCTGCACTGCTCTAATCTCATGATGAGCCCAGTCATTTGTCCCTAGGTGGACAATGATGTCCAGCTCAGGCTCCCGTGCAGCTGTTCTCATGATCCTGAGGATGCACTTCCTGTCCCTCCAAGCCATGGCACCAGGCAGGCACCTTACTTCAGTTTTCCCTGCTCCCCCAGTTCTATCCCCCTAATAATTGAGTCCCCCACCAGGAGCTGCTTCCTTTCCCTGTGGTGTCCTCTGCCTCCTTCCTGTGGGCCTCCCTTGTGACAGTTGTCCTCAACCTCCTTAGTCTCCTCTGTGAGTGCATCCATAGGGGAACTATGTTCCCCCAGAATGGTGTATGGATTGTGGAGTGGAACAACTGACTGGGTGTGCCTCTGTTCCACCATCCTCACCCACCCTGAGCCCACTGTGATCTAACTGCTGTGCTTTCTTCACAACCTCTAAGGTAGTGGTGGTGGCTCTGGTGCTCCCTGGATGGGGGAGGTTCCCTTACTACTGTCCAGTGCAGCCTGGGGAAGGTTCCCTTAGTACTGTCCAGTGTGGCCTTAAGATGGGCAACTTCCTCCCTCAGGGCAGAGAGTTGTTTGCAAATAGGGCAGCATCTCAGCTTCCAGAAAGACTCCCAGAAGACTGCTGCCCCACAGCCATTACATTGCATTACTCCCCACATGTTTATCTACTTTTTTGTGTGTGTGTGTGTATGATTGGTTTGTTATATAGAAATATATATATTATACAATGTGCATGCTTATATTGTCAGTGCAGTGTACTAGAGAGGATATGACAGTGATTTGCACCTTGAACTCTTGAGGAAATTATGTCAGAACCCCAGGTATAAAGGAACTATTTCCCAGGGTGGGTGGGGTGAGGGTGGGCAGGGTTTGGGCCTAAACTGTGCCCACATGAAACAATCCGCTAAAAGCTCTGACCCACCACTGCGATGAGTGCCTTCCTGTCAGCAAGATGCCCTACACAACAATTTAACAGAGAAAATACCCTGCTAATCAAACTGAGAAAAATCCAGACATCCAAGTCAGACACAGGTAAACCTCCCCAGCCCCAAAACAGCCTGGTGATTTGTGCTTTGAAAGCAGTCAGCCTCAAAATAAGTCAGCTGTGCACAAGGACAGACACAATAAACAGTATTCAGTCCCTCAGGGTTTAAACTCTTCCTGCACTGAAAATCTTAACAATTGTAACAAAAGTAAAGCAATGTCCTCTTCCCTCTGTTGCTTGAAAGACTGTTTTTCCTGATAATTCTTAGTTCCTTATTTCACCTTTCAGTTAGAAGTAGCCTCCACCTGAAGAATATCTGCTACAAACCAAAGACAATTGTAAATTGTATGGTTCACCTCCCTCTGTTGTGAGCACAACTCACTTTCTTGCAAATCCTAAGTTCAGTATTGCAGCTTCCAGCTAGAGGTAGCTTCACCTGAAGAATATTAGCTTTTCTGATGAGTTTGCTATAAAACTCTTATAATATTGTTATCAAGTCTGTAAGACTCTTCCAAAGCTATTGGCTGATAAGTAGCTGTGATGTAAGTACTTCCTGACACAGTCTGGCCTGGCCTTTTAAGGCACACACAGATAAACACAAAAAAACAGTTTCCACCCCTGGGGCACTGTCTGGGTCAAATACACAGCCTGTAACCTGCATTCACTTCAGGACTTATGACAAATTCTTAGCCCAGTGAATAACTCACAGTATTACAAATATTGCAATGTAAACAGTTAATCAATTCCAATCAAGTCAGCTGTGCACAAGGACAGACACAGTAAACAGTATTCAGTCCCTCAGGGTTTAAACTCTTCCTGCACTGAAAATCTTAACAATTGTAACAAAAGTAAAGCAAGGTCCACCTCCCTCTGTTGCTTGAAAGACTGTCTTTCCTGATAATTCTAAGTTCCTTATTTCACCTTTCAGTTAGAAGTAGCCTCCACCTGAAGAATATCTGCTATGTACCAAAGACAACTGTAAATTGTAAGGTTCACCTCTCTCTGTTGTGAGCACAACTCGCTTTCTTGCAAATCCTAATTTCAGTATTGCAGCTTCCAGCCAGAGGTAGCTTCACTTGAAGAATATTAGCTTTTTGTGTACATGATTTTCCATTAGCAATTTATTTTTATTTATTTAAATCTAGGATTTTGTTATGTTAGTTGTTGGGTGAGGTCTGGCGTTTCTCCTGTGCATCATATGGGGAGCTGGACCTTTTTCCTTACCTGGTGATGCAAATAAATTGCAAACATGCTGAACTCCTGTTTGACCACTAGCTGTTGTCATCCTTAATACATTTGAAACCTGGGAGAGTAATGAGATGGAATCTGCTAATGGGAGCATAACAGTGGTGGTTAAGAGGTCATCCACTACTCCCACTGCATCGTAGCCAATGGAAAATTCTACTGAAATAACAAAAACAGTGTCAGCAGATGTACTGTGTCACGATAGAACTAGGACCACCTGGCAGACTTACTGCTACTTCCATACCAGGGACTTTGATAAATAATGTCCAGTTTATGCATAAGCCTGTGGTTCTGAATCTTCCTGATTGGAATATGGCAGAGTTTGGACATTGTGTCTAGACAAATGTCTCCTTATTTTATGCTTCTATGTTAATTGATATTATAGCAACCTATCAACAGTGAGCTCAAGACCCTGTTGCTGAGCAAGAAACCATTTCACAAAAAAGCATATTCTGCTCTAGGCACCTACAGGGGCTGGATGGAATTGGTGGGTCCATATCGGGTCTGTTTGGGTCAGATATGTCAATTTGGAATAGGGACGATGTGGAACAAATAAGATGCCACATTGGGTATTTTGAAACTAACAAAACCCATATGGTAGAAAAGCTCAAGCTGCGTGGTTTTGAGGGTCCTACACAGGAGGAAAACTTCATGGTGTACAATATATACAACATTCCTAATTTATTTAATGAGACTCAAGCAAAGCTAAACAAATTGGTTGAGGTTAATAATAGAGCAGTAAAGACAAACAGGAGCAGTCAAGAGATCATTTGCACAGCCTATGGTGGTTATGTTCTGACTACAGTAACTAAGTTGCTGCAGGATGTGGAAATGGCAGCTGTGACCCTTGGCCAGCTGGTTATGATTATTGTATGATATTGGTAGTATAAATAAATGGTCAGTGTATGAAATGTCAGTCTGTAAGATTCTGCACTTTTAAATTACAAGGTGTCAGCAGTTGAAATCACAAGATGTATTACACTGACCAGAAGATCTCTGTAATGTAATTAACTTCCTTGAGAAAATACATTTTATGGCCTTTTTATGACCTCATGCTTTTGAAGTTGGAAACTAAATATACATTTTATCACATCAGGAAAGGACGTCATTTAGCTGATTCCTGTTAGCTATCTCACACCTGGGTGATGAACTGCAGGGTTGTAAACCTCAAAGGAACTGGTTGATCAAAGACTCATAATTTGGGAAATTATTTTTTGCTGATGTCACATTATTAACATACCTCCTGGTAGGAAATCATTTTTTGTAATTTTATATTCTAAAAGGAGGAGCTAGATGACTCACAGAAGGGGTGTGGAGACACAGAGTTTAAACTGATACTTGTGTCTGAAATGTATGTCATATCATCTTGGGACTCTAGAGAGATACAGCTATCTGATCTAACTTTAAAATACACTTCCAGGGGTAATATCTTAGATAGCAAACATCTAAATGTATTGTGGTAGGAAGTTTGCTTTGTAATTTTCCCTTGTTCTTTTATGTGATTGTGAGCTCTGTGATATATTGTTCTGTGTTTACATTTGTCATATTTTTAACATATTTTGGTAAAGAATCTTTTCTTTGATAGACTGCCTGGGTGTCGGTCAGTTCTTTTTGCATGTGAGGTATAGGAGATTAAGTCTGACAAAACTATTCAACAGCTTGATGGTTTTGCTGAGCTTGAGTAAAAAGGTAAAAATATACCTAAGGTCTCATAGAGTTAAAAGGGTTAATTTTGGAAGCCTGGCTGGGTGCCCCTGGTGAAAGATTGTACCGCAATCCCCGAAGAGGGTACATATCTGAGCCTGTTCATTTGAGTATGCTAGCATAAGGTTCAGAGTTTGAATCCCCCCAGAACTTGAGACTAAAGGTGATTCAGATGCAAAAGCAGACAGGAGGGTTACCTTGTCTGTTACCTGTTCACACTATTGTGCTCTGAGGTTGGCACAGAGGGAGCAGACAGCCTGACCTGTTGAATGTGTTTGTGACAGATGAGGTTGGCAGCGGTATGATAAATTTGGTAACACAAGCTTTAACTGTTCAGTGTATCAGCTTAATACTGTACAGCTCACTTGCAAAATAAGGCACTGATTATTTTTAAAAGAGAAAACAGAATTATATAATTTTGCTTACAGTCATCGTTCCTACCTGTTTTATTTTTTTCAAAGTGCAAGTTAGAGTAGCCGTAGTTAGGGAAGAAGATGGCTTCCAACTACAGTGAGCACACTGTAGACTACCTGAAGCAGTTGTGCAAGGAGAGAGAGTCATCCTGCACGAGAGGAGAGCCACCAAGCAGAACCTCGTGGATGCTCTGATAGCCGCTGATGCCCAGAGTGTTGAGCCAGAGACTGTGACTGTAAAGGACCTAACCTTGGGTGTGGAGAGGCCAGCGGCCAGTGCAGTGTCCAGATCTGGTGAGGAAAACAGCAGGGCCAGTGCAAGCCAAGGGCCGCAGCAGCAAGGGAAGGTCACCAACATTCTGGAGCCAGAAGCCATCAGGCTGCAGATGGAGTTGCAGAGGATGGAGCTGGAGTTCAAGAGAGAAGAGAAGCAACAGCAGCAAGCTACAGATGAGAAGAGGGAGCAAGAACAGTGAGAAGCTGTCTGTGAAGAGCATGAGCACCAGCAAGCCTCAGAGGAGGAGAAGAGGGAGCGAGAACAGCGAGAAGCTGAATGAGAATGTCGAGAAGCAGAGCGTGAAGAGAGTGAGCCCCAGAGGCAACATGAACTGGAGAAGCTACGACTCCAACCACCAGCACTAGAGCAGGTAAATGGCTTGGGTTTAACTGGATCTACAGGACTGGGTTACAAATTAAATTTCAAATTGCTAGCAGAATTTAAAGAGGGGGAGGAAATGGATGCCTTTTTAAATTCCTTTGAAGAAGTTTGTATTCAGGCAAAGATTTCTAGAGGGCCCTGGAGCTTACAGCTATCCTGGGAAAGTTTGGGATGCATTGGGTCAAATGGGCAATGAGGACAGTAATGATTACAGCAAACTTAAAGCTGCACTTTAAAAAAAGTTTGATTTAACTGCAGAAGCATACAGAGCTAAATTCCATAAGCTCAGAAGAAGCCCTGACATGAGCTACAAGGAGCTAGCCATGAAACAATGTCAGTGTTTAAAACGTTGGTGGGAAGGAATCGAAGCAAACTCTGTAGATAAAACTGAAAATGTTATATTGTTAGAACAGTTTTTTGGTGTATGCCCAGCAGAGCTGAAAACCTGACTGGAGGACTGAGATCCCAAAACAGTGCAAGTGGCTGCTGAACTCTTGAACTGCTATTCCAAGAGCAGACCTGCTCTAAGAGCAAATTGTGTGGGCGTGGCAGTGCAGAAAGGGAAAAGTGCACCTTTAGGTCAGCTAAAACCCTACCTGCCTCCACCGAAACCAGTTAGCCCCAGGTTTCAAAGAAAATATTTTTCTGAGAAAAGAAACAAATGTTGGGTTTGCAAAGAAACTGGGCATATTGCCAGACAGTGTCCCAAAAGGATGAGCAATATGCAAAATAGGGCTGGGAAAGTAGTGGGTTGCTTGTGTGTCCCTGGAAGCATGCCTGTGAGCATGAGGGAACACATGCTCCCAGTCACTGTAAATGGTGTACATACACAAGGGTTAAGAGACACAGGGGCATCCCTGACATTGGTAAAAGGGGATCTGGTAGAGCCTGGTCAGCTTATATCTATAAATTTGTAACTGTACAAGGGTTCACTGGGGAGGAGACAAAATTGCCACTCACTAGTGTTCCCCGTTAGCAGTTGATGTCATTCTTGGCAACAATCTCAAATAGGAGATGGTGTGTGCAGTTACCTGTAGCTAAGCAGGAAGGTGAAATTGTAGTTCCATGGACCCCACAGAAGCCACTGTAGAAACCACTGGGAGGCTGGTTCCCCAGCCTGTGTCTCCTGATTTGGAGACTAATGAAAAGGGGGCAGAAATTTCCCCAGCAGCAGTTAACCAAACAGCTATGGAGGGTTATTCCAAAGAAGGAGGAGTGACCTATTGTCAGAGGGATAGGTAGGACAGTGATCCAGAGTGCCCTGATTCTAGAGCTAGGGATCCTAGTTTAGATACTGACGGGGACCTGTCCCATGCCTTGAGAATGTGTAAGGAGTTTGCAGCTGCTCAGAAAAGTGACCCTAATCTAGAGAAGCTGAGGGTGTGGGCAGACTCTGACGGAACATAGGGAGGTGAAGGAAAACATAATGTTTATTGGGAAAATGGACTGTTGTATACTCAGGATGCTAAGATGGGGGGGGGATGATAGGCAGGCAGCTTGTCATTCCCCAGGGGTACCGTGAGCAGTTGCTGAAGACTGCACACAATATTCCCTTGTCTGGTTATCTGGGAATCACATGCACTATGCAGCAGTTGGCCCAGAATTTCTATTGGCCCAACTTTATCCAGCAGGTGAAGGAGTATTGCAGGTCTTGTCACTGGTGCCAAGAAATAGGGAAGGTGGGTAAGAAAACCCAAGCTGCCCTAATTCCATTGCCCATAGTGGAGGAGCCATTCCAGAGGGTGGTAATGAATATTGTGGGGCCTTTAAATACCCCCAGCTCCTCAGAGAAGAGGTTCATCCTGACTGTGGTGGATTATGCCACCCAGTATCCAGAGGCAGTCACCCTATCCTCACTGAGGACAGACAAAGTGGCAGATGCCTTACTTGAGATTTTCTCCTGTGTTGGTTTTCCACAGGAGGTTATCACCAATCAAGGAGTCTCCTTCATGTCAGACCTGATGAAATGTGTGTTTAAGGAGTGTGGGGTGGTGCAGAGGTGCACGACACCTTATCACCCACAAGCCAATAGGCTTGTGGAAAGATTTAATGGTACCCTGAAGTCAATGCTCCAAGCATTTACTGAACAGCATGGGAAGAACTGGGAGAAATACCTTCCCCACCTGTTGTTTGCATACAGGGAGATGCTCCAGGAGTCAACAGGGTTTCTCCCTTTGAGCTCTTATACGGACGCCGGGTACGTGGGCTCCTAGACTTGATACAGGAGGACTGGGAAGGTAAGCACACCACCCAGGGAACTCCCAAAGTGGATTATGTCCTTAGGTTTAGGGAAAGACTGAAGGAGCTTATGAGGACAGCCCAGAGCAACCTGGCAGCTACCCAACAGAAACAAAAAGTGTGATATGACCACAGAGCCAGAGCTTGCTCATACACGGTGGGTCAGTAAGTCATGGTCCTTATCCCGGTCTGGAAAGACAAGCTTGCAGGCTGAGTGGGCAGGACCGTACAAAGTAGTTAGAAAGGTAAATGACGTGAACTACATCATAGAATTACCTGACGGAAGACATACAGAAAGAATGTACCATGTCAACATGATGAAGCTATATGCTAATAGGGCTGACATGGTGTTTGCAGTATGTAGTCCTGGGAAGGGGACGGATGAAGGAGACCCCTTTCTGGACTTGCTGGAGGAAAGCAGGTGGGAGTCCTCTGTGGTGGCAGTTAAATTGTCACCCCAGCTGGCCCTATACAAGATCCAGGAAGTAAGGGAGATTTTAGCAGACTTTTCCCCACTGTTTAGCGCCAAGCTTGGACTAACCCCCTTAGCGACACACAATGTAGAGACAGAGACACAGATGCCCATGAGGCGGACAGCATATCGAGTGTCAGAGGTTGTCCAAAAGGACATTAGGAGTGAGGTGGAGGAAATGCTGGATTTAGGGGTAATCCAGAGATCCCACAGCCCCTGGGCCTCACCCCTAGTCCTTGTGCCCAAGCCAGATGGCTCTACTCATTTCTGTGTGGACTACTGTGGACTGAATGCAGTCACAAAGTTAGATGCTCACCCGATGCCCCAGATGGATGAACTCCTGGAAAGTTGAGGGGGCTGACCTATCTTATGACTATTGACCTGACAAAGGAGTACTGACAGAGCTAGGAAGAGGTCGACTTTCATCACTCCGATAGGCTTGTTTGAATTTAAGGTAATGCCTTTTGGAATGAAGAATGCCCCAACCACTATCCAAAGGTTGGTAAACCAGGTGTTAAATGGTGCTGAGGAGTACGCCATGGCGTACCTGGATGACATTGCCATTTTTAGTGCCAGCTGGGAGAAACACCTGTCCCACCTTAGGAAAGTGCTCGGCAGGATACAGAGGGTCGGGCTCACTGTCAAAGCTGAGAAGTGCCAGGTGGCCATGGCTAAAGTGGCATACCTCGGGCATGTTGTAGGCTGGGGACAACTCCGTCCCAACCAAGTAAAAATAGAGGTGATCAAGGCATGGCCCAGACCAGAAATGCAGAAACAGGTCAGGCATTTTCTAGGGACAGCAGGGTACTACAGGAAATTTGTACCCAATTACAGTGCCCTGGCTGCTCCTCTATCTGACCTGGTAAAGAAAAAGATGCCTAAGAAAATTACCTGGGAACCAGTGTGAAAAAGCCTTTACCAGACTGAAGGAGGCACTGTGCAGTGCTCCTGTGTTGACAAGTCCTGACTATAGCAGACCGTTTATAGTCCAGACTGGCACCTCAGATGTGGTTATTGGGGCAGTACTGAGTCAGACATCCAACCAAGGGAAAGATCACCTTGTAGTGTACCTGAGTAAAAAGTTACTCCCCAGGGAGCAGGCCTACTCTACTGTGGGAAAACAGTGTCTTGCCATAGTGTGGGTCCTAAAGGAAGTAAGAACCATACTTATATGGGCAGCATTTTGAGGTAGAAACTGACCACAACCCCTGGTTTGGCTGACACAAATGGGAAAAACTAATGGTAGACTATTAAGATGGAGTCTTACCTTGCAAGGGTATGACATGACAATCTTACATAGGGCTGGAGCAACCAATCAGAACGCAGATGGCTTGTCGCTTCTATATGAGGAGTGAACTGACTTGTGGAGCTCATCCCATGCAGGGGATAGAGCCCCCAAATTAAGTCTAGGTGGGGAGGATTGTGATGCTTGGCCAGCTGGTTATGATTATTGTATGATATTGGTAGTACAAATAAATGGTCAGTGTATGAAATGTCAGTCTGTGAGATTTGGCCGTTTTAAAATTACAAGGTGTCAGCAGCTGAAATAACAAGATGTATTACACTGACCAGGAGATCTCTGTAATGTAATTAACTTCCTTGAGAAATTCCATTTTATGGCCTTTTTATGACCTCGTGCTTTTGAAGTTTGAAACTAAATACATTTTATTACATCAGGAAAGGACATCATTTAGCTGATTCCTGTTGGCTATCTCACACCTGGGTGATGGACTGCAGGGTTGTAAATCTTAAAGGAACTGATTGATCAAAGACTCATAATGTGGGAAATGGTTTTTTGCTGATGTCACATTATAAACATACCTCCTGGTAGGATATCATTTTTGTAATTTTATATTCTAAAAGGAGGAGCTAGATGACTCACAGAAGGGGTGTGGAGACACAGAGTTTAAACTGATACTTGTGTCTGAAATGTATGTCATATCATCTCGGGACTCTAGAGGGACACAGCTCTCTGATCTAACTTTAAAACACACTTCCAGAGGTAATATCTTAGATAGCAAACATCTAAATGTACTGTGGTAGGAGTTTTGCTTTGTAATTTTCCCTTGTTCTTATATGTGATTGTGAGCTCTTTGATATATTGTTCTGTGTTTACATTTTTCATATTTTTAATAATCTTTTAGTAAATAATATTTTCTTTGATAGACTGCCTGGGTGTCTGTCAGTTCTTTTTGCATGTGATGTGTAGGAGATTAAGTCTGACAAAACTGTTCAACAGCTTGATGGTGTTACTGAGCTTGAGTAAAAAGGTAAAAATATACCTATAGTCTCTTATAGAGTTAAAAGGGTTAATTTTAGAAACCTGGCTGGGTGCTCTGGTGAAAGACTGTACCGCAATCACTGAAGAGGATACGTATCTGAGCCTGTTCATTTGGGTACACTAGCATAAAGTTCAGAGTTTGAATCCCCCCAGAACTTGAGACTAAAGGTGATTCAGTCCCAAAAGCAGACAGGAGGGTTACCCTGTCTGTTACCTGTTCACACTATTGTGCTCTGAGGTTGGCACTGTGGGAGCACAGGGCCTGACCTGCTGAGTGCATTTGTGACAGCCGCATCCCAGACCTCATCAAGGATGAGCCACTGGCTGAGTGATATTGCTCCCAGTCCAGCCACATGTGCAGCAGAATAGACTGGACATGTGTTAAAACAAATTGCCAGAGGCCTTTGTTTAGCACTGCCCAGAACCTGAGGTTGGTAACACAACATCTCAACAGAGGCTCATGTTATACTCAGGGATCATGCTCAATCAGGGACACACAGTATATCTATTTCGCTGTCTCCTTGCCTGTCCTTGACCCTACTACATCAGTATTTGATACATTTATTTTATTTATTTATTAGCTTTTGTTGACCAGGTAGGTACATTAGGCAAAAACCCTGCCTATTTTCAAGCACAACCTGGGAGAGTACAGTATACAGTTTCACAAAAAGCAGGGCAATGGTAAAGGTACAAAGCAGTAGATAATACAAAAACCCGTGGATATCCTCACAGGGATAGTAGGGGAAATCAGAAACATATGTTTAGCAGTAGCCATCCATGCAGGGATGGAAGGCAGGAGGGAATGGGAAACAAGACAAAGCAATCATTTATCACAGTGACACAATACAAAGCAATCAGTTATTACAGTGACAATCAATAAGCTAGCCTATAGAAGGCAGTGGAAGAGAGGAGGGGTTAGGTACATTAACAGGAATCAAGTGCAAGTAGGTGGGAGCAAAGTGCAGATTTGAAGGAGGAGTGAGAGGAAGAGCATTTAAGCCTGGGGGGGTAGGGAGTTTCAGAATTTGGGAACAAAGTGAGCAAAAGCTTGCTGTCCCATTTTTGTAGAACAGTGTGCGACAGAGAGTGAAGAGGAGTTAGAGGATCTCAGACAGCGCGAGTGAGACACCGGGGTGAGCATCACCCCGATGCTGTCAGAGTGGGATGGTCAGGACATGGAATCCGTGAAGCAGCTCAGTGTATAAGTGCATGTTTTGGAGGGACAGCCAGTGGAGGGAGTAGTACAGTAGACAGTGATGAGTCAGTCGAGGGGCCGACAGGGTGAATCTGCAAATGTTATTATAGGTGGTATCCCACTTATGGAGAATACCAGCATTTGAGTGGGAAAAGATGGGGAGGGCATACAGAAGCCTAGGAAGCAAGACTCCTCTGGCCACTGAGATCCTTGCAGCAGTGGTTAGGGAGTGATGCACTAGGTAAGTGGCACCAATCTTAATGTTCACAGATCTACAAATCTCATTTAAATGAGAAAAGAAATCAAAAGCAGGATTGAGTGTCACTCCAAGGTACTTTAGGGAGCCAGTGGACTGGATAACAAACCCGTCATGGCAGTGCACACAAAGCTTGGGGGTCATGGCATGGACCTTTCTTGCCGGCCCAAAGAGCATCGCCTGTGTCTTAGATAGATTGAGGATCAGTGAGCTGGATTGGAGCCAGAATTGAGTCACTTGGAGTGCAGATGAGAGGTGAACATTAAGGTCATCTACAGAGCGAGCGGCCGAGTAGAGCACCAAGTCATCAGCATACATGATGGAGTCACAGTTGGCAAAGGCAGAGGGGCAATCATTGACATAAATGGAAAAAAGCAAGGGTCCAAGAATGGATCCTTGCAGGATGCCACAGGAGATGGGAGCCAGAGATGAGAGGACTTTGTTGAAGGAGATGGATTGGGAAAGGCTTGAAAGGTAGCTACTGATCCAAGATAAGGTGGGACCAGAGGCACCAATAGATTGCATTTTGTATATGAGCAGAGGGTGATTAACCAGATCAAAGGCTTTTGTGAGGTCAATGAACACGGCCCCAGTAAGTAGGCCAGTGTCCATGTTAGACTTAACCTTACTAGTGAGCAGGGTGAGTGCTGTTGTGGTGCAGTGCCCAGCCTGGAAACTGTGTTGAGCTGGAGACTGAAGATTGAAGTTTGATAAATGGGCAGAGATCTAGCAATGAATACGTTTTTCCAACATCTTACAGATGGTAGGCAGAAGTGCGATGGGGTGATAACTGGACAGGATTTTAGGGTCTCCTTTCTTGAAGACTGGAATGATCCTGGCAGATTTCCATGCCAAAGGCACTGTGGAAGTGTTAATGGACAAATTAAAAAGCCGAGTAACTGGTGTAGCTAGGAGTGAAGCACCAAGTCTAAGTAATCTAGGTTCAATCTCGTCCAGTCCAGCACTGCCACGGAGGGGGAATGGATTGTAATAACCTGAGAATGTCAAGGTGAGAGGTTGGTGAGAACACCAGGGCCAGAGGA
This sequence comes from Neoceratodus forsteri, assembly GCA_016271365.2. Taxonomy (NCBI): domain Eukaryota; kingdom Metazoa; phylum Chordata; order Ceratodontiformes; family Ceratodontidae; genus Neoceratodus; species Neoceratodus forsteri. Next base: position 513,466,228 of record CM057454.1, read on the forward strand.
GAATGTGGAGAAGCTGTAGTAGAGGGAAGGGAGCCCGTGGTCCTGAAGGGGAGATTTTGGGAACCTCTATGAAAAGCGAGTTGAAGGCGTTGGCAATCATGCAGGCATTGTTGCAGATAGAGTTATTAATTAACATGTCTTTGGAAGACAAGGGCTTAGTGTTACCAATGATTTCATTAATCTGGCTTCAGTATTTGCTGGGGTCAGCTGCTGAAGAATGCAGGAGAACACGGTAGTAGTTGCTCTTGGCAACCCTGATTGGCTTCTTACAGGTATTTTGCAAGTTTCGGTACTCAGCAAAGTCAGACTGATTGGAGGATCGCTTCCATTTTAGCCAAAGTTTGTCATGTTGTTTGAGCAATTTCAGGAGTGGCCAATTTAGTCACTTGGTCACCATTACTTCGACCCTGTGTGTAGTGTACAGGATGTGCCGGTGCTGTATGGCAAGGATGGTCGAACTAAAGTAGTCAGCGGTTTGGTTGATGTCATTGGTGGTGAAAAGGGGGGACCAGTCAGTGTGCTTAAGATCACATAGAAACTTGGCTGGGTCAAGTAGGGAGAAGTTGGCAAAGGATAGGACTTTGTGGGGATGGGAGGAAGGGGAGGAGCCACAGACACAGAAAATCGGGCTGTGATCAGTGATTGAGTCATGTAAAACCCCAGCAGTGGAGTAACAATCCTTCTGGTTAGTGAGAATCCAGTCAATCAAGTAGAGCTAGAGCCGCTAGGTGACTTCTGAGTGGGGGAGTAGATGAGCTGGGAAAGGTTGGCCTTGCTAACGGTGGGTGCAAGGGAGGAGAAGGATGGTCCCAGCCAGTCAAGATTAAAGTCACCCAGACAGATAACCTCATTTTTATTGGTCAATGTAGTGATATGGCCTATGAGCTCCTCCAGGCCGTGCTGGTTCGTGGGGGTAAATAAGTCCCAACTATGTGCAGTTTCTTGGATCCACCAAGAAGCAGTACTGCATGTATGGCCTCACCATAACAGAGAAGGGGGGATAGGATGGAGAGCAACATTGAGGTGAGCCTTGTAGTACAGAGCCAGCCCACCCCCTCTTCTGGCAGATGTGCGATCAGCCCTGTGCATGAGATAGTCCGATAGATTGGCCCCTGTCCATTCATTAGCATATCTAAAAGTAGACATGTACAAGGAACACCTAGATCTATGGCAGCTCCTGGTATTCCACCCTGCCATGCAGATCTGGAGAGCCCCGCATACTACATGTTGCTCTGTCAGAGGCTATAGATATGTGTGTAGGTGTGATTTATTCGATGATGCTACTCCCATTTGTGGTTATGTCCTGAGAGGCAGACAAACACCAAAGCAACTAACCAGATGCAAATGAACCTCACCAGCTTCTGTCCAGTTCAGCTTACTAAATGACTCCTGCTGACTGTCAAAGTAGTTTATAATATGGAGGGGCAGTACTGTATTGTTACTAATTATAATAAATATCTTTATGGATCTCTCTCTTGTGATGTCATCACCCCAAATTTTTGTTTTACTCCTCACGAGCCTGCCATTATTGTTCAGACTGTAATCACACTTGTTCCCACACATGATGAGTCTGCCATCCAGAGTGAACCTGATTACCAAGGGGATATTGTAAAGTAGATACCTATTTTTAATGTGCATATTGATCCCTTGTCCATAAACTTGCAATCTCTTCTAAGTCATAAGGATACACACCTTATTCAAATTAGCAATGATGTGCATAAGGCTGAAAATGATTTAGATGTACTGCTGCATAGTGGAAATGTTAGTCTTGTCCTCTCTAATAGCAGGCTAGAAGTAAATTTTAAAACCTCAATTGTTCTCATTTTCATCCTTGTATGCCTGATATGCTGTCTAAGGTGCACACTTAAAAATCATACAATCCAGCTTCAGTTTCTGCAAGCAGCACAACTGACCAAGCTAATGTAGTCACGATGCCTTGCTTTGCTGACATCGAGGAGGTGACTGTTGGGTCATGTAATGATTTAAGCCAATACAAAGGGTTGGTACTCACAGCCTGTGTTTATGGCTATACACTTTTTTGTGCATAAAACCAAAGAGAACTATTTTATAATGTGTTTGCACAATCCAAGAAGAACACAAAACTTCCATTTTGTGTTCTGTTTAATCTTAAGTAAAATGCTTACAAATGGGCATTTATAGGTCAAGGAATGTGTGTCTCCTTGAAAGTCCAGTGTGTAGTCTAAAACTGGTTCTGTCTGGAAGCTGTTTTTCTTTTCCAAAAGTTAATTACAGGTTAAAGTTTCTAAATTTTTTTTTCTGATTAAAAATTTAATGACAGGTTAAAACTTGTTCTCTTTCTATGGAAACTTTGGTTAATGCAAAATCTTAAACAGTTATCAGAAAGTTGAGATTTCAAGGACACATGCCAAACTGTCTTTTTGTAAACATGACCCTGTACATTTAGGCCCAGATATTCAAAAGGGTTGCGCCATGCGCAATAGGGTTGCGCCTGCGCAAGTCCAAAAGTGCGCCATTCTGCGATATTCAGCAGGAGGCAGTTGTGCCACCGAAAATATGCTGAGCAACAGCGCAATGCAAATGATGGCATGCGCAACCAAAGGGGGTGGATCCATGCATAAAGAGCGCAATGCGATATCCAAAGACTTTCGCAATGCGCAACAGTGGAACAGCCGAAGTTGCGCGCCAGCGGAAATGAGCCAAAATAAAAAGGCTCAAGGAACAGGCGCAAGAATGCCACAGGGATGCCAAGTGGGGAAGAGAGAGAGAGAAAGACAGTCAGTGACAGGCCAGGGCAGGCAAGGGAAGCAGTGTGGGCCATAGGCTGCGGAGGCCAGCGGGGGGTGCCCGGTGCAGTGGAAGTAGCAGTCAGGACAGTGGGGGTAACAGAGCAACATCAGCCAGGGGGTCACAAGCCAGGGAGATGGACAGTGGCAGCTTCCACATGGCAGCTGTAATGAGGGGGGTGAGAATGCAAGATGCAGGGGGACGTGGCTGTGGATGGGCCCGTCGGCGGTACGCCCCCAACAGGCAGTACTGTGCCCGCATCAGCTTTGAGCTGTACACAGATGTAGAGATCATGGGCCGGTACCACCTGAACAGGGCAATACTGAGGCGGCTCTGTGAGCTGTGCAGTGATGTGATGCAGGCACCCTCATGACGGAGTCATGCTCTGTCAGTGGAGACCAAGGTGACAGCCTGCATGTGCTTGCTTGCCACGGGCACCTTCCAGAGGCCAACAGGGGACACCACAGGCATCACACAGTCAGCCACATCATGCATCCTCACCCAGTTCCTCAGGGCACTGCTGCCACATGCTGAGGAGCACATCCATTTCCCCAGCACCGCGGCAGAGTGTACAGCAAACATGCAGTATGCTCCACAGGGTAGCACGATGCCTGGCATGTTAGGGGCCATAGACTGCACCCATGTGGCCATTCGCGACGCCACCTGGCCCTGATGGGGCCGCATATAGGAATAGAAAGGGTTTCCAGTGTCAACTGCCAGGTGGTGTGTGATGCCACTGGGCGATAATCAATGTCTGTGCCACACACCTGGTGGAGCACATGATGCCTTCATATGGCATCAGTCCGCACTGTGCCATCGATTCAAGAGTGGGAACATCCCCACAGGCCATCTAGTGGGTGAGTACGCATGTAGGAAATGCAAACTCGGGGCAAGGGTGGGAATGCCACAGGTGCCATGGTAGTGGCACACAGGGATATGGGCAATATGAACCTGAACATGAGACTGATCTCCACTATCTCCACACAGGTGACAGCGGATACCCACTCCGTCCCTGGCTGCTCACACCGTACCGGCACCCCATCACCCCATCACAGCAATGCTATAATGAGGCACATGCTGCAACACGCAACATCATCGAGCGGGGTGTTTGGGATGCTCAAGGCATGCTTCCGATGCCTAGACACCTCCAGCGGTGCCCTACAGTACAGCCCCTCAAAGGCTTGTGGGATATTCCTGGCCTGTTGTATCCTGCACAACATGGCCAATGACTGTGGGATAGCCGTACAGGTTGAAGAGGGGGACAGCGATGGGGACACCAGCGGCACCGGTGTTGATGGTGATGAGCAGCCCCACCTTGGACGGCGGGACCCCCAACTGATCCGGCAGACCCAGCTGCACCGGGACACCATCACGGAGGAGCATTTTGCACAACACAGGTAAGTCAAGGGGCCATGTGCAGACAACACTGTCCTGGCGCAACCCACAGGCACACAGAGTAACAAACCAGGGGTGCCTGACGGCAAGGGGGGTTGAAGGGACCAGGCACACCAACACACCATTAGGGAGGGGGCGAACAGTCAAATGGAGACACACACACAAACACACCAGGCACAAAGCGTACATGGGCAGGTGCACAGCAGAGCAGGAACAGACATGGCAAACACACAGATCCACAGACCACACCCACCACATGTACTTGTCAAGCACGTGTGTCAGATGCTGGGCACCCTTGCACTTTGGTGTACAGTACAATGCAGGCATCAACATGCACACGCACCTGTGGACAGCAGTCGGGATGGTGTGTGCAGGTGGTCCGTATGTCGGCGTGATGGGCAGGGCACCCACCAGTGCACTGCCCACCATGCCGCACAGTGCACACAGGGCAGCACCAGACAGGGCCCGCACTGGGAGACAGGTCAGTCATGTTGCACCATTCCACAGCCACCGCGGATGCATGGGTGGCCCCCGCCGTGACCCAACAGCACTGGCAGGCTGAGCAGGAGCCACATGGGGTGACACCGATGGACCACCAGGGGTCCCACTGCATGATCGTGACCTTGTCCGCAGTGGGTTCTGTAGGATGCCAAACATACCTGCACCAGGGGTGCTTGGGATGCCCACAGCAGAACCTGGCGTTGACAGGCTTGGCGTCACACGACGCCGGGAACGGGGAGTGGAGAGCGTACTGTGTGGGGTGCGCGATACAGGAGCACCTGCATGTGTGCCCAATGCAGCCACGATAGCGACCAATGCCTGGGTCTGCCTGTCAATGGTGGCGGTCACATCCATCCGCATCTGGACCATCTCTGCACAGTCCAGAGCACATTCCCCTGCTGTGCCGCTCCACAGCCGCACACAGTGCCTCCACAGACGTTGCAACCCGCCTTTGCTGCTGTACTGATTCCCGCAGCAGGCGGGTGTGCTCTTCAAGTGGGTACTCTGCCACAACAGCATCCTGTCCCCCAGGGTGTGGAAGGTCCTGATGCTCAACACCCCTTGAGGGTGGGCGCTGTTCACCAGGACCAGGAATGGGCATATCAAAGGGCGGTGGGCATGTGCCACTGCTGGACGCTGTACCCCCCAGACCTGGTGGGTGACTGATGTTGCTGCCCCTCCAACCGCTGTGTCCCAGGGACCACTCGTTCCACTGCTGTGGCCGCAACAGTGCCAGACACCTGCACAGCCACTGGTGCTTCCCCACCGGTGGTGACAGGCACAGCCTGGGACTGTGCCGACATGCTGGCACACATGTTGGAACCAGCTAGGCCCAGGGGCACGTGCTGGCCTGCTGTGTGTCCTTCATGGGACACACACATGTCACTGCCCATTGCAGTCCTTGCATCATCAATGGTGCAGGTACGTGCTACAGCCACAGTCACAGCGTGCTGGCATGCTTGCATGCCAGACTGCTGAAACACAGGCTGTGCACCCCCCACACCCGACTCACCGACACCAGAGTTGGCAGCCCAGCGTGCATGCTGGTGCAGTGCATGCTGGCTGGCAACAGAGGTGGATGGACCTCCTCCATGTTCAGCATGTCATACTCACTGCCTGGACCCACCACCACCATCCCCTGAAGATGAACTGAATCTGTAACAGAAAGAGAGGACATGTGAGTGCATGTGAACAACATCCCCCCCCCCAACACCACCACCATGTCATACCGTGCAGTGATGGGCTTCCACCTGTCTGGAATCCACCTCCTGGTACGCCCTCAATAGCACTGCACAGCATTGATGCAGCCAGTCGATCCTCAGCCGGGGTCAGCTCCACCACTGCTGGCTGGCCCCCGCCAGTGCCAGCACGTGCCACCCTACGGGCTGCCACCTTCTCCTTCACCCTCCTGCGGTCTGTCCCAATCTTCTTTTTGCATTCCTGCACGGAGCGCTGGTGGCTTCCGTGCAGGTTCACTGCCTGAGCTACCCCCTCCCATGCAGCCACACGGCCCTGAGGGGTGCCCCGCCATCCACTCAGTAGTGACTCCTCCTCCAGGTAGGCCTGGAAGAGGGCCTCTGTCTCTGCCGTGGTGAAGTTGGGCCTCCTCCTCCTTCGCCCACCATCCTCACCCTCACCTTGGCTCTGCTCAGTCATGGCGATCTGTATGGGTGGAAGTGGACACCTGTCACTGTGCAGTCTACAGCGCTATCCCATGCCCATTGTCCAGAATATCCCACAGCATGCAACCCACCTCTCACCTGCAGTAACCGAATCTGGCCAGCGCAGCCCAATGTCGCACATTTATAGCGCAATGCATGCAAATTAGGAGTGGAGCAACTGTAATGAGATGCAAATCGTGCCACTGCGCCTTTGAATGGCTGATCAGATGATTTGCATGTGTCGGCTGAATATCGCGCTATTGCGCTTTTCGCAATATGGTTGAGCCGGCTGAGCCAATGGCGCAGATCTGTGACGTGTGGCACTGCATTGTGAATGCCCATGTGCCTACGCAGGCGCTCCGCTGCGCTGATGGTGCGCGCGATCGGCAATTCAGGCCATGGCCACCATTGTGCCAGTGGCGCTACAGCAATGGGCACCATATGGCGCTGTGGCACTACTGTGCAATAGTCCACTGTGGCATTGGCACGCAGGTGGTCGGTCGCGCAGGATGCGTAGACGTCATATGGCGCTGTGCATTGCCTTGCGTCATAGACCCCTGACCTGGTGTCCGACCTTTGCCCCCTAGCGCAGTTTGGCTGCCATGTGTATGGCCCTATTGCGCTGTCTGGTGACAGTGCTATGTGAACCGACGGCGCTGTACGAACAGCACGATTGGGACCTATGGTGGTCTATTGTGCAACATTTCCACGTGGGGTTGCTGCGCTACGGGGCGCCATATTGCCTGCTGTAAAGATACAACAATGACACGCAGGAGGGTGCTCCAATGGAGCCCGGTGGAGGTGGCCAACCTGGTGGCCCTGGTAGAGCCCCACTATGGGGCACTGTATGGGGAGGAGCCCCTCACCATGGCTCGAACCCAGGTCTGGCTGCAGGTGGCCAATGACCTGGTGGAGGTCACAGGGCGTCGCCGGTCTGCCGAGCAGTGCCGGCACAGGTACAGTGACCTCCGCAGGAAGGAGACGGATTTGCTACACAGACTACGTCACGCGCGGGAGGGGCGTTGTGCTCAGGCCAGGTGGGTGTACCATCTATGCACCTGTATTCTCCGTAGGGGTGTGAGTGTGTTTTGGTGGCTGTGCATGGGTGATGGCTCTGACATGGTTGGCTGTGTCAGTGTGTGCAGGTGTGAGATGCATGGGTCTGGCTGTGTGGGCAGGCACACTCACTGGAGCAGGGGGCAGTCTGCTTTGGAGTCACACTGATGTTTTTCTCAACATTTGTCTCCCACAGGCCGGGCAGAGAGGATGCAGGCATGGGATGAGGAGGGCCGTGGCAGGGCCCCGGTGGCAGACGGTGGTGCTGCGAGGGGTGGGCCACAGCAGCAGCAGCAGCAGCCACAGCTGCTTGCGGAGTGTGAGTATCATTACATCATGGATGCTATTGCATGCTGGAGGGGGTGGGCATGACCACCAGCCATGGACAACACAACCATGCACGACACAGGCGACATTCATCACTGTCCAGTGTCACTGCACGTCTGTGTGTGCGTCACTGGTGGTCCATGCATGCACTGGGCACATGGCTGTGGAACTGGCATCCCACCACATTGCCACGTCACTTGACAGCCTTGTTTGTGCTGTGATGGACATGGGCAGTGTGTGTGTGCAGTGGTGCACATAGCTGGTGCCGCCTGGTTGGGCTTGTCATGTGCATGGTCACTGTGGGTGGGTGCATACCATCACAGGTGCGGGACATTGGGCTATATGCCTTGCAGGTTGGGTGGTGTTCAGGGATGTGGTCAGTCACAGCCGTTGACTGTGTTCCCTTTTCCTAGGCCTCATCATGCTCCGCAGGATTGAGTGGGCACTGCACCAGCTGACCCGGGTGTCCCTGGAGAACCGGAACATCCTCCAAGATATCCAGCGCCATGGGCTACGGAGGAGGCACAGCCAAGCGAGATGGCACCAGGCAGCGGAGGACCAGCCTGCTAGGCCTTAGGCTGGCTTCCTTCCCACTTCACTCCATCCCTCCCACCCTGCCTTCCTCTCCAGTTGTTCATCCTCACTTTTGCCCACCCCTACCTTGTATCCCTACCCCTTGTAAATAGTTTTGTTGTTATTCTTGTTGTACTTTCCATTTTTAAATATATATATATATATTTTGATATGAATACTGTGGTGGTCTCTGATTTGCAGCTGGCTATGGTTGCTCAGTTGCAGTGGTGTGCATGCCATCTGGGGTGGTATGGTCCTGGGTATGTGTGTGTGTGTGCATGTGTGCATGGGGAGGTGTCTCAGTGTGGCAGTGACTTTCTGTTGGTCTTGCCATCTGCTGCCGCCCACTGCTGGGTGCACAGGGTGGGTCTGGCTTGTATGGTTCTCTGCTACCGAGGTTGACGGTGCCGGGGATGATGGTGTTTCCTGCAGTGCCAGTCACTGCACATGGGTGGTGTCTTGGGGTCACGGTGCAGGGTGTGTTGTGCATACGGGGGCTGATGTGCACTGTGGTTGTCAACCCCCTGTGTGTGGCAGTCTCAGCCTGCCAGTGGTTGTGCTGGGGCGCCATGGCCCTGCTGTGCTTTGTTGGCTTGTCCCCATGGGCCAGTGGATCATCCGTCCCACCCCCAGTGATGCTGTGCTTGGGGTGTGCAGGTGTCTTGTTGGTTCTGCAGTGTGTTCCTGTGCCCATGTGTGGCATGGCTGGTGGTGGGCCCCAGGCTGCCTCCCTGGTTGTGCAGTTCCATTGCTCTGCTGGGGTTGGGGGGGGGCTCTGCCTTCGCTATGGCACCTCTGGACTGCTCAGCTGGGCTAGCCTTGTTGCGCTATGGCGCAACCTTTCTGCTCAGCTTCCCCATTCTGGTTGCGCTATGGCGCAGTTTGTGCAATATTCAGACGTTGGCTGCTTGCGCAATTTGTTTTGCTCCATGTTTGAATATCGCGTCTGTTGCACATATGCGCAATTGACTTGTGCTTGCTCCTGCTGTTGCGCACATTTTGGGCGCAGTTTGAATATCTGGGCCTTAGCCTAAGAGACACAACGCCTGTATTAAAAAATCTATAGTTAAAATAAAGTTTGTTTTATATGTTCTTGCACTGTAACATCATATTATGTGTTTTTACACTGTGATATTACAGTTTCATGTTATGTAAATACCCATATAAAGCCAAAGTGTAAAGTCTTGTCACCATACCTCTCAACCTCCTGCCTCATAAATCAGGGACAAGGCTTAAAAAAATCAGGGACAAAGGACCAAAATCAGGGACACTTCTTCAAAATTGGAGATATCCACTCAGGAAGCTGGCAGAGTAAAGGGCTTAGTGTAAAATGCATTTTCTAAAGAAAAACAAGCCTGTAACTTAAATGTTTGACATTAGTTTGTGCTTATAACCCCCGCTGTTTGGTCACGGAAACACAATTTTTAGGAGAGACAGAGTAAAATTTTGAGGCAAAATCAGGGACATCCCTGAAAATCAGGGACAGTTGAGAGGTATGCTTGTCACATATTGATAGTGACACTTGGTGCATTTGTAAATGGAACACTACTACCATCTAGTGGTCAAACTAATTATGACAGTGTCACTTCATGATCATGCAGTGATCAGCTGTCGTTTACGTGTGTGGCAAAGACAACCAATCAGAAATATTCAACAACATTATGATTGGTCCAAGGACTCAAGGTGTGAGGCAAACTAAAGTATAAAAGGTCAAACATTCTGTCACGTATTGGAGATTCAAAACCAGAAGAGAGAGAAGAGAAACTACTGCCTGTTACGTTGATCTCCATAAGAGAAGGGGGGAGTGGCTAACATTCGGCACTTTATTTGTCTGGCTGCTGCCTATATATATATATATATATAAATATATAATGAGTAAGGAATAAAGCTCACTTCTTAATCTTTAAAAATTTGACTTGGCGTATCGCTTAACCTCCTAAAGAACTCTTAAAGTTGTAATGTTGATAGTCAGTCTATAGCACCCAACAGAGAGGGTTCAGCAAGGACATGCCCTAGGACTCCTCTGTGTCTCTCTGGTGCACTCTTCCCTGCTGAACCATTATCCTCCACTACATCTTGCCCTCCTGCTGGAGGAGGTTCAAACCCTCCTAAGCAAGAGGGCCATAGACCCCATCTCAGTTGCAGAAATGAACCTGGGCTATTATCCCCAGTACTTCCTCATACCAAAATGGACTTAAGGCCCATTCTAGACTCAGAGGCTTTAACTTGTTTGTAGACCCACTGGCTTTTTTCTTTGTAAAGGATGTTCTGCATGCAAATTTGCTGTAAATGGAAAACAGCTGCAGATAGGGAACAACATAAAGCCAGTTCAGGTTTGCCAGTTTGTGAGCTGTTATTCTGTATATGTAATCTATGCAGCCTGGTGCCCTTGCTGCAAAGTTTATGTTGGCAGGATCAACAGGCAATTAAAAGTTAGAATGCACAAGCATACTGAGGCTATTAAAAATTAACTGGATAGATGGAGGCCTCCAACACTCCATGTACTTTGTTGGTGGTTACTGCTGGAATAGGGGAGTGAGACTGTATTTTGTCTTTGGTATGGAGAAATGGCCTGCTCTCACTGGATGGGCAGCCTCTGCATGTCTTTCTGGACATTAGTAATGCAACAAGACAGTGGGGGAAAAGATTTGACGAAGTCCACCGTGTTCATTGGGAACTTAATATACCTCACTCAATTGTATTCCCTGCTCACCTGAGAATTGTGTACCAAAGCAAACTCTTGGATTTTTCTGTTCTGTTGGAAGCAGGCAAATGGGCTGAGAAGGTAAGGGAAGAGAAATGGCAGCAAGGTGCGGAGAGTGAGGAGACCATGGAAGATGCTGAGTTGTAATGACTTTCAATTAGCACTCATTTCTCATTCCAGTTATTCTCTGCCTTACTTTTACATCTAACAAGACTGGTCTTTACTGAGTTCGTAAACTATTATCATGTTTTCTGTCCTGCATCGTTGTGTTGTTTAGTCTCCTGTTAGAGCTTATACCTTACTGGATACCAACTTGTTCTCCCATTTTTTTTGACAATCTAGGGACTTCCCTATGGTATATACAGTTACATTGCTTGCCTTTTTATTGTGCAGGGGCATTGTTTTCATATTTGTACAGTTGAGTAAGCTGTTTATGTACTTTAGCTTAACAAAAGTACACCAATTATTTTACTTTCCAAGTTATACTTTAGGGGACTAGCATGGCAATAGGCCCCCCCCCCCAGCGGGGTAGTTCATTGGTGGACTGAATCTTGAACATTTTCTTATAGGAAACAGCCGTGCTGCTCATGGACATTGCTTCAGTGTATTCATTCAGCTTTTGACCATTTTATTATAACACTTGTTGTAATTTCCCCCAATGTTGTATCACTGATGTGGTGGATGCATATAAGTTTTCCTGTGATTAAGGGACTTTTTGCTCCATTGGATATGTATATGTGTGGACTGTGTATCACATGGAAAGTTATTGATTGTTAGTTGAAAACTTAAAAAAAAAAATTAGTTGGGATGGCATTCTGGTAAATCTGAATTGGGCCTTGATTAATTATTTTATATCCATTTACTGCAACAGTTCTCAAACTTCGTCATAGTGAGCCTGCCCTAAGACATGGAAAAGATCTTGAGCCTCCCCCAAAATACTGAAATATTTTTGGGCCTCCCCATAGAAAAACAGCCTACTTTTCACAGTACATCAGGAATAAATTGAAACCTCTTTGCATAGCTGGCGCTCCCCCCCCAACAAGATAACCTTCTTGCTCCAATATTTTGACTCTCGAACCATTGTTACCCCTTACTGCCATACCTTTATGGGTCAGATTGCTTTTTCTGTTTTCCCTCTATCTGGAATACCTTCCTGCCGACTTCTGCCTCTCCTCCTCTCACCCTGCTCTTAAGCAACTTCTCAGGAATCATTTTGTTCCCTTCTGCTCTTATTCATTGTACCTATATGGTTAACTATTGTATTTGGACAGTTCTGCTGCTAGTCTAATTGATCAATTGTTCCTCGCATCGTTAGTTCATTGCTCTTAAATTGTTTGCACTTTTTTCATTTTGTATTGCTTGAGTGTTTTGCAGTTATATTTTGAATTGTATTCTCTCACTACCCTTCCCTGCGTATATCTGAAATAAGCCATGGTTCAGTGTACAGTACATTCTGTGGTCACAGACTTGTGAATAAATACATAAATTTACCTACTGTACTACTATCTTCTTTCAGCTTGCCTTATCCCTTCACACAAAATCTATAAAGTTCCAAATTGAAATATAATACTTTTTCAAGACTTGCTTGAACCTCCCTTGGAACAGGGTGGGGCCTCCCAAGGGAGGCTGGCCTCACCATTTGAGAACCCCTGATTTACTGTAATGAGGTGCTTATTCTGTGAATCTGTATCTGTATGGTTTCATATCTTTAATAAAAAGAATGATTAAGAAATGTTTTAAAAAAATGATCTGGATAAAAATACAATAGGGACCCACTGTAAGACATGTCAACAACAAAACCCTGATGATTTTAAATTTGTAGGCCTTGAATATGTTTCTAAACCAGTCAGAGGTAGGGATAGATTGCAGAAGTTATTAAGAAGGGAGTCCTGGTGGATAGTCCACCTGAAAAGTTTATCTCCCGAGGACCTGAATGAAATTCTGGATTTGAAACCTTACCTGTGAGTGGATTTTTAAAACCAATTTTTTTTTCTAAATGACTAGATTGATTCTTATGTATCAAATAATATTATGTTTAAACTTCCATTTGATAAATTAATTTAAGAAATGTACCTTCTGAAAAGTGAATTATCCACATTTTTGCACTGTTTATATAGGGACATCCAACATTATGTAGAACATTTATTTAACATCCTGTTGTCCTGAAGTAGAAATAAGTCTTTTTCTCTGTGACACCATCCATGGGCATATGAAACTTATCTCCCTAGGGAATTTTTTATAAGTATTTCACCTTAGTATGAATTCTCTGCATCTTTGTTTCAGTGTAAATGTTTCACAGGTGATATACTGCATCATGAGATGTTATTTTCAACCAGCATAAATACTGGATCAGTTCTATTCCTTTAAAAAGGGAACAAACATATAGCCATGAATATATATATTAGATAATGTTGTAAAACACAATATTTTATTGGTGACTTTTGATTGGTTGATTTTCCACACTTACGCAGTAGTAAATTTATGATATATTCTCATTGGTGTTTTTGTAGTAGTATAATGTTATATGTTTTAACCGGTATTGGCACCAAGTAAGCTCTGTTCCTTTAAAAAGAGAACAAGATTATGTTATTAATATACATTAGCTGCTGCTAAATATTTAAATTGGAGGCCTCTAATTGGTGGATGAATTGTATTTATGTTGTAGCATTCTATGTGGGCTCCACCTTCTGAGGAAGGAGCCGTTAGCTCCATGCACATGGGGCACAGCACCTAGGAGTTATTTCACTGACTTTCACTTTGATGTTTACAGGTTTGTACAATAAACAGAGAGCTCTTGATTGCAGCCTTAGTTGTCGTTTAGCCACAGCAATGGAAGATGGAATATGAAAAAGTGAAGCCAGCTTCTGGCTTCAAGCAGTGTGTCACGTGCTGACTGAAGATGTTGCAGACAGACCCACACGGTTTGTGGCTGTACTGCCTGATGAATGGCACATGATACAGCAAGTTGTGACCTGTACCAGACAATGTTCCTTTCCTCCCTGGAGGATTGAAAAGCTTGTCTTCTTCTCAGTCTACTGGCTGATCGGCATCCTAAACTGTGGCCTAAGCGTCACAAGGTGGCCTCTGCTGCAGCAGGGTCAGCAGGTCGACTTGCCACCATGGAAGAAGTGGCGGCAAGGGCTGTGGTGGGCACTTCTTCAGCCTTGGCACTGCTTCTGGCAGGGGCAACATCAATGTTTTATTTATTTATCTTTTTATTTATTGAAATCTTGGATGACACATGTGAGTGGATGCTCGTTGAGAGGTTTCACGTCAGATACATTAACACAAGAAGTCACAATATAGTTACAGTAAATTATACATACACAGTACAAAAAAATTCATGTATCCTTCATTGGAAAGTTTGGAGATGTGTTGGGTGCTCCAGACCTTTCCCTGCCAACCATGGGAAAAAGCACAAAAAACTCCACTGTCAGTAGTGGGACTGGGAGAGATCTCACTCCTCCTGCTCCCTTGACTCCCTTGACTGCTCAAAGCTTGTCAAGTGCCCATCTTCAGCCAAGCCAAAATTGGTTAAGGGGTAGGTCACTAACTCCACAGTAACCCCATCGGGCTTGATGATTTCAACACCAGTAGACCAAGCTGGCCTGGTGGCACAGAGGGTTGAGGCACTGGATGCCACACCTCGCACCATGCCAGCAACCTGGGTTCAAGAACAAGCCAGGGTCATCAGAGGCCAGCTGGGGGGAGGGAGAGGGAGAGGATTTGTGTAGGCTGCCATCTGGCAACTCTCTGCCTCAGGAGGGAGATCTTCATCTCCTCAGAGTTTGGCTGCCCCTGGTGGAGGCCGGAGTGGTAGTGTTGCTCTGAGGAGTGCCGGTGCTAGGCCAAGGGAGGGCAGAAGAGACCCGACACTGGAGCTGTGGTGCGCATGTGCGCCTCCATGCACATGCGTCACTGCTTCTGGGGGTCTTGGGATTATGGCTCACATACAGGGAGAAAACAGAGGAAAAAGGGGGGCCACCATGGATGAAGCCTCCAGGCTGGGCTCAGGGGATCCACTGGGGCACATAACGACACCACAAGACCTCAAAGGACCCTGAGCTCCGGTAGGGTGGCAGACGATAGAGGTGACCCACCGTAGGATACAAAGAACTGCAAAAAAAAAAACACCAGTAGACCAGGCGTTTCAGATTTTCCTCAACATAGAAACATAGATTTTGACGGCAGATGAGGACCGCTTGGCCAACCCAGTCTGCACATTTCCCTACCTAATGGATAAGCTGCAGATCCTAGTTAACCAGCAGCCTACTTCTTCCTACCCCACCCCTAGAATTGCCTTATGACTGTCCCATGCATGCTTAAATTCCACCACTGTTTTTGACTCCACAACTTCTCCGAAGGCCGCTCCATGCATCCACAACCTCTCTGTGAAAAATACTTCTTAAATTACCTCTGAGCCCCTTCTATCTTCAAATTATGCCCCTTGTTCTTGCACACCTCTTTTTGAAAGATGCTACCTCCTGGACTTTGTTGATTCCCTTGAGGTACTTGAAAGTTTCTATCATGTCCCCCTTCTCCCTCCTTTCCTTGAGGCTATACATATTTAGCTCCTTAAGTCTCTATTCATATGTCTTCCAGTGCAGACTCTGCACCATTTTAGTTGCCCTCCTCTGGACAGCTTCCATCCTGTCTATATCTTTGCAGAGATTGGGTCTCCAGAACTGCACGCAGTACCCCAGATGGGGTCTCACCAACTGTCTGTACAGAGGGATAATAACTTCCTCAAGTCAGTCAACCAGTTGTCGGAGAAGATCAACAAGGAGTTGTTCTCCAAGACGCTGGTATTCTTGGTCCTCACCCAGGAGGAATTGGAATGGTCAGTGTCCCTGGCCACTGACACTTGGGAACAGACTCTCTGCTGAAGCTGGTGCATGTTATCTATACAACACCTCTGCTGGCTTCTCCTCGACATTGGTCCCCAGGTTGATGGTGAGGTGGAGGCACTCTTTGTGCTCTCTGTCTCACTTGATTGAGAGGGGCCACTGTCAATATTCCTCATCCTCTTCATCTTCAGATGATGAGAGGGTTCACCACTGTATGTGGCAGCACTATGAGGAGTTCCTTTGGCAACAATGGGCCTTGGTGGGACAGGGTGGCGCTCTATCCCTGACCACTTTGGTCAGCTGGCCAGTGCCAATCAAGCCCATGCTGGTCCTTCCAAGACATTTGTCACTAATACCTGCCTCTCCACCCCTGCTGGTGGCACCATCTCTACCACAGCTTGTGAGGGAAGCCTTGACCAAGGACTACCGTACTGCAACTGGCTTGCCAGGCCAGCTCTTGGTAGAAGTCACCCAGTTGGATGACTCTAGGGTGGTTCACCACAGTAAATGGCCAAGGGCTGTTTCTGATGAGTCTTTGGATGACTACGATTGTTCCTCCATGCGTCATGCAGTCATTGAGGACACATACCTTCAACTGGAAATCAGTCAAGGAGCTGACCACCTACCGTGGGCCAGTGTCATTTGGGTCTCTTCTCTAACTTATGTCTCAGTCCATGAATGTTCCTCTGGAGCCTGTTCTAAAAAGGGCTAAATACCCTTATACTGACTTTGCCTTTCCTATGGTGGAGGCCATTATGGGACCGACCATGGAGCTCTGACAACATCCAGCATCCTGATTGGAACCCTCAGCCTATTTGGTCTGCAAGTATGCGCTACCTACTGGCCCTCTGTCCATGTTCTCAGACCATCCCTCAGCTGAAAGTCTGGTCTTGGACTCGGTCTTCTGGAAATCTGGAAACACTAGGAACATGGGCAAGACCCCCCCCAAAAAAATGAGTCAAAGAAGCTTGACCATACAGCCAAGAAAGTCTATGCTCCTTCCTCACTTGGTTTCCGTTAGGTGAACTATGCCTTGATGATGGCCCACTTTGGTCATGTCCTACTGTGAGTGCTGGATAGCAACCTCCCTCACCTCCCTGCTGACCAGTGGTTACTGGTAAAAGTGGTCTGAGATCAGGGTCAAGTGCTAGCTAAACACCAGCTCCAGATGGCCTTGAACAACTCCTTTGCCCTTGCCATGGCAGCGGCCATCACAATGCATCACAGGGCCTGGAAGAGGTTGTCCACCTTTACAGTAGACATTCAGCATAAGCTGGTCAATGTCCCTTTCTTGGGCATGACCTCTTTGGCTCAGGGGTGGATGGTCATTTCACTCAGATTGAGAACTCCAGCATCACCCTGGACTCGGTCCAGTGGCTTCATCCTGGAAGGACCCGAAGGCCCAAATGAATTAAAAAGGCCTTTCAGTTTTGGTCCTTTCAGACTCAGTAGCATTGGCACAGTAGCCACAGCAGGAGCAATACCAAGCTTGGTGCCTCAAGGCCAAGAGGTGTGGGTAGGGGAAGTGGTGCTCCTCTGACCCCAACAGCAACTGCTCCCACCAAAGCTGCCCAATAACGGGTGTGGGGGTGTCTACCTCCTGCCTTTCTAGTCCATCACCCAACTCCTCGTTGGGGATCGGCTTTGCCACTTCTGGCCACATTGGTCTGTCATTACTATAGACAAGTGGGTTTTCGAGGCGGTAGGCAGAGGGTTCCCTCTTGATTTCGAGGCT
Source organism: Neoceratodus forsteri (assembly GCA_016271365.2). Taxonomy (NCBI): domain Eukaryota; kingdom Metazoa; phylum Chordata; order Ceratodontiformes; family Ceratodontidae; genus Neoceratodus; species Neoceratodus forsteri. The sequence continues at coordinate 513,483,793 of CM057454.1, forward strand.
CTTCTGCTTTACTGATCCACACTCCAATGGAGTCCTCAGTGTCACAACATTGTCCACCCTCAGGAAGGACATTGCTCAGCTCCTTGTGAAAGGAGCCATAGTCCTTGTCCCAAACACCTGGCAAATGGGGCATGTGTCTAGGTACTTCCTGGTCCCAAAACAGACAGGGGAGCTGGTGCCCCATACTGGATCTGCACACTCTAAACCAGTTAATTTGGAAGCACAAGTTCTGGATGGTCACTCTGAATCAGATAATACCAACCCTGAGGCAGGGCATGTGGTTCTGCTCCCTGGACCTCCAGGATGTATTCTTCCACATCTCAATCTGTCCATCCCACTGGTGGTACCTTTGGTTCCATGCAGAAAGGGTGCTATCAGTTCTAGGTCATGCCCTTTGGCTTCTCATCCATGCCCAGGGTCTTCACCGAGTGCATGGTACTGGTGGCAGCCTTCCTTCAGCGCAGGGGCATCAGGGTTTACCCTTACCTGGATAACCGACTAATAGTCGGGCTGTTGAAGGAGGCCATTGAGCAGTCCAGGGATTTAGCCCTCATACTTGCAGAGACTTGAGCCTCATGGTCAACTCAGCCCAGTCTGAACTGATCCCATTGCACGTGATTCACTTCATCTTGGCACAGCTGGACTCCCTATAGGCCAAGGCCCACCTTCCTGTGGACCAGGCAGTTGATCTTACCTCCTTTGCCCGATCATTTCAGAATTTTTTTAATTTTTTTTAATTTTTTTGTATTCCTTTACAACTTTGATTTACATGTTGCTGTTGTTTACCCTGCCTGTTTTTGATTTCTGTAAGGTGTCCAGAGCCCGTGGGATTGGGCGCCACATAAATCAATTTTACCTTACTTTACCCACTATCTCAGGTTGGGTACTCGCACCCTGCCTATGACTTCCTATGGCTGCTGGGGTACATGGCGTCCTCATCACTGTGGTCCAGTGGGCCGGCTAGCAGATGTGGCACCTGCAGTGGGAATTGGGCCATCAGTGGTCCCAGCACCTAGGACATTTGGACTAGCTAATCACAATGACCCAGTTGATGTGGGACACCATTCAGTGACGGCCGATCTCAGAACATCTGGAGGAAAGAGTCCTATTTGTCTGCCCAGAACTGACTATCCCTCACTAAGGACACATCTCTGGTGGGGTGGGGAACACACCTAGGAGACCACAGGGCCCACGGGTTCTGGTCACCTGGGGAGTCCTGTCACCACATCTTTCTGCTGGAGATCCAAGCAGTGCATCTAGCTCTGACAGAATTCACTCCTTTAGTCAGGAGTCGGGTCATGCAGATCCAGACGGACAGCACCACGACTATGTTTTACCTAAACAAGCAGGGTGGCACACACCCCCTTCCCTTGTGTCGGGAGGCTCACTGCACCTGGACCTTCATGCGCAGCCTAGATGCAGATCTCCTGACAATTCATGCCACTGGATTGGACAGTCAGCTGGCAGCTGCTCTCAGCTGGGTAGGTGAGATGTCGCATGAGTGGTCCCTCCATCAGGAGGAGGTGGTGAACCACCTGTTCTCCCTGTGGGGCACACCTCTGCTGTACCTGTTTTCCTCCCAGGAGAATGCCAAACTAAGACTGTTTTGTGCACACCCTCCACAGTCCAGGAAACTGGTTGGGGATGTCTTTGCGAGGACCTGCACCCCAGGCCTCATGTACACCTTTCTTCCTTTCCTCCTGATCCACAAAATGGTGGTCAGGGCCTGGAAGGACAAGGTGTGGATGATCCTGCTAGCTCCGGACTAGCCATGGCAGTTCTGGTACCCAGATCTCCTCAGTCTCAGCAGCAGGCATCTGTGGTGGTTGCCTCTTCACCCAGATCTACTGACTAGAAAACGGGAAAGTTCTGCACCTGGACCTTTAGTCCCTGGACCTTCAGTCCCTGCACCTCATACTCTGGTTCCTATGCATCTAGAATTCCAGGCTTTGGGTCTTTCAGATGATGTGCTGCACATCAAGGCCTCCAGAAAAGAGTCAACTTGCTAATGCTAAGCCTTTAAATGGAAAAGATTTTCCATTTGGTGTCAGGACAAGGAGCTTGATCTTCTTGCCTGCCCTGAGGCTAGTATCCTTGAGTACCTCTGGTCCCTCTTCCATCTGGGACTGTGAGTGACAACCCTACAGGTGCACCTAGCTGTCATCTCTGCATACTGGGTGCAGGCTGTTATGCTTACTGTGGCCCAGGAGAAGGTAGTTGGGTACTTTCTTACAGGACTGGACCACCTGTCCCCTTCACTGTATGAACCACCTTCACATTGGGACTTACTGATGGTGTTGTCCATGCTTATGGGTAAGCCTTTTCAGCCTACGTACAACTGTGAGATGTCACACCTGTCATGGAAGATGGTCTTCTTGGAGGTTATCACATCACCAGGGGGATCAGTGAGCTCCAGGCACTGTCGGTGGAGTTTCCATATCTGGTCTTCCTCAGAGCCAAAGTAGTCCTTCATCCCCATCTAAAGTTCCTCCTGAAGGTAGTATCAGAGTTCTGCCATAACCAGATAATTAATCTTCTGGTATATTATACGAACCAATCTTCAGAGGCTGACTGCAGGCTCCATACTCTGGACCTGCCGTGGCCACTCTCCTATTATTAGAGCACACAGCTGGAGCTCAGGATGAGGCATTCCTGCTATTTGTTACATATGCTGAAGCTGAACCTGGCAGACTGACAGCTAAGCAGATGACTAGCAGGTGGATTACATCCTTCATCAACCTCTGCTATAGGTTGGCTGGTAGGGAGCCTCCCATAGAGCTTAGAGCTTATTCCACCAGACATATCATTGCATCTGTGGCTGTTTCCAGGGACATCCCTGTCCAGGAGGTCTGCTAGGCTGCCACCTGGAAGTCAGCACACACCATCTCCCATTACAGCATAGAGCTGAAATTTTGTCAGGATGCTGCTTTTGGGACCTCAGTTCTCCAGTCCCCATTTACCAAGTAGGGGTGTGCGCCTTGCCCACTCCTCCTGGAGAACTGCTGGAAGTCTGCCATTGTGTGGATAAGTGATGCATATCCGCACCCCTAGAAAAATAGGTTACTCTCCTGTAGTCGTAGTTCTAGGGGTGGTATATGGTTCACATCCACACCACCCATCTGCCCTCCCCGGCAAGTGGCACACAGATCCCTGCTTCTGACATGCAAGATCTGATGTCACAGGCCAGAACTGGAGGATATACCATCAGGGTGGTGGGAGGAGCTTAGCTTAAAGACGCTCCGATGAATCACTTCTGGTGGAACTGCCTTCACATGAATGCAAACCATATACCACTCCTAAAACTATGGTTACAGGTGAGTAACCTATTTCTACTCCCACTACTTCCTAGTACCAAATTAATTAGGGGGCATGCTCCCCATTCCGGACCTCAGAAATTGAAACAGATACATGGATCAAGAAAAATTCAATATGATTTCTCTGGGATATTTGCTACTCTACCTGAAACACCAGGACTGGCTAGCCTCTCAGGATATTCAAGACACATCAACACATACTGTTGCACCCCAGCCACCTCATGTACCTTCAGGTGTGAAAGGCCATCACTACCAGTTCAGAGTGCTACCCTTTGGGCTTTCCTTGGTGCTGCATGCTTTGCAGTACTCACAGTGCACCTCTGAAAGCTAAGACTCAAAGTCTTCCCATATCTGAATGACTGGCTACTATCAAGCCCCTCCAAACAGGAGGCAGAGAGGCAGCAGATACTGCCTCTCATTTCCTAACATCCATGGGAGTCCTGCTGAACCCTTCAAAGACTCAGGCAGAACCCTCTTAGGAGTTACTGTTCATAGGAGCTTTTCTGGGCACAACCCAGGCTCAGGCCTTCCTCCCAGACAGCAGCCTATGAACAGTCTTGCAGGTGGCATGCTATATCATGGAATGCAAGACTATGCAAGCCCACAACATGCAATGCATTCTGCGTTTAATAGCCTTCTCAGTGTTCACAGTGCCTCTGGCATGGCTGCCCATGAGGACAACCCAGTGGATGCTCAGTGCACAATGGACAAAGGCATCACATCTTTAAAACTATTCCATTTAGGCAACCAAACCCCTCATGAGGACCTCAATGTGGTGGTAAGAAGAGGACAAAATCCTCCAGAGCTTCCCCCCTCCCCACCAGCACCACAGGTGATCTTTACCATGGGTGCCTCCCTATTGGGGTGGGAAGCCCACTGCCAGGACCTTCAGACACAAGGTGTCTGGACCCATCAGACACACGTCTCCATATCAGTGTGCTGAAGATGCAAATAATTTTGTACTGTCTGAAAGCCCTAGTGGAGGTAGCTGAAAGACAGGGCTCCAGACAGACAACAAATCTGTCATGTACCATATCAACAAGCAAGGAGGAGCACACTCTTACCCTCTCTGCAGGGAGGCAATGACAGTGTGGGAATGGTGCTTGGAATAGGGGATTCTGCTCCAAGTAATCTATGTGCCTGGAGTCCAGAAAACTCTGGAAGACGAGCTCAGTTGAACAGAGACTGATCCTCATGAATGTCACTAGCACCAGACATTGTGAGATCACTATTCGACGAGTGGGGCACCCCTTTCTGCATCTCTGCTCAACACCAGACTGATTCAATTCTGCTCCAGAAGCCCAGGACATGGTGTTTTCTGTCAGGATGCATTCAGACTGCCATAGCAAAATCTGTGTCTCTATGCATTCCCTCCAATCCTTCTCATACAGAGAGTGTTATTTAAGCTGGAGATGCAAGGGGGCAAGATGGTTCTAATGGCTCCTTGCTGGTCTCAGCAGATATGGTTTCCTCTGCTGTACTGACTTTCAGTCAGCAAACTGAGGGCTTTGCCTTTCCAGATGGACTTGTTGACTCAGGATCAGCTAGTCCATCCCAGCCTGTGCTCCCTTTACCCTCCAGGCCTGGCATTCTGAAGAGATAGAAGTGAACAGGTACAAAGTATTTCAGAGGGTCTCTGAAAAACATTTTGCTGTGGGTTAACTTTCCACCAGGAAGACTTACACAGTCAGGTAGAAAATATTTTCTGCCTGTTGCTCCAAGACCTCAATGAACCCCTGCAGGTGTCCACCTGACAAGGTTCTGGAGTACTTACTGGACCTTTGTGATGCTGGCCTGTTGTACTGCACAGCTAAAGTCCAGGTATGTGCTATTTCAGCATACCATGAATGTGTAGATACCCTCTGCCTAGCATAGCTGCCGCTGTTTAAAAGGTTCCCGAATGGTATTGTGCCACACATGGCCTCCCATCAGGAAGCCGGTGACTGGCTGGCCCATCGGTGTGGTGGTAGCACTACTGTCTCTGACATTGGTGACCCAGGTTCTGGAACAAGCCTGGGTCACTGGGGGATGGCTGGGGGGGGGAGGTTTGAGCATCCCATAGGATGCTCTCCTCCTTAAAAGGGGAAGGGCTGTTACTGCCACCTGTGGATGCATCGTGGCAGCACGGGGTTCACGATGTGGGAAGGGGGGGATGCCATTAGGTGCTTGGCTGAGACATGCGCTAGCATGTCTACAGCCTGGACTCTCATCCTTGTACTGACACCCTCAGGGGTAGGATTTTGGGGACCAAAAAAAGGCAAAACAATAAATAATAAAAAATCAAGCCCCCACTGCCATGCAGCATGATACCTGATGGAAGCTGGAGGAGGGATGGAGCATGGATGGTCAGTACCACTGCCACTGAGCCCCACCAGCAAGTGGGAGATAAAATAAAAAGAAGCCAGTGGCTCCCCAACATACCTGCCTTGTGCTGAATATGCTCAGTTGTAAGCCCTTTGAGCTTACTGCAACTTGTGAATTAAAGTTTCTAACTTGTAAAGCAGCATTTCTGGTGGATATCACCTTTGCAAAATCCATGCTTTGGTCACAGATCCTCTGTTTATTCTACCCAAGGTGCTGTTGGAGTTCCATCTTAATTGGGCTATAATCCTGCTGACCTACTTTCCAACTTCCAGAATGAAGGAGAAAGGACTTTCTGCTCAGTAGATGTCAAGAGGGTCCTTAGGTTTTTCCTGGACAGGACTAAGGGCTTCAGGCAGTCAAAACAGCTCTTTGCCTCTTTCAACCCTAATCATAATCTGTTACAATCAAGTGCATTTCTGCCTGTATTGTGAAGTTCCTTTGCCACTGCTATGCTATGTGTCAGGTTAAATTAGAGGGCAAGGCACATGCCCACTCCTCCAGAGTGGTTGCAACTTTCCTGGCAGAAATATACTCTTTGCCTGTTGATAAAATTTGCAGAGCTGCAACTTGGAACTTGGAAAAAGGTACTGGGGCGCTTTGAGGCTAGTGCAGCTGTATACCAGCAGGTGCGTGCAGGGCCTCTCATGTTGCCAGCTCGCACCTCAAAAGTTCTGGTTCCATGGGGTCCTAGCCCCTACAGCTTATTTTTTTTCTTTTCACTTTATCTTTTTATTGACGTTTTCAAAAAGTTTTAAAACATACATAACATATAGATCTGAAGTATCCTACAAATGCTGGGAAAAAGACAAAGGTGAATAAATTGTATGTGACAATATGATTAATCTAAGTACAGGCTGTTACCAACAAAGGAGAAAAAAAGACAGTGGTATCAATTGGCAGTAAAGAAATAATACAACATTGTATAAGTATTGTGTTAGATGTATCCCACATGTATAAGGCCAGTACAGGGCAATATCTAAAGTTTAGCCTGATAACAGTGGTAAAAAGATGATTCAAGAAGAGGTACAATTAATAAGCTGTAAAGGGAGGATATGAGTAAAAGAAGAAAATATAACATAGAAAAGGGTAAGAGAGCGCAGAAAGAAGAAGGAAATAGAGGAAAGAAGGAGAAAGAAAGAGAAAGAGACATAACAGAGAAGGGTATCTGTGCATGGCTACAATTATAGCATCAGATTAAAGATAAAAAGATGAAAGGGAAACCTGAGTAATTGTGTATCAGGGCTTAGGAGCAATAGAAAGATTGATGTACTTGAAATAATCCTGCCAGCAACTATCATGTACATTGAATCGGTCATGTGTAAGATGGGATAATCAATCTAGAGACACATATTGGGTTAGGTTTTGAAGGATGTCTACTAATAATGGAACATGTGCTGATCTCCATTTCATAAGAATTAAATGTTTAACAAGAAGGGAAAGTATATTTAGCCATCTGAAGTGGGCATGTGAGAGGGTGATGTTACTTGGAATGAGAATACCTAGCAGGAAGAGTTTAGGGTCCAAAGGGATTTGTTGTCCAATAACCTTGGAGGCAAAAGTATGAACCCTGTTTCACAGCATATTAACAGGAGCTCAAGTCCATAAAATATGAAAAATATCACCATCAGGTGAATTGCAGCGTCAGCAGTTATTATTATTTAATAGTCCCATATGATGTAGTACAGCAGGAGCTCTGTACCAAAGGTGTAAGATTTGAATTTGTATTAGTGAGCTACGGGCATCTTTAAATATACTATGGGGAAGGCACCAGCAATTGCGCCATTGTATGTCATTAATGTTATAGTTGAGAAGAGTGCTCCATCTAATTTTAGCAGAGATAGTTTGATCAGGTAAATTGTCTATCATGTCTCTGTAAATGGAGCTATTCCACTTTGTTGATAGGTTAATCCAATACGAAATGTGATGATCCTGTAAAGTAGATTTATGGGCATAGCGAGAAAAAGAACTATAAGCATCTCAAATCTGTAAGTACAGTACTTCCAAAAGTCTTGCTTAGAAAGGTTCCAGATATTCTACAGGTCTGAGAAGGTTTTAAGAATTAGTGAGTTCAGATCTAGGATATCCCCTAAAACAAAATGCCTTTATTTTTTCATGATCGGCAAAAAATAGTTTAGTTCTCTATAGCAATTATGGGGTTACCCCACGGTCGGGGTACAGAACCAGGGAGTTGGGTTAGCTTTTAAAAATGTATGAATTTGCTTCCAGTAAAAGACTGAGATAGTGGTATGTGATTTAAGTTTGGGTGGGAGAGGGTTAAAGATGAAGGATGTAGGGATTCCACCAGGACAGGATGCAGATTCCATTATAACCCATAGCGGAGTGTGAGATGAGGGTTTATGAAGCCATTTAATGGTTTGGGCAGTCCTGAAGGCCCACAAATAAGCTTTGAACCAAGGGAGTCTGAAACCTCCTCTCTTCCAATGTGAACGAAGCTTATTACGACTAAATCTTGGTGAGCCCCTCCAGCTTAGACCCACAAGTGATAATCAATGGTAAAGATATTCTGGAAGATCAACAATTAGTAAGTAAGTAATTTTCATTTCTGATCACTTACTTTGAGAAGCTCTTCTGCAAGGGGTAAATTGCTTTTGTGTACTGTGTCTGGTGCTCGAGAGACTGCTTCTGTTGTGATGTAAGTTGCTGAGGTCTGTGGTGGACCAGATGTGTCCAGAAGCCATTTCTGAAAAACTGAATGGGATCTTTGCCTTCCATCCCTTTCTGCAGGCAAAAAAAGAAAGATTATTTTGCCCGGAATAGTTCTTTTGGTATTCCAAATATTCTTTCATACATTTGAAGCATTTTCTTTTTTCAGATTTATTTCTTCATTAAAATATGCCTTCAGTTACAAATACAAGAAACAATGCATAAAGACTTAATACAATGGAAAAATGTCTCCAACGTATTGTTATCTATGTACATAAATGCCAGGGGGGAAAAGTACACATTCATACATAATGATAAAATAACAAGCATACAACATAATATGACAAATTTAAGGTACAAAATCAGTTTTGTTTTCCCATGATGTATACCACACACCTACGCTATCACATCTCAGAAGAGGAATACCTATTATGCAACTTCACTGTAATTTTTTCCATTTGATAAATACTGCAAACGAGGTTGTACCACATTTCAATGGAAAGGGTCTGTGAGGTAAGCCGACACTTAATAATTGACTTATGAGCAGCTAGAATTAAAATCTGGAGCACTTTATGGGTATCTGAAGTAGGATAACCCTGGGGCATATCTAATAAAATGATTAATGTGGGAGTTACTTTCAAATTAGCATCACAGAGATCTTTAAGTGCAGATTGGACCTTTTGGAAAAAAAGCTCCAGAATGGGGCAGGCCCACAGTATATGAACTAGAGCTGCAGGAGTGTAACCACATCCTCTCCCACACAAGGCTCCCACATGTGGTAAGTACTGAACCTACCTTGCTGGAGTAATAAAATACCTAATCAAACCCTTCCAGGAGAATTCATGCCAAAACGAAGAAGAAGTGACAATATATGTGGACGATAAAATAGAGTTCCATTGCTGGTCCTCAAGGCTCATATTAAGGTCCTTTTCCTAAGCTACTCATACATTATTGATGGAATAGGCTTGAAGAGCCTGCAGTGCTTTGTACAATTGTGAAATGAGGTGTTTTGCATGAATCTCTCCTAGAAGGGTGCAGATTATTAATGTAACTAGAGCTGGGGGGGTCACCCCTTAAAGATTCTATCTGGAGTTGAGCTTTGAGATAATCTCGTGCCAACAGATACCTGAAAAAGGATGTTTGTGGCAAATGATATTGGTGTATCATTTCAGCAAAAGTATGAATGGTTGACCCCTGCAGAAATTGACACCAGTAACTAAGGCCCAGATGCAACCATCTTTGATATGTTAAGTCCATGCTCGGAAGAGTAAAGTCTGGTGACCCCATAATTGAAAGAAATCTAAATTTATATGGTTGTAATTTCTTGTCCTGGATCATTTGAAACTAAATATGGAGGGTATGTGCAGTATATGGATCTGCAGAGGGGTTTACTGTATGTCAGGGAGGAGCAGTTAATAAAGATTTGGGAAAAACAAAAGGTCCCCCTCTAAAAGTTCCAAAGTTTTCCAATGAGCCTCATAAGTATTCATTAGCCAATATAACACCATGCAGAGCTGTGCCACCTGGTGATAAAGCAATAGATTAGGGAGAGCTAATCCTCCAGCACACTCTGGTAGTTGTAGTACTGTATAGCAGACATGAGATTTCTTCCCTTGCTAAATGTACCTGGCAATATGATCATTCCAACGATAGAAATACAACAAAGAAGGACAGACAGGTAATGTCTGAGCTAGGTAAAGAAATTGAGGGAGGATAATCATTCGGATGCTCTCTATATGTTGTATTAGAGATAATGATAAGTGGGACTGGGTTCAAGTTGCTTACACAGCATTGTGAAGAAGGTATCATAAAAAAGTTGCAGTGTCAGTAGCTCAGCAGGCTGCACACTCACCTCTGAGGCCAGAAGATCAGAAGGCTTTGGGTTCGATCCCCACACCAGGCACTTGGGTTAAATCCCAATATACTGACCCTGTGGTGCAGCATGAGGGGGGTGCTGCACTCCTGAGGTGCAGTCTTTTGGATGAGACGTTAAACCGAGGTGCCATCTGTCTGTTCTGGTGGTAGTTCAGGTGGATGTTAAAAATCCCGTGGCACTTCTCGAAAACAGCAGGGGAGTTTTTATTAACACAGACCAAAGACAAACATTACAATGTAGTTTTCAAACACAAATGGTACACTCGTTTACAATATGCATTACATATATCTTGAAAACTATTCTACCTAACTCAAACATTACCCCGTATCTCCCTATCCAAATCTCAAAACACATTCCTTTATTTTTCTTTATGACTAAATCCTCGCATAATCAACTATACAATCAATCTTTTAAGCATATTTCTGAAAAAACACCACATATTCACTTTTGATTTTGGATGCAGTCTATGCTCTTTCCTAAATATTTCCTGCATTGCTCCCATACACACTTTACTAAAAGCAGTATATGACTGCTGTTGCAATAAAAACTGACAATGACTTTATCATAAATAAAACTTAAGACGAGCAAAAAACACAATCAGTGTGCTCCGTTAATAACCCAAGGAAATTTCCTAATGCCAAATTCCCATATGTTAGATGTACCAACCAGGACATTTTCCATTCTTTAGCCAGAAAATACCATAGCCCAATAGTGTATACACACTGGAACAGAAAATGTTTCTGAGGCTCCACATTGAGGGTACAAACAGTTCCTTTCCTCAATGGCCTTATATTTATTTCCCCATACTCCTAATCTACCATGAGCCATTAACCATGACACATTCCACATTTTCTTTGGAATTCTCTTGTTTGTTAACATTTGATACGCTCAAATATTATTCCCTGGAGTGCACATTTTAAATTCTGGCTCACTTGGATCCGTAGTATCCATCGTCCACCTATACCAGACTTTCTTACTATTTTGCATGAATTTTTGCTTCGTGATTTTCCATTTATGTAGTTTCTGAAAAGTCCCTCTATAAACTTCTGCTAATGCTAAACCTTTAATGCTCCTTGGTGCTTCAGCCACCCATCTTCTCATAACCTTCTGCAGAATGTTCCTCCCCCATTTTACAGCCGAAGATTCTCATGACAGGAAAAGGATACTCAAATTTGTTTGCCAAAATAAAGTATGGAAAAAACCCCACTGGGTTTATCATATTCAACTCCACTTTTTTATTTCTAAATACACTATTTCTCTTTTAACAGGGTTCAGGCAACTACCCCATAAGAGTTGAAAAAATAGGCCTAAAAATCTTGTTTCCAAACTACCCAGTAGGGGAAATACCACCCCTACATACAAAGAACATGGCAATAAAAACTGTTTCATGATAAAAGCCTCTTCAAGTTAGACATCTTCAAGCCTTTCCATTCACTTACTTTAGCTTCACCCACCTGTAATGTATTTTCCCAGTTATATGCCACCATATCCCCAGGACCATAATATATGCCCAAAATTTTAGTATCCTCTTCCTTAATTTTGATATCACATATCTCCCTAATTTCTCCAGTAGGCTTCCCCAAGTGTAGACCTCTGCTCTTTTCCAGATTCAGTTTAGCCCCTGATGCTTTAGAGAACTCTAATACTTCCTGCAACAGGCTCTCCCCTTCCTCCTTTGCCTTCAGGAATACGCCACTATTTTTACCCTATCCTCAATCTGATTTTCCACCATTCCTGATATGACTCATTTCCTAATATTCTCCTAATAAATGGGTCAATTGAAAGGAAATACAAAAGTGGGCTTAACGGACAGCCCTGATGGACCCCCAACTTCACTGGGATAGGAATCTCTCCCCTGCCAGCAATCTCAGGAGTTATTACTGCATTTTATACAATAAATAAATCCATTTAATATAATCAGCAGGGATGCCATAATTCCTTAATACTTTAAATAAAAAATTATGATTCACACGATCAAAAGCTTTGCTTTGATCTAAAGACAGGAGCACACCCCCTTCCTGTTTCTCTCTATTAAATTCGTAACATCTCTTATGATAGACTTTCCTGTATATTCCTCCCCTCAATGGCACACATCTGTATCTCATGGATTAGCAAAGGGACCACAGATTTCAATCTATGTTTCCAAACTGTTGTTAGTATTTTATAATCCACATTTAGTATAGTGACTGGGCACCAGTTATCTATATCAAGCTTGACCCCAGATTTGAAAAGGAAAATTATAAGGCCAAGAGTGAGATCTGATGGAATCAGATGATCCCTAAAGTAAGAATTAAACACCCTAACCAAAAAACCTGCCAAAAAAGATCCAAAGATTTTACAAAGTTCATTTGGTAGTCCATCTACCCCTAGCACTACCCCTGGTTTTAAGCTATTTATAACCTCCACCACCTCCTGTTCCTTAATCTGACTGCCCAACAAGAGTAAATATTCCCTATGTAAGCTCAGGACCTGCATTTCTGATAAATAAGTGTCAGCTACCCTTTCCTCCACATTATCTTCATAAGCTAAATTCAATAAATGTGATTCTACAATTTTCCAAATCCCCTCTGTCTGAACAACCTGTTCCCCCTTTTCATTCTTTAGATCCGAAAAGTGTGACCTATCCTTTCTTTCCTTGCAGGCATATACAGGGATCTGAAAAAGGTGTTTTCTGGGTCCTCAGTTGTAACTCTATTTGGAAAGTAGCTGGCCTATTGTATTGCACCTGTCTCATTTTAGTTTTACTCTCCATTATTTGTTATGACAGATCCTGCCTTGATACATATGTGGCTTCTAAAAGCTTATACACTTGTCCCCTAAAATCAAGATACTGTAAATTATTTTTTTTTTGCTTTAGCTTTGCCAAAATCCTGCATCCACTTTGTTATTTCTAACTGATTGTCACACCACCACTTAAACAGATCTTCATATACTGGGAGTACAGAAGCTCTTGCCACCAGCAAGCCTGCTATCCCTAACTTCACCTCTGCCTCTAATAAGCTGTTGGTATTCATTTTCCACCTTCCCTTCAGTTGAGAAATTCCAGATTCCATAAAGACCACTGATTTTATCAACAAATGGTCCAAAAATTCCAAGGGAATTTAGTTGGTTTTAACCACTCGCATTCTCTTAGAGACAAATACAAAATAAATATTTGTGTTAAATAGCCCTCTAACACATGTACATTTAATTTCTGGTATAGCATTTAGAAAACAATCTTTTATTTCAGATGTTTCAATACATTTTTGTAATGCTACTGAATCACAGTATATTTTTTCCCTTTTTTCCTGACACCCCTTTATTTCTAAAGAACAATTAAAGTCCCCTCCCATATACAGTATACATTCCTGGCAGTGGGCAAGAAAGACTGAGTCAGCTCCCATAAGGCAAGCCTTTACACCTTCACTTGAGGACCATACACTACAATAAACCTACTCGGCTGGTTACACCATACCCCATCAGTAGCCAGTACCCGGCCTGGTGAAAAGCCCATTATCTTTTGGAATTTAAACCAGAATGTGAAAATAAAATCCCCACCCCATCAGCCCTGTTGGTGCCAAATGACCAATAGGAAGGACCCCACACCCATTTTGCCTGAGATACTGAAGCTTGGCCTGCTTACATCACAGGTATCACTAGTCAATCAATTGATTCTGGGTGGGGCTTTTATCACTGTGCTGTCTTAGGCAAACTACACAGAGAAAAGCCAGTCAGAAAAGACTTGCCTGCTCCTGTTGGAAGCTGAGAAACTTGCTATACTGCAGAGTACAAACTAGAACGCATTTGAGGAACTGGGAACCTGGTAAAACATAATATTGTAGGGGACTAGTGAGGAAGGTAAGCTATGCTTTCTACAGAAAGTTTCATTATTTTCTAATTGGCATTAAGAATTGCAGGATTCCATTAAAGTGTAGTAATTTTATAACCAGAGGGGCTGTAATACAACTGAAGTTGCTTGATTTCTGTGCTAGACACATAGGATTTGGAAGGATATTTGTGCAATATTTTAGAAGTGTCCTGCTGGCTGAACTGTGAGTTTGTTTTTATCCCTGGACTCAGTAGAGTGGTTTGTGTAGGAGCAGTGGTCTAGTAAATTGTGGTGTTGGTTGATTTACTATAAAGTGCAGTACTCACCAGGGTGGTGGAGCAGTGGTGTATTTGATTGTTTCTAACAGTCACCAGTGGTTGTGGCCTACCCACCCACCCTTCCCCTCACCCTGCCCACCCCAGGCATGGCATTTCCTTTATAGCCAAGGTTCTGACATCACTTCCTCAACAGGTCTTGGGGCAGAACTGTCATATTCTTAATTACCCAGCAGAGTGCATAAAGGGTAAGTACACACACACAAAACAAATTATATATTACTCATTGTATATTATAAGGAAGAGGGACATGTGGGGAGTGGTGCAATGCACTGGCTGTGGGGCAGAAATTTTCTGGGAGACATTCTGGAACCTGTGTTGCTGCCCTATTTGCAGGCAACTGTCAGCTCTGAGGGAGGAAGTTGTCCACCTCCAGGCTGAACTGGCAAGGACTAAGGAGGCCTCCTTCATCCAAAGAGCACCAGTTCCACAACCACTGCCTCAGAGGTTGCCATGTGTGAAGAGCATATGGACCACAGTAGGTTCTGGGAGGGTGAGGGTGGTGGAACAGAGGCATAGCCCCTGGGTTGCACCTCTACACAAATCATATGTCAGTCTGGCAAATCAAGGTTCCTCTATGATGACACCCTCATTGAGACCAAGAAGAATGCTGGGACATCCACAAGGAAGACCCAGAAAAGGGTGGCAAGGGACACCACAGGGTAAAGAAACAGCTTCTGATAGGGGCTCAATTGTTAGGGGTGTAGACCTGGGGAAGGGAGAGGAGAGGGAAGTAAAGTGCCTGCCTGGTACTATGGCTTGAAGGGACAGGAAGCAAATCCTCAGGATTGCAGAAGCAGCATCACAGGAGAGGAAACTAGACATCATTGTCCACCTTGGGACAAATGACCTAGCTAGGCATGAGATCAGTGCAGTGCAGGATGAATTTGTGGAGTTGGGAAGGGGCCTTAGACAGGTAGCAAGCACAGTAACCTTCTCAGAGGTGCTGCCAGTCTAAGGCACGGGTGAGGCTAGGGTACTGCACACCATGCAGTTTAATGAATGGTTGCAAAACTGGTGCAGAGCACAGGGCTTTGGCTTCATTGGGAACTGGGGGTCCACCTGGAGAAATGAAGGTCTATACTGGCATGATGGTCTGCATCTGTCCAGGAAGGGAAACATGCTCCTAGGTGACAGGTTTAAAGGCTTCCTTGGCAAGCTTTTAAACTAGCCAAGGGGGGAGGTGCTGATAGGAAACAGGAAAGTTCAAGCCTCCACCCACATAACATGGCAGGTAGTAGGGTAAACACTGAGGTACAGAGCTTGACAGAGGGCAGGACAGGGGTAAATGGAAAAATGGACAAGGGCAATAAGAGCAGGGATGGGGTAAAAAAGATAAAGCCAACATTAAATGGAGGGCAATGAGTACCAATGCCCATAGTCTGGGAAACAAGCTTCCAGAGCTAGTAGCCCTGATGGAAGAGGAACACTTGGATATTGTGGCAGTCACAGAAACATGGTACATGGAGAACCATGACTGGGATGTCAACATACCAGGGTACACAATCTACAGAAGGGACAGGGAGGGTAAAAGAGGAGGTGGAGTAGCTCTCTACATAAGGGAAGGTATCAAAGCTACAGAACTAAAAAGTAAAGGGGGAGGACAAGAGGAACTCTGGGTCACTTTGGAGACAGGGAATGGCATCACAATCTGCACAGGGGTTGTATACAGACCCCCGTCTCAAGGGGAGGAAATGGACAAGAAAATGATAGAGACATTCTCAAAATGGCTGAAAAAGGGGAGATACTGTTGATGGGAGACCTGAATATGCCAGATGTTAACTGGGTGACATGGACTGCAGCCACATCCAAGAGCAGGGTCATTCTCGATGCCCTACAGGGGCATGCCTAGACAGTAGTGGTGGAACCCACTGGAGGGAGCAATATTAGACCTCGTGACTCTCAAATGGAGAGAGGATCACAAATTTAGAAGTCAGTAGACATCTGGGAACAAGCGACCACTGCACAGTGTGCTTCACAATAAACACAACCATGGAGACAAGCCATACAAAGACAATGATACTGGACTTTAGACGGGCTGACTTTGGCATAATGGGTGAATACCTGAGGAATGCATTAGCAAATGGACAGAAAGGAGGGGTGGAAGAACAATGGAGAAAAATCAAAACTGCTGTCATGGAGGCAACAAGCCTTTGTGTGAAACAAATAAAGAAAACAAAGCGGAATAAAAAAACACTATGATTCTCAAAAGAGGTGTCAGGGAAGGTTAAGGAGAAAAAGGCTGCATTCAAAAAGTATAAGGAATCACAGACGGAGCATGACAGGGAACTGTATCAATTAAAGCAGAAAGAAGTGGGGAAGGCAGTCAAAAAAGCAAAGGCCCAAACAGAGGAAAAGATAGCCAAGTCAGTTAAGAAGGGGGATAAAACCTTTTATAGGTACATTAGGGAGCATAGAAAGGTTAAGGGAGGGTTAGTGAAGATTAATAAAGGAGACGGGAGGTGGGCAGAGAGAGACAGTGAAAATTTTGCTCAGTATTCACAAAAGAAGAAGATGAGGAATTACCTAAACCAAACAGTAGAAGCACTCTGGATAGTGGGGTTGATGCCAGTCCATTTACAGAAGAAAGAGTACTGAAAGAACTCCTAAAACTCAAGGTGGACAAAGCAATGGGGCCTGACGGGATTCACCCTAGAATCCTAAAAGAGCTAAGGGAGGACCTAGTGACACCACTAACCACACTTTTTAACAAATCATGGGACGATGGGGTGGTACCTGAGGACTGGAGGAGGGCAAATGATTTCCCTTCACAAAAGTGGGAGCAAGGCAGAAGCAGGAAACTACAGACCTGTTAGTTTGACCTCAGTGGTGGGAAAATGATGGAATCACTTCTGAAAGAAAGAATTGTTGAGTACCTAGAGGCCAGCAGGGCACAGGACTCAAAGCAGCATGGATTCACAGCAGGAAGGTCATGTCAGACAAATCTAATTGATTTCTTTCACTGGGTGACCAAAGTAATTGACCAGGGAGGGGCTATGGATATGGCCTACCTAGACTTTTGCAAGGCATTTGACACAGTCCCGCACAAAAGATTAATAATCAAGTTAGCCAGCCTGGGAGTGGGTCCCAGAGAGGTAGCCTGGGTAGCAAACTGGCTGCACAACAGGACACAGAAGGTAATAGTGAATGGAACACATTCTGAAGAAAGGGGGGTTACTAGTGGAGTACCTCAGGGCTCAATACTGGGTCCAGTCCTCTTTAACGTCTTTATAGGTGACATTGCAGAGGGTCTGGAAGGAAAGGTATGCCTCTTTGCAGATGACACAAAGATCTGTAACAGAGTTGATACACAAGCGGGGGTAGAAAGGATGAGAAGGGACTTGGCAAGGTTGGAGGAATGGTCACACATATGGCAACTTAGATTCAGTGCAAAGAAGTGCAAAGTAATGCACCTGGGAAATAAAAATCCAGGAGAAGAGTACATAATAGCAGGGGAGGTACTAACGACAACAATAATGGAACGGGATCTGGGTTTAGTCATATCAGATGACCTAAAGGTGGGTAAGCAATGTGAGAAGTCAGTAAGGAGAGCCAGGGGGATACTGGGATGCATAGGGAGGGGCATCACAAGTAGAAAAAGGGAAGTGGTTCTCCCTCTATACAGACAGTTGGTGAGACCCCATCTGGAGTACTGCATGCAG
Source organism: Neoceratodus forsteri (assembly GCA_016271365.2). Lineage (NCBI taxonomy): Eukaryota > Metazoa > Chordata > Ceratodontiformes > Ceratodontidae > Neoceratodus > Neoceratodus forsteri. Next base: position 513,501,816 of record CM057454.1, read on the forward strand.
TTTTAGAGACCTCATCTACGCAAGGACATAGACAGGATGGAAGCAGTCCAGAGGAGGGCAACTAAAATGGTGCAGGGTCTACATCAGAAACCATATGAAGAGAGACTGAGAGAGCTTAATATGTACAGTATACCCTTGATGAAAGGAGGGACGGGGGGACATGATAGAAACTTTTAAGTTCCTCAAGGGAATCAACAAAGTCCAGGAGGGTAGCATCTTTCAGAAAAAGAGATGTGTAAGAACAAGGGGGCACAATTTAAAGTTAGAGCAGGGACGGCTCAGGGGTAATGTGAGGAAATTCTTTTTCACGGAGAGAGTGGTGAACGCATGGAACCACCTTTCTGGAGAGGCTGTGGGGTCTAAAACAGTGGGGGAATTCAAACATGCATGGGACAGACATAAGGCAATTATAGTGGGGGGTTGCAGGAAGTAGGTTGTTGGTTAACTAGAATCTGCAGCTTATCCAATAGATAGGGAAATGGGCAGACTGGGTGGGCCAAGTGGTCCTTATCTGCCATCAAAGTCTATGTTTCTATGTCTGGATTAACACTCCTGGTATTGTTTTTAGAGGCCCTGGGGCAATTTTGGTACATGTGACCATACTCCTCAAAGAGGTTACATTTAACATCGGTTCAAGGTCAGTTGGCATTCATCTGTATCCCATTCCCCCGGGTTGTGCCTGAAAATAGGCAGGATTTGTCTAGTGCACTTACCCGGTCAACAAAAACTAAATAAAAAAAAAAAAAAACATAGTCCACACCTGAACATGTCACACACGTTGGATAAGTGTGTACGAGATCCACACCCATAGCATGCCTTGGGCTGGCCTGGGCAAAAGCAAACTTCTCTGTCATGACCCAGGAAAAAGTTATTAGTGATGTGGTGCACCCCTTCTTCAGAATGCCTTAGTTTCACTCTGAAACACCATCCATCAGTCCATAAGAATTCAGAATCTGATAGCTTCAGGTGCACTCAGCACATTGCATCACTGATTTAGCCAATGTGTAATGTCCCCTACATGTACCATTTCATAGAATTTGAAACATAGAATTTGATGGCAGATAAGGACCGCTTGGCCCACCCAGTCTGCCCATTTCCCTACCTAATGGATAAGCTGCAGATCCTAGATAACCAGCAGCCTACTTCTTTCTACCCCCACCCCCCTAGAATTGGTTTATGGCTGTCCCATGCATGCTTGAATTTAACCACTGTTTTTGACTCCACAACCTCCTCCGGAAGGCCGTTCCATGCATCCACAACCCTCTCTGTGAAAAAATACTTCCTTACATTACCTCTGAGCTGCTCCCCCATCTTCAAATTGTGCCCCCTTGTTCTTGTACACCTCTTTTTTTGAAAGATGCTACCCTCTTGGACTTTGTTGATTCCCTTGAGGTACTTGAACGTTTCTATCATTTCATTCCTGAACATGATAGTTACAGTTTTAATGGTGGGCTTAGTGAGTGGAATGGCCCATAAAATGGGTCCATAATGGAGTAAATGTCAGCTGGTTGTATTTACTCCAAAATCTTTCAAGCCCAGACATAGATCAAAAGGTAATATTGAATGTATCTTCCCCGAACATGTGGATTAAAGCATAGAATTCTGATGCTAGGAATCTCATAGTCTTTTAATAATTTACGTCCCACATAGACTCTGTCAGGGTAAGGCTCTAACCAACCTCTGTATCTTAGCCTCACCCTGTTCCTTCATGGTGTAGGCTCTGCTCCATAGAAAAGGTCAACATACAGTATCTTGCCCTAGCCTGAGGGGGAGGGGAGCCACCAGACCTAGAAGACCCTTGTTCCTGACAGGTAACTCCATTTTTATAGTTATGTCTCTGTCCGGCAGCTGAAGACAGCCCAGGGCCAGACTCATTTCCAAGTCCTAGTATGGACCCCCCCAACCTGATGCCCATGGTGTGAGGCATTTGCAGATGACAGAACAGCTGTGGCAGGGCCTGAACTCCCACCTCCCAAAGACATTCTTTCCCCCTTCTGACTTTCAGTAGGAGAAGCCTTACTATTCATTGCATTTGCTCCTGCAACATTGATACTTAACCCTGGGCTTCCTACAGGGTTTATCGGATAGCCTCTCACATCAGAACTCCTCGGCTCAGATGATCTCCTTCCTGACTCTTGTGAAAAAGAGCCCCATTCAGGATTGGGGACCCATTCCCTGGTTGCTGTTTTCTTCCAACTGGCACGTTTGAGGGCAATTTCTGGGGACCAGATGCTTTCCTCTGGGGTATCTGTGCGAACACCAAACGTGGTCTCCATAATCTCCTTCATGGACTGTGCAGCTCTCTGTCTCTTCAATTCTGACTTACTTCCTGTTACCACCAAATGGGGATCCCCGCTGGCCCGGTGGCGCTGAGGGTTGAGGCGCTGGACACCACACCTCGCTCCACGCCGGTGACCCGAGTTCGGAAGCGGACTCGGGTAGTCGGTGGGTCGGCCGGGGGGAGACAGGCTTGAGCATCTGACGACAGCTCGCCTGCTCCGGGAGGGATCCGGCCGATGAGCGAAGGCTCGGGGAACTGCAAGCCCCACTAGGGGATGGCTGGCCGTTGAACAGCATGGACATCGATGTGCGCATCATGACATCAGGGGGAGGTCGTCAGCTGCTCGAGGAGGGAGAAAAATGAGGAAAAAGAGCCTGCCTCAACCGGGAAGATGGGAGGACCTTGGACGTGCCCATGATGTGCCCGTGCCCGCCCAACAGACCACGAGACCTACGAAATGTAAGTTACGGGGTTAGAACCCCCCACCCCATCCCTGCCCGGGGGGTAATCTGTGGCTCTATGGGGATCTGTGGTCTGTGTGGGCAGGGTTCCAGCCAGTGGGATGTCCGGGGGTCATCACTGAAGGGTCGGAAGAGGCAGGCTGTGAGGAGGATAAAGAGAATAAAAAAAAAAAATGGGGATCCCCACCAGCTGCTTCTCTTTTTGTGCTTGGTTCTTCCTGCAGTTGCACTGGTACACGCTCATCCTTCACTGACATTTTCCTTCTCTCTTCTCTTCGTTGTTCATCATCAGCTTCCAACAATTGTTGTACCTGTTTGCATTTTTCCTCCAGTATTTGCTCCAACTGGGAAGCCACTGATCCTATATCCTGGTCTGAGGTATGTATTCCTGCAATATCTGGCTCCAATTTGAAATCTGACGATTCTTCACCTATAGGGGCCTCATCCTCTGATTCCTCAGGCATGACGGCCGATGTCATTTCCATAAACAAATCTTCATCATCCGTAATTTTGGCCACTGGGGCAGCAGCTCTCACCCCAACCTGTTCCTGCTCCATAATGTCCATCTCCTTCTCCTCCATGCTGCTAGCTGACTGCCTGACTGACCAAAACTTGGATGCAATGCCTCTACCAAAAGAGCTGGGGAATTTCCCCGGTGTCCTGGCCAAATTTCCCTCATTCACTAAAAATACCACTAACAGCTTAATCTGGTTCAATGTCAGTTGGCATCCATCTGTGTCCCCTCCCCTGGGATGAGGCTGAAAATAAGCAGAATTGTCTAGTCCTCCTATTCCGGCCAACAAAAACTAAAAAAAAAAAAAAAATGGTTTGCAAACTTGACTGGGATTCCCAAGTAAAATGACTCCTAAATAACGTAAGGATGTAAAATTCCATTTAAAGGGAAATTGTTGTTGAATATAGTTAGAGGGGTATAATGTATAGGTGAAACATCAATTTTTGGCAAATTTAGATTCTATCCTGCCAATTGACCAAATTGAGATAATGAAGATATGGAAGGGCTTCGTCCGGTTTAGTTAAATAAATCAAAAGGTCATCAGCATATAATGCTAACTTATGCTCCTTATTGCCAAGAGATATTCCGGTTATATCAGAATTCATATGAAGAGCTTGGGCTAAAGACTCCAAATAAAGGGCAAAAAGAAGGGGGGATAAAGGGCAACCTTGACATGTGCCTCTACCAAGAAAAAAAATAAAAGAAAGTTGTCCATTGATTTTCATGTAGGCTAAAGGATGATCATAGGGGGCCTGTAACATTTGAACAAAATGGAGAGGGAATCAAAAGTGAGTAAGTGCCTGAAATAAAAAAGGCCATGCCACCTGGTTGAAGGCCTTCTCTGCATCTAAGCTAAATAAAGGGAAAGGATTATTTCCCCCATTCACTGAAAATACTGGGTGGCAGGTATAAAAGATGAAGCATTCATTTGATATTATCTTGGGTTTGGCAAATGGAAACAAAGCCTGTCTAGTCCCCATTAATAGGAAGGGGAAGGACTTGCTCCAGGTGTGTGGCCAGAATAGAGGTAAAGATTTTATAATCAACATTCAAAACCGAAATCAGATGGTAAGATGAACACTGAGTACATTTGAAGCATTTTCATGATGGGCTGTCTGGTGAGACTTGGCTGTGGGAACTTGAGTCTGGGTGGACTTTAGTTGGAAGCAGGCCAGAGGACCCTCGATAAAATGAAGACGAATCAAAAGAGCATTCTAAAACAAGCAGATCCTAGGAGCCATCTTGTTCATCTGAATGCCAGTGATAGCCAGGAAAATCACACTAAGGCAAGCCTTCTCTGAGTTATGAGACTGTCACAAGCCATCATGCATGTCTCTCTAGCAAAGTTGTAGGTAGAAACAGCCACAGAAACCTGTTTGAGAAATGAGGAAAAGAATACCAGACCTAAGAACTTCAAGTCCTAAATTAAGTAAACAGCTAAACTGAAGCTTTATTTGCTGCCAAGACCAGATTTTGAATATATAATTTCAGCTGTAATCTTATGAGTCAGATAACAAAAAAGACCAGCACCAGCAACTGATATCAACATAATTTTATTAATGAAACATAAAGAGACAGCCGAGCACAACACCCTGGAGAGCACACAAAACCCCAACCATTTTGCACGTAAACATCTTCCTCTGTAAGTTTCATTAATAAATGGATTTTTGTAGCAGTAGCTGGTGCCAATTTCTTTTGTTTGCAGACTTGGTTGTTTTCTGTCGACACAGCTTCAGTCTTAGGAGTGCCATTTTCCACTGTTTATAATCTTGTGGATTACCAGTAGTAATTTACAAGTGGGAACTGTGGGCTCCAAACTGTTAGAAATAAACTGAACGGAGACCGAGGCTTTATATTTTGAACTGTGGATTTCCCACTTGACTGAACACTAAGGATCCAGTAACCGTGAACAGGAGCCGGAGACCTGAAGCTGACAGGAAGAAATAAACCAGAACATTCTGGAGAAGAGACCAAGGCCTGATATACCCACCAGTGGAGTGTCCCCAGAGTTAAGTCCTGTGCAGCTTCCTAACAATGTATAGTACACTGTACCTGAGAAGCCATAACTTAAGACTTTTATGTGCTGTATTACATTGAAGAACTGTTTTCTCTCTTTTTCTTTTTTTGATTTGTTACTTATTCTAATAAATCTGCATTCCTGTTGTGATACCTGCCCCATAAAGTGTACTGAGCTGTTTGTTGCATGTCTTTTAACGGGGAACAGTCACCACCAAGGGCTCCACACTCAAGTGTGGGTCTGATCCAAATGCAAACTTTGTGTGCAAAAACATTTTGGTTTACTTACTGTTTCTAGGGGCATAGGACTGTTTCTAGGGGTATGGATAGTGTTCACTTATCCACACGATGGCAGATCTTCCAGTAGAGCTGATTTATCGGATCATCTTTAAGCAAAGCTCCTCCCATCACTTGGGTGGTATATTCCTCAGCTCCGGCCATGACATCAGATCTTCCTTTCCGCTAGACGAGTTCAGTCTCCTCCTTTGCAGCTCCCTGCATTATACAGCCTAATAGGCATAGCATTGTCAAATTTCAATTGTTTTCTTCAACTTTTCAGTATTCTACTCTTTCTTTGGTACTTCTCCAGTGCTCAGTGATGGAAGATGGAAAATGAGGAAGTGAGGCATGCTCCTGGCTTAAAACAGTGCTTCATGTGCCAACAGAAGATGCCACGGATGGACCCACATATGTTGTGCCTTTAATGCCTAGGAACAACACACAATGTGTCAGGTTGCAGCCTCTGCCAGACAATGCTATCATCATCTTTAGAAGATTGCAAGGCTCATCTTCTCTTTGGCTGACCAGCTGACCAAGACCTTCAATTGCAGGTGATGGGCTATTACAAGGCAACCTTCAGCATGGTGGGTCCCTCAGCTCAACTCACAGCCATAGAAGAAGCAGTGTTAAAGGCCTCAGCAGGCACCTCATCAGCCTCAGTGCTGCTCTTAGCTGGGGCCAGCATTAGAGCATCCTTCACAAGGGAGTTTTTGTGAAACGTGTTAGGCCCTCTAGACCTTTGGTTGGAGTCCTGCCTGCCACGGTAAGAAACATAAGAAAACCTCTGTCATTTGTGGGACTGGGAGAGATCACACTTCTCCCACTCCCTCAACTTTCCTGACCACTAGAAATATATCGAGTGCATGGCTTTGGCTGAGCCAAACCTGGTAAAGGGGCAGGTCGCTAGCTCCACGGTACCCCAGACGGAGTTGACAACCTTGACACAAGTCGATCAGGTGATTGAGATCTTTCGTTGGTTCGCAAACTATCTTGTGGACAGAGAGCAGCAGGTCAAGGCTGAAGGAGACCTAGAGGTGTCCTCCAAGGATCCATACTTGGTCCACTTCTCTTTGCCATTTATATTAATCAAATTGACACTGGCCTAATGTCATCTAGTATCCATCTCTTCACTGATGAGACAGTGCTATACATTGACAGTTCAACTCCAGATCAAGCCATTTGGACCTCCAGAATGATTTTGACATCCTCCAAAAAAATCTACTCAACTTGAAACTCCTGCTCAATGTCAAAAAAAAACTAAGGCCATGATTTTCTTTCCACTGGCCCCTCATCTCAAAAAAGCAAACCCAGATAAGGTTCCTCACATAAGCACTCTTTGGGGAGAAGCCCTGGAGTTTGTGGAACAATTCAAACACATGGGGGTCTGGATTGACTATAAATTGTCCTTCATGGATCACATTGAAGAACTCACAAAGAAACTGTGTCAAAGGCTCGGTTATTTTCTTCAGGATCAAGCACTCACTAACCCAGGAGGCTAGAAAACTCCTAGTCCAAACTACCCTCTTGCCTCTCCTAGACTATGCAGACTTCCTACATGGCCATAGTACTAGCACAGCTCTCTCCAAGCTTGATACCCTATATCACAGAGCCCTTAGGTTAATTTCGGATGCCCCTTATGACACACACCACTACATCCTCTATTCTTCCGCAGGCTGGAGCTGCCTTAGCGTCAGGAGGCAAAAGAATGCTATTCTATGGACATATAAGGCAATCGCTCATAAATTACCTCAGTACCTCACAAGCTGCCTAACTCTCTGCATCCCTAGTGCCTATTCTCTCAGGCGTCTTACCATCTTATCTCTGGCTATCCCTAAAGTTAAAATGCGCTTCCGTAGAGCTTCAATAAGCTTCACTCTTCTTACGCTCTGGAATAAGATCCAGAAAACCTTAAGGCTCGCTTCCCCTGTCACGTTCTCCCTCTTCAAATCCTTGTTCCTGAAGACCTTCTCCGAGGTCTGTCATTGCTTCAAGCCAAGGCCTTAACATCACGATTTGTTACTGCTTTAAATTCTGGACTTAAACCTCAACCATTGGCTGAGGCATCATTTGAGTCCTCTATTCTATCACTGTCCAAATCAAGGTCCCAACATCATAATCTGTCTTTGCTTCAAATATTGGACTTAAGCCCCAACCACTGCCTGTGGCATCTGTCGTGTTTCTCCCTTAGAACAGTCCTTCCTCCCTAGGCCATCATGTCCAACCCTCTCCTATCTCATCAGACCTTCCCTCCCCATTCCCTATACCCTCCTCCCCTTCCCACCCCACTTGCCAGACCATGCAGACAGTACTTATCAAAGGACTCTTACATCTCAATCTTCTTTGCACTTTGACTCTAGAGGAACTGCCACTCCTGCTTAATATGACTCCTCCAATGATGTTTACTGTATAAACTTCAGCTCATTATCTAACGTCCATATATCCGTATCTATGCAATTGAATTTAAATGGCACTACCTCTTGTTGAACCTATTGCTATGTTCTGGTGGAAGTATCTTGTTACATGTGATGGTTATATGTTATTATGTTGTTATTATTACACTATATAATTGTTATGTACGTTCACTCAACCTGTTATGTCTTAACCCTGTTGGCAATTGTTTTGCCCCAGATCCATCTTGTAAATGAGCCTGTCTCAATAATTTTCCGCCTGGCAAAAAAAAAATTTTGATTGATTGATTTAGAGCAGATTTATGTTGTGGTCCAGTTTTGAAAATATGTCAGGGTGACAGCTGCAGAGGAACCAAAGAGGAACTGTGTCTCCATGCAGCAGCTGGCCATGTGTAGAGCAACAAGTCCCATCCTTTCAGGGCAGTGTTAAAGAAGCACTGCCACTAGAAAGCAGTGTGGACTATGATCTTCCCAGTTAGGGCAGGCCAAAAAATCACTCAGAGAAGCACTTCCAGTATGGCTGTCGCCAGGGGAGGGCCTGCCAAGCTAAGGTGGACTGACATTTTTTGTGAGCACTGCTACTAGGAGCAGATAACAGCGGACCTGCCCAGTCAGGGCTGGATGAAGAATGGCTGTGCTTAGACCCCGCACTGCTGCTAGGTGCAGCTGGAGGTAGGCTCGACCTGTCATGGTGAGCTGAAGAGAATTAGCTCAGTGTTACTGCTGTGTAGCAATGAAGAGGTGGTGCCCACTTAGCAAAGTGTAGCAAACAGCTGATTAGAGTGCAGCCACAGCTCTTATGAGGGCTTTCCTCTTTTTAAAGAGGGGGTGGGGAGGACTGCAGGAGACAGTGACCCCCCCAGCAGTGTTTAAAATAAGTCTGTACCTCAAATAAACAGATCCTGATTGGGATCATTCTGCAAAGCTGCAGCCAGAGACTTTGTAAGTTAAGTTAAAAGAAGCCCACTTTCACCTCACCTGAAGACATTTTTGGGCCGTTTTCCCTTGGTTCCAACTGGCCTCTTTAGGGCTGAAGATGTGACACTGACCCAGACAATAGTCACTTTCACTTACTTGGAGCTGCAATGTAAAACACTTCCTCCTAGCCCTAGTGCAGGTATGATATTGAAAGCATTTGATTTCCAAGACTGGATTTAAGAGAAATGGCACTGTCCAGGTGAAGTGCTGTCATTATTCCAAGGACACTGGTGTCAAAAAAGGATTCTTGGGTAGCCAGAAAAGTCAATGGCTCCTGGTCCACTGGCTTCTGTTACTGTTCTAATATTCCAGTCCTGTGGGTCCTTGTCCAGTGTTTTCAGATTCCACTCTACTAATCCTGATCTGCAGTTCCTGGTCCAATGGTTCCTGTTTCTGTTCTGGCAATCCCACCCAGTTTTTCTAATCCAGTGAATTCTGTTCTACCTGTCCCGATCTGTAGTTCCTTGTCCAGTGGTTCCTGTTTCTGCAGTCCCACCCAGTGTTCCTAATCCAGTGGGTTCTGTTCTACCTGTCCTGATCTGTAGTTACTGTTGTCCCTGGTACCACACTCCAGAATTTCTGGGAGAGAGAGAAGGAAGGAATTACATTTTATATACTATACTGTCTTTCATACAAACTGTATCCTAAAGCATTACGATCCAGGAGAGGAAGGGGAAAGAATGTTGCTGCCTTTTTCAGCACGAAGGGATATTGAAACAACACAGAGAAAGAGAGAAAGATTGTAGAGGTTAAAGAGCTGCTGACATCTTTTTTTTTAACTTACATTTTATGCACTTTGAGGTCTCTGTCTTCTGCTCTCTCCCAGAATCCCAAGTGGAACAAGCTAGCTGCACCTCAGTATTCTGTCAAACCCACTCCTCCATGGAGCTGTGGTTTACCCACTTCGACCAGGTTGGGGGCAGAAGGGGATGTACCCCCGAATATCCTAAACTTTGTCAGTTGCAGCTGCAATAGACACAAGAGGGCCGAGATGTGCCTTTGGGTTCTTTCACCTCAACAGCCAGGGCTGTGTCCTTTTTCTCTAGTTTCTCCCCTTGGTCGTTGGCATGCAAGGGCTGTGTATGAACACATGCGCCCAGGCATGTGATACACAAGAATAGATCTGACAACCCATCTACACTGCTTACCCCCCATTGTGCACTGCACCCTGGTCAGTGCGTGGGTAGGCAGCGCTATACGCGAGGCAGCGACCTTCCTTACCTGGAGAACAGCATCCTCTGAATGTTCAGTCTAGTGCCCCAAAGTTTGGGTGCACAACAGAAAATTAAATAAATAAAATGCCCCTCGGGGCCCTAGGTCTGTGGGGGTAGGCCAGGGGTAATGTGTAGGACCCCTCCTTTAGTGTGTGTTCCCCCTCCCCATCACAGCAGCAAAGTAGAATTGTTAATAAATAAATGAAAAAAACATTATTTTCTTTCTTGTCCCTGGCTGCCTGCGCCACTCCATTCTAGAACACACCCCCAGAGTGAGCAGTGCAAGCCAGGGAGCATAATTTAAAGTTCAGCCCATGCTGGACTGTTGTTGAGGCCAGCGTTGCTATAGACATGGCACCCCAAAGGCTGGCAGTGGGTTCAGTTGGAGTCGGGCCAGTGAAGCGAATGGGTGTTCACCGCCGTGGTGCTGTGGGCCTAGAAGAGCCCTTGGGGAGTGCTTTCAGGCACCCCAGAAGAAAGGAAGTCATCTGCTGACCATGGTGCGAGAGAAAGAGGGGACACCAGTCAGGAAGCATAGTGTAAGGGCTTACCTGTGGTCCACCTCTTTTCCTTCCTGATGTGCGACGAGTCCTGTTGTTGTGGTGATCCTAAAGTGGTGCAGTGGCTTCAGCTTCCAGTCTCGAGTGTGGTGTGGGCTCTGTACAGCCCCTTTTGTTATTTTAATTTATTTAAAAGTTTATCCAGTCCCTTGGTGGCGGCATGCTGAAGAGCCACATCAACAGAGAAAGGAGGAGCTCTGGTCTAGTCAGGTCCCCAGATGTCAGCCTCTATGCCTGCCTGCAAGTCCCTCCTTCTGCCTGCAAACACCTGCCTCTCGAAGCAGCTTTCTTCTCCCCAGGCCGGTGAGTTGGCAGCAGCACAAGAAGAGTTCTGACTGCCTGAAATTTTAACAAAAATTTATTTAATTTGTTAGTGCGCCTAAGGTGCAGTGAGAAAACGGCCAAGTGCTGTAGAAGGGACAGGCCAAAGGGCCTGAATTTAAATAAAATAAATATGCATTGGGCGTAGTGATACCCAGGGGTGGGACTTCGGGCATAAAGGCCCTAGGGAAAATATTTTAATATTGATGAGCAGGATCCCCAGGGGAGGAGCTTAGGTCAACAGGCCGTAGTGAGTAAAAAATAATTAAAAGGGCAGCCTCTTGGGGAATTAAAGGGGCAAGGCAAGCCCCAGTCACATTAAGAAGCCCAGTGGGGCCACAGAGGAAATAAAGGGGGTAGGGCAAACCACATTAACTTAAGGAATCCAGGTGGGCTAGTTGGGCTAGGTTCAGTAAGCCCAAAATGTGTCTGTGGCCCTCTAATCTAATTGCTACATAGATCCTGCTCCAAGGGTGTTGTGTGAGTGACCAAGGTTACATTGGTGGGGATGGTTTTTTAAAATATTTCCCACCTTCAGACCATCCATAGAGGCGGCCAAGGAAGGAGATGGTTAGCAGCTCAGTAAACACGCTAGTGTAATTAAAGGGCAGGTTAGCAAGGCAATAAGGGTGTACTGTACCTGAAGTTGTGAATTGAACAATTGCCCCGAATTATGTTCTACTGCCTGCAATTGTCCTGAACTGTGTTCCATTGCCTGCAATTGCCCTGAACTGTTTTACTGCCTGCAATTGCCCTGAATTGTGTTCTATTGCCTGTAATTGCCCCAAACTGTGTTCTATTGTCTGTAATTGTCCGAATTGTGTTCTACTGCCTGCAACTGACCTGAACTGTGTTCTATTGCCTGCAATTGCCTCATGTTGCAACTGCCCCGAACTGTGTTCTATTGCCAGCAATTGCCCATGTTGTATTGCCTGCAATTGCCCTGAATTGTGTTATATTGCCTGCAATTGCCCCGAACGGTGTTCTATTGCCTTCAGTTGCTCCGAACTGTGTTCTTGAGCCTGCAACTTCCTTGAATTGTGTTCTATTGCCTGCAATTGCCCTAAACTGTGTTCCATTGCCTGCAATTGCCGCAAACTGTGTTCTTGTGCCTGCAGTTGCCCTGAACCATGTTCTTGTGCCTGCAACTGCCCTGAATTGTGTTCTATTACCTGCAATTGCCCCAAACTGTGTTCTATTGCCTGCAATTGCCCCAAACTTTGTTCCATTGCCTGCAATTACCCCGAACTGTGTTCTTTTGCCTGCAATTGACCCGAACTGTGTTCTTTTGCCTGCAGTTGCCCCAAGCTGCAATTGGCCCTAAGTGTGTTCCTACCTTGTAGCAGTGGTTTCCAGAATCAGTCTTCAGCAGCTCCAGGAAGGTGTTCACCCAGTGCATTTCACACCTTCAGTGTCTAGCTTGAATATTGTTGCCTTGCAGGATGAATCTTCTGGAAGAACATCATCCACATTTCGTACCCCTTGCATCATCATTTTTGTTGTTTTCCGCTGGTACCAGGTTATGTTCAGGCCCTGTGCAGATCGTGTTGTTCAGTTTGTTGCTTTCTTTTCTCTTCACAGTTCTTTCAGGATCTTCTGTTCCTGTCTCCAAATCAACGCTCCATCTGTTATTTTGCGTTCTTCCCTGGCTCATCTGGCCTTGGCACCCAGAAGCCTACCATCTGTCTGGCTTCTGAAAATATTCTCATCCTGGTCCTCAGTTCCATGGGTCCTTCTCATCCATTTCTGTATCTCATCCCGGCAGTCCACAGAGGGGCTGGGTAGTTCCTGCATCTGGCATCTTGTCCCGGCAGTCCATGGAGGGCTGTGGCTGGGTTGTTCCTGCATCTGTCATCTCATCCCAGCCATCCACAGAAGGACTTTGGCTGGATTGCTCCTGCATCTGATGTCCCATTCCGGCCGTCCACGGAAGGACTGTGGCTGGATCCTTTGTGCATGTTCTTCATTGCTACATTCCAGCAGACCAGCGGAGGGTTTGTGCCGAGGAGTTCTTGTGCTTGTTCCTTGTTTCTGGCAACCCAGGAGAGGGGGTGTAGCTGATGGACCCATGACCTGTTCAAAAAACCTCTTCACATCTCTATAGTCCGTAGCCACACCGGCCAGCAAGCCTGCTTGTCTCTCCTTTCAGGAATCCTCCTTTATTTCACCCTTCTTATTGCATGGATTGTCCATCATACGAACAGAGGCTTTGAAAGTTGTGCACATATTGCAAATTGTGCCATTTTAGAGTTTTGCTATAACTTACTGCAATAGTTCCTGTGTCTGGAGTACTCTAGGGGTAGTCCCAAGTGGGCAGAGATGCACCTCAGGGTCAGGGTAAAGTTACCTTTACAGCAGAGTTACTTTTACAGTATTCAGTTACTTTTACAGTATTCAGAGTTACCTTTACAGTATTTACAATTACCTTTATGGTTTTAGAGTTGCTTGTATAGTCTTTAGAGTTGCAGTACCAAGGTTTAGAGATTTAGAGCTTCATCCTGCAATGAATCTTAGAGTGCTAAGTTTTCCCTGTGCCCTTGTGACTGTCTTCCTTCCTTCCTTGTTATTAATAAATATGGTGCAGCATCTGAACCTCATTCTTGACTCTCGACTCTCTTTGTCAGGTGATACCACCCACCTTTACAGAACCTGAAGTGTCCTCCCACCATTCCACCTGCTGGGAGCGACACTGGTGTTGGTAAATAGTGTTCAACTTACCTGGCTCATCACACCACTTTACACTGTAGTCACCCTTTACAACTGTAACCCCCCTGCAAATGGGGGTTCCCAAAGACTTCCAGGAGCTTGCTTGAGTGCTCCAAGCCTGAATGGTGTTTGGCATTTAAGCCACTTATCAGTGAGTGTTTTAGAACCTCTGGTACTGTCTCTTTAAGAGCTGTCTGCTTGCAGACATAATTAGTTGTATGGGGGACTGTGTGTTTCTTTTGATTGAGTACCACTCAAGCTGCTGCCAATTCACTTCATTTTTGCAGTCACTAGGAGTGCAAAGGGAACCTATCTGAAAGATGTAACTGTTTGCAGAAATTATTTAGAGTAATAATGAAATTACAGTTTGTCTAACCTGCTTTCTTTGCAGTCAGAACTGTGTCTGCTAGTTCCCATTCTAGTTTTGAACTGCTGAACTGGACCAATCAGTGTGGGGTAAGCTAGCTCTAAAATGGTGCCTTGGACGAATCAGAACTTGGACTCATAATCTGAGCCAGCCACAAGAGGATTGTATGGGCAGTGACTCTGGGAGATGTAGTTTAGACTTCAGTGCCTTTTGGACCAACAGCAGCAGTCTATTGTGAGTGACAGCCAATCCAGTCAAGAACTGGGAGGAACTCAAAGGAAGTGCCGGTTTTGTCAGTTGGAGTGTCAGTTGAGCTTTGGCAGTGAAGAAGGAAGAAGCCCTGTGCTTTTCAGTGTGCAGTTTTAGTCAAAACGTGTGTAAGGCCCAGAGTTCCGGTCTGCAGCTTGTTAGGACTGAATCTGTCCTGTGAAAAGAATCAAAGGATCTCTGAAGAGTAGAAAACAGCTCACCCTGTAGAAGACTGGAAGAATTGCTGAAAATTGCACTCGGTCTGTCAGAGAACTGAATCTGCTGTGTGTTCTCCCGGGTATTGTGCAGTAATTGCGATCGGGATACAGATGCAGCCTGCCTGGTATAGTGCTTTCTTTTGTATGGATGTGTGAAGAGGTTTGTGTACCTCAAGTGAGCCCTGCTGACATTGAAGGACCCTATCTTGTTTGGAGGTCGTGAGTACTAATTCAGGGTCGCTCCCTGTTGAATTGCCACATTAAATCCAAATGGAATTACTGTACTGCTGACTGTTTAATTCTCCTTTTCTCTGTGTGAAAGGGCCCCTACCAGCTGCCACGGTTTGGACTAGCCACTAGGGCTTGGGTACCCAGGACAGTAACTGATAGGGATAGGCCTGTGCACAGAGCCATAAGGTAGATTATTAGAGTGATAAGCTAATTAACCTGATTTCCCCTGTCCTTGTTATATCCCCTAAATAAATCAGAGCTGCTTGTTTCAGCAAAGTTATACTGCCTGAGGTATTTGTCTATGTTAAAGTACTGTACTGTGATTGTTGCACTGTATCTCATTTCACAGGAGGTCCCAGTGCCGGAACCAGACCTGGGGGTAAGTGTATACTGTGAAGGTAATTCTGATATATTGTGTGGGTCACTAGTGGGAAGAAAGGGGGTTGCAGTGTCCCAGAGGGCTGTGACCAAGTTAGTTTAACTATTGCAAACCCTGACCTCTGGGTGGAGGCACCCGCCATTGGATCCAGGCCCCTCAACCTGTTAGTGGCAAATCAGGCAGGGGTAGTAGCCCCTGGGATAGCGCCATTTAGGGGTTACATCTTGGAGGCTCACCGTTGGGATTGTGTGTCCTCTAGTGGCCATATTTACAAACCACTGTTAAGAAAAAAATGGGTACCCCGACAGAAGTGGCTGTGCACCGGCTGGTGGAGTGGTGTACTGGGGAGGAGATCGACCCCAAAATGCTATGCTTATCCTGGACATCCCCTGGGTATCATACGGACACTGTGCAGGAGTACTTTCCAAGGTGGAAGGTTTACTAAAACCCTGTGGTGGTGGGTCGGCATGCTAATCTGCTCACCCACACTTTCCTGGCCCTAGTAGAGTTTAAGGATCCCATAGATAGCTCCAAAGTGCCACAGACCATTACCCAGAGGAGCCCTCACTGCTTGGAGAGTGATAACTAAGGACAGTAAAGACCTGGGGGAATCAGCCCCACCACTATCTGAAACTTTGAGGAGAAATTTGCTGAATGGTTGCTGGGAGAGGGAAAACTGGAGGACTTGAAGAAACTATTCTTGCCACCTGGGGTGTTCCTCCCCAACACCTCCTGCTCCAGTGCCCGTAATGGTGGCTGAACCAATGCAGACTCCTATTTCTGCACCTGCCATTAGTCACGACTCTTACCAAGGTTGAGGATCTTCTCTGGCACCTCCCACACCCCCAAGGAGGATGACTGGGAGACCTGGATAGACTATATTTGCCCCAAGTGCTAGAATGGCAATGCTCGGAAGGCGGCGAAAGAGGGTTAGTGAGAGCCTCTGAGGTCCTGCCCTGGCTACCATCCGTGCTAAACGGGCCAGTAACCCTGAAGTGACTGCACAGGCCTATCTTGAGGCCTTGGAGAATGTGTTGGGAGCCCAGATTCTGATGAGGACCTATGGTGGAGAGTAAGAAATGCACAACAGTACCAAGGGAGTTGTTGTCTGTGTATGTCTCTCGGCTGGAAAAATTGTTGCAAGAATGTCTAGAAAGGGTAGTTTGCCAGCGATTGAACTGGACCGAACCAGACTGGACAGAATCTTAAGTCTGCCCCTTCTCAGAACTGCTGTTGCTTCAGTTCGCCTGGCAAATCGACTAGAATCCCACCCTCCTATGATGAGTTAATGAGAGAAATTCGAGGAGTTGAGAAAAGGCGACCTCGGGAGGTACCTGCACCAACAGCTGTGGCTACGACCCGAGTGATTGAGGGTGACCCATCAAGTGAAGTTCAGGGGCAGAGGTTGACAGTCAATGAGTGCTCTGACAAGGAAAAAGATATGCCACAATGGGTGAACTGTTGAGAGAGATCCGGGAATTCAAAAACAGTCCCTTTATGAAGGCCACGCCTGCAAGTACGGGCCCTGGCCTATATCCGACTGCATCTGCTATGGGGTGGGGTACCCACCCATGTATCTCCTGCTGATAACAGCTCCAAACTCAATTCCTTGACCATGGAAGTGGAGAAACTGACGAGATGTCTCCAAATGCTTATCACGCCCGAGACAGAGATGGCACCCAGGTTTCCAGTTAGTAATACCCCGCCTGGCTCCCAGTGTGGCGCTCGGCCAGCTCAAACTCCAGAAAGTATGTTTTGCTATAATTGTGGGAAAGATGGGCACATGAAAGGGATGCCAGTCCCCAAAAGACACTGACAAAGTTGCATATAGGCTACAAGGAGAGCTTCGGAGAAGAAATCAGTGGTTAAGAGGTGCACCCATATGATCCCAGTGAGGGCACCAAAATGCTAATTCACGCCCTTTGTGGCAAGGCTCAGCTGCCCAGGCCCCCACTACCGCTTCCAGACTGGTCCAGAATAGTGGGTCCCTCCATGGAGACCACTGTAAAGGTGAATGGAGTGTCTACAAGAGCTGTATTAGACAGTGGCTCCCAAGTGACAATTATGTTCCAGGATTGGTATCAGAAGCATTTGTCAGACGTACCTTACAACCATTAGAAGGACTGCATGTATGGGGTTAAGTGAGAAGGCCTCACCCTATTCCGGGTATATCCGAATTTGGCTGTCTTTCCCCACCTCCGTGGCTGGAGTGGCCGAACAAGTAGAGACCCTAGCCTTAGTGTGTCCCCCACTGGACTGTATGATGGTGTCCCTTTGTTGATTGGAACAAATGCTCATATGTTCGGAAGGCTGGCACAGTTGTGTTATGAAAAACAGGGTCAAAGACTAGTAGAGCTTTAAGAGTTCCGCTTTAATTAAGAAGGCCTATGAGGCACAGAGAGATGCTGAAAACAGAACCAGAGGAACCGTCGGAATTGTATGGAAGAAGGATCCTGAGTCTCTGATCCTGGCGCCAAATACCCAGTGTACCTTACAGGAGAGGTCCGTGATCAGAAAGGATGTTAAGAATAAAATATTAATGTTGGATGCACCAGGCGATGGAAAATTGCCAGAGGGACTGCTGGTCAAGCCTAGTATTTTGCCCGCTAGAGCCCATGCTTATGCCAGAAGGGTAATGGTCCAAGTTCATAATGTGTCTGAAAGAGACATTCGAGTAAACAGAGGTTGCATCCTGGCTAATGTGCATTGTGCAGACACTGCAGTGCTACCCAGCAGCAAGAGTTCAAGGAAGAATGACAGAGTAACGCCTGACTTGTTTGATTTCGCGACTCCCGCTACAGCTGAATGGAAAGTGAGGATCAGTGAGAAGCTTGCCCAGAGAGACCAGGTGTTTTCTTTAAAGGAATGGGATGTAGGATGCGCAAGGAGCTGAGCACAATATCCGCTGCATGACGAAAGACCATTTCGTGAGAGGTCTCGACGCCTGGCACCTGCTGACATAGATGATGTGAGCGGCATCTGCAAGAGATGTTAGCTGCTGGTGTAATACAAGAATCCAGAAGCCCTTATGCTTCCCCATTGTGTAGTGAGGAAAAGAATGGAACAGTAAGGATGTGTGGATTATCGCACCTTAAACCGTGGACTATCCTGATCAGTACACAATGCCCGCATTCAGGATGCTTTGACTGCCTAAACGGGAGCAAGTGGTTCTCTGTGCTGGATCTCCGCAGTGGGTACTACTAGATCCCGATGGCCCCAGAGGACCGTGAGAAGATGGCCTTTATCTGTCTGCTTGGCTTCTATGAATTCATGAGGATGCCTCAAGGATTTCAGGTGCCCCAGCCACTTTCAACGATTGATGGAGCGTGCAGTGGGGACATGAACTTACTAGAGTGCCTGGTATACCTAGATGATGTTATTGTGTTTGGCAGCTCACTGGAGGAACATGAGAGCAGATTATTTAAGGTACTGGACCGACTGGAGGACTTTGGCCTTAAACTGTCCATTGATAAGTGTCAATTCTTTCAAACATCAGTAAAGTATGGGACACATAGTATCCACCCGAGGAATAGAGACCGACCCAAGTAAAGTTGAGGCCTTGACCACCTGGCCACAGCCCAAAAATCTAAAAAGAACTGCAAAGATTCCTGGATTCTGTGGTTATTATGCGCTTCATCAAGGACTATTCAAGGTGATCCACTTACTTAACCTTACTCAAGGGTATCCCCAACCCACAAA
This sequence comes from Neoceratodus forsteri, assembly GCA_016271365.2. Lineage (NCBI taxonomy): Eukaryota > Metazoa > Chordata > Ceratodontiformes > Ceratodontidae > Neoceratodus > Neoceratodus forsteri. Next base: position 513,520,697 of record CM057454.1, read on the forward strand.
AATACCAAAGTCAACGCCCTCAAGACTGAAAGAGTGTATTTTCATCCGAGTGAAGTATTTGGGGCCCGCTGGACTCCTGATTGTGAGACTGCTTTTCATGAGATCATATATCAACTTACCCATGCTCCAGTGCTGGCCTATGCCGATCCAAGAAAACCTACGTCCTGCACACTGATGCTAGCTTGCAAGGGTTGGGGGCTGTGTTGTACCAAGAGCACGAGAATGGCCTGAGACCAGTGGCCTTTGCCAGTAGAAGCCTGACCTCATCCGAAAAGAACTATCCTGTACAAGTTAGAGTTCCTAGCTTTGAAGTGGCTATTGTTGACCAATTCCATGAGTACTTGTATGGGGCTAAAATACTAGTAAAACTGACAATAATCCTTTGACCTATGTGCAGACCTCAGCTAAGTTGGATGCCACTGGCCATAGGTGGCTTTCTGCATTATCTAATATGACTATGCTCTCGAATACCGAGCAGGTCTGAACCACATAGATGCTGATGCTCTCTCCGGAGGCCTGTTCCCAGAATGACTGGGTCCGATTGGCAGAACTCTGACATCGGGCACTCTGCCGAAGTTTGACAGGGAGGAACAAATGTCCACGGACGCAGTGGATCTGCATGGTGGATTGCTGGGAGCCTCTGAGAATTGCATACCTGCTGCTTAGTTGCCACTTTTCTGCAATAGACATTGGTGCACTGCCTCAGCTGGACAATGACAGTATCTGCGGGCTCAATCTCATGATCCCATGATCAAAGCAGCTTTAGAAGCCCTCTATGCAGGAAAAAGATGTGTCCAAATTACGCTCCACTGATTTGAGAACTGCACTGTTATACAAAGAAGGTCCTAAGTTGAAACTGATCAATAAACTGTTATACAGAGAAACAGTAGACAGAGGGGACAAGTAGACAAACAACAACTAGTGCTGCCACTGCCTTCGAGACTCAGTACTGAGGTCCTTGCACAACCACATGGGGCACCTTGGTATAGACAGAACACTTGACTTGGTGAGATCCAGATTCTATTGGCCTAAGATGGGGGCTGATGTGGAGCAACACATTCGAACTTGTAGTCGCTGCTTACAGAGGAAAGCTTTGCCCCAGAGGGCTGCCTCCTTGTTAACATCACCACCAGTGCACCCATGGAGCTGGTCTGTATTGATTTTCTGAGTTTGGAGTCAGATCAAAGAAATATCAGTAATGTGCTGGTGGTCACTGACCATTCACGAGATATGCCCAAGCTTTCCCACCAAGACCAGAAAGCATCCACTATGGCCAAAGTACTTGTGAAAAGCTTTTTGTTCACTATGGGGCTCCACAAAGAATCCATTCTGATCAAGGGAGACTTTGAGAGTCGTCTGATCAAAGAGATGCTTTCTCTGTGGGGAGTGCGAAAGTCCAGAACACTCCTTACTACCCCAGGGGACCCACAGCCTGAGCGTTTCAACGCACTTTGCTAGATATGCTAGGCACCCTGCACCCAAAGGACAAGCCTAGATGGAGCCAACAAATTAGCACCCTGGTACATGCTTATAACTGCACCAAAGTGATGCCACTGGATTCTCCCCTACGCCTGATGTTTGGAAGAGAAGCTCGACTACCAGTAGATGTGTGTTTGGGGTCTCTCCTGATGGGGTTCAAGCTGACAACTATTTACAGTATGTGCAAAAGTTAAAGGCCCAGCTAACTCATGCGTACCAACTGGCTCAAACCATGGCTGCCAAAGAAATCTGGCCAACAAGAAAGGTATGATAAAAAGGTGAAAGCACAGGAACTCCAGGAGGAGATCGGGTATTGCTAAGAAATCTGGGACTGCATGGCAAGCACAAGATTGCTGACAGATGGCACCATCTCCCTCACATTGTAGTGGGCAAACTAGATGATCTGCCAGTGTACAAAGTAAGGCCTGAGAATAATTCAAAGATGTAAAACAATGCATAGAAATCATTTACTGCCCATTGGACAAATCTTAATTGAGTCTGAGGCCCTAGAAGATGCCCCTCTGGACCAGTGACTAGAGCTGCTGCTAAGAAAGATCAAGAAAGTCTGCACCTACAGAAGCAAAGTTAAAGTGTTCCCTCCACAAGTCCCAGTTGAGCATGACTGTCAGTCCATATCGGAAGAAAGTGAGAGTGACTTTGAATACTATCCTTCTTACGAACTGAGTCAATTGTTTGGGCAATCCCTAGTCAATACTGGAGACAAAGCTGGGCCTTCTGGACTGTCTAAGCCCCTAGCTTCATCCCTGGAGCCATTGCTCCCAGAAAGTGAAGTGCAAAGCATCAGATCAGATGAAATGGAATCATTGTGCATGGTTGAACTGTTTGAGTTTTCAGGGAGAAAATGATAGATTGGGGCAGACTGGTGATACACCGAACAAGAAGAGTATTTTGAGTGCCCTGACAGTCCACTGCCAGTGTCCGAAAGCTCTCCATGCGAGCCAAATGTTGTGGACTCAGAAACTGTAACTCCTGGAGCTGAAAGTGCCCCAAGTTCTAGCCTCTCTACCCCATGGAGACTCCTGACAAGTGAGGACAATGCTGAAAATGAGGCTCAGAGTGCAGAGACTGTAACAGTTCCCCTAGAAAGACTGGTCGAGCTGTAAAGCCTGTGGTGCACCTCAGTTATGATTCCCTTGGGAGGCCTGTGGATTTGCCTCTCAATGTTGTCCATAAAGGAGTGTATGTGTCCCCGAGCTCATTGCCCAAACTGAGCATCAGTGCTAACTCCAAGTTACTTGTGTTGCCCTCTAAGTATGGTGCCCTTGCCCCGTCCAGCCCCAAGGTAACTGATAGGGAAGGGCCCCCTCTCTTCAGGTTTCATGTACAAGAGGTAATAACTTGAGTTATGGTACAATGTATGTAATACTATGTAAAGAGGACGATACTGCAATGTTTCAGAAATGTGTTCTTGGTAAAATGATATATTGACTGATGATTACATGTGCGAGCCTAATGCAAATGTATATGGTTGCAGTTGAAACTTATGGGGTACTTGCTTGACGCGGACGTCAAGCTTTCCCAAGGCAGGAAGGTGTAACCCCTGCAAATGGGGTTCCTAAAGACTTCAGGAGCTTGCTTGAGTGCTCCAAGCCTGAATGGTGTTTGGCATTTAAGCCACTTATCAGTGAGTGTTTTTAGAACCTCTGGTACTGTCTCTTTAAGAGCTGTCTGCTTGCAGACATAATTAGTTTGTATGGGGACTGTGTGTTTCTTTGATTGAGTACCACTCAAGCTGCTGCCAATTCACTTCATTTTGCAGTCACTAGGAGTGCAAAGGAACCTATCTGAAAGATGTAACTGTTTGCCAGAAATTATTTAGAGTAATAATGAAATTACAGTTTGTCTAACCTGCTTTCTTTGCAGTCAGAACTGTGTCTGCTAGTTCCCCATTCTAGTTTTGAACTGCTGAACTGGACCAATCAGTGTGGGGTAGCTAGCTCTAAATGGTGCCTTGGACGAATCAGAACTTGACTCATAATCTGAGCCAGCCACAAGAGGATTGTATGGGCAGTGACCTGGGAGATGTAGTTTTAGACTTCAGTGCCTTTTGGACCAACAGCAGCAGTCTATTGTGAGTGACAGCCAATCCAGTCAAGAACTGGGAGGAACTCAAAGGAAGTGCCCGTTTTGTCAGTTGGAGTGTCAGTTGAGCTTTGGCGTGAAGAAGGAAGAAGCCTGTGCTTTTCAGTGTGCAGTTTTAGTCAAAAACGCGTGTAAGGCCCAGAGTTCCGGTCTGCAGCTTGTTAGGACTGAATCTGTCCTGTGAAAAGAATCAAAGGATCTCTGAAGAGTAGAAAACAGGCTCACCCTGTAGAAGACTGGAAGAATTGCTGAAAATTGCACTTTCGGTCTGTCAGGAACTGAATCTGCTGTGTATTCTCCGGGTATTGTGCAGTAATTGCGATCGGGATACAGATGCAGCCTGCCTGGTATAGTGCTTTCTTTTGTATGGATGTGTGAAGAGGTTTGTGTACCTCAAGTGAGCCCTGCTGACATTGAAGGACCCTATCTTGTTTGGAGGTCGTGAGTACTAATTCAGGGTCGCTCCTGTTGAATTGCACATTAAATCCAAATGGAATTACTGTACTGCTGACTGTTTAATTCTCCTTTTCTCTGTGTGAAAGGGCCTACCAGCTGCCACGGTTTGGACTAGCCACTAGGGCTTGGGTACCCAGGGACAGTAACTGATAGGGATAGGCCTGTGCACAGAGCCATAGGATTATTAGAGTGATAAGCTAATTAACCTGATTTCCCCCTGTCCTTGTTATATCCCTAAATAAATCAGAGCTGCTTGTTTCAGCAAGTTACACTGCCTGAGGTATTTGTCTATGTTAAAGTACTGTACTGTGATTGTTGCACTGTATCTCATTTCACAGGAGGTCCCAGTGCGGAACCAGACCTGGGGGTAAGTGTATACTGTGAAGGTAATTCTGATATATTGTGTGGGCCACTAGTGGGAAGAAAGGGGGGTTGCAGTGTCCCAGAGGGCTGTGACCAAGTTAGTTTAACTATTGCAAACCCTGACCTCTGGGTGGAGGCACCCGCCATTGGATCCAGGCCCCTCAACCTGTTAGTGGCAAATCAGGCAGGGGTAGTAGCCCCTGGGATAGCGCCATTTAGGGGTTACACAACAATTGGACTACTACAGCACATGACATCATAATGCCACCACATTCAGTCATCCTTCCTCGCTGGCCACCGACAACCCAGGCTCGCTTCTGAACCCAGGTTGTCGGCTTCTCTAGTGGTAGTGCTACTGCTGCCACTAATGGCCCAGCTACTGACGTGTTTTTAACTTGGAACTGGTAAGTTACACCAGGGTGCTACCTGCCATAGGGGCTAAATAAACAACCTTTTGTAGGGCAAGCTTGTATTCAGTAAGCTTTGCAGTCTCTTAGTTTTCTTTACTATTCACTCTTTTCCCTTAACCTGTTGCAATCCTCTCAGCCTTATCTCATACAAAGCACCAGATGCCCCCCCCCGCCACTCATGGACTCTACCATCCATGATGGAATCTTCAGAGGCACCACTCTCCTCTGGAAGACTGAATCATAGGGAAAACCTTCATGCTGGATGGACTGAGGGCGCAGAACTCAAAAGGGCCTGGAGACGTCCCCATCCTGTTAGGCAGTCCATTTCCTATGTTTCCTCCCATCCCAAAATGCCAGCCACAATGCACAAAATAAGCGTGCACAGGACAGGACCCCTGCATCTCTCAGCTTTTCCACAGCTGTCACTCCTGATATACCATCTGTGGCACCCCCGGTGACCCTAGCACGACGGGATCAGGCACCCTTCTACCCCAGAGGAGGACAGCATCCTCTGGGACACCAAGCCTCCTACCCCACCTGCCCCCCAGGGTTCTAAGCTAACTCCCCAACCTGGGCCACTGGCATTGTAAGCAGCAGCCCTACTGCTGTGCTATGGGGCCAGCTGAAACTTTGCAGTCTCAAGCTGTCATTCCACCCCCAAAGCAGCATTCTGATGCTAAGTGAGGGACAGGGTCACATCTCTTTGCAGTATATTTATTGTATTTTATTACAAGTACGTTACTCCATGTATAATATTTTTGTGCCTGTTCAGTTCATCACTGAGTCCCTGACTAGTCTTCTGGATCTTGTCTGTGTAAGCGATCACTGTATGGGGATCCTTGGAGTTCACCTCTCCACCTCTCCCTGAGGAGGTCTGCCTGGGTTCCCTACAGAATTGCTACACTGGCCTAATGTGGCATGGTGCCTCCACCTGAGGCAGTGATATGGGGCACCTGGCTGCCAGGGCCGGACAAAGGCATAGGCAACATAGGCACAGGCCTAGGGCCCCTGCCTGCTAGGGGGCCCCCAACAATTCCCAACATGTATTTTCAGTATATCTTTTTCTTCCTGCCTGAGCTGCATTTTTTTGTAAAGGACCAAGCCGCTAAGTAATCTGAACAAGGTAGGGGCTGAACTGTGACATGACTCTCACCTCCCTGATTAGGTGTTAAGTGCAGCTGATAGCTCAGGAGACCCTTGCCAGGCTGTGAACAGGCCCATGTCCTTTGCTTTGTCTACCACCCCCACTTAGAATCCCCGTTTAGAATCAAGTCTTACTCTTAAATATAAAAGACTAAGCACAGTTTAATGTGTATGCTTTATATTTAATCGCACTCCTAAAATTAAGAAAACTACAATGCATTTCAATGATACAATTAAAAATCATACTCTTTTCTTTTTTTAATTCCTTTATCTCACTCATATTGAAGTTCTGATCTTGATATAGCTCTATTTTCATGACAAACAAATGAATGCATTTCCAGACTCCCATCAGTAAATCTTGCCATTTATTAATCCTGGCTTTATTTATTTATTTCATTTGTGTTGACCGGGTAAGTGCACTAAACAAAACACTGCCTATTTTCCAGCATGACTTGGGAGGTTACAGACCTGTAGTTCAACAGCAGAACAACAGTCAGTAGAGAACAATACAGTTTCAGGGAGGACAAGTTACAAAGCATAACATTTTGAACAATACAGTTTCAGGAGGGTGAGGTGCAAACCATAACATTTTGAGAATTGTCTGAGTCAAAGAGTACAGATAACTTGTACAGAAGATTAGTGATTATACGATGGGCACTTAAACACAAGTCAAATCCTCCATCCTGATTGGCTCACTGGCACCCCTCTCCCATTGTAAATCCTAGCATCACCCCACGGGAAGAGGTGCCAGCTGCCAGTCAGCTGAATCAGTAACCCAACCCGAAATCACTCCGAGCAACAGAAATCCACAACTGCTAAACTCATGAATCACCGCTAAATGGCTATCTCTCATGACTGCTGCTCTGCTTCCATTCCCATGCGCAAACCGCCCTTCAAACCACAACACTTTTTTTATTTAACAATCTTTTGTCCGAGACATGTCCCTGACACAACCTCTTTTTCAGAAACCTTTCCGGGCTAAAACGGCTGTCCTCTCAGATCTGTCTCCTAACATCTTCACCCTCCATTACAGCACTGCCCTAGAGACCTAATAATGAAGATGTCGTCTTCACAGTAGAAATTCCATGTTAACCTCTGACCTAACCTGCTCAAGCAGTCCGAGACTCAAACAAACCACATCTAAAATCGGAAAAAATACACTACTCGCTTTCTCCGTTCCTGATATTCCCCGACATAAATTAAAGCCTACCTGACCCTCTCTCTGTCTTTACCAAAGTCGTCCCACGTGAATGCCAACCCGGAATGCCGACTGATTTCCAAACGTTTATAAAAGTTGGTACCAAAAAATTTTTTACCACATTTTACTACACACAAAACATTGAGCCCCATCATCGGAGGACACAGACCCACACTTAACTCCTGGAACCTGACGCTGGAAACTCTATCTCTCTCTCGTTATAACAATCAAAGCAGCCTTTCATTTGTATCAGCTCATTCTTCCACTTTCCTACCCCCTTCCTTATTATGGAAACCAACCCCAGAAACCACGATGATCCAGCCTGCTAATTCCCACTCCATCTCACTCTCTTTGTACAAACAGACGCTACTGCATCTTTTTTTTTTTTTTACTTATAAAATAAAAAAAAATGTCTTAATCATGGCTAGGCAGGGAAAAGAGAAATGGACACTCACTATCACACACTCCCATGATTAGAAAAACAAACTGTCAGCCTCTCCCTTGCAACACAGGACTACTTTATCTCCCGTACTAATACCTTAATAAAACAAAATAATTTAAAACACAAACAAATATTTATTCTTTATTTTTTATCATCAATAAAAATGGACACATTGTATAATAGCAATCTTCTCACTGTGTTATTGGATGCTAGGATGACTTCATTTTCTGTATAATGAAAGTCACTGCCACCGTGGACTCAACAACAATCTCAGGGCATGGTAAATTCTCATCACTAACACCCTCTTGTGGTATATTGCTTAAATATATTCACACAGCCAGGAGAATTTAGAGGCAGGGGACACTTATTACTTATCAATAACAGAAATGTTTGATCCCGGGAATTATTTCTTCCAACAATCATTTGCTTTGCGATATACTCTCTAAAGTTCACAACTCCTCTAGTAATCCACACTAGAGTGCTGTACAGTGCTGAATTTACTCTCAGTCCACTCCTTCAGCTGCGTGTTATGTAACTCTGCCACTAGAGGGCTTTGATAGCAACAGAACTAAAGAGTAAACAGGGAGCAGATGAGGCACTTTGGGTCACCCTGGAGACAGGAAATGGCACCACAATCCGCATGGGGGTTGTATACAGACCCCCATCTCAGGGGGAGGGAATGGACAAGGAAATGATAGAAGGCTTTCTCAGAATGGCAGAAAAAGGGGAGATATTGTTGATGGGGGACCTGAATATGCCAGATGTTAACTGGAGCACCTTTGCTGCAGGCACATCCAAGAGCAGGGTCATTCTTGATGCCCTACAGGGGGCATGCCTCAGACAGCTAGTATTGGAACCCACTTGGGAGGGAGCAATCTTAGACCTGGTACTCTCAAATGGGGATGGAGAAAGAATCTCAGATGTAGAAGTGGGTAGCCATCTGGGAACAAGGGACCACCAAACAATGTGGTTCACGAAAAACACAGCCATACAATCAAGCCATACAAAAGCACGGGTACTGGACTTTAGGAAAGCTGACTTTGGGAAAATGAGAGAGTGCCTCAGAAAAGCACTAGCAAACAGGCAAGAAGGAGGGATGGAGGAACAATGGGGAGTGATCAAAACAGCCATCACAGAGGCAACAAGCCTTTGTGTAAAGCAAATCAATAAAACACAACGAAGGAAAAAAACACTATGGTTCTCAAAAGAGGTGGCAGGGAAGGTTAAGGAGAAAAGGACAGCATTCAGGAAATATAAGGAAACACAGAAGGAGCAGGACAGAGAACTTTATCAGTTAAAGCAGAAAGAGGCTGGGAAGGCAGTCAGAATAGCGCCCAAACCGAGGAAAGGATAGCCAATTCTGTTAAGAAGGGGATAAGACCTTTTATAGGTACATTAGAGAGCGAAGAAAGACCAAAGGAGGGATACTGAAGCTTAATGAAGGGAGGAATGGGCAGAGGGTGACAGTGAAAAGCAGGGATACTGAGCAATATTTCTGCTATATTCAGAAAGGAAGAGGAGGGGAGTTACCTAAACCAAACAAGAGAAACACTCTGAAGATGGGGTCGATACCAGTCCATTTACAGAAGAAAGGGTTCTGAAAGAACTAATAAAATTGAAGGTGGACAAAGCAATGGGGCCTGATGGGATTCACCCAAGAATTCTAAAAGAACTAAGGGTAGAACTAGTGACACTGCTGACTACTCTCTTTAACAAATCATGGGAGGATGGGGTGGTACCCGAGGACTGAAGGAGGGAGATGTGATTCCTCTTCACAACAGTGGGAGCAGGACAGAGGCAGGAAACTACAGACCAGTTAGTTTGACCTCAGTGGTAGGGAAAATGATGGAATCACTTCTGAAGGAAAGAATTATTGAGCACCTAGAGGCCAGTGGGGCACAGGACCCAAGGCGGCATGGATGCACGATGGGAAGGTCATGTCAGACGAATCTAATAGACTTCTTTGACTGGGTGACCAAAGTAGTAGACCAGGGAGGGGCTGTGGACATGGCCTACCTAGATTTTAGCAAGGCATTTGATACAGTCCCACACAAAAGATTAATACACAAGATAGCCAGCCTTGGAGTGGGTCCCAAGGTGGTAGCCTGGATAAAAAATTGGCTAGACAACAGGACTGAAAGGGTAGTAGTAAATGGAGTACACAGTGAAGAAAGGAGGGTTACTAGCGGGGTACCGCAGGGTTCAGTACTGGGACCGGTCCTTTTTAATGTCTTTATAAGTGACATTGCAGAGGAACTGGAAGGAAAAGTATGTCTTTGCAGATGACATAAAGATCTGCAACAGGGTTGATACACAAGATGGAGCGGAAAGGATGAGAAGGACTTGGGTATGTTGGAGGAATGGTCAAATGTATGGCAGCTCAGATTCAATGCAAAGAAGTGCAAGGTAATGCACATGGGAAACAAAAACCCAGGGGAAGCGTACACAATGGGGGGTGAGATACTGATAACAGTTAAAATAGAAAGGGACCTGGGGGCAATTATATCAGATGACCTAAAGTTGGGCAAGCAATGTGAGAAGGCAGTAAGGAAGGCTGGGGGGATACTGGGATGCATAGGAAGAGGCAACAATAGTAGAAAACAGGAAGTTGTTATCCCTCTGTACAGACAGTTGGTGAGACCCCATCTGGAGTACTGTGTGCAGCTCTGGAAACCCCATCTCCGCAAAGACATAGACAGAGTGGAGGCTGTCCAGAGGAGAGCAACCAAAATGGTGCAGGGTCTGCACCAGAAGACATACAAAGAAAGACTAAAGGAGCTTAATATGTATACCCTTGAGGAAAGAAGGGAGAGAGGGGACAGGATAGAAACTTCCAAGTACCTCAAGGGAATCAACAAAGTCCAAGAGAGTAGCATCTTCCAGAAAAAGAGATGTGTAAGAACAAGGGGCACAATTTGAAGATAGAGGAGGGACGGCTCAGAGGTAATGTGAGGAAGTATTTTTCACAGAGGGTTGTGGATGCATGGAACAGCCTCCTGAGGAGGTCGTGAGTCAAGAACAGTGGGGGAATTCAAGAATGCATGGGACAGGCATAAGGCAGTCCTAGTGGGGGGTAGGAGGAAATAAGCTGTTGGTTAACTAGGATCTGCAGCTTATCTGTTAGGTAGGAAAATGGGCAGACTAGGTAGGCCAAGCGGTCCTTATCTGCCGTCAAATTCTATGTTTCTATGTTCTATGATAACCACACCAAAGTTGCTAAGATTTATATAGTGTCTGCTCACTCCTACACCAAAATTGGTGGCCCTATAAAGTGGATCTACTTTAATGTCTCAGGGCTTAATATAGGCAAAGGTAATACTAAGACAAAAGTTGCTAAACTTTATAAAATTTCTGTTCACCCCTACACCTAAATTGCTGGCCTTATAAAAGTGAATCTGATTGCAGGGCCCTTGCTCTAACACCGTTTTTTCTGTTTGGTTTAAACTAATGATGGCCAGTCAAGCCCTGTTAGTGCTGACTTTCAGCCTGGTTCTACTATCCCTGAGTGTACTCACAATCGATGTTTCACCTGACCTATATCTGCAAGGGAGTATAGACCCTGATGGCTTCACTTACTCAAACATGATTATCCAGCCAGATAGGTACATTGAGGCTAACCCAGCACTCCTCCCAGGATTCCTTATCTACTGAGATAACCTCATAGTCTTCAGGTGAAGCTACCTCTGGCTGCAAGCTGCAACACTGGACTTAAGATTTTCAAGAAAGTGAGTAGTGCTCACAACAGAGGGAGGTGAACCTTACAATTTATAATTGTCTTTGGTTTGAAGCAGATTCCTTAGGAAAGTTAATATTCTTCAGGTGGAGGATACTTCTAACTGAAGGGTGAAATAAGCAACTTAGAATTATCAGAAAAGGCAGTCTTTCAATCAACAGAGGGAGGTGGAGTTTGCTTTACTTGTTACAATTGTTAAGATTTTACTGTTTTCTGTGTTTCTGCCCTTCTGACTTGATTGGAGTTAGTGATTGGCTGTTTGCATTGCAATATTTGTAATACTGTGAGTATTCACAGGGCTAAGAATTTGTCATAAGCCCTGAATTGAGAGGTTACAGGCTGTGTATTGGACCCAGACAGTCCCTAGGGGGTGGAAACTGTTTTTTTTTTGTTTACCTCAGTGTGCCTTATAAGGCCAAGCCAGACTGTGTCAGGAAGTGCTTACATCACAGCTACTTAACAGCCAATAGCTCTGTAAGAATCTTACAGACCTTGATAAAAGTACTAATTTTAGCAGGCTCATCAGATAACCTCATAGTCTTCAGGTGAAGCTACCTCTGGCTGCAAGCTGCAACACTGGACTTAAGATGTGCAAGAAAGTGAGTAGTGCTCACAACAGAGGGAGGTGAACCTTACAATTTACAATTGTCTTTGGTTCGAAGCAGATTCCTTAGGAAAGTTAATATTCTTCAGGTGGAGGATACTTCTAACTGAAGGGTGAAATAAGCAACTTAGAATTATCAGAAAAGGCAGTCTTTCAATCAACAGAGGAGGTGGAGTTTGCTTTACTTGTGTTACAAGTGTTAAGGTTTTCAGTGCAGGAAGAGTTTAAACCCACATAGGCTAAATACTGTTTTCTGTGTCTGCCCTTCTGCACAGCTGACGTGTTTTGGGGCTGACTGTTTTCAGAGCACAAGTCACCAGGCTCTTTTGGGGCTGGGAGGTTTACCTGTGTCTGACTTGGATGTTTGGATTTTGCTCTGTTTGATTAGCAGGGTATTTTCTCTGTCAAATTGGTTTGAAGCAGTATTACAAATTGTCGTGTATGGCATCTTGCTGACAGGAAGGCACTCATCATGTCGGTAGGTCAGAGCGTTTAGCTGATTGTTTAGTGAGGGCACAGTTTGACCAACTGCCTCACCCCTCACCACCCCACCCCTGGAAATAGTTCATTTATACCTGGGTTCTGACATCATTCCTCAAGAGGGCAAGTACACATCACTGTCATATCCTGTCTAGCACACTGCACTGACAATATAAGCATACACATTATATAAATACATATATTTCTATATAACGCACCAATCACACACACACACACAAAACAAAACAAAAAAAAAACTAAACAAGGTAGACAGTTATGTGGGGAGTAGTACAATGTAATGGCTGTGGGGCAGCAGTCTTCCGGGAGTCTTTCTGGAGGCTGAGATGCTGCCCTGTTTGCAGACAACTATCTGCCCTGAGGGAGGAAGTTGCCCATCTTCAGGCCGCACTGGACAGTGGCAAGGGAACCTCCCCCATCCAGGGAGCACCACAGCCACCACCACTACCTCAGAGGTTGCGAAGAAAGCACAGTAGTTGGACCACAGTGGGCTCAGGGAGGGTAAGGGTGGTGGAACAGAGGCACACCCAGTCAGTTGTTACACTCCACAATCCATACACCATTCTGGGGGAGCATAGTTCCCTATGGATGCACCCGCAGAGGAGACTAAGGAGGGTGCAGACAACTGTCACAAGGGAGGCCCCCCAGGAAGGAGGCAGAGGGAACCACAGGGAAAGAAAGCAGCTCCTGGTGGGGGACTCAATTATTAGGGGGATAGAACTGGGTGGAGCAGGGAAAACTGAAGTAAGGTGCTTGCCTGGTGCCATGGCTTGGAGGGACAGGAAGCGCATCCTTAGGATCACGAGAACAGTTGCACGGGAGTCTGAGCTGGACATCATTGTCCACCTAGGGACAAATGACTTGGCTCATCATGAGATTAGAGCAGTGCAAAGGACTTTGTAGAGTTGGGAGGGCTTAAGACAAGTAGCACACACAGTATCCTTCTCAGAGGTGCTGCCTGTCAGTGGCATGAGTGAGGCGAGGGTACTTTGCACCATGCAGTTTAACAAATGGTTGAAAAAATGGTGTGGAGCACAGGGGTTTGCTCATTGGGGACTGGGGTTCCACCTGGAGGACACCAGCCTATACTGGCAGGATGGTCTGCATCTGTCCAGGAAGGGAACAAGTCTTTTGGGCAATCGGTTTAAATGCTTCATTGGCAAGCCTTTAAACTAGTCAAGGGGAGGCACTGATAAGCAGAAGGAAAATCCCAGCCTCCCCTACAAAACAGGGTACTAAATGAGAAAAGACCAAGGTAGAAAGGTCAGTGGGGTTGCGCCACAGAAGGTAAAGCCATCAAAAATGGAGAGCAATGAGTACCAATGCCGTAGTCTGGGTAACAAGCTTCCTGAATTAGTGGCCTTGATGGAGGAGGAAGATCTGGATATTGTGGCAGTCACAGAAACATGGTACACACAGAACCATGACTGGGACGTAAACATACCAGGATACACTATCTACAGGAGGGACAGGGAGGGTGAAAGAGGAGGAGGAGTAGCTCTCTCATAAGAGAAGAAATCAAAGCAACAGAACAAAAGGGTAAACAGGGAGGAGAAGAAGCACTGTGGGTCAATTTGGAGGCAGGCAATGGCACCACAATCCGCACAGGGGTTGTATACAGACCCTCTCAGGGGGAGGAAATGGACAAGGAAATGATAGAAAGTATACTTAGAATGGCAGATAAAGGGGAGATATTGCTGATGGGTGATCTGAATATGCCAGATGTTAACTGGAGTGCAGTTGGAGCAGCCACTTCTAAGAGTGGGGTTATTCTAGATGCCCTACAGGGGGCATGCCTAAGACAACTAGTATTGGAGCCCACTCGAGAGGGAGCAATCTTAGACCTGGTTCTCTCAAATGGAGATGAAGAGAGGATCACAGATGTAGAAGTGGGTAGCCATCTGGGAACTAGCGACCATCGAACAGTATGGTTCACAATAAACACAGCAATAGAGTCAAGCCATACAAAGACAAAGGTACAGGATTTTAGGAGGGCTGACTTTGTCAAAATGGGTGAGTGCCTAAGGAATGCACTAGCAAATGGGCAGGAAGGAGGGGTGGAAGAACAATGGGGAATAAAAAACTTCCATCACAGAGGTAACAAGCCTTTGTGTAAAGCAAATAAACAAAACGAAACGAGGTAAGAAACCACTATGGTTCTCAAAGGAAGTGGCAGTGAAGGTTCAAGAGAAAAAGAAAGCATTCAGGAAGTACAAGGAATCACAGAAGGAACAGGACAGAGAACTGTATCAGTTAAAGCAAAAGGAAGCTGGAAAGGCAGTCAGAACAGCAAAGGCCCAAACCGAGGAAAAGATAGCCAACCCAGTTAAGAAGGTGGATAAAACCTTTTATAGGTACATCAGGGAGCAAAGGAAGACCAAGGAGGGATAGTGAGACTTAATAAAGGGGAGGGAGGGGTGGGCAGAGGTTGACTGTGAAAAGGCAGAGATACTAAACAAATATTTTTGCTCAGTAGTTACAAAGGAGGGGAGATACCTAAAACAAACAGTAGAAACACTCTGGATACAGAAGTTGATACCAGCCCATTTACAGAAGAAAGAGTTCTGAAAGAGCTCTTAAAACTGAAGGTGGACAAAGCAATGGGGCCTGATGGGATTCATCCCAGAATTCTAAAAGAACTAAGGATAGAACTAGTGACACCACTGACTACTCTTTAACAAATCATGGGAGGATGGGTGGTACCTGAGGACTGAAGAAGGGCAGATGTGATTCCCTTCAAAAAGTGGGAGCAAGGCAGAAGCAGGAAACTACAGACCTGTTAGTTTAACCTCAGTGGAAGGGAAATGATGGAATCACTCTGAAGGAAAGAATTGTTGAGCATCTAGAGGCCAGAGGGCACAGGACCCAAGGCAGCATGGATTCACAACGGAAGGTCATGCCAGACAAATCTGACAGATTTCTTTGACTGGGTGACCAAAGTAGTTGATCAGGAGGGGCTGGACATGGCCTACCTAGACTTTAGCAAGGCATTTGACACAGTCCCACACAAAAGATTAATATACAAGTTAGCCAGCCTGGGAGTGGTCCCAAGATGACAGCCTGGGTAAAGAATTGGCTAGAGAATAGGACACAGAGAGTAATAGTAAATGGAGTCCACTCTAAAAAGGGGTTAGCAGTGGGGTACCACAGGGTTCAGTATTAGACGGTCCTCTCAATGTCTTTATAGTTTACATTGCAGAGGGACTGAAGGAAAGTATGTCTCTTTGCAGAAGACACAAAGATCTGCAACAGAGTTGATGCACAAGGTGGGGTGGAAAGGATGAGAAGGGACTTGGCAAGGTTAGAGGAATGGTCAAATGTATGGCAGCTTAGATTCAATGCTAAGAAGTGCAAGGTAATGCACCTGGGAAACAAAACCCAGGGGAAGAGTACACAATGGGGGGTGAGATACTAACAACAACAAAAATGGAAAGGGACCTGGGGGTAGTCATATCAGATGACCTAAAGGTGGGCAAGCAATGTGAGGGCAGCAAGGAGGGCTGGGGGATACTGGGATGTATAGGAGAGGCATCACCAGTAGAAAACAAGAAGTTATTATCCCTCTGTACAGACAGCTGGTGAGACCACATCTGAGTACTCGTGCAGTTCTGGAGACCCAATCTCCACAAAGACATAGACAGGATGGAAGCTGTCCAGAGGAGGGCACTAAACGGTGCAGGGTCTGCACCGGAAGATGTATGAAGAGAGACTTCTAAGGAGCTTAATATGTATAGCCTCGAGGAAAGGAGGGAGAGGGGGGACATGATAGAAACTTTCAAGTACCTCAAGGGAATCAACAAAGTCCAAGAGTGTAGCATCTTTCAAAAAAAGAGGTGTGCAAGAACAAGGGGACACAATTTGAAGATAGAAGGGGGGCGGCTCAGAGGTAATTTAAGGAAGTATTTTTTCACAGAGAGGGTTGTGGATGTATGGAACAGCCTTCCAGAGGAGGTTGTGGAGTCAAAAACAGTGGTGGAATTCAAGCATGCATGGGACAGTCATAAGGCAATTCTAGGGGGTGGGGGTAGGAAGAAGTAGGCTGCTGGTTAACTAGGATCTGCAGCTTATCCATCAGGTAGGGAAATGGGCAGACTGGGTGGGCCAAGTGGTCCTTATCTGCCGTCAAATTCTATGTTTCTATGTTACTCCCCTGTGGCATCAGCACCAAAATGGTGGCAACTACATGGTTATCTAATCCCTCCTTTTGTGCCTCACAAAGTATGGTACCTGGCATTATTAGCCCTTATGCTGTCTGGAGACATTGAAGAAGAAGAAGAATCAGCATTTACATAGCGTTTTTCATATAGAGTATCCCAAAGTGCTTTACAAGCAATGCTAGACTGGTAGTGAAGTGACTGAATGTGTGGTGGCAGCCAAATCGCACATCATCACCCACACACAGCCTGGATAATTGCATGAACCTGTTTATGGGAAGGGGAATGTTGGCTAGGACACTGGGAATGTTCCTTGCTCTTTTGTGAAGACTGCCCTGGGTTCTTTTACTTCCACCTGGACACCCACCAGGACAACACCTGGATGGGCAGAATGGACCTCGGTTTAATGTCTCATCCGAAGGACGGCACACCCCAGCAATACAGCACCCCCCAATACTGCACTCGGATGCCAGCGATTTTTAGGTGCAAGTCCAATCCCAGTGTGGGATGAGAACCCACGACCTTCTGGTCCAGAGGTGGATGTGCTACCAACTGAGCCACACTGACACCCATTGAGCTAAACCTGGGTCCTATACCCCGCCACGTATACATACCAAACGTCAGTTACGGCACTAAGAGTGTGCGCATAGTTCACCTAAATGTTAGAAATCTGCTCCACAACCATGCAGAACTTGATGCTTGGGTCGACAGCAACCAGCCTGATGTGCTACGTATATCAGAGACATGACTAAAGCCCTTAATACCGGATACCTGTTGCCTACTCCCTAATTACAACTTTCTAAGTCGGGATAGGCCACCCCCTAAATGTGCTGGGGGGGTGGCTGTCTATTTCAAAAACCACCTTAACCTATCCCTAGTGACTGATAACTATACTTCTACATGTGAGTCACTACATACCATCCTAACCCTAGGGCCAAAAAAGCTTCACATTACATGTACTTACAGTCTTCCCAAAGGTGGACAACCTGGCCTGGAGGATTTACTGAACCACAGTGCCTCAACAGCTGGGAAGAATGAACTTCTCATCCTCAGGGACATGATATAAATTGGTTGAGTAAATCCCATGGTACCCTTCAATCCCTGGTGCAGAGTTACAATTTACAACAGGTCATAACTGACTCAACAAGAGTGTCACAAAATAATGGTTCTAGCATCCTCATTGATTGGATCATGATGAATCGCATAGATAGAGTTGTGGCTGCGGGCACTCTGCCAGACACAATAAATGATCATTCTCCAGCCTTCTGTGTATGGAGTCACTTAGTAATCCCCATATCTCCCCCACACCATATATCATTCAGGAACTATGCAGATTTAAACCAGACTCACTTTCTACATGATGTCGCTGTGATTGACTGGTCCCCTATCTACTGGCCCCATAACACTGTTGTCACCCTCAACCTTTTTCTAAGTGAGTTTTTATCACTTCAGGATAAGCAAACCCCTCTTCGCACTCGCCGGGTAAGCAGTAAGCAATTCAAATGGTTACATATGGACTTACTCGCATCACTCAAGGCTAGGGACAAATGCTGGAGAAAATTCAAAACTTTGGACCTCCAAGCGGATTTTCATTTCTATAGGGAACAGCATACAAAGTGCAAGAAGCAAATCAGACTTGCAAAAAGCCAATACTGCAAGGGATTATTGGAGGATGTGGCTGGTGACCCCAGAAAATTTTGGTCACACATAAAAACCTTCCTCAGATCCAAGCAATCCCATACCACAAATTACATGATACTGAATGAAATCCACTGCTCAGATCCACACACAATAGCAAACGCTTTCAACAATCACTTCTCAGGCCTCTCCAAATATACTACTGCCTTCCCCGCTGCACCCTCTACTCCTGGTATCTCCTCCCCAAAATGTGCACCAGCGGGACAGCCATTCTACTTTAAAGCTGTCTCCAAAACAGACGTACTCAAGTTACTCAATGCCATATCGGACAGCACTGTGAGTGGGTCTGACTGCCTAGAACCTAAGCTCCTCAAGCTGGCTATCCACTTCATTGCGAGGCCACTATCTGAAATCTTCACTATGTCCCTTAGTGAAGGAGTAGTGTCAAATATCTGGAAAATGGCCAGAGTAACGTCGATCTTTAAAAAAAGTAACAAGAAGGATTTAGCGAACTACAGACCAATAGCAATATTATCTGTCTTAAACAAAATCCTGGAGAAGCTCGTCACAAGACAGGTAACGGAGCACCTCTCCAAGTATAACCTCCTGTCCACAAATCAATATGGCTTTACAAAAGGGTCACATCACCAAAACTGCCCAGCTACAGCTAACCAATGATATACTACATGCTATGAATCAGGGTCTTATAACAGAAGCAGTTTTTACAGATCTCGCGAAGGCGTCTAATCTCGTTGATCACTCCCTCCTGCTAGCTAACCTCCTATCCCTGGGTTTCTTGGCACAGTCCGTGAACTGGCTTAACGGCTACCTATCCAACAGGATGCAAGTTGTAAAGTTCAACTCTGCAACCTCTGACAAAACAGTCATTGATGTTGGGGTACCACAAGGATCCACCCTAGGACCTCTCCTCTTCTAGATCATTAATAATATAACAAGAAATGCCTCATCCTGCTTATTGCTGCTGTACACTGATGACTTCGTTCTGTATACCAGCTCTGATAACGTGCTTCCTCTCAACCACAATCTATCAGGGGACTTCCTAAATGTACAATCCTGGATCACCAGCAGTAGGCTGGTTCTCAACTTTAGCAAGACTCATGCTATGCTTTTTGGCTCGCCTGCCAAACTGAAAAATAGTCATGATCTCTTCAAAAATAGTAAGTGTGAATGGTACCCCTTTGGAAGTGGTAAATTTGTTTAAATACCTGGGAGTTCTACTCGATGACTCCCTTAACTGTGAGATCCATATTACTACTGTGTGTAAGGCGGTCAATACTAAGCTAGGGTCAGCCTACAGAACTAGCCAAGTTCTCACCCCTTCGGTGAGGTAGGCCATTGCCAGAGGAATTCTTCTCCCATCCCTTGCATCCGGAACTTCAATCTATGGCAATGCATCTAAAACCTCCCTACACAAATGACACATAACCTATAATAATATATGTTGTGATGCCTCTGCATCCTCTAAGTTAAAACATCATTGCTTGCTCCATGCAGACCTTAATTGGCCCTCTACTATGGTCCACCATCTCCTTGCTCTTGGGGCCCTTCTGGACAGAATCCTGAGGTCCATTATGCCTAGCTCTCTCACCGTTGCATTCATCCCATAGACCACCTCCTATGGTCTCCATTCTGTTGATCTTTCCTTACTCCACATTCTCAGATGCAACACTTCCAAAGGCAAAACAGGATTTTCCTAAGTGGCCTCCAGTTACTGGAACTCACTGCCCTTTGAAATATGCCAGCCACCTAGCCATGCCTCATTTAAAAAGAGGACTCACTCTCTGCTGATTGAGAGTACATAGTGCAATTGTTTTAAACCACCCTAGATTCCTGACTCCCTATACTATTACTGGCTCTGTATCCTCCTCTGGTACTTATACCTCATAGTTCCTACTTGTCTTACCACTCCTTTCTTAACTCACCTCTTACACATCTCCCCCCCCCCCCTTTCACCTCAAGAGGTCTTACTACCTCAGTCCTTCCTACCTACTTGCTCCCTTCTTGGTGTCATATTCTTTATGTTATAGCCAGTTTTGTAGAATAGAGTTGATGCCTAGATTGATAATCAACTGTTGTATGTGCACTTACCTTTGTTGTGCTTTGATATGTGAAATGTCTGTATTGTCTCCTGGTTACACCAATTGTTCAAACCATTATCCATTTTTACTATATCCTTAAACACTATAGTATAATATGCACTTACTTTCACTTCTGATATGAAGTACATCAGAATGTTTCTCCCCTCAACTCAAATTGTTATCCATTTTAATTGCATCTCTAATATGTTGTACTCCTATATTGTACTGTATCATCACTGTTTTTTCCTGTTGATGTTGTAACCTCCTAGGTCGTGCCTGAAAATAGTCACTTTTGTGTCTAGTGCACTTTCGCGGTTATCAAAAATGAAATAAATAAACTCTTACACCTGGCAGGACCTAGCCTCTTTTAAAGATGGGTCCCTACCCAACAAAACTCCCACATCCTGGTTCATACTACCTGACAGGACAAAATGATAACACCCACTCTGCAAGTACGCACATGTCTGTTTGTGGGGGGGAGGGGCCTTTGGAGAAGTGCAAATCATGACATTTCACACCCCAAAAATTATTTTTACCAGGCCAGTTAGTAATTATTTTCTCTAAATGATCAAAACTTACACTACTGTTATTTTCCATACTAATATCATTAGGTTTCGTTAATTCTGAAGCATTTTAGTTAGGTTATTTACATTTTATGCAACTTTTTAGGGACAGTAAGATTTTTTTTTTCAAGTTTTAGTAACTGATATGCAATGGCCAAACTGGGGTGCGGTCACAGAGAAGGGGCACAGTCATGGTAAATGGGCGTGGTTGTGGTGAGGGGCCCCCAGATTTCTCTTGGGCCTAGGGCCCCAGGTTGTCTTAATATGGCCTTTCTGGCTGCTGAAACACAAGGCTATCACCCCCCAGGAAACAAAGCATAAACTGCCCATAGTCCTTCCCCAAAATAAATGACACAGTAACTAATGGCAATTCCCAAACCATAAAATGCAAGTTAAAACCAATAATTTATTTAAAAGGGAGGGTACGGAAAGAACAAAGGACAGCAAGGATAAAATGGACGAAATAGGGGTAGCAATATCTCTATACCCTATGCAATAAATGCAATAAACAAGTCAATACTTTACAACTCTGTCCACCCCCCTGGTAGTCCTCAACCCCAATGCGGGTGCACTCGTCTTAATCCCACCCCCAAAGGCTATGGGTGAGAGATCTCTCAATACTTACAGTGAGTACCGCACTGGGGACACTGATGCTGCTAACAGGGTGGAGGTCGGTGGTGCGCTTAAACAATTGCAGGAAAAATACGTTTAAGCACGCTGTTGCTGAACACAAACTTTAAATTGGTACAACACATAAAAAGGGGACCCAATTTGTAATCCAAAAGAAATTTTGTGGCAAGATGGTCTCAGCTGGTCTTCTACCTGGGCTTCTCTCACTGCATAGTCCTACCCAGTACTTTTCCCTTAACCCCTGACACAAAAAACTTTCTCCCAGTTGCAGGGTCGAACCCTGGGTTTTACTCATGGTTCTGATGCCTCAGCTGCTACTGCTGGTACAAGGTGCTGGAACAGGCTGGCTGGATGTGGTGCTCCCGGCTGGGATGCTGACTTCCCCAGACTGGCTGGTGGTTCTTGTCCACTTCACTACTCCACTTGTCTCGCTGAGGCTCGGGACCTGGATGAAGGCAAGGTGACTTCCTGGACAGGAAAAGGTGTAAGAGCTGATCCCCCGAGGGGGAAGTCTGTGGAGGGGCAGGGAAACCCCAGCTCCAACTTGCCTTTTAAACAAAAGTTTTGATGAAAACAACTTCTTTTCTTCTCTCTCACAGTTCACTCTGGGATCCCAGTACTTCCAAATCTGCTAGGCAGGCCAAGCCTGGAAACACTGTGGTACACCAGCCAACACCTTGACACATAGTCCTCTCGCTGAGGGCTGACTGAAGTGCCACAAACCTTGGAAAACAGTCCCTTTTTATGCAGGCTGAAACTCAACACCTGATTGGCTAGGCTTGTGCACAGGCAAACTGTCTCTAGCTCGAGCCACTCTCTGCCCGAAATTCGTGGGCAAAATGAATCTGACCTTCAACCCTTTCCCATGAGTCTCTGCAGCTCAGGTAATTCATGAGGACTGTCAACATTTTTACATGTCAGTCTCTATTTTGGCAGCTCACCACCACTTCGTTTATGATCCCCCAACACTGCTGTTTGCAAGTCCTGACACCACTTGCAGTTTTGGTCCAGGGCTGTGCTCATTCTTCTGGGCACAGCCTGTAGCAGAGTCGGTAGGTGGTCGTCTGAGCTACTATCCTTGTTGGTGTCCATGAAGCACTTGTTTTTTTTTTCCTTGGCCCCACTGCCTACACTGGGGCCAGGAAACACCTTCTACAGCACCCGATGATGCAATGCTACTGCTGCCTGGCTCCACTTGCTGTTCTGAAGTTGGGATCAACATTGGAAGCGACCCAGTGCATGATTTTACATCACGGAACTCCTGCTCCACAAATGTGCAAATGCCCATGCACAGCAGCTGACATTGCTGCTGCGCTCCACCGAGCCCCATTCCCCAGCGCTCTTCAGCTCCTGTACTGGGGAAACAGAACTAGCGGTTCCCTTTCCTTTTCTTCTTCCCTACCATGGCCCCTCGAACAGTGGAGGGGCCTAAGGGTGCTGGGGTGGCAATGACTACAGATTGTCAAGGTGGAGCCTTGTCGCATCCCACTAGGATCTTGACAGGCACTACTACCCCATCCGTCCCCCTATGGCTGTCCCTGGGACCAGAGGGTGAAGACTTGGGCAACCAGGAAGCAGTGCAGATAAGCCCCGAAATGGGGGCTTACATCTGAAAATAGGCATTTTATTGGGGTATGGGTGAAAACCGGACTACAGTTTGACTAGGTGGAGCCCTGGTCCGCATCCCACTAGACTCTGGACAGTGGCACTGCTACCCTACCCATCCCCTATGGCAGTCCCGGGACCAGAGGGTGAAGACTTGGGCAACTGGGAGGCACTGCAGGTAAGCTCTGAAACGGGGTGGGGGCTCACATCTGAAAATAGACATTTTCTTGGGGTATGGATGAAAACCGGACTACAGGGTGCAGACCAGTAAAATCCAGGCTGGCCGGACCAGGCGCAACTTGCCTGACTATTGCTGGGTTCGGGTTTTTACCTATCTGGTCCTGTCTTCACCCCTGCCCTGTCATTTCCCCTTCAATTCCTGGGCAGTTTTCCCATTAATTACATTATTTACTATGAAAATTGAATTGCTCTGTATTCCGATATGACCAGTGCAATGAGAACAATTGCCTGTAAATAGTTCTATTCTAAATCCCTGTAGATCTGTGAGCAGCACTACAAAATTAGTTCATGATACACGTCCTCTACCGGACAGTTTCTGTACCACCTTGACCTTGTGCGTATATGGTACAGCAATAGGGGAGCGGCTTCACTGCAGATCTTTTCCAAAGTAACCCAACTTGGCCAGTATCGACTGGGCTTTTATTTGCTGTAATCGGGGGAGTGGAAGCACTTGATTTGGGGCCTTTTCTGCCCCGATTGCAGGTCACTGCGGTAATGTTATAGCTGCAGCGCCTCGGTGTGTTACACCCTGTGCACAGCAGCCTCGGCACTTTTCGTCTTCTCAGTAGCGATCTTCTGGAGCGACTGGAACGGAGAGCATGCTGCTGCCCCCTCTCAAATCGCGGCTTTGCTGCTTGTTCCGCGCCCTACCAGTCCTCCCGCATTGCCAGCGGCGCCACTATCACGCCGACCGGGTGGCTACTATCGGCTCACAACCCGACTCCAACTCCCCAGTGTATCAGGTAGGCCAACAGTGCAGCCTCGGACTCGAGTAGCGCCGCAGCAGCAGCAAAGGGTTCAGCTGCGAGGCGCTGGTGTCTGTAAAGGTGGACCTCTCTCTGTCTCACTATGGAAACTGTAAATGCAGCCATTTACTACAGAAGTCTAAATTGTTGAAGCGTGGAGCGCTATTGCAGCAAGAGTTTTCATGCTGAACCAGAAACTAACCATTATATAGAATATGACTTGTGAAGTGCATCTACAAGGACAAGCCACATACTGGCAACGGTAAAAAGCAAACGCCTGACCATACCTCTCAACTGCCCCTGATTTTCAGGGACGTCCCTGACTTTGTCTCAAACTTTTCCTGTGTTCCTCGTAAAGTGTGTGTTTTTATGACTGAACAGTGGAGACTGTAAGCACAAAATAATGGCAACAGACTTGCTGTTCTTCAGAAAATGCATCTTACACTAATTCCCTTATTCTATCTGCTTTTTGGGTGACTATTACCAATTGTGAATATGTGTCCCTGATTATTTTTAAGACATGTCACTGATTAATGAGTTAAAGAGGTTGAGAGGTATGCGCCTGATGGAGGAAGGGGCACATTTTGAAAGAAGTTCAGCCTTGCAAGTCTCAAAGGATTTGCACATTTTGACATCCCCTGCTTCTTATGGCATTACCCCGCCTGCTTCCTATGGCACTGCCCCCTCCTCTTATTATGGCACCATGCCCCCATACCTCTCAACCTTTTGTCACTGAAATGAGGGACAGGGGCACTGACCCTCATGATGGACACGTCATCCAACATGGAGATAAAAGTTCAAAACAATGTAAACCATTGTGTTATACTATTATCAATTTTTTCTTTAAAGTTGGAATTTACAGGACGTTCTCTATGTGGGCAGCACCTTTTCTATTAAGGATGGATGAGAGACAGCAATTTTGAGGGGGTAAAATTAGGGATTTCCCTTGTAATCGGGGACGTTTTGAGAGGTATGCCCCCCTCCCCCATTTCAATGGCAACATTCTCCCATGGCACCATTTCCCTCCACTATCCCACTTTTTATTGCACCAGTCCACCCCACTTCCCTCCAGTCGTTGGAATCAAAGAACAGTTTTTGTTTTGTCTTGGGTGTAACATTGAACATCTGCTAACATATACTTTGGTATGGGTAGATGCTGGAACTGTCAAAATGGTTAAAATCCAGATTGTGCAATTTACCCAACTCGGCAGTTCCAGCCATTCTGGCATTCATCCCTGCCCCGCAGAAAGTAGTTGCAGAACCTCATATGCAGTATACACAGCAATCAGGACTTTGTGAAAATGCCCCTGATTTTTTTTTGTAGCCAAAATTAGGAGCTTTCCATTCTGAGGGATGTTGATTTAGTAGGTCCAAGATGGAAATGTTTGTCAGATTCTCTGAAGGAACACAGTACTGTCAAGTCAGTGAGACATTTTCTTTCAAAACCAAGTTATCTGTCTTAAAATTGAAAACATATAGCATAATTAACCCATAACTGTGAAGAACAGGGTTATTATATACTGTAAGCCTGTTTTTTTTCAGTGTTTCTAAACCTTGTTCTTCACATTTTGGAATTTTGAACCTGTCTTAACATTTCAGAACATGAGAGACAAAGTTTGATCAATTCACCAATGGCAACAAGCTCCGATTTGGCTTCACAGAAGCGCGAGCAGACAGCTGAAAAGTTCCTGTGCAGATTTAAAATCAGTGATTTGAACCACACTCACACTCATTACGGCCTAGAGCTGATTAGTGACTACCTTTACCATAAGTCAAAAGTACATACCCATCTAGCCTTGTTGCCCCCTTTCTTGTTGTTACCCATAAATTGTGAGAAGAAATGTAGGAAAACAGGCATACATTATATTATACATAACATACCCACCCCCGCAGTTGAGGTCTTGCTGATTCTCAGCATCTCATTAGATCATTGACAGGAAGGCACTCAAACTTTGCTCCCATGCCCCTGATGTCAGTCTAACTCTGTGTTGAGAATCAGCTTGTTCTTGGCGAAGCGGGGTTAATTGTTCTGTATGTTAGGACACTGAAGGATTCTTGTGAAATCTAAGAACTCTGAAAGCAAAGCTCGAGTGGTACTCTGATGTCACTAGAAAAAAATTGGAATTATCCTATCAGCACTATTCTTCATTATTTTCAAACACAATTTCTTTAAACTGCAAACCTGAACAGTGATGGTGATAGGGGTTGCCAGTGCAAAGGACTACCCAGCAGGGCAGTAAGTTCCTGAATTCTGAGGGTGCTCCACCTGGAGTGCTCTCAGAAAATCCCTACAAAACCAGTCAGGCCAAGCGCCCCTTTTTTGCAAGATCACTGAAATGGCCAAATGAGCTCCCAACCGATATATGGTACCTGTCCGCCCCCGTGCATTTTAAATCTGCCTTGAAAAAGTACATTTCATCAAAAATAGTCTGCAACTGCAATTAACTTTCTAACACAACCCCCTTATGTGATTTTAACCACCAACACACACCCTCATACCTTCCCTTTTCCCTGTCCCCCCCTCATCCCCTTACCTACCCCCTCTCCTCTACCCTTCACATTCTCCCCTCTATTCCTGCCTATTCTGACTACTTCTCTAAAGCGGCTAAATGTTTCATGTACCATTGTAATGTTTTATATAAATGTTTTTTCATTATTACTATATAATCAGTCAGTCAATCAAAACTTTATTTAACCAGGCATATCACCATTGAGAAAGCTCATTTTAAAAGTGGTCTTGGATGGAACAAGTACATGATAGATAAAAAGGTAACATACAACAGAAAATAGACATAATAATTGTATAACAACTAGACTGTCAGAGGTAGTGAACAGATAATAAAACTTAGTGCATTACTACCAGATTGAGTAATTTCACATAGCCTCTGGTGTGCCCCTAGCGAAAAACATACAACAGCCACAATCCAAAATTATCAGATACTCCCTGCAGAAGTAATTGAAGGAAGGACATATGAGGAGTATAGGGGATAGTTTCCATAGCCTAAAGAGGAGAAAAGGTAAAGGGAGGACTAAAACAGGAGTTATAGTTAGAGGGAGGTGCTTCGGAGTAATAGTAAAGGTTAAAAGTCGTGGAGCCAAAAGCAACTAGTGAACAACGTGAGGTCACCTATGACCGTTGCAATAGTATGGGTAGCCCTTATTATTGTCAAAATCCGGCAAGTTTATGTAGTTGTTATGGTATCGATGTGACGTACTCAAGAGGGGTTGACAAACACTTGACGTCACACCAATACCATAAAACGGGAGTGGATCTGCGCATGCGCAGGTCCTTTACACAAGCAGCGCACAACGAATGGCCGCGGTGGTGAGAGCTGGCCCTAATCTGGAGAGGCACTACGGGAAACGTAGTAAGGACTATCTTTGGTTTTGGCCCATGCACTATAAAATATAATGGATGGGGATTTATCGGTAACCTCGCTGAAACCACTTCTCGAGGTTTTGATGACAACTGTAAACCTCTTGAGCTTCACTCTCGAGGTTTACATTGTCACGGTACCTCTCGAAGCGATTACAGCATGGTTATCAGTAAATCCCCATCCATTATTTTCTGTGTATCTTCGGTGTCTCAGTTTATAGTTTGCTTTGTATAGTTTGATATAGAACATTTGTAAAAGAGCCTCGCTCAAAGGTGTATCTCCAAAACATGAATAAATAAAATAATGAAAGTAAAAAGTGATTGTACTATCTATGCTGGTTCAGGTTGCCCTTAATTTTTTATTCAGTTTAAAATGTTTTGGGTCATCTTATAAAGGCAGTTCAGTAAAGCAAGTTATAAGTATAACATGAACTCCATTGCACAATCAATTTCAAACCAACGCTTTTAATATTTTTTTCATCCACACTAAAGCCCGAGGCTTTAAAGTGGATGAAAAAAATAATAAAAGCGTTGGTTTGCTTGAAGAACGTTGATTGTGCAGTGGAGTTCATCTCAGGAAAAAGTGATTGCTCATAAGATGTTTTCCTGGTCTCCATGGAAACCCATTCTCCATAGAAGTCCATTCTTTACATTTCAAGTCATTCTGCACGATTCCAAGTTCTGAATAAATCATTCTGCCTAGTTCTGTGTAAAGAATGACATTCAGAAACCACTAGCAAAATATGTTTATCATCTGTTAGAATGCAATTTATTAGGTGCCTCACTTTTTACTTTTTTTATCTCATTACTTAATTCGAGAGATTCACAGCGTATTTCAGAATCTCAGTTGTTTCCCCATACCTCACTCGTTCAGTGTTTTGACCTTCACAGTTACAGGGCAGAATATGAAAACTTTTGAAACCTTTACAGGGCTTCCTCGTCATTTGGTAATATTGATTTCCCTGAAAATGGCATTTTGATAATTTATCATAATTACATTTCCATGGGGCTCAAATTGCTGTTTTCTTGTATAACCACTAAAATCAGCACTGAACAATCTCCCTGCAGAGTGATCTATTTTCCTATGAATAAAAACATGAATCTATGATGACCTGTTGATTCAAAAAGCTTCCTGTTCTTCTGTGCA
Organism: Neoceratodus forsteri; assembly: GCA_016271365.2. Classification (NCBI taxonomy): domain Eukaryota; kingdom Metazoa; phylum Chordata; order Ceratodontiformes; family Ceratodontidae; genus Neoceratodus; species Neoceratodus forsteri. Next base: position 513,549,324 of record CM057454.1, read on the forward strand.
CACATTTGTTTCTTTTCTGTGTCCTTCGGACTTCCAGGTTATTCTGTGACCTTCAGAGTTCCAGGTTATCTCTGAGTGTTCATTTACTGCAGGGTTACACATGCTTATAAAATGGATAAGAAAATGATATCCTATCATTGTTACAAGCACAACATGACCGTCCATTATTCCCCAACAACTGTAGACGTGTACTTTTTACATGTGTGTGTTTTTCTATATTTATTCATGTTGCACCCTTTTTAAGTGTGATAAGACATGTTAAGACTGTGTGGTCACTGTCTGTTATATGCACTGCTTGGGTGGTTGAAGGCACAAGGTATACGTATATCATATCTTGACTGCACACCCCGTTGTGTGTTAGAGCATTTACTTATCAGCTACAGACTAACACATTTCCAAAGCTGTGACATCAATATGGAACCCTGGCTTCTCCCCCATCTGTGGTAGTTGGTTTAGAATCCATACTTTTTGTGTGTTAAGTCAGAAGAAATGGCAGTTCAGGTTGATGGGTTTCCTCAAAACTTTTCATCTTTTTCCCCACTAAAGTAACCCTTAGCAGAGAAAACCTATTTAAAAGACAACATTTGTAGATTTAAATTGTGTTTGTTTGTTTATTTGAATTTTGGTAACTGGGAGAGCCCACTGAGACAATACAGTCCCTTTTTCAGGGGCGACCCGGGACAATGGGTACAGAGCATGAAACCTAGTAAATGCATGATTTAAACATAGAAGCTAGGAACAATATATATGTTAAAATATACACAATGATACAGAGGAGAGAGATGAATATAGACAGTATGTTTACAAATTAGAGCATCACATATCATGTTGACCAGTGCAAAAGTATTCTGTATAGGCTAATTAGAAGCTGAGTTACGGTTGTTCAGGAGAAAGTAGAACTATCTCTTGAGTGCTTACCAGGAACATATTGTACATGCTTGAACAGGTAGGTAGCAGCAAAATTTGGAGGCCAGAGGGTGGCGAGGAATAACAAAGAAAAGGCCACAGAAGCAGCTTCCCTTGATTTAAGGAGAAAAACTACAAAGAGTTAAGCAAAGCAGGTGCAGGGCTTAGGCTGTAACAGGTGCTCAGAGAGGGTACATTTGAACATGGCAATAGAGGAGAGGGAGAGAGTAGGTAATGGAAATGCATTCCAAGTGGCGGGTGCAGAGTATGCAAATGAGCGCCTGTCAGTTGCTAGGCGAGGACAGGGTGTTAATAGCAATGGGGCAGATGAGGATCTGAGTAAACAATAAGTGAGTTTGCATTTCAGTATGTCACTCAGCCAGGGGAGAACGAAGCAGAAGGCAAGTTTGTAAATAAAAGCAAGGGAGGAGAACTGCAATCTTTGGTCATAGTCACGCCCTGACTAACACCTTGCAGTGGTGGTGTCGCGGGCTGACACCAAGGGCGAATCGCCCCACCCTGTAGTAAAGTGATTTCAGATGGGTGAGTATGGTAAATCTGAAGGCGAGTAGTGGGGGGGTGCCGTAGAAAAGAATGGGCAGGAGGGAGGTGGTGGCAGTCTTTTGACAGGAGGCATGAGAGAGGTGTGGCTGGAGACGGTAGAGCAAACTGAGTTTCTGATTGTTTATTTGTGGTCTTAGTTGCATGCGGCTCAAAGAAGAGGGAGAGGTCCAGCAGAATTCCTAAGTATTTGAAAGACTGAACGATTTCAAGGGTTTTCCCTGAGGAGGACTGACTAAGAAGTGAACCAATGGGAGCTACTTTCACAGAGCGGTTGAGAAAAAGCATTGCCTTGGACATCAGAGGACCGGTATAAAATGGCATTGTCTGCATAAAGTTGCACTGAGTTATTTATTTATTTATTTATTTATTGGTTGAATTTTGATTACCGGGTAAGCCCACTGGGCCCTGAAGGTCCCTTTTTCAGGGGCGACCCGGGAATAACAGTAAGAGATAACATACAGTAGAAAACATATGGGAGTACAGGTCCCACTACTGTGTTGTGATAAATGTATTTCTAAATAGGGAGAACAAGAGGAGCCCCAGGATAGATCCCTAGGGTACGCTGTGAGATATGGAGTTAAATGACAAGAGCACTGGACTATTTTACTCCTTCGGAGCGGCTGGATAGATAGTTATTAAACCAGGAGAGAGCCTGTTGGTCCAGGCCTAGGGAGTGAAGCTTGTGCAACAGGAGATTATGATTTACTAAATCGAAGGCCTTCATAAGATCCACAGATATTTATTTATTTATTTATTTGCTTTTGTTAACTGGGTAAGCACACTAGACAGCCAAGTGCCTATTTTCAGGTACGGCCCAGGAGAGTTACAAGTGAAAACTTCATACATAAACAGTTGAGGAATCAAGAGAAATACATAGGAAATAAACAGGCATTTCAAGGCTGACTCTAGAGCAAGGTTGGCACAAAATTCATACATAGACAGTCGAGGAATCGAGAAAAAATACCTAAAATAACAGGCAATTTCAAGGCTGGCTCTAGGACAAGGTTGTCACGGTGCATAAAAATAGGATGGGACATACAGGATATAAATTAGGAGGTGAACAGCGGAGTAAACAGAAGCAAAGACAATGGTAAGTGCCTGCTGGGGGAGCCCCTAGGCAGGGGTCAAGTCCAGGCTTGGCCGGGTTACTGGAGAAGAAGTGCAAGTAACGCTGAGGCTCCCACCCAACCGGGCTAGAGGGAGGAGAGGGCAGTGGAGTAGGGCTACGAGGAGCAGGAACAGGGGTAGGTAGGTTTCAGGAAGTTCCAGAGGGAGGCTTTAAAGCTTGCATGGGAGGAGGAGGACCAAATAAACTCAGGAAGCGAGTTCCAGAGTTTGGAGGCATATGTGTAGAAGGCCCGATCCACCGCAAGGGTGCGGGTTCTAGGAACCAGGTGTTCCTGGTTTGTTCCAGATCTTAGGTGGTAGGGTGGGGTGCCTGGTTTAAGGGGGAAGGACTAGGGCTGGAGGGGTGCCAGAGTGGATAATGTTATCAGTGAAGTTTCCGAGTACGAAGGAGCGGTGCTTCTCCAGGGGAAGCCACTCCAGGCGGCTGTAAAGATCACAATGGTGGGTGAGGGGAGGGGCAAACATTGTTGTAGGCCGTGTCCCATTTTGAGAGGCTGGATTTGGGAACTGGTGCAAATGTTACAAGTCCGTAACAGAGTGAGGGGAGGAGAACCCCCCTAGCTAGGGCCAAGTGAGCGGCGGGGATGAGGCAGTTATTGGCTCGATAGGCTAGGCCAAGCTTACAGTTAGTGGCCTTGACCTCGGTATATAGTTCCATCACTCCAGGGTGTGCTGCGAGCTATGGCTGTATGAGGTGGTGCTGTAACAAAGGGCAGCCAGCCCAGACACATCAGATAAACTTCAGATGAACAGCACACTGGGGTCCCTGATGAAGACTCATTTAGGAGTCGAAGCGCTGGGGCACGTTTGCGCTTTGTTCTTTGTGTTTAGCCTGTCGGTTCACTTTGTGTCTTTTTGATACAATAAATACTTTTCTAATTTCATTTATTTGTTTGGACCTGGATTTTTCCTGCAACAGGCTTAAGTGTGCTGTTCATCTGAAGTTTACCTCGGTATATAGCCCTTTGTCAAGAGTGTCGAGGATATCTGTGGCTACCTTGGTAAGGGGTATGGTGGTGCTGTAATTTTTTTCTGAAGCCATGCTGGTAGTCGGTTAGGATGTGGTGAGGTTCGAGGTAAGACTGAAGCTGGTTGAAGATTATGCATCCTTGTGTCTTTGCTAGTGGGCAGAGGATGGATATGGGCCTGTGATTTCCTACTGCGTGAAGACCACCCTTGTGCAGCGGAACGACAATGGCTGCTTTCCATTTTGCCAGAACACTCCCACTGATGAGAGACTTGTTTATTAGGTCACATAAGAGAACTGCAAGGACTGGGGCTCCATATTTTAGAAAACAAGGTTCTAAGGAGTCAAAACCAGGGGAACTATCTTCCTTTAGTTTTAAAAGAAGTTACAGGACTTCTCTACGAGTAGCGTTGTTTGACTATGCCTCCCCCAGCCACATAGACAAATGCTAGGAGATTTCCTAAGTGGTTAAAATAATTTCTAACTACTTTACCACAGTGGCAGAAGCCTTTAAGACAGAGAATGTGCCAGACATAAAATAATGAACATGTTCTGTAGCTCTTCAGATCCAGTGGACTGCACCTGAGCAGGCAAGGTGTGAGGGGCACTTGGGCAGAAGTCTGATGTCCTAATCGGGCATTTAAACTAGGTAAGGGGGAGGCAGGGGCTATGGAACCTATCAGTCAGAATAACTGTGATAGGAACCCCCGTGAGCAAAGAACCTTCTCTTACAACATGGGAATCATCATAGGAAATGGAAGGGGACCTGGAGAGACAAATGAGGAACCATCCAACAGTAAGCCTACAGAAGATGCCAGAGGAGGGGACAAAGAGTGCTCTGACAAGATCTTGGAAAGGGGTGTGTTGCAGTGCCAGAAGCCTGGGGAATGAGTGACTTGCAGGCAATCATCGCAGACACCCAAGTGGACCTAGAGGTCATTACGGAAACATGGGCCATGGACAACAATGATTGGGACCTCTCGATTCCAGGATACACCCTCTTCAGGCAGGATAGGATGGGAGCCAGAGGAGGGGGGATAGCACTGTATGTTCAGGAAGGAATTGAAGCCACGTTACTCGATGGCAACAAGAATGAATGGGTAGAATCATTATGGGCTCAGCTTGTGTCGACATCAATAAAGACGGTCTACCTCGGAGTAATCTACAGGCTTCCAGGTCAGGCGGAGGACAAGGACGAGCAACTCCTGGAGGAAATCAAAAGTATTATTATGCTGAAAGGGGGTTACAGTGGCGGTAGGTGATCTGAACATGCCGGATGTAACTGGGATATTCCAATGGCCAGGACCATGGTGGAAGCCTTGCAAGACTGCTTACTCAGCTGACTGGTTAGCACTCTGACTAGACAGGACTGCATCCTAGATGTGGTTCCTACTAACTCAGAGGCGGTCACTGCTGTGGAGGTGGGGGGGGAACCACGGGCCATTAGTGACCACAACTCTGTCTGGTTTGAACTATCCCTAGGGGATGCGAGATCTCAGTCCAGGATGGCGGTCCTGAGCTTCAGAGGAGCCAACTTCAAGGAGTTGAGACGGTTGGTCAGTAATAAACTGGCAAGGATCTGGGAAACATTAAAAGTGGAAATCATCTGGGGACAAATCAGATTAGCAATACTAGAGGCTGCAAAATGCTATATAAGGTCAGTGGCAAAAAAGAATAAGTATAAAAGACCCATATGGTTTATGGCTCAGATCAAAAAAGCAGTTGAGACTAAAAGGGAAGCTTTCTGTAAGTACAAAAGGGACCATAGTGACAGCAAATGGGAAGAGTTCGTTCAGAAGAGTAAAGATGCTAAGAGAGCAGCGAGACTAGTAAAGGTGACAGCAGAACTGAAGATTGCTACGGGAATCAAGGACAGGAACAAACAGTTCTTTAGATACATACAGGGAACGAGGGAAAAAAAGGAGGGGGATTGCTCAGCTCTTAGATGGGGACAAGTTAGAAGAGGATGATGGACAGAAGGCTGCCATTCTGAACACCTTCTTCTGTTCAATGTTCACATACGAACATACGAAATCGCCGGCAGAAAAAGGCCCATAGATCTATCAAGTCTGCCCGAGTGTGCAGCTCAGCAGTTTGATACTCCTACAGCTGCCCCCCATCCCTCCTTCATTCCCTCTCCCTGGCCTATCCCCATTATGTTCTTGTCTGTCCCACCCTGCCCCTAGCTCTGCCCCATCCTCGCTTAAAACTGTCCACTGTCCTCAGTTCGATTAACTCCTCTGGCAGCGCATTCCATCCCACCACCACTCTCTGTGAAGTACTGCCTCCCCCTTCCAGCTTCAGACTATGCCCCCTCATGACCCTTCCCCTCTTTAAGTGGAACAATCCTCCTGTACTGACCTTGTTTATGCCTTTTAAGTATTTTAAGGTCTCTGTCATGTCCCCCCCTCTCCCTTCTGTCCTTCAGGGGGTACATGTTGAGCTCCCTCAATCTTTCCTCATATGGCATCTCCTCTAATCCCATGATCATTTTTGTTGCCCTACGCTGCACCCCATCCAGTAATCTCACATCCTTCTTGAGGTAAGGGCACCAGTACTGAACACAGTACTCCCAAATGTGGCCTCACCAGAGATCTATACAAGGGCAGGATAACCTTCTCCCTCCTGGAGGTGATACCACTGGCAATGCACCCCAGCATCTGATTTGCCCTTGCTGCCACCCTCCAACACTGTGTCGATACCTTCATGTACCCTGTGACTAGTACCCCCAGGTCCCTCTCCTCCTCTGAAGCTGATACCTGCATTCCCCCCCCAAGCCAGTAGCTGGTCCTGGGGTTTTTAGCTCTGAGGTGCATGACCTTACACGTCTTAGTGTTAAACCCCAGCTGCCACTCCTCAGACCAGTACTCGAGTTTAACTAGATCCTCCCCAAGTGTCTGCCTCCTTCCTCACTGTCCACTTTTGCACAAATCTTTGTGTCATTGGTGAACAGGCTGATCTTACTCTTGACTCCCTCTGCAATGTCTCCTATGAAGACATTGAATAAAATGGGGCCGAGCAGTGAATCCTGCAGTACCTCCCCTAGTTACGGGTCTTGGCTTGGATGTCTCCCCCCTTACAACTACCTTCTGCAGTCTGTCCTGAAGCCAGTTCTTAACGCACCCCACTAGTTTCACCCCTATCTCCAGGTCCCTCAGCTTGCCCAATAACCTCCCATGTGGCACAGAGTCAAAAGCTTTGCTGAAGTCCAGATACAGGACATCCACAGCGTGGATCTCATCAACCGCCCTGTGACCCAGTCAAAGAAGTCGATTAGGTTAGTCTGTCAAAATCGTCCTGAGACAAACCCATGCTGTTTCTCGTCCTGTAGTCCATTACTATCCAGAAAGGTTATCAACCTCTACTTCAGAATGGTCTCCATCAACTTCCCCATTATAGACCTCAAGCTTACTGGTCTGTAATTGCCTGGTTCATCCTTGGGCCCACTCTTGTGGAGGGGCAGCACGTGAGCCATCCTACAGTCCTTGGGCACATTCCCCGTTTCCAAGGAGGTGTTAAACAGGTCTGCCAGAGGGCCTGCCAACACCTCTCCCAGTTTCTTCAGGACTCTTGGATGTACACCGTCCGGTTCTGGTGCCTTTTCCACTCGTAAGGCTTTAAGACCTTTTAAAACCCCATCCTCTTAGATGACCCCTTTCTGTTACCTCTGCACCCCCTGCCCATTCCTCCTTTTCTGTGTGGTATTGGGCCATCCTTTTCTTTCGTGAATACTGAGCAGAAGCACTTGTTGAGTACCTCCACCTGGTCCTCCCCTTTTTCTGCCCATCCCTCTCCCTCTTGATTCTAACAAACTTGTACCTACAACTCCTCTTCTCCCTTATGTATTTGAAGAACTCCTTTTTCCCCTCTCTGATGCCCTGAGCCAATCTGAGCTACCTCGCTGCTTTGGCTGCTTGGACCGCCCTACTCAGTTCCCTAGATGCTTTCGTGTACACCTCCTTGTCTTCCTCCTGCCCAGATTTCTTGAACCTGTTGAAGGCCAATCTCTTGTCCCTCACCTTTCCCGCCACTTCCCTGCTGAGCCAGCTAGTTTTTTATTTACCTGGACTGTTTACTCTGAGACTTGGCACACGTGTTCGTGGCCTCATTCAGACCCTTCTTTATGATTGACCACTTCTGTTCAGTATCCATCCCTAGGCTAATTCCAGCAAGATGCCCTTCTAGGATGCTGCCCATCCTGGCAAAATCTACCTTCCTGAAGTCTACCACCCTTGTCCTGGTCTTAGCCGTCTTTCTCCCTGTGTTGAGGAAGAACCACACCGAGCGGTGGTCGCTTCCTGCTAGTGGGTCCTGCACGACCACATCCTGGACTTGGTCACCATTTGCCAACACAATGTCCAGTATGTTCCCCTCCCTGGTGGGCTCTGTAACTCCATGCTCTAGGTAGCTGTCCTGGATAGCCTCAAGCAGTATCTGTTCCCTGGTGTTTGTGGTAGTCACGGACTGTCATTCAGTCCCAGGTAGGTTGAAGTCACCCACTATAACTGTACTCACTCTGCCACTTACCTTTCTGATCTGCTCCCCCAGCTCCCTGTCAAGCTCCTCATTTTGTTAGGGTGGCCTTTATACCACCCAACCTTATCCTCTTAGCTTTGGAGTTTTGGAGCAGTACCCATATGGCTTCTGGCCTCCCCTCCTCCCCCTCTTCCCTGGTGCACAATATCACATCCTTAACATAAATAGCCACCCCTCCTCCTCTTCCACCCTCCCTGTCTTTGTGGTACACCTTGTATACAGGGATCGTGAGATCCTAGTCATGGTATTGGGTGGCCCAGGTGTCCGAGATGGCAGTAATATCTGCCTCCTCTTTCTCCATCGTTGCCTGGAATTCTGCTACCTTGTTTGCCAAGCTCCTAGCATTCAAAGATACAACAGTCCACCTTGTGCCTTGCCCCCCCCTCCCCATCCTTCCCTTTTACTTTTATTCCTTGGTATATTCCACTCCCTCTCTACCTCTCTTTCTTGGGGGTGAGGCCTTTTGGTCTCCCTGTTAGGTGACTCCTTTTTGCAGCCCCCCTCTGCTCTCCTCCCAGTTTAAAGTTATTTTAGTTATAATATTCTCCAGCCTCTGTTTCAAGGTCCTTGTACCCTCGCTGCTGAAATGCATCCTATCCCATGCAAAGAGCCCCTTCTTATTCCATGTCTCACCCCACCCCTGCTACCCCGTACCTCATTTTTGCACAGCACCCCCCCAGCCACCTGTTGAACTCCTCTATTCTTAGTTTCCTGGTGGTGCTTGCCCTAGGTACTAGGAGTACCTCCGAGAATGCCACTGATCTGCCCACCTGAGTGCAGATTCTTCGTACCTCTGTGAACCTCTCCTGCACTTCTTCCACCATTCTCCCCTCCAGGTCATTTGTAGCTAGATGCACCACAATATGAGGATTATCTCCAGCTCTCTCCAGACAATTCTGAATGAACTGTCCTACCCTCCCAGCTGTCATACCTGGCATACACTCCATCCAGGCCCGGCTTTTCCTTGCTCCTTTACCTCCCCATCTCACTCCCTTGAGCATTGAGTCCCCCAGTATGACTACTCTTTTCCCCATTCCCTGCCCCCATTATGCTCTACCTCAGTCTCATTTCTTTCAGTGCCCTCTCCTCTAATTCCCTTCCTCCCTCCATTCCCCTCCAACTGCACCTCCACCCACACTCTTCCTCCTCCGTCCTTTCTGTGCTCCTTCCCCAGCCGATCCTGTTCCCCTCCACTAATTTTACCTCCCCTCTGTGCCCCTTTCTTAATGCCTCCCTCAATCCTCTCTTCTACCTTTGTTGGCCCCCCTCCCCCCACTTGTTAGTGGGTCTGTGACAACCCTCTTTGCTTCCATGCCCCTACCAATTTCTACCCTACAGTCTTTCCCTTCCCCTTGCACACTGTACATTTCCCCCCTCCCTCATGCTGTCCCTTCTCCGATCTATGTTGCCACCCTATCCTCCCACTCCCTTTCTTCAGCCACACTGCGTACCTGTTCCTAGTCTCTAAACTCTTGCCTATGCCTTCCCCTGAAATCCTTCCCTGCCTCTGTTTACCCTGGGCATGTTCCCTAACCCTTCTCCCTCTACTCTCGTTCCCTACCACCTGCCAACTCCCCTTTCCCATGGCCCCTGGTTCCTGTGGAGTTGGTGCTCCCGGCTCTCTTGTCTGAACTCCTTTCGGCCTGTGGCAACCTTGTATATCCTGTGAAGGAGTCCTCTCTGTCTCCCTGGCCCCCTACAGTCCTCCCGAGTCATATCTGCTTCTTCTGCACAGCTTCCATATCATGCTTTCTAGTTCTTGCCTAAGCTGTCTGAACTGCCTGCACACCAGACACCCCCACCCCACAAGGTTCCAAGGAAAACTGCTGCTCTACACCCATTGCAGCTCACTACTCTCCCAATCTCACTGAGCCCCCTACCCAGTCATCTCTACTCCCCACTCTCCCCTCCCAGTCATTTACCTGCCTCCACATCCTCTTTGTATCCCTTCATCGCTACTGCCTTAATTGTTTTCTTTTCCTCTACTGCTCACTTCCCTTGTGCACCTCCCTGGGGTCTGTGCTTGCCCAGCGTGGCCTGCGGCCTGCTGTCCTCCCTGCGGATACCCTATAGACGCTACTTGAGATACTGCACTCCCGCCATAGCACTCACTGCTATTGTGGGTCGCTCACGCCATGGGGTTGCTTGGTCTCCTCTGGGAAATATAAATAGACCTCGACCTCCTACTGTTCAGGCCTAGTCTTTGACCTTCCGTTGCTCCACCTCTGCAGTCCCTCCCTCACCCTCCCTCTCTCAGCGTCCACTCTTCTCCCCGTCCTGCTGCACCACCACCAAATTCAAAAAACACAACCCCCAGTTCACCACATTGCCCCACAGTACACACAGTAATGAAAAATAATTACCCAGTACTGCCCTCCTCAGAATGGCCTTCCCATTCGGCATCGGACCTCCAACAGGACGAGCTAAAGTAATGGCGGACTTTTATTTCCATAACTCCGGCCTCCCTACTGGTCAGGCCTAGTCACGTGACCCTCCGCTGCTCCTCCTCTGCAGTCCATCCCTCACTATCCCTCTCTGTGTCCACCCTCCTCCCCGTCCTGCTGCACCACTACCAAATTCAAAAAACAGCCCCCAGTTCGCCATATTGCCTCTACAGTACACACAGCCACACAGCAATGAAAAATAATTACACAGTACTGCCCTCCTTGGAATGGCCTTCCCGATCGTCGTCTGGCCTCCAAAGGGCATGATGGGCCAATCCCTGACAGTTGCATTAAAGCAGCCAATTTAGGAATCCAGCAAATGGAACTGCCGACCTTTACCACCAGCAGAGTCAGAGAGGCACTAGCACAACTCGGGACAGATAAGGCACCAGGACTGGATGGGCTGCATCCGAGGGTATTGAGAGAGCTTGTGGAGGAACTGATAGACCCCTTGGCTCACTTGTTTGACCATTCATTGTGGTCGAGGTTGTGCCCGGTGACTGGAAAAGCACAGATTTGGTTCCTCTCCACAAGGGAGGGAGTAGGCAGGAAACTATAGACCCGTCCGCCTCACATCAATTCTGGGGTGATTTATGGAAACCCTAATCAAGCAGGACTTCGTATAGTACCTAGAGACCAGCAGTCTTCAAGACAGCGGACAACATGGGTTGATAGCAGGCAGGTCATGCCAGACGAACCTGATTATATTTTTTGACTGTGTGGCTAAGGAAGTGGACAAGGGCCACTTAGTGGGCCTCCTTTATTTTGACTTCAGTAGGGCCTTCAATTCCATGCGGCACATGTGACTGTTGAGGAAGATGGAAGACCTCGGCATGGCCCCAAGTGTAGTCAGTTGGGTAGGAAACTGACTTAAGGGAAGAGTGGTAGTAAATGGGGTGAGGTCAGGTGAGGGAGAAGTCACAAGTGGTGTGCCGCAGGGCTCGTTCCTGGGCTCGGTCCAATTTAATCTATTCATTAGTGACATAGAAGAGGGCACCCAGGGTAAGCTTGCCCTATTCATGGCTGATACCAAACTAGGTGGGAGGGTGGACAGCGCCGAGGTGGTTTGGAACCTTCAGAAGGACCTGCAGCAGCTCGAAAGGTGGTTCAATGTCTGGCAGCTGAAGTTCAACATGAAAAAGTGCAAGGTGATGCACCTGTGGAAAGTTAACCCAAAGACAGAATACTGGCTAAGTGGGGTCCAACCCTGTACCTCGCATGAAGAGAGGGATCTGGGGGTCATCATCTTGGACACCCTCAAGCAAGCCAGCCAATGCAACAGAGCTTACAGCAAGGCCAGCAAAATGTTAGGTTGTATAGGGAGAGGTTTTGACAACAAAAACAGGGAGGTAATCCTCCCAGTTTACAGGTCCTTGGTGAGGCCTCACCTGGAATACTTGTGTCCAGTTTTGGAGTCTGCACCTAAGAAAAGACAGGGATAGGCTGGAGACTGTGCAAAGAAGGGCGACTAAAATTCTACAAATTCTCCAGGAGCTCTGTTACGACGAAAGATTGAGGGCACTAGACATGTACTTGCTAGAGACTAAAAGGGAGAGGGGGGATATGACTGAAACATTCAAATACTTGAAAGGCATAAACAAGGTACCTACCCAGAACTCTTCAATAGAATACCAGACTCTAACTCAGGTGGGCATGAATGGAAACTGCAAGGAGGTCATTTCAAGAGGGAAGTAAGGAAACACTACTTTACAGAGAGGGTGGTGGAACCATGGAACAGGTTATCTGCGAAGTGGTGGGAGCTGGGTTACTGATGGCATTGAAGCTCGCGTGGGACAGAGTGAAGATGACCTTGGATTCCACAGGAACAGTAGGGGAGGACTAGGACCCTTGACTGCTAGAAGTCTCAGAAACAACTGGGCAGACTAGAAGGATTCTGGCTCTCCTTCTGCCGTGTTCTGTTTCTATGTATGAGGACTATGCAGGGCTAGCTCCGTTTTTTTATTTAATTATTGTTTAGCAGTGTCAGTGGTGCAGCAGGTTGCACACTTGCTTCAAAAGCTGGAAGAGTAGGTGGTTGTGGGTTCTAGCCCCGCATCAGGAACTTAGGGTAAAGCCCAATACTGATACTGTACAGCAGCAAGGGGGGATGCTGTACTCTTGAGTTGCCGTTTTTTTGGATGAGATATTAAACTGAGGTCCCATCTGCCTGTTCTGGTGGGTTGTTCAGGTAGATGTTAAAGATCCCATGGCACTTCTCGAAAACAGTAGGAAAATTTCCTCATTGTCCTGGCCAAATTCCCCCCATTCACTAAGAAATACCATCAGCAGCTTACTCTGGTTCAATTTCACTTGGTTTCCATCTGTATCCCCCGATGAGGCTGAAAATTTGCAGAATTTCCTAGTTCTCCTTCCCTGATCAACAAAACTAAAATAAGAAAAATAAAAATAAATTTTCTGGCACCAATATTCTTTGTAAAAATATGTTTATTTGCACTGTATGGTAGACCAGACCTAGTTTCAACTCTAATCGCGCCAGACAGTTTTTAAAAATCACTATTTAATAATAAAAAATCTTTTGGGGCCCCAATTGCTAGTGGCAGAGAAAGCCCCAACTATGGTAGCCTTTTTTGTTTGCTTGCAGAGCATGCAAACATATCATTATCTGTCTGAACTCTGAGAGCGCTTTTGGAGGTTTGCCCCTCCTATACCAACATCACAGCTTCAGAATACCAATTGTTCTCCCTAATTCTGCCGTCTTGCTTCTCCATCTGTCTTTGAAGTCCTTGTCCAATCACAAGGCTAGAAAATGCAAGTTATAAGCTTGTCTTGTGTAACTCCTAATTCCTACTTCAAACCTGTCTCATGCCTTTGGTTCCACTGTTCTGTTTTCACATTGGCACTCTGTGATAGTGTTGTGAACCAGGCAGCTTCTTGGGGAACACTCGCAAAGTAGACACTCCAGACCTCACTTTAAACTAAATGAAAACTGCTTTACTTTCTGTAACATACAAAAAAACTAAGAGCTTGTATTCAGCATTGCAAAAAAGGTTTTTGAAGTTTGTTTTCTGGTTGTCTCCCCATAACAGAAAACAAAACCTCCTTTTCCCTCTTGTTCACCCTCCCCCTTTATTGGTCTGTGGTGTTACTTGTTAACCCTCCCCTCTGGGATAGCCAACAAGTAGAGCATGCAATGCATTGAGGTTTTAAATGGACAGCTTCAAAGCAAGAGGGGTTTGGTTCCAATCGGTCCTCTCACAGCCCCTGTCAAAATCTGTGCTACAGAGTTATGAAGGTGTTTATGAGTGAAAGGGTAATGATAAACGTACACTACATCACAGGCATCATCAGCTTTTAGTATTTATTTTAGATCCTGTGGGACCAGTGTGCCTGTCGAAGACTATATGCTTACCGACTGTATGTAGACTGCCCATTTTGCCTTATTTGTTAGTGTATTTTTTTAATAAAAATTTGTTTTTACTATGTGGAAGCTTCTTATCTCGTGGCTTGTCTGAAGTACTGCCCGCACAATGCCTCTGCATGTTCCTGATGACAAGAGAACATGTGCCTGAGCATGGTGGCTTCGAACTGACATGAACTTGTGCATGCATGAGTTATGCTTTTTTTAAGCACTCTGAGATAAACATATGGCTTAGAAGTAGGCTTTGTTCTGAACATGGCAATATATTTTGTCCTCAGGAATGTGCAGAGGCATCGAGTGGGTGGAACTTTGGATGACCTATGAGGTAAGAAGCTCAGGCTGAGAAAAATCACATTTTGATTGAGAGATAACAATAAACTAATAAATTAGGCAATGGGCAGTGTAAATCCAGTAAGTCCTCAAGTATGCAGTCTTTGACTGGCACACTGGTCCCATAGGACTAAAATAAATACTAAAAGTTGACAGCACCCCAATGTGAATAAAAAAAAATACAGGGCCCCCCCACCCCACTCACAACCCAAAAAAGGGTGGCAGTATTCCTGCATTAGCAATTCTATTTAGAAACTCAGTAATAAACAACAGTAACATTATATGCATATTTAAACATTTCACTGGAAAAATTAAACAACAATGTTAAAAGTATCTGTATGCACCAAGTCACATTGTCATAGCACACATTCAGAATGCATATGTAGTAACTGCTGGGCTATCTGTGCCCAACAGCTACACAGCAGATACCAGCAAGTGAACATGTTTGGCATTGGCCATGCTTGTTGGATTGGCTAAAATGTTAGGGTGTTTTCATGACAGCAGCAAACAAAAGAAAACTCCTAGTAGGAACATAATTTGTTTGCTTAATTGGCTCTTGCTATAACTTCATATTCCTCTAGGAAGCTGCGTGTTCTGCTGTTCTGCCTGAGTTCCACTAAGGGTGTTGGATAAGTGTAAAAGGTCTTGCCGTTGTAGTCTAAAGTTAGCCTAAAGTTCTCCTCCATTGAATCCTGGTTTCAAAATCATAAACTGCTTCTCAATCAGAAAAAAAACAAGTCTATGGTCTTCTGCAGCCCCCACAACAAAAACAAACAACTCCACCTCTCCATTGCAACCAAACAAGGAGCCATCCTAGAGCAAACACAATCGTTCAAGTACCTCGGCATCACCCTTGATCCCCACCTCTCATACGCTGTCCATATCAGCAATGTTGCAAAGTCTGCTAATGCGAGGTTAGGCATATTATTCCGGCACAGGAAACGCCTAACCCCAGAAGCACTGGCAGTGGCTCTCCAAAGCTCCATCATCAGCATCATAGAACTATAGTCTTATCATATATGGGTCTGCAACTACATCTGCTCTCAAATGTATCGCAACCTCCCTGAATAAGGCCTGTCGTCTCATCACTGGCTCACATCGCTGTACCCACACATGTGACCTTTATTCCCAATCTGGATGGCTTCAACTGGACAAACGCTTAAAATAACAAACCTGCATCACGGCCAAGAAAATTATAATGGGTCTGGCCCCACCTGGTGTCTGTGCCCTACTTAAGCCTAGACATAGGAATGTCACTACAAGGAGATCCAATTCCCATCTACTACATATCCCATGATGTCGCACGACCCAAGGACAATGATCATTCGCCTATCGGGCATCCAACTGGCTCAACTCTCTTGGCAGTGACATAGCTATCGCTCCAACACTTGGCCTCTTCAAATCCAAGCTGCGCCTCTCACTGCTTGTATCCTGCCATTGCCCATCTTAACATTTCCACCGTTCCAGCTGCAAATACCCCAGCACTTACAATCAGTCTTTGCACCCCTAGCACCTTACCTGTCATATTCCCTCGACAAGGCCCTGGCTGCACTGTCTCCCACCCCGCCCACCCCCCATCTCCACTCCTGCCCCGCACCAACCACCTCCCTGCAGCTCCCCTACCCCCTGCACCTCCTTCCCCGACTCTCTCTCCACCTCACTTCCCCCACCACCCACCCTTCCTTGTCTTGCTCATAGCTCAAGTCTTTGTACTGGTTATTACATGTCTGTAAGTCAATGACTATATGTTTGTAACTAAAAATGATTACTGTTGCACACGCTGACGTGGAACCTTTGTAAAAGAACCTCGGCTCAAAGGTATTGTAATCCTAGATTGAAATAAATAAATAAAATAAATAGCCTTCTACCTAGGTTTTTTTTTTTTTAATTTCTCTCAGGACAGTTTTCTGTTCCTGCTCTGCAACATCTCATCAAGTTTTTTTCTCCTTTGTGTAGGCTTGCTCAGGGGGCCTCTTGTCTCACTCAGAGTGCGTCTGTACCTTCCAAGGTTTTTTCTGATCTTTTTGAGATTTCATGCTATTTTTTGACATTGTCCACCTTCTGATTGTCATTGTTGCATTTTGAGCCAACTGCTGCATTTCCCCTTGCAGTTGCATAATTTTCTGAAGGTTTTGCGGAAATTGAAACAAGTGTGCAAAATCGTGCAGTTGCACAAACATTGACACTGCTGCACAAAAATTGATGTAGGTGTGCACAAAAATTGACACAAATGGGTAACGCCAGTTGTTCTCAAAAAATGTGCCCCAGATTATACATATGATAATGTTCTTAAAATACTGGAGTATTGGGTGTGTGATTGTTCAGCTATTAATAATGATCTTCTGCAACAGTTCTTGATTAAGTGCTTGTTTTTTCTGTCGCCATCCAGTCTCCTTTCTTATATGTTGCTTTATGTTATTTATTTTGTTTGACATGCTGCTTCGGTATTGCTGCCATGTTTTGATGTATACTGCTGACTGTGTCTTCTGGAGTCTGAATGTCTGTACTCATCGGTTGCTGACAGTGTTCAAGATCTGTCTGTATCCTGATGTCTTTCTACCTCATTGTAACCTCCCAGTTCCTTCCTGAAAATAGGCAATTCCTTTGTCTAGTGCACTTACCTGGAAAGCAGAGACTACAATTAAAGATAATGCAAGTGCGTAAAAAATGACACAAGTGAATAAAAGGTCTAATGTAGACCCTCGCTTTTGACAGTCTTTTAACGATAGAGAGAAAGGTACCATGACATTCTCTAGGTCATTTTCTGTTAATATGAAATGCAAAGCATGTTGTAAGACCTTGAGACTGTCTATTTTTTTTTCTTTTTTTCAAATATGCTTTATTTTCCTTCAGGGCATACAGGCTGAGATCTCCTCCTGCTACCTCCAAGCGAGTTTCCCCCATGCCTGAAACCCTGCTGCATCCACTCCTGGTCCCTAAACCCACCTGCAACACACTCCTGTGCTGCTCCCCCAGCTTACCCTCTGGGGCTGTGTATGCCAGCATTCTTTTCTGGCATTTCTTCCTCACAGTCATCTGGTCCACCTGGGGTGGAGGTGAAGATGTGGGTCAGTCGAGGAGCAGTGCAGTGAAGATCTGGCGTGAGGGTGGGCCGTCGCAAGAGCATCATCTAACATACTAAGATGCCAGCAGAGTAGGCCTAATGGTCTATCAAGTCTGCCTGAAAATCAGCACCCAGCTAGGACCCTGTTGCTGCTCCCCTGTAACTCCCCCCGCCCTCCCTTCCGCCATTGGAGTCACACCTCCATATCTGGTACTCGTCAGTTTTACCTTCACCTTATACCTGTCCCAGCCCCTCTTGAATCCCTCCACTGTTTTAACAGTCACCAGTTCCACAGGCAGTACGTTCCAGTGATCCACCACCCTCTCGGTAAAGTAATGTCTCCTAGTCTCCCCCCTGAGCCTCCCTCCAGCCATCCTCTTGGAGTGCCCCCTGGTGGTGTCTTCCTCCCTCAGCTGGAACACCCTATTTGGGCTGACCCAGTTTACTCCCTTAAGGTATTTAAAGACCTCAATCATATCCCCTCTGTCCCTCCTCTCCTCCGGGGAGTACAAGTTGAGCTCCTCAAGTCTCTCCTCATAGGATCTGTCACCCAGATCTTGTGTCATCCTGGTCGCCTCTCTCTGGACCCTCTTCAGAAGTGCAATGTCCCTTTTCAAGTATGGGCGCCAACACTGTACGCAGTACTTTAGGTGCGGTCTACCAGGCAGTTATACACAGGGAGAAGCACCTCCTGTCTCCCCGAGGTTATCCCACTGGTGATGCACCCGAGTATTTTATTTGCTTTAGTTGCAGCCCTCCACCACTGCTCAAAGTTATTCATTTTGGCATCCACAACCACCCCAGTATCCTTTTCCTCTCCTGAAACCTGTAGTTTCTCTCCCCCCCCAGAAAGTACCCATGAGCTTGATTCCGAGGCCCCAAGTGGAGCACACTGCATTTCTTGGTATTAAACCTCAGTTTCCAGGAGCATGACCACCCCTCCAGAGTCTCCAGGTTCCCCTGCAGGGCTCTTCTACCATTCTCCCCATCCACTACCACCCCCAGCTTCGAGTCTTCAGCAAAGAGGCTCATCCCATTCCTGCTACCATCCCTGATGTCCAAGATGTAAGCATTAAACAGGAGTGGGCCCAGTACCAACGCTTGTAGAACCCCGCTAATAACACTCCTAGGAGTTGATACCCCCCCCGACCACTGCCTTCTTAAACCGCCCAGTTAGCCAGTTTCCTATCCACCTTACCATCCTTTCCCCCACTCCCATTCCCCCAGCTTGTCTAGCAACCCAGGGTGTGGCACCGAATCAAATGCCTTGCTGAAGTCTAGAAAGAGGACATCCACAGGCCTGTCCTGGTCCAGCACCTTTGTCACCCCAATCGTAGAACTCCACAAGGTTAATCTGACATGATCTGCCCTGAACGAAGCCATGTTGGTGATCCTCCAGATGGCTCTGTATCTCCAGAAACACCTGTAGCTGGTCCTTCACTGTGGCCTCCATCATCTTGCCTACCACCGACGTCAGGCTGACTGGCCTGTAGTTACCCTGCTTCTCCCTTGAGCCACCTTTGTGGATAGGCATGACATGAGCAATCCTCCAATCCCGAGGCACCCACCCCGTCTGAAGGAAGGAGTTGAAAAGGTCCGCCAGAGGTGCAGCAAGTACATCTGCCATCTCCTTTAGCACCCTGGGATGAAGGCCACTCGGATTGTGTGCTTTATCCATTTTCAGAGATTTAAGGGCTTCAATCACCCTACAAACAGGAATTTCAACATCCGTGACCTCCCCAATTCCTTATTTCTAGATCCCCCATAAGGTGTAGAACCTTCATCAACCTTAGTGAAGACCGAGGCAAAGTATTTGTTGAGTACCTCCGCCTGCTCCCTGGCCTCCTCGGTCCACCCATTCCCTAACCTCAGTCTGCTAATCTGCCCCTTCACTTTCCTCCTTTCCCTGATATACCTAAAGAACCCTTTCTCCCCGCTTCTGATCCCCATGCCAAACTCTGGTCTGTCCTCGCCTTGGCCAGTCTTACCACCCTGGTTGCCTTTTTGAATATCATCTTGTACTCCCCCCCCCCCTCCAATCCATGATCCCACAATAGCACTTGTACCTTCTATAAGCAGCTCTTTTCTCCCTCACCACCTCCTGGACCTTTCTGGTCTACCAGCTCAACTTTCTGGCTCTACCATACTTGTGTCGGACCTTTGTGCAGGCTTTGGTAGCTTCCAGGAGCCCTCTTTTAATAATTTTCCACCTGCTCTCTGTGTCCGTGTCTAGTCTGATTCCCTCCAAATGTCCCTTGAGGATCCCCTCTGTACCCTTAAAGTCTGCACCCCTAAAGTCAACCACCGCCGTTTTGGTGTGATTTTCCCCTTCCCCCAGGTCTAGGGAAAACCAGACCGTGGCATGATCACTCCCTGCCAGTGGGTCCCCTACCACTAGGTTCCTAACCAGATCACAATCTGACAGGACCACATCCAGGATACGACCTTCCCTCGTCGGGTCAGCCACCAGCTGGGAAAGGAATGCATCCTGGAAGATGTCCGGCAGGAGCTGCTCCCTAGTCAATGAGGATGCCATAGTTCTCTAATCAACCCCAGGCAAGTTAATCTCACCCAGCACCACAGTTCTACCCTTCCCCTGACCACAGTGGTCCTTGAGATTCACCACCAGGACTTCCTCGAGCTCCTCTGCCTGCATGGGTGGCCTGTAAACGACCCCCAGATTTACCCTCTTACCCCCAGGCACCTGCAAGGTTACCCATGACGCCTCTACGTTTCCTTCTGCCCCCTCCACCCTGGGTATATCAGTGCTGTTCCTAATGATGAGTGCTACCCCACCTCCCCTGCCCACAGCCCTGTCCATCCTGAACACACTACCCCATCAGGTTTAAGTCCCAATCATGCCAAGGAGTGGCCCAAGTCTCAGTGACTGCCGCCACATCCACATCCCTTTCAGCTGGTATCGCCTGAAGCTCAGGCATCTTGTTTTCCATGCTACTGGCGTTAATCAGGACCACCCTCCATCCCTGCCCCTTGCACTCGCCCATCCTCCCAGCCCAAAATCCCCCAGATGATTCCATGCTCCCGCTCCCTTGTGCACAGTCGGGCACCACCTCCCCTCAGTTGGGGGGAGAAGGCTAAGTCCTCCCTTGATGTGCCTGTTAGCAGCAGACTCAAGCCCTAGCCCTCCCCCCTCACAGGTTTAACCCCACCTAGCTTCAGTGAACTCAAGTCAGTTTTAGTTTCAAAACCTCCTTTCCCCCATATTTAAGTGGAGCCTATATCTAGCATACCACCCCTTGTCCTCCCAAGTTGCACCCCAGTCCACCACCAACTCATACCACCCCCTGCCTCACACCATGCTTTGAGCCAATCATTAACCTCCTCGATTTTCAGTTTGTTTCTCACGCTAGCTCAAGGCACCGGGAGGATCTCTGAGAAAGAGGCCGTGCACCCCACAGCATGACACACCCTGGCTAGCTCATGGAACCTTGCCTGAATCTCCTGCACACTATTTCCTTCTATGTCGTTTGTGCCTAGGTACACTAATATGTCAGGGGATCCTCCACATTCCTTTACCAAAACATAGACCAAGTGCTTGGCCTTGTATACAGTCAAGCCAGATATACTCTTGACCCTGACAGCATAGCCTTGCCCCTCACTCCTCCCTTCCCACTTAATACCCCTGATCATGGAGTCCCCCAGCAGGAGCACTTTAACCTCCTCCTTCTTCCCCTTGAGCCTACCTCTCTCCCCTGCTACACACCCCGCTCACTCCCCCTACCTCTCCATTTTCTTTAGCCACGCCAGCAATTTGATTGACATCAGCTGCCTTAACCCCTCGTTCCAACTATTTCTCCTGTCCAACCATTTTTCTCCTAGCCGCCCCAGCCCGCCTCACCACTCTGGTCTGTCCCAGCAGCACTCCCGTTAACTTGTGGCTCCTCCTGTCCTTCAGAGGCTCTAACTTCTACTACCTCATCATCCTTCTCACTTAATCCCTGCTGGTCCCATCCCCACTGGGATACATGCTCCCTCCTTATTGTTCCCTCATCCTTTGTTCCCTGGCACTTCCGACTCCCCTTCCCAGGCTGTCCCTGGCTCCTTTATTAGTCCTGGTGCCCATGCTTCCAAACCTCCCACATTCATCCTCCTCCTTCTGCCCACTGCTGACAGTGCCACCTGCATCTACTGAGGCCCCCCTCATGGTGCCCGCCAATGGCAAGTACGTATTTGAGACCGGAATCCCCCCAGTAGGTTGCTTACCAGTGATCTCTTCCTGTGAGGTGAGGCCCCTTGCCGCATTCCTTGAGGCCCTTTTGCCCGTCTGCCAATAGCCCCCATTTTCTGCCATCTTTTGCCCTTCTGTCTGTCCAGTCTCCTCGATCCTTCCCCCTGTTTCTGCCCCCAGGGCTGGTCAGACCTAGCATGAGTTCTGTTGGCCCCCCAATCCTCCTGCACCTGCATTTGCAGGCACTCCCCCCCTCCCAACTGTCTGCAGGTACGTGTCCCCCATTCCCTGCACTCATGCCCTTCACCCACCTATCCAGGTCATATCTGAGTCTGCGCAGCTCAGCCTCCAGTCCCACTAAACTGGCATATACAGGACAGTGCCCTAGCTGCCACAGTGTACTCATGGCCATTGCAGCTCCACAGCCACTACAACCCACCATCCTGCTTCCCCCATCCTGTAGCCAAAGTCTCAGCCCCCCAGCCAATAGTGACCCAGCACAGTCCAGTTGCCCCATCAGCCCTCTTCATGATGTGCCTCCCTTCCCGATACCAATTTCCTCTAACATGTTGCCCTGGTCCCCTACAAGGGTACCAACTATTACCTAGTGGCTCCCCTGCCACAGGAAGCCGAATGATCAAAAGCAGACCAAATCAACTCAAAGCAATGCAGTATCTGTCTAGTTCCAAAGTTGTCATCTAACTATACATTTTAAGCAATTTAAGCTCGCGGACAGTTTGCCCAGAGTCCAACTCCAGATTCACCCCAAACCCTAGGCAGCTCAGGGCCACTCTAAGAAGAGCAATATAGTTTCAGACTTGCCAACTAAGTTTGGCCTTAATGAGCCCACGGTATCCCCCAACCCCAAGCAGATCTCTTGAACAAACCAGATTTATCCCCTTCCAATGTAATGCAGATCTCCAATACTAGTCCCCCCAAGTTACCAACCCCCATCAAGCCTTTAGCATACCCCTTTAAAAACAGCCCCAAACCCAGTATGCAACAGACCCCCAGCTGACCTGTGCGTTCTTTTTGCATTTTCCTCCCCACCAGGAGTGCACTTCGGAATTGGCTGCTGGTGAAGTCTGATACACCCAACCCGTGGGCGAACTCCAGTGGTCCCTCCTATCATCCATGTATCCCCTGCTCCACCACCTTTAGTCACCCAGGTGGTAGTACTGTAGCGGAACGTGAAGCCCTCCCTCCCCGGAGGAGGAGAGTGTCCTGTGGGATGCTCAGCCCTCCAGTGACCCAGGCTTGTTCCCGAACATGGTTCATAGGCATCTTAAGCAGTAGCAAAGGGACCCTCCCTTCAGCCAAATGGCTTGGAAGGCTCCCAAGGCAGCATTAATCCTACTGACCCACAGAATCCAGAAGACTCTTAGGATTCTGAAGGCGTTGAAGAGACAAGTGAATGGGTAGGGGAACCTCAGTCTTCCTCAATCCCATCTCTGTTTGATCAAAAGCAAATTTCCTTCCTGGATGGGGGTAGATTCAGTAGAGAAGTGAGGAAGTACTTATTCACAGAAAGAGTGGTGGATTCCTGGAACAGCCATCCAGCAGAGGTGGTGGGGTTCAGGAAGTCGTGGGATGGGCATAAGGGAATCTTAATGGAAAGGAAGGTGTGAGGGAGAAGGAGCCTGCGATCAAGTAGGGTCTGCAGTGATGCAGCAGGTAGGGGAAAAACAGGTAGACAGAGTGAGTCAAGCCGTCCTTATATGCTATCAAATTCTGTGTTTCTGTGTTGAGGCAGGGTTTTAAATAAGTTGAAAAAACTGATTAGCAGTTTGACGTGTGAAAGTGCTAATCAGTTTTGAAAATGCATAGCACTTGGCACAGACTGATTAGCAAGATTTAAAAAAAAATGATGTAGTTTTATTAATGTTGTGTACTGTGTCATGGATTCACTCAAAAAATGGTTAGCAGTCTACTGTTAAGCATTTCTGAAAATGGTTAGCATTACCCCATTTTACTTAGTGTTTTGCTATGCTGTGCTAACGTACTCACATACTAAAATGCCAGCAGAATAGGCCTAACGATCTTTCGTGTCTGCTCGTTTGGTTAGCCCCCACCCTGGGAGCTGACCTTGCTGCCCCCTTCTCCCTCTCTGGCTTCTCTCTTCCCAGTCCCGGATATTCTCGCTGCACTGGATTTTGCTTCCAGGCCCCTTCCCCTGTACCTGTACCACCCCCTCTTAAACCCCTCCACCGTCTCTGCCTCCACCAACCCCCTGGGCAGCGCATTCCATGGCTCCATCACCCTCTCAGTGAAGTAGCACCTCCTCCTTTCTCCCCTGAATCTCCCCCCTCCCCAGCTTCCACCCATGCCCTGTATTTACCACCCCTCCTTCCTTTGGAGCACCCTGACTGCTCTTCCCCTATTTACCCCCTTCATGTACCTGAAGACCTCTATCATGTCCCTCCGGTCCCTTCTCTCTTCCAATATGTACATATTTAGCTCTTCGAGCCTCTCCCCATAGGTTCCATCCCCCAAGCCCCAAATCATCCTGGTTGCCCTCCTGTGGCCCCTCTCCAGGAGTTCAATGTCCCTCTTTAAATGTGGCCTCCAAAACTGCACGCAGTACTTGAGGTGTGGCCTCACCAAGCAGTTATACAGTGGTAGTATCACTTCCCTCCTTCTGGAGGTGATCCCCCTAGCGATGCATCCAAGCATCCTGTTGGCCTTTGCCGCTGCCCTCCTACAAGTCTCCAAGTTGTTCATCTTGACATCCACCACAACCCCCAGGTCCCTCTCAGCCATCGAGACTTGTAGCATTTCCCCCCCAGTGTGTACACTTGGCCCGGGTTTCTGGCTCCCAGATGCAGTACCTTGCATTGAACATCAGCTTCCACTTTCTAGACCACCTTTCCAGAGCCTCCAGGTCCCCCTGTAGGGCCACCTTCCCCTCCTCCCCATCCACCACCGCCCTCAGTTTTGAGTCATCCGCAAAGAGAATCATCTCACTCCTGATACACTTCCTTATGTCAGAGACATAGGCGTTGAACAGGAGGGGCCCAAGGACCAATCTCTGAGTCACCCCACTAATAACTCTCTTGGGGATGAGACTATCCCTCTGATCCTGGAGCCAATTGCCTATCTATCTGATCATCTGGTTCCCCACCCCCATTTCTCCCAGCTTATCCAGCAGGCCCCCGTGAGGAACAGAGTCAAATGCCTTGCTGAAGTCAAGAAAGAGGACGTCCACTGGTCTACCCAGGTCCAAGGCACTTGTCACCCAGTCATAGAACTCCACAAGGTTTGTCTGACACGATTTCCCCAGGACGAATCCATGCTGTCTATCGTCCAGGCACCCCAGCTTTTCCAGGTCCCCCCCCAGTCTCTCCTTGACAATGTCCTCCATCACTTTGCCCACCACTGATGTCAGGCTGGCAGGCCTGTAGTTCCCTGCCACCTCCCTTGATTCCCCCCTTGTGGATAGGCACTATATGCGTCACCTTCCAGTCCTGGGGCACCCACCCTGTCCTCAGAGAGATGCTGAAGAGCTCGCCAGGACATCCGCCAGTTCCTTCAGCACTCTGGGATGTAATTCATCCAGCCCTGGTGCTTTCTCTGTCTTAAGGGCCTGAGGGCTTTCCTCACCTCTCTTGTCCCCCTGCTTTGCCTTCCCCCACCTGTCAGTGATGCCTCCCCTTCTCCCCAGACCTGCCGATTGGTAAGGGTCCCCCCCTCCTCAGTTTCACCATCTCCTCCCATGTATGATGCAGCCCCCCCATTTTCCTTGGTAAAAACTGAGGCAAAGTACTCATTTAGTACCTCAGCCTGCTCCCCCGGGTCTTGTGCCCATCCCTCCTCTGTTTTAATCCTGCTAATCTGCCCCTTCACCCTTTGTTTTTCCCAGTGTATTTAAAGAACCCCTTGTTCCCAATTTCCCTGGCCAGGTTCTGCTCCTTCCTTGCCTTAGCTGCCCTCACCACCCTAGTGGCCCTTCTGGCCATCAGCTCATACTCCCCTTGGTCCCTTTCACTCCTTGAGCACTTGAATTGCTTATAGGCCGCCTCCTTTCCCCTCGCCACCTCCTGAACCTCCCTGGTCCACCAGCAGGGTTTTCGGGCCCTACGACCTTTTCGTCTTACTCTTGCGCAGGTGCTGGTAGCATCCTGCACCCCCCTCCTGATGATTTCCCACCTACTGTCAGCCTCCATGTCTGGCTCAATCCCATCCAAGTGCTCCTTAAGGATCCTTCCCATTTCCTTGAAATCTGCCCTCCTGAAGTCAGTTACCTCTGTCTTTGTGCAGCCTTCTACGCCTCCTAGGTTCCGGCAGAACCAGACCGTGGCATGGTCGCTCCCCGCCAATGGGTCCCTTACCTCCAGGCCCCGAGTCTGGTCACTGTCTGCCAGGACCACATCCAACATCGGCTCTTCCCTGGTCGGTTCCCCCACCTGCTTAGTTAGGAATGCGTCCTGAGAGACATCCAACAACCTCTGTTCCCTGGCCACTGAGGCTGTCATAGTCTCCCAGTCTGTTTCTGGCATGTTTAAGTCCCCCAACACCACCACCCTTCCCCTTCCCAATCTGCAGTGTCTCCCAACATCTGCCACCAGACTCTCCTCCAGCTCCTCTGCCAGTGCAGGGGGTCTATTCACCACTCCTAGTTTTACTCTCTTGCCCCCCCCCCTTGTTATCAAGGTGACCCAAATCGCCTCTACAGTTCCCTCCGCCTCCTCCACTCCTCCTATGGCATTGCAGTTTTTGACTATTATTGCTGCCCTTCCTCCCCTTACCCCCCCCCGTCCTTCCTGAACATGGTGTAACCCTCCAGGTTCAGGTCCCAGTCATGCCCTGCAGTGGCCCAGGTCTCAGTGACTGCTGCCACATCCACCTCTCCCTCAGTTAGCATCGGCTGGAGCTCAGGCATTTTATTGCCCAAGCTCCTGGCATTTAGCAGGACTACCTTCCACACTTTCCCTATACTTCCATTTCCCCTGCTCGCTTTCCCGTGGGGATTCTGTCTTCCCCTGGTCTGCACCTTACCAGTTGACCTTTTCCTGCATTCCTCCAGCTCCCGGGGGTGGTGGAGACAGAGTCCCTCCTTTATCGGACCCCCCTCGACGGCCTTTTCTCCCATCCCTTCCCCTTCACAAGTTTAAACCCCACTTTTCACCAATGAACTCCTCTATTTTCAACTTAAGGATTTCCTTCCCCTCCGAATTGAGATGGAACCTATCTCTAGCATACAGCCCCTTATCCTCCCAGGTCTCCCCGCAATCCCCCACCAACCCGTACCTTCTGGCCCCACACCACTCCCTGAGCCACTGGTTTATCTCCCTAATCTTCCTTTTGTGTTCCCCACTAGCCCTTGGCACTGGCAGGATTTCTGAGAATGAAATTGCGCATCCTATGTCATGACAGACCCTGGCAAGCTCCCTGAACCTTGCCGGTATCTCTAGCTCACTATTTCCCTCAATGTCATTGGTACCCAGGTGGACCAGTATGTCTGGGGATCCTCCACAATCCTTTGCCAGCTGATATACCTCATGCTTGGCCCTTTGCACTGTTAGTCTAGGGAGGCATTTTGTTCTAACTGGGCAGGCTTCCCCCTCCCTATCTCATTTGATACCCCGGTCATGGAATCCCAGCTATTTAATATCCTGTTGAGGAGACCTGTATGATTCTGCAACTATCAGGGGCTCAGTCCACTGCTGCGCTGAACGTGTATCCTATTGTGTCCTCCACAGGGAGTGCACCTAAACGCTTCCTTGAATTCAAACACTTTGCACATATAATTAAATAAGAATGGTATAATGTGGACAAGACACATTTCTAGAACATTGGTTAAAAAAAAAGGAAAAAAAGATGTGTCCTCCTGTCACAGATACAGCCATCTTTTCTGTAGCCAAACTGTTATTCTAGTGAAAGGTGCTGCTACCCTGTCAGACCCTAGTGATATGCATCTGGAAGCAGCCTACAAGTATACACACTCAGCCTCAGGTTTTGGTTTGTGTGTTGCATCACCCTCGGCTTTAGTTAAAAGAGCACTGTATAAATGTTTGGTAGTAGCGGATGAGATCCCTGAGAAGTCTCCAGTTAGAGATCTCCCTCTCCTAGTGCATATTGCAACCTCCTTGTTGGGCAGTTTCAAGAAGGAGATCTGCTGTGTACTTCAGTGAGAGGTTGTGTTACCTCTGTGACAGCCCTTAGATTGTTTTGGCTGACACCCTGGTCGGCAGATGATACCTCCATGTCTTACTTGCTCAGTTGGCCCTCACAGGTGAGATGTTATTTGTCCCACAGTTAGACGAAATCCTTAAGGGTGATAGGAAATATTTTTTACGCCTGTACATGCCCTTCTGTGTTCCTTTTAGTCAATCCAATATTCTGTTATAGTTTGACCTTTTTTTCCTAAATTAATATCAGTTTTTGTCTTTGTACTATAACTGCTGTGAAGACTCCCTTTGTCTTTGGCAGTTCCTGCCTGAGCATTCTATGACATCAGTAACACCATTCCTGGCATTTCACATGAATAGCATGAAATAGTGTAATTGATGTCATGGAATGGCTAAGAAATATGAAAAGAAAGAACAGTAGCCGGTGAAGAGGGTGGAACTCTTATGTCACTCTGAGAGCACCCCAGACCTTATTTATTTATTTATTTATCTATCAAAATTGGTCGGAGCATATCAGAATATATAACTGGGATGGAAAGGAAAATGAGAGGGCACTTAACTGTAAAAATAATTTTTTATCAGTTTTAATTTATTTATTTAATTTTGGTAACCGGGTAGGCCCACTGAGACCAGTAATAGTCATTTTTCGGAGCGACCTGGGATTAATTACACATACAACAACAGGATATATCATTTACATTAGCTACTTCAACATACAGTTATTTTCATTTCATGAGAGGTGGCAAACATTTTATGAGTTTTAAGGATATGAACGATTCACTCTTAAGCTGCCAGAATCAGCAGACCTCCAACAGTGGTTTCAGAGGTACGTGTTTTGGCGTAGCTGCAGCTTATGCGTCAGTGTTTGTTCCTTTGCAACAATTTGGGAACCAGCACTATTGAGCATTTGTGAGCTTCGAGTCCTACCAGAATAGAGGATGTCTCCTGTAAGCTCGTTCCGGCAGCCAGCCATGGAGGCAGTTGCTTCGCTGGAGATTTGTGGGTTTATCTGTGTCCACGTAATGTGGATGTACTGCTCCAGAGGTTTTACAGCAGATGGGCCTAGGCCACGTCAGACATCGGGGTGCTGGAGATAATTTTACAGGACTATGTAATAGAGTTTCCTTCTCTGCTTTCCAGAGGATACTACTTGTAGTCCCCAGTCCCAGAGACTTCAATATACCAGACGTGGACTGGAGCATCCCAGCAGCAGCATCAACTAGGAGCAGATTTATCCTGGACTCCCTTCAGGGTGCCTTCCTCAAGCAACTGGTCATGGAACCAACTCGGCAGAAGGCAATACTGGACCTTGTGCTCACAAACAGGGACAGTGTGATGGGGGTAACAGTGGGGAAGCACCTGGGTAACAGTGACCACCAGTCATTGTGGTTTGAAATCACAGAAAGAGCAGAACCAAACCACACAAAAACACGTATCCTGGATTTTAGGGGGGCAGACTTTGGGAAAATGGGGAGATGCTTGAAAGAGGCATTAAGGGGAATGGGACAGGAATCAGGGATTGAGGAACAGTGGCAGTATTTAAAATGGGGATTATAAGAACAACAGAATTATGCATTAAGCAGGTTAGCAAGAGGAAAAGAAAGAGGAGACCATTATGGTTTTCCAAAGAGGTAGCAAAGAAAGTGAAAGCCAAAAAGATTGCATTCAGGCAATACAAAAAGACACAGGCAGAAGGGGATAGGGAGAAGTACCAGGAGAAACAAAGGGAGGCAGGGAAGTCAGTAAGGGAAGCCAAAGCTCAGACAGAAGAACACATTGCAAAATCAGTGGTTAAAGGGACAAAACCTTTTACAGGTACATAAGTGAAAAAGAAGGACAAAGGGAGGGATAGTGAGACTGAAGGGGAGGATGGGAGCCGAGGAGGATGACAACAGTAAAGCTGACATATTGAACAGGTATTTCTGCTCAGTCTTTACTAAGGAAGAGGGGTAATGGGTCTGAAGGGAGTACAAGGGGTGAGAATGGTGCAGAAATGGACACAAGTCCCTTTACACGAGAAAGGGTCCTGAAGGAACTGGAAGTAATAAGAGCTGATAAAGCAATGGGGCCAGATGGGGTGCACCCCAGGGTCCTTAAAGAACTAAGAGAGGTGGTGGCTGAACTCTGGCATCCTGTTCAGCCAATCACTGGAAACAGGAGGTACCCAAAGACTGGAGGACAGCAGATGTAGTCCCTTATACAAAAGTGGGAACAAAGAGGAAGCAGGGAACTACAGACCAGTCAGCCTCACCTCGGTAGTGGGAAAGATCATGAAGCACTACTGAAGGAGAGATTGGTGGAACATCTGGTTGTCAACGGACTACAGGACCCAAGGCAGCATGGTTTCACCCAGGGGAGGTCATGTCAGACCAACCTCATTGAATTTTTGACTGGGTGACTAGGGAGGTGGATCAGGGAGGGCAGTGGACATGGCCTATCTGGACTTCAGCAAGGCCTTTGACACTGTGCCACATAGAAGACTATTACACAAACTGGGGAATATGGGTGTGGGCAGGACAGTAGTGTGGTGGTAGGTAACTGGCTGGGTGGCAGGACACAGAGGGTGGTGGTAAATGGCTGTCACTCCACAGAGGGAAGAGTGACCAGTGGGGTACCACAGGGATCAGTGCTGGGACCGGTCCTATTCAACATCTTCATCAGTGACATTGCACAGGATATAGAAGGCAGAATTTCACTGTTCAGCTGATGACACAAAGCTCTGTAACAGAGTAGACACACCAGAGGGTGTAGACAGAATGAGAAGGACCTGCAGAAACTTGAAGAATGGTCAATGGGTTTGGCAGTTGAAATTCAATGCAAAGAAGTGCAAGATAATGCATATGGGGCACAAAAACCCTGGCACAATATATCAGTTGGGGGTGAGGATATAGCATGCACCAAGCAGGAAAGGATCTTGGGGTTGTCATCTCTGATGACTCAAGGTAGGGAAACAGTGTGACAAGGCATCAGGTAAAGCAAATAGGATGCTGGGATGTATAGGCAGGGCATCACCAGCAGGAAAAGGGAGGTCATAATTCCGCCATACAAGACACTAGTGAGGCCCCACCTGGAGTACAGTGTACAGTTCTGGAGACCATACCTACGTAAGGACATAGACAGGGTAGAGAAGGTTCAGAGGAGGGCAACAAAGATGGTCCATGGGTTGCATCACAAGTCCTATGAAGACAGGTTGAAGGAACTGAACATGTACTCCTGGAGGAGAGGAGGGAGAGAGGGATATGATAGAGACATACAAGTATCTTACAGGGAGGAACAGGGTGCAGGAAAACACTATTTTAAGTTAAAAAGATGTTTCAGGACTAGAGCATGGGATGAAGTTGGAGGGAGGACATCTAGAGGAAACATGAGAAAGAATTCTTCACAGAACGGGTGGTGGACAAGTGGAACACCCTGCCAGAGGAAGTGGTGGGGAAACAATCACGGGATTTAAGAATGCATGGGATAGACATAAAGGAATTCTAGAGGTCAGGGGTAAGGGGAAATAGACTTCTAGGAAAACAAACTGAACTTACAAGCTCAAATGGGCAGACTAGGTGGGCCATAGGCCCTTATCTGCCGACACTGTCTATGTATGTATCTATGTATGTATCTATGTCTCCACATATTCCAGGAAATGTCAAGCAGTAGCCCACAACCTAGATAATCTGCTCAGCATAGGGGCAGTCATGAGAAATGGACATGTATTCTACTCTATTTACTTTGTAGCACCCAAGAAGTCGGGAGGTTTCTGCCTGACCTGGAGCTTTTCAGTCTGAACCAGTTTGTGAGGCCCCTTCTATTCAAGATGGAGTCCCTGAGGTCAGTCATTGTGGCAATTCAGCCTAGCAATTTTCTTGCTTCATTAGACCTCTCGGATGCATATATGCACATGGTGATTGGTCTGTGGCACCAGACATTTCTCAGAGTTGACATCCAAGATCAATACTGTCCATACCATTCCCTTCCCTTCGGGTTCCTTTCTGCCCTGAGGGTGTTTACAAGAATCCTAATAGTCATGGTAGCTGCGCTTTAGTGTGAGAGACATCACGTATACCTGTTCCGGGATGATCTTCTGATGGGGGTAGACTCTGAACAAGTGGCTCGCCATTCAGTTCTCAGAATGTAAGAGGTCCTAGAGGAACATGGCTGGATAGCGAACTGGGAGAAAAGTTCCCTTCAGCCCTCACAGACCCTGGAGCACTTACTATAGATGTGTTCCTTCAGACAGACCTGACAAGACTCTTTCTATCACAGAGCAGAATAGAGAATCTCCTCAGACAGGGTCACCAGGTCAGAGTTTGCATGCTCGTGTCTGTCTACAGGGCCTCCAGATTTTTGGTTTGATGACAGTTAGCATAGAGGTGGCCTTTGGGGCCTACTACACATCAGACCTCTCCAAGTCTTCCTTCTGGCTCACTTGTCACTGGCATCAAAACAGTACCAGGCTAGGGTGCCACTCATATTGGTGGGAGAACCCTTGTAGTCTGTTAACATTTTTTTCATTAGCATCTTCTGAACATCTTATTCTGGCAACTGGAGCTAGCCTGACTGGCAGGAGAATGGTTCTAGGCTAGATTCTAGTTCAAGGGGCATGGTCACTGGAGGAGAAAAGTCTACAAATACACATTAAAGAGACAGGAGCGGTCTTACTGGCACTGAGGCACTTCAAGGACAGAGTTCAACAAAAGCTGGTAAAGGTCTTTTTTGACAACTTGATGACCAGTGCTTTCATAAACAAGCAAGGTACCACAGGAAGTGATATGATGCTGACAGAAGCATACCTGCTTCTGCATTGGGTGGAAGCCAATCAGAGTCCTTGTCAGCAATCCATCTGGTGGGACAGCTCAGCCCCAAGCACACTGGCTCAGTTGCCAATGGGTTCATTTGGGAGAGCAGTCTGTAAGCCGGGAAGTATTTCAGCATCTGTGGCACAGATTCTTGTCCCCAGAGATGGACCTCCTTGCCTCCCAAAACAATGCCCAGGTGACAGGCTTTCACCGTCAGTACAGTTGTCCAGTTGCGGAAGCGCTCGATGCTCTGTCATGGTCTTTCAGAAGGGTAGATCTGTTTCCTCCATTTCCCTTGCTTTATGTGGTTCTCAGAAGGATCCATTGGTCACATGGCTGGTCCATCCTCTTGGCACCGGAGTGGCCAAGGTGGTATTTTGGACCTGGTTAATCTAGCAGTTCAAGAACCCTTCTGGCTCCCTCAGCAACACAGTTTGCTGTGCTAAGGTACAATTCTCCATCCCAAGCCAGCTCTGTTCCAGCTGGCAACTTGTCTCCTAAGAGTTGGAGGCCTTTCAGGCTAGGATATTTAGAAATTGCCTTGGATACTCATATGTCCTTGAGGAAACAGTCTATGACTGTGGCATATGATATAGTGTGGGCAGCCTTCCCCCAGTTGGGCCAGGCAGGCAGGAACTAGGCCACGGAGTCTAACCCCCAGATTTTGGATTTTCTTCAGGATTGGGCAGACAAGGGTCTGGCTCTCAGAACTTTGCGAGTACACATCTTGGCATCTGTACCAGTGGCAGCGCTCAGTCCATGCAAGGGGCATGCCTTAGTTTCAAATACTGACATCAACTGGTTCTTTCGAGTAATCAGCCAGTCCAAATTGGTCTCTGGTTCTACAGTCCTGCACTGGGACCTCAGTTCACTCTGCGAGCCTCTCTTTGAATCACCGTCAAAAGCATCAGAGGACATTTTTTCAGTCAAGACTTGTTTCTTAATCTCAGTTTGCTCAGTTAGCTAAATGGGAGAGCTGCAGATGCTCTCGTGCAAGGAGCTTTACCTGTTTTTTTTTTTTTCCTCCTCCAGAATAATGTAATGTTGCATACAGTTCTTACCGGAACTTGGTGTAATATCCCAATACAGATACTGTAGTACAGCATGAGGAGGAGGAGGAGGGTACTGTACTCCTGAGGTGCCATCTTTCGGATAAGATGTAAACCTAGGTCCTGTCTGCCTGTTGTGGTTGTTCAGATGAATGTTGAAGATCCCATGGCACTTCTGTTTTTGTAATCAGTGTTTTATGCTCCTGTACTTTGAGTCTGCCCAGCTTACCCCCACCCCATTCCTGTCATTGACCTTCTCTTGGACTTAGCAGTTATCTACCACTTTTCTTAATCTTGTTTACATTAAAAGCAGAAAAAAATGGTCTCCAGCATTCGATATATGATAGCTACTTACCACAAACAACAGTGGGAACTTTTATTAACAGTTTTGGTAATATAGTGCCACCCTTACCATACTGTTCACAATGCTACAGGTGTAACTTGCAGGAGTATTAAATGTTTTGCATTATCTGTTAACCCTTAATACCTGTATGTATCAGAAGCTTGGGGGGGGCATTTTCTCTATACCTTTTGTCAACTGTTAGCTCTGTTTACTGTATATAAAAAAAGATCATAAAGAAACCAACAAAATTCATTTATTTAAAAAAAGGCCAGTTTCATTTGTCCAAGTCTTAAAATCAGTTTTTTACATCCCCCCCCCGAACTGAGGCCACTCAGCATGTTTTGCACCAAAACGTGTCATGGAATTTTTTTGGTGCAAAATATTGGCTCCTGCTGTTTTATTATATGCACGACAATATGGCAAGGAGTTTTGTTTGTGCAAGAAAAATTCACCCTACGTGGGGGGTTTCATTGGCCAAGTCTGTCTCGCTTTGTTTTATTTTTTGGAAGTGTCTACTATTCCTGCAGATTTGGTTTTAGTTTCTGTAGCACAGACACTGCTGTCCCTGCAGATGCTGGGACACTTCCTTCACCAAATGCACTACTGTTCCCGCAGATACTGGGACACTTCCATCACTAAAGGCACTACCGTCCCTGCAGATCCTCATCTGTGGGGTCACCTTCTGTAGCACAGACACTGCTGTCCCCACAGATGCTGGGACACTTCCATCACTAAAGACACTACTATCCCTGCAGATCTGCATCTGTGGGGACACGTTCTGTAGCACGGACACTACTGTCCCTGCAGATGCTGGGACCCTTCCATCACCAAAGGCACTACTGTCCCCGCAGATGCTGGGACCCTTCCATCACCAAAGGCACTACAGATCTGCGGGGACACTTTCTGTAGCACAGACACTACTGTCCCTGCAGATGCTGGGACACTGCCATCACCTAAGGTACTACTGTCCCTGCAGATCCACATCTGTGGGGACACCTTCTGTAGCACAGACATTACTGTCCTTGCAGATGCTGGGACACTTCTTGCACCAAATGCACTAGTACTGTTGCTGCAGATCTGCATCTGCTGGGACACCTTCAGTAGCAGATACTACTGTCCCCATGTATGCTGGGACACTTGCATCACCAAAGGCACTGCTGTCCCAACAGATCTACATCTGTTGGGACACTTCATGCACCAAAGGTACTACTGTCCCCACAGATGCTGGGACACTTCCATCACCAAAAGCACTACTGTCCCCACAGATCCTCATCTGTGGGGACACTTTCTGTAGCACAGACACTACTGTCCGTGCAGATGCTGGGACACTTCCATCTCCGAAAGCACTGCTGTCCTTGCAGATGCTGGGACACTGCCATCACCAAAGGCACTACTGTCCTGCAGATCCACATCTGCGGGGACACCTTCTGTAGCACAGACACTACTATCCCTGCAGATGCTGGGACACTTCCATCTCCGAAGGCACTGCTGTCCTTGCAGATGCTGGGACACTGCCATCACCAAAGGCACTACTGTCCCCGCAGATCCACATCTGTGGGGACACCTTCTGTAGCACAGACACTACTGTCCCCGTGTATGCTGGGACACTTCCATCACCAAATGCACAACTGTCCCCACAAATCCACATCTGCAGTAGTGCCTGTGCAGATGCGGATCTGCGGTGACAGTAGTGCCTTTGGTGCACAAGGTGTCCCAGCATTTGTGGGGACAGTAGTGTCTGTGCTACGGAAGGTATTCCCACAGATGCGGATCTGCGGGGACAGTAGTGCATTTGTTGCGGGAAGTGTCCCAGCATTTGCGGGGACAGTAGTGTCTGTGCTGCAGATGGTGTCCCCACAGAAGTGGATCTGCAGGGACAGGAGTGCCTTTGGTACATGGAGTGTCCAAACATCTTTGGAGACAGTAGTGGTGCTACTGAAGGTGTCCCTGCAAAAGCGGATCTGCAGGGACAGTAGTGCATTTGGTGCAGGAAGTGTCCCAAGACTTGCAGGGACAGTAGTGCCATCATTGCACAAAGTGTCACAGCATCTGCGGGAACAGTAGTGTCTGTGCTAAAGAAGGTATCCCTGAAGATGCGGATCTGCGGGGACAGTAGTGCATTTGATGATGGAAGTGTCCCAACATTTGTGGGGACAGTAGTGCCTTTGTTGATGAAAGTGTCCCAGCATCTGCGGGGACAGTTGTGCCTTTGGTGATGGAAGTGTTTCAGCATCTGTGGGTACAGTAGTGTCTGTGCTACAGAATATGTCCCCACAGATGTGGATCTATGGTTACAGTAGTGCATTTGGTGATGGAAATGTCCCAGCATCTGCGGGGACAGTAGTGTCTTTGGTGATGGAAGTGTTCCAACATCTGCGGGGACAGTAGTGCCTTTGGTGATGGAAGTGTCCCAGCATCTGTGGGGACAGTAATGCCTTTGGTGATGGAAGTGTCCCAGCGTCTGTGGGTACAGTAGTGTATGTGCTGCAGAATGTGTCCCCGCAGATGAGGATCTGTGGAGACAGTAGTGCCTTTGGTGATGAAAGTGTCCCAGCATCTTGCGGGGACAGTAGTGCCTTTGGTGATGGAAGTGCCCCAGCATCTGCAAGTACAGTAGTGTCTGTGCTACAGAAAGTAAAACCGTATCTGCGGGGACAGTAGTCATAACCTTATTTTTTTTCTTGCAGAAACTCAGTGGCTTTATACTTTGTAGCATAATATCTGCTTCCCAAAGCACAACATGATGTCAGATTTGCAGCTCTGCTGTCACTGAATTAAGTCTTGCAAAGCAGCAAAACTGTAGCACAGATATTTATGTCATGCAGTAGTGTGGCATATTGAAGTGTTTATGCATGTGTGATGATGGTGCCAGTTACCATGACTGTCGCATGCTATTTTGACAGGTGGCTTATATGGAATTTGACTCCAGTTACAAAGTTGTACCTTTGTTTTCAAGGAAGACTGTGATGTCAGAGAGGTGGAAAAAAAATCAAGTTTGTTGGGGGCACCCCACCAAGAGCTGATACAGGTACTTGTGTTGCCATACCTGAGGGTTTTGCTGAATGTCAGTGTCTCCTTGGTTTGGCATGGTGGAAGTGGGACCTGCAGCCCTCTCTGTTTTGTACCAATGCTTAGGGGCAGAAGGTCTTAGTTATTAGAAAAACAGCAAGTTAACAAAGATGCATAGCTTTGCTGTTTCCCTCCGCTCGGCCTTGTCACTAGGAAGAGATCTTGGATGCATGGGGAATTGTAATTCTTGAATCATCAGAAAACAGGATGAGTTCCTGCCAGACATGGAACTCCCAATTAAATTGGTGAAGATTTTTTTTAGACAAAATAAAGTAAAAAAAAAGGCAACGTCCATAAAATACAGCTTTCATTTCAAATAGTGTTTCTTAGTTTTTAACCGAACTGCTGCCAACCCCAACAGCAGTTCCACATTCATTACTTTAAACCATGTCCGCCATCTTAACTAATTGACCAGCACCATCTGAGGTAGTGTACTTTCGAATTAGTTTAGACTGCAGACAGACTCATCAATTTCAGGTCCCTTGGCTTAATTAGGGGGCTGACAGTATCCTTTTAAAGCTAGTGTCATTTAAATACAAATGCTTCCATTAGGTGAAGCACTAGTTCTGAATCTTTAATACTGGTTAACAGGCTTGCTGTGTTGCTCCTTCTGCCGAGTGAATGACCTGACAGCCTGACACCTGCCCTTTGCAGGCCATGTTTATGTCATGTCACAGGTTAGACTTAAAACTGGTCTGCTTTTTTCATTAAACTATTTGACCTTCCAGCTGTCACTTGTTTTTTCCTTCAGTTCTTCTGCCAGCTACCTCTTAGCCCCATCTGCTACTCCCCCCTGCCATTATAGCCAGCAGGGATCCATAGAGCAGGGTCTCAGAATGCCAGCGACCATCATTCAGATGGCTTGTGGTGCATGGGGTTTTCTGCCTGGTGTTCTCCCGTGTGTCTCTGCCCACTTCCCACACAGCACCCCTTGCAAGCACACATCTCCCTGTGGAAGAGGCAAGCTCCCTGGTCTACACGGGGGTCACTGCAGCTGTGGAACCTGGTGAAATGCTGTCCCTTGCTGGAGATGCTGCCATTAAGTGGTGCCATCCTTGGTTGCCTTGTTGGCTTCGGTGTCCACTCTCGAACCCGGGTTGCCAGCATCAGTGGGGGATGTGCTGCTGCTGGGTCATTGGGCAGCCCAACTGGTCTGATTTGTAAGGGAGCGGAGTCTTACTGCGGCTCTGATTTTTTTGTTAGGAAGGTTTTAGGACTTGCAAGTAATCTTAACCCCTTCCCCAACAATCAGATTTTGCTACCGCTATCCCCTTTCTCCAGGCATGATAGCTGATGAGTGACTGCCTTCATAGGCCAACATGATAAGGGGTTTATGGATGCTAGGTGGCTGCATTTTCCCTTCCTGTGGGCTGAGTGCCTTAGCTCCGCAATGTACTTGAGCTCTGGTAGACCTCAATGTGGAATTTTGGCTCTCACCAAAAGCTTGGTTTTGCTGTCTCCGTGCCGCTGAGTAGACTGAGGCTCCTTATTTTGTCACGACTGCTGCAGGATACTTCAGAACAGTGTCATTGTCTCATCAGTATCATTTTATCATTGTTGAGAGTTCCAGTTTTATAAACCTACATCTCCTATTTTCCCTGCTTTTACATTTCGAATCCAAACTGTCATGCAGTTCAAGTCCATATCTAACATACTAAAATGCCAGCAGAATAGGCCTAACGGTCTTTCATGTTTGCTCGTTGGTCAGCCCCCACCCTGGGAGCCGACCTTGCCGGTCCCCCTCCCTCTCTGGCTTCTCCCTTCCCAGTCCTGGATATTCCCACTGCACTGGATTTTGCTTCCAGAACCCTTCCCCTGTACTTGTCCTACCCCCTCTTGAACCCCTCCAATGTCTCTGCCTCCACCAGCCCCCTGGGCAGCGCATTCCATGGCTCCACCACCCTCTCAGTGAAGTAGTACCTCCTCCTTTCTCCCCTGAATCTCCTTCCCCTCCAGCTTCCACCCATGCCCTCTAGTTGCCCCCCCTTTCCTTCAGAGCACCCTGACTGCTCCTCCTCTATTTACCCCCTTCCTGTACCTGAAGATCTCTATCATGTCCCCCCGGACCCTTCTTTCTTCCATTGTGTACATATTTAGCTCTTCGAGCCTCTCCCCATAGGTCCTATCCCCCAAGCCCCAAATCATTTTGGTTGCCGTCCTCTGGAACCTCTCCAGGAGTTCAATGTCCCTCTTTAAATGTGGCCTCCAAAACTGTACGCAGTACTCAAGGTGCGGCCTCACCAAGCAGTTATACAGAGGGAGTATCACTTCCCTCCTTCTGGAGGTGATCCCCCCCCAGCGATGCATCCAAGCGTCCTGTTGTCCTTTGCTGCTGCCCTCCTACAAGTCTACGAGTTGTTCATCTTGACATCCGCCACCACCCCCAGATCCCTCTCAGCCATCGAGATTTGTAGCATTTCCCCCCAGGGTGTACACTTGGCCTGGGTTTCTTGCTCCCAGGTGTAGTACCTTGCATTTCCCTGCATTGAACCTCAGCTTCCACTTTCTAGACCATCTTTCCAGAGCCTCCAGGTCCCCCTGTAGGGCCACCCTCCCCTCCCCTCCTCTCCATCCACCACTGCCCCCAGTTTTAAGTAATCCGCAAAGAGACCCATCTCACTCCTAGTATCCTTCCTTATGTCAGAGATGTAGGCGTTGAATGGGAGGGGCCCAAGGACCGATCCCTGAGGGACCCCACTAATGACCCTCCTTGTGGATGAGACTATCCCGCCAACCACGACCCTGTGGGTCAGGTCCTGGAGCCAGTTGTGTATCCATCTGGTTCCCTATCCCCATTTCTCCCAGCTTATCCAACAGGCCTCCCTGAGGAACAGAGTCAAACGCTTTGCTGAAGTCAAGAAAGAGAACGTCCACTGGTCTACCCAGGTCCAAGGCACTCGTCAAGCTAGTCATAGAACTCCACAAGGTTTGTCTGACACGATTTCCCCGGGACGAATCCATGCTGTCTATCATCCAGGCACCCCAACTTTTCCAGGTCCCTCCCAGTCTCTCCTTGACAATGCCCTCCATCACCTTGCCCACCACTGATATCAGGCTGATGGGATTGTAGTTCCCTGCCACCTCCCTTGATCCCCCCTTGTGGATAGGCACTATATGCGCCACCTTCCAGTCCTGGGGCACCCACCCTGTCCTCAGAGAGATGCTGAAGAGCTCCGCCAGGTGTTTCGCCAGGACATCTGCCAATTCCTTCAGCACTCTGGGATGTAATTTATCTGGCCCCGGTGCTTTCTCCGTCTTAAGGGACCTGAGGGCTTCCCTCACTCTCTCTGCCATGATTTCCACCTCCGCTACCTCGTCCCCCTGCTTTGTCTTCCCCCCACCTGCCAGTGAAGCCCCCCCCTTCCCAGACCTGCCGATTGGTAAGTGTCCCCCCATCCTCAGTTTCACCATCTCCTCCCATGTATGATGCAACCCCCCCCATTTTCCTTGGTGAAAACTGAGGCGAAGTACTCATTTAGTACCTCAGCCTGCTCCCCCGGGTCTTGTGCCCATCCCTCCCCTGTTTTAATCCTGCTAATCTGTCCCTTTGCCCTTCATTTTTCCACAGTGTATCTAAATAACCCCTTGTTCCCTCTCCTAATTTCCCTGGCCAGGTTCTGCTCCTTCCTTGCCTTAGCCGCCCTCACCACCCTAGTGGTCCTTCTGGCCATCAGCTCGTACTCCCCTTGATCTCTTTCACTCCTTGAGCACTTGAATTGCCTATAGGCCACCTTCTTTCCCCTCACCACCTCCTGAACCTCCCTGGTCCACCAGCAGGGTTTTTGGGCCCTACCGCATTTTCGTCGTACTCTTGCACAGGTGCTGGTAGCATCCAGCACCCCCCTCCTGATGATTTCCCGCCTACTGTCAGTGTTCATGTCTGGCCCAATCCCATCCAAGTGCTCCTTAAGGATCCTTCCCATTTCCTTGAAATCCGCCCCCCTGAAATCAATTACCTCTGTCTTCGTGCAGCCTTCTACCCCTCCTAGGTTCAGGCAGAACCAGACCGTGGCATGGTTGCTCCCCGCCAACGGGTCCCTTACCTCCAGGCTTCCAATCTGGTCACTGTCTGCCAGGACCACATTCAGTATCCGCGCCTCTCTGGTCGGTTCCCCCACCTGCTGAGTTAGGAACGTGTTCTGAAAGACATCCAACAACCTCTGTTCCCTGGCCACCGAGGATGTCATAGCCTCCCAGTCCGTTCCTGGCATGTTTAAGTCCCCCAACACCACCACCACCCTTCCCCTGCCCAATCTGCAGTGTCTCCCAACATCTGCCACCAGACTCTCCTCCAGCTCCTCTGCCAGCGCAGGGGGTCTATACACCCCTCCTATGTTTACTGTCTTGCCCCCCCCCCCTTGTTATCAAGGTGACCCAAATCACCTCCACAGTTCCCTCCGCCTCCTCCACTCCTCCTGTGGCAATGCAGTTTTTGACTATTTTTGCTACCCCTTCTCCCCTTCCTTCCCCCCTGTCTTTCGTGAACATGGTGTAACCCTCCAGGTTCAGGTCCCAGTCGTGCTCTGCTGTGGCCCAGGTCTCAGTGACCGTTGCCACATCCACATCTCGTTCAGACGTACATCATACATACTTAACAATATCAATTATGTATCATTACAAAAATATGGTCTAAAAATGATCACACGTGGCAGTGACTGCAGATAGTCAAACAGAGCATGCTTAAAGGCAAAAGTTAACACTATCAATCAGTTATAATATCACTACAGAAGTAGGGTTTAAAAATGATTGCATTGGCTACTGACTGCAGATAATCAAACAGAGCACATCTGAAAGCAAAAGTGTTTCTAATAACTTAACATTCAGTGCTAAAAAATTCCATATAAACATAAACATTCAATAAGGCTTAATCATGGATATTCTATATTTAGGAAGCACCAGCAATTGTTTGGATTGACTCCTGAATTCATATGTTGATGTGGAACCACTAACATGCATGGGAGTGAAGTACGGGTACTTAGTTAAAATTGTGGACAGTATAAAGCAATATCTACTTTAAGATGGTCTGAATCCCCCCCCCACCCCGGAAAAACTTCACTCCTCATCTCTGTCCTATTCCAAGTGTACAGATAAGGGGCCGGATTTTCAAAGCCCTATGTTTGACGCATGGTGCTTATGGAAAACAGTTGTGCCGCAACTGGCACCTTGCATCAAAAGATGCAGCCAGCAGCTATTCAGGAAAGCAGCATTAAACGCAGGCTGCTTGCAGCAAAGGGGGTTTGTGCCAGTCTTGCACCACAAAAAGGGCTGCAGCATGGTGCTAGGGGGCTTGTGGCAGACACAGGCTGCCATATCCCTTAAATTGTAGTCAGAGAAGCCCCCCCCCCCCCAAGATGATAATGTTCTAAGTACCATTAGACCAGCCAAAAGCAGGCATAACGGTACTTAGACACCTTCTGGGAGGAGTGGCAACTGTGCGCCACTGTGCCCCCCAGTGTAATATGTATATAATCAAAAACATCCCTGGTGATCAATGTCTCCCAAGACCTGATGGGTCTGTAATTCGTTATTACTATAATAAAATAACAACCCTGGTGATCTAGTGGATTCACCTCCCCGAACCGATTCGGTCCATAATTCATTAATATTATGAGAAATAAATCCCTGCCGGTGTAGTGGTGCCCCGCACCACCCTGGCAGGTAGTGCCCACCACTTAGCCCCCGCCAAACCTCAGTCCGGTGACCAGCACAGCCCTCCTCACACCACCACGGCTGGCCCTCCGAATGAACTGTCGGAGCACCTACTCTGTACAGTATACAATAGGTGCTCTGACAGTTCATTTGGCGGCTGGTCATGGTGGTGGTGTGCGGAGGGATGTGCTGGTTGCTGGATCGGGGTCCAGATTGGGAGGGGGAGCAGGGTGGTAGGCACTACCTGCTGGGCTGGGGGGGCCACTAGACCAGCAGGGATTTATTTCCTTCCCATAATATTAATGAATTATGGCCTGATTGGGGCTTGGGGGGCACTAGATCACCAAGGTTATTTTTGTAGTGTACTAATAATGACTTATGGACCCATCTGAGCTGGGTGGGTGGCGATGCCTCCCAACCGCCCCGTGGCTTGCGGCATACTTGCTGGTTGCACTGTCTGTTTACCGCACTACCACTGATGCTGCAGAATGCAGGCTCAGG
Source organism: Neoceratodus forsteri (assembly GCA_016271365.2). Lineage (NCBI taxonomy): Eukaryota > Metazoa > Chordata > Ceratodontiformes > Ceratodontidae > Neoceratodus > Neoceratodus forsteri. Next base: position 513,592,357 of record CM057454.1, read on the forward strand.
GACCCTGTCCATTACTGAATCGGGCGCAGGGTTCCTGACTCAGGGGCTGTCAGCGCAGACTGCCATTGTTGCAGCTTTCGTCCGACCTTTGAAAATCCAACCCAAGGCCTTTAGAGTGCAATGAGTTACCTTGTGTTTGCCATAAAAATATTTTGCTTGGTGTCAAAACATGACAGTATACAGACCAGAACACTGAAAAGCAGATGTACTGCATTTATTGTAAAAGTTGCAATTGTGATGTTTCAGACAGTCTATCAGATAAAGAAATTTGAGGGAGAGTTTGAGGTTTATAAACACATTTTACTGTTCTTCTTCTTAGGAAAATTATGAGCGAATGAAAGCTCTGGTAACAGAACTCCAAGAGCGAGCAGAAAAAATTAAATTAGGTAAGTACTCATTTGTTGTGACACATTTGCTGTGGAGAGCAGTAGTTATGTTCTGTAATCTGGATGGACACAACAACAGGGAGTCCTTTGGAGGATCCCCAAATCATATTTACACTTTTGCCAGAAGATCAACAAGGAAGGTAGCCATAAAGGGCATGAATCAGTGTTGGTCTCCGGTTAGCTCACAGGTTATGTTCACCCGGTGTGCAGGCATTGCAAAGTGCAGTACCTTGCAGCCTCTGGTCCAGCATTGTGGTGAAAACTTGCAGCTTATCGCCACAGAATATCCGTAAACCTGCTGTCATCTATTTCAGGACTGAGATTTCTCCACAAGGACCCTCATTGCCCCTATCTGGGTGGAGTGTTTTAACTGTTATTTTATCAACACTGCTCAATACCCTATCCAGGTGATAGTAATTTAGCAGTGTTGACAATAAATACATAACACCATACTCTAAGCCTCGCAGTACCACACCAGGCTCTTTTAACATCCATTGCCTGCTGTGGCTCTAAAATGGAAAGCTACTACCCTGATGCTCCTTGCTTTGTTTGTTTATCTGGACTCAATTGCTGTTGTGTAGCTAATTCCCAGCCATGGCCGATATAACAGTCGTGCATGGTTCCCCATTTGGGACCTCCCCACAGCCGAGGACGAGGACACTTCAGCTCTGTTATTGTTGCATAAAAATGATAATTGCTATAATTTGTCTGCCTCCTTGCCTTGCCCCCCCCTTATTATTTTAAACCTGAGGATCCTTCTTCTCATATCTGGTGATATGAAACCTAGCGCTAGCTTAGTGAATAGCAAAGTGTTGTCCCCCTTTGACCCTTGCTAGGCAGGTCATAAGGGTCTGAAGCCAGTTCATATCAATATCGACAGTCTGGTGAAGTAACAGCAGTCATGTGTGGTGGGCATCAACAGTTCCAGTGATATATGCTGAATTTGTAACATGTAGTATACAGTATGTAGTCGTGTGTATATATATACCAAAGGGATTACTGCAGTACAACTCACACAGTGCACATTACTGACTGGCACTCAGAAATGAAATCAGTGCTAAAAAACAAGGTGTAACACTTGGAGAGGGTATTCAGGGATCCATATGCACTGCATGTGGTGCAACAGCACAGGCGACATTTAATTTTACTCTTCACCACTTGTGATGGATATCAAGGTGCGATAAATTCAGCTTGATGAGCACAAGTTGCTCAACATATTCAGGTCTAATGTAGATCTGTGAGGCTCCACCACATTCCTTGTGGTGCTGAACATCCTGTCCGATGGCACATTGGTCGAGGGCCAGCTGTGCCAGGTGAGGGGAAGCTTTTATACAGTTTATACCAGTAGTCTGGGGGATCTACAGGGATAGGTTCCAGACCCTCTGTAAAGAAGCATTTGAGAAAATTGCTTGCAGAAAGTGGCTGCTGCTCAATTCTTTCTTTGCCCCGCCTGCAGGGATGAACTGAGTTGTGCCCAGCAGTTGCTTTCCTCCTCAGTGGCATCCTCCTTATGTCATTCTTCTTGAGACGGCTCAGTAGGTTTCACACCCAGCCTACATAGACTAAAGATGAACTTTGAGCACAGCTGCCACCGAAACTCTTTCCCTCCGGTGGGCATTGCAAGATGCAGACTCTCGCACTTAGACCATGGGTCCGACATTGTGGTGAAAACATACAACTTATCACCACAGATAGTCATCAACCAGCTGTCTACTTCAAGCCTGAGATTCTCCACAAGATCCATCACTGCATGTGCACTCTTCTCAGGATCTTTGTCAGCCTAACTGGAGAATCTTTGCAATTACTTTTTTAGTATCTGCACTGCAGGGATGACTGGACTGAGCAGTGCAGATCCAGGACTGAGGTCATGTGTGCTCCACTCAAAAGATGCAAATACAGTACCTTTACTGAGCCTTCTTAAACAGCCCAGACCTATAGGAGAGATGTGCTGAAATATGTCTTCAAAGAAATGCTGGTCGACAACTGGAACAGCCTGCCAGAGGAGGTAGTGGGAGCAAAGAGTGTGGGAAGCTTCAGGCATGCATGGGATAGACACAGGGGCATATTAGATAGAGGAACGGGGGAAGAGAGTGACGCCTATGACCAACTAGGGTCAGTGGTGATGGACTAGGCAGGGACAAGGGGCAGACTGGATGGGCCTAATGGTTCTTTTCTGCTGACTAAGTCTGTTTCTATATTTGGTGAGCTAGGAGGCAAAGGAGCTGACCACAGTGGATCAGTTGCTTGGGGGGAGAGTATTGTGTTTCTTGTTGTAGATGAAATGAGACTACAGGTTAGATTCCAGGGATTTCTTCACCTACCAGCTTCGGCATCAGGTGTTGAAAGACTTGCGGAGTCCTGACAAACCACCTGAATGTCCCCAGTGGAACAAGCAATTCATTCCCACAGACAAAAGGTAAAGCTGTTTTATGGACTCCTGGCCAACACAAGTCCAGCTAAAAATTAAAACCATGCAAGAGGTCAGTGCCTGGTGGACCTGAGTGCAGTGTAACTGCAAAGGAGTGGAAGCATGTAATGGGATTATCCACTCGTGTTCTAAAAATAAGGGTACGTCATATTTAGTTTAATGTTGCCTACAGAATGTTCTATGCGCCTCTTAAATTGAATAGGATAGATTCTGATATTTTGCCAGTGTGTCTTGTGTGCAGCTGTCAGTAAGGAACTTTCCTTCATTTGGCTCTTGTGTGCGTGAAAGTTCACGAGTTTTGAAGGGAAGTGGTGAATATAACATGTCACATAGTCGTACTCAAATATGTCCTCTCACCTCTACATCTCCTTTTTGGGTGGATAATACTGTGTCAAAGGCCGCCCTTGAGGGGGGAACCCATCAACAGTCCCTTTGGGCATTGGCTTTGGCGAATGCCTAAAGACATTGGCGCAGAATTGGATAGGGGCAGAGGCACTTACCATTGCATACTGGTCATCAAATATGAACATACGAAATTTGCCAGCAGATAAAGGCCTAGAGGTCTATCAAGTCTGCTTGAATGTGCAGCTAGCACCCCTTATTCTGCAGCTGCCCCTCCCTTCCACTTCATTGGCCCTCCCCCTTGTCCTGTCCCATCCCCTTTTGAAGCAGTCCACTGTTCTACTGGATACCACTTCTGCAGGTAACGCATTCCACCCAGCCACCATCCTCCTTGTAAAAAAAGTGTCTCCTTATTTCCCTTCTGAACCTTCCTCCCTCCAGTCTCATATCATGGCCCCTGGTGTCCCTTCCCTCCCTTACTTTGAACAGCCTGTCTGAACCTGTCTTGTTTATTCCATTCATGTACTTAAAGGTTTCAATCACGTCCCCCCCGTCCCTCCTCTCCTCCAGTGAGTACATGTTCAACTCCCTCGGCCTCCTCTCGTATGATAAGTCCCCCAGCCCCTTGATTATCTTTGTTGCCCTGCACCCCCTCCAGTAACTTAATGTCCCTCTTCAGATACGGGCGCCAGTACTGCATGTAGTACTCCAGGTGCGGTCTCACTAATGACCTATACAGTGGCAGAATCACCTCCTCCCTCCTCGAAGATATACCCCTTGCAATACAACCCAGCATTTTGTTGGTCTTTGCAGCTGTCTTCTTACATTGTACTGAGTTGTTCATTGGCCCTGTAATGAGCACCCCCCCCAGATCCTTCTCCTCTTCTGTCTGGGCTAGCTGCACTCCCCCCAGCTGGTTACTCCTCCTTGGGTTCTTTATCTCAGAATGCAGCACCTTGCACTTTTTGGCATTAAACCCCAGTTGTGACTATTTGTTTGTAGTGTAAGGTACAAGAGAAGCTAGAAAAGTTTGAGGAGATCTGAGCCCCTCTAGAGAAGGCAATAGAGGCATAGGGTAAATGCTTGCAAGGGTATAGCTTCCCTTACTGTTTGACTTGGGGTACAGGGATCGGGGCTTGGGGGGGTCCTCTAGCCCTGCGGGGCTTGTTTTACATATATCGGGGATTGGGACATTGGGGGTGTCTTCTAGCCCTGTGGGCTTGTTTTTCATATATCGGGATTGGGGCACGGAGGGGTCTGCTAGCCCTGCAGGGCATTTTTTACATATATCTGGGGATCAGGGCTTGGGGGGGGGTACTAGCCCTGTGGGGCTTTTATCACACATTTCTTTGGGATTGGGAGCATTGGGGTGTTCGATAACCCTGTGGGGCTTATTCCACTGATTGGGGGATTGGGGTTGGCGGCACATTGGCGCAACCCCCGGTGGACGCAAAGTACACTTGGGTGTAAATGTACTTTGACGAATGTCCTCCGGGGGTTGTTTTAGAACTGCAAATTGGGGGATCTGGCAGCTGCCCTTCCTGAATAGGGTACAACTGCTGCCTTAAACCCCATTGCACCATGTCGCAGGGGGTTTATGGCGTAAATGGTGGCATAAGTCCACTTGCTGCTTTGCAGAATCCCAAATGTCATAACTCATGGCGCAAAGTGCTACTTGCACCATTTTTGTTGGCGCAAGTCACTTTTGCACAATGCATAACCTATTGAGAATCCGGCTCAATGTCTCTAAGAATTTGCTAGCCTGTTCAACAGCACTAGGTTTTTGCATTGGGGAGAATAATACAGTCTTGCAATTGCTATTTAACCTGTTCCATGAATAGGGAGAAAAACTGTTTTAGTTGACCCTGCAGGATTTTCCCCTCTCGACGAGTACATAAACAGCAATGCTACTAGAGTTACATGTTAGAACAGTAGATAAATAGAGTTTCAAACAACCAAAACTTGATTCATATCACAAATCTTAGAACATGCTAAAGTGTAAACAAATGTGGTGTCAGTTTGTGTCTAATACGGCAAGTCCAGTGATTGCAGCTGAGGAGTGAAAACAGTAAGGAGCCTCAAAATGGTGAGTTCTAGGGACATGGATATGTTGTTCATCCACACTGTCTGGCAGGTATCCTTGCCACTTTAAATCTTGCCGGAAGGTCTTCAAGCTGGCTCCTCCCACCCACCCGGGTGGTAAAACTCTCGGCTCCATCCCATGACGCCAGATCTTCCTTACCGCTTGGAAGCTCAGGTTCTCTCCTTAACGCTCTGCGTATAAGACTGGTTCCTAATTCTTCGGCTTTTGCGAATTAAAAGTTTTCACTAAAATAATCTTCGGTCTTCTATCCCTCACGGCTGCGATGGACAAATCGACTCCCGGTTTCCGGAGATGCTGTTGCGGGCAGAAGATGTCTCGGACGGATCCGCACTCCACATGTGTCTACTGTCTAGGCCTTGAGCACGACCCGCAGGCTTGCGACCTGTGCTCTTCCTTCTCGGCCTCACGCCCTCGAAGACTCGCTGTCTGCTTACAACTGGGGCGCCCCGGTAGCTGCTGCCTCCGTGAAGTCAAAAGAGGCCCGGTCAGCGGTTTCCGCGGCGGTGGGCTCGGTGGATCAGCTCGAGCAGATGATCGCCCTCGAAGAGGAGGCGGCGCGGGCCGCTTCTACCTCGGCTGCGGCATTTGTCCCGCTCTCTCTGGGTGCCTCTTATTCAGCTTCTTTAAGGAGCTTTGTCTGACCTCTCTACTAAAGGTGAGGGACTAATCTCTGCTGGACCGTTTTCTCGGTCCAAAAGAGAACAAGGGTAAGTCCCTCCGTTGGCGCTCCTGGGGCCGGGAAGATCCCTCTCCCGGGTTGTCGGCTGTCGACGATTGAGCCGCTAGACTTCGGCCATTGGTCTCACGGTGTCCCCGTCAGGCCAGTTGACTGAGACTCCTGTCGACACGGTCGAGATTTTTCTCGACCCTTGGATGGGTTGTCGGCAGGAGAAGCCAAGAATCCTCTCTCCCCGGTTCCCCCGGTGGGAGTTGAGGACCCCGTGGGCTTGTCTGTGTCTCTGGTTCCGGAGCCTTCGGATGAACCCTCCGAACCGAGGGGAGTGCCAGTTCCCCACGACACCTCCCCGCACCGTCCTCGGGAAAGCCGAGGTTCTCGGTCTCGTCTCAGACTTCTTCGCGGTCCAGCCGATCCTGCCGTCATAGGTGGTCTCAGTCTCGGCACCGCGACAAGCGGCGTCGCGCCGTCCTCCTCCTCGGACGAGGGAGGCTTCATGGTTCGTCGACGATGTCGGGACCTTATGTGGCAACAGCTCCTTCTGACCAGGAACAAGCCGACGCCGTCGCCCCGGCCATTAAGTGGCTGTCACCAGAGCAGCCGAAACAACCCCTCGTTTTACCCGAGGAGCCTGTTCCCAGGCCGGTTGTTCGGTCAAAACCAGCTGCCCCACCAATCCCAGTGGAACCTCCGCCTCCACAGCCATTATTTGGGGCTCCGACCAAGAATTCTCGGTCGGCTCAGGGACTGCCCCATAGGCTGTCTGTCACCTTCACTCCCGATCGACCTCGGCAGGTGGAGGGTGGCTCAGGCCCGAGGCAGCTCTTCGAGGACTCTTCCGAGTCCGAAGGTGATTCCTCCCTTTTCTCCAAGCGAATGGACTTGGAGTCCTCAGGAGGACAGTCGGTGGACGATAGCCCTTCGTCCTACCTAGGATTGCTTTGGCTCATCTCGGAGTCCACCGGGAGGAAGCTCGAACCCGTCTCTAAGCGGGCCAGGTTTCCCCTCACGGAGATTCTGGACCGAGGAGATTCCCCTACGGAGGCCTTTCCGGTGGCCGAGGCCATAGTGGGCCCAGCCTTGGAGCTCTGGCAGCGCCCTGCTTCCTGCCCTGCGCCTTCAGCCAGGATGGCCAGGAAGTATGCGGTCCGTACCAGTTCCTTGTCCGGTTTTTCGGAACACCCCTCGGCCGAGGGGTTAGTTACCGACAGCGTTTTCCGGCGTGCCGGGAATGCTAGGGATGTGGACAAAGCTCCCGACAAGGAGTCCAAAAAATTGGACTATGCCAGGCGAAAAGTCTATGCTCCGTCCTCCTCGGCGCCCGCCAGGCCAGTTCGGCCGTCCTCATGGCACATTTCTCTCATGCCCTGTTGGGCTCCCTGGGCCGAGGTCGTCCCTCATCTTCCAGCGGACCTGCAGACCACGGTTAGGCAGGTGCGACCAGGGCAGGGCAGTGGCCAAACAGCAGCTTCAGACTGCTTTGGACATCGGGACTCATGTGCCAGGTCGGTGGCGGCCCAGTGGCTAAGGCCGTCGGGCTTGGCTGAGGATTCCACCTTCACTTCGATACCCAGCACAAGTTGGCGGATGTCCCCTTCTTGGGGACCGACCTCTTCAGCCCTGGGGTGGAAGGTTACCTGCAGAGGATTGAGAAGTCCAATGCTACCTTGGACTCGGTCTCATCCGCTCAGAAGGACAAAGGCCGCAAACCACAGCCTAAGCCCTTTCGTCCCTCTGTGCCCGCGGCACGTCCGGCCCAGCAACGTCAGGGCCAGCAGGCTCGAGCTTGGCATCCCAAACCCAAGCCTGGGACTTTCTCCAACAGGAAGCAGGGAGGTAAAGGCCCAGGAGGTCCCTCGGCCGGTCCCTCCTCCAAGCCTGCCCAGTGACGGGTTGAGGGGTGTTGCCCCCAACCCCGTCACCTCACCCCAGATTCCCCGTGGGGGACGGTCACTTCCTTCCGCCTGGTCCGTTATTACCACGGACAGGTGGGTGTTGAGGTGGTGGGAAAAGGCCTGCCCTTGATTGAGCAGGCCCCGCCTCAGAGCCGTCCGCACCTCGGGGCATCGGATCCGGACTCACTGCTGGCTTGCTGCCGACATTTCCGCCTCCTCCTCCAAAAGGAGGTGATCAGGAGGTGGCAGACCCTCCCTCAGACCCGGGTTTGTGTCCAGGTACTTCCTGGTTCTGAAAGGACGGGGCTGGCGCCCATTCTCGACCTACACGACTTAAACAAGTTCCTAAGGTCTCGAACCTTCAGGATGGTCACTCTGGCTCAGATAATACCATCCCTGGAACACGGCGTGTGGTTCTGCTCTCTGGACCTGCAGGACGCGTTCTTTCACGTCCCTATCCGTCCGTCACATCAGAGATTCCTTCGCTTTCGAGCGGATGGATCCCTTTTCGAGTTCCTAGCCATGCCCTTCGGCCTGTCTCCAGCTCCCAGGGTCTTCACCAAATGCATAGCAGTGGTGACAGCTTTCCTGTGGCGCCGAGGGGTCCGGGTGTACCCTTACCTGGACCATTGGCTGATAGCAGCCCCTTCCAGACAGGAGGTGGAGTGGTCCAGAGATCTGGCCCTCCAGGTTTGCTCTCAAGTCGGCCTTCTCATCAACGAGGCCAAGTCGGAACTCGAGCCGAAGCAGGTGATTCTTTCATCGGGGCAGAGCTCGACTCTCTTCGAGCCAGAGCACGGCTCCCGGCGGACAGGGCTGAGGTTCTTTCCTCCTTTGCCCAGTCATTTCTGGTTGGGCAATCGTGCCCTGCCCGGGACTTCCTGCGCCTCCTGGGTCTCATGGCGGCCTGCACCAGCGTGGTCCGTTGGGCCCGCTGGCACATGCGCCCTCTTCAGTGGGGACTGGCCAGCCAGTGGTCACAACGCAGCGATCCATTGGACCAGCTAGTGACGGTGACCCAGGGGATGTGGAACGCTCTCCGGTGGTGGACCATTCCAGTTCATCTGCAGGAGGGCATCCCGTTTGTCCGCCCCGAGCTGACGGTCTCTCTATTGACCGATGCCTCTCTGATGGGTTGGGGTGCCCATCTGGGGGAACACCGGGTGCATGGCCTCTGGTCCCCGCAGGAGTCCCGATGCCACATCATCCTGCTGGAGCTCCTAGCGGTCCGCCTAGCTCTCACCGCCTTTGCTCCGTTTCTCCGGGGTCAAGTGGTCTGAGTCCAGACGGACAATACCACGACCATGTACTGTCTAAACCGCCAGGGCGGGACGCGCTCCATGCTTCTATGCAAGGAAGCTCTCCGCATTTGGTCACTCGTGCGCAGCCTGGAGGCGGATCTCCTAGCCATTCATGTGGCAGGAGCCTCCAACACCCTGGCCGATGCCCTAAGCCGGATAGGGGCTGCATCCCACGAGTAGTCTCTCCTGCCGGAGGTAGTACAAGATCTGTTCTCCAATGGGGCACACCTCAGGTGGACCTGTTTGCCTCCAGGGAGAACGCGGGTTGAGGCTGTTCTATGCCCACCCCTCAGCAGGGCTTGCTGCAGGGGGATGCCTTCTCGAGGCCGTGGACCCCGGGCCTCTTCTACGCCTTCCCCCATTTCCCTTGATACACAAGGTGCTTCTCAAAGCAAGGAGGGACAAGGCGCAGGTGATTCTGATAGCCCCAGACTGGCCCCGCCAGTTCTGGTACCCAGATCTCCTCAGCCTCAGCTCCAGGCTCCCGAGGCAGCTTCCAGCTCGCCCGGACCTGCTCTCAGTCAATCAGGGGAAGGTGTTCCATCCAGACCTTCAATCCCTGCACCTGACGGCCTGGTTCCTGAGCGGCTAGAGTTCCAGGCCTTGGGTCTTTCCGACGAGGTCCTCAATGTAGTTGAGGCGTCCCGTAAGGAGTCGACCAGGAAATGCTATGCCTTCAAATGGAAGAGGTTTTCCATTTGGTGTCAGGGCAAGGGCTTGGACCCTTCCTCCTGTTCCTTGGCAAGCATCTTGGACTATTTATGGTCCCTTTCTAGCAAGGGCTTAGGTCGCGACCCTAAGGGTGCACCTGGCAGCCATCTCTGCTTACGGTAGCGGGCGAGGGGCAGTCGGTGGCGCAGAGAAGGTGGTCTGGCGCTTTTTCAAGGCCTTGATCACATTTCCTCGGTGGAGAACCTCCACCTCTGTGGGATCTATTGCTGGTACTGGCAAAGCTCATGGGCAAGCCATTCAGACAATGCACAGGTGTGAACTGTCTCACCTGTCGTGGAAGACCGCCTTCTTGGTGGCTATCACGTCAGCCAGAAGGATGGGAGAACTCCAGGCGCTCTGCATCGAGTCTCCTTACCTGGTCTTCCACAGGGACAAGGTTGTCCTGCGCCCCCACCTGAAATTCCTTCCAGGTGGTGTCGGAGTTTCACCAACCAGATGTTGACTCTGCCAGTGTTCTACCCCAGTCACACCTCGAGGCGAATACAGGCTCCATACTTTGACCCTAGAAGGGCGCCGCTATTATAAGGAGCGCACGGCTGAAATTGGGAGAGGTTCGCCAGCTGTTTGTCACCTCACGCTGAAGCTGCACCTGGCAGACCTGCAGCCAAGCGGACGATAAGCAGGTGGGTCACCTCCTGCATAGATCTCTGCTATAAGTTGGCGGGCATGGAGCCTCCCAGAGGATAGAGCTCATTCTACCCGCCATACTGTTGCATCGGTGGCTGCTTCCAGGGATGTCCCTATCCAGGAAATCTGCAGGGCTGCTACCTGAAGTCAGCACACACCTTCATCACCCATTACCACATCGACCTTGAGTCACGCCGCGGATGCTGGTTTTGGGGCCTCGGTTCTCCAGTCTTTATTCCCTAAGTAGGGGGTGTGCGCCTTGCCTCCCTCCTCCCGGAGAACTGCTAGGAGTCTGCAGACAGTGTGGATGAACAACATATCCATGTCCCTAGAAATACAGGTTACTCACCTGTAACAGGAGTTCTAGGAATGGTATATGTTGTTCATCCACACGACCCACCCGACCTCCCCGGCTTCGACGCACAACCTGAGCTTCCAGCGGGCCAGATCTGGCGTCATGGGGCGGAGCCGAGAGTTTTACCACCCGGGTGGGTGGGAGGAGCCAGCTTGAAGACCTTCCGGCAAGATTTAAAGCGGCAAGGATACCTGCCAGACAGTGTGGATGAACAACATATACCTTTCCTAGAACTCCTGTTACAGGTGAGTAACCTGTATTTTCCCGCCATGGCCATGTGGCCAATACCCAAATTAGTATTTAAAAAAAAATAAATAACCAGCTCGTCTTCCCTCATATCATGTCCTCAGCAATTTCAGAAGTTTACATCCAAAAACCAAAAAGGAAACTTAGGGCGCAGATGCAGTATATATTGAGACTTGCTATAAGTAAAAGGTTAGCTCACAGTTAAGTCCTCTTCTGAATCAGTCAGAGGGCTTCCTGGGCTTCATGTCTCGCAGAAACTTCTTTTTAAGGCCTTCTCTGTCCACTGACCCACATCCTGAGGGTCTGTGAACTGTCCGGTCTTGCCCCCATAAACCACCTGAAGCCTAGTCGGTAGCAAGATGATCCCCAGTGCTGTTAGCTTTTGTCTCACAGTGCTGAAGCTTTTTCTTCTGGCGCTTGTCTGAAACAAGAGTTCTGGGTACAGTTTTATGTCTGCTTTTTTAAGTGTCAAAGGATATGTTACTTGATCTGCTAGGAGGATGGCGTCTTGTGTCTTTGATCCCGACGTTCTGAGCAGCATGGTGTGGGGCTGGATAGGTGATGTGGTGCGAACCCTTGGATTCACCCAATAGGCTTTTTTAAAAAACAACCATTGGAAGCCTTCTGGAATGGTGAGTTTTGAATTTAACCGGTCTGTAAGATAATTTAGCAAGTTCATTTATTCGCCCCCTTCTGGAATTCCTATTGTTATAGAGATTCCCAGCTCTGATTTAATTTTCTAGTGCTTCCTTATAGCCTCGCAGCTGGCCATTTTCTTTAGTTTTTGAGGTCACTGCAGTCCAGGTTGTAGGCACCTGTTTTTCTGAGTCGGCTTCTGACCCTGTTAGTGTTTTGATTGTTGCATCATGAGTCTTCAAGTTTTTGTAAGGTTCTCTCTGTTTTCGAGTCCATGGCCTACATGGACTAGAGCATCACTTGCCATGGTGGGTCAGTCATAGAGTTTGGGATGCTGGCTCTAGCGCTGCCTGAGACTCCTGCAGCCTTGCTGGTACCAAGTGGGGGATCTTTCAGTAGTCCTTGTTGCGATTTTGGACAGACCATGCTGAAACTGGTATCAGTTTGTTCTGGAGGAGGTGCTGAATCGATTTTTACAAGTTGTTGGGCAGGTTTTTAGCTTTACCTTGAATTTTTCTGTATTATTCCTGCCTCGTGGGAGAGAGCTCGTGCACAGCATGTCCAGCCTGGAAGATGGCTCCCTAGCGCCCCCTTTCCCACTCATGTTTAAAACCCTTTACTGATTTCACACAGACTACCTCCTTTGGTTGTCTCTTCCACCTCTCTACTACCCTTTCTGGTAATAAATGCTTTTATGATGTCCTCTTCAGTTTCCCAGCCTCTAGCTTAATTGAGTTTCCTCTGGAATTTGTGTTACCACATGAGATGTCACAGTATGATAGATGGTACGATAACCATGACACGTAACACTGTGGTTATTGGCAGTTTGTCACTTCAGCGTGGGAGCTAGCGATTTTGTGTTTTGGATTATTATCACAGAGACATTTGGATCAGGATTCTGTGTTTTATTTATTGTGAAGCTGCAAATTTGGGGACATTTCACATGGGATATTCTGGATTTCTGCAGTTTGGGTCTGTGTTGACAACCACACTACTCATTCTTTAGGAGTGGGTGCTGTTTTTATCTGACTGGGTACTTAAACCTCTGAGGGCTTTGCTTTACTTCGTCTAACAGACTATTTTGCCTCAAGCGATTACTTTGGACACCTTCATAGTTTTGGCTGCTATACCCTGGTCAGCGTTATTAGTATTGGAACTTTGTTTGCCGTTGTTTCCACACTTGTAGAGGGGTGGATTTCTTTTAAGATTTTAAGTGTGGCTTAGTGACTGGCTAAATGTATAGGCCTAATTGAAGTGCCATAAGATTGTCTGAGGATTGGTGTGAGTCTAGGCGTTTGTTGTGTTAGAAGTATGTGTTTGAAGGGTTTGCGGTGGTTCTTTGTGTTTTGGGAGCTTGGGAAATTTTATTGTTCAGTTTTGGATGGTTGGCTGGGGTATCTTACTAGTTTCTGCTGTGAATTAAATAATATTTTAGTTGGTGTTAAGATGTTTTTTAAGATATGGCAAGGTAACATTTTAAGTATCTAGGGCAGTGGTTCTCAAGCCCCACATTCTGGGGGACTCAGAGGGCCTCAAAGTGTGGCTAACATAACTTACTGATCCCACTGTCTTTGTAATTAGGGCTCTGAAGAGCTCTGTGGCTGCAGAAAATGTTTCTGGTGGCCACACGTGATTATGGTGACCTCATTTTAGAAACACTGATCTAGGGCACTCTTACTGCATCAACCACATCCATCAGTTGTGTCCCCTTTGGTGGGCCAGGCTCCCCAATGCAGCATTTAAATGTTGCAGGTGCTTGTGGATCCATTGGGGATGGTGCGGTGTAATGGTTGTGGCCAGGTTGGGGGGAGGGTTGATCCAGTGAGTCAAAGGCAGGAGGTGCCAGACCAGGTCAGAGCTGATCTAAGATCGCTGCAGACTCGGGTGGATGAGGAAGATCAGCAAATATCTCAAAATAATATAAAAATGAATGGCCTGGAGTCAGCCGTTCTTTCCCTTGCAGAATCCGAGCTGCACTGTTCTTTTAGGCAGGAGGACGCAGAGAACAGAGGGCGGAGAAAAAATCTTCGGATCTTCGGCCTGCCAGAGGGCAATGAAGGCTCTGACCCCTAGGCCTTCGCAGACCAATTCTTCAGATCCATTCTTGACCTGAGGCCTGACTACCCCTTGAGTTTGAGCGTGCCCACCATGCTCTGGGCCCTAAACCTAAGGCTAAAGATCCACAGACCCAGATCGTTTGCCATCAGGAAGCAAAGTTTCCAGATGAAGGAAATGCTCCTTAAAAAATCGTGGCAGAAAGGGAAAATTATGTATGGAAACCACCGTATTATCATCGACAATAACTATGCTCCTTGTACCCAAAGTCAGAGAAGGGCCTGCTCTCCGCTGTTTCCTACATTAAGATCTCAACAGATCAGATTTCGCACCCTTTACCCAGCCAAGTTGATTGTGTTTTTACCAGAAGGTCCCACCTCATACACTTCTGCTTTGGAAGCTAAGGAAGACCTGTTTAAAAAGGGGGTGCTCAAGGAACGTCTTTTGACCAGAACTGGACCTTCTAGGAGTTCGTCCCAGGGGCAGTCATTGTCAGATGGAGCACATCGACCTAATATGTGTCTGGAAGAAATGCTTCAGAAGATTCGATCTCTGAGAAACCCTTCAGTGATGGTGGACCAGTAACAAGTCCTGGTGGTGGGTGAGTCTTTGAGGCTCTTCTTGGGGAGGTTGGGTGGGGGATGTGGGGTGGGGTCAGACGGGGGCTGAGGTGGTCCTGCTTCTGGTCACAGTCCCACCAGTCCAGCATCTCAACAAAGAGATTAAATAAAACTATCTCCCACTACCTTGCTGTGATTGGGGGAAAGTAGTCCTCCTTGATGGCGAGCGACTTGCTTGGCTGAAGGGGTAAGAGGTCCCGTTTTAGTAGGACTACCGGAGTCTCCCCCCTGGTGTGATCCCTCACTCTTTCCCTCCCTCCTTGGGCTTCAGGAGCTCTCGTCAGTTGACATACCCATGTCCTGGGAGGGCTCCTTGTGGTGTCCCCTCCTCTTGATAGGGCATATCGTCAAGGGCTTCCCCCCAGGTGAAAAACAGAAGATCCAAGGGACTTGGGACATTTAAAAAACATCTTGGACTGTAATACATCAATATAAATCCCAATTTCACTACACTAATACTCTTTAAAAAATATTCAGGACCAACAGAGTAGGTCCTTGCATGCCTGGAAGGGAAGAGCTGGGGTTCTTACTCCCTCTCCCCCCCTTTTTTTTTCTTTCTTTTCCTCTCTCTTTCCTTTTTCTTTTTTTATTACTTTTCAAAGATACCTCCTCCCTGTACTCTGATACACGGCAAGTTAATTATAGTAACTTTGTGACCACTATGGGAAGGAATTACACTGGGTGAAGGCCCCCAAGATTATAGAGATGGGATCACTCAGTCGCTGTGACAGAGTGTTTGATGAGTGAGATCCCTTAGCCTAGTCTCAGCAATTGCTTGAGACACCTGGGGTCAGTGGGAAGAGTAAAAAAATGATCTCCCTACCCCCTTTTTTTTTCTTTCTTTACAAGGGACTGACCCATGGGAGGGGTGCTCCCTCTTAGTTGGAGGCCCTGTATACCTGATAATTGGGCTTTCAAATGAGAAAACTTCTCAAAAGGAATGGGGGAAGGGGAGGGGAGAGGGTGGAAGGTTGGAACTTAAGCAGTTGGGGGGATAGGGCCCAGGGGAATGAGAGATCAGTTTCTGAGTGTCCCTATTCTTCTCTCATCACATAGAGGAAAGGGGACCCTACCAAACAGGGAACTTTGGGAGCCCACACTGCCCATTTTAGTGAACCCTTAGGGTGCAGATTTGATACCCTCTGAGGAATCTCTTATTAAGGAGATCCTCGATCAACGCTGACTCCCACTGGGAATCAGCTTGAGATTACGGAAGGGTGGAACTTTATTCCCACCCTAACAATGGAAGTATTGATAAACAAAGTTCTGTTAGGTTGTGTTGTTATGTCAACTGTAAATTGGTTAGGTTCACAACTTTGTTATTTATTTACAGTTTTCCATACAGTTACAGTTAATGCTGAAGTTAACTTTTGTTCATGCAATGAAACTGGAAGGAGACAGGATACAATATTCCAAAGTATTGCTTTATTACAGAAACTTCAGAAACTTATGTTTGGGAGATCTAACAGATTTCCACAGGAGAAACTGATCAGGATTAACAAGTCTTCTCGCACTGTCTGGGGGGAGCGATCCGGGTGAAGTCGGACTGGGATGACCTGGAAAATAAAAAAGAAATACTGAATGGCAGAAACTTACAACGATAATAAAAGAAATCAGTAATAAACGTAAAACAGTTGAAATAAAAGTAAAGAACAATAAACCCAAATGGCTTCCCAACCAGTGAAGATTACTCAATAAATGTAAATGGCTCTCATAACCCCATCAAAAGATCGAGTGATGCAACACTTAAACAGAAGGCAGATGTTATATTTATACAAGAATCTCACCTTTCAGACATCAAACATCAGAAATTAATATGGGGGGGGGGGGGCGATATGCCATTTACTCTTCATCTCACCCGAACGGACACAAAAGGGGCATAGCAATACTGATCCCAACAACCACTCAATTTAAAATAAACCATATACAGTCTGATAGATTAGGATGTTATATCATCATTCAAGGCTGCCTATACAATCAAGAAGTTACATTAGCTAATATATATCTACCTCCACAGACCAAGTCACCATTAATCCGCCAAATCCTAAATAAAATAATAGACCTCCATAAGGGGCAATTATTAATGGCAGGAGATTTCAGTATGACAGTTACTCCAAACCTTGATTCATCTAACCCCAAAGTATATTGCCTATCTTCTCCAGTAAAGTTTTTCAAAACACAGCTTGAAAACCTTGGCCTAGTGGACATCTGGAGGAAATTCCTTCCCTCAGATCCAGGCTTTACATATTACTCGGGAAGATTTAATTCATATTCTAGACTAGACTATTTCTTTACCTCATGCGAACACTTCTCCTCAGTGCGAGACATAATTTGTACAAAAATAATATCTGACCACCACCCCCTATTATTAAAAGTTGATATGGGTTAAAAAACGAAACAAACACTCTGGAGACTAAACCCCTATCTTCTAAAAGATAAAGAATTCACTGACCAAATGTTATTAAATTTGTTTATTAAAGTTTGGTGACCGGGTAGGCCCACTGAGCCCCGAAGGTCCCTTTTTCAGGGGCGACCCGGGATAACAATACAAGTTATAAGAATGAACAAGGACATAAGGAACATTTGAGGCATTGTGAGTTACATCATGAGGTGGTTACAGTAAAGAAAAATAGTGGATACAGGCATGGTTACAGGCATGGTAAAAGAAAAGCAGTGGATACAGGCATGGCTACAGGCACGGTAAAAGAAAAGCAGTGGATGCAGGCATGGGTACAGGCATGGTTATCATCATGACATGTAAGCAATTGGTAGTACTTTGCATATAGTTTATTCAGGGGTTACACGTGGCCTCTAGCGAGCAGTCTGTATAAAGCAGGTAGTAGGAAGGTTAAGCTAGGAGACGGAAGTTGGAGAGGAGGGGAGTACCTTAGGAGCTTTAAGTGCCATGACAGTGGCATGCGCTTGAGGTCAGCAGATGGGACTTAAGCCCGGTGCGGAAGTTCATGAGTGAGGAGGAGGCCTGGACCTGGGGAGGGAGCTTGTTCCATTGGCAGGCTGCTTGGGAGGAAAAGGATCTTCCGCCAGCATTTGTCCTTACCCTAGGGACTTCTAATAGCGTTCTGTCTGAGGTCCTTAGGTTCCTTGGGTTGTGTTTGAGGGTTATGGTCCCGGCAATGCTTGGCGGAGCGTGGGGTTTGAGAAGCTTGTAGGCCTGGACAAGCAAGGGGTGTTGGAGGCGGGCGACCAATGTGGGCCAATGGAGATTGGCCAAAGTGTCACAGTGGTGACGTCTCGGGTGGTCTAAGGTTGCGAAACGAGCTATTTTATTATATGGGGTTTGCATCCTGGTAATTAAAAAAAGAATCCCACAATTTTTGGGAGAAAACGCATCATCGACTGTTTCCGAAGCCATGTTATGGGATGCTATGAAGGCCACCATCAGAGGCGAGATCATTGCTTATGCCTCAAGGGGAAAAAAAAGAAAGGGAAAGGAAATATAATGACCTTACCAAGACTCTACAAACCCTTCAACTACTCTACAGAGAGGGGGATAAAGAAATACAAACAAAAATTAGATCAACTAAGTCAGCTCTCCAAAAAATAATGGATGAAAAGATTCAAATGTCCCTAATATATTTAAAACAAACAAATTACGAGGGTGGATCCAGGGGTACATGCAGATTGGCTCAGAAGTTGAGAGCAAGGAAAAATGCAGTAACAATACTAAGAATTAAACATCTTCAAACCAGTAGGATAACTCATAAAGAAGACATAAGACAAACCTTCGCTGATTGCTACCAACACCTCTATACAACACACAACACCTCTTCTCAAGAGGATAGACAAGCTTTCCTAGCTCAAATACAGCTCCCAAAAATCTCAGCAGTACAAGCCCAGAAACTACAAGCCCCTATATCAATTGAAGAAATAGAGACGGCGGTCACCAAACAATCTTCAGGTTGTTGCCCCGGCCCCGATGGATATGTTAATGAATGGTATAAAATTTTTAATAAAGAATTAACTCTAAGACTCGTAAAGCTGTTTAGAGAAACAGCCATGGGAAATATACCTCCTCCATCATGGGACTATGCCACAGTTGCGGCTGTCCCAAAACCCAGTGGAAACAAACTAGACCCCTCTGCCTATCGACCGATTTCAATAATAAATTCAGACTATAAAATCTTCATGGCCATTTGGGCCAAAAGATTAGAAACAATCCTCCCAATGATAATACATCTGGACCAAGTGGGTTTTATAAAAAACAGATAAACAACTGACAACATTAGAAAATCTCTAATACTCATGGAATACATCCAAACACTGAAGATTCCAGCTGTCTTTTTAAGCCTCACTGCCGAAAAGGCATTTGACAAGGTATATTGGCCTTTCCTATGGGATATATTGAAAACATTTTGTTTCCCAGATTCATTGCTGCATTGGTTGACCCAAATATACCTTTTGCCAAAAGCTTATATTCGAATAAATGGGGGACTTTCCTCCCCGATCTCAATAGACCAGGGTACAAGGCAAGGATGTCCTCTCTCTCCTTTATTGTTTGTATTATATCTTGAACCATTAGCTAGGGCAATAAGAGTATCCAAAAACATAGAGGGCATACCAATGCAGCAATCTGAAAACAAGATCAGTCTTTTTGCAGATGACATACTTCTTTCCCTTTTATCCCCTACAGAATCGATTACAGAGACATGGAGAGTTGTGTCCCGATTTGAGGAGCTGGCCGGCTTTAAATTAAACGTTACAAAAACAAAGGCCCTTTTATATAACTATACTGCCCCAAATACTTTAAAACGAAGTTTAACAATTATATGGCACTCAACCAAAATAAAATACCTTGGCATACACATCCCCCATAATCTTCACGTAATTGAATTAATCAACTACGAACCCATCTCCATAACGATCAGTAAAGATTTGGATAAATGGACCCACCTTCCAGTGTCTTTATTTCAACGCTTTGAAACCATCAGGATGAACGTCCTACCCCGCCTACTGTACTTGTTCCAAAATATTCCATATTTCCCATCTCAGTATTACTTCAAGTCATGGGATAACATGATAACAAAATTTATTTGGAACAAACAGAAACCACGAATTCGCCTTTCCATACTAAAACTATCATTGGCTCAGGGTGGTACTAATCTCCTGGACCTAAAAAAAATATGCTGAAGCCGCCTTTTTAAAAATCCTTCTATAATGGCTCTCTGACCAGTTTGACTCCCAATGGAAGAAGCTGGAATTCCATCTGAACGACATGTATGACATCAAAAAAATTATTTTTTCCTCTCCAGGGAGGTCTCCTCCTTTGAGAGACTTTACTGATACTACTTCGCATGTCTTAAAAATTTGGTTTAAAATGTGAGAAAAAGAGCCACTCCAATTAATCAATGAATATTGTAAGTTAATTTCAGAAGACGATCTCTTCATCCCGTCCCATAATGACTTAACCTTCTTCCGTTGGCGCAGATTGGGACTGGAGCAGGTGTTTCAGTTTCTGTGCCCAAATGGAATCCTATCATTCGAAGAATTAAAATCTAAATTCAACCTCCCAAATGTTGACCATTTCAGATATTTCCAAATTAGAAACCATCTTCTACGTAATAGAATTATCCAGGTTAAGCTGAAGCCCTCCTTCCCCCCTCTCCTAAAATGATTCATTGACCACTCTCGGGGACAACATTGGAACCATTTAATTGGTAACTTATACAAAATGATGCGAGACCAATCAAAAGAATCAACAAACTCAATACTAGTAAGTTGGAATAAGGACTTAGACCTCGTTGTATCCAAAGAAGAATGGTCCTCTTCGTCTCTTCGAGTGGTCAAAATCAACAGATCTCATGTTTGGAGGGAATATTCCTGGAAATGTAGATCTAGATTTTTCAGGTCACCAGCAAGTCTGACTAAATACCTTCCGATTGAATACGGGGTTAGTTGGAGGGAGTGTGGAGCAGAATTAGCTGACTTAGCACACATAATGTGGCAATGTCCACGCTTAATGCCCTTCTGGTTAAGTATACAAAAAGAAATCAGTGAGGGCCTAGGTGAATGTGTCGAGCTCACGGCTGAAGTGGTGCTCATGGCTGTCTACCTGGATTGTTCCCCTCCTTGGACAAAAACCCTGCTTCCCATTCTGCTGTTGGCAGCAAAAAAAATCCTTGACAAGGAATTGGATGGCTAAAGTAGAACCAAGTATACAAGATTGGAGGCAAATTGTGAATTCTATTTACCAGATGGAAAACATCATAGCTAAACTAAACAACCAAACAGATGGATTTGCCACTCTTTGGCGGAGATGGTCAGTCTATCAGGCAAGGGTTGATCCTGATTTCTGCCCATAGTGGGTGGGTTTTGGGGGAGAAGAAAGAGAAATGAGTGGGGTCACAGAATTGTTCAATTTATCACAGAAAAGGTGGACCAGTTTTAGTCCTAATTTGTAACAAATGTAAAAGATCTTTATGCATTGTGTACCTGTAGTATAACAAATCTGAAGTAAGCATAGAAAATGTACTGATTGTAAAATGTCTCTTGATATAAAAGTAAGAAAAAATCTAATAAAAATAAATTAAAAAATAAAAAAAAGGCAAGAGGTGCCCTGGAAGGGCTCAAACATCTAATGGGGGTCCTCCCTGTCTGGTGCCGCTATCCAGAGGTTCCACCTTCGACCAGGCAGCCTGGCTCCTGCCCTTTGGGCAGTTCTTTGTAATGCTGAGTGAATAAGGAATAAAACAGTGGTGGTGTTGAGGGGTTTTATAACTTTTTTCTTAGCTGAACTTGTGTGCATCAAGGAGACTTGACTCGGTGATGGACTCTGGCTCAGTGCTGGAAACCTCCATTCAGAAGGGTAGCCCATGGTGTGCCACTCCATTTACGAACATTGGTCTCCCGCCAAAGGTTGCTGTGGTATAATAGACAAGCTGAGGTGATTGAAGGCACTAGAGTGGAGACTGGAGCATACATGGCTGAGATTCTATTCAGTGGAGGGCAGTCTGGCTCTGAGGACCCAATATGGGGTGTATCAGAGGGAAGTCAGTTAGAAAAAGACAGAGTTACTGTTAGGGCTGATTGTGGCAGGAAAGAATAAGCGGTCCCAGCTCTTTCACACTGTAGACGGACCTTTTCAACCTGTCTGTCTGCAGTTCAAAGAGACTGTTTCTGTAAATAAGTATGAGGAATTTGTGTTTTTTTTTTTTTTTTAACTTCAAAGTGTCCTCAGAACAGTGATCTCCCAGGGAGATGGTTCACAACAGTGAGGGAGAACAGTTTACTAGGCACTTCAGTACTCTGGATCAAGTTTCTGTTTTTTTTTTTTTTCCATCGTACCTTTTATCCTCCCAGGAGACTCCTGACCCGGTGGCTTCGGCCCTCCTACCAGAGGACACCTCTCTGGCCGCCACGCACCGCCTGCTGACCCCGGAGTTTCCCCGTGGATTGCCCCCATGGTGGGGCCAGGAGGGAAGCGGCGTGCTACACCTCCTGCTGGAGACCAATTCAGAACCGGGGCGGCCCTCTGGTGCAGCGGCCATCATTGAGCGCCGGCCAGGACTTCTCCCTTCTCGCTTTTCTCCCCTCCCCACCGATGCAAACACGCCGGAAACGTGCAAGGTTACCGACTCGTAATGCCCTCCCGCCGTCACCTCTTGAGGCAGTTAGCGATTGGGACGACATGCCACCCTCCCCCGAGAGAGGAGAGCATTCCTCCAGACACTTGATCCTGTTTCCCCCTTGCTGTCCCTTGGTGGCCCAAGCTTGTTCCCAAGCCCGGGTCACCAGTATGGTGCGAGGTGTGGTATCCAGCGTCTCAACCCTCAGTGCCACTGGGCTGGCTCTGGATCAAGTTTCAACCAGTTTTGGATCAGGAGATCTCGCAGGTGATGTCTACATTGCAGCCTACCAACTGTATTTTGGACCCATGTCCTACATGACAGTTGGTGGACTGGTGGGAGGCCCTCTTTTCTCTGGTAATTGTGATTATTTGGGGTTCTCTGGGGGAGGGATATTATCCAGCCTCATTAAAGAATGCAGTGGGCATCCCTCTCCTCAAGAACCATCTTTTGATCTAGTGGTCCTGTTGAATAACAGGCCCGTCTCAAACCTCCACTTCTTAGGGAAGATAATTGAGAAGGTTGTTGCAATGCAACTGAAGGCGACCTGTTGCATTATATCTATGAGCCTTTTCAGTTGGGTTTTAGATTTCAATACAGCAAGGAGACTGTCCTGGTGAAAGTGTTGAATAACCTCTTCCTTATGAGGGATTATGGTGAATATTCTATGGTGCTTCTCCTTGGTCTCTGTTTGGCGTTTGACATTGTGGACCATTGAATTCAGACTGATCAACTGAGGAAGTATGGAGGACTCACTGGAACTATGTTGTGCTGGTTTGAATCTTTCCCTGTCGGCAGGGTACAGTGAATGACCTTATGGAAATTAACCTCGAGGGTGGCTGCAGTGCCCTGTGGTATTCCTCAAGCCTCGATCTTCTCCCAGATGTTGGTCATGGTATACATACTACACGTGGGGCAGATCGTGAGGCAGTACAGTCCGAGATTTAATTTACAGTATATGCAAATGATACCCAGTTGTTCTTCTACTTCACACTGGATTGAGGAGATTCTGACACCTTTTTTTTTGTAAATTGTTTTTATTTGGTTTCAAAGGTAAAGCCTCACAAACCAGATTACACAGCAGTACAGTTTTAAATGCTGAAGAAACTAGATGATGGCAATTCTTATACAGGAAACATTAAATGATTGCCCAGGATAAAGCACATACAGAGAGCATAAGTCAACTAGTCCATTGCCATGAAATAAATCCCACATAGATTGTCTCCCATAGCCTGCACCACTGCCATAGGAAGACCTTTGCAAATCAAAAAAGTCCACATAGTCCATAAAGACTTTTTAAATACAGCCTTGTGGTCGCATAGCTGCAAAAAAAATGATAAACATTCCCACATAGATTGTCGCGCTATGTCCCTGCCCAAAACACTTAAATAGGGTTCTGCAGAACCATCATAATATACTCCTGGGGGGCGTAACCAGCCAACCCCCGCTCAAAAGTGGTACACATAGAACTGACTGGCTCGTAACGGTTTGGAATCCCATTCTAATACAAAATTGCAGAACTTGTGAATATATAATTATTATACTTAAACACATGGAGGAAATAAAATAGAGAATAAAGTATGGGGTGGTGTGTGTAACGAGATTTTACACACACCCGAGGGGTTGGATGGCATATAAACCCCGGAAAGGCTGAGGGTTTTATCCAGGCATCTAACCCTGAGGTGTGTGTAAAATTCAAGTTTACACACCACCATATTTTATTTTATATAATTGCTGGGTTAGGCTTTTTACGCCACAGCCAGTTATATAAAATAAATGGTCTGGCTGTGGCTGCGATCTGGATGACGTTTAGTCAGTCCTCGGGTCGCATAGCAGCAGTTTACTTTTTCTTTTGTTTTGTTGTCCCCTTTATGGTGTGATTTTTGTTAGGAAGTTTTTTTTTTAAATAGTTACTTACTGCCTAGAGATAGTGGCGGCGGTGCGGTTTCGACCGACGAAGAAATCTGGTGGCGAGTGGTGAAAACCCAGAAGAGCTGTACGTTGGGCATGCGTATAGCAAGGGAAACCGTGCACGTGTTTGCTGTTATAAACGCTCCTTTATAACGGCAAATTACGCCACGGTTTCCATATGGGAAAAAGCCTAACCGAGTTATTATTACCCAATAATAGATCTTTTGCCCCCACAGTCTCCTGAAAACTAGGGAACTACACAGAATGGAATCCATCCACATTTATGTACTGAGCAACTGGAGACCCAGGGCAGTGCCAGGAACAGCAGAAGGGGGAGCAGGAGAAAAGTCTCTGAGGTGGCAGACATCTTATGCCTAGCAAGGCTTTTGTCATCCTGCAGATCCCCCAAAAGGTACTTCTTTCCTGCATAAATGACCCTCAAGCAGGCAGGATACTGACGTGAGTGTGTAGTGCCGAAAGGATCAGAGTTTTAACCAAAGATCATCAAAGGATGTCCTCCAATCTTGAGTGGCATTACTGAGATCCGGATAATGGGGAGTTTTCCCGACTTTGTTTCCAAGAGTCCAATGTGCCTGCAGCCTCCATAACCATGTTCCTGCCCATCACATTGCTCAGAATGTTAGAGGGACTGAGGGCTGCTGTTTGAATCAGGCAGCTTGCCTTGAGGGTGGGGTGAAAGGTGGGGTTACAAGTTGACCCACTGTACTTCTGGTGCAGCCTCGAGCTTCAGATTATGTGCCAGTTACATATTAACAAACTCCCTTGCATCACCTCCTTCCACCTACTCCAGGAGGCACCAGTGGCAAATAGCGCTAGCCCTGGTAAACTTTTACAAGGCCTCCAAACGGTACCGCAGGACCTTGTTTTCCTTTATGAGTTCCATGGTGGCTGTAGAGACTTTCAGTGTTGCACTGGCCGCTTCCAGTGCCTTGGAGACGGTTGTCAGAGACTGGACTTCGTATGACTGGAGACGCCCCTGAAAGTCTGAGACCTTCAAGTCTAGTGCTGTCGTGTGCTCTTACTGCCTGGAACATGTCATCATTTGTAGCTGCGGTGGTTTTGTCTCCAGCACTAGGGCCCAGTTGATACAGGTTTCTTGTCTCCTCCATCCGTCCTTTTTTTTGGGGGGTTGCTCATATTGGAACAGGGGAAGAACGGATTTAGGTTGCCCATACTGGAACAGCAGGAAGAATAGATCTTCAGGTGCACGAGGAACAGAAGTACAATAATCAGAAGAAATATTTTACAGTGCCTTTACCTATAAAAATAATAAAATGAGTAAGTGCAGATCAGGAGAGCAACAGCCGGTGCGTGTCTTGCTGCAGGTGGCTTGCTCCTAGGGCCAAGCATTAAGTTGGTTCAAACATTTGGGTCATTCAGTTTGGCAGTGTTCAGGAAAAAAACACCGAATCAGGTTTCACTGCCAGAACCTGAAAATGCCCTGACCCAAAACTGAAATGAAGTTTTTTTTAAAATTCAGTGTCTCAGACTCAGTTGTGTGAGTGTGAGTGTGTGTGTGTGTGTGTGGGGGGGGTACTGGGACTCGTCTGTAGCGATAAACTCGGGTGAGAGGGGGAGGTACAGTACTGTCACTCACAAATCAGGACTAGGAGGAGGAGAAGCCAGAGGACGTACCTGTTAAAATATTGAATGGTAGTGCTGTGTCCTGGTGTGGTGTGTCACCCTCTGATCTATTCCTCTGTTTCACCTCCTCTCCGCCCTTTCTCACTGTCACTTCTTGGTGACTACACACACATATGATGACATGCACACGCAAACAACATAGGAGAGAGTCATGGGACTGTACTAGTGGCAGTCCGATCAGGGTCTCTGTCTCTCAGCTGGCTCTGACCCTGCTGCTAAAAGGTCTGCACTGATTGGAGTAGACAGAATGATGTTGAGGGGCTTTATAAACCCCTCACATTGGGCAGTAGGGTCAGAGGTGAACAGCAGGGCTGTGTAGTGTCTTGAAGCTAGTCATTCTTCTCAGTCAGTGCACAGTATGCACATGTAATGGTCCAGCAACCAGAACGAAAAAAATACTAGTTTAACTTTCAGGGCAGGTAGGCAGAAAGGATTAGTATTAGCGAAGCAGCAGAGCAGACAGTTATAGCAGCTGCCATAGCACCAGCACCCATAACAAAAAACAACAGTGGTGATTGGCGAAGCTGCTGGGGTGGGGGTAGGAGTACGGGAGGGAAGGAAGGGGCTCAGGGCCAGATTAAGGCATAGGCAACATAGGCACAGGCCTAGGGTCCCTCCATACCAGGGGGCCCCCAGCAATCATCAAAACATATTTACTATATATCCTTTTCTTTCTGCCTGAGCTGAATTTTCTTTAATAAAAGACTCAGCCACTGAGTAATCTGAACAAAGATAGGGCTGAACTATGACATGATTCTCCCCTGCCTGATTATGTGTTAAGTGCAGTTGATAGCTTGAGGGGCAACTGGCCAGGCTGACCTTTAAGGTGTGAACAGGCACCTTTCCTTTGCTTTGTCTCCCACCCCCACTTAGAATCAGGTCTTACTCTTAAATACAAAAACTTAACAGTGTAATTCAGTGTGTATGCTTTATAGTTAACCTTACTACTAACATTAAGAAATATACAATGTGTTTCAATGGTACAATTAAAAATCATACTTTTTTTTTATTCTCTCATCTCACTCATGTTGAAGTTCTGACCTTGATATAGCTCCATTTTCAGGGAGAATGAATGCACATATTTCCAGGATCCCTTCAGTAAATCTTGCAATGCATTTATCCTGGTTTACTTATTAATAACAGAAAGAAATGTTTGACCCCTGGAATCATTTCTTCTAACAATCAGCCACTTTGCAATTTAATCTCTAAATTTCATGACTCCTCTAAGAAACCACCAGCTAAACTCCTACACCACCCAGGACCTAGCATATTTTAAAGATGAGTCCCTACCCCACCCAACAAAATTCCCACATCGTAGTTCATACTACCTGACAGGACAAAATGATAACACCCTGAATGCGAGCGCACATGAGTATGCTTGGGGGGACCTTGGGAGAAGTGCAATTCATCACATTTCACACCCCAAAAATTATTGTAACCAGGCTAATTAATGATTATTTTCTCTAAATGATTAAAACTCAGACTACTGTTATCTTTCTGTACTGATGTTATTAGTTTCATTAATTTTCAAGCATTTTAGTTAGGTTATTTATGTTATATGCAGCTTTTTATGGAGAGTAAGAAATTTTTTTTTCAAGTTTCAGTAACTAATATGTAATAGCCAAGGGTTGTGGTCATGGTGAAGGGCACAGTCATGGGGAAGGGACTTGACTGCAGTGAGGGGGCCCAAATTTCTCTGGGGCCTAGTGCCCCAGGTTGCTTTAATCTGGCCCTGCCAGAGGCAAATTAAAAAAAAGCAAATTTTCCTTACTGGAGGACCAGTTAACCAGGAAAAAAAAATGTTGAGGCAGAGTGGTGTGCGTTGCTGTGGCAGTTACAGCTGTGGACCGTGGAAGCCTGCCCTGCACTAGTACAGTACAGTTGTTGGACTTGGAATTGTAGGGTCTGGGTGCTGCTGGCAGAGGTTCCTCTCTGATCCCCAGAGGAAAATTGGCAATATATAATCTATTGTGAGCCCATTGTAGTGGCACTGTGGTCCCAGGCAGAGGAAAACTTTTTGTTGTGGTCAGATAAAATATTTGTGAGCCCGCTGTAGTGGAGCAGTACCATGGTCTCGTTCCAGGCAGAAGTGACGACACCTGTGTTCAGACTTGAGGGTCTTTTAGTATGTGTCATCTCCCCAGTGAGAAACAAACCTTTCTGTTGTGGTCAAATAAAATATCTGTGAGCCCGCTGTAGTACAGCAGTGCCAGTGTCTCATTGTCCCAGGTAGAAGTGACGGCATCTGTGCTCTGACTTGAGGTTCTCTAAGTACACTTCATCTTCCCATTGAGAAACATTTTTTGTTCAGCTAAAACCTTAATAATGTAGAACAACAGACTCAGAAAAAATTGACAGAAATGTCCCCAGAACAATGCATCTTCTAGCTCTGAAGAGAGTGACGGCTCCATGTCCTCACCGAATGTAAGCCAAACAAGATCTGGTTGTACAGTTAAGCCCAAGAGGCTGTTTACACCTATAAAAAGAAATGCATTATCTCAGTTGAGAAAAACAAAGCTTGATCGTTTCACATCAGCAAACTAAAAATACTGTAGTAACAACAGAGACAACCACTGATCGTTCTTTGGATAACGATGATGATGATGATGATGGTCAGGGAGAGTTGTTTGCAGCTGGGCATGAATCTAATGTACTAGAAATGATCAACATCACTGATGAGGCTGTGGACTGTTGTGGTATGGGAGGTGGTGATGATGATGATGATATCATCCAAGGCAGTTCTTCCCCTGCTGTCACCATTGTACATGACGATGACCAGTCCTCATCCTCTACTTCTTTGGTATCAGTAAATAGAACTACTGTTTTGCGTAATACCACAAGCCCTCCACCACAATCAACTTTAGACAGTTTGTGTACCGCTGGTACAAGTGTCACTGCAAATCGGCGTGCAACTTGCAGCATTCAAAGATATTTTCCAGCATTGTCTAACACTTCACAAGTGCAGTTGCAGCCAGTATCTGATTCACTACTAGGAAAATGTGTCAGGAAAAGTTCTTCTGTTGTGTGGAATCATTTCTCTATATGCCTGACTGATTCCTTTAAAGCAGTATGCATTCACTGAAAAAATAGATTTAGCAGGGGAAAGTCAGTACGTGACTTGAGTACGACTGCACAGATTAGACATCTTCAGTACCAGCATCCAACGGTGATGAAAAGGAATATGAATATTGATGATGACAATGATGGTGGTAGTGACTTTGATGATGAAGGGGACTTTGATGATGCACAGTTAATACATTTTTATGATGATAATGATGGCGACAGGCACTTGTGTGATACTACCATATGCATACAGGTTGCAGAGCAAGATTGCGAATCATTTTTTTCACAGTCTATGGAGGATGCTTCCCCACAGTCCGCAGCAACAAATACCATTACAGCCCATCATGTCCCTGAGAAAAGAAATGATACATATTTTTGAACCCCATTCAACCATGAGATAATTATTAAAAAAAACAGAACAAAAAAACACAGATAACTTTAAAGGCAACTTTTGCTGCAAAAAACCCGAAAATTTTAACCAGGTCATCAAACTGTTGTCAGAATTGACTGTCTGATTGGAGTGATGATAGCACCTGATTTAGAGCCATATTCAAAAGTAGAACAAATTTGCTTTCGACAACTGTTACAAGAATTATAGCCTAGGTATGAAATGCCTTCAAGGCGTACTTTTGCCAGTCGCATTATTCCAGACATATATGTTGCAGTGAGAAATGCAGTTGTCGTCACTTGACAGAGGCAGAAGGGGGATTTGTTCATTTTATGACAGTCCTTTAGACACGTTTTGCACCACATGCTTACTTATTTCTCACAACTCACTGGGTCACATTTAAAGAGTTGCAGCATCATCACCAAGACGAACCAAGTCTTTGTTTCTTGATGAATACAGGGATATGGCACTGCTTATTGTCCATTGGAGACGCATTAAGCTGCTTAGTGTATCTCCAATGGACATTGACCATAACCCAGAAAATATACAGCTTGTTCTAGAGAAACTTTGCCAAGAATGGATTGTGTCCAGGGGCCTTACCATTGGTATGTCTGTGATGGATAATGGTGCAAATGTTATGAAAGCTCTCTGGGACTGTGGTACCGAACACAGAGTTAATGTGTTTTGCTTTGCGCACAACTTGCTGTGTACCATGCCCTGCAAAACCAAGATGATGTATGCAACCTGGTTCAAACTGCATGTAAAATATGTGAGCAGTTTCACAGATCTGTAAAGGTCACAGCCATTCTTTGTGAGTACCAAAGTGAGTACAAAGTACCGTCTAATAATTTCATCCAAGATACAGTTACTCAGTGGAATTTCACCTATTATATGTTGGAGTGCTTACTGCAGCAGAAGATGGCAGTACGTAATATGGCCTTAGTCCATGACATTGGAGGCCTGATCACTCAATGGAAGTTGTTAGAAGACCTTGTTAAAATATTGGAACCATTTGAAAACACAACAAAGGTACTTAGCAGTAGCAGTGCATCCATTAGTCAGGCCATAACAATGGTACGCATCCTTCTGCCATGGGCAATAACAGAGTTGAGGGACAGTTCCAAGACATTATTGAAATAGCTACCATTTCAAATACAGAGCTGCATATGAGATTTGATTCAGTTCTTACAGACAAGAAGTATGTCATTGCTACAATACTAGATCCTCATTTCAATGACATCTTTTTGGTGCAAGACAGTTTGCCAATGACTGATATCAAGGCAGAACTCATTGAAGAGATTCAGGAGGTCCAAAACAAAATGGATGGCACTTATTAGCAACAGCCATCACCAGTGCCGTCACAGTGGTACTGAACCTGTAGCTGTTCTGCACTGGCAGTGGCAACAAACATTGGTTCTCCTTCTCTGTGTCATCCACTTCACGTTAAAGTTAACAAAGCTGATGATATGCAGATAATGCTAAATACCCTTGACTGCTCAAGGCTAATTTCAGAACAATCATGTGTGCCTACTGCTGAAACAGTGCTGAATATGTACCTCACGGAGCCAAGAGAGACAAACCCCAAATGTGACACTCTTATCTACTGGAAAAACAAGCTTGGTTTACCCGCCAATATCCCCAATAATAAAGAAGAAGGGAAAGGCAACTACAAAAAAATTTCAGTTATGAGCTATATTTTGTCATAATATTATGTTTCTAAAAGTTTCCCTAAAGGTGTCAGTTCTTTAAATACAAGTATAATATTTCTGCATAAATTTAAGATTAGACTCAGAGTGCCCTAGTGTGTGTTGCAAATACATGAAATCTCCCTTCTGCCTCTATTAGGTAATTAATTTAATTTACTATATGTGCTTGATTAAGAGGAGCCTTGGTCAGTATCTTGAAAAACATTGTCATCATCATCATCACTCCATCATCAGCGCCATCATGGGTAGTACTACGTAGGGTTGGGTGGGATGGAACAGAGGAGGAGGAAGGTGTTGACCCGGGTATGCTACGCTGTCCACCATAGCCAGCCACAATAATATGCATCTACCTGTACCTGCCTGCCCTGAATTACCTCATATTCTGTCAGCCTCAGCACTGCAGCAGCACAGCAGGTCACTCTCATTTTTCTGATTGCTGACAATTTTCATTTTCTGAAGCCCTCTTGCCAATGCCATCATCATCATCATCACCACCACCCCGCCATCATCAGTGCCACAGTGGGGAGTACTACCAAGGGGAGCAGGGTTGAGTGTAATGGAACAGAGGAGGAGGAGGAAGGTGTTGCCCCGGGTATGTTCCAGTGTCCACCATAGCCAGGCACAATATTATGCATGTGCCTGCCTGCCTGCCCTGAATTGCCTCACATTCTCTCCATTTCAGCAGTGTAGCAGCACAGCAGGTCACTATTTTTTCTGATTGCTGTCCATTTTCATTTTGTGAAGCCCTTTTGCCATCACTGTCATCATCATCATCATCATTGCCACGATGGGGAGTACTACCTAGGGGAGCAGGGTTGGGTGGGACGGAACAGAGGAGGAGGAAGGCGTTGACCCTGGGGTCCACCATAGCCAGCCACAATATGCATCTGCTTGCCTGCCCTGAAGTGCCTCACATTCTGCCACTCTCAGCACTGCAGCAACACAGCAGCTAACTCTCATTTTTCTGGTTGTTGACCATTTTCATTTTCTGAAGCCCTCTTGCCATCATTGTCATCATCATCACGCCATCATCAGTGCCACCATCGGGAGTACTACCAAGGGGAGCAGGGTTGGGTGGGATGGAACAGAGGAGGAGGAGGAGGAAGGTGTTGCCCCTGGGTATGCTTCAGTGTCCACTGTAGCCAGCCACAATATTATGCATGCGCCTGCCTGTGCTGAATTGCCTCACATTCTGTCAGTCTCAGCACTGCAGTAGCACAGCAGCTCGCTCTCATTTTTCTGGTTGTTGACCATTTTCATTTTCTGAAGTTCTTTTGCCATCACTGTCATCATCATTATCAACATCGCCACAATGGGGAGTACTACGTAGGGGAGCAGGGTTGGGTGGGACGGAACAGAGGAGGAGGAGGAGGAAGGTGTTGCCCCAAGGTATGCTCTGGTGTCCACCATAGCCAGCCACAATATTATGCATCTGTCTGCCCTGAATTGCCTCACATTCTGTCAGTTTCAGCACTGTAGCTCACGCTAATTTTTTCTGATTGCTGACCATTTTCATTTTCTGAATCCCTTCTGCAGTCATTGTTGTCATCATTATCATCATCATCATCAGCACCACCATGGGGAGTACTACCAAGAGGAGCAGGGTTGGGTGGGATGGAACAGAGGAGGAGGAAAGTGTTATCCCCTGGGTATGTTCTAGTGTCCACCGTTGCCAGCCACAGTGCATTTGCTTTGTCATTCAGTCAGTCTTATCACCACTGCACCAGCACAGTTCACTCTTTTTTCTGAATACTGATCATTTTCATTTTCTCAAATTCTCTTACCATTGTCTTAATTATTAATCATTGCATTATCATCAGCACAGCACAGCCATGGGGAGTACTATGTAATATGTATGTAGTGGAGCAGGTTTGGGTGGGATGTAACAGTGGAGGAAAAAGGTGTTCTAGGGACATGGATGTGTTGTTCAATCCACACTTATTGGCAGGTTCCTTGCTGCTTTAAATGTTGCCGGAAGGTCTTCAAGCTGGTTCCTCCCACCCACCCGGGTGGTAAAACTCTCGGCTCCGCCCCATGACGTCAGCTGTTCCTTACCACTTGGAAGCTCAGGTTCCCTCCTTAGCACTCTGAGTTTTAGGCTGGATTCACACTCTTCGGTTATTCCGAAACTTATTTTAAGATTTACAAGACTTCGGTCTGTATCTTCCCTCGCAGCTGTGATGGACAAATCGACTCCTGGATTTCGTCAGTGCCCCTGTGGGCAGAAGATGTCCTGGACCGATCCGCACGTCATGTGCGCGTATTGCCTTGGACTCGGCCATGACTCTCAGGCTTGTGAGTTGTGCAAATCCTTTTCGGCTTCGGTCTTGCTGCCCGGTTACTGTTGGGGTGACCTGAAAAATGTTATCCTCCGGTTAAGTCTAAGGATGCCCTGTTGGGCGGCGTTCGCGGCTTCGGGCTCTGCGGAACAGCTGGAGCAGATGATCGCCCTTGAGGAGGAGGTGGCCCAGGCCGCATCATCATCATCCTCGGTCGCGGCATTTATCCCGCTCTCCTTGGAATCTTCCTACACAGCTTCTTTCAAGGAGCTTTGCCAAGCCCCTCTCCACCAAGGGAGAAGGCCCTTCAGGACATTCCTCTTGGTCCAAAAAGAAGCACCCCAAGGGTAAGTCCCACCATCGACGTTCATGGGAACGGGAGAGGTCCCCTTCCCCGGAGAGTCGACATTCGACTTCGGTCGAGGTTGCGGCTAAGGCAGCTGGCTTCATGGTGTCCCGTCAGGTTAGTCAGTCCGAGACACCCGTCGATGCGGTCAAGATTTTTCTCGACCCGTCGGACGGTCTGTTGACTGCAGAAGCTGACAACCCTTCTTCACCGGTTTCTCCGGTGGAAACCGAGGACTTGCCTGTGCCTCCTGTGCCAGAGTCCCCAGTTAAGGTCCCTGAACTGAGGGAGGAGCGGGTTTCCCCGGCCCCCTCTCAGACCCACCCTCGGAAACACCGAAGGTCTCGGTCTCGGACCTCTTCTCGTCCAGCCGATCTCGACAATGTCGGCGGTCTAGGTCTCGGCACTGTGGAAAGCGGCGGCGCTGCTCCTCCTCGTCTTCGTCCTCTTCGGAGGATCGGCTCTGGCGCAAATTGCGTCGGTGCTACGAGGAGCTAATGTGGCAGCAGCTCCTTTTCACTGGGAATAGGCCGACTTCGTCGTCTTCCCTGGCTATTAAGTGGCTGTCACCGGAGCGGCCGAAACGACCCCTCGTAGTGGTCGAGGAGCCGAAGCCGGCACCGGTTGTTCGGCCAAAACCGGCTGCACCACCCATTGTGGTGGAACCTCCGCCTCCACAACCTAAATTTGGGGCCCTGACCAAGGATTCTCGGTTGGGTCAGGGCTTGCCCCACCGGTTGTCAGTCACCCTCACTCCTGATTGACCTCGGCAGGTGGAGGGTGGCTCAGGCGCTTCGGCAGCTGT
The DNA here is from genome assembly GCA_016271365.2 of Neoceratodus forsteri. NCBI lineage: Eukaryota > Metazoa > Chordata > Ceratodontiformes > Ceratodontidae > Neoceratodus > Neoceratodus forsteri. The sequence continues at coordinate 513,626,506 of CM057454.1, forward strand.
TCGCAGACTCCTCGGAGTCTGATGATGACGCCTCCTTGTTCTCCAGGCGCTTGACTTGGAGTCCACGGGGTCAGTCAGTGGATGAGAGCCCATCCTCATTTTGGAAATGCTTGGCTCATCTCAGAGTCCACTGGGATGAAGCTCAAACCCGTTCAAAGCGGACCAAGTATCCCTCACGGAGATACTGGACCGAGGGATTCCCCATGGAGGCCTTCCAGTGGCGAAGCCATTGTTGGCCCGGCCCTGGAGCTGTGGCAGCGGCCAGCTTCTTGTCCAGCACCTTCAGCCAGGATGGCTCGGAAGTATGCTGTCCCCACCGGTTCACTCTCCGGTTTCTCGGAGCACCCCTCTGCAGAGGGGCTCATGACCTATAGCATTTTCCGGCGTTCCAGGAATGCTAGGGATGTGGACAAGCCTCCGGAAAAGGAGTCCAAGAAGCTGGACTACTCTGGGCGTAAAGTTTACGCCGCTTCCTCCCTAGACCTTCGTCAGGCCAGCTCGGCCGTCTTGATGGCACACTTTTCACACGCCCTTTTGTGCTCCCTGGATGAGGTGATTCCTCATCTCCCGACTGACCTCCAAACTACGGTCAAGCAGGTGCGGGATCAGGGAAGGGTGGTGGCCAAACAGCAGCTCCAGATCTCCCTGGACATCACTGATTCGTGTGCCTGGTCAGTAGCGGCCACAGTGGCCATGCGCCGCAGAGCTTGGCTGCGGATCTCCACTTTCACGGCAGATACCCAGCACAAGCTGGCAGACGTTCCCTTCCTGGGTACTGACTTGTTCGGTCCCGGGGTTGAGGGGCATCTTCAACGGATCGAGAAGTCCAATGCCACCTTGGACTCGGTCACGTCTGCCCAGAAGGACAGAGGCTGCCAGCTGCAGCGTAAGCCCTTTCGTCCTTCAACCTCTGCGGCACGTCCAGCCCAGCAACACCAGCATCAGGGCTAGCAGGCTCACACTTGGCACCCCAAAGCCAAGCCTGCCACTTCCTCCAACAGGAAGCCGGGAGGGAAAGGTCTGGGAGGCTCCTTGGACGGTCCTTCCTCCAAGCCTGCCCAGTGATGGGTTGAGGGGTGTCACCCCCAACCTCGTCACTCTTCCCCGGGTTCTCCCAGTGGGGGGACGGCTCCGCCACTTCATTTCCGCCTGGTCCGATATCACCACGGACCGCTGGGTGTTGAAAGTGGTAGGAAAGGGTCTGCCATTGGAATTTGAGCAGTCCCAACCCTGTCGAGCCGTCGCCCCACGGGAGGGCTACGGGGTCCGCAGCTTCTCTGTCGGCCCGTCGACATTGCTGTGCTCCTCCAGAAGGAGGTGATCAGGGAGGTGGCGGACCCTCCTTCAGACCCAGGGTTTGTGTCCAGGTACTTCCTGGTCCCAAAACGGCTGGGAGGGCTGGCACCCCATTCTAGACCTCCACGACCTGAACAAGTTCCCAAGGTCTTGAACCTTCAGGATGGTCACTCTGGCTCAGATCATCCCATCCTTGGAACGAGGCATGTGATTCTCTTCTCTGGACCTTCAGGATGCGTTCTTTCACATCACAATCTGTCCATCCCACCAGCGATTCCTCTGCTTCAGAGCAGAGTGATCCCTTTATGAGTTCCGGGCCATGCCATTCGGCCTCTCTCCAGCTCCCATGGTCTTCACCAAATGCATGGCAGTGGTGACAGCATTCCTGCGGCGCCGAAGGGTCCGGGTGTACCCTTACCTGGACTGCTGGCTGATTGCAGCCTCCTCCAAGTCGGAGGTGGAGCGGTCCAGGGATCTGGCCCTCCAGGTCTGCTCTTAGATTGGCCTCCTCATCAACGAGGCCAAATCAGAACTCGTGCCAACGTAGGTGATTCAGTTCATCAGGGCAGAGCTCGACTCTCTTCGAGCCAGAGCACGGCTCCCGGCGGACAGAGCCGAGGTTTTTTCCTTCTTTGCCCTGTTATTTCTGGTTGGACAGTTGCGCCCTGCCCGGGACTCCCTGCATCTCCTGGGCGTCATGGTGGCCTGCACCATCGTGGTCCGTTGGGCCCGCTGGCACATGCGTCCTCTACAACGGGGACTGGCCTGCCAGTGGTCACAGTGCTCCAGTCCTCTGGACCAGCCAGTGATAGTGACCCAGGAGATGGGGAATGCTCTCCAGTGGTGGATCGTTCCCGCTCATCTGCAGGAGGGTATCCCGTTTGTCCGCCCAGAGCCGACGGTCACTCTAATGACCGACGCCTCTCTGATGGGTTGGGGTGCCCATCTGGGGGAGCTCAGAGTGCACGGCCTCTGGTCCCCCCAGTAGTCTCGATGCCACATCAACCTGCTGGAGCTTCGAGCGGTCTGACTAGCCCTCACCGCCTTCGCCCCATTTGTACGGGGTCAAGTGGTCCAGGTCCAGACGGACAACACCACGACCATGTACTACCTAAACCGCCAGGCGGGAACGTGCTCCTTGCCTCTGTGCAAGGAAGCTCTCCGCACTTGGTCTCTCTTGGGCAGACTGGAGGCGGATCTCCTAGCCATTCATGTGGCGGAAGCCTCCAACACTCTGGCCGATGCCCTAAGCCAGATAGGTGCTGCATCTCACGAGTGGTCTCTCCTGCTGGAGGTAGTACACGATCTGTTCTCCCACTGGGGCACACCTCAGGTGGACCTATTTGCCTCCAGGGAGAATGCGAAGCTGAGGCTGTTTCATGCCCGCCCCCCTCAGCAGGGCTTGCTGCAGGGGGATGCCTTCTCAAGGCCGTGGACCCCGGGCCTCTTCTACGCCTTTCCCCCATTTCCCTTGATCCACAAGGTGCTTCTCAAGGTGAGGAGGGACAAGGCACAGGTGATTCTGGTAGCCCCAGACTGACCCCGTCAGTTCTGGTATCCAGATCTCCTCAGTCTCAGCTCCAGGCTCCCGAGACGGCTTACAGCCCGCCCGGACCTGATCTCAGTCAACTAGGGGAAGGTATTCAACCCGGACCTTCAATAGCTGCACCTGATGGCCTGGTTCCTGAGCAGCTAGAGTTCCAGGCCTTGGGTCTTTCCGACGAGGTCTCAGCGTTGTTGAGGCATCCTGTAAGGAGTCGACCAGAAAATGCTATGCCTTCAAATGGAAGAGATTCTCCATTTGGTGTCAGGATAAGGGGTTGGACCCTTCCTCCTGTTCCTTGGCCGGCATTCTGGACTACCTGTGGTCCCTTTCTCAGCTAGGGCTTCGGTCGACGACCCTTAAGGTACACATGGCAGCCATCTCTGCTTACCAGACGCGGGCCGGAAAGCATTCGGTGGTGCAGGAGAAGGTGGTCGGGTACTTTTCCAAAGGCCTTGATCATATATCCCTTCCGGTTCGAGAACCTCCATCTCCGTGGGATCTACTGCTGGTATTGGCTAAGATCATGGGAAAGCCATTCGAACCGATGCACAGGTGTGACATCTCTCACCTGTCGTGGAAGACCGCCTTCTTGGTGGCTATAACGTCAGCCAGGCACTTTCCATCGAGTCTCATTATCTGGTCTTCCACAGGGACAAGGTTGTCCTGCGCCCCCACCTGAAATTCCTTCCGAAGGTGGTGTTGCAGTTTCACCTTAACCAGGTGTTGACTCTGCCAGTGTTCTACCCCAGTCGCACCTCAGAGGCTGAATGTAGGCTCCATACTTTGGACCCTAGAAGAGCGCTCTCTTATTATAAGGAGCGGATGGCTGAAGTTCGGGGAGAGGTTCGCCAGCTGTTTGTCACCTACGCTGAAGTCGCACCTGGCAGACCTGCAGCCAAGTGGATGATAGGCAGGTGGGTCACCTCCTGCATAGATCTCTGCTATAGGTTGGCGGGCATGGAGCCTCCCAAAGGGATAAGAGCTCATTCTACCTGCCATACCGCTGCTTCGGTGGCTGCTTCCAGGTACGTCCCTATCCAGGAAATCTGCAGGGCTGCTACCTGTAAGTCAGCACACACCTTCATTACCCATTACCACATCGACTTAGAGTCACGCCGGGATGCTGGTTTTGGGACTCGGTTCTCAGTCCTTATTCCTTAAGTAGGGGGCGCACGCCTTGCCTCCCTCCTCCTGGAGAGCAGCTGGAGTCTGCCAATAAGTGTGGATTGACAACATATCCTCGTCCCTAGAAATACACGGTTACTCACCTGTAACAGGAGTTCTAGGAGTGGTATATGTTGTTCATCCACTAACCACCTGACCTCCCGGCCCGACCGCAGCCTGGCTTTCAGCGGGCTAGATCTGGCATCATGGCGGGCCGGAGTTTTTCCACCCGGGTGGGTGGGAGGAGCCAGCTTGAAGACCTTCCGGCAAAATTTAAAGCGGCAAGGAACCTGCCAATAAGTGTGGATGAACAACATATACCACTCCTAGAACTCCTGTTACAGGTGAGTAGCCTGTATTTTCAGTTTGCCCCTGAACTCTTAGCCTCTTGGTATGGTACACTACCCCACCCATTGAGACGGTTCGGCTTACACATACTATTCATTGCTTATCATACACTTCAGCATCATACTCTAATAATACATGAAAATTCGTTAAAAATCCAATGTGTTTTAACACTCAAAACCCTTCATTTAATTTTGGGTCAAATCTGGTCATTTCAGGTTTTGCCTGACCTAACTCGAAATTGGCCTGTCAATTTGCTGACTGACATGGCCCTACTTGCTCTGCCCCTCTACTGCACTTCTTTTTTTTTTTTTTTTTTTTTTTAACTTTGTTTATCTCTGTTCCTGAAGAACTCCTTCCAGCAACCCCGGGGTTACCCAGCCTCTACCCTCCTCCGTGACTATTCCATCTCTCCCGTGCCACCGAAGCACCACCTCCAGGTCTGAGCCCTTTGGAGGTAGGGCCGCTGTATCTTTTAGGAGAAAGTGCCCGGCAAACGAGTGGTCCCAGAGAGAGATAGCCCGGAATTGGAGGTGTGGGCTTAGAGCAGGCGAGTGCCTTCATCTGTCCCCAGTGCAGGGTTTTATCTCTTTTTTCTTTCCGTGTTCCTCTCCCTCCCTGTGGAGCCGGCCAGCAAGGCCAGCGTTGCTGTGGCTCTACCCACAGGCATCCTTCGCGCCGCTACAGTTGGCAACCCCTTGGCCATTGCCAAGGTCTCTCCATGGTGGGCGCGCTGAGCCCACCCGAGAAGAGGCAGTCCTCTGGATGCTCAATCTCTTCCCTCCCGTGCCGACCTCCGGTGGCCCAGATGCGTTCGAACCGGGTTGCCCGGCATAGCGCGAGGTGTGGCGTCCAGCGCCTCAACCCTTAGTGCCACCGGGCCAGCTTCTACTGCACTTCTTAATAGATGTTTATCTGAACTCAGCGATTGGATGGCTGCTAGCTTGTTGAGCCTCAATCCAGGTATTACAGAGTTGTTACTCATACAACTAGACTCTCAGATGTTGGCAATGAAGAGGAATGGGCTGTCATCTCTGGGTGGCACCACCCTCCAAGCTGTGGATAGGGCTAATATTGGGGGGGGGGGGCGGTTACAGTCGATGACAACCTGTCGCTGAAATTTCATGTGGCTGCTGTAGTTATGTTGCATGTTTTTCCATCTGAGAAATATCGCCTGGCTGAAGCCCTATCTTCAGTATGATGATCGGGTGGCTATGGTTCATGCATTTGTGATTTCCTGCCTTGACTACAGTACAGTAACATGCTATATGTAGGACTTTCAGGAGCTTTGGTGCACTCTTTCCAGATGTTAAAGAATTTTGCTTCTAGGCTGATATCTAGTAAAAGCACTTTCAATCATATCACACAGCCATATCACTCAACTGTGGGCTCTTGTCCTTCTCTGGTATCTCCAAGTCACTACTTGCCAAGTGGGAGACCACCCACAATAACATTCGCTAAGCAGAGCAACACATCACTGCGACATCTATAGCTGCCTAGGTTGGCTATCCCCTGTGAATAGTCATAACTTTTTTCTAGGCTGTTTCATGGATAAAATAATTAGGACTGGCATCCCCACCTCCATTGCAGCCCTGCTCACGTTCTCCCACTTGTCCTACCCCCTAAGATAAAATGAAAAATCCCTTCTCATTGTCCCCAAAACATCCACCCGCATGGGGGACTGGGCCTTCTGTGCTACTGTTACCAAACTCTGGAACTCTCTGCTGCTTGCAGTTCATAGCTTCTCCTCCCACCCTCAGTTTAAAAGGTCCCTGTGAATTCACCTAAAAGCCAGCACGAGTTCTACCTGTACGTGATCTTCAGTGGAGTCCCTTGCCCTCAGGCTGTTTAGCCTTGCCATCAGCAGATCTAAACTGAATCAATCCATGTGCATTTCGCATCACTAGGTAAAATTCACTCGAAGACTTGTGCATTTCATTTGCTTTCTCATTTCTTGTTGCCTATGCATTCGAGTCGGTCTGTAGTTCACTAGCTTTCTGGCCAGCTGATGCATTTTTCATGAGCAGTTGTACCTTATATTTGTGTTTTTGTCTTTCTGCTCCACAACATGCTTTGTTGAATTTCTTAATTTCCTGCATTGGTCCTTATTGTAATTACTGTATGTATGGTCCTTACTGTATTGTAAGTTATTGTATTGTATCTTTGCTTGTCACTGTTGTATTCACTGTGTTATAACCTCTCAGGTTGTACCCGAAAATAATTAGAACTGTGTCTAGTGTACTCACCTGTTCAAAAAAAAAAAAAAAAAGCGAGTAAATAAATTAATTAAAATCACACCTGTGCTGCGGGATCTGCACTGGTTTCTGGGTAGGTGGCACACCTTCTTCAAGATTTGTTTGATGGTCCTCAAAGCCCTGCACGGGTTTGGTGCTGGCTACAGTAAAGACCTCCTGCACCCACATACTCTGGATTCCCCCTCCACTCTGCCAGGGGGAAGCTTCTGAAAGTTCCAAAAGCTCATTTGAAAATATATGGAATAGAGCCTTGGCTGTGGTTGCCTCTTGGCTATGGAACATTCTCCCATTTCAGCTCAACTAAATCTCCTCAGTGGAGGCCTTTAAAAAGTCTCTAAAAACCCACTTATTCTCATTGTTTTTTTGTGATCCAGGCTAAACTGCTTGAACATCTCTAGCCCATTTGTATTTTCTGTAATTTATTTTTTTGACCTATGATGCTTGTTTTTATTATTGCTGTACTTGTGTTTTTGAGTGCAGTGCTATGAGCCTCTGGGATAAGGTGCAATACAAATAAAAAATGATTGATTGATCAAGACATTTATAGTAGTTACTAAAGTGTTGTCCATTTTTATCTTACATAGAGCTTATGTATGTCCATATTTAAAGCAACTTATTTCTCTCCATACTTGTTCCAGGGAGGTCATGCCAGACCAACCTGGTGGAGTTTTATGACTGGGTGACAGGTGCCCTGGACCGACATAGGCCGGTGGATGTCCTCTATCTGGATTTCAGTGAGGCGTTCGATTCGGTACCCCATAATGGCCTGCTAGCAAAGCTGGGGGGATGGGGGTGGAGGGCAGTTGTTCAGGTGGGTGGAAAATTGGCTTATGGGGCGAATACAGAAAGTGGTGGTTGGAGGCATAGTCTCCTCCCAAGGGGGGGTCACCAGTGGGTCCCCTCCCATGGTTCGGTCATGGGGCCACTCCTGTTCAATTCCTGTATCTCGAACATAGGGAGAAGTATTAGGAGTAGGCTGAGTCTCTTTGTGGACAACTCAAAACTGGGAGCACTGGCGGACGGGGAGGAGGGGAGAGAGGCCCACCAGGGGCTCTGGATACCCTGGGGGGTGGTCAAGGAAGTGGGGATTGAAGTTCAATGCAGGGAAATGTAGGGTGTTGCATCTGGGGGTCAGAAACCCAGGCCATGCATACACCCTGGTGGGGGGGACACACTGCAAGCCACATCGGGCGAGAGGGACCTAGGGATAGTGGTAGACAGCAAAATGAATAACACTGAGAACTGTCGAAGAGCCATAGCAAAAGCAAACGAGGGAGGGAGCTGGATGTCATTGTCCACCAAGGGACAAATGACCTGGCTAGGAATGGGATCAGAGCAGTGCAAGAGGAGTTTGTAGAGTTGGGGAGGGGCCTTAGACAAGTAGTGCATACGGTAAACTTCTCAGAGGTGCTGCCTGTCTATGGCAAGGGTGATGCTAGGGTACTCCTCACCAGGGAATTCAATGAATAGTTGAAAAACTGGTGTGGAGCTCAGGGTTTTGGCTTCATTGGGGACTGGGGAGCCACCTGGAGGGATGCAGACCTATACTGGCGTGATGGTCTGCTTCTGTCGGGGGTGGGGAACCAGGATCCTAGGTGAGAGGTTTAAATGCTTCATTGGCAAGCATTTAAACTAGCCAAGGGGGGAGGCACTGAAAAGGAGCAGGGAAATCCCAGCCTCCCCCAACAAAACACGGTAATTAGTGAGGTTAACACCAAGGTAGAGAAGTCATTATGGAGCAGGACAGAGGTAAATGTAAAAAAAGGCAAAGGCAGTAAGGACAGAAATGGGGCTAAAAGGGGTAAGGCCATCAAAAAGTGGAGGGTGATGAGTACCAGTGCCCGCAGTCTGTGTAACAAGTTCCCTGAACTAGTGACCTTGATGGAAGAGGGTTGCCTGGACATTGTGGCAGTCACAGAAACATGGTACACAGAGAACCATGACTGGGATGTCAACATACCAGGATACACAATCTACAGGAGGGACAGGGAGGGTAAAAGAGGAGGAGGAGGAGTAGCTCTCTATGTAAAGGAAGGGATCAAAGCAACAGAACTAGAGAGTAAACAGGGATCAGATGAGGCACTCTGGGTCACCCTGGAGACAGAAATGGCACCACAATCCACATGGGGGTTGTATACAGACCCCCATCTCGGGGAGGGAATGGACAAGGAAATGATAGAAGGCTTCCTTAGAATGGCAGAAAAAGGGGAGATATTGTTGATGGGGGACCTGAATATGCCAGATGTTAATTGGAGCACCTTTGCTGCAGGCACATGTAAGAGCAGGGTCATTCTTGATGCCCTACAAGGGGCATGCCTCAGGCAGCTAATATTGGAACCCACTTGGGAGGGACCAGTCTTAGACCTGGTACTCTCAAATGGGGACGGAGAAAGAATCTCAGATTTAGAGGTGGGTAGCCATCTGGGAACAAGCGACCACCAAACAGTGTGGTTCACGATAAACACAGCCATACAATCAAGCCATACAAAGGCAAGAGTATTGAACTTTAGGAGGGCTGACTTTGGGAAAATGAGAGAGTGCCTGAGAAAAGCCCTAGCAAACAGGCAAGAAGGAGGGGTGGAGGAACAATGGGGAGTAATCAAAACAGCCATCACAAAGGCAACAAGCCTTTGTGTAAAGCAAATCAACAGAACATAATGAAGGAAGAAACCGCTATGGTTCTCAAAAGAGGTGGCAGGGAAGGTTAAGGAGAAAAGGATAGCATTCAGGAAATATAAGGAAACACAGAAGGAGCAGGACAGAGAACTTTATCAGTTAAAGCAGAAAGAGGCTGGGAAGGCAGTCAGAATAGCAAAGGCCCAAACCGAGGAAAGAATAGCCAACTCTGTTAAGAAGGGGGATAAGACCTTTTATAGGTACGTTAGGGAGCGAAGAAAGACCAAAGGAGGTATACTGAGACTTAATAAAGGGGAGGGAATGTAGGTAGAGGGTGACAGTGAAAAAGCAGGGATACTGAATGAATATTTCTGCTAGGTATTCACAAAGGAAGAGGAGTGGGAGGTACCTAAACCAAACAAGAGAAACACTCTGAAGAAGGGGGTCGATACCAGTCCATTTACAAAAGAAAGTGTTCTCAAAGAACTAATAAAATTGAAGGTGGACAAAGCAGTGAGGCCTGATGGGATTAACCCAAGAATTCTAAAAGGACTTAGGGTAGAACTAGTGAACCGCTGACTACTCTCTTTAACAAATCATGGGAGGATGGGGTAGTACCTGAGGACTGGAGGAGGGCAGATGTGATTCCTCTTCACAAAAGTGGGAGCAGGACAGAGGCAGGAAACTACAGACTAGTTAGTTTGACCTCAGTGGAAGGGAAAATGATGGAATCACTTCTGAAGGAAAAAATTGTTGAGTTCCTAGAGGCCAGTGGGGCACAGGACCCAAGGCAGCATGGATTCACGATGGGAAGGTCGTGTCAGATGAATCTAATCGATTTCTTTGACTGGGTGACCAAAGTAGTAGACAAGGGAGGGCTGTGGACATGGCCTACCTAGATTTTAGCAAGGCATTTGATACAGTCCCACACAAAGATTAATACACAGGTTAGCCAGCCTTGGAGTGGGTCCCAAGGTGGTAGCCTGGATAAAAATTGGCTAGACTACAGGATGCAAGGGTAGTAGTAAATGGAGTCCACAGTGAGAAAGGAGGGTTACTAACGGGCACTGTGCAGGGACTAGCATTGGGACCGGTCCTTTTAATGTCTTTATAAGTGACATTGTAAAGGAACTGAAGGAAAAGTATGTCTTTTTGCAGGTGACACAAAGATCTGCAACAGGGTTGATGCACAAGATGGAGTGGAAAGGATGAGAAGGGACTTGGCAAGGTTAGAGGAACGGTCAAATGTATGGCAGCTCAGATTCAGTGCAAGGAAGTGCAAGGTAATGCACCTGGGAAACAAAAACCCAGGGGAAGAGTACACAATGGGGGTGAGATACTGACAACAGTAAAAATGGAAAGGGACCTGGAGGTATTTATATCAGATGACCTAAAGGTGGGCAAGCAATGTGAGAAGGCAGTAAGGAAGGCTGGGGGGATACTGGGATGCATAGAGAGAGGCATCAGTAGTAGAAAACCGGAAGTTGTTATCCCTCTGTACAGACAGTTGGTGAGACCCCATCTGGAGTACTGTGTGTAGTTCTGGAGACCCCATCTCCGTAAAGACATAGAGTGGAGGCTGTCCAGAGGAGGGCAACCAAAATGGTGCAGGGTCTGCACCAGAAGACATACTGAAGAAAGACTAAAGGAGCTTAATATGTATACCCTTGAGGAAAGAAGGAGAGAGGGGACATGATAGAAACTTTCAAGCACCTCAAGGAATCAACAAAGTCCAAGAGAGTAGCATCTTTCAGAAAAGAGATGAACAAGAACAAGGGGCACAATTTGAAGATAAGAGGGGATGGCTCAGAGGTAATGTGAGGAAGTATTTTTTCACAGAGAGAGCTGTGGATGCATGGAACAGCCTCCCTGAGGAGGTTGTGGAGTCAAGAACAGTGGGGGAATTCAAGAATGCATTGGACAGACATAAGGCAGTCCTAGTGGGGTGTAGGAGGAAGTAAGCTGTTGGTTAACTAGGATTTGCAGCTTATCTGTTAGGTAGGAAAATGGTCAGACTAGGTGGGCCAAGCGGTCCTTATCTGCCGTCAAATTCTATGTTTCTATGTTTCTTAAACAGGATACTGGGCTGCATAACCAGGGGAATTACCTCAAGGAAGAGGGAGGTGATCCTCCCTCTGTATAATGCCCTGGTTAGGCCGCATCTTGAGTACTGTGTGCAGTTCTAGAGCCCCACCTTAAAAAGACATAGCGCTGCTGGAGAGGGTCCAGAGGAGGGCGACCAGGATGATTAAGGGCATGGAGGGTAGGCCCTGTGAGGAAAGACTGGAAGAACTCAAGCTGTACAAATTGTAAGAGAGAAGGGACAGGGGATATGATAGAGGTCTTCAGATATGTAAAGGGGATAAATAAGGGCGGAGCCAAGGAGGTGTTCAGGCTTAAGAAGGGAGGAACTACCAGGGGACATGAGTGGAAGCTGGGGGGAGTACAGGGGAGCGCAGGAGACACTACTTCACTGAGAGGTGGTGGAACCATGGAACGAACTGCCCAGGAGTCTGGTAGAAGAGAACACAGTGGAAGGATTCAAGAAGGGATGTGACTGGTACAGGGGGATGCTGAAGCCGGGGAAGACACCTCAAGACACCTCTGGGTTGGGGGGGGAGTGGAGAAGTGAGCTCCCAGTAGGGGGCTGGTTGTACTATATTAAAGTAACAGTGTACTTGGGTAGGTGGAGAAAAGAGATTTTTAGTCTCTGTTTGGGGCACTTAGAGACTTGCCTTTAAATTGGTAGCAGGTAGTGTGGAGAACTTAGCTCAGGAAATTAATCTTGGGAGTGAGTAGAAAAAATCCTGTGTATCAAGTGTGTGATTGGAAGGTGGTACTGCCAGAGGCTTAGTACCTTCTAACAAGAGCACTATAAAAGACCCCCTTGTCCAGCGTGTCCCATCAGGCTCGAGCCCCAGGGCATTAGTGGAACAGTGATGAAGTGGGACATCTGCCTTAGGCATGTGCAGACATCAGCAGATAGTCCGCAGGAGACTCTGAAGGAGGAGCACCAGGCCAAGGTAGGAAGTGATACACTACTGTGTTCTGGTGTACCAAAACAGTCAACTTCAGGTAGGTAAGTAGATGCAGGTAGTGTGTTAACATCTAGCGGGTAAGGAGTAGTAGGAACCAGGCTAAGGTAGGTATAGGTAGGAGGGTTGAAAAGGGAAATTAGGAGACACCCTGTCTAGGACCGGGCAGTGAATAAGGTTCAGGCAAGGTGGCAAGAAGTAGTAGACACCCAGTGCAAGTTAGGCACAGGTAGGTGGGATAAAAAAGGGTCACAAGGGACACCCTATTTAGGGCAGAGTACCAAATGTCAAACAAGCAAAGGGAGAGGTAGGAATTCAACAGGCATAGCAAGGAAGACAGTAAGATACAGGGAAGTTTCAACAGGCACTAAGGTAAAAGAAAGAAAGAGCATGGGAGTGGTGCAGTGCAATCGTGTGGAGCTGCATTCTTTCAGGACACTTTCTGGAGACTGAGGTGCAGCCCCATTTGTACTCACCTCACTGGATTAAGTGTAGTGGTTGCTGGACTCCGGGTGAACTGGTAAGGGTGCAAGGAAGCTTCCAAGTCTACCACCACTCCCCCAGAGGATGCCTAGGCTGAGGCAGAGCAGTTGGACCCTGGTGAGCTCCAGGATGGTGGGGGTGGTAGGAAGGATACACACTCTTCAGCTTGTACAACTGCAGAATTCCTTCGCCATACTGGTGGGATGAGGTAGCTGGGAGGAGGCACTCATAGAAGTGGGAAGGAGGTTGTTCTCAGAAAGGGAGGCTCCCAAGGAGAAAGGAAGAGACCCCTGACCGAGGAGGAAACAGCTGCCGGTGGGGGACTCAGTTGTTAGAGGGATAGACTTGGAGACAGGGGAGGAAGGGAGAGGGAGATGAAGTGCCAGAGAGGTGTTTTGGCTTGGAGGAATGGAGAGCAGATCCCCAGGGGATTGCTAGGGCAGCAGGCGATGGGAGAGAGCCAGATGTCATTGTCTACCTGAGGACAAAGGACCTGGGAGGGACAGGGTATGGGTAGTGCAGGGAAGTTTCAGGGAGCTGGAGAGGGGCCTGAAGCAGGTGGCACACACAGTGGCTTTTGCTGAGGTGCTACTTGTATATGGACAGGGAGAGGAAAGGACATTTTGCACCAGGGCTTTTAACTATTGGTTGAAGGCATGGTGCATGGAGGAGGGCTTCAGCTGCATTGGGAACTGGGGGCCTACCTGGGAATATATGAGCCTCTATTGGGGAGGTGGCTTGTATCCTTCCAGGAAGGGACCCACAGTCCTTAATGGGTGGTTTAAATGCTACTTGGATGTACATTTAAACTACCCGAGGTGGAGGCTTAGAACTATGGGAGGCAACAGTTGCTGCCTCCAGATGATGAAATAGCAGGGCCATAGGGAGTAAACTCCTTGGGGCAGGGGTGCAAGAAGACAGGAGTGGGGACAAGGCATAGGACAAGTGGGGTATAAATCAGGGACACAAGAAGGAAGGCATAATGGAGAAGGTAACAAGGGAAGAGGTGGATCAGGGTGAGTGTCAGAAAACAGCTAAGGCGGTTGGGGAAGCAGGGAGACATGCAGTGGGAGGGAGTAAGGTATGGAGAGCCATGTGAACCTATATAAGGAGTTTGGGAAATAAAATTCCAGATCTGGATGCCATCATGGCACAAGCTGGCTTGGATTTAATGACCATAACGGAGTTGTGGTGCACTGACAGCCATGACCATACCTTCTTATTTTATGTTTAGGAGAGACAGGGTGGGGAGGAAGGGTTATATGTAAGAGAAGGTATCAAGGCCTTGGAAGTGTACAGGCACCTGGAGGAAAAGGAAGAGCTGGAGGTGCTGTGGGTCATCTTGGAGACAGGTGCTGGGGCCTCTGTGTACACAGTGCTGGTGTACAGGCCTCCAGCACACAGAGAGAGGAGTTGGATAAGGCATTTGGGAACGTCATCATCAGGATGGCAGGTAAGGGAGAGGTGCTGCTAGTTGGTGACTTCAGTCTGGAGCCTTCCAACTGCAGCTTCAGCAAGGAGCAGGGCCATTCTTGACTCCCTACAAAGGGCTTTTCTCTGGCAGCAAGTCAGTGAACCCACTAGGGACAGGACAGTGCTAGACCTGGTGTTTATAAACAGGGATGGCATTGTAGGCATCACAGTGGGCAGTCCCCTAGGTACGAATTATCACCATACAGTGTGATTTAACATTAAGAGAGGAACAGAGGCAGATCACATGAGGATGAGGGTCCTGGACTTTGGGAAGGCAGATTTTAAATGAATACGAGACTGCCTCAGAAACGGTCTCATGGTGGGAGGGACTGCCTTTGAGGGGTAGAGGTACAGTGAGGAAAAAAGGAGGGCATAGTTAAGGCAACCAGCCTTTGCATGAAGGAAATGAATAAAAGCAAAAGGCAAAAGAGATTGTTGTGGTACTCTAAGGAAGTGGCCACGGTGGTGAAGGAAAAAAGGGGTGGCATTCAGGAGGTATGGGAAACCGAGAGAGAGAGGAAGGCAGGGGAGTGTACCAAGTAAAAAAGAGGGAAACAAGAAAGGTGATGAGGGGAGCAAAGACATAGACTGAGGAAAGGATTGCCAGGAGAGTAGCTAAAGGGATAAGACTTTTTTCAGGTACATCAATGAGAAGAGAAAGGCAAGGGGAGGGATAGTGAGGATAAGGAGGACAGAGTGTGCAGAAGAGGACCTAGAAAAAGCAGACATCCTGAAAAGGTGCTTCTATTCAGTCTTCACAGTGGAGGGAGGGGAGAATGGACCACCAGGGAGTAGAAGGAACAAGAGGCAGGGGGAGGTGGACACAAGTCTGTTTTCAGAATAAAGAGTCCTGAAGGGACTTGGAGCTCAGAATGTGGATAAGGCTATGAGACTGGACAGGATACATCCAAGGGTACTAAACTCGGGGAGATGCTAGCTGCCCCACTGATGGCCTTATTCAACAGCTGTCTGGAAACAGGCGTGGTTCTGGAGGAGAGCAGACATAGTCCATCTACATAAGAGCGGCAGCAGGGAGGAACTAGCAACCATAGACTGCTCAGTCTCACCTCGGTGATGGGGAAATTAATAAAATACCTAGCAGAGGAAAAGTGATTAGAGTACGTTTTTTTTGTTTGTTTTTAAATTTACTATGCTTTACGGC
Source organism: Neoceratodus forsteri (assembly GCA_016271365.2). Lineage (NCBI taxonomy): Eukaryota > Metazoa > Chordata > Ceratodontiformes > Ceratodontidae > Neoceratodus > Neoceratodus forsteri. Next base: position 513,641,881 of record CM057454.1, read on the forward strand.
CCTCTTAATGCCAAGCCTGCCCTGTCAGTCTCTCTCCCTCCCAGCCCCGTCACCCGCTGTCCCTGGGACTTACCTTCTGGCCTTACAGTGCCCCACAGTTTGCCCCTTGTGGCAGAACCTCTGGTTTCCCCAAGCCTGGGAGGAGTTTAGCTTGAGTACAGGTTGGGAATCTAGCGAGTGGTGCGGGGCCTGCGAGGAGAGGTACCAGTAACCACTGTACAGAGTGGTTTAACATTAAGACAGAACAGAGGCAAACCATGTGAGGATGAGGGTCCTGGACTTTAGGAGGGCAGATTTTAAACAAAGGGTAGACTGCCTCAGAAACTGCCTCGTGGGGGGAGGGGGAGTTGCCAGAGAGGGGTAGAAGTACAGTGGGGAAAAATAAGGGAGGGCATCATTAAGGCAACCATCTTCTGTATGTATGTATTTATTTATTTATTTATTGAGGTATTCAGAAAGACCTTTGAGTCAAAGACTCATTTACAAAGGTTCCACATCAAACATAGAGATGAAGGAAGGGAGTAAAAGCAAAAGGAAAAATACCCCATTATGGTACTTCAGGGAAGTGGCCACGGTGGCGAAGAAAAAAAGGGTGGCTTTCATGAGGTGTTAGGAGACGCAGAGGGAGGAAGACAGTGAGGTGTGCCAAATAAAACCGAGGGAAGCAGGAAAGGCTACAAGGGAAGCAAAAACACTAAGGATGGTCAAGGGGGTAGCTAAAAGGGATAAAACTTTTTTCGTGTACATAAGTAAGAAGTGGAAGGCAAGGGGAGGGAAAGTGAGAATTAGGAGGTCTGTGCAAAAGATGACCAAGAAAAAGCAGATATCCTGAACAGGTACTTCTGCTTAGTCTTCACAGCTCAGGGGGATGGGGGCCGGGATGAACCACCAGGGAGCAGCATTAATGGGTGTGGGGGGACAGGTCTGTTTTCAGAGGAAAGAGTCCTGAAGGGACTTGCAGCTCAGAAAGTGGACAAGGCTATGAGACTGTACACGATACATCCAAGGATACTAAAGGAACTCGGGGAGGTGCTAGCTGTCCCACTGACAGCCGTATTCAGCTGCTCTCTGTAAGCAGGTATGGTTCTGGAGGACTGAAGGAGAGCAGATGTGGTCTGTCTACATAACAACTGCAGCTGGGATGAGGCTAGCACTGTAATCCACTCAGTTAAACCTCAGTGGTGGGGAAATTAGTAGAAACCCTGTTCAAGAAAAGGTTGTTAAAGTATTTTTTTTTAATTTATTATGCTTTTTGCCTCCCTTCATGCCCAGCCTGCCCTGTCTGTCTCTGTCTCTCTCTCCCCCACAGCCCTGCCACCCACTATCCCTGGGTTTTACCTTCTGACCCTATAGTTTTCCCCCTGTGATGGAGCCCTCCGACTTCCCCAAGCCCAGGAGGAGTTTAGCTCAGGTGCGGGTTGTGAATCCAGTGAGCGGTGCAGGGTCCACGAGGAGAGGAAGTGTCATTTTGCAGGTTGGCAGATTTTTTCCCTTATTTTTCTGCTCCCCTCTCCAGGGTGCCTTGTGGGCTGGACCTGTTGAAGATGTCTGCATACACAGCTTGCCGACATCCCAGTCAGGAGACACCTGCCCACCTATCACGGCTCTGCTTGCACTGTCACCAGTGTCACTCAGGTGGCAGTACTGCAGTGGAGTGGACCGACCTCACTCCCCAGAGGAGAAGAGTGTCCTTTGGGACACTCGATCCTCCTCCCCCCAACAACTCAGGCTGTCTTCCGAACCTGGGTTGCTGGCGTCGCGAGGGGTAGTGCTACCGTTGCGCCAGTGGGCCAGCCTGTTGATAGAGTATCTTAATACGGTGGGCTGCAAGACCACTGGCAACATGGATTCATGGGTGGGGTGGGGTGGGGTGGGGCATCATGCCAGACCAATCTGATTGATTTTATCGACTGGGAGAATAGATCGGGGAGGGCAGTGGACATGGCCTGTCTGGACTTTAGCAAGACCTTTGACACTGTGCTTCACAGGAAACTGTTAAGGAAATTGAACAGCCTAGGGGTAGAATCAAAGTGGTGAACTGGGTTAGAAGCTAGTTAATGGATAGGTGACAGAAGATGGTGATTAATGGCACTCACTGTAATGATGGGAGAGTGACCAGTGGGGTGATGCAGGGCACAGTACTTGGACCGGTCCTGTTTAACATCGTCATAAGCAACATTATGGAAGAAGTGGAAGAGAAGGTATACCTTTTTGCAGATGAGATAAAAATCTGTAATAGGTTGTACGCTCAGCAGAGGGTGGAGAAAATGTGTAGGGATCTTGGTAAACTCAAGGAATGGTCAAGAGCATGGCAGTTGGGGGTTCAGTGCCAAAAAGTGCAAAATCTTGCACCTAGATGAAACACAGAAACATAGAAGTTGATGGCAGAAGGAGACCACCAGGTCCATCTAGTCTTCCCATTGTCTTTTAGCCTAGCCTTCTAATTGCCCTTGGGTTTGAAGGCTCCTTTGTATATGTCCCAAGCATTCTTGAAACCTACCACTGTGCTTGCCCCCACCTCCTCTGCAGGCAGGCTGTTCCAGGCATCCACCACTCTTTCTATGAAGAAAAATCTCCTGGTGTTAGTGGAGAACTGCCTGCCTTGTAGCCTTAGATCATGTCCCCTGGTTCTGCTGCCCTTCTTAAATTGGAAGAGATCATCTATCTGCACCTGGTTTAAGCCTTTTATGTACTTGAATGTTTCGATCATGTCACCCCTCTCTCTTCTCTGTTCCAGGGAATACATGTCCAGTTCTGTGAGTCTATCCCCGTAGGACATCTCGTTCAATCCCTGAATCATTTTTGTTGCCCTTCTCTGCACCGTCTCCACTTGGTCAATGTCCTTTTTGAGGTGGGACCTTCAGAACTGGACGCTGTACTCCAGGTGAGGCCTAACCAGTGATCTATACAGCGGCAGGATCACTTCCTCCTTGTGATTCCCCTCCCAGTACATCCCAGCATACCGCTGGCCTTTAATGCTGCCTTCTCGGACTGTTTACTTACCTTCAAGTTATTTGAGATAATGATTCCCAAATCGCACTCCTGGGTGAAGGTAGCTAGTCTTTCCCCTCCAAGGTAATATGCCTTATTTGGATTTCTTTTTCCTATGTGCATGACTTTGCACTTTTTGGTGTTGAATTTCAACTGCCATGCTCCAGACCGTTCTTCCAGTTTCTTGAGGTCAGCTTCCATCTTGTCCACTCCCTGCTGGGTGTCAACCCTGTTGCATATTTTGGTGTAGTCTGCGAACAGGCATAAAAAACTCAATCAGGTTTGTCTGGCATGACCTACCTGCTGTGAAACTGTTCTGCTTGGGGTCCTGATGGCTGTTAGCCTCCAGGAATGCCATGATTCTCTGTTTGAGTAGTGTCTCCACTAACTTCCCCACTATGGATGTGAGGCTTACAGGCCTATAATTTCTAGAGTCCTCCCTGCTGCCCGATTTGTGGAACGGAACCACGATTGCCCTTTTCCAGTCTTCGGGTACCTCCCCACTCTTTAGGGATTTGGTGAATAGTTTAGCCAGTGGGCAGCCAACTCTAATCTCAGTTCTTTTAAGATCCTGGGGTGTATTTCATCTGGCCCCATGGCCTTGTCAACTTGCTGTTTATTTAGTTCCTCCAGAACTTCGGTTTCTGTGAAGGGGCTAGTATTAACCCCCTGTCCAGGGGTGTTGAGTTTTGCTATTTCTGGGCCATCCCCTGCGTCCTCCTCAGTAAATACCGAGCAGAAGTACTTGTTCAGGATTTCTGCTTTTTCTGGGTCGTCTTCTGTTGTTTTCCCTTCCTGAGTTGTAATCTTGCCTATGCCCTCTTTTTCCTTCCTTCTTTCCTGGATGTATCTAAAGAAGGATTTGTTTCCTCTCTTCGCCATCTCTGCTATATCTGCTTCTGCCTACCTTATTTTTTGCTGGCTTCTTTCATTTTCTCCTTGTACAGCACCCAGTCTTCTTCCTTGTTTGTTCCCTGGTATGGCTTTGAACGCCTTTGTTTCGTTTTTCTTTCACTATTTTAGCCACTTATTTGAAAACCATAAGGGGTTTTGTTTTCTTTTCGCTTTGGTAACCCTTCTGGCACATTGGTCAGTGACTGGATTGCCTTTTTTTTTTTGTATTATATTTTTATCGGTTTTCTTTTCCAATACAGCATGTACAGATCTTACAAGCACTATGATCCAACAATTGCTCCTATAATTAATACATACATCTATAATATCACTGATGAGCACAGTCCATAGTATATTATGTAGGGACCCAAGGTCCTATTGCATTGGAAGATTTTTTTATATTAAAATAAACTCATAACATCTAAGAAAGGAGGTGTATCTCTTGCCCCTGTAAGCCATTTCTTACGACCCCCTTTGTGTAAATTGATATGCAAATTACCATCTTATACAAACCATAACAAAAAAAAAAAGAAAAAAGAGAATTAATCTCTAATACATTCAGACTAAGCCTTGCTCCTATGGTCTTAATGCAATAGTTAATGCATCCTATATATGTTGACTGTGTAGGGAAATATATTTCCAAAAGTATTATCAGCATGAGTCCCACAAGATGTAAGTGAGGTGGGTCCAAAGGTCCTCTGTGTCTATGATAACCATCCTTCCCTCAGGATGGCTGCCTCTCCCACCGTCAGTGTCTTCAGGAAAACATCCCACACCTCCAAGAATCACTCCTCTTTCCCTTTAAGGATGTAAGTTAGCCTATCCATCGAGAATGCTCTCAATATCAAAGTTTTCCACTATGCTACTGTGGGTACATTCCGGGAAATCCACAAATTTGTATGCCCTGGCGAGCTACTACTAAAAGGACCCTGATTCTCCTTTGATGTAGATCCCTTTCCCCCCCATCCCGGGATCCAACCCCGAGTAGCAGGGAGCACGGGGAGAACTCCACCGCTTGACCTTCTGTCTTAGTTATTGGATTGCTTTCTTAAGTTTTCCCTACATGACATTGACCTCATCCACTTGTAGATCAATTAAGTTGTTTCTTATGTTGGTCCTCATTTGGTTAAAGTCCGCCTTTTTAAAATTTAGCACTTTTATTTTTGAGTGGCACGTGTCCTCAGTTATGTTCACCTTGAAACTAACCATGCGATGGTCACTGTTACCTATATGGCATCCCATGTCGAGTTCCTTGACCCTCTCAGTGTTTGTGAGGACCAGGTCAATTATGACATTTCCTCTTGTTGGTGTTTTGGTCAGTTTACTTAGTCCTGCTCCCTGTAGTGCCAATAAGAAATCCCTGCTTCTTCTTGTTGCCACCATTAGTGTACTCCAGTTTATATTTGGAAGGTTGAAGTCCTCCTCCAGTATCACCTCTTCTTTCTGAGTCATTTTGTGTATGTCTTCTATCAGGTCTTTGTCCCCTTTCTGTCCTTGATTTGGAGGTCTGTATATGACTCCAATCCTGAAGGTTTTTCCATTTCCTGTATCTATACAGGATGTGTGACATGAATATGGACATTAAATAATACACTTGAAACACATGGTCATCTGTTACAAATAATTGGGCATAAATTCAACAGTACTGAAGTGAAATCTTTTTTTAACGCAGAGAATCATTACACCGTGGAATTCATTACTAACAAATAATGGTAAGCAAAAGAAAATCTGAATTTAGAAGTAGATAGGATAATTATATACTAACAGTTATTCCATTAATTTAATGGAGGAGCCAGTTATGGACTATAGCCTCCTAAGCTCCTACAGCTCCTTAGTATGAATCTTAGTAGGGCATAGGAACCAAGGAGCTGAGTATAGCATGGTGGGGGGGGGTGTACTGACAGTCATTAAGCAGGAAGGGGCCTGGGGGTTATCAAATCTGATTACCTCAAAGTAGCAGGGCAATGTGACAAAGGAGTGGGTAGGGCCAGTGGGATGCTGGGATGCATAGGGAGAGGAACAGTAGAACCCCGTTTATCCGACCTCCCTCATGGACATCCGAATTGATCGGATAAATGGGAGAACGGATAAACGAGGACACAAGAAAATCAAACTGCATTGATGTAGATGTTAAAAAAAAAAAAAAAACACGCTCATTTCGTTTCTATTTAAGTGCTGTAATCTTTATTTCAGCAATGTATTTATTACTACTGTGAATGATCTGTTCTATAGGGTGCAGTACTACAGCTTGTTTGTTACTTAAAATAATCGTTCAATGTCTTTTGCTTTAGCCTATCAAAAGACTTTCTGCAGGCTGTTTGCATCATCAATCGCAGCAGCAGAGATTCTCCATGTACAGTATGCATTTTGAAAACAAATCCACCACCTCTGAATGTATGGTCAGCACATGGGGGTCACCATTTTCTTCGTCAGCTTCATCTTTTTCCATTATTGTCTTCAGCCTCTGCGCATTCTTCCTTCTGTACCATCGCTAGGATCGCATCATCAGACAGTTCTTCTTGTCCCAGTTCCCCAGCGTCACAATTTTGCCAATCAGTTTCTTCTTTTGGCAAAGCATCTGGCAACAGAGCAGCAAGTCTGTGGATGGCTTCGGAGTCTGTGTCTGTGGGTGAAAAATCAGTTGAGTCAGGGCAGGGTTGTGGATCATTGTGGGAGGTTCGATTCCCTCACTTGATCCATGCTTTTCCTATTATTTCTGGCTGGACAGCCTCCCACGCCTCAGCACACATGTATACATCTTTAAGTGAAAGGGATTTAATAATTTCACTTATTGGCAACTCTTGGTTGGATTTAGCAAGCACAGACTGCAGCAATTTTTTTTCTGTAGCCCCTCTTAAAAATCTCTAGGATGCCCTGATCACAGGGCTGCAGCTTGCTTGTTGTGTTGGCTGGCAAGAACATGCATTGGATGTAACCATCTCTCGTCTTAACATCGGCGAGTTCTGGATGGGCTGGTGAGTTGTCAACCAGCAGTATGGCACGGAGGGGGAGTCTTTTGCTCTACAGATGACTCTTTACCTGTGGAACAAACTGTTCCTTGAGCTACCTTGAAAAAATTGTGCTGTCAATCCATGCATTGTGGTGTGCCTCGGAGTGCACTGGTAGGACACTCATGTTCACATGTTTGAAGCTGCGAGGCTGACGTGATTTGCCCAAAATTGCCAGTTTAAGCTCATGGATCCCAGATGCGTTTACACAACCCAAGATTTTGACCCTGTCTTTGGCTTTCTTATACCCGGGTGCTTCTCTCTGTGCCCCGTGTGCCAAAGTTTTGTCTGGCAAGCAGCACCAGAAGGGCCTGGTCTCATCTATGGTATAAATCTGGTTAGGGACGAGAACGGTGTTTTCAACAATTTAAAAAAACAATTTGAAACAAAGGGGGTGATCTCTTACTCAGCAGCACTGAGCTGTTCCCCACAAAGGCGGAGTTGTCTGATTCCATGATGGCACTTAAAGCACATTAGCCACCCCTCACTGGCTGCAAATGGTTCAGTGTTGTCCAGCTGTGAGTGAAAAATGAGGGCCTTTTCTTTTAGAAGGGGTGAGAAAGTGGTGGTCCCCTTATCACGCTCTTGCTGAAACCAAACATAAAGAGCAGAATCACGCTTTTCGTCCTTGCAGGAGCGCATGTTCTTTCGCTCCTCAGCTCCAGCTGCTGTCTCCATACTAAGCGCAGAGTTTCTTAACTTCTCTTTCGCAGCCTTAATGTCACTAATTGTGGATTTACCCACACTGTACTCTCTGGCTAGAATGGCTGCCCTCTCACTGTTCTCCAGGTGCACCACAATCCGAAATTTCTAGGAGACATTCAGGACAACTTGCTTCTTGCAACTTGCATACAGCAGAAAGTGAGGATCGCAATCAGGAGCTGTTAACTGCTGTGCTTCTTAATTGATCTTTTCACCAGGTGTTGTGAGTCAGGAGTCAGGTGTTGATCATCGCTAATCCGCACTGTACTGACTCAATAAAGGAAGTGTAAGGAGTGGGGGACTAACCGACTGTCCATTAGATAGGGGGGTCGGATAATTGGGGTTGGACGGTATTTCCAGCAGGATGAGGGAGGTGGTGTTGCCACAGTTATCGCTCACTGGTGAGACTTCACCTGGAGTATTATGTCCAGACAGTTCTGGAGACTGCACCTCAGATAGGACATAGACAGGGTGGAGGCAGTCATTTGGAGGGCAACTAAAATGGCACAAGGGTTGCACAAAAAGCCCTAGGAAGAGAGACCAAGGGATCTCAACATGTACACCCTGGAAGAGAGGAGAGCGGGAGGGAACATGATAGAGACCTACAAGTACTTCACAGGAGTAAGTAGGGTGTGGAAGGGGAGTCTGTTTTAAATGAGAAAGAGCACCAGGATTAGAGGGCATGCAGTGAAGCTTGGGGTGGGGGAATAAAGCGGGATTCAAGGAGGTACTACTTCACTGAAAGAGTTTTAGATGCAGGGACAGACTGCCAGCAGACGTGGTGGTGGTGGTGAAAACAGGGGCTTCAAGCATGCGTGGGATAGACGTATGGGAATATTAGTAAATAGGCAGGGAGTAGGGAGGGTCTCCAGAGACCAGTTATGGTTTGCGGAGATAGACTAGGCAGAGGGACCATCAGGGCAGACTTGGTGAGCCAACCGGTCCTATTCTACCGATAAATTCTGTGTTTCTAAACATGATTTGCTTTGGTAGCTGAATGGGCTTCGTAGTGTTTTATGTAAATGAAGATTGGAAATACCTGGCTTCTCATCATGCAACAGCATGAGATTAGCTAGGTTGGCTGATTTTAATGGGTTATCTCCTTAAAAGTCAGTAAGATAAACAAGATCTCTTATGACTCCCCTGTTTTTTTAATATCTGTATTGAGATAGCTTTCATATCTCGAACTCCATTTAAGTTTCATAATTTTTTACATTCCTCCACCTAATTCAAAATATAATGTAACTGTTGGGACAGAGTTTGTCAGAGCAGCTAAGACTTTACTTGTAGGAGATTTTAATAGTAGAGTAGGTGATGATTTATACAACAGTGATATGACAAAATACATTTTTGACGGAACAGGCATCAGTTGTGTGGTTGCTTCTAATATAATGAAGGATCAAAATTCATCAAATGAGGTAGGTAAAGTAATTGCTTTTCAGATATGCCTTTTGTAGACTTAATGGAAGAACCGTAAGTGACATCTCCAAATTTACTTATCTTGTGTCCCGTTTCACTAGTGACCTAATATGGGCCAGTCTATTTATTTTACCAGAAGTTAGTCATTTAAGTGTCCTCTCATGGGTCAGTAGGGTCCATGCGCCTTTGTATCTAACAATAAATATAAATGAAGTGAAGATAATATCCAGAAATCTCCTCAGTAACCCAGCAAAGACCCCAGAGAAATTTGGAAAACATAGATACAACACAGCTGGGCGAATCTACTAGACTATTGCAGAATTTAAAACATCTAGCATTAAAGGGAAATATTTGTGTACAATGGCTGACGTAGTTTAAAAGTTCATGAAAAACTCTCAAATTATGTATTAGACTTACCTGTAGCTGAAAGTGCTCCAGAGGTATAGAGGACTGAGACTGTTTATGAATTACAGCCATTTGTATAACTTTATGACGTCATCAAGGAACTAGCTGTACTTTACTCAATGTAGTTAGGCACAACTTGTTCCTTGATGACATCACAATGTTCTAAAAATAGCTACGATGTTGTATTAATGCTGAATAGACTAAGTCATCTATATATTTGGAGTGCGTCTAGCTACATATGAGCCCAGTGTCTCATTTGTAAGAGCTTTTCATGGACTTTAAAACTATTGATAGCCACTGGGCATAACTATGTAATTTTAACTAAAGCTACTCTGGGGAAATTTTAACTCTAATTTCTAATATCTTCTCTATATTGGAAAAAGTAATATATAAGAATGATAAACCGAAGCCAGTTGTATACATCTGATTTAATTCCAAGTGCAGATTTCGGAAGAAGAAGCTAAATGCAATACTAGGGACTACTAAAAGACATTACACCTTAGCAAATATGAAATTAAGACAAGAAAGAAGGGAATATCATAAAATCTTTGAGCAAGGAAGAACTAGGCATAGACAAACTTTATGGAAGGACTTAACAGAAGCTGTTAATGCCAAATATACTGCGAGATTGGGGACATTAGTTATGAAAGGTTGCAAAGCTCGCAAGCTAGCACCACCCAAAAAGCTCCTGAGCTATGGGTAGGCTTTCACCAGAAAATGTGTTTGCTCCCTAACAGAAATTGATTTGCCATTTTTTTAATAATTTTGATTATTGTGCTCTCCTTTAAACTGGTTTAAATTATATTCTGATAGCAGTTAAAGCTCAAAAGTCCTACAAAACACCAGGGCCAGATGGCATTCCAGTTAATATCTATAGGGGAAAAGACTGGTGGGCACCTTCATTTCTGTATTTTCATATTCATATTGTGAAACATGATGTATACCAGACTCGTTAAGAGAGACATTAGTTGTCCCCATGCATAAAAACAAAGGTGCAGTATCTGATTCCCTTGTGTATAGTCCTCTTAGCCTCTTGGACAATTCTCAGGAAATGTTTACACATATAATTTTTGGAAAACTTAATGGCAGGATTGAGACAGAGATCATCTTATCAGAGATCCAGTTTAGGTTTCGTGAAGGGAGGTCCACAATAGACAACTGTTTTATTCTGTTGCATGCATGGAAAAATACACTGTAATTTAGAAAGCCTCCTTGTATATTGCTTTTATAGACATCTCCCAGGCTTTTGATATGGTCAGCAGACAAGTTCTTCGGGAGTGAATTTGAATGGTTAGGACTACCTAGGCCTCTCTTGTTAGTTATCAGTGGGCTGTGTTCAAACATATAGGCTGAAGCTAGATATTCTGACAAGTGCACATTATTCCTGAGATTTTAAACAAACAAAGTAGTGAGGCAGGAGTGCCTTGTGACCCTTGTATTATTTAATTTATACATAAATAACATCTTGGGAGATATGAATAACTCAAATTTTCACAACCTGAAAATATTAAATGAATTCTGTGACTCCCTAGCGTACACTGACCTGGTTCTCTTCTTCACGTTTAGTCTTGTTTTCAGAGGAATTGTCCTCATTTCAAAATATTGTGTGATTAGCGCAAGCTTGAAATCAGTACCTCCAAATCTCAGCTTATGATTGTTGGCAAAGCTCCCTCTAGTTCTTCGTGGCACCCGAATAAAACTAAACTTACCAAAGTAACTTCTTATGACTATTTAGGTATCAGATTTAGCAATAATCTGACATGGAACCAGCATATTTAATTATTACAGAATAAAATTTAACAACAGATGGGTGCTATAAACTGCTGTAAACCGTTTCAACTCTCAGTACAGAAGGCACTGTACTAATGTGGCTTTATAAGTTTGCAACATCAAAATAAAATCTTGTATTTTTTATGACTGGGGTTGTTCTGTTTTTTCTGAAATATCAGAAAACCTGTTTCTGCTTTCTATAAAATTTTGTTGAAGCTTCTGAGGTCTGTCGAGTCCACTTGTTATTTAGGGCCCTTACCCAAGTCCTTAAAATTGTTACAGGGTTTGAGGCTGGAGACAGGCCTGATTCATATATGGAGGGAAAGGCACTTGGAAGAGAAAGTTTTTACATACTTTTCTGCCCCTAATAACAGCTGTTGAAGGTTAGACAAGTATTACATAACAAAACTCCACCTGCATCTGGTATGGCAGTGTGAAATTTGTACCTGTATGCTGTTGGACCATGCCTAAGTGTCTCTGGTTATGGAGATTGTCAGGTCTGAAAGATCACGGTTGTATCATTTGAATGCCAACCATCTGAATGAGATCCTTCTCTCTAAAATCAGGGGCTCCATTGCAGATCATAATTTGGACACTGACACCAAGTTAAAATATGTATGAGATGGAGCCAGCCGCTGGCACAGTGGTAGTGCTACTGCTTGCAGTGTCGACAACCCAAGTTTGGGAACGAGCTCAAGTCATCAGAGGATCAGCCAGGGTAAGAGAATTGAGTGTCTAGGGGACTTCTGTCCTCCGGGGAGGGGGTGGCATGGCACTTGGAGCAGCACTGTCACAGCAGATACTAGGGGCAAGTGCACTGAGCAGCAGAGAAGTGACCAAGCATGTGAGAGTGCGTGATACTGCCATTGACACCATTGCATGCCTCTCTTCCATGCCGCAAGGGGAGGAAGGGGGATGAGAAAACAGGGAAAACATCTTGGCTGGCAGGATGATCTCCACCTCTCACAGGCTCCACATCTCGTGACTCAAGCAGGGCCGCTGGGTGCTTGACCTGGCGGGTTGAGCACATTCCCTGTCCTCCCACTGCGGGGGATAAGCTGTGAGAGCAGGAAGGTCCAGTAAATCCCAGGAGAAGCTGGGGTGACGGGGTTGGGGCGGGGGCAGTATGATGGGAGAGACACAGTGAAAGTTACAAAATAGATTAAGTGAGCTAGAAAATAACTTGCCTGAAAACTGATTCCGAGGACTTATCTCTATCTGGCAGGCTGCGGCCCCTTATGCCATTCGCTTGTACATACTATTTTCAAGCCAATGGGTACAGAAGGGGCTGGCAGCCCTAAAGATAGATAAGGCCCTGGGACCAGATGAATTGCATCTGAAGATACGTGTGGAACTGTCAGTGGAACTGGCTGAACCCCTGGTAGGACTATTCAGCAGCTCACTACATATGGGGTAGTTCCGAAGCACTGTAGGGTGGCGGATGTCATTCCGCTCCTGGTGGGGGGCGGGGAACTACAGAGCTGTCAGTCTTACCTCTATTGTAGCGAAGCTGTTGGAGTCACTGGTCACGGAGGACTTCATGGACTACCTGGAGAGTAACATCTCCAGGATAGTAAACAGCATGGGTAATGGCAGGTAGGGTCTTGTTAGATTAACCTGACAGTTTCTTTAACTAGATGTGAAGTTGGATAGCAGCCATGCCGTGGATTTGCTCTACCTCGACTTCAGCAAGACTTTTTGCCCCACTGTGACAACCCACCTCTCCCTCTGGGCTGGAACAGCTTTTAGAGAGGTGTCTGTCCTCGGGTATTTGCTGCCACCAGCTGGACTCTCTTCCAGCACCACCTTCAAGTGTACAAACTTGAATAATCAAACGTGCAACTGCACAAGTTAAAGTCTGGTAGTGTGTCTGTCTCGGGTGGCAGATGCTAAACAGAGTTTACCTCAGCCAGTGGAAACCAAATATTACCTTAGAAAAATGACATCACAGTCACAACTGTTGAGCAAATAAATAGCTTTTTACTTAACAGAAAGTGCGCTGAGCATTTACAGGATATATATGTACAATACAAGAAAGGTAAACGCATGTTTTTAAATGGCAGATGGCAAATGAAAAAGGCTATTACTGCAATTTGCTAGTACTAAACTTACCCTTCCCTGTGCTTACAAGAGACACTGGACCCTATGCTAACTGCCAGCTCCCATGGACATAGCTAAAAGGGAAGCTTAGATTCTTCCTCCAGCTTCAAAAGTAAGAACCACCCCCTGCTCTGTCTTTCATAATGTTATATACTCTCTTGAGAATAGGTCATTCCTGTTCTCCCTTTGTATGCACCAACCATCTAACATGTATGTATTTAATTGTCCCAATCAGAGTGAACACTATCAGTGACCAACTATATTCCCTTTTACCCTTAAGTTGATATTTGAGTGAGCCAATCTCTTCAAACTGTCCTGTGTGTGTGGACATGTCCACTCGAGATTTATGACCCAGGTCTTATCTAGCCAGATGCTGCAGATACTGCTGGACAGTGGATTTTAACCCGTGTGTGTTTTTTTCAAACTGCTAAAAAAACACCAGCTGGAGAATCCATCCACCAAGCACATAATCCAATCCATTAACTCTTTCCTTCCCATTTCTGTCACACCCGCAGACTCTTGCAGGATCTGGGTGCGGCTAAGGACATAGTAAATTAGGTAGATAACTAACTAAAGGGGAGGCAGCACAGGGTTGTGGTCAGTGTGGTCAAATCAAAAGAGAGGGAGGTCACAAGTAGGATGCCACAGGGATCTGTCCTGGGTGCAGTCCTCTTCAATATGTTCTTCAGCATCATTGTAGAAGGCATCCGGTGCAGGTTGTGTTTCTTTGCAGATGACACCAAGCTGTGTGTGTGTGGGTGGTTAGTGACGAGGGGATCAGGGAAATGCAGAGTGACTTACAAAATCTAGAGGGGTGGTCTGAGGTTTAGCACTTGAAATTTTAATTCCAAAAAGCACAAGGTAATGTACCTAGAGAAGAAGAACCACAGGACAGAGTACTGGATGGGTGGGATGAGACTTAGCACTATTGCTGAGGAATGAGATCTGGGAGTTATCGGTGGCACCCTCAAACAAGCCAGTGCGACAAGGCCTATGGTAAGGCAAATAGGATGCCAGAGGTATCAGAGGGGTAGCGATAGCAGGAGGAAGGAGGTAATACTACCTATTATAGATTTTCAGCGAGGCCACATCTGGAGTGCTACGCACAGTTCTGGAGCCCTCATCGCAGAAAAAATAGGGACAGGCTGGAGACTGTACAGTACAGGGTAATGAAGATGATTGAGGACCAACAGGGCAGGTATTTGAAGAGCGCCCTAAGACACTGAACATGCAATCACTGGAGACCAGGAGGGAGAGGGGAGAGATGTTAGGAACTTTCAAGTTCCTAAAAGGAATTATGAAGGTGAACTGCGGGGAACTAATTAGCTTGAATACTAGTTTGAGGTCATTAGGGCATGAATGGAAGCTGACAGAAGGGAGGTTGAGGAGGGAAGTGAGGAGGTATTATTTTACAGAAAGGGCGGTGGAACTGTGGAACAGTATGTCAGCCAAAGTGGTAGATGCTGGAACAGTTAAAGGTGTCAAGTAATTATGAGACAGAATGAAGGGTATAATGGTCATTTGGGGAAACAGAAACTGGAAGAAGATTGGGGGAGAGGGGGAGGGCCAGGGCCCTGGGTGGACAATAGGTCCCAGAGTTAAATAGGGAACTCAGGCAGACTGGATTTCTGCCTCATTGTCTGTGTTTCTGTATATGAGAAGGAACTCGCTGAGAAATCTTTCACAGAAGCACCAATCACCCTGATCCCTAAACCAGATGGAAAACATGACCTGGTTGGCAACTATAGGCCAACTACCACTCTTGACCCTAGATCTAAATATTCTAGCCATACATTTAAACAACATCTGGGACAGCCTCATAGGGCATGACCAGGTAGGGTTTATGCCTGGTAGAGTATCATCTGATCACCTACATAAGCTAGCACATTAATCTGCATCCAAGGAACCACATACACCAGCGGGTGTGGTATATTCGGACGCAGAGAAAACTTTTGTTTGGGTATCATGGGCATACCTTTTCAAAACCCTAGTCAGATAAGGGGTTCTGGAAACATTTATTGCCTGGGCCAGGTTGCTGTACTGGAGGCCCTCAGTCCAGATCTCTTGCAGTGTAGTGTACTCTGTGTCACAAACCCATTCAGCTGGTCAGGCCCTCTACTCCCAAAGTGCCAACATCTGAGCACAGTCTTGTGAACAGTTTAACAGAACAAGGTACCCCACTTGTCTGTTTTTTGAGTTCGGATCAACCTTTGGTCTCAAGTCTTGAAGGGATTCAAACTGTGAACCTCTTGCTAGTGTACCCAATGCACAGGCTCAGATATATCTGTCTTTGGGGGGGCCAGATATCTTTGCATACGGGCACCTAACCAGGTATACAGAGATGAACCCTTAAAAACTTTAATAAAGACCTCAGATTTAAAACCCTTCTCTTCCAGTTTGGTGTCACCCTTCAAGCTATGCCTGGTGTCTGCTATAACCTTATATACTTTTCTTACAAATAAAAGTAATTCAAAGACAGACCAAGTATGCTCTAAAAAGAATTTTACTACAATGATAAAAATATGTTAAACACAAAATACATAACTGTTGTATCACAAGACATACAAATCTTTTAAAAGAACAAGGTTTAAACAGTGCAAATTCCTACTTACAGTACTTAGATTTGACTCTCTTTCTAAATACCTGTTTACAAGTGCTCAAGATGGTTCGTTGTCAGAGTCTAGGTAAAAATGTGTGTCTAAGTAAAACAGAACTGCTCCTTAAAGTAAACTGTATTTGCCAACCCCTTTTGTGTGAGGTCATCTAGCTCCTCCTCTGTCAGATTATATATAACAATATATATCTCATACAAAAACAGGATGTCTTTTCAAAGTATTACATTTTGCAACCACAGCATAACTCGTATGTTTCAAATTACATCTCTTTGATCCATGCTGCATCCTCCCTTACACAGGCTTCACAGGAGCATTTACAAACTTGCACCAGGTTGCTAAACCCGGTTTCCCCTTTGGAACTTCATAAAAGGGATGCTGATCTCCCCTTCAGCAGCCAAAGCTATAATTAACTTAGAAAAGTCTGTAATAAGCTTCTGGCCTGCCATGTAACAAACTGTCCCTAATAACCTGTGTGTGTGATCTCACATGCTGTGTCAGCCTTTTTCTCATGGCTTTTCATCTTTCAGCTGAAACCTGGGGGGGAGGGGGGAGCGAGGTCACTCCTACAGCATCAGATTTTCAGCAGAGACATTCAGTAATACATTTTATTAAAAAAAAAATTATACAGCACTCAGAACTGGCTGTCACATTCTGCACCAATAAATTTGTACAAGGGCACAAGGCAGGGATGTCCCCTCTCACCATTGTTATTTATCCAATTTCTAGAACTTCTGACCCACCAAATTAACTCTCACTCTGGGGTCACTGTTATTAACATAGAGGGTATGCAGTATAAAACATCTATATTACGCACCCTAAGGCAACACTGCCTGTAGCCCTTCAAGTCATAACAGAGTCTGAACAAATTTCTCATTGTAATCTTAATATTGACAAAGCAGAAGTCATGCTGCTAAATCTTGGGGTGAGTAAGGCAGAAATCACTGATTTTAAGGCTGTAGTGGAAGTATGAATTCCTAGAATATCTGGTATACAGGTAACTAGACATCCACTGTCTATGAATGCCCTGAATTTAGGCCCCCTACTGACGTAGCTAAGACAAGATTTAGACAGATGGGCTAGACTACTCCTAACATTATGGGGGAAAATAAACATTATAAAGATGAACCTCCTACCTTGGATACTCTACCCCCTGATTATGCTGACATCCCCTCTATCTAAAAAATGGTTTGACAGCATACATAGTATAATAGCAAAATTCATCTGTGCAGGAAAGGCAATTTGAAGAGCTAATCACAACTTGGCGGTGCCCAAGCTGATGGGGTGGGGTGGGGGCTAAACTCCCCAGTGTCTATATATATATATATATATATATATATATACACACACACACACACACACACACACACACACACACACACACACACACACGCTAGAAGCTGAAGGAGAAGGTATATCCCACAGTGGCTGCAGACTGAGAGATATCAGCCTCAAAGCACTCATATACACTCGCCTAAGAAACTTACCCAAGAAATGGAAGGGGTATCCAGATAGTCCAATCAGTGCAGGTCCACAGCTAGCTGTGTAACTTTCTAAGGCTGGCAGTCCATAGCCACCTGACACAATCACTAGTGAATAATCCCAACATATGCATAGCTGGAAGGCCTATAAACACATTTTCATGGACCAATCTCAACATCACAAGGGTGGAATAACTTACATTTGATGAGAAGAGTATATCCTTCGCCACATTTCAACAAGGTAACAAACAAGCAGGCATTCTAATTTTTACAATTAGAAAATGGCAAAGTAAATCCTGTTACTCTGATTGGCTAGGAGCCTAACATGAGTGGGCAGGTATTTTTCGATAGAGCCCTCTCAATAACAAGGGCCAACAGCATGCCCCAAAAGCAAACTGGTATCCATGTGCCAGTTTAATCCAGCTGCCTTTTTTTCCACTCGGTAAGCGGACAGATGGTCGAAGCAACCCCCCGCTACCGAAAGAAGATATCTCCCAGACACCCAGTTTAGCAAAACCATAAACAGTAAAGGAAAAAAAAAACACGTCTTTAAAAGAAAACAAAACCTTTATGACCCACAGCACACTTTAATAAGAGTCGCCAGTGTGCATGTCTCCAGCTCCCTCAAAAGCTGGCGGAAATAGTAGTTGTAGCTAGCAGGCATCCACACTGTGTGTCTGGGGAGCTGAAGCTACAGAATGCCGCCACCGCTTCTGGCACACTCCGATTCTTCCGATCGCGCATCTGTGAAAATAACTGCACTTGTAAGTAAGGTACCATGCTTCATTTGCAGTACAACAGAAATGGCTGCCAACATCAAACTACCTCTGTCTTCTTCAGTGCCACAAAAATTCTCACCTGCTCCACAAGTAAAGAAATGCCTCCCTGACCATTGTCATTCTTGCAACTGCATACTCTTCTCCTGTTAACAAGCACAACAGCTCACAGCCCCACTCTTAAAACAAACAGTTGGAAAAAAGTGCACTCTCTCAATAAGCTCCACTGCAGACTTTGGTCACTGTCTCTCTTTTTGCCTGTCCCGATCGCGATGGAAACATATGCACACTGTCTCTTTTTGTCCTTTCCCGATCGCCGTAGAAACATACCAATAAACCAGAGGAAAAAAAAAAAGAAAGACAAGCTGTCAAATAAAGGTGCCACTGGATGAAAGGAGAGGTATTTCAAATCAACAAATTAAATATACTAATAGAGGGGCTGTAACTGCATACAACCACTTAAAACTACAATCTCTCCAGCAGGACAAAAATCCAAAGTTCTGTCCAGGCGGAGAAACTATTTTACTGCAAAATTCATAATAAACCAATTCTTTACTAATACTTTCTCATTGAGATATATCTATATCTATATCTATATCTATATCTATATCTATATCTATATCTATATCTATATATATAGGATATGACATGGCCTGACTGAAGATATCATATTTATCTTCACGAGAGGCCAATGATATCTAGCCACTTGTGAGATATCTTGATGTCATTGGCCTCGAGTGAAGATAAATATGATATCTTCAGTCAGGCCATGTCATGTTCTGTTTATACAACTTATGTGCTGACCCCCCAACATGACCCCCAGATATGTTTTGCCCCCACTCCCCGCAGAGAACTGACCACATTGGACACTTACAACAGTACTGCAAATAAATTATAAGGCAGGAATAGGAGCCCCCCTCCCTGCACTGGTCCTGTTATAATTAGTAAAGATATGATTATTAAAAATCAGTTATTTGTTGATTGTTATCCCTCTGTCTCACTGAGGAGTTGTAGTATAAATGTGTAGCTTGACTAAAAGGGTTTTCAGTGAGGAGCGGGCAGACATTTAAAGAAAAAAATTTTCTTTGTAAATTAACAAAAGCTCTGTGGCTTTTAGAAATTTATTAAAGTTATTTAAGCATTATCTGGTTGATCCTGTCATTTCTCCCCTGTGTCAGCTCAGTTTAATTCGGCGTCCTTTATTTGTAGTGTGACCGAAAGCTTTAGTCGTTACTGTAGTACCTCACACCCATCTAAAACAAACCATGCCTCTTTCAAAATCATAGAAATGAAGTCACTTTTATTAATTTTCTTGGGCTTGTGTAAAAACAGGCTGCAGTTAAACCGAATAGAGAGCTAGCAACTGCATGTCGGGTGCCCAGAGAAGTGAAGAAGCCACAGGCTGCGAGCAACACCACCGCTTACTTACTTCTGAAGCCGTCGATGCTGCCGAGTTGCTCGCTCTGTCTCGGTTTTAACTGCAGCCTGTTTTTACTTTGCAAGCCCAAGAAAATTAATAAAAAGGACTTCATTTCTATGATTTTGAAGAGGCAGTGGTTTGTTTTAGATGGTGTGAGGTACTCACAGTAACGTACTGAAGCCGCTCGGTCACACTACAAATAAAGGACGTCGGGATTTAAACTGTTTTGATGAGACTAGGGAGAAACGGCAGGATCAACCAGATAAGTTTTTTTTTTTTTTTTTTTTATCTATCATGGTTTTAAACTGATGGCAAGGTCAACCAGATGTAAGAATCACATTGGTAGGGGGCCGGGGGTCAGGTAATTAAGAGGCAGAGCCTTGTAACAGATGAGTTTCTTGAGGGGCCAATAGGATGTCTTACAAATTACGTATAGGAATTTAAAAGATAACAGGATGATGTACAGGAGTGTAAAGATATCATGATGACGTATAGGAACATGAAGATAACAGTGTTATCTTCACTGGCTTCTACAGATATTACTTTTTATACTGGAATGTATCCCAGTGCATAAGTTGTATAAATATATATATTATACAGGGCCATTTTTGAAGTGCAATAATACCCTCCAGGGTGGGCGGGATTCGGAAATACAGGACCTTCCGGGGATCTGTAAGGCCCTCCGCCTGTGTCGTTGGACCTCATTATGCGCCTGGGTGGTCCGGTATTCCCCAGTACTGCCCACCCTGTCGGGTAGTATTGCTTACGTATCCCATGTCATAGCCAAGCATTCTGGCAATCCTCCCTGGATAAACAATAACAGGAGATATAAAGCCTCCATGGCTGGGTGAGGCCTACTACCACATCACATCTTGAACCTGTTTAGATGTATATCTATGATCTTACCATTGATAAAGTGGATGGCACAGCGCCGTATTGGAAGGAACAGTCACCAAAGCAGTATGGGGAATATGACTGGCAATCCACATGGAAGGATCTGTACAATCATACTGTGTTGCTCTGCCATCTACTTGTCATTATATTATATTTATATTTGTGTTATAAATAAATGTGTATGTGAATGTCTGCTTAGAGAAAAGGCAGTCATCCACTTTTAAAGAGGCCTGACCTCTTAACCCCAGAGGGCCCAGCATGCTGAATCAGCTGGCTGTTATAAAACTGGCCCAGTGGAAACTCTAATTAAAAACTTCCTTCCAAGGGCTAGGTTATAACACCTTGTAAAATATTTCTACTTTGAAGTCAGTGAGTCATAGAAGGTTGCATCTTTTACGACATCCTAGGAAGCGACAAATTCTAACAGCTATCTGTTACAGCTCTCCACACCTAGAAGGGACCTGTTGGCAGGATGTGTGTTCTGAAAGCATTAAAGGAAATGTTCTGATCAAAGAGACTGTCATATTTTGGTATTGATAACTTTGCAGATTTTCAGCCAACAGTAAAATGACACCCTTGGATATACTTGGTCAGGTTACAAAATTAATGACAGGACAAACAGTGACCTCATATGCTGTGATATCACAAGGAGGTGGAGAGATTGTCTTTCAAGATTGCCAAGCGTCTGAGGGGAAACTCACACTTCATTTTCTGAACTCTTAAAGGAGTGCGACACTTCATCTCTGGAACTCCAAAAAGACACTTCTGTAGGTAACGCCCAACTGGAACTTAGCTAGGCGAGAACTTTAAGTATTCAGGTGCTTTTTGTTCTGTAAAATTCCAATTTATTTTCAGACTGTAAGTACTTTTGTTATATGTTCTGTGCTTGTAGTTTATCCATTTTCAATTTTTAGTAAACATTATTTTCTTTGAAATTCTAACTGTGCCTTTTCAGTTTCTTTTACACGTGAATGCTGGAAAAGTGTTAATAATTCCGACAACTGTTAAGGGCTTGAAAGAGTGTTACTAATCTTGCTATGGTAAGAATATTCCTAGGTCTCAAATTGAGTCAAGGGTAGACTTGTGAACCTGGCTAGGTGCCCATTGGGTGAAGTATTGTACTGCATCCCCCAAAGAATGTACATGTCTGAGCCTAACTGGGTGTGCTAGCAGAAAAAGGTTCATATTTGACCCTAGGACTCGAGGCTGGTAGGTGATTTGGACCCAAAACAGACAGGAGGGTTACGCTGTTTGTCTCCTGTTCACATATTGCACTTCCGAGGTTTGGCACTGTGGGAGCAGAGGGCCTGACCTGCGGGGTGCGTTTGTGACACATACCACTGCGTGACATGTATTATAAACCACAGAAACTCCTACAAATGCACAAACCGGCCTCTACTGTATGCATGAGATGCCAGAAAAGCACAGGTGTAGTACATTATTACACATACTTGCCCTAAGGCAAGACCTCTCTGGGAAGTCATCTGACAGAAGATTAGTCCCCCTCCTAGGTTTAGACTAAGCTTTCACACCAGAAATCTGTATCATACAGTAATACTAGCATAAATTCTCAGGAGTTCAGAAATATAACATTGGACTAAATTCAGCATGTGCCAGTAAGATAATATTAAGGCACTGCCTGGACCAGGAGACATCTAGCTACAAAGAATGGCATGCAGGAATTTTACTTGTACTTAAAGCTGAAAAGTCAATAGCTAGACTTAGGAACCAGATCAGGGTGTTCCAAAGAAATTGGGGGAAGCTGTATGTACTAACACATAGAGGATAATGGCTGGGGATTGGGTAATCACCTTGAGTGGTTGCTAGGGCAACATGGTAAACCTCAAGAGTGCAGCTTGAGAGGTTTACTGTAGCCCTAGCAACCACGAGAGGTGATTTCAACGTAGTTGTCGCCCGATCTCCAGCCATCGTCTTTTATAGTGTATGGTAAAAAAAAACACTGTTTGCCCCATTCACTTGTATTTCCTACCTTACTGACGAATTAGGACTGCTGGACAAGGTTCAAACGGCCAACATTTATTTTGTACCGGTACAGTGATGTGCGTACATAGGAAGAGCTAGTAGTCTGAAAACCACCGTAAAAGAAGTAGAATAAATAAATAATTTTTAGATAAATGTCCATTTCTGCAATGTTTTTGAAGGATGCATTTAAAATTTACAGTGTGAAACGATCCGGTTGGTCTTTGGTGATCACGTGAGCATGGTAGGTATTGATGCGTATTGTGGGATGCGGCGCTGCATGCTCTTCTTGTGCCCAAACAAACCACACAAACCAAGAGTCATGGATCAGCATACATGCAAGGTAATCTGTTAAGGAAAATTCACCCACGTTATTTATGTTTCTGCCATTGCGATCGCAAGCCTCGATGGACGTAAACTGTCACGGGTGGAATACTGTTTTGAATCATTTACCGAGGCATGCGGTCACATTCTATGTGTGAGAATTCTGGAACTCTGGTGCATTATTTTTTGTTATGCTACTGCTTGGAAGTTCTGAAGTGTGATTAACAGCTTTTAACATTCTGAACCGTGGCATAACAAGGCTGTGTTACTGCTGATTATGTTAGTTAATAGGGGCTTCCCATACATTATAATCGGATTAGGCATTTCCAGACAACATCCAGTCGTAGTGAATATGCACAGTATGTATAACTACACGATCCAAACAAATAAATCAATTATCTGTTTTGCTAATTAGAAGGTGTGTTACCACTTAAGGATAAAATGTAAAGACAAACCTAAAGTATGAATGGGAACCTGTAAGTTGAATGGGACCTGTTTTAAATCTTGTATTTATTGTTACTGTCCCTTGTATATACCTGTAATGTCACTGTGTACTGTTTGACAAAACCAATAAAATATATTTAACTAAAAGTAATGAGCTAGAAAACATCCATTAATTGAACAGAGACCAAGGGACTTTACAAGAGATCAAACAAGTAAGGGAAGAACTGGGGGAGACTTCAGTTTCAGGTGGAAAGCCACCTGCGTTTTTGTGAATCAAAAACATTATGACCAGTGGAGCAGGGCAGGCCACTCTAGATCCAGGGAAAATACATTGCTCACTGGTGCTGGTGGGATGCAGGTATAGGGCTAAGCTGCATTTCCAGCAATTACAACCACACTCCAGAGCAACTGTGCAGTGGGTCAGGAAAGCACAGATGCACTAGTGGCACAACAAGTGAATATCCAATTTAATTTATTTGTGAAAAAAAATCTGCAATTGAAAACCCACATACACACAGAGTTGAGAGCTGGAGAACCATTACCGAGATGCCCTGGCGCTACGCTTGTTAGAGCTTCCTCAAGGATGGGCATCTGGTGGACAAAATACCCTCAAGTACCAGTTTAACTATGACATCATAATTGACAACCATTTGTCAAACTTTGAATGGTATTAAGGTCAAGGATCAATTTTCTAAGCAAGAGTACACCCAAGTGTCAGTCACGTACAAGAATCATAACAACAGTGACTGTATGCATACATCTTGCCAGTATTCAATATAAAAATATTATGACAAATGCAAAACAACAGAAAGTCAGCATATTTGGTTGTTTGATCATGTTCACTTTTTTTAGGACCATGCACAATTGGAGAAAATTAGATCAGGTTCAAGATAAAGTTCTAACTGGAGTCGGAAGCATGTGTGTGTAAGCTGCTTTAGCAGGAAAATCCTGTGCTCTCCAAACCTCCAGGCTAGAAAAGAAAAAGAGAATCGGAGAAAGATTGCTCAGTTTTCAAGTCAGCAATTAAACAAAAAACTATTTTGTAAAATTTACATAATTATTCTTGTTACCAAAATAGCATTTTAAAAATAGAGGCACTAGATCCATTTCAAGGGGCAGATTCTGTGTTCATTCCCAGAAACCACGGACAAAGATGACGGAAAAACAAAAACCTGTTATCAAAGTAGGTGAAGCACCCGACACCTCATCAGCAGACGAAAACACTCCAAGTACATCGCGGGGAGTGTCTTTTTCCGGGCAAACACCGGACAGCAGAGCCAAGAAAAAGAGAACACAAAACCAAAAAACCATAGAGAGGCCAAAGAGGGGAGAAGGAAAGGCAAACACATACAAACCCTCGACACGGGGTGGCAAATAGTCAGTTTAACAGAAACTCAATTTACTGAGACTCAGAAAAGAGTCTTAAATAAAGGACTATCTTTTGTGCCCAGTTCAAAACCCAACACATTTCAAATAACAATTGATCTTGAAAAGTTGTTCAGAAAGCTGTACTTAAAAGACTATTTTATAAAAAATCCTGAATGACAGACATCTACAATGTGTGGGATTTCACTTTCTGAGAAGGAGATGGCTAGCCCTAGGAGGAATATGGATGCATCTGTTCTGGACTTTTCTGATATTGTCTCTCCGGACAATGAATTACCTGGTTTTATAAATAAATGGACTGCTGTAGACTGGGAGAATTTCTCCAGTGTGGAGCCTTTATTCAGTGAAATTAATCAAAGTACAACAGGTATGCATTTCAGTATCAGTTTGTATGAAGTTAATAGTAGCGACTTTCTAAATCAGTGTAAAAATCTATTCACCCCTAAGTCACAGTTTTGGCCCATTACCAATAATCCTCGACTCTGGTTTGAACTTTATCTTGAACCCGATCTAATTTTCTGCAATTGTGCATGGTCTTTAAAAAAGTGAATATGTGATCAAACAACCAAATATGCTGACTCACTGTTGTTTTGCATTTTTCATAATATTTTTGTATTGAATATTGGCATGATGTATTTATACAGTCACTGTTATGATTCTTGCACTTAATTGACACTTGGATGTACTCTTCCATGGAAAATTGATTATTGACCTTAATACCATTCAGAGTTTGACAAATGGTTAATTATGGCATCATAGTTAAACTGGTATTTAAGGGCATTTTGTTCACCAGATGCCTGCCCCTTGAGGAAGCTCTAATGAGTGAAGTGATGGGCATCTGGGTAACGGTTTGCCAGCTCTTAACTCAGTGTGTATGTGGTTCAATTTTAGATGTTTTTTCACAAATAAATTCAAGTGGGCATTCACTTGTGTCACTAGTGCATTTGTGCCATCTTGACCCACTACACAATTGCTCTGGCGTGCAGTTGTAATTGTTGGAACTAGAGCATGGCAGGCCAAATGCTGGCTTAGCACCTTAAAAAGCAGTCAGCAGACTGATATATCTCCAAAATCCTCAGGGTAGGTTGAGACTCAGAGTGGGTTTCCAAATCACAAGAGATTCCTCATCCACCTTAGTAGTATCAGATTGTGTAAGAACTCTTTAATTGTAGTCAAGTTTCAGGAGGAACATGGCATCAGTACCCCAGAGACCACTGAGCACTTTCTGGGCCCTTTACATTTCCTTCAGTTGAACTGGGAACAGAGAGAGTGGGTGGAGGACTATATTACACAGGACGAAGTAGAGGAGGTCATGAAAAACTATAGTAACAGTAAATCCCCTGGCCCAGATGGGTTCATTACAGAATCATGTAAGGAGTTCCATGAAGAAATTGCCCCTCTCTTGACAAAGGTTTTCAACCAAGTACATGAGCACAGAGAAATGCTACTTTGTGGAAAAGCATGGTAATTGCTTCATTCCTCCATCGTTGCCAAGTCCCTTTTCATCCTTTCCACCCCTCCAGGGTTGACACACAAGGTGGGGTGGAAAGGATGAAAAGGGACTTTGGAAGAATGGTCAAATGTATGGCAGCTTAGATTCAATGCAAAAAAGTGCAAAGTAATGCACTTGGGAAACAAAAACCCAGGGGAAGAGTACACAATGGGGGGTGAGATACTGACAACAACAAAAATAGAAAGGGACCTGGCGGTAGTCATATCAGATGACCTAAAGGTAGGTCAGCAATGTGAGAAGGCAGTAAGGAGAGCTGGGGGGATACTGGGATGCATAGGGAGAGGCATTACCAGTAGAAAACAGGAAGTTGTTGGCCTTCTGTACAGACAGTTGGTAAGACCACATCTGGAGTGCTGTGTACAGTTCTGGAGACCCCATCTCTGCAAAGACATAGACGAAGTGGAGGCTGTCCAAAGGAGGGCAACCAAAATGATGCAGGGTCTGCATCAGAAGACATATGAAGAAAGACTAAAGGAACTAAAGATGTATAGCCTCGAGGAAAGGAGGGAGGGGGGGACATGAAAGAAACTTTCAGATACCTCAAGGGAATCAACAAAGTCCAAGAGGGTAGCATCTTTCAGAAAAGGAGAAGTGCAAAAACAAAGGGGCACAATTTGAAGGTAGAGGGGGGACAGCTGAGAGGTAATGTGAGGAAGTATTTCTTCACAGAGAGGGTTGTGGATGCATGGAACAGCCTTTCTGAGGAGGTTGTAGAGTCAAAAACAGTGGAGGAATTCAAGAATGCATGGGACAGACATAAGGCAATTCTAGTGGGGGGTAGGAGGAAGTAGGCTGTTGGTTAACTAGGGTCTGCAGCTTATCCGTTAGGTAGGGAAATGGGCAGATTAGGTGGGCCAAGCGGTCCTTATCTGCCGTCAAATTCTATGTTTCTATGTTTCTAATATCTAAACCAAGGAAGGACATATCTAAGTGTAGCCATTTTCGTCTTATCTCTCACCTGAACCAGAATTTAAAAATTTTTACTAAAATCCTGGTGGTGAGGCTTCAAACTGTTATTGGTCACCTGATTAACAATGAACAGATGGGATTTTTGCCTGGCAGACATTTACAGGATAAGATCCATTGCCTATTAAATATTATGACCGGAATGAAAAAACGTAAAGACACCATCATGGTCATTTTGGTTGATGTCAAAAAGATGTTTGATCACCGTGATTGGGACTTCCACTGGGTGGTCCTAGAGAAAATGGGCCATGGGGACAAATTTGGGGATTGGCTAAAGGCCCCATGCAAAGGGCCAAAAATCCAAGTGAGAGTGAACGGCACAATGTCAAGGAAGATTGATATACAGAGGTGGACCAAACAAGGTGCCTGCTCCCCCCCCATTCGTAATCAGCATTAAGACTTTGGCTATGGCCCTGAGAGAGAGAGAGAGAGAGAGAGATACCTGACATCAGAAGCATAGGGGTAATGGGAAGGAATCAACTGTCTCCCTATATGCTGATGACACACATTTATATCTGAGACCCAGAAGCCACCCTCCTGCCACTTCTATAGGTTGTGGAGCACTATGTGCATACGTCTGGATATAACAGGAATCATGATAGAAAGGAGTGCATGTTGCTCAGTGGTAAGATGTCTCACACATTGCAAAAGGCTTACCCATTCCACTGGATGACATGGGGCTTCAGATATTTGGGGGCATTTGTCACAAAAGTCCTGAGCCAGTTATACTACATCAGGTACAACCTGCTTATGCAAACTGTTACTACAGACCTCATAAGGATCTCCCACTTTCCAGGGCAGGATGGGTGAAAACTCTGAGGATGAATATCCTCACAAGGCTACTTTATTTGTTTGCCTCCCTACCGCTTGCATTACCAAGGGATTTCTGGGCAACCTTAAAAAGAAAGTCTGCAAATTTGTGTGTTCCAGCAAATGTCTTTGCCTGCATTAGGACCTCCTGGAGTTGGACTGAATGAAAGGGTGTTTGGGAGTCCTTAATTTACAAACCTACTATCTGGCTTTCAAACTCATTATATTCTAGCCCATTCACAGATTGAAGATATACCCTGTTGGGTACCCATGGAATCAGCTGATGGTGAGGGTAGTGAGTTGAGGGACCTCCCAATTCTGTCCATTGAAGCAAAGTGTCAACTCAAATCAGAAATCGGTGGGCTGTCGGCCCGGTGGTGCTGAGGGTTAAGGCTCTGGATGCCACACCTCGCACCACGCCAGCAACCTGACTTTGAGAATGAACTTGGGTTGCCGAGGGTCAGTAGGGGGAAGGAGGATTGAGCATCCGAACGGATGCTGTCCTCTTTGGGGTGGGTTACCAGGGGTGCTTTAGGCACCTGACGTCCCTGAGGGTCGGTGGAAGCATCGGCATCCTCAAGGGAGGAAAGGGGTCAACAGAAAAGCAGAAAACACCCCTCAGCGGTCCTAGATGATGACCACTCTGGGCCATCCAAGCCACCGGTATCCACGGGCAGACCCTGCTGTGCAGGCACTCCACTGAGGTGGAGGAAGGTAGATCCCCACATTTTTAACATAGCCATTTTATCACATCACCTCATGAACATTATAGCTGTCAGTTTTCAAATCCTGACCAAAATGTGTTTTCGCACCTGTGGCATGGAATGATGTTTTGGTGGCATGGAATCATATTTTGGTGGGGATTTGAAAACTTTCACCTACTGGGTTCATGAGGTCTAGTGAAGCAGCCTCTCACTTTTTTTTCAGCTGCATCAGTACCCTCTATTTATAGCTGTATTGGCTCTGACTAGAGTTTGTTATAAGAGCTTTAAGGCTCAACAGGGATGGGGTTACGTTTGGAGACCCCTCTTTCCTGCAGTCATGATGTAGAGTTTAAATGTACACATTGCATCCTATCGCAAGTGTATCACAACTGCTTTAGTTTGTAACCATGCCATTAGAATCATTTTAAATTAAGAATTTACTAATTCTAACTATTTTTCAATTAACAATTACAGGGGGTGGAGAAAAGTCAAGAAAACTTCACTCATCAAGAGGTAAACTGTTACCCAGGGAACGTGTTGATAAACTTTTAGATCCAGGGTAAGTGTCTGTGTTCATCCTTAAATATATTTGTGTTAATCCGTTTATTTGTAGTGGGCTCTACCATCCACGTCACTGGTCTAGGTCCCCACAATGGGTGTATACCACAAGGTATGCTTAACGAGGCAGTGACTATGAATCTTGGGATAATGGTTCAGAAAGGTTGGTTTTCATCCTGTGTTATGGAGCCCCTGGTGTTATTCTCCTTTCCCCTTCCATTTGTGAGTCACTGTGCTGCCTCCAGTCTCTGGTCGAGTCATTCAGTGCATCGCCACCCTACAGTGCCAGAGCCATGCAGCTAATGAATGTGCTGATGGTGGGTGGTCTCGGTTGTCCACATTCCTTCCCCTATCCCCCAGACATTCAGTGCATCCTCTGTGTGAGGCCACTTGAGCATTTCTGGGATTTCTGAGTTGGGTGTCGAACCTGTGTCTCATGCATTGCATCAAGGCTTGCTCCCATTACAGTAATGAGCTGCCACCAATTAACTGTTAAAAGTATTAATTCCTAGGTAGGAAGATCAGAAGGGAAGGGGGGTTTATCCTGTGTGTGTTTATGTGTGTGTGTGTGTGTATGTGTGTGTATATATATATATATATATATATATATTTATATTACATAGGGACCTGGGACCAGTAACAACTTTAACAAAAGGTAGTTCAGGAAATGTAGATTTCATAGTACTTTATTTGCAAAATTTAAAAGTAGCTGTCGGGATTATATATTCCCCACCTAACACTAGGATGGCAAATCTAGAACAGACCATTAATAAAATCCAGGACAATGTGAAAGAAAAATTATTGATTCTAATGGGTGACTTAAATTCTGATTGGCATAATTCGAGAGGTAATAAATTAAAGGATATGTTGGCACCCCTTGATGTAATACAATTGATAGACAAACCCACTAGATATACCAATTCTATGGCTAAGGGAACGTTATTGGATTTATCGTTCGTTTCTTCTCAGTTAATTGTTCACTCCAAGGGATTTAAATCACCTTTCTTGGGGAACCACAACTTAATTTGGGCAACTGTTGGATGTATGGTACAATCTTGGACACAACTGGGTGAGGGTTGAGTTAGGGACATGAAACATTTTTCAGTTGATCGATTTAATCTGGACATAACGACAGAAAATTGAGATGTAAACAAATACCAGACTTAGACCAAACAGCACAGTATTTTGTAGCCTGATTCTTGGAGTTATATGATAAGCATGCACCAAATATAAAAGTAAGCAAGAGAAAGGCTAGGGAGCCCTGGATTAATGATAAATTATTAGAAAGTATTATGATAAAGAATAGAGTGTGGAAATTGGCTTAAAAATCAGAAACAAGTAGTGATTGGGATATTTACAAAAACAAAAGAAATCATTGTAAACAACAGATTAGGAAAGCTAGATCAAATTACTATAGGTCAAAAATAGATGGGAATAATGATCCAAAAAGATTTTGGATTTTGGCAGACTGTCAATGATATTATTAGTCCCGGAAATAAAAATAAACAATACACAAATCAACTGACCCATGAGGGGAAGGTAGTGAAGGAACCCATAGAAATAGCAAACTTGTTAAATGACTTTTTTTTGTGAATTTACCAGGCTGGGACACAAAAGTCTCACTTAATGAGTCATAGGAGGAATTAAACTTTAAAAGGCCATAACCACCTTTTCCTTTTAGAATACTGAACATAAATGAGGTAAAAAAAATGTTTAAAACAAAAATTCATAAATCCTCAGGTATGGATGGGTTGGAAGGAAAATGTTTACAAATGGATGCCGATTACACAGCACCAATAAAAATATATATGTTTAACTGGAGATTGAGTAGAGGATATTTTCCTACTACATGGAAACAAAGTAAAATTATTCCAGTACATAAAGGGGGTGAACAAAATGACCCAGGTAACTACCGGCCTGTATCCTTGCTTTCAACTATATCTAAATGCCTGGAGAAATTAGTACACACACAAATAATGGATTACTTAGAAAAAAACAAAATCCTGACACCATATCAGGCAGGATTTATAAGGGGGCTCTCTACAAGTTCAGCTTTGATTGAATTTAATGACATTGTGGCAACTTCCTGTATGCAGTAATGGAGACTGCTGTCATGTTCATGTTTCTGTCGAAGGCTTTTGACCTGGTGGGCCACTCCCTGCTGCTGAAAAAACTCCGGGTTATGGGTATCACAGAGGGACCATGGGACTGGATTAAGTCGTACCTAACTGGAAGATCTCAGAGGGTATGTGTGTCTCAGACTCTGTCAACAACGAAATCAATTGACAGAGGAGTCCCCCAGGGATCAGTACTGGGGCCCTTGTTATTCTTAGTATTCTGCAGTGATCTTCTCCAGACAGTACAAAGATCAAGCATTCAGCTGTATGCCAATGACATGGCACTTACTGCATCTGGGGTGGATATTGCAGACCTGAGAACCGAACTACAGAGGGATTTCAGTGGCACTGGGGAGTGGTTCACCAGGTCAAGGCTAGTGATAAACACAAAGAAGACAAACGTTCTTTATTTTGGGAACAGAAACAAACCAAGTTTAGGTATAACTTCTTTGACAAATACTTTAATAGATCAAGTTACTGAATATTAATATCTGAGTGTAATCTTTGATGCAGAGCTAAATTTTCAAGAACTTACCAGGGAGGTGCTAAATAAAGTTAGCAAAAAACTAGGAGCTCTCAGATGAACATCAGGATGTTTGGACTTAAAAGCTAGGAAAGCCATGGTGATGTCCTCTATGGACTATTGAAGTATTATACTGTATATAGGGTTGTACCTAAATCAATGCTGGATAAACTGGACAAAATGCAGTACAAACTTGCGAGGTTTGTACTGGGTTGTCATTACAGAACACATCGTTGTACACTATTAAACACATTGGGATGGACAACCTTAGAACAAAGAAATGGGGAGATATGGCTAAAGCTATTGCATTGTTTTTTCACAAAACAACTGGTACATTATATATTGGTTAACGCATTGATGAAAAAAATTGAACCTATTCGGACCTTAACTAGGTCTGTTTATGCAGATAAAATAAAGATAAATCACAATAAAACAAGATTTGGTGAAAAAAACCTAAAACACCAAGCGGCAAAATATTGGAATCTACTTCCATACTCAATGAGAGTGTCATCCCCAAAATTATTCAGCATAAGATTAAAATCAATTTCCCGAGTTGTGTGTAACTGTTAGCTTGATAACTGATGTCATCTGTCTACTGTTCCATGTAGTTCTATATCTGTCTGAGTGCTGAAATTAGTAACTTAAATCTGCTTGCACACCTGTATATGTTATTATGTGTTCGAGGCATCAGACAGTTTTGTCTATATGTATTTTATATAGGGTATGTTGTTGTAATTTAATTAAATATTGTAAAAATGTTGTATATGCAACTTACCTTATGTATTTTTATGCTTCTCTGTGATATCAAACAGGATGTGTCTTGAAAACAGGGATTCCATCCCTAATGACAGGTGATGTCCTGTATAAAAATAAAAATGTTACCTACCCATCTACTAAACAATAGCTAAATAAAATCCAGCAATTGGATTTTGCACTGACATGAGATCTGCTTGCCCGTCTGCCCATAAATAATATGGCTGCCATAGACTTACTGTCCAGAGGCAGCTCATGGGATTGGATGGTAGGAGCCACGACGTAAAAAAAACTCCTGAAGTTCATGTACAAGAGTTAGGCTCAATAAATCATTCAGCACACGAAAAAAGACTGCTGCTATGTCGTAGAATTACAAGAACCGATTTTATTACACCAACGTAAAAAAACAGCAAACACTCAACCCATGCCAACGCTTCATGCATGTGCAAATGCACTTTTTTAGGACATCACCATTCTTTACTGTGCCTTCCTTAAATAGTCCTGTTTCTTAAAGAAACTGCACCTTATATAAAGGTAAACTGCATATTACTAAAATGCAAAATCATTAAAAGTGCAAGAGGATAGACAGTAAGGTGTCAGCTAAATTCCAGATTAAAAAAAAAAAAAACATTTAAAACAGAGGGCAGTGGGAAACAAAAGAGGGGAAGGAACGTTTAAAACTGTGAAGGTCTTTTACATGCGATACAGATAGTTTCATTTTGACCACTACGTCTAGAAAGATACTAGGTAAAATATAAATTCACAGATACACCTTGAACCTCAGTGTTCTACAAAAAAAAAACATTCTATGGAAATAATTTCAGGCAGGAAAAACAATATTTCAATATTTTTTATCCCCGGGTCGCCCCTGAAAAAGGGACCTCCGGGGCCCAGTGGGCTTACCCGGGCAACAAAATTCAATAAATAAATAAATAAATAACTGAAACATTTCATTTAGACCAAGAGTCTGATTTGACCTCATCTTATACTGCTCATAAGTCTCTCTGTGTAGTAGTAGTAGTAGTAAAAATCTTTATTTTTAGGCAGGAAGATAGATGGCATATTCACAACATTAGGACAAAGTCCTATTTACAAGATAGTCCTGTGAGTATTAAGCTACAGCAAAATGGCAAACATACACTACAATAACAAACATTCAAGGTGCATAGAACAGTCTTATAAATACATATCTCACTTGACAATACATTCACAATAACACCGTAATATACAATGCCCAATGTCCAATCTGCTGAAATACTGAGACTTTGTGAGTTCCATGGGTCAGACCGATTTGTCGATCCATAGCACTCACAATGAACGAACACTTAATTCTAATTTTAAATCAGTTAAAAAGGGATTTTGTGTCCTTATATGTTTTTATTTGTAGCAGTGTAGCTGTACTGTATCCTCGTTTTCACCCTGAATGTTGTTTCTTAGTTTCTCTACGTCTGCGAAACAAAACTGGTGCACACTACCTTTGGCTTTAGCATGCATGGCAAGAGCATTTGTTTTATTTTTTTTATTTATTTAGCTTTTGTTGACCGAGTGGGGTACACTAGGCAGGCATTTGCCTATTTTCAGGTATGACCTGGGAGAGATACAGTACAGTACATTACATTACAATACAATGAATACAGAAAATGACGAAGGTAGCATTTCGAGTAAAAGAAAAGATTATACACTTCACCAGTATTATATTAACCAAAGCATAGTAGTAGGGGGCAGCACCATCCTTACACAGTCCCTCTCATTTCTAAGAAGGTGGATAGTTTGTACCAGGCCCCTCCGGACGGACCCTTTTTTATAGTGGCTCCCTAGGCGGATTCTGTAGTCATAAATGCTGCACATGATAGGACCAGGTGTCCCAACCACTTAAGTACTCTGCCTCCTGACAGGGAGTCCAGAAAATTGGACTTGATGGGAAAAAGAGTATATGCCTCATCCACTCTGGTCGTGCATGTCTTGAACTGCATGGGGCATATGCTCAAATACCAGAACACGCTTTGGGACGCCACCTCTGAAGCAGCAGCGAAGGCTCCCCAATCCACAGACACTGACCATTTGCTAGCTACCCTTCAGATGGGTGCCAGTATCACTCGGCACCTTCTTCGTGCCAGCTATGATGCTGTTGACACCTCTGCACATGCCTCAGAAACTGGTGTTTCCCTCCGGTGCCATGTATGGTTCTGCATCTCAGGTTTTACACCTGATATACAGCAGTCCATCTTGAAGGTTCCCTTTACTGGGCACAAGATCTTTGGCACAGAAACAGAAGGCATCATTAATGACTTGCAGGCCTTGGGCCGTTCTCTCTGTATGATCCACATGATGTACAGTGCGCAGCTGTCTTCCTCTCGAAGATGGCCATTTCAGTTTCATCGTGCCTTTCACCAGAAAGGCCGACCAACCCCTCACCCTGAAAATAACCAGCCAGGCCTCTTGGCAGTGCCTCTACCTTGGCTACCAAGGGCAGCATGGCTGCCCCTGCCTTGGCTGCTGCCATCACGACTGCCTTTTGACTCCTTCACAGCCTCCTCTGCATTTCTCCGCAGGCCTTGGAGGCAGTGGGCAGCTGTTTCTCTCTTCATTTAGAGGCCTGGAGACAAATCATAACAGACAAATGGGTTCTGCAAATTATTCTCACAGGCCATACTCTGGAGCTCACAGGCCATACTCTGGAGCTCACAGCCAGTCCCCCCGCTGCACCCCACTTGACTGCTGTTGTACCTGCCAGACCACATTCCTGTTCTGCTGGACGAGCTCACCTCTTTGGTCCAAAAGCAGGCGGTGAAACCTGTGCCTCCACCCAAGCTCAGCAAGGGCTTTTACTCACATTTCTTTCTGGTCCCCGAATGCACGGGCGACCACTTCCCTGTCCTGGATCTTCAAGATCTCAACTAGTTCATCCAGTACAAGAGATTTCGCATAGTCACTCTGCAAACAGTCTTGCCTACTGACCCAGCACTCATTTTGTATCAGTGAAAGGTCATTCATGAAATTGAGGAATTGTTTAAAAAGCCATGGAACATGGTAGAAGTAATCTTACTGAATGTGAAAAAATGCATTGGACAAATTAAGAGAAACGCAAGTCATTGTTATACGACAGGCAGACAAAGGGGGGGAACATGGTAGTGTTAACCCTTAGGCTACCGATATAATTAGAATGTATAAGAGTATCGGAATGATATATCAGCCCGCGGCACAGCAAGGGTTAAATAGGAAAGATTAATTATTGGAGGCTAAAAGATTATTAAGTGATGATAGGACATGTGAAAGGTTAAGGAAAAACCCCATGGAGAAATTTCAAATTGAGCTGAACAACAAAATTGATGAAGCTGTAGAAGAAGAAATAATAACACAGTAGCAATAAGAATTGTTTTAGATATATAAGTGAAATGAGGAAGACCAGGAGAGGGTTGTAAGGTTGAAAAGGGAAGGGGAGGACTGTGCAGAGGGGGACCAGGAAAAGGCAGACATCCTGAACAGATACTTTTTTCAGTGTTCAGAGGAAGGAGATGGGGAAGGGCCACAAAAAAGTAACAAAAGCTTTGGCGGGAGGGAGGTGGACACTAGTCCTTTTTTGGAGGCGAGAGTCGTGAAGGGACTTGCTACTGTGAAGGTGGACAGAACAATGGGGCTAGATGGGGTGCATCCAAGGGTATTGAGGGAGCTCAGGGAAATACTCTCTGCACCTCTGACATTTCTATTTAACAGCTCACTGGAAACATGAGTGGTTCCAGAGGACTGGAGGAGGGCAGATGTAGTCCCTCTACACAAAAGTGGTAGCAGGGAACAGCCTGGCAATTACAGGCCAGTCAGCCTGACATCGGTGGTGGGAAAGATAATAGAATCACTGTTGAAGGAAAGGACTCAGGAATATCTTGAATCCAGTGGTTTACAAGATCAAAGGCAGCATGGTTTCAAAGTGGGGAGGTCATGCCAAACAAATCTGATAGATTTCTTTGAGTGGGTGACCAAGGAACTAGATCAGGGTGGAGTGGTGGATGTGGCCTACCTAGATTTCAGTAAGGTGCTTGACACCGTTCCACATAGGAGACTAATAAGCAAGTTGGGTAGCTCAGAAGTGGGTCCAAAGGTGGTAAACTAGATAAGAAATTAGTTAGGGGATAGGTGACAGAGGGTGGTGGTAAACTGAGTTCACTCCAAGGAAGGAGGGTGACCAGTGGGGTGCCTTAGGGATTAGTGCTGGGACCGGTCTTTTATAATGTCTTAATAAGTGGCATTGCATAGGAGCTGGAAGGGAAGGTCTGTCTCCTTGCAGATGACACCAAAATCTGCAAAAGTGTGGACATTCCACGCACGCGTGTGTGTGTGTGTGTGTGTGTAATCTTTCCCTGGGTGTTTGTTTCCCAGGTTTATTATTTTGCACTTCTTTGCATTGAATCCAGTCTGCCATACTTCTGACCATTCCTCCAACCTTGCCAAGTACCGTCTCATCCTTTCCATGCCTCCTTGTGTATCAACCCTATTGCAGATCTTTGTGTCATCTGCAAAGAGGCATACTTTTCCTTCCAGTCCCTCTGCAATGTCACTTATAAAGACATTAAAAAGGACTGGACCCAGTACTGAACCCTGTGGTACCCCACTAGTAACCCCTCTTTTTTCATAGTGGACTCCATTTACAATTATCTTCTGTGTCCTGTTGTCCTCAATGTTTTACCCAGGCTATCACCCTGGGACCCACTCCCAGGCTGGTTAATTTGACTATTAATCTTTTCTGTGTGACTGTGTCAAATGCCTTGCTAAAGTCTAGGTGGGCCATGTCCACAGCCCCTCCCTGGTCTACTGCTTTGGTCACCCAGTCAAAGAAATCAATTAGAGTTGTCTGACATGACCTTCCTGCTGTGAACCCATGCTGCCTTGGGTCCTGTGCCCCACTGGCCTCTAGGTACTCAAAAATTCTTTCCTTCAAAAGTGATTCCATCACTTTCCCTACCACAGAGGTCAAACTGACAGGTCTGTAGTTTCCTGCCTCTGTCTTGCTCCCACTTTTGTGAAGGGATATCAAATCCACCTTCCTCCAGTCCTCGGGTACCACACCATCCTCCCATGATTCGTTAAAAAGAGTAGTCAGTGGTGTCACTAGTTCTCTCCTTAATTCTTTTAGAATTCTGGGGTGAATTCCATCAGGTCCAATTGCTTTGTCCACCTTCAGTTTTATAAGTTCTTTCAGAAACCTTTCTTCTGTGAAAGGACTGGGATCGACCCCCCTATCCAGAGTGCTTCTGTTAATTGGATTAGGCACCTCCCCCTCCTCCTTTTTTGTGAATACCGAGCAGACATATTCATTCAGTATCCCTGCTTTTTCACTGTCCCTCTCTGCCCATCCACCCACCGTCCATTCTATTCAGCCTCACTATCTCTTTGTCTTTCTACGCTCCCTGATGTACCTATAAAAGGTTTTATCCCCCTTCTTAACCAAGTTGGCTATCTTTTCCTCAGTTTGGGCCTTTGCTATTCTGACTACCCTCCCTGCTTCCTTCTGCTTTAACTGGTACAGTTCTCTATCCTGCTCCTTCTGTGTTTCCTTATACTTCCTAAATGCTATGTTTTTCTCCCTAACCTTCACCGCCACCTCTTTTGAGAACCATAGTGGCTTTTTCTTTCATTTTGATTTGTTTATTTGCTTCACACAAAGGCTTGTTGCCTCTGTGATGGCAGTTTTGATGTTTCCCCATTGTTGCTCCACCCCTCCTTCTAGCCTGTTTGCTAGTGCTTTTCTAAGGCACTCTTCCATCTTGCCAAAGTCAGCCCTCCTGAAGTCCAGAACCCTCACTTTTGTATGGCTTGACTCTGTAGCTGAGTTTATCGTGAACCACACTGTTTGGTGGTCATTTGTTCCCAGATGGCTACCCACTTCTAGATCTGAGATCCTCTCACCGTCCCCATTTGAGAGTATGAGGTCTAAGATTGCTCCCTCATGAGTGGGTTCCAAAACTAGCTGTCTGAGGCATGCCACCTGAAGAGCATCGAGAATGGCCCTGCTTTTGGGTGTGGCTGCAGCCAAGGTGCTCCAGTTAACATCTGGCATATTCAGGTCCCCCCATCAACAGTATCTCCCCTTTCTCTGCCACCCTAAGGATGCCTTCTATCATATCCTTGTCCATTCCCTCCTCCTGACATGGGGGTCTGTTTACAACCCCTGTGTGGATCTTGGTGCTTTTTTCAGTCTCTAAGGTGACCCACAGTGCCTCCTCTCCTCCCTGTTTACTCTTTTGTTCAGTTGCTTTTATCCCTTCCCTTACATAGAGAGCAACTCCTCCCCCCTCTTCTCCCCTCCCTGTCTCTCCTATAGGTTGTGTACCCTGGTACGTTAACATCCTAATCATGGTTCTCTGTGTACCATGTTTCTGTGACTGCTACGATATCCAGGCATCCCTCTTCCATCAAGGCCACCAGTTCAGGGAGCTTGTTGCCCAGACTACGAGCATTGGTACTCATTGCCCTCCATTTCTTGATGGCCTTACCCCTTTTTGCCCCATCCCTGTCCTCATTGTATTTGTCATATTCTCCATTTACCCCTGTCCTTCTCCCTATCGACATCTCTGTCTTGGTGTTTACATCAGTTACTACCCATATCTTTCGCGGGGGGGGGCTAGGATTTCCCTGCTCCTTTCCAGTGCCTCCCCCCTTGGCTAGTTTAAATGCTTGCCAATGAAGCATTTAAACCCATCACCTAGGATCCTGGTTCCCCTCCTGGACAGGTGCAGACCATCACGCCAGTATAGGCTTGCATCCCTCCATGTGGACCCCCAGTCCCCAGTGAAGCCAAATCCCTGAGCTCTGCACCAGTTTTTCAACCACTGATTGAATTCCATTGTGTGGAGCACCCTAGCCTCACCCATGCCATAGACAGGCAGAAACTCCAAGAAGGTTACTGTACGTGCTACTTGTCTAAGACCCCTCCCCAGCTCCACAAACTCCTTCTTGCACTGCTCTGATCCCTCTCTTAGCCAGGTCATTTGTCCCTAGGTGGACAATGACATCCAGCTCCCTCCCCTGTGCAGCTGCTTCAGCAATCCTGAGGATTCGCTCCCTGTCCCTCCAAGCCATGGCACCAGGCAGGCACCTTACCTCCCTGTCCCCTTCCTCCCCTAGTTCTACCTTCCTAACAATGGAGTTCCCCACCAAGAGTTGTTTCCTTTCTCTGTGGGGTCCCATGCCACCCTCCTGTGGGTCTCCTTTGTGGAGGTTCCCAGCATCCTCCTTGGTCTCCACTGTGGGCGTCTCTATAGAGGAACCGCACTTTGCCAGAATGGCATATGAACTGTGGAGCAGTACAATTGGAGGGATGCACCTCTGTTCCATCACCCTCACCCTCCCTGAGCCCACTGTGGTCCAACCGCTCCTCTTCCTTGGCAACCTCTGTGGCAACGGCAGTGGCACTACTGGTGGTCCCTGGGTGGGAGAGGAGGTCCCACAAATCCTGGCCAACTCAGCCTGGAGATGAGCAACCTCCTCCCTCAGCCCAGAGAGGTGCCTGCAGATGGGACAACACCGCATCCTCCAGAACATCTCCTGGAAGACTGCTGCTCCACAGTCACTACATTGCACCACTCCTATTATGTTTTATTTCTAGCCCATTAACTGTTGTATGGCATACTTACTCTTTCCTCTGTTTTTTTCTCCCTACTTACTTACTGCCTCTGTGCCCTTTAAGCTCCTGATCTTCCTGTTCTGAGACAAGAAGTTTCCTATATTTCTCAGTAGTCTCCTTCCTTGCTTAGAGTCAGACCTCCAGCAGCTGGGGGACGGATAGGTACTCTTCCTTCTAGGATGGTGAGTCTTTGGTGGCTCTGTGATCACTCTCTTCCTGCTCCCAAACAGGAAGTTCCTGTTGTCAGTCAAATCCTGTGCCTTTAAAACTAGAACTGGTTTAGGGTGGGGTGTAGTGGGGAGGTAAGGAGGGCAATATAGTCCCAGTAGAGAAGTTTAGTTATAATAACAGCAGCTCCTTCCTCCTGGTGTGTCTGCCTGTTCTTTGTCAGAAGTTATCTAGGGGCGTTGTTTAAATCTGGCTTT
Organism: Neoceratodus forsteri; assembly: GCA_016271365.2. Taxonomy (NCBI): domain Eukaryota; kingdom Metazoa; phylum Chordata; order Ceratodontiformes; family Ceratodontidae; genus Neoceratodus; species Neoceratodus forsteri. The sequence goes on from CM057454.1 coordinate 513,682,474, forward strand.
AACCTGGCTTCCTTCTGGCTAAGCCGCTCCCCCTACTTTACAAGTCTTTCTACACTTAGTTAATGATACAGATAACAATTCCCTTCAGCTACCTGAGACAAACACCTAGATAACTGCACAGATAACTCTTCACTTCAGCCAACTCGGACAAACACACTAACTTTTTGTTTGTTTTTACCCAAAATTGAAGGTACCGGTAGTAGAGTTCTAGTTATTTAGTCCCAGTAGAGAAGTTTTGTTATAATACCAGCAGCTCCTTCCTCCTGGTATCTCTGCCTGTTCTCATATTGGGATGACCTAAAGGTATCCAGGCAGTGTGATAAGGCAGTAGGGAGGTTGAGTGTGATACTGGGGTACATAGGGTGGGGTTTCACTTGCAGAAAGAGGGAGGTGGTGTTGCCTCTGTATAGATCGCTGGTAAGACCTCACCTAGAGTATTGTGTCCAGTTCTGGAGACCACATCTCTGGAAGGACATAGAGTGGGTGTGATCCAGAGAAGGGCAACTAAAATGGTGCAGGGTCCATAGGCACCGGGTTGTAAGGGCCCATGGGGCATTCGCCTCACAAATATTTATTGACCAGGGCTGAGCCCCATCAATATTTTCCAAACGCTGCCTTGATTTTTTTTCTCTTGGTTGTTTGTTTCTCAATGTGCGCGCGGCATGCCCTCTGCTGCTGTGACCCACGCCAGCGTCCCCCTCCCCCAGTTTAATTGGCTGGCAGATGCAGCGCTGATATTATTTAAAATTTGTGCCTTTTGCCTGTTTGGTTTGGCAACCCCTCCCCCCAGTCTGGTTGGTTGGCAAGAAGTGGCATTTTTTGACTTGCCGGCATTGCGCACTGTTATTGGCCAGGGAAGGGCTTATAGGCGTGATACGCATGCGTTTGGATGGTGTGACTAGTGAGAAGGTGGCATGCGGCAAGGTGATTAGTCGAGGTAGGGCGAGGAGTGGACGGTGGAGATGTTTTCCCATTTTTTCCTCTGCCATTTCCTCAATTGATCTGATCTGTCCATTCCGTTAGTGGCAGTCCAGGCCCTAGAGAGTAGTCGGGAGAGCAAGCATGCAAGCATCAAGTGCCAAAGACCCACCAGTGCTGCAGTGAGGTGGTGCAGCGGGAGGTGGCTTGGCAGGAGGCTGGGATAGGAGTTGGGGAAGAGTCAACGAGTAAAAGTCCACTCCAGGAGTTGGCCAGTCAAGAGACTGGACCATGAATTTAGGGACTAAGGGACAAGAAGACACAACCCAACAACAGGCAGCAAGTTGCATCTTGGAGGAAGGCGGCAGTCTAGGCCAGCAGGCTGAGCAGCAGTGGCCCAGGCCAGAGCAGCAGACTAGCAGTGTGTGCAGTGCTGCCTGAGCAGAGAAGGAGGTTGGGGACTGGGTGGGAGTATAGCGAGTGCTGTGGGTTGGCAGGATGACTTGAGCACGACGGGTGAGGTAACGGTTAGGGTGGGGTCTAGCCTAGTGGTTTAGGCAGGTAGCGCAGCAGGCCAGGCAGGCCTACAAACAAGTTAAGTGGGCGGTGGGCACTGGGTGACAGTCACCGGCACTGCCGGGTGCAGGTGGTGTTGTGGCCTGGCATGGGGTTGCCTTCTTGGAGTGAGGAGGGTAGGTCCGGGTGGGCAGCAGCATGGCACCAGAGAAGCCCAGCAATCTAGCAGCTACAGCAGCAGTGCAGCAGTAGGTGAACTGGATGGAACCTTGGGAGCAGTGAGGTGAGTAGCAGAAGGTGCTGCATCATCATTCATCCTCAGATTACCCTAGCAAAGGTAGGCAGCTGCCAGCAGGCTAGCCTAGGAGGATTTTTCTTTATTGCATAACTGTACCATCAGTAACTGACTATAAGTAATGTATGTATGTATAACCATCCTGTTTAAGGAGCCAGGAGGAAGACTGTTAGACTGGTACTGGACTGCACTGCCATAAGTCCATTTTTGTAATTGCATGGCCTTTTTGGTTGTGGCTTGGGGCCAGGGTTATCAGAGCAAGTGCCCAGCATTTAATTTTAAATGCTAATTTGCCAGCCAGCAGTGAGCCATCCCATGGCAATAGGGTCACTCAGCACCGATTCAACACACTGGTGGTTACACAGGGCATTATAAGGGAGCTCCCTACATTGATTAAAAGGGGACATACTGGTAAGAAGATGGCAGCAGCAGCCTTCAGTCCAGGAGGTTACCAAGTTTAAGTTGCACAGACAGTGCATTGTGGTTGTGGTGTGATGGTGGTGGCCACTTGGCATTGGTGGCAAGCTGAGTGTGAGGGCTGCACCTGGGGACCTTTTTTAGCGGCAGTGCAGGGAGCCCCAGTAAAGTTTATTGGCATTAGTGGAGGATGCTGAACCACCTTGCGCTTTTCAGAAATTCAAGCAGTATTACGGCACTGCTGTGTAGAGCGCAGGTTACGTCTGACATCATTTCAGTTCAAGAAAGCAGATCACAGTAATGCTAAATCTCAGGAAATAAATGGTGGATGAAAGCAAGCAGTACGACAAAATTAACTCACAAGTAATAGTTCTCAAATTGCTGATTATTGCACGGGGAAGCAGACCCCCCAATGAAAGCAAGCACTACTATAAAAGAAAAGGCTTCAGCAACCCAAAAAAAATTCTCAGTATCATCCGAGCACCCCAGGGAGTGTGGGGGATGGAGCGCTCCTACAGAAAGAAGCATTACAATATACCTTCAACTTTCTTTTTTTATTACCGTCATTGGGGGGCTCCACCCCCGCGTGCAATAATCAGCCAAAAAGTGTTTCATTTGGTTATTTTTTTCAGGACTGCTGAACCTTCTTTCTTTTTATTTTCATTTTGTGGAAATGAAGCATATATACCAAAGAAAGTAGCCTCTCATTTACTCTTGTTTATTCTGTAAGGGAGAAACATTTGCATGACATGGGCACGCACAGCACACTACCGTAAATGTTGAAGTTGCAGCGCACGGTCCAGGATCCTCCACTATCGCCAGTTTATTTGGCTTCTCATAGCATGGAATAATGACTGAATGTGACTTTTATGATGAAGTCTGCATAAGGCACAAGAAGACCAGTCTGTTGGCAATGTATTACCTCATTTGCATTAACACTAAATGAAAGTGTTTTTGTTGAAGCCATTTCATTCTTGTCTCTGAAGAGTATCAGTGCATGTTAATTGTTGGAGTAGTGACCATGACCACCATAGGAGGTAGGCAGGTAGTATCCTGGGGGTTGTGCTGAGCTGCTGACTAGTCATTAATCTTTCTCTGGGCGGTCGATGGAGGCACTGCACAATTGAATTCATGTAGATACAGAGACACTGTCGGGCTTGTCGGCAGATAAGGGCCTATGACCCACCTAGTCTGCCCATTTGAGTTTGTTAGTTCCCTCTGGGTGTAGAAGTGTCTTGCTCCTTGCCCCTGATCTCCAGAATTCCCTTATGTTTATCCCGCATTGATGCATTCTTAAATCCTGTGATTATTTCAGTCCCCCAGCAGCAGCAGAAAGAACTGCTAACGTAATGTTCTGAGGCTAAGTGTTGACTTGTCTGTTTTAACTTACTTGTTGCCAAAGTTAAACAAAACATCAGACCCCATTTTTAGACAGCGTGGAGCTAAAAATGCTAGGGACATGCTGCTGGGAACAGCATGGTGGTCACCGGTCAGTACCACCAGGCACATGGCATGCCATTAATCTAATGTCAGCCTCGGGTACACACTATATACTGCTGTGCCATGCAAAAGAGGAATTATCCCTGCATACAGGGTACAGCTTTATATACAGTGGATCTGAAAGTGCTAAACAGCCAAAAAAGGAGCACCTTTACCATAGTGATCGTGCACAACAGTGCACCATGCTGCCTCCCAGTTTCCTATCACCAGTCAAACCCCTGAAAACCTCATCTTTGTTGTTAAGATCCATGGCATCTACTGGTCCCACACCCAATTGCCATTCTGATCCCCCATGAACATGGTATTTAATGTTCCATGGCATATTGTGGACCCCAGCCACCACCTCAATCACTGGTGGTCTGAACCAAAATAACCCTTTATCTCAATCCCTTGTGTGCAGTCATCTTCTCAACCCCACCCCATTGCAAGTCCAAACTCAAATAACCCTTTATGTCAAAGATCTCTGGCATCTAGTGTTCACCTCACCCCACTGTGATCATTGGTCTGAGCCCAAATATCCCTGCCATCTAGTAGTTTCTCCCCCCCTTTGATCAGTCTGAACCCCCATACCCTTCCCTCCCACACAAGTCCCTCCAGCCCCCTCCCTTGGGTGTCCCTCCCCTTACCCAATATGGCAGCTTCCATTGGGTGACTGACTGGCATAGCTCCTCCGCTCACTACCTCTGTCTTCTGCTGTCTGAGTGATAGGGAGTGAGCTTGCAGCTGCTGTAAAAACAGCTGCTTCTGCAGTAGGTGAGCACTTGCTCCCTGTTATAGACTGTGACTGGCTGGCACAGCCCTTCTGCTCACTACCTCTGCCTTCTGCCATCTGAGTGATGGGGAGTGAGCTTGCCTCTGCTGTGGAAGCAGCTGTTTCTACAGTAAGTGAGCACTTGCTTCCTGTTACTCAGACTGTAACTGGCTGGCACAGTCCTTCCGCTCACTACCTCTGCCTTCTGACATCTGATTGATGGGGAGTGAGCTTGCCTCTGCTGTGGAAGCAGCTGTTCTACAGTAGGTGAGCACTTGCTCCCTCACTCTCTATTACTCAAGACTGTGGCTGGCTAAGTGGGTGAGTGGAGGGGCTGTGCCAGTCACCTCACAACCACTGAGAGGGGGCTGCCAACTGGGGTGAGAGGGGACACAGGGGAAGGGGGTGGAGAAACCTGAATGAGTATGATGGGAAGGGGGATATGAACTAGCAATCGGGGGTGTGGGGACCAGCAGGCTTTATTGACAAAAGGGTTTTCTGGGCTTGGACTCACAAGTCTGGAGTGGGAGGACCACTAGATGCCAGGGATAATTTTTTTTTTAGTTTGAAAAAGCAGTGATTGGAGGGGTTGGGGGGTGTCTGCTATATTAACTGCTTACTTATTTCATGCATCTTATAGTTCTGCCATATCTATGTAATGTACTACTGTAGTCTGTACCTCCTCACTACTAAGTGTTTGTATTGCACTGTGATATTAAGTAATTTTTTATTGTATGTTGTACTCCACATTGTGCTTGTTTGTTTGTAAAATGTTATTCCTATTCATAACAAGATGAACAAAAATATAGGATATACTCCACTGAGTTAAAAACTCATTTCCAAGGAGGTCCAACTGTACTCTCCCAGTCTGTGACTGAAAACAGGCATATTACTGTGTAGTGCACGTACCCGGTAATCAAAAACACAAATAAGCTAAATAAATACTTGCATTCAGACAAACAGCATGTACCAGTGGGACTGTATTGCCTATCTGAATATGTCCCCCAGGTTGACCCTGGTGTGCTATCTCTTGTGCAGTACTGTAGGCTGTGTGGCTCTAATTGCTGGCTGTCAATGTGGGGGCCACTGTCTTTTAAATAGATTTCTTTGTACACCTGACCTTAGCCAGTGTGGACTGAGAATAACAAGCTCTGTTTAAAGGCAATGTACCATCTTGTTTAACTGGCAATGTAGAAAAGAGGGTTACAGGGGCTGCAGTCTGTTGTGGTATGAATGGATCTGAGTTGAGAAGGGAAATGGCAAGCATTGTCATAATGGAGCAAAATCAGTTGTGAACATGATCAACAGATATTATAACAAGGGTCTGAGAACTGAGCTTTCTGATTGGCTGTAAACATTCTAACAGCCTCATGTTAATCTTTTATTAACATACATGTAGAGCTTAACCATATGCTGAACATGGTTTAACACTGTTTAAAAAAACTGTTTTATTATAATAGCAATAAGGCACTCCCAGGGATTATGAAAATGGTCAGTTAATCACCCTTTGGGGCATGTGGCACTCAGCTACGCCGCGTGCAACATTACACCCCTAGAGGGTGATTAACAGACCATTAACATAACCCTTGGTCATGCCTTATTGCTTAATCAACATCCGGCTGTCCAGGTTCGGAGGTGGGGCAGTGCAGACAAGTGGGGCTGGTGGGATTAGTACAATCCCCAAGACATCGCAGCTGTCAAGTAGGAGGGAAGGAAAGGACTGGGCGGAGTGGCAGTAAGGTGCTCCGGTAGTCATTGTGGAATGGACTCCATAATTAGGGCAGTGCCTGGGTGAGGTGGAGGGGGCATTGTTTACTGAAACACTTGTTTTCTCAGCTGGATTGACTGCTGTACTAGGAGGTCAAGTGAGTTGCAAAGAACAGAGTATTTGGCAGGGTGCTGTAATATGAAATTGGGTGCATTTTAAAGGCAAACCTTTATAAGTGGCACAGAAAATTAGGATTTTGAAATTCATGATGTCACAATGTTTTAATTGTCTGTTATGTAGTACACACAGTGTTGGCAGAAAAAAGGCCATTGGTCCATCCACTCTAACACAGTTCTTCTTGGGGAAATCTACAACCTCACAATGCCTCTGTTCCGTCAAAAAAAACGTCATTCTGTTAAAGTTTCAAAAAAACAACAACTTTTAAATAGTGTTTCAATTCCTTTCCCTGCCTAGGGCCAAGGTCTAAACACGCAGACACCCACATTATGATACAAGGTACTGTGCTCCCATAGACCCCGGTGGTGTTGGGTTGATCTCTGACCCCAGCTCATGGGACGGGGCTTTGACCCCTAGGGCCCCGATGGTTCACCTCTGACCCCTGTGCCAGGGAGTGGGGCCTTGACCCTTGGGCCAGAGGTGGGGCTTGACCCCTGACCCCCACCAAAAATTTTACAAACCCGGCTCCTATGGCAGGGTCTGCATCAAAAGCCCTATGGGGAGAGTAAAGGACCTCAATATGTACACTCTATAACAGAGGAGGGAGAGGGGAGATATGATAAAGACTTTTAAATTCCTCACGGGAGTAAATAAGGTACAGGAGGGAAGTATTTTTCAGAAGAAAAGGTGCTTGAGAACAAGGGGACATGCTGTGAAGCTGAAAGGGGGTTGATTCAGGAGAGATGCGAGGAAGTACTTCATCGCAGCAAGTGTAGTGGATTCCTGGAACAGCCTTCCAGTGGAGGTGGTGAGGGTGAAAATGGTGGGGTTCAAGAATGCATGGGATAAGTACAAGGGCATCATAGTGGAAAGGATGGGGGGAGGGAGAAAGAGCTGTAGATAGGGCATGGTCTGTGGCAATAATATAGGTAGTGAAAAATGGGCAGATTGGATGGACCAAGCAGTCCTGCTACATAGATACATAGAACTTGTCTGCAGATAAGGACCGCCAGGCCCATCTAGTCTGCCCATTTTACTGCCTGTAAAAGCGACCCATAACCCTACATGATCACTGGTCTTAGCTCTACTGTCCCATCACTAGTGTTCCTTTTCCCATCCCTAGCGTTCCTCTATTCCTATCCAATGCATGTTTAAATCCTGCCGCCATACATACTGCCACCACCTCCTAGGGCAGGCTGTTCCATGCATCCACTACCTTCTCAGTGAAAAAGAACTTCCTTACATTTCCTCCTAAGCAACCTCCCTCTAGTCGCATGTCATGTCCTCTGGTCCTGGCATTCTTTTTGAACTGGAACATATTTTCCCCTTTAACCCTGTTTATGCCCTTGAGGTACTTGAACGTTTCTATCATATCACCCCGCTCCCTTCTTTGCAACAGTGTGTACATATTGAGGTCCTTCACTCTCTCCTCATAGGGCTTTTGCTATAACCTCCTGGACATCTTTGTCACCCTCCTCTGTACCGCCTCTATCTTGTTGATGTCTTTACAAAGGTGTGGCCTCCAGAACTGCACACAGTACTCCAGGTGAGGCCTCACTAGGGTTTTGTACAGTGGAACCATTACCTCCCTTCTTCGGCTCGTGATACCTCTGCCAGTATAACCCAACATCCCACTGGCCTTCTCTGCTGCTGTGGCTGTCTGCCATCAGATATGTTTTTATGTTTTTAAAGAGTAAAAATCCTATTCTGGTCATATTATATTATACGAACATACGAATCTGCCAGCAGAAACAGGCCTTATGGTTTATCAAGTTAGTCTGCTCTCGATGTGCAGCTAACACCTTATATTACAGCTGCCCCTTCCCTCTCCCCCCCTCACCATTACCCCCTCGCACCCTGTCCCATGCCCTTTAAAACTGCCCACTGTGCTACAGGATACTACCTCCTAAAATGCATAAAAATCCAGCAGTGCCCCCACCCCCGCAGGCCTGTAGTCTCAGGTGTAGGATCTTTGACAGAAAATCTGAATAGATTTGTAGATTATTTTCTACAACCAGTAGTGACAAATCTAAGATCCTACACCTGAGACCCTCCTCGTTTGATGCTTAAATTGAATCATGTAATTTGGCACCTGAAATACTTTTGGATTGGGATGGAGATTAGTTCATTGTACATGAGTATTCCCCATGAGCTGGTTCTTAGATCCTTGGATTATTTTTTATGCAGAAACATAGATGCAAGTGCACTGCCTCTCCATTTTTACGACTGCATGGGCATAGCCATGCAGTTGTTTTTGGGATGACATCACTGTAGGAGAGAAGCGGACACGATTGCTGTGTTCTCCTACAGTGATGTGATCTTGCCCACAGCACTGCAGTCCCTGTAGTCGTTCCTCCGCGGACACAGCTCCCCTCTTCGGCGGTGCCCCCCCCCGTGCAGTACTTTCCGCAACTGCGGAAGTGATGCGGCGGTTCTAATTCAAACTGTGCATGCACAAGTGTCGCGCTTGTGCAGATCTGTCAGAGATGCCATGTTGTGGATGGCAAGCTCTGGTGTGGCGAGAGTAATGTGGCGTGAGCTTGGAACTTTAATCGCTCTCGCTGCACAATTCCTCTGGGCAGCCGTATGGGCTCTGTCCAGAGTTTGTTTGATTAAGGCTGTAGAATTCATCCTGACTCATAATTGTTTCGCATTTGATGGAAACTTTTTCCTGCAATAACAAGGCACTGCAATGGGGGCAACAGTGACCCCATCCTTTGCAAATCTTTACCTCGGTTGGTAGGAACAGTTAGTTGTATTTATTAATGCTGGTAATAGGTTCCATGGGCAGGTGGTGCACTGGCACCATTTTATAGACAATATATTGATCATCTGGAGCGGGTCAAGAGAGACAACCAAAGAATTTTTTTTTGTTTTTTCAGTGACAACTTATCAAACCTCTCTTTCACTGTTGAGATTTCAGAAAAGGACGTTGGGTTTTTGGATCTGCATTTGACTAGAGAACCAGGGGATAAAATAAACACAGCAGGATACAGGAAGCCAACTGCAGGGAATATACTCCTACATGCTCAGAGTGCCCATCCACCCCAGTTAATATCATCATCCCGTATGGGCAGTTTTTAACACTACGCCGGAACTGTTCAAGAGGAGGATGTCAGCGCACAGTCTGGGGAAATGTATTTGAGGTTTAGAGAGAGGGGGTATTCACCAACTGTACTAAAAAAAAGTTTTGAAAAAGGCAAGTTCTGTAGACAGAGAGACTTAATACCCAAGAATAGACATACTGCCACTGAGAAACACTTGACTTGTGTATTGCCGTATACTTGGCTGGTGCTAAAAATCAAACATATTATTTTTGACAACTGGAGTTTATTGAGACACTGCAGTATACCAAATCTGTTTGCAGAAAAAACGAAGGCAACTAAAAGTCGTGGAAAAACCTGAAGGACCTTGTAACTCACAGCCATTTGATCCTGCCAGTACAATATGTCCCAGTTGGTTACCACCTCCCGACAGTCCACAGATCAACCGCAGGTGCTCTAGCAATATCCCATGGTCCATAGTGTCAAACGCTGTGGTGAGATCTAGGAGGACTAAGATGGAACGATTCCTCTAATCTCTCGCTATAAGGAGGTCATTGAGCACCTGAACAAGGGCAGTCTCGGTACTATGCCTCTTCCTAAATCCCGATTGGAAGGGATCATAGATGTCATGGATGGCAAGATGCTCCTTGAGCTGCAGTGCGACCACCTTCTCAATAACCTTCTCCACAAAGGGAAGGTTAGAGACCGGCCTGTGGTTAACGAGACAGTCCGGGTCAAGAGAAGGTTTCTTGAGGAGTAGAATCACCGCTGCCTCCTTCAGCGAGTCAGGAAACTCTCTGGTCTCAAATGAACACCGGACAATCTCAGCTAGGACTGGTCCGATAACCGCCACACATCCCACAAGGAGACGTGTTGGGCCCGGATCCAAACCACAGTAGGTTGGCCGCATATTCTAGATGACCATCATGACATCCGTGATCACCACTTGGTCAAAAGCTGACCAACTAGCTCGAGGTGTTGCGACCTCCCTCTGATCACCGCCACTCCCATAGGAGTGGGCTAGGCTAATCTATGACCTGATGTCAGCAATCTTATCTGCAAAGAAGCGAGCTAACTCATCACATTTCTCCTGTGACAAAGCTCTCCGTAACTGCAAACAGGCTGGGTTGCACAGTCTGTCCACATTTCTGAAGAGCTGGGCCGGTTGGTTCCATGCAACCATAATCTCACCAGACTGGAACTCTGCCTTCTTACGTGAGATCACTGATTGATAGTTTGCATAATGTGCCATCAATCTAAGCTTGTCGGCATAAAGGCCAGATTTACTCCAGTGACGCTTCAGCCTTTACCCAACCCTCCTCATGTCTCAAGGCCCCATCAAACCATGGGGAACATGGAAGAGTGGATAGCGGGTGAACACGGACTGGAGCAACAGAATCCAGAGCCTCCACCATGGCCTTGTAATAGACCTGAAGTAGGTTCTCTGGGTCCAAGCTTGCACACGGAAACCCGGAAAGGTCCAGGACCGCCATCAGGCTTTCTGGGGTCAAACCCCTTAATGGACGGTACCGGGCCATCTCCAAAGGGGCAGGCCTATGAGGGGGTGCCTGGATATTGAACCTGATAGTGCAGTGGTCAGACCATCCAACCGGTTCCACCACCAGGTCAGTGCTCTCCATACCCAGTAGGAAAACCAGGTGCAATGAATTATCCGAAATATGGGTCGCAGAGGAAACCACCTGTATGAAGCCCAATGAATACATCAGTTGGAGGAAATTTTGTCCAAAGTGTGAGAGTTCGTCAATCCAGGCATTGAAGTCACCTAGCACCATCACTCTGGGGGACTTCAACACTGTGTTGGCAACGAAGTCTGTGATTTCCTGCAAAAATTGCTTCCCATCCCCGGGTGGACGGTACATGAGAAGAGTTTTGCACCCCATACCTGCGTGCAGGATACACTCAATGGATCGGGTCTCCCCCACTGGTGCATCTATCTGGCCCAATTCCATTTTGAAACAAATGGCAACACCCCTGCCACTACGATCCAGCCTCGGGCAGTGTATCACCAAGAACCCAGCCGGACCCGCTGCCTCCAAAATTGGACCGTCATTCTCGTCCAGCCAGGTCTCTGTGATGCAAGCCAGGTCCGCTGACCCAGCACGATCGCCAATCAATGCCGTCTTGTTCTTAATGGACTTGGCATTGCACAGCACCGCCTGGTTCGGATGGGACTCCAAGGCAGAACGCACCACCTGCCCACTCAAAGTAGAGCCCTTGGGTATGGGGACCAGGCAAGAAGGACCTCTCTTCAGTCTCCATTTCGCCCCAGGGCATCTTCTTATCCCCACTACCCAATTCGACCGCCACGGTTCGCTCCTCCCCGAGGTCCCAGCCCCCCACGCCTTCTCACAGGTAACACTTAAGCAAAGGCCACCGTGTGTGCTACCTGCTTAAGGCCCCTCCCCAGCTCCGTGCAATTTCTTGTCACTGCTGCTTCCCTATCCCTTGATGGGTCATTTGTCCCCATTTGGACAGTTACATCTAGATCCTTCCATTTCCTGCAGCCCTAGCGATTCTCTGGATCCGCTTCCCATTCTCTGGATCCCCATTCCCTGATCTGATCAGGCATCAACAGAATTTATGATGTGCAGGTGAAGAATTGTTACCACTGTGAGTTTCTGCAAAATGAGCATTTGTTTCTTGTGACACAGAAGCTGAATTTATTTATTTTTAGTTTTTTAGTTGCAATTATTTTTTCGAAACATGCTTTTCACTTCTCACCTTGACCCCTGACCAGAACTCCTTCCATGTACTCTAGATTCCACTACCTAGCCACAGAATCCCCACCAGTCACACTCCATCGGGCTCCCATCTCAGCGCAGCCCTGTTCCCTTCCCCAGAAATATTTTTCCTGGGTGGGACCCCATCATTTCAGTTGTTCAGTTAGCGTTCATGCACTGTACCATGTCCGCTATTAAAGATGACTTGGGAACCAGCCCATCAGGAGGTGGAGGATTGGAGATCTGTGTTGTGTGGGGGCAGGGGAGGTTTAATCCTCCTGTCAGTGACCACCCCATTTTCCTTGGTTGTCTCCCTCCTCAAGAATATGCCAAAGGCACTTCATGTGCCAGCATGCCAGACGCAGCAATGTCAGCACATTCTTCCCTCCCAAAGCGTCCATCCTTACTGGACTGCCACCTGTGGTAACCAGGTGTCGGTGTAGCAGTGGGAGGCACTACCCACCCTGCCATGGGAGGAGAGTATCCTGTGGAGTGCTCAGACCTGCTGCTAGCCCTCCCCCAGACTTGGGCTTGAGGTGATTACCCGGGTCACTAGCAGAAGCTCTGCCGCTGCACCAACTGAGCCACCTTATTTGTAATTTCTGAGCAGGAAAAGGCACACTGAATGGTCACAACTCATTTCCAGTCTTTTCCAGAGAAGGCAGCTCAATGAATATTGGGTGCTTCCTAGTCACCCAAAAACAATTTCCAAGCACAAACGCCCAGAGCACTCTCCCTCTAGGTAATGTCCAAACTGATGCTTGTTTATAGGACTTTTTAATTGATAAACAGTAGCAGCATCCACACAAAAGCAGCAAGATCACAAGATTACAGACATAGAAACATAGCATTTTTTGGCAGATAAGGACCACTTAGCCACATAGTCTGCCCAATTTTTTCCCCTGCCTGTACTGTCACTGCAGACTCTATCTGATCTCAGTTCACCTCCTCACCCTGCTTTTCTTCAAAGATTCCTTTGTGCCTATCCCATGCATACTTACAGCCCACATCTGTTTTTGCCCCCACCCCCATCTCTGCTGGAAGACTGTTCCAGGTGTCCACCAATCTTTCAGTGAAGAAGTACTTCCTCACATCCCTCCTACATTTCCATCCTTCAGTTTCATTGCATGCCCTTTTGTTCTTGTGCACTTTCTCATCTGAAAAATACTACTATATTATACCTTATTCACCCCCATGAGGTATAGGTCCCCCCTCTCCCTCCTTCCTTCCAGCATGTACATATTGAGAGCCCTCAGTCTTTCCTCATTGGGCTTATGATGCAACCCCTGCACCATTTTTGTTGCCCCCCTCTGGACAGCCTCAATCCTGCATAAGTCCTTCCTGAGAGGTGATCTCCAGATCTGGACACTGTACTCCAGAGGGGGTCTCACTAGCTATCAGAACAACAGTAACATCACTTCTCTCATTCTGCTGGTGATTCCCCTTCCTATATAGCCCAGTATCCCGCTGACCCTGTCTTCTGCCTTGTTACACTGTCTCACCACCTTGAGTTCATCAGATATGATAACCCCAAGGTCTCTTTCTTATTTAGTGACCATCAGTTTCCCTCATTTTATACACTGCCTCTGGGTTTCTGTGCCCTAGATGCATGATTATGCACTTTTTCCATTAAAATCCAGCTGCCATACCTTTGTCCGCTCATCGAGTTTCCTCAGGTTTCTACTCATTGGCCCAGATATTCAAACTGTGCTAGGCTATGGCGCAAGCCTGGGCGCAGCGCAACTTGGCTGTGCAGGGGCGTTGACTGGGCGATATTCAACAGAGCTGTGCCATGGCTCAGCATCGTTGAATATCGCACCCTGGCCACCTGCAGTGCACATGGCGCAGTGGAACTGCGCCAGCGCAATGGCCAGAGTGGAGCAGGGGGATGCGCTAGCACAAATTATGTTGCGCTATGCGCAGCAACCACGATATTCAAACGTGCACATGCAAATGGTAAATAATGTATGCAAGACGCAAATGGGGCCATTTGCATGTCATTATGGTCCCATTTGCATGCAGGTGCACTGATCCCCGGTGACTTGCGCCTGGTACCCTGCCAGGCAGCAGCCGTCGGGTTCCGATGCCCCCTGCAGCGTGGCAATGTGCCCCACAGCCTGATCGCAGGCATTTGTAAAATAAAAACGTATCCAATGACCCTGGTGGTCCAGTGGACCGCTGTCAGCCCGATCACGGGCATTTGTAAAATAAAAACATATCCAATATCCCTGGTGGTCCAGTGGACCGCTGTCAGCCTGATCGCGAGCTTAAGTAAAAGAATAGAGAATCCAGTATCCCTGGTGGTCCAGTGGACCGCTGGCAGCCCGATCATGGGCTTAAGTAAAGGAAAAAAGAATCCAGTATCTCTGGTGGTCCAGTGGACCGCTGGCAGCCCGATCGCGGGCTTAAGTAAAGGAAAAAGGAATCCAATATCCCTGGTGGTCCAGCGGACCCCTCCCCACCGCCCACGGACCCCACCGCCCGCTCCCCGGTCCAGCGGCAGCACACACCCACCTGCCACCGCTGGACTGACACTGTCGTGGGGCTGTCGCCCATTGGTCCTGGCGTGAGCCAATGGGCATGCAGCCAGTGCCGTACTACACATTCAGACTGGAATGTGTGAGTACAGTATGGGCTACCCGCCATTGGCTCATCGTGATCGACCTCTGGCGCACAGCCCTACCGATGGTGTCAGTCGGCAGGTGGGTGGGGTGCTGCCGCCGCCGCTGACCGAGGGTGGGCCGTGAGGCTCAGTGGCGGGTGGCGAGGGTCCGCTGGACCACCAGGGATATTGATTCCTTTTCTTTACTTAAGCCCGCGATCGGCTGCCAGTGGTCCACTGGACCACCAGGGATATTGATTCTATTCTTTTACTTAAGCCCGCGATCGGGCTGACAGCAGTCCACTGGACCACCAGGGATATTGTTTTTTTTTTTATTTTACTTAAGCCCGCGATCAGGCTGACAGCGGTCCACTGGACCACCAGGGATAGGGGAATTCCATTTATTTTACATATGCCCGCGATCAGGCTGACAGTGGTCCACTGGACCACCAGGGAGATAGGACGTGAGCTTTTTGGACAGATGACCACGATCGGGCATGGGGGGGTGCCGCCAGGTGCAGCTGGAGCTCGTGTGGCCACCCACAGGTGGCAGCTGCAGTGTTGCGCCCTGCAATATGGCAGCTCACCTGTGGGTGGCCAGCCTTGATCCTTTTTTTTTTGGATCAACTTTGTGCGGCGAGTAGGGGTTGCGCATGCATGGCGCAGCACATCCTGGGCTGAATATCGGGATGTGCAGAGTATGCATGGGCACGCTCCCCCCTACCTGCGCCGCATACATTACTGATGCACTCCGGCTCATCGGGATTTGTGCCAGGCACAATTCCCGTTTGAATATTACGCTGGGGCGCATCAGTGGGTTGCACATGGCGCAACACTGTTGCGCCATGCACAACCCTTTTGAATATCTGGCCCATTGTCTCTACCCCCCCTTCTGGTGTATCTCCCAATTGCAGATTTTGGTGTCATCCACAAAGAGGCATACCATCCCTTCCAGCTCCTCTGCAAGATTATAGACCTCCCCTACAGATGTTCCCAACAGTTTCTCCCCTGTCATGCTTTAAGGCATCTTGAGAAAACGTGACTGGCTCAAAACTGTTGGTGTGAGTGTAGGAGAGGTCTGTGATCTTGCTGTTTCAATGTGGCAGTTGCTACAATTTATTGATTAAAATTAATAAGTACTACAAGCAAGCATCAATTTGGACATTACTTTAATATTTCAGGGGGTGAGTTCTCTGTACTTGGAAACAGCTCATTTGCAGTTGCATCCCTGGGTGGGCTATATGGACCTGTTTTACTGACTGGGAATGTTGGCCAGGACACTGGTGGAAAATCCTCTGCTTTTACAGTAAGTGCCATGGGATCTTTCACTTCCACCTGGACAAGCACCAGGGACCTCAGTTTAATGGTTTATTTCATCCAAAGGATGGCTTCTTAAAAGTTCAGTGGGATGATGATCAGCAGCAACTTTAAAGGTTGGCAGCAGCAGTGGACTGTAGCTAGCAAAGCAAATGGCATGCATCAAGAGGGGCTTTGTATGCTGATCGATATACAGTATATTATGATGCCCTGTACAGATCACTAGTCAGACCCCATCTTGAGTAGAGAATTGTAGTTTTTTTTTTTTTTACCATATAGGTTTTTATGCTTCTGGCATCCCCCCAATCTGCTCCTCCTCGACTTCCCGCCCCATCACCACCTCCTGATATCCAGTGATGTGGGAATCAGGTGGCAGCACGGGGCCCAAGAGTACCGGTGACATCATTCTAGCAGCTCCATTTTTCATCTGGCTTTTTATTCCTTGTCCCTTGATCTTACTTCGAGAAACAGCTCTTGCAGCAGGTTACACCATTAGGTCTAAAGCCGGCAGGCACCAGGACCCCACGGAAGTTTTCTAGCTAGCAGTATACAGTGGGGGACCGCCTCCGACGTCGGTCCTGCCCCCGACGTCAGGCATGGTACATAAGGAGGCGGTCCCCCAGAATCCCCAGTTCTTTTCCCTCCGTCAACTCGCCAGCATCATCCTCTCGGTCTCTACCTAGCGCACGACGACTTAGAACTTCTGCAGTTTCTTCAAATTGATGTCCTCTCCAACTCCTTCTCTTGAGGGACACCTTTTCAAGTATGCCTGCGGAAAACAGATCCCTTTTAAGGATCCTCATTCCTCCTGTGTGCGGTGCTTAGGTCCAGACCACAATATCAAGGCCTGCACCTTTTGCCAAGGGTTCAACAGCCGCACCAGAATCCGCCATCAGAAGGCACTTCAGGCTTATCTGCTGGAAGAAAAACTGAAAAGGATGGACCAAGAACCTTCCTCCAGGGGCAATTCTTCCTCCAAGGCCCACAAACACCGGGACAAGCACCGGGAGAAAGTAAGGTCAAGATCCCCAAACTGGGTCTCGGACTCCTGTAGCTCCTCCAGATCGGACCGCTCTCCCTCCAGGGCTCGGTCTCAGCCCCCTCTGGTTAAAATCCGGGCTTCAGGTGGTTCTTCGACTCTCCAGCCCATTAAGACTTCAAGGCCCTCAGCTTCCTCCACTCCCTCTCGGGCCTCTTCTAAGTCTTTCGAACACCATAAGTCTTCCTCTTTTACCCGACGTCGGGACCCCGACTCCAGATTGGTTTCCCAGCCTCTCAGAGGTCCGGATCCAGCACCAAGGAAGACCAAAGACCTGACGTCCCTAAAGCGGATGTTGGACCTGACATCGGCCAAACACCCAGTGTCGGCCAAACACTCGAAACCAGCCAGGCGTTTGCCGGAACCAAGAACACCAGCCAGGCACCAGACGCCGGCTGGACATTCGCCGGACCCAAAGGCATTGGCCAAGTGACCGATGTCGGCCTCACAGTCACCGGAGCCGAAGACTGCCCCCAAGTCACCGGCAGACACTGGTCATAGGGACTCTACGGAGGAGGACACTGCACTGCCCGAAGACCAGGCGGGCAACACTGAGGATGCCGGGCTCCTGAGGGAACCTTTGCCCACACCAGAGACACCCGCGGACCCGACGCCTGACCCTGGCGACAGACCACCGGTGCCAGGCCCGTCATCGGGCATGAACATAGAAGTAGTAAAGGAACTCTTTACTCTCTGGTGGGACACCATCCAGAAGGATGTGGTCCCTGTTAAACCTCCTCCTCCCCCCCCCCACTCCTTCTCCTCCTATGCCAACTCCTCCACTGAAGGGGCCAGCAGGACGACCACCCACCCCTAAGGAGCAGACTCCACCTCTTAGGGGTAGATCCAAAGACAGGAGAAGGCCTCCCTCCAGATCACCATCAGGGTCTCCCAGCCCCAAGCAACCCAGACATTGTTGGTACACTCCATCAGGGGAGGACTCCAGATCGGATACCTCGGACTATTCCAGATCTCCTCCTCCTCCACTCAGCATCCCCTCACCTGACCCACGTGACCTTCCTAGGTCTCCTCCGGATAATCCCTCATTCGCTGAAATCATGAGGCACATCCAGGACAACATGGGGTGGGATGCTGAAGACCTCAACCCCGAACGACAGCGCCTTGTCCGTTATCTTCGGCAGAAAGACCCAAAGCCTGTGGTAGTGCCACCCTTGGTGGACACCTTCGTGGACATCACCAAGGCTCCGTGGAAGCGTCTGCACTCCACTCCCGCTGTGCCGAAGAAGGCTGACCGCCTGTACAAGGCCCCGAGAGAGGACCAGTACTTGGCTCAACAACCCCTGGCAGACTCCCTGGTCATTATGGCCTCGCATGACCGGTCCCAAAGACCACAACATATGAGCACACGGCCACCGGACCAGGAATCCAAGCAATTGGATGCCCTGGGGAGGCGCACGTATGCGGCTGCTACATGCGCCATCAGGTCCCTGGACTACTTCACCCACATGGTACATTTTCAGAACGCCTTGTGGGAATAGGGCCAGGACCTGGTCAATAAACTCCTGGATGGCGATCAGAAGGCGGAGCTCCTAAATCTTCTCTGCACAGGGTCGGATGTGGGTACCCAAGTATTACGAGTAGCATACGATTCTGCGGACTCGTCTGCCAGGGCCGTAGCTTCAGGCGTTTGTCTCCGGAGACACTCTTGGCTCTGTGTCTCCGATTTCACCCCGGACGTACAGAAGAGCATTCTTGACGTCCCCTACAACGATGAAGTTCTTTTTGGTGAACCCTCGGAGAAGGTCATCAACAAACTCCAGGATGCTGGGAAGGCAGTCAGGTCTGTACAGGCCATGTACAGATCTAGGCCTGGTCCCTTTCATAGGAGCCAGAGCCGTTTTCGCAGCCAGCAACAAAGGCAGCAGCCACGTTCCGGCCAGCAACAAAGGGGCACTTTTCACCACAAAGCCCAGGCTAAGTCATCCCCAGGCAGAGGCCAGCACTACACTAAACTGGCTCAGCCTGCAGGGACCAGTGCTGCCACAGCATGGCTCCTTCCCGGCCCCTGCCCATCCTCTGGATCAACGGGCACAAAAGGTCGGGGGTCGCATCGCTCGCCACTTTTTAGATTGGCAATCGATTACTGCCGACCGGTGGGTTCTCCAACTGGTCAAGAAAGGCCATTTCATAGAGTTTCTCGACCACCCACCAGTAAGACCTGTCCTGCTTTCCCGTTACTCAGGTCAGCACGCCCTGCTTATACAGCAGGAGGTGCTCACGCTTCTCGAAAAGGAAGCTATAGAGCATGTTCCCAGGAACCAGAGAGGTGCAGGATATTATTCTCACTTCTTTCTGGTTCCAAAGAAAACAGGGGACCTCCGTCCGATACTGGATCTCAACGAGTCCGTCCTGTACAAATGCTTCCGCATGGTGACCCTCCCAGGTCTGATTCCCATGCTCAAGCAGGACGCCTTTCTAGCGTCCTTGGACATGCAGGACGCTTACCTGCATATACCCATTGCTCAAGTGCACTGGAAGTTTCTGCGCTTCGAGTTTCAGGGCCTCCACTATCAGTTCCGAGCCCTCCCCTTTGGACTGTCATCAGCACCTCGGGTCTTCGCCAAATGCATGGTGGTCGTAGCGGCGACTCTGAGGAGACAAAGCCACTACGTGTTCCCCTACCTGGATGACTGGCTTCTCATGGCACCCTCTCGGGAGGCCCTGATGTCTGCCATTCATCATACTCAGTCTCTGTTCGAGACGCTGGGTATCATTATCAATCGAGAGAAGTCATGCCTGGTTCCATCACAAACTTTGCAGTTCATAGGCGCAGTTCTGGACACCGTCAAGGGGAAAGCTTTCCTCCCTCAGGACAGAGCAGAACACATGAGATCCCTCATCAGGGACATTTTGGCGAAGAAGACCGTTCCTGCCAGAGTGGTTCTTTGCCTGCTCGGAGATATGGCTGCAGCTATTGCAACAGTCCCCCTAGCTCGTCTCCACATGCGGGTGACCCAGTGGATGTTACGGGTCCAATGGGATCAAAAGCAAGACCATTTGCAGCTCCCAATCAGGATCACGAAGGCCATAATCTGAGATTGGCAATGGTGGTTAGATCCGAAGAATTTATCGGCGGGAGTCCCTTTCATCACGCCATCTCCGATTGCGACACTCTCCATGGATGCCTCGGGGCTCGGATGAGGAGCACACCTTGATGGTGTTCGGTCTCAGGGCCTGTGGACAACCCAGGAGACTCATCTCCACATAAATATCCTGGAAATTAGAGCTGTTCTTTATGCCCTGCAGGCCTTCCAGTCGGAGATTCCACCGAGTACCCTTCTGTTACAAACAGACAATTCCGTGGTGATGTATTACCTCAACAAACAAGGAGGCACCCATTCCTACCCGCTTTGCAGGGAGGCCATGAGGGTGTGGGATTGGGTTTTGCAACACGGCGCAAGCCTCATTGCCGTTCATGTCCCAGGAATGGACAATGTCATCGCAGATGGCCTGAGCCGCTTTCAGGCCAGAGTGCACGAGTGGGAACTGCTTCAGGAGGTAGCAGAGGATCTGTTTCGCAGATGGGGTACACCAGAGTTGGACCTTTTCGTGTCCCCATCCAATGCAAAACTGCCCAATTTTTGCTCACTAGATCCAGGGCCTGGTGTTTTCTGGTGAGACGCGTTGTCCCTCTCCTGGGCAGGCAGATTCCTCTATGTCTTCCCCCCCTTTCCGTTGATCCAGAGGGTTCTTCTCAAACTTCGCAAGGAGCAAGCGACGCTGGTACTTATCACGCCGTTTTGGCCCAGGCAGATCTGGTTCCCTCTACTACATCAGCTGTCCCGGGAACCTCCAGTGCCTCTGCCAGTCAGCTCCCACTTGTTGTCTCAGGAGACGGGTTCCTTGGTTCATCCGGACCTTCGTTCACTGAACCTGCACGCTTGGCTCCTGCAGACATAGCCATGATACGATACGGGGTCTCGCAAGAGGTAGCAGACATTCTTGCTGCTGCTAGGAAACCGGCTACCCATGCTACTTATGCCATGAAGTGGCGCAGATTTTGTGTATGGGTTCAAGCACGTGGTTTTTCGCCTATGGATTGTCCAGAAAGGTTGGTCTTGGACTAACTCCTGTCCCTTTTTCAGACAGGCTTGGCCTACTCCTCGATTAAGGTGCATATCTGTGCCATCTCAGCCTATCACATTCCTATGGGCCAACGCACCATATCTCAGTTGGACATGGCACGAAGCTTCCAGAGGGGTGTTCTCCACCTTAGGCCTCCAATTAAGGATCCGATTCCGCCATGGGATCTACCCTTTGTCCTGGAGCAGCTTACGCTGTCACCCTTTGAACCAGCCGCGGATTGCGAGCTACGACTTCTTACTTGGAAGACGTTGTTTTTAGTTGCCGTCACCTCGGCCAGAAGAATTTCTGAACTTCATGCATTTATGTGCAAAGAACCTTATTTGGTTTTTCACCAAGACAGGGTTTCCCTACGGACTAATCCGAAGTTTCTGCCTAAGATGGTCTCAGCTCTCACCCTTAATCAGGACATCGATCTACCAGTGTATTTCCCTAAGTACTCTAATCGAGGAGAAGCCCTGTTGCGCACTTTAGATGTGCATAGGTGTCTCAGATACTACCTGACCAGAACCAAGCACCACCGAAATTTGGACCAGCTTTTTATCTCCTTTGCCCACAGGATGATGGGAGCTCCTGTTTCAAAACAGTCACTGTCCAGGTGGCTCATTCAGTGTATTACGTTCTGTTACCAGAAGCACAACAAACCCTTACCGGGCGCAGTTAAGGGTCATTCCACAAGGGGGGTGGCTACCTCCTTTGCGGCCCTAAAGAATGTGTCCTCCTTGGCCATTTGTGCTGCAGCTACTTGGAGCTCCGTGCACACTTTCATCAGGCATTATAGCCTGGATATAGCATCGAGGCAAAGAGCAGGTTTTGGTCTAGCAGTCCTTCAGGGACTTCTGTCCTAGGTCTACATTCTATCCAGGACTTCTACCTTCCCTCCTCCCAATGGTGTGGGATTTCCACTATTGCTTGGGAATCAGTCCTAATGGTGTAACCTGCTGCAAGAGCTGTTTCTCGAAGTAAGATAGTACAGTTACGTAAGAACTTACCGTAACAGTAGATCTTCGAGAACAGCTCTTGCAGCAGGTACTTTCCCTCCCACCATCCTCACTGGAGGTAGATTCTAATTCCAAAATCCTTCTCCTAGGATCAGGTGTTCTCAGCATGTCTGATTGCCATTTGATGGCGGATCCTCAGTCTCCTCTTCTGATGTCATCCAGCGACCGGGAGTCTCCGGCGGGAAAACTGGGGATTCTGTATACTGCTAGCTAGAAAATTTCCGTGGCGTCCTGGCACCTGCCGGCTTCAGTCCTAATGGTGTAACCTGCTGCAAGAGCTGTTCTCGAAGATCTACTCTTACGGCAAGTTCTTACGTAACTGTACTTTACTCTTCATGCCTCCCACATGGTGCAGAGTGGTGCCCCGACATGCCTCTCACGCATGAAGTGACCCTTCTGATGGGGAGCCAGCTGCCCTGGACCTACGCAGGGGGTTGCTGTGGCAGAACTTAGTGCCAACCCTCCCGCCTGGGAGGCCTGCCACACAGCAGCACCATCCCAGCCTTCTCAAGGTCGACCATCCAGCTTCCCGGGTCTGCCCCCGAACCTGGGTCACCAGCATGACAGAGCAGTGTGCAGACCCTAGGCCATCAGGCGGCCCCATAGTGTGCAGGTCTGGTCCCTGTATCTGAAGGATAGCGACAGATGAGGAAAATGCAGCAGAGAGCGACAAAGGTAGTTAAGGCCTTGGAAAACATGGGTTGCGAGGGTCAACTCTGCAACCTGCAAGATTGGGACTATTCTCAGGGGTGATATAACTACAGTTTTCAACTATCTTAAAGGGATAACACCATCAAACCAAATGGAACTCTTTGAAGATATACAAGGATGAGAAGACAAGGGGGAACACAGTGTCTTTGAAAGGAGGTGTATTTAAGAGAAATATCAGGAAGAACTGCTTCACTGAATACATGGTAAACACTTGGGGATAGGCAGTGCCCCTGGTGTTCTGCGGCAGAATTTTCTGATTTCTGCGGCAGGGCTCCTTGACTTCTGCGGCAGCATTTTCTGATTTCTGCGGCATGATTTATTCATTTCTCTGGCAGAATGCAGTCCTGTCATTGGCTAAATATGATGTGATGTCATCGATGACATCATATGCTGAGCATAGAGGAGGGGTTTCAGGATAAACGAGGTGGGAGAGAAAGCCTGACACTATGGAAAAACAGTATATTTATATGAAAATTCACCAAAAACAATGAATTCTGAGGCACTATATATATTCTGAGGCATGATGCAAATTCTGCGGCAAATTCCGCAACCGGAGAACTGCAGAATTCCAGGGGCCTTGGGGATAGGCTTGCAGAACAAGTGGTGTCAAGTAGACATTGTTTCTATTCCAGCAGTAGTAGTACTGTAGTTTGTTCTTATTGTATCTCTGTATTGTGTTGATGTTTGTTGTGTTTGCCACCCTGCTGGCCCAGGGTTGCAACTGAAAACGGTCCTGTGGATCAGTTTGATCACCCGGTTATCAAAGACATAAATAAATAAATAAATGAATAAATAAATAGTAGCAATAGTAATGGATTTTTATTGCAGTACCTCAAGGGTCTGAACTAATACAAACAGCATAACAAGATATTCATTTACAAATTAAATTTTCAAATACAGCATTCTAAAAAAAAACACAGACCCTAGAAATAAGTTCATCTAATACTAAATACAACATTAGCCACTTTCAGTGCAACACATATTCACAACAAAGTGCACGTTTTGGTCAATTGCATAGTGTTTTACACCTATGTCAGATTTAATAATTTCACAATTCAGCAGAGTGGAATATACAAACTAACATATAATATTAAAAAAATGTGAGCAAGACCACAGTCTAATACATCCAGAACTCCCAGCAGATTACATAGCTTATTCATTTATTTCTTCAAAAGTTTTACCAAGAAGGAAATACTGAGCTGGTAACAGGTTGTTGGGGGATAGGGGATAGGAAGCAAACAAAACAAGATGTGCAAGTGAGGATAACATACTGAAGGTGCAATAGTAATGAGAAATTACAATATAGAAGATAATGACTTGAATTTGGTTGATAACCACACTGTAATCACTTTGAGAGGTTGCCAGGACAATATAGTAAACCTTGAGAGCGAACCAACCTCACAATGGAGAAGGAGCTGCAGGCCAGGAGCTCTTCGGCCTCGTCTCCACAGTTTTCTGGGGCCTCTTTGTCTTCTCACACGGAGAAGGCTGGGAAGCATAAGCACTGGTATAAACACTGGGTGCGATCAGCTTCCTTTCGCGGTCGCCCCCACAAACCTTTGCGACAGGCTCTTCTCCAAAAAAGAGGCATAGAGCACGTCCCTCAGGCTTAATGGGGAAGGGGGTTTTAGTCCTTTTTCTTCCTCTCGTCCCCAGAAAGACTGGGGATCTTCAGTGACTCCTGGACTTGAGCCATCTGCATCTGTACATCGAGTGCAAGTGCTTCAGGATGGTCACCCTCCAGGGACTGTTACCTCTTTTGCACCATGTGGACTGGCTATTGCTCTCTGTACATGCAGGATGCTTACCTGCACATCCAAGTCTTTCCTGCCTATCATCACTTCCACTTTCAGGGATCCCATTTCCAATTCCAGGCCCTCCCTTTTTGTCTTTTCTCAGCCCTCCGGGTATTTACCAAATGTCTGGCAGTGGTGGCAGCTGCATTGAGGAGGCAGGGCTCCTATGTGTTCCCCTATCTGGATGATTGGCTGCTAGCAGCCCCCTTCAGGGGCCACTTAGTTCAGACCCTGGAATACATCTTCCAGACCTTGGGGATCACTACAGATCTGCAGAAGTCCTGCCTCTCTCCATGCCAGTGCATTCAATACATACAAGCAGCTGACCCGGTAGCTCAGAGAGTTGAGGCGCTGGACGCCACACATCGCGCCACGCCGGTGACCCGGGTTCGGGAATGAGCCTGGGTTGTCAGAGGTCGGTGGGGGGGAGGGAGAGGATGTGAGTGGCTGCCGGCTGGCAGCTCTCTGCTTCGGGATGGAGTATCTCACCTCCTCGGAGCATGGCCACCCTCTGGTGGAGGCCAGAGTAGAAGCGTTGACTGAGAGTGCTGGCGCTAGGCCGAGGGAGGGCGGAAGAGGCTGGTACTGGAGCTGCTGGGTGCATGTGTGCCTCCGCGCATGTCACCGCTTCGGGGTTAGGGCACCCAGGGGAAAAAACAGAGGAAAAATGGGGGCCACTCAAGAATGATGCCTCCGGGCAGTCTCTTAGGTTCCGCTGGGGTGTGCATGGCGCTACAAGCCCCGAACCCAGTTTGGTGAGTTGACCCGGCGACTGGGGACCCTTGAAGGGAGGATAAATTCAGTCGTAAAAAAATTCATAAGAGCAGTCCAGGACACCAGTCAGGGCAAGGCTTTTTTGTCAGAGGACAGAGTGGAACGACTGAAGGAGCAGGCCCGTCTGGTTTCTGCCAGCTGGCAGGATCTGGGCCACATGTCAGCGGCAGTTGTCACAGTCTCCCTGGTCCATCTGCATATGTGGGTCCCTCAGTGGACCTTGAGGGTCCAGTGGGACCAGCTCTCGGCTGACCTGGACCAATTGGTCCTGGTTTCCGACCCAGTCCAAAGGGTCCTGTCATGGTGGCTTGATCCGACCAACCTCCTTCCGAGTGTCTCTTTTCTGCTCTCAACCCCCTGGCAGATTCTTAGGATGATCGCATCCAGCCTGGGATGGGGTGCTTATCTGGCCGACCACCAGACCCAGGGCACCTGGACTGACAGGGAGCAGGGTCTTCATAGCAACGTCCTGGAGATGTGAGCAGTTCTTTATGCCTTGCAGGGCTTTCAGACTCATCTCCTCCCTGGTCTGATGCTGCTGCAGATGGACAACATGTGTGTGGTGTATTACATCAACAAGCGGGGGGCCCACTCCTACCCCTGTGTCGGGAGGTGATGAGAGTCTGGTATTGGACCATTTAACAAGGGTTGGAGCTTTCGGCCGCACATGTTCCAGG
This sequence comes from Neoceratodus forsteri, assembly GCA_016271365.2. Lineage (NCBI taxonomy): Eukaryota > Metazoa > Chordata > Ceratodontiformes > Ceratodontidae > Neoceratodus > Neoceratodus forsteri. Next base: position 513,708,562 of record CM057454.1, read on the forward strand.
CATTCAGAATGACTTGGCAGACAGTCTCAGCCACTCCAGGTCGTGGGCTAACAAGTAAGAGGTTCTAACCTCGGTGGTCAAAGATGTCTTCGACCGGTGGGGCCGTCCAGAGTTGGGCCTCTTTGCGTCCCCACTCAATGCAAAACTGATGTTTTTTTTGCTCTCTTGATTCTGGGCCTGGAGTTTTCTGGCGAGACACATTGTCCCTGTCTTGAAAAGGGAGGTTTCTGTGTGCCTTACCTCCTTTCCCGCTCCTACAGAGGGTTCTGCTCATGTTACAGTTGGAAGTCCCCTTCTGGACACACCAGCTTTGGTTCCCCTTGTTGCAACAGCTGGCTGTGGAACTTCCGGTGCATTGCACCAGCTTGCTTTCCCAGGACCGGGGCACTCTGGCCCATCCAGACCTGAAGTCCCTTCATCTCCATGCTTGGCTCCTGTGGACCTAGCTATTGCCCCCTTCGGGGTATCCTTTAGGTTCACAGATGTTCTGGTGGCTGCCAGGAAACCCTCCATGAGGGCCACTTATGCTATGTAATGGAAGCGCTTTTCCATTTGAGCTGCTGCTCACCATTTGGTTCCTTTCATCTCCCCAGTGAATCAGGTGTTGGGAGTACCTACTTTCCCTTTCAGATTCAGGCTTGGAGTACTCCTTACTAAAGGTGCACTTTTCTGCTATCTCTGCATGCCGTACAGCTATTGAGGACAATGCTGTCGCCCAGATTGAGCTGTCCCACACTTTCCTGTGGGGCATTTTATATCTGAAACCTCCTATTCAGGATCCAGTCCCTCCATGGGACCTTAACTTTATGTTGGAGAAACTCACTTTACCTCCCTTCGAATTGGCTGCGAGTTGCAAGCTGTGCTTTCTGTCATGGAAGGTGCTCTTTCTAGTTACTGTTACTTCTCCTTGAACAATTTCCGAGCTACAGGCTCTTATGTGTAGAGTCTTATTTGATTTTTCAAAAAGGCAAGGTGTTTTTGTGTACTAATCCTAAGTTTTTACCTAAGGTGGTGTCGGAGTTCACTTTGAATCCATCCATCTTCCAGTTTATTTTCCTGAGTATTCCAATCGGGGGGAGGCCTCGCTCCTCACTTTGGAAGTACATAGAATCTTGCGGTACCACATGGACCGCACAAAGCCATTCAGAAAGTCTGATCAGTTGTGTGTTTCATTCGCCCCTGAGAGAGGCCTCTTCTGTTTCCAAACAACAGTGTTTGTCTAAGTGGTTAGCCAATTGCATTGTTTATTGCTATTCCTAGTACAACAAACCCCTTCTGGGGATGGTCAAAAAGTCATTCCACCAGGGATATTGCTGCCTCCACGGCTTGCTTCAGAAATGTGTCTGCTACAGACATTTGTGCAGCTGCCACCTGGAGTTTTGTCCATGCTTTTACGAAGCATCACAGTCTGGACATCGCCTCTGGGCACAGGGACAATTTTGAACTAGCAGTTCTTTGTTGGCCCATCAGTAAAGCAGTTGGATTTCTGCTTGCGACGTCGGCGACCCAGGGTGGCAGAGGGCCGGTTGGGGGAAGGCTTGAGCGTTGGAAGACTGCTCACCTTCTCCCGGGGGGAGGGCAGGTATGCAGCCTGGCGCCTGCTGACTCCTGGCTGTGCTCTGGGCTCCATTGACTGGGAGGTGTGGTGGACGTTGGCATGCACCTAGACGTCAGTGGCACGCCACACCCCCCCAGTGAGAAAAACAGGGAGGAAAAGCAGCTCCTGGGCCAGCCAGATGATGGCTGCCAGCCCCCACCACCACAGAAGCCCTGTGGCCAGCCATACCCTCCTCAGCAGCAGCACCCAGGGCCAAGTGAAGAGGGCATTGGCCACCCCACTGGTGCCTTCCCCCCTCTAAGGAGAGGGACCCATTCGGTGAAGGGTTACGCTGGGTTACCCTGGGTGATGGCTGCAGTGGGAGGTGGGGGCTGGGGTAGGGTACCATGGGGAGCCTTGAGGCTGAAGGAAGGAGGGCCAGCTGGGACAGGGGAAGCAAAAAAAAAAAAAGGACTAGCAGTTCTTCAGGGCCTTCTCACTTGAGCACTTGGCTGCTGATCTGTCCTCCTCCTGGTGGTGCTATCCTGGTGATACTTGGTATTGCTTGGGACTCAGTCCTACTGGTGTGGCCTGCTGCAAGAGCTTTCCTTGAAGTATGATAGTACAGTTATGTAAGAACTTACTGTAACAGTAAATCTTTGAGAGAAGCTATTGCAGCAGGCCCTGCTTTCCCTCCCTCATTCCCGCTACTGCTCTTTTTCTCTCTCGCACTACTTCCTCCTCGGTTCTCCGTGAACTGTCCATACAGGGTCACTGGTAGGAGAACTGAGGAAGGTGTGGGGGACCACCCTCCTATATAGGCTGGGCTGACGTCAGCTGACTGACGTAGATGGGGGGTGTCCCCCATAATAGACTGCTAGCTAAAAAGTTTCCCTGTGGTCCTAGCACCTTGTGGCTTAGTCCTACAGGTGTGGCCTGTTGCAAGAGCTTCTTTTGAAGATCTACAGTTATGGTAAGTTCTTAACGTAATTGTACTTTCATGCCTACAAATGGGTCATCCATGTGAGAGTGGAAACAAAAATAGCCGAACGTCAACAGACCATCAGCAACAAGTTGGAATTAGGCAGAGCAAGGACCAATGAAGTCGAAAAGTAGTCGGAATGCAAACACACTCAAATACCACCTGTGACAAGTAGTACCATGCCATGAGGTATATAGAAAGCACCTGTCAGGAAACAAACAAACATATCACAGAGAACCAGTGTGTTATGGGGGGCTCTGCCCCCCCCCGCACACCCGTAGTAATATATAAACACCTGCAGTGCAGGGTAGGTTGAGGGACTTTCCTTAAACATATGAACATACAAGAATAAGATGGAAGAAGGCTTTAGCCCATTGAGACTGCACTCCGTTATAATCGTTTTTCAGGTATACTTCCTTGCCTGGTGGCTAAGAGGGCTGAGATGCCTTGCGTCTTACCTTTTCCCATGTTGGTGACCTGGGTTCAGGACCAGACTTGGCTCATCGGGGGTCGGCTGGGGAGGGAGAGGATCGAGCATCCGAGGGACTGCCCTCCTCTCCCAGGGAGGGGAGGTCTGTTGGCCCGGCCTAGGCTGCTCCCAGGTGGAGGCCTGGAGGCAGAGCAGTGTCAGGGAGGCATGCAAGTGAGGGAACTATAGGGGCATTTCTGACAAGTATGCCTTCACCAGTGTTTATGATGCTCCGAGGTAAGGACAGGAAAGAATAAAGAAGGAAAATGGCATTGGAAGGGTTTAATGACACCCAGCTCGGCCACTCCCATGCCCGCACTGCCGTGGGTCTCTACACTGGTCTGCATCAGATGTGTTGTCTGGGGGGGGGGAACAGCCCTCCCATCTCTGCCCTGCTAAGAGGGGGAAGCTCATCAAGAAACCTTCGACCAGGTATTTGACTGCAAGGCAGGTAGCCAGTACAGGGGGACCGGGAACTGGGTTGAAGAGCTGCCCTTCTTGATGCGGGAGGAATAAACACCTGTATGGAGAAAACAACTGTCTAACCTTCTCTTAAACATTTCCAGGTTGCTTGCATAAGCCACATTACTCAGTAGCCTATTCCATACCCCGTTTGTGAAAAATGACTACTTCCTTCAATTAGCCTTAAAGGAGTAGTACACCTTCATATCTACTTGCTTACTTACCAGCAAAAACAGGCCACATGGTCTATCAAGTCTGCTTGAGTGTGCAGCTAGCACCCCACTTTCTGCAGCTTACCCCTCCCCAATTACCTCCTACACAGATGAATGTTGACTGACCTAGAACCAGATTAAGCTGTTGGTGGTATTTCTGTTTATCTTATAAGTGTTATGTGTTTCCTTGTCAACAGACAACTCTTTCTGTGTAGCTGTTGGGGATCTATGTGTCTGTCTTAGTTCATTTTACTGTTTATACCAGTCCCTATAACTACCTTTTGGTCTTCATTTTATGGTTGTTTAAATCTTATTGTGCCGGAGAGCTGCATTAGCATATGAGAACATGATGTGTTGGCACCCTTTAGACTCCACAGTATGCATGTCTGCTTAATTACAGTTCAACAGAACAAGTTGCAGGAAGGTGTGAAATAACACATGTACCTTCAATTAGCTTTACAAACTGTCCTGGATGTAATGCAGTTTTTCTCCTTTAAATTGCATTCAAATCTGTGTGTTTCTAGAGTTTTTTTCAGGTTGTGTGTACTTTCAGCACAGAGGTACATGGTGTAAATAGATGCCGTGGCATTGTGTTCTCAAAGGCTAATGCAGCTGTCAGGGACAATGAGATTTCAACAGCCAGAAAATGGAGACCCCCAGGCTAGTTACGGGGGCTAGTATGAACAGTGAAAACAAACTACAGCAAACATACAGTGTATGGTGGAACATCATTCGTATTAATTTTTTATCTGTGCTGGAAAGCTGTTCAGCCACAGATAAAAAAATGCATAGAATGCTGTTCAGCCCGTACGTGCAGAACAGCATTCTAAGCATTCAAAAGTTTGATCATTTTAAAAGCTACGCACATGCAGTGCACTAACTGGACAAACCGCAGGATCAATCAGATAAGCTGTCCCAGCGTCAGTGGAAGCAGGATAAACAAACACTGAACCAGCAGGATCAACCAGATAAGTTGACTGAATTAACCTACCACATAATTTAATTTAAAAGCAAAAACAGCGCAGGATCAACCAGATACTAATAGAAACAACCATGATTCAGTGTCTCGCGCTTAGCGAGAATACGGCCATTTTTTTGTGTTGAAAGTCCCTCTCTTAAATATTGTCACAGCCAATACAGAGACGCACTAGCGATGTATGTTTGTTTGGCTCCTTAGCAACGACCAGTGAACCTAACAACCAGCCACTAACCCAGACTAAAACGAAGCAAGAAAACTTTATTTCTGAGTAAAATTAGATTCTAAACTATGTTTTCAGGCACCATACACAATAAAAAGTACTGGATGGGCAACCCAGTGCAGAACCAGTGTGTTCTGCCACCTTGGGGATCTGAGTCCCTAGGACCTCTTGAGCTTCGCTCTCGAGGTCAGAGGGACTCCGAACCCCTCTGTGGCAGAACACACTGGTTCTGCATAGTTGCTCATCAAGTATTCTCTATATATCCCCACCAGTTACACAAAAAGAGTTATCTGTTGACAAGGAAATTAATAACATTTACAAGATATGAGGGTGTACTACTACTTTAAAGAGCTAGTGTACTGCCTAAAATTAATATTAGTTTTTGAAAAGCAGTCAGCTATTACCTTTTATATCTGAGGTGCTTTTACTTTTCACTTTGGGTAATTATAAGATTTTTTTACCTGATTTTAGTAGATGTGATCTCTAGAGGAAAAGCACTTTGCCTGGCATCTGACGTGTAGTTCTGTTCCCCCACTACATCATCAGCATTGTGACCTCACTGACTGTGACATCACAGCTACTCAGGAAGAGCCAATCAGTAACTACTAGGTTAGTCAGCTGCAGTGTCACAGTCAGTGAGGTCACAGTACGGATGGGGGGGAGGGAATGTCAGCTGCCAGGCAGAGTGCTGTTCCACACATCCAGCATAACACTGTCACATAGAAAACTTTCTAATCAGCAAATGGAGCAAGACAAATACGTGATGAAAAGTTACAACTGACAACTTCTTAAAATGTGTAACATTTTCTTGTCTGCTGTTTTTGGTTCTACTGTCTCTTTAATTTGCCCACTCAGGATTTACTGACCATGGGCCCTTATTGCTGCCTCCCTTCTCCTCCAGTTTATACCCAGTTTTATACATAGCTTCCTTCATGAAGCCAAACAGTGGTATCTTGTCTCTTAACAGCCCCTGTTCCATACTAGCTATACCCCCAGCATTATTTTTTTTACTTTTATCATTTTCATATATATATATATATATATATATATATATATATATATATATAAAAATATCATATGCTCCTACAGGACAATAGAGTAGTACAGATAGACAAGCCATATAAGCAGTCAGACGTCATACATTTGATATACATATTAGATGACCTAATATTCTTCGACAGTAGTAATGGGGATAAGCACAATCAGTTGAAAAACTGTTTCCAAAACACAGTGGGAGATGCTGGCTTTAGTGGCACACGTAGTATCTATAAGGGGAGAACAATAAGAACTGAACTGTAATCAAACGAGGATTGCTATTTAACCATGAAATACAGTATACTTTCAACAGGGAAATATAGACCTCCACAGCGATACCACCCCCCCCCAAGAACTAGAAAGATAAACTGTGTAAAATATGTTATGATGCATCTGGACGTGAGCTGTTACCAGCTCAGTATGTCTTTGTAAAACTCCTGAAATAAATAAATATATAAATAACTGACCAACAAACATCTTATGACCTAAACATTGTGGAAAGTCTATGGCAGGAAAGAGTATAGCCTGCCTCAATACAAAGTTCAGAATTTATCATAAACTGTATACATAGTGACTTACAGCAGCAGGATAGAACATTAAATCATTTGGAGAGGCAGTGTGAGGCACCAGCCATGCGGTTCGTGACGTTATGAGAATCTTAACCCGTTGCAGTCCCACTTCCATGCATGTTTTGTAATTGACATAAATGTCCCAAATGTGCTCCTGTGAAAGGGAGAAAATTACCTAATACATTCCCTTCAAGGGTCCAAACTGTTATTAGAACACAGTCGTTAAGTTCAGACTTAATAAATGCAGTTATTCATCCTGTGAGAGCTCCTCTTGCAAATTCACTTTCGGTCTCCTTCCTTGCTGTAAATGTAACTTCTGTTTTTTCAAGCCAGTGGCCTGCATCTTTAGGGTCAGTATATTGCCATGACTTCCCACCAAACATGATGCAAAGGTGCTGGCAGCATGAATAAATGTGCTATTCCCAGGGCCTGGAGATGCTGATGCACAGAATCAAACCGTTTCTTCTGGCCATGGTTTGAAAGGATAGGTCAGCTTAACATCTGACCCATCCATATCCAACATGTATGCTGCACAGGCCACCAGTAGCACCATGTCCCTAGTGTTCAGCACCGTAGTGAGCAGCATAACAGTCCGGGCCAAATTGGCATCATTGGGTCCATCCATGGCTTTACTTGGTATCTATTTCTGAAGGCAGATGACTCAATGGCCTTAGGCAAGGTAATGGTGGCTGGTGTCCAGCATTTTAAATGGGGTAGCAGGTCAGAGCCTTTTATCTATTCTTGGGCTTCAGCCAGTCTCAAATTCCCAGCCCTGAACCTGATTTCTAGTTCCTTGAAGAGGCTGCGGAGACAGTTAGTTTCCTGTGTCGGGGTGGAGACAGCTGCCAGTGTTGGAGTAGAACACTTAGCCAAGTCCTTAATTTGTTGGTCAGGTGCCTCCAGTTTTGCCAGAGTTCTTTCTATTTTTGAATCCACGGTTTTCATGAATACACAAGCATGGTCTGCCGTGGGGACTCTGTGGTGACAGCTGGGCTTCTGGCTCCAGCGCTATCCAGTGCTTCTGTAGCCTTGCCATGCTACTGCTCCAGGAAGGGTTTCAGTGTTCCTGCCTGTTGGTGCTTTGGACATGCCATAGCTGTAAGTGGTATCATATTGTTCTCTTATAGATCAGGAATCCAAATGTGTAACTTCAGAGTTAGAAGTCGGAACTGAGAAAAAGATATATATTTTTATTGTAAAATATAGTTTATACATGGAAAGCTTGTCTATGGTATGTCATGCCTGGAAGATGGGTGTCTAGTGACCCTTATACCCAAGCTTTCTAACCTGTTTTCATAAGTCATATGCCCCTGATGCACCATCATTTTGCTTGCCTTCTCTAAACCCTTTTTAGCTTGTTAATATCTTTCTTGAAGTAAAGTGCCCAGAACTGACAAAAATACTCCAGCTTTGGTCTCACAAATGCCATGTAACGGGAACCATAACCTCCCTTGATCAACTAATAACATTTTGTCTAATAACACCCAGTATCTGTAATGCCTTTTTTGCTGCCATTTCACATTGATGTCCATGTTTTAAGATACTTTGTTGTAGTTATCTCCAGATCCTTCTCCTCATCAATGTTTTTGATTCTGGTGCCATTTAAGAAACATGCCACCCTCATAGTTTTCTTTAATTCATGTCTATTTTACGGACCAGATAGCTATTTAATCCAGGTCTTTTTGTAATCGTTTAGTCTGACTGTCCAGAACCCCTCCCATCTAAGTGTTGTCTACAAACTTGAATACCCAGTTTTCTGCTTCATCAATGAACTCTTTAATGGAGATGGACCCAATACAGAACCTTTTGGAGCTCTACTAGTTACCTGGCCTTCTCCTGATACAAACCAATTTATTCTTTACTCGCTGACTTCAATTTGCAATCCATTTAAGCTCAGTACCATTAATCTCAATTGATCTTGTGCTCCAATTTGTTGTGTGAAACCATATTGAATACCTTACCAATGTCCAGAAATAAAACACTGACTCGAGCCCCCATCTCCAGATTTTTGTATACTAACTCATAAAAACTGAACAGGTTGGTCAGTCACGACCTCTTCCTTGAGTACTCATGCTGTACCCCCCATCTGTTAACCCTTACACCTGCAGTTCTGATTCTTTTTTCTTTTCCTAAATGAAATACTGCATCATTTTGAACACTATCAGTGTTAAACTAACTGATCTGTAATTCCTCAGGTCAGTATAGCCCCCAGAAAAGGCCTGAGTCCTGGGCCTTATTAGTATTATAAACAATTTTTTTTTTCCTATTTTCAAATCGTCTACAACTCAGAATCACTCTAACAGCTGGTACTTTCTCTCTGGTGACAATGGCAACTGAAGAAATAATGTTTATTGGAGCTTTCTCCAGGCATGTACTAGCCAGTAAAACATAGACCAATCCACACAAAGCTTTTACTAGATGATATTGGCAAAAAGGTTTATAATTCAGAGTACTTGCAACACTGAAATTTGTGTTCTGCAGTATCTATCAAGACTAGCTACAAAAGTGTTTTATTTAAAGTTGTACTCGGAGAATTGTATGCCATTTGTTGTGTACTTCTGTACTTCATGCAGACATGACCAAATAGCAGTGTGAACAGATTGCCTCGGGTTTTGATATCTGTGGTCCTACTTTATGCCTTAATTAGTTTCCACCTCAAACTTTTTAAAGTGACTGCTTTTTTTTTTTCCATTCTATAGGTCTCCTTTCTTGGAATTCTCACAGTTTGCAGGTTACCAGTTGTATGGTAATGAAGAGGTTCCGGCAGGGGGCATCATTACAGGCATGGGCCGAGTTTCTGGGTAAAGTTATTCTAAATTACTATGTCATGAACTGACTGCTAAGCTCATTTATCTGTGGGAAGTCTGTCAGTATCAGAAGAACATGTGTCCCAATGTGCCTTTTATTTTGCAACAATGCTGCACTTAAGAGGCTGATCTCCTATTTCACCCATCAGCCCAAGCAATCCAGTGGCCCTGTGTGAACCTTCTTATTGAAGGCCCACATATCTGGAACTGGGCAAAATAGTAGTTTTGCAGTTATGAAATTCCACTAAACCAATTGCAATATGGTTGCATATCAAAATGTGACATTTCTGGAATTTCCACCTGCAAATTGGCTGATTCATTCCAGAGATTTTTAAATATGGGACTTGCAGAATTTCTCTGCTGCCAAATCTCTGATATTTGGAACACAAAAATCCTCAAGTCCCCTACTTACCACTCTTTCAGGTATTTTTTGTTTTGAAGTATAGATATTACTGCTTTTATCTTTTGCAAATGAGAGCTCTGTATGAGTACACATCTGCAAGTCCCATACTTTTGCAGTTTTTCATCACAAATTCTATGGCATTTATGCCATGTTTTGCAAAACTTGTAAATAATGAACCTCACACAGATCATCCACTCTTACCCATAAGTCTGAAGAGCCCAGGAAATGTGCACAACCTAGCACTTAGATCCAGCCCTGTCCACAGCAAGAACAAAGAACCCAAGAAATGCCCACATCCTCACAGTTACATCCAGCCCTGATCATAACAAGAGCGATGAGCCCAAACAACGTGTACATCCCCACAATTACATCCAGCCTTTCTCATAACAAGATCAAGAACCCTAGAAACGTCCACTTCCCCACAGGTGCATCCAGCCCTGCCCCATAACAAGACTAAGAACCCAAGAAACATCCACATCCTTGCAGTTAAACATTTATCTCTGCCCACAACGTGATTTAAGAACCTAAAGAAATCATCATTCCTCCAGTTACATCCAACCCTACCCATACTTAGTGTGAGGGATCCAAGAAATGAACTCATCCCCACAGTTACATCTGGTTTTACCCATCACACGAGTAAAGAACTCAAGAAACATCCACATTCCCACAGTTACATTGAGCCCTGCCCATAACAACAATAAAGAACTGAAGGAATGTCCACATGCCCACAGTTACATACAGCCCTGTCCATGACAAAAGTGAAGAACCAAAGAAATGTCCACATCCCCACTGTTACATCCAGCCCTCCCCATGGCAAGAGTGAATAGCACAAGTCACGTCAGCTTCCCCAAAGTAACATTCATCTCTGCCTATAACAAGAGCGAAGAACCCAAGAAAAATCCACATCTCCCCCAGTTACATTTAACCCTGCCCATAACAAGAATAAAGAACTCAAGAAATGTCAACATTCCCACAGTCACATCCAGCCCTGCTCATGACGAAAGTGAACAACACAAGACTCATCCACTTCCCCAAAGTAATATTCAGCTGTGCCCATAACAAGTGTGAAGAATGCAAGAAACATCCACATTCCCAGTTACATCGATCCCTGTCCAAGAGTAAAGAACCCAAGAAACATCCACATCCCCACACTTAACTCCAGCCCTGCCCATGACAAGAGAGAGGAACCCAAGAAATGTCCACTTCCCCACAGTTACATTTACCTTTGTCCATAACAAGAGTGAATAACCCTAGAAACATCCACGTCCTCACAGTTACATCTAGCCCTGTCCATTACAAGAGTAAAGAACCAAAGAAACATCCCCATCCTCACAGTTACATTCAGCCCTGCACATAACAAGTGTAAAGAACTCAAGAAACATCCGCATCCCCACAGTTATATTGAGCCCTGCCCATGACAAGCGTAGAGGACCCAAGAAACATCCACTTCGCCACTGTTACACTTACTTCTACCTATAGCAAATGTGAAGAACCCTAGGAATTGCAACACACCTGCAGTTATATCCAGCCCTGCCCTTAGCAAAAGTAAAGAACCCAAGAAACATCCACATCCCCACACTTACATCCAGCCCTGCCCATAACGAGAGTAGAGAACCCAAGAAATGTCTACATCGACACAGTTACATTGAGCCATGCCCATAACCAGAGAAAAGAACACAAGAAATGTCCACACCCCCACAGTTACATTTACCTCTGCCCATAACAAGTGTGAAGAACCCTAGAGACATCAACACCCCCTTCCCCCAGTTACATCCAACTCTGTCCATAACAAGAATAAGGAACCCAAGAAACATCCACATCACCACAGTTATATCCAGCCCTGCTCACAGTAAGAGTAAAGAACCCAGGATGCATCCCCATCCCGACAGTTAAATTCAGCCCTTCCCATAACAAGAATAAAAAACCCTAGAAACATCCCCACACCCACAGTTACATTTAGCTCTGCCCAAAGCAAGAGTAAAGAACCCAAGAAGTGTCCACATCAGTAAAGCTACATCCAACCCTGCCCATAACAACAGTAAAGAACTCAAGAAACGTCACCATCCCCACAGTTACATTCAGCCCTACCCATAATAAGAGTGGAGAACTCAAGAAACATCCCTATCTGACAACTACAGCCAGCCCTGTCCATAACAAAAGTAAAGAACTCAAGAAACATCTCCATCCCCACAGTTCCATTCATCCCTGCTTATAACGGGAATAAAAAATCCAAGAAACATACACATCCCCCAGTTACTTTCATTCCTGCCCAGAATAAGAGTAAGGAACCCAAGAAACGTCCACATTCCCACAGGTACATCCAGCCCTGCCCATAACAACAGTAAAGAACTTAAGAAACATCCATATTCCCACAGCTACTGCACATCCAGCCCTGCCCATAACAAAAGAAGCCAAGGAACGTCCACATCCCCACGTAACAACAATAAAGAACTCAAGGAACATGCACATCCCCACAGTTACATACAGCCCTGTCCATGACAAGAGTGAAGAACCCAGGAAGCATCCCGATCCCCACAGCTACATCCAGCCTTGCCCATAACAAGATTAAAGAACTCAAGAAACATCCACATCCCCACAATCACATCCAGCCCTTCCTATAAGAACAATATAGAACTCAAGGGATATCTGCATCCCCTCAGTTATATCCAGCCCTGCCCATGACCGGAGTGAGAAACCAAAGAAGTTTCCACATCCCCACAGTTACATCCAGTGTATTTCAATGCAGTGTAAACTTGATCAATTTATTTTGAAGGAGCTTAGCTTAGGAAATTTTTTTTCAAGTGATGCACAGTAATGTTGCCAATGTATTTGGAAAACAGGATCAGTCCATCAGCAAAAAACAACTCACAGTTTGCACCAGCCAGGTTGCCTGAAAAGTAAATGTCATGCACTGTGCTTTCTTAAAGTGCTATGTGTTTATTAAGATACTTTGATTTTCAGAGTGGAGTGTGTGATTGTTACAAATGACTCAACTGTAAAAGGTGGCACCTACTATCCAATAACAGTGAAGAAACATCTACGGGCACAAGAGATTGCGTTTCAGAATCACCTTCCTTGCATTTATTTGGGTAAGGAACGAATGCACATAATAAGACAATGCTTGAGAATCAAGTAACTTCTTGCCATGCTAGTCAGCTGTCCCCAGTGTACCACTCTGAACTCCCTCTGTCTCATATGGAAAGGGTGCTGTCCCAAGAGTTAGATTTTACATTAGAGAAGGGTGCTGTCTCAGAGATAGATTTTACATCAGGGACTGATACCCTCTGCCATTAACAGCAAAGACTTCTCTGCACCAGATCACTGAGTGTACCCGTATCTTAAGCATCATGCTGTATGATTTGAAGATGTTTACCACAGTGTGTGTATGTGGGCAGTGTCTTAAATATGGGTGATGTGAAGTTGATGGGCATAACCCTTACCCTGTTGAGGAAACCATAACTCCACATGGTTATTATCTTTAGTGCTGTGGTTGGCAACTGTGAAGATCAGGCAGCATAGCGTAGTCATTAGGAAACAGAGCTGTGAACCTGGAGACCTAGGATTGAATCCCACCACTGCCACTGACTCACTGTGTAGAAACACATTAACATAGAAACATAGAAGTTGACGGCAGATGAGGACTGCAAGGCCCATCCAGTGTGCCCATTTTTTCTATCTTATGAATATGCCATAGGCCTGTACTCTGTGAATGGCCTATTTATTCATACTCATCTGTATTGCTCCCTTATGCCTATCCCATGCCTGTTTGAAGCCCTGCACTGGATTCATATCCACCACTTCCTAAGGTAGGCAGTTCCATGCATCCACCACCCTTTCTATGAAAAAGAACTTCCTCACATTACCCCTTAATCAGCCTCCCTCTAATCTCATGCTGTTTCTTCTTGTCCTGCTATTTTTCTTATATTGAAACATGTTAGACTCTTTCACATTGTTAATGCCCTTAAGATGTTTGGATCATATCACCTCTCTCCATTCTTTGCTCTAGGGTATACATATTGAGCTCCATTAATCTGTCCTCATATGTTTTCTGATGCAGTCCCTGCACCATTTTGGTTGCCCTTCTCTGGACTGCCTCAATTTTGTTAATGTCCTTGTGCAGGTGCGGCCTCCAGTATTGCATGCAGTACTCCAGATAGGGCCTAACCAGTGTCTTGTAAAGAGGGATTATGACCTCCCTCATGCGACTTATGATACCCCTACTAATACACCCCAACATCCCTCTAGCCTTATCTGTTGCTTTAGTGGTCTGCTTGGATGATTTCAGGTCATCTGTGATGATGATGCCCAAGTCTCTTTCTTCCCTTGTGATTGCCAGCAACTCCCCTCCCAACCTATAGGTGGCTTCAGGATTTCTCATCCCAGTGTGCATGATCTTGCACTTCTTTGCGTTAAACCCCATTTGCCACTTTTCCGACCATTTTGCCAGTTTATCCCGATCTTTTCTCATTCTGCCCACCCCATCTGATCCATCTACTTTGTTGCAGATCTTGGTGTCATCTGCAAACAGACAAACCTTACCCCCCAGTCCATCTGCAATGTCACCGATGTAGATATCGAAGAGGACTGGCCCCAGGACTGATCCCTGACGTACTCTACTTGTGACTTGCATCTCTTCTAACTGTATACCATTTACCACCACTCTCTGTTTTCTGCCCGCCAACCAGTTTGCCACCCAGTTAACTAACTTCTGACCCACCCTGAGCCTACCCAGCTTATTGATCAATCTTCTATGTGGAACAGTATTGAAAGCTTTGCTGAAGTCAAGGTAGGTGACATCAACTGCACCCCCTTGGTCCACCACTCTGGTTACCCAGTCAAAGAAATCTATGAGATTAGTTTGACAGGACCTTCCTGTTGTAAACCCATGCTGTCTTGGATTCTGTGCTCCTATGGATTCCAGGTGTTGCACTATCCTTTCCTTAAGGAGTGCCTCCGTAATCCTGTCCACTACTGAGGTAAAACTGACTAGTCTGTAGTTTCCTGCTTCCTCCCTGCTACCACTCTTGTGGAGCGGGATCACATGGGCCCTTCTCCAGTCTTCTGGGACCTCTTCTGTGCTCAGAGACTCACTATAAACAGTTCTGATAATGGCTCTGCTAGTTCCACCCTTAGCTCCTTTAGTACACTGGGATGTATGCCATCAGGACCCATTACCTTGTCCACCCCGAGCTTAGCAAGCTCTTGTAAGACCCTTTCTTTTGTGAAGGGACTAGTGCACAACTCGTCCCCCCTGTGTCCATGGTGCTGAGCTGTGGGCCCTGCCCTACCTTCTCTTCAGTAAATACTGAGCAGAAGTATCTATTTAGGATAGATGCCTTTCCTTGGTCCTCCTCCACACACTCCCCCTTATCCCCTTTGATCTGAGCAATACCCCCACTGGACTTTCTCCTTTCACTAATGTATCTATAGAAAGTCTTGTCCCCTTCTTTTACTGTTCATACTAGTGTTTGCTTGGTTTGGTCCTTTGCCTGCCTTACTGCCTTCCCTTAGGGAAGTTTGGCATGCCTCCCTATCTTCGTTCCGCTGCATTCCCTTATATTTCCTGAAGGCCATCCTTTTGGCTTTGACCTTTTCTGCTTCTGTTTTGAGAACCAAAGTGGTTTCCTCCTTCTTTTGCTCTTGTTTTTCTCTCTAATGCAATGGGATGTTGCTTCAAGTATTGCATCCTTAATGCTTGCCCACTTTGCTTGTATCCCCTCACCTGTATTTTTTTCTTGCCAGGGCTAACTTAACTCTGTTGGCCATCTTACCAAAGTCGGCTCCTCAGAAGGCCAATATCTTTGCCTTGGAATGGGATGATTTAGTTCTAGTGGCCAAATTGAACCATACCATGTGATGGTCACTGGCCCCCAAGTGACCTTCTACCTGAAGATCTGTGATCCGAGGATCACGTGAAGAGCCGGGCGTGAGAGGACGTCGGTTGTGTTGCTCCTAGGCCCTATTTAGTAAAAAATTATATTTTAATCCACCCCTGCAGTGTTATATTGTTTTTCCCTACCCCAGTTATTCGGGAGAAGTGCTTGTGTGTTGTCCCTCACGGGTAAACTTCCGAGTCGCGGTAATTGCGGACGAACTTCTTATCCCAGCATTGCACTTTCTGTGGGTGTGAGCCAGGCGCTGTTGCGAAAGGAATGGAACCGAGGTTAGTGAGCCCCTATCGTGGTCGCCCAGCAGTTAGCGACCGAAACCTCACTCGCCAGCACCAGATGAGCAACCGGGGCACAGGGATGGAAACGAAGGAGAATGCAAGAACTCCGACGACCTGCTGGAAATAAAGCAACTCCTGCAGGGGCTGGTGACTGATTTTGCTTCTGTTAAGCCGGTGCTGCATTCACTGGCTCAAAGGATGGGGTTGTGGAAGCTAGGGTCTCCTCACAAGAAAGGAAGGTTTCGGTTATGGAGCAGGAGGTGGTGATGGCTCGTAAGCAAATCAAGAAACTTGAGGAGCATTTGGAGGATCAGGAATCCAGAAGCAGGAGGAATAATCTTATCCTGGCTGGGCTTCCTGAAAGTGCTGAAGGCTTGGACTGTGTCTCCTTTTTACAGGATCTCCTCTTTAAGTTACTGGGCCCTACACCATTTGGGGAAGCATATAACTTGGAAAGAGTGCACAGGGCATTGAGAGAGATGCCCCCACCGGGGGCGAGGCCCAGAGTTATAATTATGAGGTTCCTGAACTATAAGGAAAAGTCGCACGTGCTTGCCTGTGCCAGGAAAAACAAAGCCCTGCAGTGGAATGGTGCATCTGTTTGGCTATTCCAAGACCAGACGCCGTCGGTGAGAGAGAAGCAGAAGGAACACTCTGAAATAAAGAAACAGATGTATCTAGCTGGAATTAAATTTCAGATGCAATATCCTGCTATTCTGTCTGTGCGGTTGCCATCTGGGGAGAAAAGATATCTGACAGCACGAGATGCCCTGGAGAGTTTGCGGAGTGAACTTCCTGCACTAGTCCAGTCGAAAACATGAATTTCTTGCAGACAGAGTGTCGAGCTGAGATGGCCTTGTTGAACTGGGACTTGAGAGATGCAATTGTTTTATCGAGGTTTTTTGTAATAGTGTTGGGTTTTATTTTTTTTTTTGTTTTTGTTTTTGTTTGTCTGATGTTCTTTCGAATCTGAATGGATTTTATTTGGACTGGAGGGTTAACTCCCAAGATAGTTGCTATATTGTCCTGAATAAGTACGATAGCTGAACTGAGTATTTCTGAGTTAGGCCACCCCAATTGCAGGTAAGTCGGGGTCTTTATCGGTCCCGTGAGAGGACTCAGAGCTCTGGTACTGTGCCAACAGGAAGGGGTTGGAATTTAATATTACAAGGATGATGGTGGGCACACACTCTATCTAGCAGTAGGGCCCTCGCCTCTTTAGAGACTGGGGTCCTGTCTAGGTGGCCTAAATTATATGTAATCAGGGAGCATGAAGGTCTACAGGTGTTTATTTGGCAGCAAATTTATATAGGTAGATGGGGCATAAGGCACATGGGATGGGCCTATAGGGCAGTATATTTCAGTAGATTATAAATTTAAAGTGTGCTGTTGAGGGATGGGACTGTCCTAAAGGCTTATGGGAGGGTGGGGTACTTAGTTATTTTGTAGGTTTTAGGGTTTGGAGTGCAGGAAATGGTTCATCCATGGATCATTGGTATATAGGAGGTCGATCTAGGGATCGGAGGTGGGTGGGTTAAAGGGATCTGGAAAGAGAGAGTCAATAGGGAACAGAGAAGGATGCAGACCATACGAGACTTAAAGCAGATGGATTGTACTGGTTCTACAAACAGTAAGATGATTGGTCTTAAAATCATGTCATGGAATGTAAAAGGTCTTAGAGGCAGGCCGTAAAAGAAAATAGTAATCTTGAAGCATATTGAGGCAGATGGGGAACATATAAGTAGCTTTACAAGAGACTCTCACTTGTTGACTGAGGAGTTAGGTTCCCTTAGGAGATGTAGGTGGGCCAGGTATTTAGGGATAGGAAAAGGCAATTAATAGGAAGTGTCACAATTTTAATTGGGAAAAACTTCCCTTATGAAATAGTTCAGGTGACAACAAGGGAAGATGGTAGGGGGATTTTTCTTTTGGGCAATATTCTGGGTACAGAATTGTTGGTCACCTCTATTTATGGCCCAACTCCTCCTAACCCTGAATTTTTCGCGTCATTAGAGATGGACATTGCTTTATTTTCTTCAGATGCTATTATACTAGCAGGGGATTGGAACCTTTGTCTTAATAACTGGGAGGATAGATTGCCGCCATCCAGAGAGCCTGTATCTAAGGCTCAGGAGGCTATGATTAGGATGCTAGAACTACGACCTTGGTAGATCCCCTCAGGCTCTTTTCATAGGAGAGATAATATGACATTCTACTCAGCCACATAGAGTCATTCAGAATTGATTTCTTTTTGGTAAATAAGGGAAGCACTGAGGCGTTAAAGAGTGGCAGCTAAATGTAGGATGTTATAGCCGATCATGCCCCCATCCAGTTGACCTGGGCGAAATGTAATAACCGCCCGGCTAGGCCATTTAGGTGGAGGTGAGATTCCTTATTGATAGAGACTTCTCTTAAGATTAAGCTGGAGGATGCTTTTCTGGAAATAATTCAGACCCAGCTCCTATATTTATAGAATAGATCCTGACTTGGCCAACTCGTAAGATCTTATATGCTGGTATAGCACAGGATTATGCAGGAGGAGAAACAGGCTGAGGCAGGCTAAAGAGGTTCTAGTGGGCGATACAGTCCTAGCGCCGCTGGAAGGACCTCTGAGGAAATAGACATTGAACTTCATAGTTTCACGATGGGAAATGGAGGATATTCAATTTGGTAAAGCTGAATTTTGGTTAGAAAAGATCCAGGCTAAATATTTGCTGCAAGGGATGTTCGGGACATTTACTTGCAGCTAGGGATTAGGAATGGAAGCTTCTAGAACAGTCCTGTTATCAAGTATGATGGGATGGTTATTACGGATCTGCAGAAAATGGCAGATGCATTTGCTTCCTATTACCAAGAAGTCTATAACTTAGGCAAGTTGGGGGAGAGGGAAATTAGGGCATTTTAGATAGTATCCCATTACCGGTGTTGAGCCCGGATCAGATCAAGAACTGGCTGCCCCAATAAGTGAAGGTGAAATAGTAGAAGTGATTCAAGCTTGCCTACGGGCAAAGCACCAGGATGGATGCCTCACGCAAATTTTATAAGGTGCATCTTGGCACTATAATGCCTGTACTTATGGAATTTTTAGTAATATAATGCAAGAAGGGTGATCCACCTCCATTATATCAAGCTTATATTACATTGGTCCCTAAGCCTGACAAGCAAAGGATTTTCTAGGTAGCTTCAGACCCATTGCTCTAATGAATCAAGACATAAAGATCTTGACTAGGATTATTGCTAATCATATATTGAAGGTTGCTCCATATATAATTAGCTTGGAACAGGTAGGATTCATGCCCGGGAGGGGGGTGCATGATGTGCTTAGAAAACTTCACCACATACTCAACTATGATCCAGATTCCCAGCTTGCACTAGCCCTGATATTTCTTGATGCAGAGAAGGCTTTCGATAGAGTCTCCCTGCCATTTCTTTTTGCCACAATGGAAAGGATGTGATTCCCTGAAGGCCTTCTCAGAGGCATTAAAAATTTATATGCGGCCCCTATGGCTAGAGTATTGTGTAACGGATATATTTCACAGGAGATCCAGCTTAAAAATGGGACTAGACAGGGGTGCCCCCTCTCGCTGATTTTATTTAATATTTACTTAGAGCCCTTGCTAATTGCTATCAATATAACTGCCAATATTAAGGGGATCACAATTGCAGGTAGGGAGTTGAAATTCTCTGTTTTTGCTGATGACATATTGCTACATCTGCAGGACCTGGCAGAAAGCTTTCAAAGATCAGTGGAAATTATTGAGCAATTTTCCAGAGTTTCGAATTATAAGTTAAATCTGAATAAGTCTCAGATTCTTCCTCTGACTCCGCATGTCTATAGATGCGATTTTGCACGGTTACAAATAAGTTGGGCGGAAGACAAGATTAAATATTTGGGGATACGGGTTACTGCACATTTGGAGGATGGGGCAGCAACGAATATGGAAAAGGTTCTGGCACCCATTAAGGGGGATATACTTCGATGGAATAAGCTACCTTTAAATTTCGCGGCGAGAATGGGACTAATTAATATGAATCTACTGCCGAGGATATTATATACAGTTTTTTTAGCCCCATACATAATCCCTAAAGTATGGTTTATTAAAATTAGAAAGTTACTCTCTGCGTTTTTGTGGAATTCTAAGCACCGTATGAGAAAACATAGTATCCTGTGCTTACCATATAAAATGGGTGGGATTAGGCTGCCTGATCTTCATTTATACTATGTGGCTGGGCAGCTGGGTCACATGATTTGCTGGGGAAGAAGGAGGAGGCCGAGCTTTGTATACCAATATGGCTACAGAATAGAGGCAGTTAATAAAGGAGAGGAATTTATCTACGGAGGCACTGCTTTTTTCCAGTCTCGGAGGATGCCTCCCAAAAGCAGCTTTGACTCCAATTGTTAAGACAAGAATGGCCTGGTGGTTGTATCTCACTCCTATTCAGAGAAGGGTACAAATGAAGGCCTGGGACCAGCCTGTGCTGGGTAACCCTAATTTATTGATTGGAGGTCATGTTATTACAAAACATTGGGGTAGCCAGTTGGAGGGTCTGATGTTGAGAGATGTTATAAAAGATAACAAAGTGGCACTCCCAGTGGGTTATGATGCAATCCATTTTTTTAGAAGACTACAGCTTGTTAAAGTACTGGAGGGGGTGAGGAAAGGGTTAGGAAATCCACCAGTTAATGCTGTCACTTGGGAACATTTGAAGATGATAGATCCCCTATCTAAACCTTTGTCAAAGGTCTATAAGGTGCTACTAGAATATTTTAGTCCGAGTGTACCAACAAGGGTTCTAGGTTGGGATAGAATATTGGCCCCAACAGCCTGCTTGGAGGTTATTTGGAAGGGTATCAAATTTGTACCTATACCCAAATATAAATTATGCAGTTTTTATCGCCTCAAACATGTATTACACTCCCAAGAAACTATGTGATAGGCAGATGAGACAGACAGACCTGTGTTTCAGATGCGGAACTGAGTCCATGATATTCTACATGTTATGTGGGACTGTAGTAAGATAAGCCCATTGTGGTAGGAAATTAAACAGCACATGGACCCCATGCTGGACTATTCTGATTTTATGCTACCAATATTTGTATATTAGGTGATATGTCGTATATAACAGGTGTCACGCCAAGTACCATATATCCTTGATGGCTGCAATGGTCAAGTCCTTTATTTTGAAACATTGGAAGGATGAACAGAGATATGGATATGTACAGTGGTGAGAGACCTTTATGGGCTTTGGGAAGAATTAAGAGGTTCATGTGTGGGGAGGGTAAAAAGGGTTGTACAATAAAAGGTGGTTGACTCTAGAGGCTAGCTATCTATCACAGTTAGATGACCAAACCCAGGTCTGTCTGTCGGGTTGTGTTGAGCAGTAGATATGGATAGGGCAGAATTATGTCATATTTGGTGGATTTTTTTAGGGTAAAAGATGTAAATTTTTGGGACCAGTTCTTGGCTGTAACATTTATGGGACTTGGTAATGGAATAAAGGCTCTGGTCTGCCGGGGCTTAGGTATGGAGGGGACTCTCTCTCTTTCCAGGGGCACGTCGGGGGACTGCTTCCAGAATGTTCTGTGTTTAATGTAGGTGGCGTGAAGTTAATAATGTATTGGGTAATGTGTCTAGTAATGTTGCTCTGTCATCTTTTAACTTCACTTGTTTTAACGATGATGCTTTTTGAAGATATGCTTATGATTATATTTGCTTTTGTTTGCTGGGGACATCCCCAAAGCTGTACATGTAAATAGTTGTTATTGTATATAAGTTACACAACCAGTTTTGGGTTGTGGATCCTGGGCTCGCCTAGGATTTTCTGTTTGTTTGTTTGTATGTAACTGGTTATAATCCAATAAAGAAGGTTTTCAACAAAAAAAAGATCTGTGATCCTTTCCCCGTTAGTAAGTACTAGATCTAGGATAGCCCTGTCTCTTGTGGGTTGTTGTACCAGTTGTTTGAGGCCCTCCCCTGCAGGGACTCTACTATGTGTCTAGTTCTGACGGATGTTCCTGCTGGTATTGACCAATCTGTATCTGGCATGTTGAAGTCTCCCATTATCAGAACCTCCCCTTTAGCTGTCATGTTTTGTATATTTTCTAATGGTAACGTGTGTATGTCCTCCCCCTGGTCTGGGGGCCTGTAGACAACCCCAGTTCGTATGGCTGTCCCATTTCCTGTTTCCAGGGTGAACCACAGTTCTTCTGTCTCCTTGTGATGTGCAAGTCATTGAACCTTCCCTATGCTTGATCCTTTCTATATCAAGCACACACTTTTCTTCACCTACTCCCCCTAAGCTTTCTTTAACCTTCCTCAGTCTCAACTTTTCTGTGTGTTCTTAATACCAGTCAAGCAAAAAAGAAGCACCACACACATCATCACTAAGCAGGTAAAAGATAACCCAAATAAACGTACTCAAATAATCAGTAAAAAAAAACAACTTTTATTACTCACGATAAGATGCCAAAACGGGTAATGTAATAATACACCATTGTTATGTCAGATTCAGTGTCTGATTCTTTAGTCAATCTGGCTTGTATTGTAGAGACCTGGCTGGGCGATGATGCCGGCTCTGTTTTGTTGGTGGCTGTCCCAGTCAGTTTCTCCAAGGTGTACTACCTGTAGAGGGATTGTAACCACCTGTGAGACAAGCTGTATTCACCTACAGCATTAGGGGTCCCCAGGAGAGCCGCAGTTGGTGGCAGCATTGGGGATCGGGAGAGCGTAGTTTGTGGCAGCTGTATTATGAGCCACAGAAAAGAGCCACAGCAGCAACAAGGACCAACAGCTGTGGAGCAGGGAGCCAGTCTGCTCACTGCCTAAAGATTTTTTCCCCGCCTACCCAAGCCGCCCTGACCTCTATTAAATGCTTGAAAAAAGGACGGAGCATACAAGTGGCTGGTTTCTCTAGACCTTGCACACAAGCATTGTATTCTGTTCTGGACCTTGCGCACAAATGCTGACTCTGAGCTCAGCTTGATTTTGAAGGCTTAAATTGTTTGATAGTATAGTTGGATTATATAGTTAGCTGTATTATGATCTGGACCTTGTGCACAAGCGCTAACTCTGAACTTAGCATGACTTTGCAGGCTTACATTGCCTGATTGTACAGTTAGTTGACACATTGCAGCTAGCTAGATACTGCATTGTTTTGGGTTGATTTGAACTGCTTGGGCTTTGTAGGCTTAAATTGCTTGATTGTGTAGTTAGGTGTATTCTGATCTGGACCTTGCGCACAAATGGTAGCTCTGAACTCAGCACGACTTTGCGGGCTTACATTACTGGATTGTATAGTTAGATAATGCATTGCAGCTAGCTAGATAGTGTTTTACTTTGGGTTGATTTGAACTGCTTGGGTTTTATGTGCTTTCTGTAGCAGGGGAGTCACTGTTTACTTGTCGGTACCCTTGTGGGGACCAGGGCTACATGGCTGCAACGGATTGGGGACAGGTTAGGGATATTAGCTTGGGGGATGGAAGCACAGCATGGGGTGGCAGACAGGAGAAGTTGGACTGTGCGAAGTCACTACTGGATGGGAAGGGGGACTTCAGTTACAGGATGGAAGGGAAGCAGGCTATTGGGTTGCAGTGGCTGTGGGGCTGCAATGGCCATGAGTACACTGTGGAGACTAGGGCACTGTCCTATATGTGCCAGGTTAATGGGCTTGGAGGCTGAGTTGCTCAGGCTCAGGTGTGAACTGGACAGTTGGGTGAAGGGCATGAGTGCAGGGGTGGGGAGGCACATATCTACAGACAGTTGGGGTGAGGGTGCCTGCAGATGCAGGGCAGGAGGATGGGGGGCACCAGAAATCATAGTAGGCTTGGCCAGCCCTTAGGGAAGAATTGGGGGAGGGAGTCAAGGAGACTGGACAGGAGGAGGGTGAAGGATGGCAGAGAGTGGTGGCTATTGCTACACGGGCAAAAGGGTCTCCAAGGACCATGGCAAGGGAGCTCACCTCACAGGAAGGGAGCACTGGTATGCAACCTACTGGGGGGTTCCCGATCTCAAATAGGTACTTGCCACTGGTGGACACCATGGCAGCAGGGGCCTCAGAAGAAGTGGGAGGGGCGCAGTCAGCAGAGGACGGAAGGAGAAGGAGGATGAAAGGGGGGTTGGGGTCATGGGCACCAGGACTAATAGAAGAGCCAGGGATAGCATGGAAAGGGGAACTGGGAGTTGGGGGGTGCCTGGGAAGGGAGGGTGAGTGTTCAGGAAATACAGGACTGTGGGTAGGGGAGGAAGGGTGGTACTCATCATCAGGAATGGCGTTGATATAAGCAGGGTGGAGGAGGCAGACCGAAACATGGAGGCATTATGGGTTACCTTGCAGGCACCAGGGGGCAAGAGGGTAAAACGGGGGGGTGGTTTATAGGCCGCCCATGCAGGCTGAGGAACTGGAGGAAGGTCTGGTGGTGAATCTAAGAGATCACTGTGGTCAGGGGGAGGGTAGAACTGTGGTACTGGGTGACCTTAATATGCCAGGGGTTGATTGCAGCCCCATGGCATCTTCTATGACATAGAAGCAGTGATTGCTGGACGCCTTCCAGGATACATTCCTATCCCAAATGGTGGCTGACCTGATGAGGGATGGTCACATCTTGGATGTGGTCCTGTCCGACTGCAATCTGGTTAGGAACCTAGTTGTGGGGACCCACTGGCAGGGAGTGATCATGCCACAGTTTGGTTTTCCTGGACCTTGGGGGAGGGTGGAATCGCCTGAAATGGTGGTGGCTGGAGTTTAGTGGAGCAGACTTTATAGGGTATGGAGAGGATCCTCAAGGGCACTTGGAGGGATCAGGACTGACATGGACACAGGAGTAGGTGGGAAATTATTAAAAGGGCTCCTGGAAGCTACCAAAGGCTGCACGAAGATCTGACACTAGTTTGGTAGAGCCAGAAAGCCATTCTGGTGGACCAGGGCAGTCCAGAAGATGTTGAGGGAGAAAAGAGCTGCTTATAAAAGACTTAAGCGCTCGCAAGGGGATGTGGACAGGGGAGAGTACGACAGGATATCCAAAAAAGTAACCAGGGTGGTGAGATTGACCAAGGAGAAGATGTAGCAGAGGTTGGCACAGGGGATCAGAAGTGGGGAAAAGGGGTTCTTTAGGTATATCAGAGGAAGGTGAAGGGGCAGATTAGCAGACTGAGGTCAGGGATCGGGTGGGCTGAGGAGGCCAGGGAGCAGGCGGAGGTACTTAATGAATACTTTGCCTCGATCTTCACAAGAGACAGTGGAGGGACAACACCATATGGGGAAGGCAGGCTAGGAATGAGGAAGGGAGGGGGAGCTCTCTGACATTGAAATTCCTGTTTGTAGGGTGAGGCAGGACCTTAAGTTCCTGAGAATGGATAAGGCACTGGGTCCGGATGGCCTTCATCACAGAAGGCTCAGGGAGATGGCAGATGTCATTGCCGCACCTCTGGTAGACCTTTTTAACTCCTCCTTTCAGATGGGCTGGGTGCCTCAGGATTGGAGGATGGCACATGATGTGCCTATCCACAGAAGTGGCTCACGGGAAGAGCCGGGTAACTATAGGCCTGATAGCCTGACGTCAGTGGTAGGCAAGATGATGGAGTCCATCTTGAAGGAGAGGCTGGAGGTGTTTCAGGAGACACGGGGTCATCTGGACGATCACCAACATGGCTTCATTCAGGGCAGTTTGTGTCAAACTAACCTTGTGGAGTTCTACGATTGGGTGACAAAGGCACTAGACCAGGGAAGGCCAGTGGATGTCCTCTTTCTAGACTTCAGCAAGGCGTGTGACATAGTGCCATACTCAGGGTTACTGGACAAGCTGGGGGTGGAATGGGGGTGGGGAAAGGATGATGAGGTGGATAGGAAACTGGCTAACTGCGCGGTTTCAGAGGGTGGTGCTCGGGGGGGTATCATCTCCTAGGAGGGTCATCAACAGGGTCCCACAAGGGTTGGTGTTGGGCCAACTCCTGTTTAATGCTTACATCTCAGACATCAGGAGTGGCATCAGGAGGCCGATGAGCCTTTTGCCGATGACTGGCTGGGGCAATGGTGGATGGGGAGGAGGGTAGAAGAGTCCTATAGGGGACCTGAGTCTTTAGAGGTGGTCACACACCTGGAAACTGTGGTTTAATGTCAAGAAATGCAGTGTTTTCCATTTGGGGCTGAGAAACGCAAATGAATAACTCTGAGTAGTGCAGGAGGGCTGCAGCTAAAGCAAATAGAATACTTGGGTGCATCACAAGAGGGATAACCTCAAGGAAATGGGAGGTGCTTCTCCCTCTGTATAACTGCCTGGTTAGACCACACCTAGAGTACTGTGTGTAGTGTTGGCAACCGATTCTTAAAAAAAAAGAACGTTGCACTCTGGAGAGAGTCCAGAGAGGACGACCAGGATGATTCAGGGCCTGGGAGAAAGGTCCTATGGGGAGAAACTTGAGGAGATAAACTTGTACTCCCTGGAGGAGAGGAGGAACAGAGGGCATATGATCAGCGTCTTTAAATACCTAAAGGGAGTGAATAGGGTCAGCCTGAATAGGGTATTCCAGCTGAGGTGGGGGCCAGCAGGGGCATTCAGTGAGGCTGGTTGGCGGAAGGTCGGACGGAGACTAGAGACGCTTATTTTACTGAGAGGTTGGTGGACCCATGGAACGCACTGTCTATGGAACTGGTGGATGTTGATACAGTGGAGGGATTCAAGAGGGCCTGGGACAGGTATAAGGAGAAGGTAAAACTGAGAAATGGCAGATCTGGAGGTGTAACTCTGATGGGGTATGGGGTCGGGGGGGATTTACGGGGGAGGCGGGGAGGGCAGCAACGGTGTCTTGACCGGGTGCTGATTTTCGAGCAGACTCAATAGACCTTTGGGCCTACTCTGCTGGCATCTTAGTATGTTAGTATGCTAGATCCAAGTTGAGTTTCACCGTGCACCTCGTGGGGAAAGACTTCATCAGTTGATTGCATGGCTGTGCATGTGGGTTCAGGTGTAGGATGCAGGATCCTTTTCATTTACTAACCTCTGGGTAGTGGGAGGGCTTTCCTACAGGAAATAGCAGACCGTGTCGCTGGAATGGTATTGGAGTCGTCTAGATGGTTAATTCTGGGCGACATCAATGCCTCGATCGACATTGAAGGTTTGCAGTTTGGTCAGGATTTCCTCCAGTTAATGGACTCACAGGTGGTTACCTCTGCAACACAACAAGGTCACACCTTGGACTTAGTATTCTCACTGGGCTTGAGGTTAGTAGCCTCAGGATTGATCTGGTTAGTTGGTCTTCTCATTGCATGGTGAACTTCTCTTTTGACCCTCCCTCCCTGAGTGCATCCCATTTGGAGATGGTTCACTATCACCCTTTGAAGAGGTTATCCCCAGAAGGACTCTAGGCGGTGGTGGATCTCTCGAGCGTTTGGGCTGCTTGTTCGATTGGATAGGAGGAAGCAATGATAGAGTATTATTGGGTTGCTGCTTGACTTTCAGAGCTGTTGCTCTGGTATGTACACAACCCCTCACTCAAGCTTGAGAACCCCATGGTTTGATGAGGAGCTCAGAGAGCTCAAGTTAAGAGGTTGGAGGTTGAAGCATTGTTGGAGAAGATCCAGGTCTGATGTGGACAAACTGGCTTTGAGGACTCACTGTGGTGAGTATCAAAGGGCGATTTACCATAAGAAGGGAGTATTCCTGTCCAGGGAGATAACTGCAGGAAACCTTCCAGCTCAGCTCTTCTGGGTGGTGGACAGACTTTTAAATCTGGTCTGTCTACAACCATTAAGAGCTGATTCATCTGCTTGATGTGAACAGTTTGCTCATTTTTCATTTGACAGTGTGTCCTTGATTCGGTCAGGGATCTCTTAATCTGGATCATTTTGATCTAGCAGTGTCAGGTTGATGAGGGAGGATTACGATCTGCCAGTCTGGAAT
This sequence comes from Neoceratodus forsteri, assembly GCA_016271365.2. Lineage (NCBI taxonomy): Eukaryota > Metazoa > Chordata > Ceratodontiformes > Ceratodontidae > Neoceratodus > Neoceratodus forsteri. Next base: position 513,736,302 of record CM057454.1, read on the forward strand.
GAGTTTAGACCAGTTTTGAAGGAAGAGGTTTGTGGGTTGTCTCGGAGCTGCGGACCACCTTTGTGAGTTGGATCTAGGTCAACTTGCCTAACAACTGGTGTATAGGGTTTCTGGGCCTAGTATTTTCCAAACTGATCTAGTGTTCCCTTTCAGAGGGGTCTTCAATGATATTGAAAGCAGCTTTGATGAGACCTCTTCTGAAAAAGCTATCTTTGGACCCAGACTATGTAACAAATTATGGACCTGTCTCTAATCTTCCTTTCTTGGTAAGGTTATAGAGAAGGTGGTGGCTCTGCTGCTTGAGGAGCATCTTATGGCCTTTGACATCTATGAACCCTCTCAGCCTGTGTTTAGGTCTAGCGCAGTACAGAGATTGCACTAGTCAGTTATAGAATGATCTGGGCAAATTTGGCAAGGCAAATTTTATTTGTGTGGCACCGATCCCAGAGGCTCTGGGCACCCGACAATAACACAATACAAGCAGTAGAAGCACAAAATAAATAATGAATAAAATTCAGAACACAGTTTAAATATATCTGTCATCAGTACCTTATACAATCTCAAAAGGATGGGCAGGGCAGTTAGTCTGAGTAGGCCAGGTGGCGGAGGTGAGCCTTTAGTCTTAGTTTGAATAACCGATCGAGTGCTCCTGGACTGCAGATGGTAGCGAGTTCCACAGGGTCGGCCCAGTGACACAAAAGCACGATCACCCGATGTCTTGAGCTGGACCCTGGGAACACCCAGGAGGCCCCTTGAAGAGAAGTGGAGGGAGTGTACAGAAGTTGCAGGTGTCAGGAGCTCAGTCAGGTAGCCAGAACCCAGTCCATATAGGGCCTTGAGGTGAGCAAGCTCACCTTGAAGGACCCTTCTCCTGACAGCAGCCAGTACAGAACCACATAGGTTGAGGTCACAGCACGACCTGGTCAGGCCGTCAAGTAACTGAGCCGCTGCATTCTGCACCAGCTGCAGTCTGCAGAGGGTCCCTCCCATGACCCTGAAGTATGGAGAGTTACAGTAGTCGAGTCAAGAGGTAACGGCAGTATACCAGTGTCAGCAGATCTTTGGGCAGAACGAGGAGCTTTATCCTGGCAATGTTGCTCAAGTGTTTAAAGACACTTTTGACTACAGACGATACCTGATCTTCAAAGGTCAGTCTGCTGTCGAGGATCACACCAAGATCACGCACCCTCGGGGAAGCCATCAACAGAGCAAACTCCAGGAAAATACCTGTGCTAGCTCCGGATGGTAGTCCATCATGCCAGTGACCCGGCTCGATCACTAGTACCTCCGTTTTATCCGGATTAAGTCGCAGTCAACTGGAAGACATTCAGTCATTGATTTTAGCCAGACAGGTGTTTAGCTCGTCTACAACATTGGATATTTTGAGCGCAAATGACAGATACAGCTGAGTGTCATCTGCATAGCAATGAAACTCCACGCTGAACTGTCAGATGATCTTGCCAAGGGACAGCATGCACACTGCGAATAGCATCGGTGACAGGAGCGAGCCCTGTGGCACTCCACATGATAGGGGCATTGGGGAGGAGGAGAAGTTCCCCATCACCACCCGCTGCACCTATCAGAGATAGGACTCAAACCATTTGATGACCACAGCAGCGAGTCCACAAAACACACAGAGTCAATCAAGAAGTATGACCTGATCTGCTGAGGCTGGAGATCGAGGGGCAGTAAGTTCTCATTCTCCTTGATCTCTCTTCAGTGTTCAACACTGTGGACAATGGGCTGTGGTTGGATCATCTCAGGGAGTACTGTAGACTCACTGGCACTATCATCCGCTAGTTTGAGTCCTACCTTGGAGACAGGATGCAGAGGGTGGTGATGGGAGTTTATCCTTGTCCCTGATGCCCCTTCTCTGTGGAGTATCCCAAGGACTGAACCTGTCTCCCATGTTGTTCACGGTGTATATGCTGCCCCAGAGAGGGATCATTAGAACATATGGGCTGGGTGTTCATTGTTATGCAGATGATACCCAGCTGTATCTATTTTATGCGCCTGTGACACCTGGTAACATCAAGGTAATAAATTTATGCCTGGCTGAGCTCCATGACTAGATGTCATCAAGCTGGTTGCGACTAAATCTGGACAAAATGGAGGTACTGGTGATTGATCTTGGTCAGAAAGGGTGTGCAGTGGCCACCAGTGGGGAGACTGGTTAATGTCTGGGTCCTTCAAAGCTGGTGGCTGCTGCTAAGGTCAAGAATCTTAGTGTTATTCTGGACAAAAGGCTGACACTTGAGTCTTGGGTGTTGGCTGTAGACCGGATTGGCTTTTATCATCATAGGAACAGCGCCCAGAATAAATCATTGATCCCCCTGAAGACTTGCCCTCACTGGTACATGCATTCATCACCTCTGGACTTGGCTGCTGCAACACATTATACCTCAGGGGTGAGTGGAGGTGTCCTACAATGTCTGCATCTAGTGCAGAACCACAGCTGCCAGTTGTTGGTGGCCTTTCCAGGTCATGCCATATAACCTCGGTCCTGCTGGAATTCGCTTGCTGCCGGTGAAGTGGCATATCATTTCAGGGTCAGTTTACTGACTTATAAAGCCTTGCACGGACTGGGTCCTGGCTTCCTCTGTGACCTACTGACTCTTTACCAGACCTGTCTCCCCCTCTGCTTCTCTGAGATGGGCTGCCCAAGCCATTCCAAGGGTGAAGTTGAAATCTTCTGGTGAGAGGGCCTTTTCATCCACCAGTCCTGCCCTTTGGAACAGGCTTCACAGGGCTTTGAGAGAGGCCCCCTCTTTGGAGGCTTTTGCAAGGGACTTGAAATTCTTCCTCCTTCAGGAGGCTTTTGTAGTGTTTAATATTTTGCCGGAAATTTGCCTGCTGATCAGCATTGCACTATTAGTTTTTAAATATTTATTGTTTTTATTTATTTATCATTCTTATTTATTTTGTTGGTTTGCTCAGAATGTTTTATTTGTATTGTATTGTTTTCTGTTTTTGTTGGCGCTCAGAGCTGCTGGGACTGGGTGCTATACTACTACTACACCCAGAACAGCACAGCAAACTGCTTACACTGGCGCATTAGTGAGGGGGATGAAGTAAAAAACTCTTTACCCAATTTATGACCTTAGTTTGGGTGTTTTCTGAGGCCACCTTGCCTATTATAGGAGCATAGGTGGTATGAATTTACTTGGACTTTCTGTAGTGTAGACTGCAAGATTGGTTCTCTGTATCTGAGAATACTGAAGGTAATCACACACCAGTTGTTATGCAGTTCAACTGTATGGTGGTTAATACAGTACACAATAATAGAGGCTGGATGATTCTATGATAAAGCATCAGATGTAGGCAACTTTCAGTTTCTTGTTGGTCTGTAGCAGAAATACTGTTTGAAGTTATATTACCATAGTCCAGGAAGGGCAAGAGTGTGAAGTGCTGTCATCCTTTTGCCTCTGTAGTTAGACTTCTTGTCTGTCCTTACAAGCTTGAAGACGTTTCATTCGGGTCATGTTCTGGGAAAGCAGAACCTCTACGAAGTGGAACCTCGATTATCCGAATGCTCTAGGAGACATCAGATTGTTCAGATAATGGAGTGTTCGGATAATCGACAGATCCATTGCATTATGCAAACCAGAAATGTCGGAGTTCAGATAACATGCTGATCTGGATAATCTGGGTTTGGATAATTTAGGTTATACTGTATTTAAGGAAAGCACATGTTTAAGGAGAGCACTATGAAGACAGGTGATTTTGATAGGGCAACCTAGAAATATGAATTTATACTTTGTCCTGACAATCATGACTTGCTGTCATTAAGGAGAAACTGGTCTTTCTGAGGACCAGTGCTGAAGCAAGTCTAAATTGGTTTGAAGTTTTTCTTGCAGCAGTGTTTTGTCCTCCTGTATCTTGACTACTGAACCTCCTTTCTCTTTTGTCTTCTCAAGTTGCTCCTTTCATAAATCTAACGGGTGAAAAATGCAGTTGCCCATCTTGCTACCTACTCCCCAAAACAAGACAGATCCTCCATTATTTCCATAAATTCCCTATCCAGTTCATGATCCACTTCAGAATGTCAGTGTGTGCTGTCAGAATCATTTGACCTAGTCTTCTGTTTCCCATCCTGTTTAACTATACTGTATTACAAAATCTATTTTACTTGGACAAGTTATAAAAGAAGCAGCAGTTCATTATTGTACTGGATCCTTGTTTCCAGGAAGATAGAATTAAATGGGTTGATGATGCCCAAGTCTCTTTTCTTCCTTGTGATTGTAGCAACTCCCCTCCCAACCTATAGGTGGCTTCAGGATTTCTCATCCCAGTGTGCATGATCTTGCACTTCTTTGCGTTAAACCCCATTTGCCACTTTTCCGACCATTTTGCCAGTTTATCCCGATCTTTTCTCATTCTGCCCACCCCATCCTGATCCATCTACTCTGCTGTTGCAGATCTTGGTGTCATCTGCAAACAGACAAACCTTACCCCCCAGTCCATCTGCAATGTCACCGATGTAGATATCGAAGAGGACTGGCCCCAGGACTGATCCCTCGACGTACTTACTTGTGACTTGCATCTCTTCTAACTGTATACCATTTACCACCACTCTTGTTTTCTGCCAGCCAACAGTTTGCCACCAGTTAGACTAACTTGACCCACCCTGAGCCTACCCAGCTTATTGATCAATCTTCTATGTGGAACAGTATTGAAAGCTTTGCTGAAAGTCAAGGTAGGTGACATCAACTGCACCCCTTGGTCCACCACTCTGGTTACCAGTCAAAGAAATCTATGAGATTAGTTTGACAGGACCTTCCTGTTGTAAACCCATGCTGTCTTGGATTCTGTGCTCCTATGGATTCCAGGTGTTGCACTATCCTTTCCTTAAGGAGTGCCTCCGTAATCCTGTCACTACTGAGGTAAAACGACTAGTCTGGTTCCTGCTTCCTCCCTGCTACCACTCTTGTGGGCGGGATCACATCAGGCCCTTCTCAGTCTTCTGGGACCTCTTCTGTGCTCAGAGACTCACTATAAACAGTTCTGATAATGGCTCTGCTAGATCCACCCTTAGCTCCTTTTAGTACACTGGGATGTATGCCATCAGGACCCATTACCTTGTCCACAGCTTAGCAAGCTCTTGTAAGACCACTTTCTTTTGTGAAGGGACTAGTACAACCTCGTCCCCCTGTGTCCATGGTGCTGAGGCAGGCCCTGCCCTACCTTCTCTTCAGTAAATACTGAGCAGAAGTATCTATTTAGGATAGATGCCTTTCATGGTCCTCCTCCACACTCCCCTTATCCCCTTTGATCTGAGCAATACCCCCACTGGACTTTCTCCTTTCACTAATGTATCTATAGAAAGTCTTGTCCCCTTCTTTTACTGTTCATACTAGTGTTTGCTTGGTTTGGTCCTTTGCCTGCCTTACTGCCTTCCCTTAGGGAAGTTTGGCATGCCTCCCTATCTTCGTTCCGCTGCATTCCCTTATATTTCCTGAAGGCCATCCTTTTGGCTTTGACCTTTTCTGCTTCTGTTTTGAGAACCAAAGTGGTTTCCTCCTTCTTTTGCTCTTGTTTTTCTCTCTAATGCAATGGGATGTTGCTTCAAGTATTGCATCCTTAATGCTTGCCCACTTTGCTTGTATCCCCTCACCTGTATTTTTTTCTTGCCAGGGCTAACTTAACTCTGTTGGCCATCTTACCAAAGTCGGCTCCTCAGAAGGCCAATATCTTTGCCTTGGAATGGGATGATTTAGTTCTAGTGGCCAAATTGAACCATACCATGTGATGGTCACTGGCCCCCAAGTGACCTTCTACCTGAGATCTGTGATCCAGGATCACGTGAACCAGTGAGTGAGGAGGGCGTCGGTTGTGTTGGCTCCTAGGCCCTATTTAGTAAAAATTATATTTAATCCACCTACAGTGTTATATTGTTTTCCCTACCCCAGTTATTGGGAGAAGTGCTTGTGTTGTCCCTCACGGGTAAACTTCCAGTCGCGGTAATTGCGGACGCAACTTCTTATCCCAGCATTGCACTTTCTGTGGTGTGCCAGGCGCTGTTGCGAAGAATGGAACCCGAGTTAGTGAGCCCTATCGGGCGAGTTCTGCCAGCAGTTAAGCGACGAAACCTCACTGCCAGCACCAGATGAGCAACGGGGCACAGGGATGGAAGCGAAGGAGAATGCAAGAACTCCGACGACCTGCTGGAAATAAGCAACTCCTGCAGGGGCTGGTGACTGATTTTGCTTCTGTTAAGCGAGTGCTGCATTCACTGGCTCAAAGGATGAGGTTGTGGAGCTGGGTCTCCTCACAAGAAAGGAAGGTTTCGGTTATGGAGCAGGAGGTGATGATGGCTCGTAGCAAATCAAGAAACTTGAGGAGCATTTGGAGGATCAGGAATCCAGAAGCAGGAGAATAATCTTATCCTGGCTGGGCTTCCTGAAAGAATGCGAAGAGCTTGGACTGTGTCTCTCTTTACAGGATCTCCTCTTTAAGTTACTGGGCCCTACACCATTTGGGGAAGCTATATAACTTGGAAAGAGTGCACAGAGCATTGAGAGAGATGCTTCTCCAGGGCGAGGCCCAGAGTTATAATTATGAGGTTCCTGAACTATAAGGAAAAAGTCGTGCGTGCTTGCCTGTGCCAGGAAAACAAAGCCCTGGAGTGGAATGGTGCATCTGTTGGCTATTCAAGACCAGGCAGTCGGTGCAGAGAGAGAAGCAGAAGGAACACTCTGAAATAAAGAAACAGATGTATCTAGCTGGAATTAAATTTCAGATGCAATATCCTGCTATTCTGTCTGTGCGGTTGCCATCTGGGGAGAAAAGATATCTGACAGCACGAGATGCCCTGGAGAGTTTGCAGAGTGAACTTCCTGCACTAGTCCAGTCGAAAACATGAATTTCTTGCAGACAGGTGTCGAGCTGAGATGGCCTTGTTGAACTGGGACTTGAGAGATGCAATTGTTTTATGCGAGGTTTTTTGTAATAGTGTTGGGGTTTATTTTTTTTTTTGTTTGTTTTTGTTTTGTTTGTCTGATGTTCTTTCGAATCTGAATGGATTTTTATTTGGACTGGAGGGGTTAACTCCCAAGATGTTGCTATATTGTCCTGAATAAGTGCGATAGCTGGCTTAGTATTTTACGAGTTGGGCTTACCCCAATTGCAGGTAAGTCGGGGTCTTTATGCGGTCCCGTAAGGGGGGACTCCAGGCTCTGGTACTGTGCCAACAGGAAGGGGGTTGGAATTTAATATTACAAGGATGATGGTGGGCACACACTCTATCTAGCGAGTAGGGGGCCTCGCCTCTTTAGAGCTGGGGTCCTGTCTAGGTGGCCTAAATTATATGTAATCAGGGTAAACGAAGGTCTACAGGTGTTTATTTGGCAGCAAATTTATATAGGTAGATGGGGGCATAAGGCACATGGGATGGGCCTATAGGGCAGTATGGCTTTGCGGTGAATTATAAATTTAAGGGTGTGCTGTTAGGGGGATGGGACTGTCCTAAAGGCTTATGGGAGGGGTGGGGTACTTAGTTATTTTGTAGGTTTTAGGGTTTGGGAGTGCACGGAAATGGTTCATCCATGGATCATTGGTATATAGGAGGTCGATCTAGGGATCGGGGGGAGGTGGGTGGGTTAAAGGGATCTGGAAAGAGAGAGTCCAATAGGGAACAAGAGAAGGATGCAGACCATACGAGACTTAAAAGCAGATGGATTGTACTGGTTCTACAAACAGTAAGATGATTGGTCTTAAAATCATGTCATGGAATGTAAAAGGTCTTAGAGGCAGACGTAAAAGAATAGTAATCTTGAAGCATATTGAGCAGATGGGGGCCCATATAGTCGCTTTACAAGAGACTCTCACTTGTTGACTGAGGAGTTGGGTTCCCTTAGGAGGATGTGGGTGGGCCAGGTATTTGGGGTAGGAAAGGAAACGGTGTCGGGGGGGTGTCACAATTTTAATTGGGAAAAACTGCCCTTATGAAATAGTTCAGGTGACAACAAGGGAAGATGGTAGGGGGAATTTTCTTTTGGGCAATATTCTGGGTACAGAATTGTTGGTCACCTCTATTTATGGCCCAACTCCTCCTAACCCTGAATTTTTTGCGTCATTAGAGATGGACATTGCTTTATTTTCTTCAGATGCTATTATACTACAGAGATTGGAACCTTTGTCTTAATAACTGGGAGGATGGTGCATCCATCTAGAGCCTGTATCTAAGGCTCAGGAGGCTATGATTAGGATGCTAGAGGCTCGGCCTTGGTAGATCCCCTCGGGCTCTTTTCATAGGAGGAGATAATATGACATTCTACTCAGCAGCCCATAAGGTCATTCAGAATTGATTTCTTTTTGGTAAATGAGGGAAGCACTGAGGGACGTTAAAGAGGTGACGACTAAATGTAGGATGTTATCGGATCATGCCCCCATCCAGTTGACCTGGGCGATAATAACCGCGCCGGCTAGGCCATTTAGGTGGAGGTTGAGTGATTCCTTATTGATAGAGACTTCTCTTAAGATTAAGCTGGAGGATGCTTTTCTGGAAATAATTCAGACCCAGCTCCCTATGTTACAGAATAGATCCCTGGCTTGGCCAACTCGTAAGATCTTATATGCTGGTATAGCACAGGATTATGCACGGAGGAGAAACAGGCTGAGACGAGCTAAAGAGGAGTTTCTAGTGAGGGCGATACAGTCCCTGACGCCGCTGGAAGGGACCTCTGAGGAAATAGACATTGAACTTCATAGTTTACGATGGGAAATGGAGGATATTCAATTTGGTAAAGCTGAATTTTGGTTAGAAAAGATCCAGGCTAAATATTTGCTGCAAGGGGATGTTCCGGGACATTTACTTGCAGCTAGGGTTAAGGAATGGGAAGCTTCTAGAACAGTCCCTGTTATCAAGTATGATGGGATGGTTATTACGGATCTGCAGAAAATGGCAGATGCATTTGCTTCCTATTACCAAGAAGTCTATAACTTAGGCAAGTTGGGGGAGAGGGAAATTAGGGCATTTTAGATAGTATCCCATTACCGTGTTGAGCCCGGATCAGATCAAGAACTGGCTGCCCCAATAAGTGAAGGTGAAATAGTAGAAGTGATTCAAGCTTTGCTCAACGGGCAAAGACACCAGATGGCCTCACGGCTAAATTTTATAAGGTGCATCTTGGCACTATAATGCCTGTACTTATGGAATTTTTTAGTAATATAATGCAAGAAGGGGTGATCCACCCTCCATTATATCAAGCTTATATTACATTGGTCCCTAAGCCTGACAAGCCAAAGGATTTTCTAGGTAGCTTCAGACCCATTGCTCTAATGAATCAAGACATAAAGATCTTGACTAGGATTATTGCTAATCATATATTGAAGGTTGCTCCATATATAATTAGCTTGGAACAGGTAGGATTCATGCCCGGGAAGGGGGTGCATGATGTGCTTAGAAAACTTCACCACATACTCAACTATGATCCAGATTCCCAGCTTGCACTAGCCCTGATATTTCTTGATGCAGAGAAGGCTTGAGAAGTCTCCTGCCATTTCTTTTGCCACAATGGAAAGGATGTGATTCCTGAAGGCCTTCTCAGAGGCATTAAAAATTTATATGCGGCCCTATGGCTAGAGTATTGTGTAACGGATATATTTCACAGGAGATCCAGCTTAAAAATGGGACTAGACAGGGGTGCCCCCTCTCGCTGATTTTATTTAATATTTACTTAGAGCCCTTGCTAATTGCTATCAATATAACTGCCAATATTAAGGGGATCACAATTGCAGGTAGGGAGTTGAAATTCTCTGTTTTTGCTGATGACATATTGCTACATCTGCAGGACCTGGCAGAAAGCTTTCAAAGATCAGTGGAAATTATTGAGCAATTTTCCAGAGTTTCGAATTATAAGTTAAATCTGAATAAGTCTCAGATTCTTCCTCTGACTCCGCATGTCTATAGATGCGATTTTGCACGGTTACAAATAAGTTGGGCGGAAGACAAGATTAAATATTTGGGGATACGGGTTACTGCACATTTTGGAGGATAGGAGCAACTGAATATGGAAAAGGTTCTGGCACCCATTAAGGGGATATACTTCGATGGAATAAGCTACCTTTAAATTTACAAGCTAGAATGGGACTAATTAATATGAATCTACTGCCGAGGATATTATATACAGTTTTTTTAGCCCCATACATAATCCCTAAAGTATGGTTTATTAAAATTAGAAAGTTACTCTCTGCGTTTTTGTGGAATTCTAAGCACCGTATGAGAAAACATAGTATCCTGTGCTTACCATATAAAATGGGTGGGATTAGGCTGCCTGATCTTCATTTATACTATGTGGCTGGGCAGCTGGGTCACATGATTTGCTGGGGAAGAAGGGAGGAGGCCGAGCTTTGTATACCAATATGGCTACAGATAGAGAGGCAGTTAATAAAGGAGAGGAATTTATCTACGGAGGCACTGCTTTTTTCCAGTCTCGGAGGATGCCTCCCAAAAGCAGCTTTGACTCCAATTGTTAAGACAAGAATGGCCTGGTGGTTGTATCTCACTCCTATTCAGAGAAGGGTACAAATGAAGGCCTGGGACCAGCCTGTGCTGGGTAACCCTAATTTATTGATTGGAGGTCATGTTATTACAAAACATTGGGGTAGCCAGTTGGAGGGTCTGATGTTGAGAGATGTTATAAAAGATAACAAAGTGGCACTCCCAGTGGGTTATGATGCAATCCATTTTTTTAGAAGACTACAGCTTGTTAAAGTACTGGAGGGGGTGAGGAAAGGGTTAGGAAATCCACCAGTTAATGCTGTCACTTGGGAACATTTGAAGATGATAGATCCCCTATCTAAACCTTTGTCAAAGGTCTATAAGGTGCTACTAGAATATTTTAGTCCGAGTGTACCAACAAGGGTTCTAGGTTGGGATAGAATATTGGCCCCCCAACAGCCTGCTTGGGAGGTTATTTGGAAGGGTATCAAATTTGTACCTATACCCAAATATAGAATTATGCAGTTTTTTATCGCCTCAAACATGTATTACACTCCCAAGAAACTATGTGATAGGCAGATGAGACAGACAGACCTGTGTTTCAGATGCGGAACTGAGTCCGATGATATTCTACATGTTATGTGGGACTGTAGTAAGATAAGCCCATTGTGGGCGGAAATTAAACAACACATGGACCCATGCTGGACTATTCTGATTTTATGCTACCCAATATTTGTATATTAGGTGATATGTCTATATAACAGGTGTCACGCCAAGTACCATATATCCTTGATGGCTGCAATGGTCAAGTCCTTTATTTTGAAACATTGGAAGGATGAACAGAGATATGGATATGTACAGTGGGTGAGAGACCTTTTATGGGCTTTGGGAAGAATTAAGAGGTTCATGTGTGGGGAGGGTAAAAAAGGGTTGTACAATAAAAGGTGGTTGACTCTAGAGGCTAGCTATCTATCACAGTTAGGCAATGACCAAACCCAGGTCTGTCTGTCGGGTTGTGTTGAGCAGTAGATATGGATAGGGCAGAATTATGTCATATTTGGTGGATTTTTTTTTAGGGTAAAAGATGTAAATTTTTGGGACCAGTTCTTGGCTGTAACATTTATGGGACTTGGTAATGGAATAAAGGCTCTGGTCTGCCGGGGCTTAGGTATGGAGGGGACTCTCTCTCTTTCCAGGGGCACGGCGGGGGACTGCTTCCAGAATGTTCTGTGTTTAATGTAGGTGGCGTGAAGTTAATAATGTATTGGGTAATGTGTCTAGTAATGTTGCTCTGTCATCTTTTAACTTCACTTGTTTTAACGATGATGCTTTTTGAAGATATGCTTATGATTATATTTGCTTTTGTTTGCTGGGGGGGGACATCCCCAAAGCTGTGCATGTAAATAGTTGTTATTGTATATAAGTTACACAACCAGTTTTGGGTTGTGGATCCTGGGCTCGCCTAGGATTTTCTGTTTGTTTGTTTGTATGTAACTGGTTATAATCCAATAAAGAAGGTTTTCAACAAAAAAAAGATCTGTGATCCTTTCCCCGTTAGTAAGTACTAGATCTAGGATAGCCCTGTCTCTTGTGGGTTGTTGTACCAGTTGTTTGAGGCCTCCCTGCAGGGACTCTACTATGTGTCTAGTTCTGACGGATGTTCCTGCTGGTATTGACCAATCTGTATCTGGCATGTTGAAGTCTCCCATTATCAGAACCTCCCCTTTAGCTGTCATGTTTTGTATATTTTCTAATGGTAACGTGTGTATGTCCTCCCCTGGTCTGGGGGCCTGTAGACAACCCCAGTTCAGAGGTATTGTCCCATTTCCTGTTTCCAGGGTGAACCACAGTTCTTCTGTCTCCTTGATGTGCAAGTCATTGAACCTTCCCTATGCTTGATCCTTTCTATATCAAGCACACCTTTCTTCACCTACTCCCCTAAGCTTTCTTTAACCTTCCTCAGTCTCAACTTTTCTGTGTGTTCTTAATACCAGTCAAGCAAAAAGAAGCACCACACACATCATCACTAAGCAGGTAAAGAAATAACCCAAATAAGCGTGCTCAATAATCAGTAAAAAAAAAACTTTTATTACTCACACGATAAGATGCCAAAGCGGGTAATGTAATAATACACCATTGTTATGTCAGATTCAGTGTCTGATTCTTTAGTCAATCTGGCTTGTATTGTAGAGACCTGGCTGGGCGATGATGCCGGCTCTGTTTTGTTGGTGGCTGTCCCAGTCAGTTTCTCCAAGGTGTACTACCTGTAGAGGGATTGTAACCACCTGTGAGACAAGCTGTATTCACCTACAGCATTAGGGGTCCCCAGGAGAGCCGCAGTTGGTGGCAGCAGCATTGGGGATCGGGAGAGCCGCAGTTTGTGGCAGCTGTATTAAGGAGCCACAGAAAAGAGCCACAGCAGCAACAAGGACCAACAGCTGTGGAGCAGGGGAGCCAGTCTGCTCACTGCCTAAAGATTTTTTTCCCCGCCTACCCAAGCCGGCCCTGACCTCTATTAAATGCTTGAAAAAGGAGGCGGAGCATACAACCAGTGGCTGGTTTCTCTAGACCTTGCACACAAGCATTGTATTCTGTTCTGGACCTTGCGCACAAATGCTGACTCTGAGCTCAGCTTGATTTTGAAGGCTTAAATTGTTTGATAGTATAGTTGGATTATATAGTTAGCTGTATTATGATCTGGACCTTGTGCACAAGCGCTAACTCTGAACTTAGCATGACTTTGCAGGCTTACATTGCCTGATTGTACAGTTAGTTGACACATTGCAGCTAGCTAGATACTGCATTGTTTTGGGTTGATTTGAACTGCTTGGGCTTTGTGAAGCCTAAATTGCTTGATTGTGTAGTTAGGTGTATTCTGATCTGGACCTGCGCTGACAAATGGTAGCTCTGAACTCAACCGACTTCGGGCTTACATTACTGGATTGTATAGTTAGATAATGCATTGCAGCTAGCTAGATAGTGTTTTACTTTGGGTTGATTTGAACTGCTTGGGTTTTATGTGCTTTCTGTAGCAGGGGAGTCACTGTTTACTTGTCGGTACCCTTGTGAGGACCAGGGCTACATGGCTGCAACGGATTGGGGACAGGTTAGGGGATATTAGTTTGGGGGATGGAAGCACAGCATGGGGTGGCAGACAGGAGAAGTTGGACTGTGCGAAGTCACTACTGGATGGGAAGGGGGACTTCAGTTACAGGATGGAAGGGAAGCAGGCTATTGGGTTGCAGTGGCTGTGGGGCTGCAATGGCCATGAGTACACTGTGGAGACTAGGGCACTGTCCTATATGTGCCAGGTTAATGGGCTTGGAGGCTGAGTTGCTCAGGCTCAGGTGTGAACTGGACAGTTGGGTGAAGGGCATGAGTGCAGGGGTGGGGAGGCACATATCTACAGACAGTTGGGGGTGAGGGTGCCTGCAGATGCAGGTGCAGGAGGATGGGGGGGGGCACCAGAAATCATAGTAGGCTTGGCCAGCCCTTGGGGAAGAATTGGGGGGAGGAGTCAAGGAGACTGGACAGGGAGGAGGGTGAAGGATGGCAGAGAGTGGTGGCTATTGCTACACGGGCAAAAGGGTCTCCAAGGACCATGGCAAGGGAGCTCACCTCACAGGAAGGGAGCACTGGTATGCAACCTACTGGGGGGTTCCCGATCTCAAATAGGTACTTGCCACTGGTGGACACCATGGCAGCAGGGGCCTCAGAAGAAGTGGGAGGGGCGCAGTCAGCAGAGGACGAAGAAGGAGGATGAAAGGGGGTTGGGGTCATGGGCACCAGGACTAATAGAAGAGCCAGGGATAGCATGGAAAGGGGAACTGGGAGTTGGGGGGTGCCTGGGAAGGGAGGGTGAGTGTTCAGGAAATACAGGACTGTGGGTAGGGGAGGAAGGGTGGTACTCATCATCAGGAATGGCGTTGATATAAGCAGGGTGGAGGAGGCAGACCGAAACATGGAGGCATTATGGGTTACCTTGCAGGCACCAGGGGGCAAGAGGGTAAAACGGGGGGGTGGTTTATAGGCCGCCCATGCAGGCTGAGGAACTGGAGGAAGGTCTGGTGGTGAATCTAAGAGATCACTGTGGTCAGGGGGAGGGTAGAACTGTGGTACTGGGTGACCTTAATATGCCAGGGGTTGATTGCAGCCCTATGGCATCTTCATTGACTAGGAAGCAGTGATTGCTGGACGTCTTCCAGGATACATTCCTATCCCAAATGGTGGCTGACCTGATGAGGGATGGTCACATCTTGGATGTGGTCCTGTCCGACTGCAATCTGGTTAGGAACCTAGTTGTAGGGGACCCACTGGCAGGGAGTGATCATGCCACAGTTTGGTTTTCCCTGGACCTTGGGGGGGAGGGTGGAATCGCCCTGAAATGGTGGTGGTTGAGTTTAGTGGAGCAGACTTTAAGGGTATGGAGAGGATCCTCAAGGGCACTTGGAGGGGATCAGACTGGACATGGACACAGGGAGTAGGTGGGAAATTATTAAAAAGGGGCTCCTGGAAGCTACCAAAGGCTGTACGAAGATCTGACACTAGTTTGGTAGAGCCAGAAAGCCATTCTGGTGGACCAGGGCAGTCCAGAAGATGTTGAGGGAGAAAAGAGCTGCTTATAAAAGACTTAAGCGCTCGCAAGGGGATGTGGACAGGGGAGAGTACGACAGGATATCCAAAAAAGTAACCAGGGTGGTGAGATTGACCAAGGAGAAGATGTAGCAGAGGTTGGCACAGGGGATCAGAAGTGGGGAAAAGGGGTTCTTTAGGTATATCAGAGGAAGGTGAAGGGGCAGATTAGCAGACTGAGGTCAGGGATCGGGTGGCTGAGGAGGCCAGGAGCAGGCGGAGGTACTTAATGAATACTTTGCCTCGATCTTCACAAGAGACAGTGGAGGGACAACACCATATGGGGACAGGCTAGGAAATGAGGAGGGAGGGGAGCCTCGACATTGAAATTCCTGTTTGTAGGTGAGGCAGGACCTTAAGTTCCTGAGAATGGATAAGGCACTGGTCCGGATGGCCTTCATCACAGAAGGCTCAGGGAGATGGCAGATGTCATTGCCGCACCTCTGGTAGACCTTTTAACTCCTCCTTTCAGATGGGCTGGGTGCCTCAGGATTGAGGATGGCACATGATGTGCCTATCCACAGAAGTGGCTCACGGAAGAGCTGGCAACTATAGGCCTGATAGCCTGACGTCAGTGGTAGGCAAGATGATGGAGTCCATCTTGAAGGAGAGGCTGGAGGTGTTTCAGGAGACACGGGGTCATCTGGACGATCACCAACATGGCTTCATTCAGGGCAGTTTGTGTCAAACTAACCTTGTGGAGTTCTACGATTGGGTGACAAAGGCACTAGACCAGGGAAGGCCAGTGGATGTCCTCTTTCTAGACTTCAGCAAGGCGCAGGACATAGTGCCACACTCAGGGTTACTGGACAAGCTGGGGTGGAATGGGGGTGGGGAAAGGATGATGAGGTGGATAGGAAACTGGCTAACTGCGCGGTTTCAGAGGGTGGTGCTCGGGGGGGTATCATCTCCTAGGAGGGTCATCAACAGGGTCCCACAAGGGTTGGTGTTGGGCCAACTCCTGTTTAATGCTTACATCTCAGACATCAGGAGTGGCATCAGGAGCGCGATGAGCCTCTTTGCCGATGACTCGAAGCTGGGGGCAATGGTGGATGGGGAGGAGGGTAGAAGAGTCCTATAGGGGGACCTGGAGTCTTTAGAGAGGTGGTCACACACCTGGAAACTGTGGTTTAATGTCAAGAAATGCAGTGTTTTCCATTTGGGGCTGAGAAACGCAAATGAATAACTCTGAGTAGTGCAGGAGGGCTGCAGCTAAAGCAAATAGAATACTTGGGTGCATCACAAGAGGGATAACCTCAAGGAAATGGGAGGTGCTTCTCCCTCTGTATAACTGCCTGGTTAGACCACACCTAGAGTACTGTGTGTAGTGTTGGCACCCGTACTTAAAAAAGAACGTTGCACTTCTGGAGAGAGTCCAGAGAGGACGACCAGGATGATTCAGGGCCTGGGAGAAAGGTCCTATGGGGAGAAACTTGAGGAGATAAACTTGTACTCCCTGGAGGAGAGGAGGAACAGAGGGCATATGATCGACGTCTTTAAATACCTAAAGGGAGTGAATAGGGTCAGCCTGAATAGGGTATTCCAGCTGAGGTGGGGGGGCCAGCAGGGGGCATTCAGTGAGGCTGGTTGGCGGGAAGGTCGGACGGAGACTAGGAGACGCTATTTTACTGAGAGGTTGGTGGACCCATGGAACGCACTGTCTATGGAACTGGTGGATGTTGATACAGTGGAGGGATTCAAGAGGGCCTGGGACAGGTATAAGGAGAAGGTAAAACTGAGAAATGGCAGATCTGGAGTGTAACTCTGATGGGGTATGGGGTCGGGGGATTTACGGGGAGGAGGGAGGGCAGCAACGGTGTCTTGACTGGTGTTGATTTTCGAGCAGACTCAATAGACCTTTGGGCCTACTCTGCTGGCATCTTAGTATGTTAGTATGCTAGATCCAAGTTGAGTTTCACCGTGCACCTCGTGGGGAAAGACTTCATCAGTTGATTGCATGGCTGTGCATGTGGGTTCAGGTGTAGGATGCAGGATCCTTTCATTTACTAACCTCTGGGTAGTGGGAGGGCTTTCCTACAGGAAATAGCAGACCGTGTCGCTGGAATGGTATTGGTCGTCTAGATGGTTAATTCTGGCTTACATCAATGCCTCGATCGACATTGAAGGTTTGCAGTTTGGTCAGGATTTCTCAGTTAATGGACTCACAGGTGGTTACCTCTGCAACACAACAAGGTCACACCTTGGACTTAGTATTCTCACTGGGCTTGAGGTTAGTAGCCTCAGGATTGATCTGGTTAGTTGGTCTTCTCATTGCATGGTGAACTTCTCTTTTGACCCTCCCTCCCTGAGTGCATCCCATTTGGAGATGGTTCACTATCACCCTTTGAAGAGGTTATCCCCAGAAGGACTCTAGGCGGTGGTGGATCTCTCGAGCGTTTGGGCTGCTTGTTCGATTGGATAGGAGGAAGCAATGATAGAGTATTATTGGGTTGCTGCTTCGGCTTTCAGAGCTGTTGCTCTGGTATGTACACAACCCCTCACTCAGCGCTTGAGAACCCCATGGTTTGATGAGGAGCTCAGAGAGCTCAAGTTAAGAGGTTGGAGGTTGAAGCATTGTTGGAGAAGATCCAGGTCTGATGTGGACAAACTGGCTTTGAGGACTCACTGTGGTGAGTATCAAAGGGCGATTTACCATAAGAAGGGAGTATTCCTGTCCAGGGAGATAACTGCAGGAAACCTTCCAGCTCAGCTCTTCTGGGTGGTGGACAGACTTTAAATCTGGTCTGTCTACAACCATTAAGAGCTGATTCATCTGCTTGATGTGAACAGTTTGCTCATTTTTCATTTGACAGTGTGTCCTTGATTCGGTCAGGGATCTCTTAATCTGGATCATTTTGATCTAGCAGTGTCAGGTTGATGAGGGAGGATTACGATCTGCCAGTCTGGAATGAGTTTAGACCAGTTTTGAAGGAAGAGGTTTGTGGGGTTGTCTCGGAGCTGCGGACCACCTTTGTGAGTTGGATCTAGGCCGAACTTGCCTAACAACTGGGTGTATAGGGTTTCTGGGCCTAGTATTTTCCAAACTGATCTAGTGTTCCCTTTCAGAGGGGGTCTTCCCAATGATATTGAAAGCAGCTTTGATGAGACCTCTTCTGAAAAAGCTATCTTTGGACCCAGACTATGTAACAAATTATGGACCTGTCTCTAATCTTCCTTTCTTGGTAAGGTTATAGAGAAGGTGGTGGCTCTGCTGCTTGAGGAGCATCTTATGGCCTTTGACATCTATGAACCTCTCCAGCCTGTGTTTAGGTCTAAGCGCAGTACAGAGATTGCACTAGTCAGGGTACAGAATGATCTGGGCAAATTTGGCAAGGCAAATTTTATTTGTGTGGCACCCGATCCCAGAGGCTCTGGGCACCCGACAATAACACAATACAAGCAGTAGAAGCACAAAATAAATAATGAATAAAATTCAGAACACAGTTTAAAATATATCTGTCATCAGTACCTTATACAATCTCAAAAGGATGGGCAGGGGCAGTTAGTCTGAGTAGGCCAGGTGGCGGAGGTGAGCCTTTAGTCTTAGTTTGAATAACCGATCGAGAGTGCCTCCTGGACTGCAGATGGTAGCGAGTTCCACAGGGTCGGCCCAGTGACACTAAAAGCACGATCACCCGATGTCTTGAGCTGGACCCTGGGAACACCCAGGAGGCCCCTTGAAGAGAAGTGGAGGGAGTGTACAGAAGTTGCAGGTGTCAGGAGCTCAGTCAGGTAGCCAGAACCCAGTCCATATAGGGCCTTGAAGGTGAGCAAGCTCACCTTGAAAAGGACCCTTCTCCTGACTGGCAGCCAGTGCAGAACACGCAGGACCGGGGTCACATGACGACCTGGTCAGGCTCGTCAGTAACTGGGCCGCTGCATTCTGCACCAGCTGCGGTCTGCAGAGGGTCCCTCCCATGACCCTGAAGTATGGAGAGTTACAGTAGTCGAGTCAAGAGGTAACGAAGGCATATACCAGTGTCAGCAGATCTTTGGGCAGAACGAGGAGCTTTATCCTGGCAATGTTGCTCAAGTGTTTAAAGACACTTTTGACTACAGACGATACCTGATCTTCAAAGGTCAGTCTGCTGTCGAGGATCACACCAAGATCACGCACCCTCGGGGAAGCCATCAACAGAGCAAACTCCAGGAAAATACCTGTGCTAGCTCCGGATGGTAGTCCATCATGCCAGTGACCCGGCTCGATCACTAGTACCTCCGTTTTATCCGGATTAAGTCGCAGTCAACTGGAAGACATTCAGTCATTGATTTTAGCCAGACAGGTGTTTAGCTCGTCTACAACATTGGATATTTTGGGCGCAAATGACAGATACAGCTGAGTGTCATCTGCATAGCAATGAAACTCCACGCTGAACTGTCAGATGATCTTGCCCAGGGACAGCATGCACACTGCGAATAGCATCGGTGACAGGAGCGAGCCCTGTGGCACTCCACATGATAGGGGCATTGGGGAGGAGGAGAAGTTCCCCATCACCACCCGCTGCACCCTATCAGAGAGATAGGACTCAAACCATTTGATGACCACAGCAGCGAGTCCACAAAACACACAGAGTCAATCAAGAAGTATGACCTGATCTGCTGAGGGCTGGAGATCGAGGGGAGCAGTAAGTTCTCATTCTCCTTGATCTCTCTTCAGTGTTCAACACTGTGGACAATGGGCTGTGGTTGGATCGTCTCAGGGAGTACTGTAGACTCACTGGCACTATCATCCGCTAGTTTGAGTCCTACCTTGGAGACAGGATGCAGAGGGGTGGTGATGGGAGTTTATCCTTGTCCCTGATGCCCCTTCTCTGTGGAGTATCCCAAGGACTGAACCTGTCTCCCATGTTGTTCACGGTGTATATGCTGCCCCAGAGAGGGATCATTAGAACATATGGGCTGGGTGTTCATTGTTATGCAGATGATACCCAGCTGTATCTATTTTTTGCGCCTGTGACACCTGGTAACATCAAGGTAATAAATTTATGCCTGGCTGAGCTCCATGACTAGATGTCATCAAGCTGGTTGCGACTAAATCTGGACAAAATGGAGGTACTGGTGATTGATCTTGGTCAGAAAGGGTGTGCAGTGGCCACCAGTGGGGAGACTGGTTAATGTCTGGGTCCTTCAAAGCTGGTGGCTGCTGCTAAGGTCAAGAATCTTAGTGTTATTCTGGACAAAAGGCTGACACTTGAGTCTTGGGTGTTGGCTGTAGACCGGATTGGCTTTTATCATCATAGGAACAGCGCCCAGAATAAATCATTGATCCCCCTGAAGACTTGCCCTCACTGGTACATGCATTCATCACCTCTGGACTTGGCTGCTGCAACACATTATACCTCAGGGTGAGTGGAGGTGTCCTACAATGTCTGCATCTAGTGCAGAACACGGCGGCCCGGTTGTTGGTGGGCCTTTCCAGGTCATGCCATATAACCTCGGTCCTGCTGGAATTACGCTTGCTGCCGGTGAAGTGGCATATCATTTCAGGGTCAGTTTACTGACTTATAAAGCCTTGCACGGACTGGGTCCTGGCTTCCTCTGTGACCTACTGACTCTTTACCAGACCTGTCTCCCCCTCTGCTTCTCTGAGATGGGCTGCCCAAGCCATTCCAAGGGTGAAGTTGAAATCTTCTGGTGAGAGGGCCTTTTCATCCACCAGTCCTGCCCTTTGGAACAGGCTTCACAGGGCTTTGAGAGAGGCCCCCTCTTTGGAGGCTTTTGCAAGGGACTTGAAATTCTTCCTCCTTCAGGAGGCTTTTGTAGTGTTTAATATTTTGCCGGAAATTTGCCTGCTGATCAGCATTGCACTATTAGTTTTTAAATATTTATTGTTTTTATTTATTTATCATTCTTATTTATTTTGTTGGTTTGCTCAGAATGTTTTATTTGTATTGTATTGTTTTCTGTTTTGTTGAGCGCTCAGAGCTGCTGGGACTGGGTGCTATACTACTACTACACCCAGAACAGCACAGCAAACTGCTTACACTGGCGCATTAGTGAGGGGGATGAAGTAAAAAACTCTTTACCCAATTTATGACCTTAGTTTGGGTGTTTTCTGAGGCCACCTTGCCTATTATAGGAGCATAGGTGGTATGAATTTACTTGGACTTTCTGTAGTGTAGACTGCAAGATTGGTTCTCTGTATCTGAGAATACTGAAGGTAATCACACACCAGTTGTTATGCAGTTCAACTGTATGGTGGTTAATACAGTACACAATAATAGAGGCTGGATGATTCTATGATAAAGCATCAGATGTAGGCAACTTTCAGTTTCTTGTTGGTCTGTAGCAGAAATACTGTTTGAAGTTATATTACCATAGTCCAGGAAGGGCAAGAGTGTGAAGTGCTGTCATCCTTTTTGCCTCTGTAGTTAGACTTCTTGTCTGTCCTTACAAGCTTGAAGACGTTTTCATTCAGGGTCATGTTCTGGGAAAGCAGAACCTCTACGTACAGTGGAACCTCGATTATCCGAATGCTCTGGGAGACATCAGATTGTTCAGATAATGGAGTGTTCGGATAGTCGGCAGTCCATTGCATTATGCAAACCAGAAATGTCGGAGTTCAGATAACTTGCTGATCTGGATAATCTGGGTTTGGATAATTTAGGTTATACTGTATTTAAGGAAAGCACATGTTTAAGGAGAGCACTATGAAGACAGGTGATTTTGATAGGGCAACCTAGAAATATGAATTTATACTTTGTCCTGACAATCATGACTTGCTGTCATTAAGGAGAAACTGGTCTTTCTGAGGACCAGTGCTGAAGCAAGTCTAAATTGGTTTGAAGTTTTTCTTGCAGCAGTGTTTTGTCCTCCTGTATCTTGACTACTGAACCTCCTTTCTCTTTTGTCTTCTCAAGTTGCTCCTTTCATAAATCTAACGGGTGAAAAATGCAGTTGCCCATCTTGCTACCTACTCCCCAAAACAAGACAGATCCTCCATTATTTCCATAAATTCCCTATCCAGTTCATGATCCACTTCAGAATGTCAGTGTGTGCTGTCAGAATCATTTTGACCTAGTCTTCTGTTTCCCATCCTGTTTAACTATACTGTATTACAAAATCTATTTTACTTGGACAAGTTATAAAAGAAGCAGCAGTTCATTATTGTACTGGATCCTTGTTTCCAGGGAAGATAGAATTAAATGGGTTGAAGTGTTGCCGGATTCAGTTAGTGACTATTCTCCCATATTCTAGGCAATGAAACCAAAGGAGGCAAAAGTTGTCTCCTCCTAGATGATGAAGGGTTGGGGGGAAGTACTGGAGATGGAATACCATAGTAAAGAAAGCTCCCTGAGTACAGGTGTGCAGATTAAAAGGGACAGAGAAGAAAGTGGGAATAGGAAATAGGATAGGGAGGATATAGTATCAGTGGGATCCAGAGATGGAGAAAGCAAAAGGAGAAAAGGCAAGTTAAGGGATAAATCAGGGAACAAAGCTGGGAGTGGGAAGGAGATGCAGGAGAAAAGACGGAGGGGAAGAGAGATTTGGAAAGTGATGTGCAATAATGCAGGGAGCCTCAAAAACAAATTCCAGACCTTAAAGCACTATGGCAGAGCATAATTTAGATTTAGTGGCTATAATGTAGTCATGGGGCTGGATATTCAAAAGGGTTGCGCCATACGCAATAGGGTTGTGCCAGCGCAAGTCCAAAATTGTGCCATATTGCCATATTCAGCAGGAGGCAGTTGCGCCCCCCAAGTCATGCTGAGCAACAGCACAATGCTAATGAAGGCATGCTCAACCAGAGGGGGAGGAACCATGCATAAACTGCATAGCCTGATATTCAGCTGGGCTGTGCAGAGTTGTGCAGCGCAACCCCAACCTGCGCCTGCACAACTTGAGAGCAAAAAAGGGAGTAAAGTCGAGGCCACCACAGGTGAGCTGCCGCATTGCAGGGTGCAACAGCAGCTGCCACCTGTGGGTGGCCTCCACTTCCCTGTGCCCCTGTGTCCTGGACGCAATAGTAGCCCCGACTGGCCTGATTGTGGGCATAACTGTTACCGTATGGGCTGCACGCCATTGGGTCTTGCTCTGAACTAGTGGCGGCAGCCCACCGAGCAGTCAGTCGGCGGCTGACGGGGGTGGTGGTGGGTGGTGGGGCCGTGGTGGGTGTGATAGGGGGGCCACTAGATCACCAGGCTACTTTGACCTTGGGGTGGACTCTAATGCCCGATCGGGCTTCGCGTCCACTGGACCACCAGGGATATTGTTCGGGTGGACCCTAATGCCCGCGATCGGCTTCGAGTCCACTGGACCACCAGGGATATTGTTCTTGGGGTGGACTCTAATGCCCGCGATTGGGCTAGTGGGGGAGGGGGTTATTACAGTTATGCCCGCGATCGGGCCAGTCGGGGAGGGGATTCTACAGTTATGCTCCGCGACTGGGCCAGTCAGGGGAGGGGATTCTACAGTTGCGCCCACGATCGGGTCAGTCTGGGAGAGGGGATTTACAGTTATGCCTCGCATCGGGCTGCTGGAGGGGTTTGTCCCCACGGCTGCTGCCTGGCAGGGCGCCTGCGCGAACGCCGGGGATTGGCGCACCTGCGTGCTAATGGGGCTATAAGTAGATGCAAATGGCCCCCGCTTTGCATGAATTATGGCCCCATTTGCATGTCACCTTTTGAATATAGGAAATTGGACATGGCGAATGGAACTTGCGCCACTGCATTCTTGAATGCTCCACTCTGACCACTTCATGGTGGCGTTAAGTTCCACTGCTACCATGCACAGTGGCTGTGGCTGGGGTGTGATATTCAAAGGAGTTGCTTTAATAGCGCAACTCCATGCTGAAACGCTTCTGCCACACCCCAGCAACTATTTTGAGCAGCGCAGGGGCTTGCGCCACAGAATGGCACAGTTTGAATATCCAGCCCATGGTGTACTAAACATCATAAATGGGAAATAAATATACCAGGATATACTTTGTTCAGGAGGGACATGGAGGGAGTAAAGGAGGAGGGTTTTGTATATGTGAGGGAGAGTATCAAGGCAACAGCGGTACAAGGGAATAAATAAAACAATGAAGGGCTGGAATTACTATGGGGCCTATTTGAAGACAAACTTGGGGTACACTACCAGAATGGGAGTAGTGTACAGACCCCTGGCACAGGGTAGAGGAAATGGATAAAGCACTAGGAGAAGCCATAAATCAGAATGGCAAGTAAGGGGAGTGATGATTGTTGTTGACTTTGATCTACCAGATACAGAGTGGAGTCTCCCAATGGCAGCCTCAACAAGGAGCAAAGCAATCCTGTACTTCCTGCAAGGGCTTTTCTCCAGCAGTTAGACAAAGAACCCACTAGGGATGGTGTAGTGCTGGACTTGATGATTATAAACAGTAACAGCATTGAAGAAGTCACAGTGGCCAAGTCCACTGATACAAGTGATCACCATACTTTGTGGTTCAGCATAAAGACAGCAGCACAGTCAAACCACCCAAGGACAAGTGTTCCAGACCTTAAGAGGGCAGATTTTAGAAATGGATAACTGTCTTAAGAGCTCCTTAAGAGGGTAGATGAGTGGCTGGGAGGGTAGAGGCACAGTGGAAACAAATAAGGGAGAGGATAACTAAAGCAACTAGCCTATGATGAAGGAAGTAAGAAATAGAAAAAAAAAAGACCATTATGGTTCTCCAAACAAATGGCAAAGGTAGTAAAGAAAAGAGAACTGCGTTCAGAAGGTGTAGGAAACAGGGAGGAGGACAGGAAGTATAATATAAAAAAGCAGAAGGAAGCAGGCAAGGTAATTAGGGGTGCAAGGTGCAGACAGAGAGAGAGGTACCCAAGGGGTCACTACTGGGTATAGAACCTTCTTGGTACATAAGTAAGAGGAGAAAACAAGGAGGGGATAGTAAGAATTAAAAGGGCAGAATGGGAAGAATGTGCAGAGGAAACCAGAAAAGCTGACCTTTTAAACAGCTACGTCTGCTCAGTTTTACATTGGAGAGTTGAGGGACGACCACCAAGGAGAAACAGTGATAGGGATGGTAGGAGGGTGGACAGAGGTCCTTTTCAGAGGAAAGAGTGCTGAAAGGACTTGAATACCTAAAGATAGATAGGGTTAACTTATGGGACCCAATGGAATTCTCCTAGGTACTGAAAGAACTGAGGAGATTTTGGATGCTGCACTGCCATTCTTGTTTAACAACTGGGTGAAAACAGGAGAAGTTCTAGATGACTGGAGAAGGGCTGATGTCCTCTTGCACATGAGTGGCTGCAGGGAGGAGGCTGGCAAGTGTAGGCTAGTGTGTCTCACTTTTGTGGTGGGAAGTTGATGAAAACAGTACTAAAGGGAAAGGATAATAGAATTTCTAGGGATGTGGATATAGTGTACTATCCACACTTCTGTAGAATCCTTTCCTTTTTATTCTCTGGCCAGAAGGTCTTCAAGCTGGTTCCTCCACCCACCCAGGTGGTATCCTCCTCGGCATGGCCCGTGATGTCAGATCTTCCTTTCCGCTGGAAGCATCAGGTTCCCTCCATTGCAGATCCATGCTAGGTGTAGCCCTACTTTTGAACAACTTGGTCTTTGAGCTTTTCATACGCTTTTTCGTTCTATTATGGAACAACTTGATACTAAAACCGGTCCTGGCTTAAGCTCTATTCCACCTGCACTCAGAAGATATCTTGGACCAAAATGCACTCATGTGACATGTATTATTGGGGCTCCAGCATGATCCACAGGCCTTCGGCTGGCATGCTACTCTTCAAGCTTCCACCCTGGAGGACTGTTACTGCGCCTTATTTTGGGTCGTCCGGATCAACAGGATCTTCCAGTGAAATCGAAGGATGCCTGTAAAGTGGCTTCCTAGCAACGTTTGCTTGGAACAGCTCAGCATTCGAGTCTCAGTAACTTCATCTGCCCTGGTCCCATTGGGCATGGGTGCCTCATTTACCAGGGCGTTCCAGGAAATATGTTGGTTTCTGCCCACCCTTAGAGGGCCCTACCAGAGGATCCAAATCCTCTTTGAACAAGTCTAAAAGTCCTAACACAGGTTGTGGGCTTGGGAAAGGGCCCGCTCCTCTCATTCTGCGCTTCTGCTGGCTGAACAGCCATTGAGCCATTGGCATTGGTCAACACTTCAGCTCATGTCCAGGCCACTCACCCCATGGAATCCATGTTGAACTTGTCAGCAGAGCGCTGGTTGACCAGCTGGTCAAGATCTATCTTGACCTTGTTGACCCGTTGTTGCAGGATGAAGGGAGATTCTCTCTCAGGACTCCAGTCCTCATGGCCCTCTCCCAGGAGGACCAGCTCAGCATGTTGAGCTGGCTGCCTCCCATTGAGGCCTGAGCCTGGGGTTTCAGATGTCATTTACCGTCCCCTGCTGACTGGCGCGCCGCGGTCGAGTCTTGCAGTTCTCGATTGCAATTGAGGGACTTTTGGTGTTCTCCGTCGATCCCATTCTCGACCTTCAACAAATCAGTACTTCTCATCTTTGGATGAAGAAGCTCCACCATAAAATGTGGCACCACTATGGGAGCTTCTCTGGCAGCAGTGATGCTTCATGGCCAGGCTGTGTGCCTCAGCCTGCTCTGGTGCTTCCTTGGCTGCTGGTGCCATGGCCCATGCCGGTCTGCCAGTCGGGCCGATGCCTGCCTCCCACACAGTGGGTGAAACTACTGCCTTGCAGCCTAAGGAGCCGGTGCTTGTTCCAAGGCTGTGCACCCTGCCATCGAGTTTCCCGGTCGGCTGTCGGTCAAATTACTCATACCGACAAGCCCCGAATTGTCAGTAGGGAAGCAGTACTCAGCGGTGTTTGAGGTCTCAGACTCGAGAACTGCTCCATGTTACTCCCACTGGACCCTGGGCTTACTGTAATTGTGGGAGGATCTCTTACAGAACAAAGGCCCTCCTCTTTTAGGGCCCTGCTTGTTTGATCTCAGAGTCCATGAGGATCCCATGGAACCTATACAGAGGTGGGCTAAGTACCTCTTGATGGAGATCCTGGTCAGGGATGACTCCCTGAGGTTGTTTTCCTAATAAGGGTATCCTTACTTCACTGCCTGATGCAGTTGGCCCTTATGGTCTGCAAATGCAGCGGTGCCTGATGAATCTTTGCATGGGTTCACTGACCACCCTTGACCAAAGGTTTGGTTACTGACTTGGTCTTCGGCATATGGGCAGTCTTCGGGGATGTTGACAAGTCCCCCGACAAAGGGCCCAAGGAATTGGGTCATGCGGCCAAAAGATATCGCTGCCTCGTCCTCGACGCTTTGGTATGCCAGTTTGGCCAATAGTGATAGCCAACTTTGCATGCTCTTTTGGGCATGCTGAACCAGGTTATACCTGGCCTTGGCTGATTTGTAATTGCTTGGTCAAGTTGGTCCATGACCAGGGACGTCTGTGGCTAAGCAGAGCTTCAAATGGCCCTGGACATTAGTGATTCTTCTGCCAGATCCATTGTCACAGCGGTGGCTATCGTCACAGGGTGTGATAGGGTGACCCGTCATAGTGGACACCCCTGGGATAAATTGAATCCCTTCCCAAGCATTTTATATGATTTGTAAAATGTCCAACATGCTGGTTGGCTGTTTATAAATTAAGTGCTTATAATGCTTTCTGTGCATATTAATCTAAAAAGAAAACTAAGGGCGTTTTAATATGAAAATAATAAAAGTTTGTGTCTCCTTTTTCTAGATGTCAGCAGTCCCTTCTAAGATATATTTTACAGCAGACAGCATGAGGTAATATGACCTTGCACAAGAGTTTAGGAGAGCACATAATGTTATGACTTGACTCTGACCTTTCCAATGTTGTAAACAAGTTGTTCTGTGCTCCAGGTGGCTGCCAAATAACTGTTCTTTCTAGGGATGTGGATATGTTGTTCTATCTACACTTGTTGGCAGATCGCCTTCCCTTTAACTTGTGCGGAACATCTTCAAGCTGGCTCCTCCCTCACACCTGGGTGGTATAACCCTCGGCTCTGCCCCATGATATTAGATCTTACTTTCCGTTGGAAGGTTCAGGCTTCCTCCTTAGCGCTTCCACATATAGTAGTCCCTGGCTCTCGAATCTTCAGATTTGCTTCCAAAACTTGCTCTAAAACTCATCAGAGTACCGTCTTCACCCTCTTCTATCGCTGCCGCGATGGAAGAAAAGACTGTCTTCGGTTTCACTGGTGCTCTGCTGGCAGAAAATGTCGCACACTGACCCTCATGCCATGTGTTTATTGCCTAGGCTGCGATCATCATCCACAGGCCTATGATTTCTGTCGGTCCTTTCACCCTTCGGTTCTTGATGACCGTGCTGCCAGACTTCAGCTGGGGTGACCAGAGAAGCATTACCGTCGGTCAAATCCAAGGATGCCTGTTGGGTGGTGTCCGTGGCTGCGAGATCCGCCAAACAACGAACAACTTAAGGCCTTGAGGAAAGGCGGCCCCAGCCGCTGCTCATTCCTCTTGTTTTCGGCCTTTGTTCCACTCCAGTTGGGCTCCATGTACTGGGCTTCCTTCAAAGAGCTGTGCCAGTCCCTCTCCACCAGGGAGGGCCCTTGAGTTGCCGTTTGTGCTCTTGCAAAACGGACCCAGTCAGTTATTCCACTCCACAATCCATACACCATTCTGGGGAGCACAGCCCCTATGGATGCACCCACGGAGGAGATTAAGGAGGCTGAGGACACCTGTCACAAGGGAGGCCCACAGGAAGGAGGCAGAGGATGCCACAAGGAAAGGAAGCAGCTCCTGGTGGGGACTCAGTTATTAGGGGATAGAACTGGGGAGCAGGGAAAACTGAAGTAAAGTGCCTGCCTGGTGCCATGGCTTGTAGGGACAGGAACGCATCCTCAGGATCATGAGAACACCTGCACAGGAGTCTGAGCTGGATGTCATTGTCCACCTAGGGACAAATGACTTGGCTCAACATGAGCTTAGAGCAGTGCAGAAGGACTTTGTAGAACTGGGAGAGGCCTAAGACAAGTAGCACACACAGTATCCTTCTAGAGGTGCTGCCTGTAAATGGCATGAGTGAGAGCAAGGGTACTTTACACCATGCAGTTTAATGAGTGGTTGAAAAATGGTGTGGAGCACAGGGTTTGGCTTCATTGGGACTGGGGTTCCACCTGGAGGACACCAGCCTATACTGGCAGGATGGTCTGCATCTGTCCAGGAAGGAACAAGTCTTTTGAGCAATCGGTTTAAATGCTTCATTGGCAAGCTTTTAAACTGGTCAAGGGGAGGCACTGATAAGAGCAGAAAAATCCCAGCCTCTCCCACAAAAACAGGGTACTAAATGGGAAAAAGACCGAGGTAGAAAGGTCAGTGGGGATGCTGCAACAGAAAGTAAAGCCATCAAAATGGAGAGCAATGAGTACCAATGCCCGTAGTCTGAGTAACAAGCTTCCTGAATTAGTGGCATTGATGGAGGAGGAACATCTGGATATCGTGGCAGTCACAGAAACATGGTACACACAAAACCATGACTGGGATGTAAACATACCAGGATACACTATCTACAGGAGGGACAGGGAGGGTAAAAGAGAGGAGGAGGTAGCTCTTTACATAAGGAAGGAATCAAAGCAACAGAACAAAAGGGTAAACAGGGAGGAGAAGAAGCACTGTGGGTAATTTGGAGACCGGCAATGGCACCACAATCCGCATAGGGTTGTGACAGATCTCCTCTCAGGGGAGGAAATGGACAAGGAAATGATAGAAAGTATACTTAGTATGGCAGAAAAGGAGATGTTGCTGATGGGTGATCTGAATATGCCAGATGTTAACTGGAGTGCAGTTGCAGCCACTTCTAAGAGTGGGGTTATTCTAGATGCCCTACAGGGGCATGCCTTAGACAACTAGTATTGGAGCCCACTAGAGAGGAGCAATCTTAGACCTGGTTCTCTCAAATGGAGATGAGAGAGGATCACAGATGTAGAGTGGGTAGCCATCTGGGAACTAGCGACCATCGAACAGTGTGGTTCACAATAAACACAGCAATAGAGGTCAAGCCATACAAAGACAAAGGTACTGGATTTTAGGAGGGCTGACTTTGTCAAATGGGTGAGTGCCTAAGGAATGCACTAGCAAATGGGCAGGAAGGAGGGTGGAAGAACAATGGGGAATAATAAAAACTGCCATCACAGAGGTAACAAGCCTTTGTGTAAAGCAAATAAACAAAACGAAACGAGGTAAGAAACCACTATGGTTCTCAAAGGAAGTGGCAGTGAAGGTTCAAGAGAAAAGAAAGCATTCAGGAAGTACAAGGAATCTGGAAGGAACAGGACAGAGAACTGTATCAGTTAAAGCAAAAGGAAGCTGGGAAGGCAGTCAGAACAGCAAAGGCCCAAACCGAGAAAGATAGCCAACTCAGCTAAGAAGGGATAAAACCTTTATAGGTACATCAGGAGCGACATAAGACCAAGGAGGATAGTGAGGCTTAATAAAGGGGAGGGAGGGTGGGCAGAGGGTGACTGTGAAAAGGCAGAGATACTAGACAAATATTTTTGCTCAGTATTTACAAGGAAGAGGGAGGTACCTAAAACAAACAGTAGAAACACTCTGGATACAGAAGTTGATACCAGCCCATTTACAGAAGAAAGGGTTCTGAAAGAACTCTTAAAACTGAAGGTGGACAAAGCAATGGGGCCTGATGGGATTCATCCCAGAATTCTAAAAGAACTAAGGGTAGAGACTAGTGACACCACTGACTACCCTCTTTAACAAATCATGGGAGGATGGGGTGGTACCCGAGGACTGGAGGAGGGCAGATGTGATTCCCTCTCACAAAGTGGGAGCAAGGCAGAAGCAGGAAACTACAGACCTGTTAGTTTAACCTCAGTGGTAGGGAAATGATGGAATCACTTTGAAGGAAAGAATTGTTGAGTATCTAGAGGCCAGAGGGGCACAGGACCCAAGGCAGCATGGATTCACAGCGGGAAGGTCATGCCAGACAAATCTGATAGATTTCTTTGACTGGGTGACCAAAGTAGTTGATCAGGGAGGCTGTGGACATGGCCTACCTAGACTTTAGCAAGGCATTTGACACAGTCCCACACAAAGATTAATATACAAGTTAGCCAGCCTGGGGTGGGTCCCAAGATGACAGCCTGGGTAAAGAACTGGCTGGAGAATAGGTCACAGAGAGTAATAGTAAATGGAGTCCACTCTGAAAGGGGTTAGTAGTGGGGTACATGAGGGTTCAGTATTAGGACCGGTCCTTTTCAATGTCCTTTATAGCGACATTGCAGAGGACTGGAAGGAAAAGTATGTCTCTTTGCAGATGACACAAAGATCTGCAACAGAGTTGATGACAAGGTGGAGTGGAAAGGATGAGAAGGGACTTGGGAAGGTTAGAGGAATGGTCAAATGTATGGCAGCTTAGATTGAATGCTAAGAAGTGCAAGGTAATGCACCTGAGAAACAAAATCCCAGGGAAGAGTACACAATGGGGGTGAGCTACTAACAACAACAAAATGGAAAGGGACCTGGGGGTAGTCATATCAGATGACCTAAAGGTGGGCAAGCAATGTGAGGGCAGCAAGGAGGGCTGGGGGATACTGGGCTGCATAGGAAGAGGCATCACCAGTAGAAAACAGGAAGTTATTATCCTCTGTACAGACAGCTAGTGAGACCCTATCTGGAGTACTACGTGCAGTTCTGGAGACTCAATCTCCAAAAGACATAGACAGGATGGAAGCTGTCCAGAGGAGGGCAACTAAAATGGTGCAGGGTCTGCACGGAAGACATATGAAGAGAGACTTAAGGAGCTTAATATGTATAGCCTCGAGGAAAGGAGGAGAGGGGAGACATGATAGAAACTTTCAAGTACCTCAAGGGAATCAACAAAGTCCAAGAGGGTAGCATCTTTCAAAAAAGAGGTGTGCAAGAACAAGGGGCACAATTTGAAGATAGAAGTGGACGGCTCAGAGGTAATTTAAGGAAGTATTTTTTCACAGAGAGGGTTGTGGATGTATGGAGCAGCCTTCCAGAGGAGGTTGTGGAGTCAAAAACAGTGGTGGGATTCAACATGCATGGGACAGTCATAAGGCAATTCTAGGGGGTGGGGTAGGAAGAAGTAGGCTGCTGGTTAACTAGGACCTGCAGCTTATCCATCAGGTAGGGAAATGGGCAGACTGGGTGGGCCAAGCGGTCCTTATCTGCGTCAAATTCTCTGTTTCTATGTTTCTATGAAGAAAGAGAAGACTCAACGTCATCGCTGTTGGGATTGGGAGTGGGCCTGTTCTCTGGAGACTCCAGTTTGACTTGATCGAAATCGCCTTGACAGCTGGTTTCATGGAGTCCCTGTCAGACCAGTTGGCCGAGGCAGCGCCGATGTGGCCGAAATGTTTCTCGAACCGATCGACAGGTTGTCATCTGAAGAGGCCGATAACTCTGTCTTCGGACCCTGATTCTCCTGGTGTCCTCCGACAGGTTGGCTCAGCCCACTGAGTTGAACCCGCCGGTCCAAGACCCTGGCCAGGAGGAGCTGTAGGGTTTCCCGGTCCTCTGTAGGGCCTCGCCTGCGTCGAGATCGAGGTCTCGGTCTTCCTCCTTGAGTTGGTCACCGCGATCTCGCTTCCTGACACCATGGAAAGTGGCACCGCCTACCTTCCTCTTCGCCCTCCTTGGCTGAGGAGAGGCTCTGTCGCAAGTTGCATTGGTGCTGTGAAGATCTAATGTGGCAACAGCTAGTCTTGTCTGGTCTAAGACCGACGCCAATCTCTAATGAGAACTGGTCAGCCAGTGGTCTCAGCGCCTAGGTCACCTCAGCCAGCTGGTCACTGTGACCCAGAAGATGTGGGATGCCCTCCAGTGGTGGCTTGTCCCAGCACATCTGCAGGAAGGGATCTTGTTTGTTTGTCCTGTGCTGATGGTCATCCTGATGACCGATGCCTCTCTTATGGGTTGGGGTGCCCACCTGGGAGCACAGAGCCCTGAGGCTCTGGCCCTCAGGAATCCGATGTAACATCAACCTGCTGGAGCTCCGAGCGTTTGGCTAGTCGTGACTGCATTTGCTCCATTCATTTGGGGCTAGTGGTCCAGGTCCAGACAGACAACACCATGTCCATGTACTATCTCAACAAGCAGGGCGGGACATACTCCTTGCCCCTGAGCAAGGAAGCTCTCCACGTTTGGTCCCTCGTGCTCAACTTGGAGGCAGATCTCATAGCCATCCATGTGAGCGGGAGCCTCGAATCAGTTGGCCAATGCCTCAGCTGATTGGGCAAGGCAACTCACGAGTGGTCCCTCCATCTGGAGGTAGTACACGATATGTTCTCCCAGTGGGATACCCCTCCAGTGGACCTGTTCGCCTCCAGGGAGAGCGTAAAGCTGAGGCTGTTCCATGCCACCTCCCTCAGCAGGGCTCGCTGCAGGGGATGCTGTCTTGAGGCCATGGACCCCAGGCCTCTTCTTTGCCTTCCTCCACTTCCCTTGATTCACTGGGTGCTCCTCAAGGTCAAGAGGGACAAGGCACAGATGATCCTGGTAGCCCCAGACTGGACACGCCAGTTCTGGTATCCAGATCTCCTTAGCCTCAGCGACAGGATCCCGAGGCATCTTCCAGCACGCCGGCCCTGCTCACCATCAGTCAGGGAAGGTACTCCATCCATACCTTCAATCACTGCACATGACAGCCTGGTTTCTGGGTGGCTAGAGTTCCAGGCTTTGGGTTTTTCCGACGAGGTCCTCATGGTTGTTGAGGCATCCGTAAGGAATCTACCAGAAAATGCAATGCCTTCAAACGAAAAAGATTTTCCATTTGGTGTCAAGGCAAGGGTTGGACTCCTCATCTTGCCCAGTGGCTAGCATTTTGGACTACCTGTGGTCCCTCTCCCAGCAGGACTTGGTCATCGACCCTCAAGGTGCACCTGGCAGCCACTCTGCTTGCAGGCGTGGGCACAGGAGAAGGTGGTCTGATGCTTTTCAGGGCCTAGATCACATACCCTCCGGTCGTGGAACCACCACCTCTGTGGGATTTACTGCTGGTTTTGAAAAGCTCATGGGCAAGCCATTCGAGACTAATACACTGGTGTGATATCTCCCACCTGTCATGGAAGATTGCCTTCTTGGTGGCCATCACGTCCAGCTCTCGGTGGAATCTCCTTACCTGGTCTTCCACAGGGACAAGGTTGTCTTGCCCCCACCCGAAATTCCTGCTGAAGGTGTTGGAGTTTCACCTTACCCAGGTGTTGACTCTGCGGTGTACTACCCAAATTACACTCGTGAGGCCGAGTACAGGCTGCATACTTTGACCTGGGATGAGTGCTCACCTACTACAAAGGCGTGCAGGCGGAAGTTTGGGAGGGTTCGCCAGCTGTGTGTCACCACGCTGAAGCTGCACCTGGCAGACCTGCAGCCGAGCAGGCGATTGGCAGGTGGATCACTTCCTGCATTGGTCTCTGCTATAGATTGGTGGGTGAGAGCCTCCCATAGGGCTCGGGACTCATTCCACCTGCCATACCGCTGTCGTTGGTGGCTTCTTCTGGGACATCCCTATCCAGGATATTTGCAGGGCTGCTCCCTGGAAGTTACAGAAGCACCTTCATTGCCCATTACTACATTAACCTAGAGTTACGCTGGGATGCTGGTTTTGTGGCCTCAGTTCTCCAATCTCTGTTCCATAAGTAGGGATGATGTGCTTTGCCCCTCCTCCTGGAGAACTGCTAGGAGTCTGCCAGCAAGGTGGATAGAACAACATATCCATGTCCCTAGAAACACAGGTTACTCACCTGTAACAGTAGATCTTTTATGGATTGGTCTCTTGCAGTAAGCCATTTCTTATGGGAGTATCCACCAGGTGGCGCTGTCCTGCAGCAGCTTCTTCCAGCAGTCTTCAGTGGGGGCAGCCCATATGACATCACTTACTGTGGATGTGTATAAGAGTGGGCTGCCCCAGTACCCTCTGTTCATTTTCCTGCTGACTTCAGCTCTCACACTCAGCTCTCCTGACCTCCTGGGTTGCAGTCTTGAATAGAATTTGAACCAATTTTCTACCTTTGGGTCTGGGACCTGGGACTTGCTCTCAGCACTTCCATAGCAGGCCTGTGACCCACTCAAGGACCCTGCTGCTCCCAGACTCGGGCGCTTGCTGGGTCTGGGGCTTCTTTGTGCCTAGCCTGATTTTTTTTTCTTCTATAGCAGGCCTGGTGTTCCATTAGAGCTTCGGTACACCTGCTGCTCCATGGCCCAGGCACTCTTGCTGGGTCTGGGGATTTACTAGGGCTGCTATTAACAGCCCAGCCCAATTCTGCTTCTCTCTGCGGGCCTGTGGAACACTCCCAGGCCTGGTTCTTCTACTCCCAGGACCCGGGCTTGTGCACCACTCGCTGCACCCCTGCTCCTGCCTCTGGTCCTGGGTATGTGTCTACTCCCAGGCCTTGGCTCTCCTACTTCCACTAGGCTGGGCCTGTGCTCTTGTAGTGTCCCCGCCCTCCTTGCTCTCAGCACCCTGCTGCTCCCTGGCCCAGGCTCTCTTGCTGGGTCTTGGGACTTGCTCATGGCTGATCATCTAGCAAGGCAGAAACGGACCTCGGGGCGCCTTAAGGCTCCATGGTCAAGGGCACTAATTCCAGGCATAGGATGGGCGGTATTCACCGCCTCACACTCCCTTAGCCTTACTCCATCAGGTGGCTCCTCCATCATCGACGGACCATTCCTCATCGTCAGGGCTGCTCCTCCT
Source organism: Neoceratodus forsteri (assembly GCA_016271365.2). Lineage (NCBI taxonomy): Eukaryota > Metazoa > Chordata > Ceratodontiformes > Ceratodontidae > Neoceratodus > Neoceratodus forsteri. The sequence continues at coordinate 513,771,991 of CM057454.1, forward strand.
GGTTGACTGAGCCTGCTGGACTTGTTTTATCTTCAGCGGGCCTCATCCATTGACAAACTTGTTTCTGATAACTACACGTCAACGGAATGTTCTCTTCGTAGGGGTTGCTTCCCCATCGACCGTCTTGCTCTCTCTCGTCGAGGAGCTCTTCTCCCATCGACGAGACATGAGTTCTGTTCTCTCTCATTGACGGAGGCTTATTTTCCATTGATGGGGCACCTCATTGATGGGGCGCCTCTTCCATTGATGGAGCGGCGTGTTTTGCATGTCTCGTTGATGGGACTGCTTCCACCATCGACAGAGGAGCTCTCCTCCTTCCCTCCTAGACAGGGATGTTTCCCTTGGCGATGAGGGCCTCCCACCAGGACACCCCTGCCCAGGGCTTTGTTCCTGCCCCCTACCACTCATCCCGGCACAGCTCCTTGTTTGGCATTCTGGGGGTTCCCCCGTCACCCGTTTGCGCCCTTTGGACACGACTTTTCCCTGGTCTTCGCCCTGAGTCCCTACTCATTTGCCGATCCTGGACCACAGGTGTCGGAGTGCCTTCCCCTGCTATTCAGGGTCAGCGGTTCCAGGGATGGCTCACCCTGCTCTGGCGCCACCCTTGGGTGCTCTCCGTTCTGGTCCTCCCCATCACAAGTGCCGCGCATAGCCCGCATTGTGCTGGAGTCCCTCGGTCCATGGGCCAGGGTCCAGCCGTCCCATTCCCTCCACCTGGCGCCTGTGCCGGATCTGGCGCTTCCGCCTGGTCCCCTCCCATTTATGTGGACTCCTTATGGGGATTCTGGGATGGGGTTCCTTTTGAGGGGATGTTCGGTGTGGTCCTCTCGAACTATGGGCACCTTGGCCCCCCCATGTCCGCATCCTCCTTTGAAGCCGCCCCACCTGAACCCCTACTTCCTCCCCTCACTCCCGGATCCCTCCTTCCGGAGCTCATGCTGTGGATCTGGCATGCTTTTGGCTTCCCTGCTGCGGGATCAGGACTCCTTTAGGTCGGGACATGTCTGCCTACCTTGGGATGTTCCGGGGGCCTGCCACGGTTGTCCATGCTTTGATTCTCAGTATTTCATGCATTGTCTCATATTTGGTCTCGTCCTGCTTCCACTCAGCCTGCCCCTCGTGGCCCCGATCAGTTCAGCTGCTGTCTGCCCTCCTTTCCTGTCCCATGTTCCATTGTGCTTTGATGCGGTTGATGCATCGGCCGCTGTCAGCCTCCGTGTCACCCTTGCACTTCAGCCTGGCTGTGGATTTTGGTTTTCGTCCAGCGTCCAGCTGTTGGTCACCAGTGCCCCCTTTTCCTGGGAACCTGCTGTTCGGACCTGGTGCTCAGTCCATCCTGGAGTCTCTTCAGGCTTTGGGGCATACTCTCCGATCTGATCAGGACCTCCATCTTGTCCCTAGGTCCACCCCTGTGCCCTGTGGGAGGGCTACCTCCTGCCCAGCCCCCTACAGGGCACCTCTCGGGACTGCTGTGGGCCTCCAGGAGGTGGCTCAATCTGCCCTCTCCAAGGCATACGCCCCTCCATGGGGGGACCTGCTCTGTGCCTACACTGCTTTTCAGGGTTCCCTGCCTCCTCTTGCAGGCCTTGGAGCACTGGTCTCTTTACCTTTTCTTGAGGCTTGCTCCTGGACTGGATGCTTCGCTTCTCCATGCAGATGATTGGAACTCCTGCTACTCTCCTGCTGGAGCCCTTCACTTGTTCCTTCCTCGACCATCTGGGATATTTTCCCTAGGTGCTCCTCTTTCTGCTTTCTGAACTGCTCTCCTTGTCTATTTACTGGCTTTGACTTTATGCCAGGGCCTGTCGACCTCTGCCTCATCAGGATGAATCACTGTGCCTGGCCACCTGCAGTTCTTTTCTCATCATGCCTCCCGCGATGCTGTCCTCACCCACCTTTGTGCCTTTCTGCCTGAGTGGGTGTGGCTTGAGTTTGACATTTCTTAGTTTCATGCCAAATGTCTTTGCCTAACCATTGGCCTATCTACCTGAATGGAAGGGGTTTGAGTTGACATTTCTCCTGGTTTCATGCCGAGCGTCTTCACCTAACCATTGGCCTATCTGCCTGCACGAAGAGGGTTGAGTTGGACATTTCTGTTACTTATCAAACATTTAGTCCTTACCCCATCCCAGCCTGTCTGCTTCTGGGGTGCGGTTTAAGTTGACGCTTTTATTGTGCTTTTACATCTTTGGCTTCTTCCTTTCCTCCCATTTGGATTTTACTGCTTGGTAATCTCCCATAAGTAATGACTTGCTGCAAGAGACCAGTCCATAGAAGATAGTACAGTTACGTGAAGAACTTACCATAACAGTAGATCTTCCGAGGACTGTCTCTTGCAGTAAGTCCACTGCTTCTTTCGCCCCTGCCTTGTTGCCTCAAATCTGCAAGTCAGGAGTTTGGGGATCGTGTTCTCTGTTTCTGGCTCTTGTTTACCTCAGTCCAAGCGATGGTGAACAGAGGGTACTCTTATACACATCCACGGGAAGTGATGGAAAGGAGGAACAGGGAGCAGGAATACACTATTTTTAAGCGAAAAGTATGTTCCAGGACTAGAGGGCATGGGATGAAGTTGGAGGAGGACGATTCAGAGGAAGCGTGAGGAAGAATTTCTTCACAGAACAGGTGGTGGACAAGTGGAACACCCTGCCAAAGGAAGTGGGTGGAGACTGAAACAATCAAAAGTTTAAGAATGCATGGGATAGACATAAAGGAATTCTGGAGGTCAGGGATAAGGGCAACAGACTTCTAAGAAAACATGAACTTACAAGCTCAAATGGGCAGACTGGGTGGGCCATAGGCCCTTATCTGCCGACACTGTCTATGTATCTGTGTATGTCATTTGGGCGGCCCCCACGGAAGACTGCTGGAAGAAACTGCGCGTGACAGCGCCACCTGGTGGATACTCCCATAAGGTAATGACTTCCTGCAAGAGACAGTCCTCAGATCTACTGTTACGGTAAGTTCTACGTAACTGTACATTCTAGGAGTGGTATATGTTGTTCATCCACACTGACTCACCCAACCTCCCGGCTTTGACGCCAGCCTAAGCTTCCAGTGGGCAAGATCTGGCATCATGGGGTGGAGCTGAGGGTTATACCAACCTGGTGGGTGGGAGGAGCCAGCTTGAAGATGTTCTGGCACCAGTTAAAGGGAAAGGCGATTCCAACAAGCGTGGATCAACAACATATACCACTCCTAGTGAGTAACCTGTGTTTATGGAGCAAACAGCCCCTAGTGGCTATTTTATGTTATGTCTGTTGTTAATCAAAAGGCAGTCGAAAGTTTTTCCAACTTCTAGTGAGCTTATAAAAGCCCTACCTCAGTGCTGAGAGAGGATAGATAGGGTGGTCAGTTGGATACTGACTAAGGGAGGTAGAAGACCTCCTGGTAGTGTGTGCTTTCACACTGTTTGATTCTTCTACAGTAGGCTGAAGAAAAGCCTTAGAAACTGTTGAAGCTAAGCAGTTGTCTGACTTACCATTTGGCTTTCTATATTTTACTTGATAAAAATAAAATGACAAACACACTGGTCATTTTTTATACACCTGATTTGTGGTCTGCCTGAAATTGTGTTATCCTAAACCCACACCGGTGACAGGGCATGGCTGAGAATTTTGACTTTTACAGCTGACACTCAGCACAAGTTGGCGGATGTTCCCTTTTGGGCACTGACTTGTTTTGGCCCCTGCTGAAGGATATTTCACATGCATAGAGAAGTCCAGCGCCACCTTGGACTCTGTCATGTCCTCCCAGAAAGACATCAAGGGCCAGAAACAGCAGAAGAAGCCCTTTCAGTTTCGCCGTATTCTGTGTCCTCAGTCGGACTGCATGAGCTCCTTTAAGGGCAATAGCAGGCTTGGCGACCCAAGTCAAGCCAGTCTCCTCTGGTGCCTAGAATCCCAGGGGTTGAGGGACCACTGCTCCCTCTCGAGCTCCACTTCTGCCTCCAAGCTTGCCCAGTGATGGGTTGGGGGTCATTCTACACCTGTCCTGTCCAGCTGGGATATCCTGTTGGGGGCCGGCTCTGCCTCTTCACTCTGCCTGGTTCACCATCACTCAGACAAGTGGGTGCTCAAGTGGTTGGTTGAGGATTGCCTCGGGAGTTCGGAGATGCCTTGTAGCCCGGCCGAGCCCATGCTCCCATGGGATAATGCAGTATCCATGGACATGTTGTCTGCCCTTCGAGGACATTGCCCAGCTACTCCTCAAGGAGGCTGTAGCCCTGTCCTGGATGCCATTGTCAGTCCAGGATTTGTCTCCAGATACTTTCTGGTTCCAAAACAGGCAGGGGTCGGCGCCCATGCTGGATCTGCATGACCTCAACAAATTTCTCAGGCTGCGCTAGTTCCTGATTGTCACCTGCAGCAGATCACTCTGTCCCTAGAGCAGGACATGTGGTTCTGCTGTCTGGACCTCTAGGATGCCTTCTTCCATATCTCTATCCATCCATCCCACTGGTATTCCTCTCAGAGGGATTCTGTATGAGTTCTGGGCTATGCTGTTTGGCTCTCCTGCCTCTAACATCTTCGCAGTGCATAGCAGTGGTGGCAGCCTTCCTGAAGTGCCGAGGTGTCCGGTGTAGCCTTACCTGGATGACTAGCTGATCGCCAGTTCCTCCAGAGTGGAAGTGGAGTAGTCCAGTGATCTGTCCCTCCACACCTGCTCGGCCCTAGGCCTCCTGGTCAATGAGGCCAAGTCGTAACTCAGTCCATCGCAGGTCATCCAGTTTATCGGAGTGGTGCTTGACTTCCGTCGGGCCAAGGCCTGACCTCCAGCAGACAGGGTGGAGGATCTTACCTCCTTTGCCCGATCATTTCGGGTTGGGCAGTCGCGCCCTACTGGGACTTCCTGTGTTTGATGGGGTACATGGCAGCCTGTACCAGCATGGTCCGGTGGTCCCATTGGAGGATGTGTCCTCGCAGTGGGAGCTGACCCGCCAGTAGTCTCAGTATCTTGGCCACCTTGACCAGCTGATCCGTGTACAGCTGATATGGGACGCCATCCAGTGGTGGCTTGTCCTGGACCATCTGCAGGAAGGAATCCCATTCATTTTCCCAGAGTTGACGGTCACCTCACAACCAGTGCCTCACTAATGGGGTGGGGAGCCCACCTGGGGACCACGGCTTTGGACCTCCAAGGAATCCTGATGTCACATCAGCCTGCTGGAGCTCTGGGCCATGTGCCTTGCTCTGATGGACTTCTCCGACTGATCAGGATCAGGTCGCTCAGGTCCAGATGGACAACATGATGACCATGTACTACCTCAACAAGCAGGGCAGAATGCATTCCCTCCCATTGTGCCAGGAGGCCCTCTGCATCCGGACTCTCTTGCATAGTCTGGGTGCTGACCTTCCTGGCAATTCATGTGGTTAGCATGTCCATGCAGCTGGTGCATGCCTTCAGTCAACTGGGTGAGGCATCTCATGAGTGGTTCCTTCGCCAGGAAGTAGTTGATCGCCTGTTCTTCTTTAGGACACTCCCCAGTCAGACTGTTTGTCTCCTGGGAGAACATGAAGCTGAAGCTGTTTTGTGCCCGCCCAATGCGGAACACTGTGGGGATGCCTCCTGTGGCCCTGGACTGGGCCTCATGTACACCTTCCCTCCGCTTCCCTGATCCACAACGTGCTTCTGAAGGTTTGGAGGAAAAGGTGCAGGTGATCCTGATGACTCCAGACTGGCTGCACCAGTTCTGGTACCCCAATCTCTCAGCCTCCAGCAGCAGGCTCCTGTGGCAACTGCCTCTCTGCCCAGATCTGCTGTATTGTCATCAGGAGAAGATCCTGCACCTGACAGCCTGGTTCGTTAGTGGTTAGAGTTCCAGGTTTGGGTCTTCTGACGAGGTCCTCCATGTTGTTGAGGCCTCTCAGAAGGAGTCAACTCATCAGTACTATGCTTTCAAATGTAAGAGATTGTCCATTTAGTGCCAGGGCAAGGAGCTGTACCCCTTTGTCCTGCCCAGTGGCTAGCATCCTGGACTAACTGTGGTCTCTCTGCTAGTTGGGCCTTTGGTCGATGACCTCAAGGTACACCTGGCAGCCATCTCTGCATACCAGGCATGGGCTGGTATGCCACAGTGACGCAGAAGAATGTGGTCAGGTGCTTTTTCAAAGGCCTTGACCACTTGTCCCCACTGGTGCATGAACCACCACCACCTTGGAACTTGTTTGTTGGTTTTGGCAATGGTTATGAACCAGCCATATAAACCCATGCTTATGGCAAGCCGCTCAAACCCATGCACAGGTGTGAGATGTGACACCTGTCATGGAAGACCACAGGAGCGAAATCCTCAGTATTGCAGGAGCAGCTGCACAAGGGAGGAGCTGGATGTCGTTGTCCACCTAGGGACAAATGACCTGGCTGGGAATAGTGTCAGAGCAGTGCAAGAGGAGTTTAAAGAGTTGGGAGGGCCTTAGACTAGTAGCACGTCACGGTAACCTTCTCATGAGTCCTGCCTGTCTATGGCAAGTGTGATGCCAGGGTACTCCACACCATGGGTTTCAATGAATGGTTGAAAACTGGTACAGAGCTCAGGGTTTTGGCTTCATTGGGACTGGGGTCCTTTGAGGGATGCAGGCCTATACTGGCGTGATGGTCTGCATCTCTCGTGAGGGAACCAGGATCCTAAGTGATAGGTTTAAATGTTTCATTGGCAAGCATTTAAACTAGCCAAGGGTGGGGCACTGAAAAGGAGCAGGAAAACCCAGCCTCCCCACAAAACACAGTAGGTAGAGAGGTAAACACCAAGGTAGAGACGCCAACAGGGAGCAGGACAGGGTAATGCAGAAAAGGCAGTAAGGAGAGGGATGGGGCTAAAAGGGTAAGGCCATCAAAAATGGAGGGTGATGAGTACCAGTGCCTGTAGTCTGTGTAACAAGCTCCCTGAACTAGTGGCCTTGATAGAAGAGGGACACCTGTATATCATGGCAGTCACAGAAACATGGTACACTGAGAACCACAACTGGGATGTCAACATATCAGGGTACACAAGCTACAGGAGGGACAAGGAGGGTAAAAGAGGAGTAGTAGCTCTCATGTAAGGGAAGGGATCAAAGCAATGGAACTAAAGGATAAACATGGAGTAGAGGAGGCACTGTGGGTCACCCTGGAGACAGGATATGGCACCACAGTCCACACGGGCGTTATATATAGACCCCCATCTCAGGGAGGCAGTGGACAAGGAAATGATAGAGGCATCCTTAGAATGGCAGAAAAAGGGCTATATTGTTGAAGGGGACCTGAATATGCCAGATGTTAACTGGAGCACCTTTGCTGCAGCCTCATCCAAGAGCAGGGTTATTCTTGATGCCCTACAAGGGAATGCATCAGACAGCTAGTGGTAGAACCCACTCTGAAGGGAGCAGTCTTTGACCTGGTACTGTCAAATGGGGATGGAGAAAGGATCTCAGATTTAGAAGTGGGTAGCCATCTGGGAACAAGTGACCACCAAACAGTGGGGTTCATGTTAAACACAGCCATAGAGTCAAGCCACACAAAAGCAACAGTATTGGACTTTAGGGGGCTGACTTTGCAAGATGGGAGAGTGCCTTAGAAAAGCACTAGCTAACGGGCAAGAAGGAGTGGTGGAGGAACAATGGAAAAATCAAACAGCCATCACAGAGGCAACAAGCCTTTGTGTGAAGCAAAACGAAGGAAAAAACCACTGTGGTTCTCAAAAGAGGTGGCGGGAAGGTTAAGGAGAAATGGTAGCATTCAGGAAGTATAAAGGAACACAAGGAGCAGGACAGAGAACTGTACCAGTTAAAGCAGAAGGAAGTGGGAAGGCAGTCAGAATAGCAAAGGCCCAAACTGTGGAAAAGATAGCCAACCCAGTTAAGAAAGGGATAAAACCTTTATAGGTACATTAGGGAGTGAAGAAAGACCAAGGGAGGGATAGTGAGGCTTAATAAAGGGAAGGAGGGTGGGCAGGAAAAGCAGGATACTGAATGAATTCTTCTGCTCAGTATTCACAAAAGAAGAGGAGGGGAGGTACCTAAATCAAAGAATAGAAGCACTCTGGATAGGGAGGTTGATACCAGTCCATTCACAGAAGAAAGGGTTCTGAAAGAACTCTTAAAACTGAAGGTGGACAAAGCAATGGGGCCTGATGGAATTCACCCAAGAATTCTAAAAGAACTAAGGTAGAACTAGTGACACCACTGACTACCCTTTTAACAAATCATGGGAGGGTGGTATGTTACCCGAGGACTGGAGGAGGGCGGATGTGATTCCCCTTCACAAAAGTGGGAGCAAGACAGAAGCAGGAAACTACAGACCTGTTAATTTGACCTCAGTGATAGGGAAAATGATGGAATCACTCTGAAAGAAAGAATTGTTGAATCCTAGAGGCCAGTGGGGCACAGGACCCAAGGCAGCATGGATTCACAGCAGGAAGGTCTGCTCAGACTTAATCTAATAGATTTCTTTGACTGGGTGACCAAAGTAGTAGACCAGGGAGGGGCTGTGGACATGGCCTACCTAGACTTTAGCAATGCATTTGACACAGTCCCACACAAAGATTAATATACAAGTTAGCTAGCTTTAGAGTGGGTCCCAAAGTGGTAGCCTGGGTAAAAATTGGCTGGACAACAGGATGCAGAGGGTAATAGTAAACGGAGTTCACTCTGAAGAAAGGAGGGTTACTAGCAGGGTACCGCAGGGTTCAGTACTTGGACTTTAATGTCTTTATAAGTGACATTGGAGAGGACTGGAAGAAAAAGTATGTCTCTTTGCAGATGACACAAAGATCTGCAACAGGGTCGATACAGAAAGTGGGGTGGAAAGGATGCAAAGGGACTTGGCAAGGTTGGAGGAATGGTCAAATGTATGGCAGTTTAGATTCAATGCAAAGAAGTGAAGTAATACACCTGGGAAACAAAACCCAGGGTAAGAATACACAATGGGGTGAGATACTAACAACAAAATGGAAAGAGACTTGGGGTAGTCATATCAGATGACCTTAAGGTGGGTATGCAAGTGAGAAGGCAGGCGGGCTGGCGGATACTGGGATGCATAGGGAGAGGCATCACCAGTAGAAAACAGGAAGTTGTTATCCCTCTGTACAGACAATTGGTGAGACCTCATCTGGAGTACTGGCAGTTCTGGAGACCCCAGCTCCACAAGGACATAGATAGAATGGAGGCTGTCCAGAGGAGGGCAACTAAAATGGTGCAGGGTTCACACCAGAAGACATAAGAGAGATTAAAGGAGCTTAATATGTATACTCTCGAGGAGGGACATGATATAAACTTTCAAGCACATCGCCAAGGGAATCAACAAAGTCCAAGAAGGTAGAAACTTTCAGAAAAAGAGATGTACAAGAACAAGGGGCACAATTTGAAGGTGGGGGACGGCTCAGAGGTAATGTGAGGGAAGTATTTTTCACAGAGAGGGTTGTGGATACATGGAACAACCTTCCTGAGGAGGTAGTGGAGTCAAAACAGTGGGGAATTCAAGAATGCATGGGACTGACATAAGGCAATTCTAGTGGGGGTAGGAGTAAGTAGGCTGTTGGTTAACTAGGATCTGCAGCTTATCAATTAGGTAGGGAAATGGGCAGACTAAGTGGACCAAGTGGTCCTTATCTGCTGTCAAATTCAATGTTTTTATGTTTCTCGTGGCTATTACCTCCGCCAGAAGGATCAGCTGAGCTCTATGCACTTTTAGTGGAGTCTTCTTACCTGGTCTTCCACAAGGATAATTTTGTCCTCCACCCCAATCCGAAGTTCCTCCCAAGGTTGTTTCAGAGTTTCACCTTAACCTAGTGATGAATCTCCGGTATGCTTTACCAACACAACCTGAGAGGCGAGCACAGGCTCCATTGTTGGACCTGAGGTGAACGCTTGCTTACTACAAGGAGCATACAGCTAGAGTTCTGGGAGAGGTTCTGCCAGCTGTTTGTCACCTCTGCTTATGCTGCACCTGGTAGACGCAGACGATTGCCAGGTGGATAGTCTCCCAAGATCGACTTATGCTGTAGTTGACGGGTTGGGAGCCTCCTGTTGGGCTTAGGGCTTATTCCACCAGACATACTACTGCCTCAGTGACAACTTCCAGAGTTGCCCAACCCATAAAATCTGCAGGGCTGCTTCCTGAAAGTCAGGACACACCTTCATTTCCCATTACCACATTGACCTGAGTCACGAGGGATGCTGGTTTTGGGTCCTTGATTCTCCAATCTCTCTCTCCTTTTTTTATTTTTGTGCTGTACCCCTTTGTAGCTCAACTTCTGCTGCCCTTGTCCCCCCGCCTGCTTAGTCCCCCAGGACTTGCTCGTATGATCCTCCTGGGCTGGCCCCAGGTGGGGCCACTGAACGGGCACTCTGCCGACAGAATACTGGATCAGGTTCCCAGCCGGCCCCCATAACTGGTGTGCCTCCCAAGCTTACTCTCCCAGGGTGGGGGCCATGGGGTTGGGCCAGTCCGATGGAGCACTTGAGCTTGGTCACTAGCTGAGTGCCATGAGCAGGCATGGCAGGACTGGTGAGCAGAGCATCATTGATGAGGCTGGCATTTTGTTCATTTATTTCTCCTATGGGAGGCATGGTGTGCAAAAGGCAGTGACAGCGCTAAGCACTCCCCGCTCCACCAGATGTCAGCCGTGTGTGCCAGTCACTCGCCTCTCCTCCCCGAGGAGTGCAGCCCTTTAGATGCTCAATCCTACCCCGGCCGCCCTCTGACTCTCCAATAATCTTTGATTGATTCATTGTTCCCAAACCGAGTGTCAGTGTTGCAGGTGGAAGCCCTACTGCTGCACCTGCAGGTCAGTTCTAATTCTTTCCTAAGTATGAGGTGTGCACCTTGCCCCTCTTACTGGAGAACTGCTTGGAGTCTGCCAGAAGTGTGGATCATACATTATATCCACGTCCCTAGATATGAGAGTTACTCACCTGCAACCATAGTTCTAGGTGGTGTACATCCACATAACCCGCCTGATCTCTCCTGGCAAGTGGCACGCTGGGTCTTGCTTCCAGCGGTAAGATCTGACATCACAGAGTGGTATCAAGGAGGATATCATCCAGGTGGGTGGGTGGAGCTAGCTTGAAGAAGACCTTCTGACCAGAGAATTAAGAGAAAGGATTCTGCCAGAAGTGTGGATGCATCATATAACTACTCCTAGAACTACGGTTACAGATGAGTAACCCTGATATCTTGAGTCTAATGGGCTACAAGACCACAGACAACATGGATTCATGGGTGGGGTGGGGGCTATGTCAAGCAGATCTAATAAATTTCTTTAAATGGGTGACCAGGAAATTGATCAGGTAGAGCAGTGGATGTGGCCTGTTTGGATTTCAGCAAAACCTTGACACAGTGCCACTTAGAAGGCTGATTCGGAAATTGACCAGCATTGGAGTAGGACCGATGGTGGTAAATTAAGTTAGAAACTGGCTAAAGCATAAGAGGCAGATGGTGGTAGTTAATGGCTCTCATTCAAAAAGGGAGTGGATAAGTGGGGTACCAAAACTCAATATTGGGACCAGTGTTCTTTAGTATCTTTATAGGAGACATTGTGTAAGAACTAGAAGGAAAGTATGCCTTTTGCAGATGATACCAAAATCTGCAGTAGGGTGGACACTTTGAAGGGCAGAAAATGTGAAGGGATCTTGAAAATGTAAGAAATGGTCAGAAGCATGGCAGTTGAGGTTCAGTGTCAAAAGTACAAGGTAATGCACCCAGGACACAACAAAAAGCAAACAGTGCTGAATATAAGATGGGGGGGGTAGTAGTAACAGACACCAAGCAAAAAGGGGTCTAGAGGTAATCATATATGAGAACCTCAGGGTAGCAGGGCAGTGTGACAAAGCAGTAGGTAAAGCTAGTGGAATGCTGGGTAGCATGGGGAGGTGAATCTCTAGCAGGAGGAGGGAGATACTTCTGCCATTATATTGCTCGTTGATGCAGCCACACTGGAATACTCTGTTTAGTCAGACACGATATAGACAGAGTGGAGGTAGCCCAGAGTAGGGGCAAGTAAAATGATTCCGTTTGCACAAAAATCCTATGAATCATTGCTGGATCTCACTTAGCACACCCTAGAAGAAAGGAGAGAGAGAGAGAGAGAGAGACTTCAAGCACCTAAAGGAGTGTACAGAGGAGACAAGTGGGGAGTCATTTTCAAATGAGAGCAAGCACCAGGACCTGCATTGAAACTGGAGGGTGGGGGGTATAAATTCAAGAGTGATGTGAGAAAATAGTTGTTCACCGAAAGGGTAGTAGATGCTTGAATAGATTGCCGCCAGAAGTGTGGTGGGAGGGCTTCAGGCATGCATGGGATAGACATAGGGGTATATTAGATACAGGAAGGGGAAGATCAATGAAGATTAGATCAGGTCTGTGAAGAGAGAATTGGTAGGGAACATCTGGGCAGACTAGATGGACTAAGTAGTCCTTTTCTGTCGTCAAGTTCTGTGTTTCTCCATTTCTGTTCTGTTGTGGGTCAACAAAGGTTTTAAAGCTAAGTCTTCAAATTACTACCACCAGCATACTTACAACTTCTAATGGTAATGCTTTATAGAATGATTTTTGTCTGCAGATTCATCCTATATGGTCCTTATTCCAACATTAATTTAACGTGGACTTTTTTCCAATGAATTCTCAAGAATCTGTGCTAAATTTGCATCTTTTAAGAAGATCATCATGAGGCAATTCATCATCTTTAATTAACAATGATTTGTATGATTCCATGAAATCAAGGATCTGGCCTGGTTAAAAATATAGATTTACTGGTGACTCTTCATTGTTGAGACAATGTAAAGAACTGCTCAACAAGTCAAACTTACTTGTATGGAAAATCAAATCAGAATTTTTAGGCAATGGAAAACTAATAACTGTAATGACCCCAAATATTTTTGAATTGTATAAAAGAACTTCTTGGTAAATCAAATCTGCCTTACCAAACATACTTGAGGATCAGGGTGTCTTAACTATAGATTCCCACTGATATGGCTTATCTTTAACAAATTATTTTGTTCTGTTAGGTCTAGTATATGACATCTCTCCTTAGGAGCAGGGATTAAACCGCATCTTGCAGACCTGCAGCAAAGCGGACGATTGGCAGGTAGATTGTATCCTGCATCGACCTCTGCTATGAGGATTTTGGTAGGAACCTCCCGTAGGGCTAATAGCTCATTCCACCAAACATACCGCTGCCTTGGTGGCTGCTTCCAGGGATATCCCTATCCAGGAAATCTGCAGGGCTGCTACCTGGAAGTCAGCGCACACCTTCATTTCCACTACCACATCGATCTTGAGTCACGCCAGGATGCTGGTTTTGGGGCCTCAGTTCTCCAGTCTCTGTTCCTGAGTAGGGGGTATGCTCTTGCCCCTTCTCCCAGGAGAACCGCTGCGAGTCTGCCAGAAGTGTGGATAGTACACCATATCCACTTCCTTAGAAAACAGGTTATCCACCTGTAACAGTAGTTCTAGGAGTGGTATATGGTGTATGCACACCCACTCGACCTCCTGGCAAGTGACACACAGATCTTGCTTCCAGATGTTAGATCTGACATCATAGGGGTGTCATGGTGTTACCACCTGGGTGGATGGAAGAGCCAACTTGAAGACATTCTGGCAAGATATTTAAAGGGAAAGGTTGCTGCCAGAAGTTTGGATGTACACCATATACTACTTCTAGAACTACTGTTATAGGCAAGTAACCTGTTTTTTTTTTTCTCACAGTACTGTACTAGGACCAACAGTAGCCAAGGTCATTTAATAATAATAAGGATATCTAAGATTTTATGATTAGGTCCTGAACTTGATAGTAATTGTTGGTTATGTAGTACCATCTTCTGCAGAACCTGTTGTGGTTCTAATTGTTCAGAACTGTTTAACCCTCCATGATGTATCAGTCTGGGTGAGATGAGTTCTGTTGTTGTTGTACTGTAACATAGTGAAATGCCTGATATGCTCTCTCGCTGTGGTTCAGTTTGTAAGTTGTACTTAAAACACTAATAAACCAAAATCAAAAACAGAAGTGGCTGATGCAAAAAGAGATCTGGTGCAGCCATGGGAGACTTCAAACATCCTCAAAGAGAACACGCATCTTAAATTCCAATTATTTGTTTTATTTATTTATTTATTAGGATCTAGGATTAAACACCTTTGAGCTGAGAGCTCTTTACAAACGTTCCACGTCAATAGGAGGGAAGACAGCATTACAAGGGTTCAAGCAACGAGAGTATAAAACATGTACAATATTTACAATAATTACAATGGGTTATTCAAGCAGGTTAATATTAAAAAAACCAAAAACTATAGAGGTAAGACACCCATAGGGTTGCGTTTACAGTAAGTTATAGGAGAGGATAGTTGCAGGTAGAAGGTTGGAGTCAGTTCGCTGAGGCAGTAGTTAGTGGAGAGAAGAAGTAGGCGGTAGGGAAGAGGGGCTAGAGATGATGGGGGAGTAGGGTGGAGGTGGAGTTGCTGCAGTCATGGACCTTGTCAAGAGGCGTGAGGGGTGGATGCATGAGGCGGGTGGCCAAGCAGAGTTTGAGCCACCAAGTGGAGGTGGGAGAGGGAGTGTGGCGGGTGGTGGCGGTGATGGCCTGGGCATGCCATGGTGGGAGCCACGTAAGGTAGGTCAGGGACCTGAGGCAGAGGGACTAGTGGTAACTGTCGCAGGTGCTGGATGCGGAAGCTGCTGGCCTAGTAGTCTCTTGAAGGGGCCCAGAGTAGGTTGAGCGGAGATGTCCTGGCTGAGGGCATTAAACCAGAGGGGTGCTCTGTAGGCAAAAGAGCGCTGACCCTGGCCGTTTGAAGACGAGGAACATGGTGGAAGTGAGTGCTAGCACTTCTTGTCCATTGTGTGTTGCTGCTTGTGGCTGAAGTAGGTTTGCTGTGCCATGGGGAGAATTCCTAGTAGTGCCTTTTTGCCAGCAGGCAGGTTTGGTAGTGTAACCTCCCACTAAGTTGGAGCCAGCCTGTTTGGCATAGAGGTCACAGGTATGGGTGAGACGCTCAGCTCCTGTGAGCAGCCTGCTTTTCTTGTTCAGTGCTACTGATAGTTTGTGGAGGGCAGTGGGACTAGCAGCACCGTGAGATGACCAAACCGTAGTCTATGACAGAGAGGACAGAGCTGTTGATCGCTAGTCTAAGAGCGTCCGAGGTGAGACAGTGCTTGTGCCTGTGGAGGAGACCGATTTTGTAGTTGACAGTCCTAGCCACATTACTGATGTGCTGGTCATAGGCCAGTGCTGCTGTCAAGTGTGACCGCAAGATATTTAAAGTGCTGGGTATGTTCAAGCAGAGTTCCAGATCGTACTAATGTTGAGAGCGTATGACTTGTATTTGCTTTGAGCGCTGCAGAACATCATGGTTTTTTTTTTTTTACTGTTTAGGATAAGTTTGTGGCCTCTGAACCATTCCTCAACAATCCTGAAGCTATGTTGCAGCTTGCACTCAAGATTCTCTGGGTCTGGGCAGTTTGAGAAGATTACTGCATCTGCATAGAGTAGCATCTGCTGTGGGCAGCGGCATGGTAGATTGTTGAGAAAGATGTCGAAAAGGAGCGTCCCAATATGGAGCCTTGTGGGACCCCAGATTTTACAGGGAGATAATCAGAGAGGACATTGTTTATTTTCACTCTTTGTAATGCTGCCTAGGTAGCTTTTGAACCAGAGGGTTGATTTTGCATAGAGGCCAATGGACGTTAATTGGTTTGACTGCCACAGTATCAATCCCCTGCTGAAGCGGGCACTTATAACTACTATTTAGCACTTTAGGTGCTTTTACTTGCACAGTCTCTTAAAACCATCTGGAAAAGCCTTCTTAAAGGCTAAAAGTGTGTTTGCTTGCTGTAAACATCGCAAAGCGCACCGAGATAGTGCATCCAGACATCGTCGGTTTAGCGCCTCTTAAGACTTCACGCACTAGTGGCAGGGGTGCGTGTGTGGGGCCGCAGCGGAGACACAGCGCAGAGACGCCGTGTTGCAACGCGTGTCACTATGTCCATTGGGATCGCCAAGAGACCATCATTGCTTATCCAGCTGGTTGATAAGGTAACCACCTTACGTGTTAAATATTTGCATCTTTAAACATCACAGTGAAGAAAGCTAACAAATACTGTTCATCTTGCCAAATGTATGCCATTGGCAAACAAACTCCCAACTTCATTTGTGGTAGATGTCAATTAATTACCACCCTTCAGGAGGAAATTTTACGTCTCCAAACCAAGAGAAATTAACTGATGTACACCAAATAGAGTAATTAACTCAGATATCGAAGCCTTGGAGGAATATATAGACCACATGTCACTCCTCCTAGAGGCTAATACAACCAGTACCACCCACATGGAAATTGTTACCACCCCTAAACCCTCCTACCCATATTAACTACTCCTTCAAAAACAAAGGCTTAGCTAGCACTTCTACACCTTTCACCTCGAACCCACCTTACAGCCCCTCGATTACCAGAAGAATCTACCTGGTCAACAATTCCACAAACCAGATCCAAACAGAGAGTAGGCCTGTCCCTAACAGTACTCCTTAATACCGTTACACTTCCTTTGAACACTTGGCATTAATTACAGACGAGGAAATTAACACTAGCCTAAATCAATGTACTAAATCTGTCAACATTAAACACTTCAACCCTACTACTTTTCCAATCAATAAAACCATGTTGCCATCTACTCATCAAAATGCCCAACAGAATTTAAAATCAGCTTATGTCTCCTCCACTACTACTGATCAGACAGAACATTCCCCAAAAATCAATCCAATGAATAAACAGGTTTACATACTAGGAGACTCCATAACAAAATACATTGATTGTGCTATTTGTAATCCAGATAAGGCAAACTGAACCTGCTCAAGCTATGGGGGGCAAGAGTTTCGGATATAACATCCATGATAAAAACAATTATTTCAGCAGCAGGTGAAAACCCCCAGTGATCATCCATGCAGGGACTAATGATATTAGTAGGATACCACTCAACAACTTAAACAGGACTATGTCTCCCTATGCAGTATTCTGAAAGAAAGGGGCAGCATTCAGATATTAGAGATATTACCAGTCCCTAGAGCTACATAGCAAATCTTAGCTAAAATTAAAGCTCTAAATGAATGGCTCCGAAGTGGTGTTATCAGCAGAACATTACCTGCCTTACACGTGGGAGGAATTCAATGATATCCATCCTCTTCTGCTGGGATGGCTTGCAGCTCAGCAGAAGGGGAAATCTCTATTGGGGCATCAGTTTTCAACATTTATTAATAATCATTTAATCTAACCACAAGGGGAGATAGGGTCATCACCTAAATCTCTTATTACAAATTCCCATCTACCATATACTGATTACTTGAATGTTTTATCACTCAATGCCCGCTTCTTAATTCTATTAAAATAGCTGAATTAGAAACTACAATTCTGAATCTCATATTGGGACTAATAGCCATAAGAGAAACTTGGGGTAACTCAGACAAACAATGGACAATGGAAATTCTAGCTTTAAACATTGCTTCAAAACAGAACAGACAACAGAAAGGGAGGAGGGGTGAGTCTATATGTTACTAACAATGTCCCTCCTTTGAATCCCCTTAAAACACAGTCTGAGAGCATTTGGTGCATTTACAGCCTAAAGGCTCCCACAGATCTTGTTTGGCACTTGTTACCGCCTCCCTTCTGCAGACATTACTTACACTAAGTAGTTAACTAATGAAATCACCCAATTGGCAATAAAGGTACGGTCATTATTTTGGGTGATTTTTAACCTTCCATCCATTAACTGGGATAACTTAACAGGGTCCAACCAGCACGAGATACAGCTACTTCAATAATTATAGATTTGAGTCTCACCCAACTAATCAGGAGCCTACTGGGGACGTAACATACTCAATCTAGTTATAACAAACCTGGATACTCCCTAACTAATTTATGTTTCACCGACCCACTTGGTAACAGTGACCACATGTCAGTATTTTTACAATACCCTAACTCATCAACCCTTCATAAATAAACATATGATTAAACAATATGAAAAGCAGATTTTCCCAAAATTAACGAGCATCTTAGGGCCGTACTTTGGGACCAAATACTTCTCCCTCAACATCGAAGATGCTTGGACCACATTTAAATCAATAATTAATGAATTAGAACAGTTATATGTACCTGAAAGAAAAATACAATAACAGGGAAAAATTCCGCATGGTACAAACTGCTCCATCAAAAACAAAGTGTAGTTAAACAGAAATTATTTTCACTGTTAAAAACTTGCCATTCAGATCAGAAAGAGGGAATATTACTGAAATATAGGAAGGCAGTCAAGGAATTAAAGAAACTTATCATAATGGCCAAACGGAATCTAGAATTCCTAATAGACACACGAGAGATTCCCATAAAAGTCTATACTCCTACCTAAATGGGAAGAAGGAAACACCAGAACTGTGGGACCATTAGTTAAAAACAATACCACCATCATCTCAGATACTGAGACTGCCATCGAATTTAATAAGTATTTCTGCTCAATTTTGAGCACGATACATAACCTGCACCACCAGTTCATTTATGTAAGACTGCAGATTATATTATTACACTTCAGGAAACAAAAAAACTTTCAGGTACACTGAAAAAATCAACAAGACCCGCCCAGACAATATAAATTCCAGATTTCTCATAGGAACATCTGATTCCATTACCTTACCACTCACCATCATTTTTAACAAATCTCTTAAGGAATCCAGGGTCCTTTCTGATTGGCTAACTGCTACTGTTACCCCATCTTCAAACAGGGTTTACACTCTAAAGCTGAAAACTATCAGCCAATCAGTCTCACTTCAATACCTTGTAAATTATTGGAAAAGATCAAATCTTTAATTGAAGTAGAAATGCAGTCATTAAATATTATAGACAGGTCACAGCATGGGTTTAAAGCAGGTTATTCCTGAACAACTAATCTGCTCTCCTTTATAACAATATTAGTGAAAACCTTGATTCCAAAATTCATGTCGACGTTATTTTACATGACTACAACAAAGTATTCGACAAAGTATCACATACTATCTTAGTAAATAAATTCAGCAAACTAGGATTCTCACTCAGTATTGTTTCATGGGTTCATAGTTGGTTGAATAATAGATCTCAGAAGGTTAGGTGAATGGCTAACGATCAAACACGAGAAGGGTGTCTAGTGGCATCCCCATGACTCCATCTTGGGACCAACATTTTCAGTATCTTTATCTGTGACATGACCATTTTATTAAATAAAAACCTTAAAATTCGCAGATGACACTAAGCTGGGGGATGCGTGATAGTGATATTAATACTATTGAACGCTGGGCTCACACTAATGAAATGTTCTTTAACGCCTCAAAATGTGCAGTACTACATATGGGTAGAAACAATCCCAAACAAACATGCTCCCTTAATAACATCATCATCATCAGAGAATCAACTGTAGAAAAGGATCTGGGTATACTAGTAAAGAATAAACTGCCATCTTCAGACCACTGTAATAAATTGGCTGATCAAGCCAGTGCACTTCTCTGTAGAATAAACAACACATTTATTTCTAAATCTGAGGAATGTATCATGACCCTATATAAATCCCATGTTAGGCCATACACCGATTACGGATCACCCTTTGGAGCCCTTACTTAATTTCAGATATCTCAAGTATAGAACAGATCCAGTGTAGGGTAACAAAACTTGTACCACATCTTGCCCACTTGACTATGAAACCAGACTTCAAAGAACAAGATTATATTCACTTAAACTTAGAAGAATAAGAGGTGACCTCTCCAGCTCTTTAAAATTGTTCATTCTCCAAACCTAATGGAACTATGTGGAATTTCATTTTCCACCAGGAAAATCGTGGCAAGACGTCAGAGCAAACAACTTGAAATCAATAGGACAAAACAAATAAAAGACAGCAATTCTTCACAGGGCACCCAGGATTTGGAATACACTGCAGCAAGATATTATAGATTGTAACCAAATAAACACTTTTAAAAATAAATTAGATAAATGGTTACTGAACTAATTGTGTTGGGTCTAATGTTCCAAAAGTGTGGAGGACAAACTCGATGAGCCGAGGCCTTCTTTTGTCCACAAAACTGAGTAAACTGAGGCAGTACTAAGGACAGAGTATGGATGGTGGGATGTTCAACAGAAGGCAGGCTAGGTGCAGGGTACACGTGGAAAAAGAAAGTCTTATTTGTGGATTAACAAGAGAGCATGAGCTTTGGAACTGAACCAGACTGGTACTTTGCTGTGTGACCCTGAGCAAGTCACTAAACTTTTGTACTCCGAGGCCACACCTGTAAACAAGCTTTCAGCTTAGTGTGTCTCTCCTGGTTAACAAAACACAAAACTCAGGACATCACATAACCACTAGATCATCAGGTATTTGAAGTGTTGTACTGTACTGCGTTTGCCAAAGAGAAAGTCAGCTGGACTGCAAAACATTTTCTGTAAGTTAAACAAAATGAACAAAAACACAGCCTAACATGTACTGATCAAAATATTCAATGAGTTAACACGTGGTGTTGATCATTCTGGTACAACAATTCAAAACAAAGAGGGAAAGAAGAACTAGTTAGCACTATAGGAATATATGTGGTCTCTGGCTCTGGCTCCGATGATGTCATCATGACTCATCACTTAACACACTTGGCAGACGATTAGGGAGAAACCAAGGCTGTTTCTTGAAAGTGAAAGGCTGATGTCTATAATTTCAAAAGCTATGAAACTGCATTTATGTTATTTACATAAATGTAGTTTTAGCATAAATGTAAACAGCAGCCTTTACTTTACCTCGCAATGAAGCCAGATTTGGAGTTCGTAGTTTTAAAAACTGCGTTTAGGTACCTTTAAATATGATAACCGGATAAGAAAACACTGAGCCACATGGCCCTTTCATGGGCTTGGGCATAGGAGCCTTCTGGGAGTTTATTTATTCAGTTTTATTTACAAGGTAGGTGTACTAGCCAAATCAGATGCCTATTTTCAGGCATAACCTAGGAGAATGCAACAAGGGTGTTCACAAGTAAGGAACAGTTAAGACAATTGTTTAGTACAAACAGAGTTCAATACAAAATAGACAACAGTAAAATGATAGGATTATTCAATTACACTGGGCATGCCAGCAATGTATCCAGTTTTATTTTGTGAGGTGTTGGCACCATAAGGAACTTTATGTACTTGGGGTACTTTGCAGTAGTGCCATGGTGACCTGTACAGTTGTTCTGGACATGGTGAACTCTCAGATACCAAAGTGGTCAGCTATGGTCCTTTGGTGTGATCCAGAAGACATGAACAGCAGTGCTGCCAAGAAGCCATCTACAGGGAGCAGTGGGCAACTGCAGTTGGTGGGTTGGTGTAGTTCCGCCTCCATATCCTGCACAGGGTTCTGTGTGGGTGTTCTTGCCAGGTCTGACCCTGGCCTTGAACTCCTTGTCATCCAGATTCAGGAAATGTATTTGTTCGCTGACTGCCTGTGGGTGCATTACTCTGTGTGGGATGTGGGCTGCAGCCTTCCTGTCCTCCTCTCTCAGCTACTCCCAGTACATATACAGCATGTAGCAATGCCATGTCACTGTTACCCCAAGGATCCCCTTGTTGCAGACATGTCTGTGTTACTTAAAGGGACCTTGCAGTCTCTGTTACTTGCCATGGCTGTTTCAGAGTACTAGTGGGACATGGCCATACCAGTCTACTCACTTTTTAGTAGAATCAGGGCTGAGAAGAAGGGAGGAGGGGTGGCATTTATGTGAGTGGGGAGGAATAAAAGCCACAGAAGTGCAGGTACATCAGGGTGAGGAGGGTCTAGAAGTGCTGTAGATTATCTTGAAGATGGGCTGCGGGACCACTATCCAGACGGGGTAGTTTATAGACCACCAGAAGCTGGGGAGGGGAGAGGAGAAGGACCGTTCTTGGAAAGGCCATCATCAGGCTGGCAGGGAAAGGGAGGTGCTGTTAGTTGGAGATTTCAGTCTACCAGATGTGGTGTGGAACCTGCCCGCTGCAACTTTGGCAAGGAGCAGGGCTATCCTAGACTCCTAACAGGAGCTTTTCTCAGGAAGCTAGTGAAAGAACCTATTAGGCAGAGCAGTATTAGACTTGGTACTCACAAGCAGGGCACCATTGCAAAGGGCATAGTGGTAAGTCCCCTGGGTACCAGTGATCATGTAAGGAAAGGAGCTGAGGTGAGCCAATGAAGATGAAGGTACTGGATTTCAGGAGGACAGATTTAAAAAATGGGAGACTGCCTTTGAAATGTCTTTGGGGGATAAAGAAATGCATCATTAGGGCAATAAGCCTGTTTGTGAAAGAGGTAAGAAAGGCAGGAGGAGAAGGAGGCCATTGTGCTTTCCAAGGAGGTGGCAAAGGCAGTAAAGGAAAAAGGCAGCATTCAGAAAGTAGGAAGAACAGATGACAGGAAAGTGTACTAGACCAGGCAGAATGAAGCAGGAAAGGTGGTTAGGAGAGCTAAGGCACATGCAGAGGAGGGGATTACAAGGCAAGTGAGGAAGGGGATAAGCCTTTTGATGATACGTTAGCAAAAAGAGAAAAGCTTGGGGTTTGATAGTAAGGACAAGAAGGCTGGAAGGGAGATTGGCAGACGGAGACCTAAAACCTGACATTTTAAACAGGTACTTGTTTCGGTCTTTCCGGGAACCTGACATTTTAAACAGGTACTTTGCTTGGTCTTTCTGGGGCTACCAGAGAGAAGTAAAGAGCAGAGGTAGTGGGGGCTCAAGATAATTTTCAAAGAAGAAAGCACCTAAAGGACTTGTAGCCTTGAAAGTGGATAAGGCTATAAGACTGGATGGGATGCACCCAGGGTACTGAGGGAGCTCAAGGAAGTGCTATCTGCTTCACTGATAGCCTCGTTCAACAGCTCACTGGAAACAGGAGTGGTTCCAGAGGTCTCAAGAAGGGCTGACGTGATCCCACTGCATAAGGCAGCAGCAGCAAGGAGGAATCTAGCAACTGCAGTCCAGTCAGTCTTACATCAGTGTGAAGAAACTAATGAAACCCAGCTAAAGAGAGGACTGGTTGATTACCTAGAAGCCAGTGAGCTGCAGGACCACAGGCAGCATGGGTTCATGGTGGAAGGTCACGTCAAATGAATCTGATAGATTTCTTTGACTGGGTAGTCAGGAAATAAACCAGGGAGGGTAGCGAATGTAGCCTATCTAGACTTTAGCAAGGCATCAACACTGTGCCACACAGAAGGCTGATTAAGAAGCTTACCAATTTGGGGGTGGGGCCAAAATGATAAATTGGGTTCACAGCTCATTAATAGTAAGGAGGCAGAAGGCAGTGGTAAATGGCACACTATTTTAAGGATGGGGTGGTGGTAACCAGTTGGGTACCATAGGGTTCAGTGCTGGGCTCTGTCCTTGTTAATATGTTCACAGGGGACATTGCAGATGAACTGAGGGAATGTTGTTTTTGCAGATTACACCAAGATCTGCAATAGGGTGGACACTCAGGAGGAGAGGAGACAATGGGCAGAGATCTGGGAAACTGGACGAGTGGTTGAAGGCATGGCAGTCAGGGTTCAAAGCCAAAGTGCAAAATCATCCACTCAGGGCACAGGAACCCTGGTGCTGAGTATAGGATGGGGAGGTGTTGTCAGTCACTAGGTAGAAAAAAGGACCTCAGGGCTGTTATTTCCAAAGACCTAAGGTGTCAGCACAATGTGACTAAGCCATGGGGTGCCTAGGAGGTGCATCACCAGCAGAAAGGGAAGTAGTGCTGCCACTGTACTGCTCTGTGGTCCCCCCACTGCCAGAATTCTGTGTCTAGTTTTGAGACCGATTTCAGGAAAGACATAAGGTGGAAACGATTCAGAAGGGGAATCAAGATGGTGCAGAGGTTGGAAATGAAGATGAGAGACTTGGAGATCTCAAAATGTACACTCTAGAGGACAGGAGAGTGAGGGTGACATTATCAAGACCTTCAAGTACCTCACAAGGGTGAACAGAGTGCAGGGAACCCCTTCCAAAAAAATATGAGCTCCAGGACTAGGAGACATGCAAGGAAATTGGAGGTGGGAAATTTTAGAAAGGATGTGCGGAAATACTTCTTCACTGCAGGGTGATAGAAACATGAAACCGACTGGTAGTCGAAATTGTGGAAGCTAGAACAGTGGAAGACTTCAGGCATACATGGGAGAGACCCAGGGTATATTAGTACAGAAACAGGGAGGAGGAGGGTCCCTAAGACCAGTTAGTGTCTGTGGAGGTACAATAGGCAGGAAACCTGGGCAGACTGGATGGGCTTGCTAGTCCTTTTATGATGACAATTTTCTGTTTCTGTGTGTCCGGTACTTCTTGAATCATATAATAGATGTCATGGGGTGTTGCTTAAAAGCTAATCCAGCCCATATTAATGTATGAAACATACCTCCCTGTTCAAGAAGAGGAGTGGCTGCTGAAATTGCGTTAGATACACTGTGAGCATTGGCCTGTTGCAGGGACCTGCAGTCTGGCAATGGAGATGGTTTCAGACCATATTTGTGTGGCACAGGTGTCCATTGGGTGGCCACTCCATCCAAAGTGGTTGTGCTACTTCCCTGTGCTGTTGAAGGAGGCTTCAGTTTCAAAACAACAATGCTACTGGCACTGTGGACATCCAGTTAGAGCTTCCTGCATACTACTGTGTCAGGCATTGCATGCAAAGCCAGTTAGCATGGGTTAGCGTATGCTATTATTACATTCTTAAATTTAGCCCTGTGTGCTAGTGTGAGTCTGTGTATATAACTGAAACTGTGGTCTTTCTCTTGAAATCAGGGTCAAAACATCCCATTGAAAACCCCAGATCTTAGTTCAAGGAAGACTTTTGCAGCAGGCAACACCGTAGGACTATGCCGCCAGGCACTAGGATCACGTGGAAAACTTCTAGCTAGCAGTTTCTCATGGAGGACTGCCTCCAGACGCCAGTCATCTGACATCAGTACAGTCTGTATAGAGGGTGGTCCCACACCTACCCTCAGTTTTTTTTCCGCTGACGACCTGTGCACGCCGGAATCTAGTGAACAATCTAGGCCACAGTCAACTGCCATTTCCTGTGTTTACCGCGCTTTTAATTTTCTTTATTTCTTGGTGTGGACATTGATTTTTTCGATGTTTTTAGAAAAGTTTGTCTTCTGCATCTGCCTCGTCTTCTGACCACTCCACTAAGTGTACCTGTGAAACAGATTCCAGAAAAAGATGGTCATTCTTCGTGCCTGATCTACCTAGGCCCCAGCCATGACACGAACCTGCCAACAATGCTAGACGTTTAACCAGGCCACTCTGGAGCGTCAATTGAAAACATTGGAGGCCATTTTCTCAAGCAGAAGCTGCTTAACATGGAGAAGACTGCAAGCCAAAGCTCTTTTGCCTTGCTGGCGCAGCCCTCGGGCCTCTTCCTCCTCCCACAGAGAAATTGGAAAGCACAAGCAATGACAGCAACCGGCGGCCCGGTCTGCTTCCCTGTTGCGGTCACCCCATAAATCTTATAACACGATGGCGCTCCTTCCAAATGGGAGGTGTCTGTGCCTTCAGCCCCGCCAGTCTCTCCTCCAGGCTTCTAGTAGCTCCACCGCCTGCCCCTATTTTCATTGTGGGAGGAGGCTCTTTGAGCAGGGATTTCTTCTCCTTCCTCCCAGCCCCTGGTGCTCAGACCCATTTCCTTGATGGGACCTCAGTCAGGTGGCTCGGCAGGCTCAGGACTCTCGGGTGGAGGTTTGGCGCCCATAGCCTCCCGCCTCTGGCCACAGCTCTGCCTGTCGGTTCCCACTTCCAGGAACAGTGCCAGTTCCACTAGGAAGTGCCCGCTGCAGCCCAACTCTGTCTCCTCTACTCTGGCTTTGCCTTTGTCGCTACCAGGGATCTCCTTCCCTTGGGCGACAGCTTCCCCAGTGTACCCCATGCCAGGGGCCTTCACCAGGGTGCTCCGTCACCAGTGCTCTGAAGTCCCAATCAGCAGGCCCGATGCCAGCATCGCCTTTGCCTCAGCCCTCGCCACAGCCAGTGCCAGCTGGGCCATCGCGAATGCTTACCAGTGCCACCACACCTATGCCGGGTTACCTGTCACCAGCATTGCAGCTGACATTCCTAACCCGCGCTGAGGTTGCCCTTCCTACCTGTGTACAACATTGACCCACAGGTAGACTATAATGCCAACATGGTGAGCAGTCATGCAGAGGCAGACCCTCACTGCTATAGGGGCCACCTCCCGACTTCTCCCCTCTCCGGGATCCAGAGCTTAGGGACACGGAAGGGCTGGGCTTTCTGACCCACAAATGTTGTGGTCCTCTGGCACTAGGCCTGACACAGGTACAGGTGTGAGGTGAAGCGAGCACGAGCACCTTTGTTGGTGCTGGACAGCGACTTGGAGGATGATTCAGAATCCTTGAGGTCTTTTTCCTCCCAGGGGAGTCTTGGGTGGCGAGGACATGCCCAAGGAGGTGCCCAAGTTCCCACCTGATGATCAATCCTTCATGGATGTGATGCATCACATCCAATCAATCATGGGATGTGAGACAGAGAAGCAGGATCCGAGAGATGCCACCTGGCTAGTTTCCTGTGACAGTAGAATGCCTTGCCCATCGTGGTGCCTCCCTGATTGTATCATATGTGGATGTCACCAAGGCGGCATGGGCTCACCCTCCACTATCGCCACGCTTCCCAAAAAGACAGACCGGCTTTATCACTCACCATCTGGGAAAACTTTTCTGGGCAACCAGCCTAACATAGAAACATAGAATTTGTTGGCAGATAAGGACCGCTTGGCTCACCTAGTCTGCCCATTTCCTACCTAATGGATAAGCTGCAGATCCTAGATAACCAACAGCTTACGTCCTCCTGCCCCTCCACTAGAATTGCTTTATGTCTGTCCCTTGCATTATTGAATTCTACCACTGTTATTGACTTCACAACCTCCTCAGGAAGGCTGTTCCATGCATCCACAACCCTCTGTGAAAAATACTTCTAACATTACCTCTGAGCTGTCCCCTTTATCTTCAAATTGTCTCCCTTGTTCTTGCAATCTCTTTTCTGAAAGATGCTACCCTCTTGGACTGTGCTAATTCCCTTGAGGTACTTGAAAGTTTCTATTATGCCCCCCTCCCTCCTTTCCTCGAGGGTATACATATTAATCTGCTTTAGTCTCTCTTTATATGACTTCTGGCAGACCCTGCACCATTTTGGTTGCCCTAAGGCAGTCTCTGTGGTTAGTGTGGCCACAACCACTAAGAAGCTCAAGCACCTTAGTGCGCCACCCCAGGCTGTGAATCCCAGTAGCTGGACCAAATTGGCAAGTGTTTCTTTGCTTAGGCTACTTTGGCCATTAGGGCCATTAAGTACCAGGCCCATATGGTTCAATACCAGAATGCCCTCTGGGATCAAGCAAGGACCTAGTCCAGTCACTGCCTGAGGAGCCTTTCAAAACTCAGCTTGCCCAACTCATGATATTTGGCTCAGATGTGGGTACCACATGCTCCAGTCATCTTATGATGCTGTAGATGCCTCTGAGCTTGGGGTGGTAACTGGCATTTGCCTTCCACTTCATTCCTGGCTCTGGGTTTCTGGTTTTGCCACAGATGTCCAGGCTAGCATTTTAGATGCTCCCTTCAGGGTCTGTGCTTCGATGGGGTGATGTCCAAGACCTCATTTCTAACTTGCAGGAATCAGGCAAAGCCCTAAGGTCATTTCATTTGCTTTACCTCACTCAGCCTAGAGAGAATCAGTGCCAGCCCTTTGTAGGGCCTCCCTACGAGAACAAGCCAGAGGCCAGCCTTCTAAGGGCCAGCAATGCCAGAAGGCCACTAGTGCCCCCACAGGGGCTGCTCCTGCTTGATCCCCCAGGGGTCCCACGGCCCCTGTGCCTGCTCCCTCCCCACCTCCTGACTCCTTAACTGACCCCCACTGTCCGACCGAGGTCCATGGGAGGTGGTCAGGGTTGGTTCTCTCTCTCCATTATGAGGGGTGGCGAGCAGTGACCACAAATAAATGCGTGCTCCATCTTATTGCTTGGGTCACACTTGAGCTGGTGGAGTGGCCACCCAAGACCCTGCTGTCCACTCTACCTACCCTCCAGCACATCTGCCACTGATTTTGGAGGAAATTCAGACACTTCTGCAAAAAGAGCCATAGAGCCCTCCTGCACGCCTCAGTGGGGAAAGGTTTTTTCCCACTTTTCCTAGTCCCTAAACAGACCGGAGATCTGCGGTCCATCCTAGACTTAAATAACCTGCATTTCTATATAGAGTACAAATGCTTCAGGATGGTGACACTCCAGGGTCTGCTGCCCCAGCTACATTAGCAGGGACTGTCTGTGCTCTCTGGACATGCAGGATGCTTATCTGCACATCAGGTTTTTCCAGCTCACCACTGTTTCTTCCTCTTTCAGTTTCAGGGTGCCCACTTCCAATTTAGGGCCCTCCCTTGGCCTCTCTTGACCCCCGAATATTTACTAAATGCCTGGCTGTAGCGGCAGTGGCATTGAGGAGACAGGGCTGTTATATATTCCGCACCTGGATGACTGGCTGCTTACAGCCCCTTCTAGGCGCTTGCTTCAGACCCTGGAATGCACCACCTAACTCTTCCAGGAACGGGAGTCACAGTGAATCTGCAAGACCTGCCTCTCCTTGCCAGCACCTCCAATACATAGGGGCAGTCCAGCACACCCACAAGGGAAAGGCTTTCTCCTAGAAGACAGGCGGCCCGTCCGATGGAGCAGGCCCATCTGGTTTTCTCGAGCCATCAGGTCCATGCCAGAGTCTTTCTGCGCCTCTTGGGTCATGTAACGGTGTCAGTTGCCATGGTGCCATGGTGCCATTGGCCTGACAGCACATGCAGATTCCACAGTGGATATTGCGAATCCAATGGGATCAATGCACCGATGACCTTGACCAGCTGGTCTTGGTCTCGAACTGGTCTGGAGGGTTCTGGTCTGGTGGATGGACTTGGCCAATCTGCTTTGGGGATCCTTCCAGATCTCGACCCCTGGCAGGTCCTGACCACGGATGCCTCTGGCATGGGATGGGGTGCTCATTTGGCTGACCATCAGACTCGGTACCTGGTCAGTTATGGAGCAAGCTCTGCATATCAATGTCCTTGAGATGCGGGCAGTTCTCTATGCCCTTCAAGCCTTCCAGTCTCATCTCCTCTTGGGTTTGTTATTAGCAGGGCCCCGATTTTTCTGCGGCACATCGAGCAAAGTTCTGCGGCGGGGTTCTCATCTGCCGCAGAACTTCTGCACTCAGCACCAATTTCTCGCAGCAATTCTACGTGCACATTTTACCCTTAATTTTTCCTTTTTGTTTTTTGCCCAATCTGACACAATGCATGCTTAACACAGTCATTTTAAGGCGTTTGTCACCAAATTTTCTACATAGCCAGTGTAAGACCTCTGCTCATGAACAGTATCACTGTGATTTTATTAATCTGTCCAGAACATTGATTTTGCACACCAACCGCGCCATTGGCGCTACATGTGCGAAAACACATTTGGGTGAAATGTGAAAAATGACAGTTGTACTGTTCATAAGGAGGTGTGGTAAAATGGCAATACTGAAAATCTGGAGTGCAAATATTAAAAATGCTCGAAGTTACAAGTGTGCGTGGAACTGCATAGCGCATGCTTTCGTAAAACAATCGTTTGGAGAATAATTTCACCAAATTTTCAACATAGGGTTTTTAGAGCCTACCTCATGCACTGTGACACTGTCATTTTGTTAATCATTCTGGAAAGGTGGTTCTGCGCGAGTGACTGCGGAACCACCTTCTGGGACCGACTAATGAAATAACAGTGTCACAGTTCATGAGGTGGGGCCCTAAAACCCCATGTTGAAAATTTGGTGAAATAATTCCCAGAAATGGCTGAGATATGCACTAAAGTTAAAAAAAAATCCATTTATGCCATTATACAGCTTACGGCATTTCTTCAGTTCGCGATCGGCTTTGAAGAGTGCAGACGTGTTCAGTCCACAGAAGATCATCGCTGGGCTCCGGAGGTAAGTATGGGTTGAGGTGGGGTGAGGTGAGGGTGTGGGAGGTGGGTATGCAGAGGGTGGGTGCGGGTTGGGGAGGGGCAAAGACTCACCGATGGAAGGTTTTTTTTCAGGGTGTTTGGAAGCTTCACAAGGAGGGACTTTGCCACGCTGGGGTAGGCTCCCAGCGTGGCACCAGGCAGGTGGGGGGACTGGATTAGGCTTGATGGGGGATTGGGCACCCCCGTTGGCAAAGGAAGTTTTGCCACGCTGGGGTGGGCTCCCAGTGTGGCACAAGAAACATTTGGGGCAGTTAAACCGATGGGGATTGGGCACCCCGTCGGCAAATAAGCATTTTCCCAGCGTGGCATACTAATATTTCAGAGGGGCACGTTTGTTCCGCTGGTGGTGCGAATTCATGGTGTGGCAAATTCTGCGGATATTTCTGCAGTTTACCGCACCCGCGAATGCTGAAAACTCGGGCCATGGTTATTAGTTGAGACAGACAACATGTGTCGTTTACTGCATCAACAAGCGGGGGAGACTCAGTCTTACCCTCTGTGTCAGGAGGCAATGAGAGTTTGGTATTGGGCCATCGAACACAATATGGAGCTCTTGGCTGTTCATGTTCCAGGCATCCAGAGCGTCTTAGCTGACAGTCTCAGCCACTCCAGGTCTCGGGCTCATGAGTGGGAGCATCTAACCTAAAGTGGTCGAAGACCTCTTCGACAGGTGGGGTCGCCTGAGTTGGACCTCTTGCATCCCCACTCAAAGCAAAAATGACTCTTTTTGCTCGCTCAATCCCAGTCCTGAGTTTTCTGGTGGGTGCTTTGCCCCCTCCTGGAAGGAGGTTTCTGTCGCCTTCCTCCCTCCCACTCTTGCAGAGGGTTCTGCTTAAGTTTCAGTTAGAGGGCAGACATGATTCTCATAGCTCCCTTTTGGCCATGCCAGATTTGGTTCCCTCTGCTGCAGCAGTTCACTGTGGAACCTCCGTCGCCTCTACCTCTGTGCAAAGGCTTGCTCTCCTAGGACCAGGGCACCCTGGTCCATCATGACTTAAGTCCCTGCATCTTCATGCATGGCTTCTGTGGATCTAGTTATTTTCCTGTTTCGGATATCCTCCAGGATCACAGATGTCCTGATGGCACCAAGA
Source organism: Neoceratodus forsteri (assembly GCA_016271365.2). Lineage (NCBI taxonomy): Eukaryota > Metazoa > Chordata > Ceratodontiformes > Ceratodontidae > Neoceratodus > Neoceratodus forsteri. Next base: position 513,803,064 of record CM057454.1, read on the forward strand.
AAGCCCTCCACTAGTGCCATTTATGCCATGAAATGGGCGCTTTTCCATTTGGGCTGCTGCTCACCATTTGGATCCTTTCACCTGCCTGGTTAGCCAGATGTTAGAGTACCTCCTTTCCTTTTCAGATTCAGGTTTGGGGTACTTGTCTCGTGAGGTATACCGCCATCTCTGTGTACCATGCACCTATTGAGTGTAGGGCTGTTGCCCAGCTTGAGGTGTCACACACATTTTGCGGGCATTCTGGACCTGGTCCCTCCATGGACCTCAACTTTATTTTGGAGAAAGTCACTTATTTTGGAGAAACTCACTTTCTCCCTTTGAACCAGCACAATTGCAAGCTGTGCTTTCTGTCATGGAAAGCACTTTTTTGGTTGCTGTTACTTCTGCTCAAGGATTTCCGAGCTCCAGGCTCTGATGTATAAAGAGCTTTATTTGGTTTTCACAAAGACAGGGTGTCTTTGCATACCAATCCTAAGTTTTACCTAACGTGGTGTCTGAGTTGACTTTAAATCAATCCATCCACTTTCCAGTTTATTTTCCTGAGTACTCTAATCAGGAGGAGGTTTTGCTGCATACTTTGATGTCACTGAATGTTGCAGTATTATGCAAACCGCACTAAATCTTTGAGAAGAGCTGACCAGTTGTTTGTTTCATTCACCCCAAGAGTGAGGCGATTCTATTTCCAAACAGTGTCTAAGTGGTTGGCTAACTGCATTGTTTATTGCTACTGTAAGTACAACAAGCCCCTTACGAGGGTGGTCAGTGGCCATTCCATCAGGGGGCATGGTTGCTTCACAGCTCGCTTTAGAAATGTGTCTGCTGCTACATCTGTGCAGCTGCCACTTGGAGTTCTGTCCACATTTTCACCAAGCATTACAGTCTGGACAACTCCTCTAGGCGTAGAGCCAGCTTAGGCCTGCAGTCTTTCTGGGTCTTCTGTCATGAATTGTTGACTTCTGTCTGGTTCTCCTCCCAGTAATTTTATCCTGGTGATACCGATACTGCATGGGACTCAGTTCTACCAATGTGGCCTGCTGCAAGAGCCTTCCTCAAGTAAGATAGTATAGTTACGTAAGAACATACCATAACAATAAATCTTGAGAGAAGCTCTTGCAGCAGACCCTGCTTTCCCTCCCTCCTTCCCTTGCTCCTCTTTCTCTGTTGCATCTGCTTCTGCCTTTTTATAGGCTCTCAAGATAACCTCCTTGGTTCTCCCATCAGCTAGTCATGTAGAGTCGCTGGTGGGAGAACTGAGCAATGATGTGAGGACTGCCCTCCTATAGTCTGTACTGATGTTAGATGACTGATATCTGAGGGGTGATCCCCATGGTAGACTGCTAGCTAGAAGTTTTCCATGTGATCCTAGCACCTGACTGCATAGTCTAAAACCATTGCGTGCTGCAAGAGCTTTTCTCGAAGATCTATTGTTACTGTAAATTCTTACGTAATCGTACTATATTCTTGCAGTCAGGGTCAAAACTTTCCATTCAAAACCAACTTCCACTGAAAACCCCAGCTATACTTGAAATTAGGTTAAACTTCTCTTAAAAAAAAAACAGATATACTTGAAATCAGGGTCAAAACCTCCGTTCAAAACCCCAGCTATATTTGAAGGCAGGGTCAAAACTTCCTGTCAAAACCCCAACTATACTTGACATCAGGTCATAAACTTTCATCAAATATAATGGAGTGGCTGAAAGATCTGTTGAGAAGACACACAACGGGGCTTGCCATGGGAACCTCCTCACCAGTGGAGTTTCCATTCCTAAATGGTGACCCTACCACATAACACAATTACAGTACTGGTAAATTCACAGTGATCCTCCACACTGACATTTTCAAAGAAACCCTTACATATCTAGTGTCCAAAACCTGTAGAGTATCATAAGTACTTATTTTGTTGTTTGTTTTTGTTCACCAGGTAACTGCAAAGATGCCTATTTTCAGGCATGATCTGAAAGAATGCAATACTTTAAAGATAGTGACAACACGATGATACAAAATAATGGTAATATAACAAGGCAGAGTAACATGATCACAACTTTGATAAACATGACAGTTACAGCAAAAACATAATACAGTTAGTGTAGCAACAACAGTATAACGGTCCAAGACCACCCTAGGTGTGATAGATAGCAGATGGATTGGCAACCTCAGTCACAAGAGTTCGTGGAGAACAGCTGTACATAAAGTGCAGTGTGCAATACAATTTGTTGTTTAAAGTCTGTTAGTGGCATGTATAAATACTGTATTTTGTTTAAAAACTGTACACTGTGTAATATATCAAAATACACTTATTATGAGCCTATATATGTTTGATGCAGTTCTTGATTTTGCCCTGCCACCCAACCAGTGACAGTGCTGTTAAAGCAGTGACACAGTTCGTGAGGGAGGCAGTGATATAGCTGGCAGCGTGGGGGCAGTGACAGAACTGGCAACGAGGGAGGCAGTGACTCAGCTGGTAATGGGAGTAGTCTTCACAGCTGGTAATGGAGGCAGACAGCTGGCAGTGAGGGTGGTGGGCAGTTACACAGCTTGTAACTAGTGGGGACCATGACCACTGATGAGGGAGGAGTGACACGCTGGTATTGGGAATAGTACCACCAGCTGATTATGGAGGCAGATTGCTGGCAGTGAGGGTGGTGAGCAGTTACACAGCTGGCAATGAGTGGGGACCATGACCAATAACAAGGGTGGAGTGACACAGCTGGTAATTGAGGATAGTTCCACCAGCTGATTATGGAGGCAGACTGCTGGCAGTGAGGGTGGTGGGCAGTTACACAGCTGGCAGTGAGTGGGAACCATGACCAATGACGAGGAGGAGGACACAGCTGGTAATGGGAATAGTACCACCAGCTGATTATGGAGGCAGACTGCTGGCAGTGAGGGTGATGGGCAGTTATACAGCTGGTAATGGGGGATAGTACCCCAGCTGATTATGGAGGCAGACTGCTGGCAGTGAGGGTGGTGGGCAGTTACACAAGTGGCAATGGTGGGGACCATGACCAATAACGAGGGTGAGTGACACAGCTGGTAGTGGGGATAGTTCCACCAGCTGATTATGGAGGCAGACTGCTGGCAGTGAGGGTGGTGGGCAGTTACACAGCTGGCAATGAGTGGAGACCATGACCACTGACAAAGGTGGAGTGACAGCTGGTAATGGGGCTGACAATGAGTGTTAAGTTACACATCTGGAAATGAGGGGGTGGTGGCGGTGCTATCATTGAGGGGCCAGTGACACTTCTGGCGATGGTGGATAGGAACACAGGTGGTAATGACACTCCAGCCTAGGGAAGGAAAATCGGGGTGAAAATGGATGCTGGGCAGCTCCTAGCCAGCACTCCTGTAGGCTGTCTAATAACAGACACGGCTGGCCACCCGCCCAGAGGATTCAGTGTAATTGGAGGATAACGGTAAGTCCATGAGAAGGTTGGTGGACGAGGCCATTGGGCAGATCGGAGATGATAAATGTGGGTTTATTAAAAAAAAAAAAAAAAGTACCTGTAAAATGTATGCAATTTGAATGTTTGTCATTTTGTGTTTTGCAGTTGACTCTGGAGGTGCAAATTTGCCTCGACAAGCAGAGGTTTTCCCAGATCGAGAACATTTGGACGCATTTTTATAACCAGGCTGTCATGTCTTCTCAAGGAATTGCTCAGGTACCTAGAAGCAGAGTTCAAATTTACAATGCTGAATGTTGAGATGAACAGTTACTGTCCCTCTCATATGGCCATAACAGGGGTCAACCTTAACTTTTTTTGCACTAGCCAGCTGGGCTAGTGAACCAGAAGTGCACTAGCCCACAGAAGTTTGCAGTAGCCTGCAGTCAGTATGGTTAACAGTGATTTTTTAAACCAAAGGCAAATAAAATCGCATTTGTCCTGCTAACAGTCTGGACACCTACCGACTGATTTTGCATTGTGCCTTTAACTGCAAACTGCACATACACTATCTTAGCTTCTGTAACTGAAGAGTCAGTGGTTCTGTCACTGATGACTGAAATGAACTTTGTTCCCATAATTTTTCTCGTAGCGTAATGTGTTCAACCTGGGCTACATAGTGGATAAAGTTGCAGGCATATTTGTCAGTCTGATATGCTGAACTGATATCTAGCCCTTTCATATCATCAAGGCTGCACATCCACACAAAACCTGTGAAAGGACATCCTTTCTTAGCAGTTGCATGCAATGTCGAAAGTTAGTTTATCCAGATAGTTAAGCGTTGCTTCATTCATGTTCTTCAGCATTCCTCCACATTACTTGTCCCTGGAGTAGCAGTGCTGGCATCCTCCTTTCCTTTGCCCTAGCATGATTTTCACTGATATTACGGGACTAGACAGAGTCAAGCTGGAAGTTATCTTTACTGAAACTAAAATTATTGTTATTGCCCATCTTACCCAACTGTATTTCATATTTGATACAAAATGGCAGAACATCAGATCTTTTGCACCATCATACCCCAACCAGTCATATTTTCTAGCCAACATTGCTGGAACCGCGGCTTCACTTTGTCTTTTCGTTCTCATGATCTTTTATTTGTTTGTCTTCGTCAGCATGCTTTCTATTAATGTCAGCTGGGTTACTGACTTCTTTAATATATTTCCACATTTTCAGATTTGTAGTTAATAAAGTTGTGTCGTGAAAAGTCGTGTGCCTTTTGCTTCCCTTTTCCCACCCTGCCTACAGATCCAGAAATGCTTGATTGTCCGGTTCTATTAAAAATGTTCATCAAAAGTAAGGATAAATTAAACAGCATCAACCAATACTGTTATTTATTTATTTTTATTCTTTGGCAGCCAGATAACTCCCATTGGGCACAAGACCCATTTAGAAGGTGTCCAACACAGGCGGTTAAGGCCCTGTTCACATTGTGGATGCAGCAACACATTTCAAGCAATCGTTTTAAAACACGGATTAATGCTTACCATGTCAATGTGTCTGCACTGCTAAATGTGTGTTCTAAACCGTGTTGTCTCCTTCGCCTGAACAATGCTACTGCGTTCTGATTTTCAACCTGGATCGACTTCTCACCATCATGCTTTCACAAGGCAGCTGGGATTGAGCCCCGCATCCTGGAACAAGCTGAGGAAGCTGTGTTGTCCTGTTCACACTGCTGGTAAGTTCAATTTAAATCCTGAACGTTCTTAAAACCGTTACTCAAGACAACGTTGAATCAGGGTTTGAGCATGGTTTCTTAAAATGGTTCTGGAAGCATGTTCAGTGTGAACACAAACCATGAGTTTAAAACATTTCACCATAAATAAAATGTTTAAGTACCCGGTGTGAGCTAAGGCCTTAGGGTCACACAGTATGCAAGTGGAGGCTGTGGAATTTAAACCCAGATCTGCTGGATGCACAAAGCCCATTCACAACCTGTTGCTCTCTCTGTTAAACACTCTCCAGTTTTCCTTTCCATGACAGCCATGTATTCTGATATTCTTGAACACCTTTTGATCATTGAATTATCAGTACTTGTGGTGTCCTCAGTACTACATTGTGCTCCCTTACCTCATCAGCTACTGCTATTTCTTTTCAAATGTCTAAGTCATCATTCCACAGTTTCAGACACACCATCCCATGCTATTTATTTCAGTGGCCTGTAAAGGTGTAGCTAATTTAATGGAATGTTCAGGTTGGTAGTATGAAAATAAGAACAGCAGCTGCTGAGGATTTAGGAGAGAAACAACACAGTGACAAAAGCAATAACATGTGAAAACTAATCTGTAAAGTGGATCTAAAACATGATGAGAATATAGGAAAACAATAAGGAACCCATTACAGCATATAAAGGTATAAAAACTGTTTCCTATCATGGCAATAAATGGCTATATTTAAAATTCAGTGTTGAGAAGATTAGGTTGATTTACTGCTAATGGTCTTAATGGCCATACTTTACACTTCCTAGACAGACTTGTTTTACAAACAAAGTCCTGTGACTAGTGACATCAGAACTTTTGTAACCTGGGCATGCATGTATCAGTGAATTATTTGATACAATCAGTTTTAATACTACCTGAATACTCACAGTGGCCCCAAAACTGGGCTACATTTAATCAAAACCAGATGACCAGATAAGGACCCTGAAACCCAGATTATCTGGTCTACAACTGGACAAGTGGCAACCCTAGAACTGTGCTGCTCCTGGACACAGTCATAAATCTTCCTGTCATCAGTACTGCACTAAGTTAAACCTCCATGAAAAGGACCTGGCTTTAAATTAAATAACAGTTATATTTATTTGTTTATTTATTGATACCGGGTTGAGAATGGAACTGCAGCTTTCTACAGGAGGAACTGCACTAGCCCAGCGGGCAGGTAACAGAGATTCTGCACTAGCCGCAGCAATCTGCACTAGTACCTGAGCTAGTAAATGAGTGTTAAGGTTGACTCTTGGGCCATAAGAGTGCCTTAGGGAGATAATTGAGAAGTGTCGTGGCTCAGCTGTTCTGGCACCAAATGTCTTAAAAGACACTAATAAGTTTAAAGAGTAAACACTTGTTTGTTTTAAATATAAAACAAACAGGATATCCTTATTACAAAGGTAGTACATGCCTGTCTTTATGCACAAGAGGCCATCTTCTGGTTGGTAGAAGTCTTCATGTGCAGGCAAATCCTCAACATTGTTTGGTTTAATCATGGTAACATCGTAAATGAAGGTCAGAAGAGACTCTAGGTCTTTATGTCTCCCCCGCCCATAACAGGAACCAACAAGTATGCTGTGCAAATATGTATAATTTCTAGTGATCCCACACCTCGTAGCGTATCATGTGATTCCATTGGCAAGTGGAAATTTGTCCTGGTTTCCCTTGAATTACTGCTGCCTTCAGCCAGCCAGTGGTGAAGAGGGCTGAGGCTCCCTGGCCTTGCCTTACCTCTTCCACACTGGAGACCTGGGTTGGGAAATGAGCTTGGGTTGCTAGGGTTGAGGGGGTCTCGCTCATGGCCGCCACCTGGTGAGGCAGGGGTGGCAGAGCCAGAGTACTAGCAATGTGGAAGGGAAGGGCCATGGTTCCGTAGTGTGTGTGTGTGTCGCGCCTCCACATGCATGCCTTGCATGCTGCCATGGCTGGGGTCAAGGGAAAACAGGAAAGGGTTGATGCCACTTTAATGAAGCCCTGCCTCGTCCATTCCTGCATAACCACCTGACCGCTGACCCCCGGTTCTGGATGTAGTCTTCAGGTGAGGGAAGGTGGCCCTCCCCTTCTTGGCCCCATCACGGAGAGCAGTCTGTGGTGGAAACTACAGAGCAAGGTGAGTCGGGCAGGTGGGTTCTGGGCGGGGAGACAGGGACAGGGCCGAATAGCCTGCTGGACACTAGCCAAGGGAGAAGAAGCTCCATGGCAAAAAAGAAAGCTTACTGTCTTCATTTCGACTGTCTCTGCTGACAGGCTATGCCATAGGGTCACTACCTCTGGGAGAAGAACTTCAAAGCATGCCCTGCACCCTGCTGGAAAACAGAAGATTAGACTTCTTGGTCTGTTCAATCTTGTTTATACCTTGAGTATCGGAAGACTGAGATCATATGCCCCCTTCCCGACTCCTTTCTCGAGGGCAAATGTGTCAAATGCTGTCAACCTGTCCTCAAACATTTATACTCCATACATCCGATTAATTTTGGTGGCTCTGTGTTGCAGCATCTTGACTGCCTTAATGTCCTTTTTGTATTGAGGAGCCCAGAATTGCTCATAGTACAACAGGTGGGGCCTGACCAAGACTGCTGATTTTTAACAATGACAAGAGACACAGTAACTGCACGTATGGAGGATGGAGTAGTGTAATGACTGAAACAGTATGTTATATTGTATGTAATAGTATATTTAATACATTTATTTACTGTTAGAATTATTTTATATTGCACTTTTTATACAAATTGTTATTCTGCGGCTGTTTATGAAAACTGTAGTTTATGTTGTCAAGGAAGCCATTCTGAATGAGCTTCAGCTAAGTGCTGATAGACGACAGTTTATTCTGACTGTAGCCAAACTTATTTATTTCATATGCATATATTACAGATCGTGTGAAAGACTTCTGCTTTAAAAAAATTGAATTTTAATTTAAAATCAGAATATTTTACTTAGTAGAGAAACCCTGTGTGAGAAATGGACTGTTCCAACTGATGGTAGAATTTGAGTGTGGTTATAAGAGTATTGTGCATATTTCTAAATAAACCATTTGGATTGGCTAACAATGTCATAATTTATAATTTGGCTGCAGTCTTACCATCTAGGAGTCTGTTTTGTCAGATCTCAGAAAATAAGCGGTATCAGACCTGGTCTGTAGTTGGATGGAAGATCAGGTGCTGCAGAAATGGGTGTTGGCAGCTCTTCTTGGGGAGGGGGGAACCCTGCGCTGGTGCTCCAGCATGGTGTCAGGGAGATACTGTGCTGTTGTGAGGTGCTGTCTTTCAGATGAAGCACTAAACTAAGGTCCCATCTGTCTGTTCTGGTGGACTTTAAAGATCCCATAGACACAGAAACATAGAATTTGCCAGCATATAAGGACCATTTGGCCCACCTAGCCCGACTATTTTCCCTGCCTATAGTATCACTGCAGATCCTACTTGATCTCTGGTCAATTCAACACCCCTTTTACCTGTGAGAAACATAGAATTTGCTGGCCGATAAGGACCACTTGGCCTACCATAACACTTCTGAAAAACAGAGAAATATCCTGGTGCCATGTCCAAAATTTCCTCATTCACTAACCCACCAACAGAGTAAACCTGGTTTAATATCAGTCAGTAGTTTCTGTATCCCCACTCAGAATGAAGCTGAAACAGGAAAATAGTTTTAGCCCTGCCTTTTGTCAACAAAACAATTTTCTTCCGATGCCTCCGTAAGCAAACAACAGCATAGGAAGACAGGGATAGTAAAAGAAGTAATGGATGTTTGTGGTGCACTTAGAGGCATTAGATGTAAGTCAGTACTCGGAACCATTGTTGATTATCATTTAAAAGACTAGTAATTCCAGAAAATCTGAAAAGTTGAATTAAAAAAAAAATTTTTTTAAATATCAACCAAAATTTATATTGACTCAAAAATATTGTTATGCTTTTAAACCATATCAATTTATCAAAACATTATTGACATTACATCTATGTTGACATGACTTCAAGCTTTCATTTATAAGTTTAAATGTCTGGTTGAAGAGCTTCTTATGGATATAAATGTGTCACCTCACATGCTTTAGGACCAGAGAACTACGAACCAGATTACGTTTTTGCCCCTAAAATGTTGATGGGGAAGAGGCTGACAAGAAGACCCTTACTGTGACACAGTGCAAGACACTCTTTCCAAAATGAGTATCCCACGCACAACTAAAGGAAGTGCTGTGATTGGTTAGAGTGTCACATGACCCTCTTGCAATCTGTAATAAAAATTTAATTTCAAAGCCCTAACAGTTCTAATGTTTGCCCTTTCTAAGGTAGTTTCTTTGAACAGGACTTACGTTAAAACGTTTAGTACTAGGAACTTAATTTTTCAGCCCGTGTTTTTCTGCCCTGTTGATGCGACCCCTGACCCCTCATCCCCATCATCCTGCTTCAGAGTTCCCTCCTGGTGGCCTCCTGGGGGCAGGATTGGATCTGCGAGGTGTGTGCTGTGTAGATGGTGTGAGACCTACAGGAGGTCGGTCATCATGCTATTGTCTGGAGTTTTCTTCCATTTCTCTCCCTTCCTGGTCTGTGCCTACTTGCACCCTGAGACATGGGCCAGCCCATCATGACCGCATATGCGCAGTGCACAGTGGGTGAGTGCATTACCCCTTGCATGGGAGCTGGCTTCCTGGCTTACTGGAAGGGGTAGCTGTATTGCTGGGCACCTACTGCCTCCACACTGAGATAGCTTGCTGTTGTTAGCAGCACTCTCCAGCCCTAGCCATCTTGATTTAGGCTCTCTGAGTCTGTTTCTAGACCTGGTTTGCCAACATGGAAGCACCTAGCACTTCCATTGTACCATTAGGTGGCCCCAGAGCTTAATATTTTTATTAAAAAACTTGGAGTAATCTTGGCGTGAGGTTAGTCTTGGCAATGCAGTTTGTATGTATCAATATTTAAAAAAATGTATATGTAAAAACGTATATTTTAGGATATACTGTAGGTACATGGAAACTGTATCATCAGGACTTTTCTTTTCAACCTGACTCCAAGCTTTCATTAAAAAAAAATAAATTAAATTCCTACCCATAACAGTTTTGAAGTTAGCTCTCTCTAGAAGTATATCATTGAAAGTGCTGACTTTTAACCATTGGGACAATTAACTTTGTATAATGAAAACTTGGAGTTGACATAGAAAAGTGCATTCAATACAGATGACGTTAAAACATTTTGACACAGGAAGACACCAGCCTACATTTAATATTGTGAAAATATTATATAACATAGTGACACATTAAGATATTATGAGTTCAAAGGAGAAAATACAATCAGCAGCTACTAGTGGTATTCTTCAAGGAGTACCACGCTCTTTCTAACTTTATAGAGATGACGTGTGTGTGTGTGTGTGCGTGTACCTGGAGGGGTGAGTTTTCAGTTTTGACTCTTGATTGGACTTTCAGAAAGTCCTCAAGTGCAATAGGTTTGGAATCTCCAATATCCGAACTGTGAGAAATTTGTAAACTGCAGGAATTCTCCTCGTACAATGGAGGATAATATACCAGGAGAATCATGCACTTGAGTTGGTGCACATAAACCCCCCAAAATACACACAGTCAAAGGATCTTGAGCTGTCAATAAGGTACATCATACAGTTCAGTTCTAGTCTAAAACAGAATGTGCCCCTCCCACTCATCCTAACTGCTTAGTCTGCATTGGAACCTTTTATTTTTCCATCAGTATTTTATGCCCTTGTCTCCTTTGCCCTGCCCCCTTCTGTCCTATCCCCCAGCCCCTTCAACCCACTTCCCAGCAACTACTTCTCCCCTCATGTCCTTCTGCTTGCAGGACTTATGGTGGGGTGCCCGGTCACTAGTGCGGGGCCTTGAAGGCCCAGACATTGTCCTGCAGCCAGAGGAGTTTTTCCTCCATAGTTTTCTCCCTGAAGTTGGCCATGTGTAATGGCATGGCGATGTGGAGTCATCCTCAAATGCATATGCTTGGCTGTTGCTAGTGTGCCCAGACTGTGCTACCACCCATATATCTCCAGGTGGCAGGCAAGCAGTGGGTCACACAATCCTCGCTCCCCCAAGTGAGAGCTGTCTAAGGATGCTCGATTCTCCCCCCACAGCCAGCCCCAAATAACCCGTGTCCGTTTCTGAACCTGGGTCACTGGCGTGGCAGGAGGTAGGCGCTAAGTGCCTCAGCGTCCACATCACTGGGCCAGCTCTGCAGTGGAACTCTTTTAGGTACAATATTGTCAGTGGTAAAATGATTAAAGCCAGATGTAGAGATTCAAGTAACAAGTTATAAGGTAGGTAGATTTTTTTTTTGTAAAATGGTGTCCTTCCAGATATGAACATATGAAAATGCCAGCAGAAACAGGCCTCACAATCTATCAAGTCTGCTCGATTGTGCAGCTAACCCCCTCAACTTGCAGCTGCCACTCTTTCCTCCCCTCACTCTGTCCCATCCTCTTGACAACCTTCCTGCAGGAAACCACCTCCTCAGGTAGAGTGTTCCACTTGCCTACCACCCGTTTAGTAAAAAGTGTCTCCTGATTTCCCTCCTGAATTTTCTCCCTCAACCTCAGTTGATGCCCTCTTATCCCTCCCTCTTCTGATCCGGAATCTCTCTCCTGTTTTAGTCTTGTTTATCCCCTTCAGGTACTTAAGATCTCGATCATATCTTCCCTATCCCTTCTCTTCTCCAGGGAATATATGTTAAGCATGTTCAACCTTTCCTCGTAGGATTTCCCTCCAAACCCTGGTTCATCTTAGTTGCTCTGTGCTGCCCTCTCCAACAATGTGATGTCCTTTTTTCAGTAATGGGCGCCAGTACTGCACGCAGTATTCCAGGTGCGGCCTGACCAGTGACCTGTACAGGGTAAGGATCACTTCACTACTTTTAGAGGAGATACCCTTCACTGTATAGCCCAGCATCTTGCTGGCTTCGCTGCTGCCTTACTGCACTGAACCGATTTGTTCATATTCCCGTTATAATCATCAGGTCCTTTTCCTCCTTTGTGCTCCCAGCTGTAGCCTCCCAGCTGATGGCTCCTCCTCTGGTTCTTAGCCCGAAGTGCAGCACTTTGTGCTTCTTGGCATTGAACCCCATCTGCCATGTTTCCGACCACTCCTGTAGTTTAGTCAGGTCTTCCTGCAGTCCCTCCACCCCTCAATGTCATCCACCACAGCTCCCATCTTGGTATTGTCTGCGAGCAGACTGATCTTACTCTGGGTCCCGTGTGAGATAGCTGCTATGAATATCCCAGACAGCACTGGTCCCAGTACCGATCCCTGTGGCACCCTGCTTGTTACTGCTATTTGTGAAGAGAGTTTCCCTCCAGAACCACCCTTTGCTGCCTGTCCTTCAGCCAGTTAGTGATCCATTTGATCATCTTAGTACCCACCCACTGCAATCTGCATCACTTTCTATTGTGTGCTGCCTTACCTGTATTTATTGTTGCACTATGTTATGTTTCCCATTATATCGGTCACCTTGTTAACTGCTGTTTACTCCAGTGTGAGTGCACAATGTCCTGTCTGATTGTATGCTACGTTTACCGCTTTGTATTTACTTTATAAAATGGGCATAGCAAAATAAGAGTATTGATTGGCTAGAAAATCGATTGCCATAGATGTATTACACATAGAAAAAAAAAAAAGGACAGGCAAACAAATCAATGCCCTAAATAGAATGTTGACAAAAAAAATGGAGCGTTCATAAATTGTAAGTTAGCCATCTTGTTTTCACGCTTGGCGAGAGCCATACCTCATAATGTGTGACAGTTGAGAGTATGGGCAACAGCAGTACAATGTAAGCAGCTTATAACGGGCACATCTGTGTAATCAGATTCTGCCCGTTATAGCCACTGGGTGCTGTAACCAAAAAACAATGATTGTCACAATCCAGGAACAGTATATAGATGTCTAGCTGGGTGGGTGAAACTATCTCGTGGATGCGCCTGGCGTGTGCCTGTTTGCCGGCGGGGTGGGGGCCCTTGTTGCTCTGTCCCGTCTGCGAGCTGAAACTATCTTTGTGGCGTGCCTGTTTGCATCGGTCTGGTCCGTGAGCTGAATACTGCAAGAGCTCTTGGTGACCCCTTACCTGCAGCAGAGAGATAGAGAGTCTGAACCTGCCCTGCCATCCTGTCCTGCTGTGCCGTGAAGCTGCAATTGCGAACTGAGGTAATGGAAGTCCAGTCGGCAGTGCTGTCAGCGGGTGAAGCTGCGATTGCGAACCGAGGCAATAGAAGTCCGGTTGGCAGTGCTGTCAGCGGGTGAAACTCGCGAGTGTGGACTGAGGCTCTGGAATTCCGGTCGGCAGTGAAAGGAGATGGAGGGCTGCCTTGATTGCCCTTGGAGCAGAGCATTATCCAACCCTCTCCTGACCACCACGGTGTCACTTACTTGTTAAGTTGCCAAATAGTCGTTATAAGCATACAGTTTAAACAGTGACTCTATGGGAGTGGCAAATGGTAAACACAAATTGCCAGAATAACCGACTGCCTGTGATAACTGAAGGGGGGTCCAGCCTGGCAGCCTGCCAAAACCATGATGTCATTTTCTTGCTGGCGGAAGGACTATTTTATCAAGTTCTGATAAAAATGCCTTTGCTGCTTACAGATGTGCTATTTTGTAGGGGCAAAAAAAAGTTTCCCATTTATAAGCGCAATAAAACACTCCAGGGTGTGTGTCAAACAGATATTACTGCACTTCCAGGGGCTGAAGGCACTCGGCAGGGCCTTGTGCCTTACCGTACCCCTGGGCGCATGGTAATATATGTTCAACACACAATTTTGTTGTGTCTTACGTTTACTTACTGTTTAGCAATACCTGTAACTACTGTACTGTGTCACAAACCTACCCAGCAGGTCAGCCCTCTGCTCCCAAAGTGCCAACCTCCGAACGCAGTCTTAGATACATAGATATATAGACAGTGTTCGCAGATAAGGGCCTATGGCCCACCCAATCTGCCCATTTGAGCTTGTAAGTTCAGTTTGTTTTCCTAGAGTCTGTTGCCCTCACCCTGACCTCCAGAATTCCTTTATGTCTATCCCATGCATTCTTAAATCCAGTGATTGTTTCAGCCCCACCACTTCCTCTGGCAGGGTGTTCCACTTGTCCACCACCCGTTCTGTGAAGAAATTCTTTCTCATGTTTCCTCTGAATCGTCCTCCTCCAACTTCATCCCATGCCCTCTAGTCCTGGAACACCTTTTTACGCTTAAAAATAGTGTTTTCCTGCACCCTGTTCCTCCCTGTAAGATACTTGTCTGTCTCTATAATATCCCTCTCCCTCCTGTCCTCCAGGAGTACATGTTCAGTTCCTTCAACCTGTCTTCATAGGACTTGTGATGCAATCCATGCACCATCTTTGTTGCCCTCCTCTGAACCTTCTCTACCCTGTCTATGTCCTTTCGTAGGTATGGTCTCCAGAACTGTACACTGTACTCAGGTGGGGCCTCACTAGTGTCTTGTATAGCGGAATTATGACCTCCCTTTTCCTGCTGGTGATACCCCTGCCTATACATCCCAGCATCCTATTTGCTTTACCTGCTGCCTTGTCACACTGTTTCCCTACTTTGAGGTCATCAGAGATGACAACCACAAGATCCCTTTCCTGCTTGGTGCACTCTATATCCTCACCCCCAACTGATATATTGTGCCAGGGTTTTTGTGCCCCATATGCATTATCTTGCACTTCTTTGCATTGAATTTCAACTGCCAAAACCCTGACCATTCTTCAAGTTTCTGCAGGTCCTTCTCATTCTGTCTACACCCTCTGGTGTGTCTACTCTGTTACAGAGCTTTGTGTCATCAGCGAACAGTGAAATTCTGCCTTCTAGGTCCTCGCTAATGTCACTGATGAAAATGTTGAAAAGGACGGTCCTAGCACTGATCCTGTGGTACCCACTGGTCCTCTTCCCTCTGTGGGTGACAGCCATTTACCACCACCCTCTGTCCTGCCACCCAGCCAGTTACCTACCCACCACACTACTGTCCTGCCCACACCCATATTCCCCAGTTTGTGTAATAGTCTTCTATGTGGCACAGTGTCAAAGGCCTTGCTGAAGTCCAGATAGGCCATGTCCACTGCCCTCCCTGATCCACCTCCCTAGTCACCCAGTCAAAAATTCAATGAGGTTGGTCTGACACGACCTCCCCCTGGTGAAACCATGCTGCCTTGGGTCCTGTAGTCTATTGACAACCAGATGTTCCACCAATCTCTCC
Source organism: Neoceratodus forsteri (assembly GCA_016271365.2). Classification (NCBI taxonomy): domain Eukaryota; kingdom Metazoa; phylum Chordata; order Ceratodontiformes; family Ceratodontidae; genus Neoceratodus; species Neoceratodus forsteri. Next base: position 513,818,389 of record CM057454.1, read on the forward strand.
TTCAGTAGTGCTTCCATGATCTTCCCACTACCAGGTGAGGCTGACTGGTCTGTAGTTCCCTGCTTCCTCTTTGTTCCCACTTTTGTATAAGTGGACTACATCTGCTGTCCTCCAGTCTTTGGGTACCTCCCTGTTTCCAGTGATCAGCTAAGCGGGATAGCCAGAGGATCAGCCACCACCTCTCTTAGTTCTTTAAGGACCCTGGGTGCACCCATCTGGCCCCATTGCTTTATCAACTCTTATTACTTCCATTTCCTTCAGGACCCTTTCGTGTAAAGGAACTTGTGTCCATTTCTGCACCATTCTCACCCTTGTACTCCCTTCAGACCATTACCCTCCTCCTCTTCAGTAAAGACTGAGCAGAAATGCCTGTTCAATATGTCAGCTTTACTGTTGTCATCCTCCACGCAGCCCCCATCCTCCCCTTCAGTCTCACTATCCCTCGCTTTGTCTTTCTTTTTCACTTATGTACCTGTAAAACATTTGCCCCTCTACCCACTGATTTTGCAATGTGTTCTTCTGTCTGAGCTTTGGCTTCCCTTACTGACCTCCCTGCCTCCCTTTGCTTCTCCTGGTACTTCTCCCTATCCTCTTCTGCCTGTGTCTTTTTGTATTGCCTGAATGCAATATTTTTTGCTTTCACTTTCTTTGCTACCTCTTTGGAAAACCATAATGGTCTCCTCTTCCTTTTCCTCTTGCTAACCTGCTTAATGCATAATTCTGTTGTTCTTGTAATCCCATTTTAAATACTGCCCACTGTTCCTCAACCCTGATTCCTGTCCCATTCCCTTAATGCCTCTTTCAAGTATCTCCCCATTTTCCCAAAGTCTGCCCCCTAAAATCCACAGTGACTGGTGGTCACTGTTTCCCAAGTGCTCCCCACTGTTACCCCCATCACACTGTCCCTGTTTGTGAGCACAAGGTCCAGTATTGCCTTCTGCCGAGTTGGTTCCATGACCAGTTGCTTGAGAAGGCACCCTGAAGGGAGTCAGGATAAATCTGCTCCTAGTTGATGCTGCTGCTGTGAACAGTTTAACAGAACAAGGTAACCCTCTTGTCTGTTTTGTGAGTTCGGATCAACCTTTGGTCTCCAGTCTTGGAGTGATTCACACTGTGAACCTCTTGCTAAGCGTACCCAGTGCACAGGCTCAGATAATTCTGTCTTGGGGCCAGATATCTTTGCCTCAGGCACCTAACCAGGTATACAGAGATGAACCCTTAAAACTGTAATAAAGACCTCAGATTTAAAACTCTTGTCTTTCCAGTTTGGTATCACCATTCAAGCTTATGTCTAGTGTCTGCTATAACCATATATATATATATATATATACTTTTCTGGCAAATGAAAAAATCAAAGACAGACCAAGTAAGTTCTAAAAGAGTTTTACTAAAATAGATAAAAATATGTAACACATAAAATACAGAACTATTATATCACAAGACATACAAGTCTTTTAAAAGAACAAGGTTTAAACAGTACAATTCCTACCTACAGTACTTAGGTTTGTCTCTACCTCTAAATACCTGCTTAAAAGTGCTCGAGGATGTTTCTTGGTCAGAGTCTAGATGAAAGTGTCTCTGTGAAGTAAAACAGAATAAATTAAAAGCTGGCTTTTACCCCACCTCTTTGCAGGAGGTCACCTAGCTCCTCCTGTCAGGATATAAAAAAATATATATATCCATATAAAAAAGGATGTCTTTTCCAAGTATTAAATTCTGTAACCTCAGCTTGCTCATGTTTCTCTTTCAAATGACATCTCTTTGATCTATTGATCAAACTTCCCTCTCACACAAACACCAAAGCATTTATGATTTGCACCACTACATCACAACCTGCTTTCCTCCCTAACGTCATAAAAGGGATGCTGATTTCCTTTTAGATCTAAAGCTAGAATTTACTGTACATGATGTTCCTGCACTGATGTAATGTACTTGTCTTACCACTCTTTTGTACTCTCCCGGTCATGCCTGAAAATAGTAATTGTTTGGCTAGTGTACTCACCGGTTAACAAAAACTAAATAAATAAAATAAATAAATATTCCAGCTTTTCCTAGCCTCCCATGCAGCACGGAATGAAGGCCTTGCTGAAGTCTAAGTACAAGACATCCACTGCACGGCCCTTATCCAGTTCCCTGATCAATCTCAATCAGGTTTGTCTGGCAGGATCTGCCTGAGACAAACCCGTGTTGTCACCCGTCCTGGAGACCACTGTCCTCTAAAATGTCACCAGCCTCTCTTTAAGGATTGTGTTCATGAGCTTTCCCACAACTGATGTGAGGCTCACTGATCTGTAGTTACCTAGATCATCCTTTGGGCCACCATTGTGAATGGGCACCACATGGGCCAACCTCCAATCCTGTGCGCATCCTGAGCCTGAGTATCTAGATGTCCGAGCACCTTTACAAATCCACATGGTCAGGAAGAGAGAGAGGACACTCCCACAATGTACTGTACTACCATCCACACTAAACGTGAGAGAGGCAGAATCTTAACTGTTACAGCTATGTAAAAAAAATCTCCTTAGTATCTCTGTGTTGCCAACTGCTCGGTCCTCATAAGGAGTGAGTATCTTCATCATGGTCCTCCAAGCCCCACCTCTACTAACCTCACCATCACTCTGCTAGATGTTCATGGCACAGGACCCAATAAATTGACCAGCCTCATGCTGGTGGCAGTGCAGATATTCTTTGAATTAGTCTTCTCCATAAAATTCATAGAATCCACCCTGGGTCTAAACTGGAGGTGCTTGAATGCCACAGGAGCTGGCAGCTCCACTGGCTGCATCCTTTAACACCTCTCTGCAGACAGGATAGGTGCTCCCAAGACTGGAGGGTGGCTCATGTAGTGCCTATCCACAAAGGGGGTCTAGACAGGAGATGGGAATTATAGGCCTGTCAGCCTAACGTCTGTGGTAGGCAAAGTAATGGAGGGCATTATCAAGGAGGCTTGGGAGGCAGCTGGAAAGGTTAGGGCACCAGGATGATAAACAGTAAGCCGTCCCTGGGAGATCGTGTCAGGCAGACCTCGTAGAGTTTATGACTGGTGGCGGGGCCCTGGACAGACATAGGCCAGTGGATGTCCTATACCTGGATTTCAGCAAGGCGCTGATTCGCACCCCATAATGGGCTGATAGCAAAGCTGAGGAGAAAGAGGTGCTCAAGTGGGTAGAAAATTGGCTTGGGCGAATACAGAGGGTAATGGTCGGTGGGATGGTCTCCTCCCCAGGGAGGTAATCAGTGGGATCCCCAAGGTTCAGTATTGGGCCACTCCTGTTCAATGCCTATGTCTTGGATATAGGGAGGGTTAGGAGTAGGCTGAGTCTCTTTGTGGATGACTCCAAACTGGGAGCACTGGTGGATAGGGAAGAAGCGAGAGAGACAGTCCAGGGGACCTGGATACCCTGGAGGAGTGGTCAAGGAGGTGGGGATTGAAGTTTAATACTGGAAATGTAAGTACTTCATTTGGGGTCAGAATCCGGGCCATGTATGCACCGGGGAGGTCACACTGCAAGCCACATTGGGTGAGAGGGATCTAGGGGTGGTGGGAGACGTCAAAATGAATAACTCCGAATATTGTGGCAGAACCGCAGCCAAAGCAAACAGGATACTGGGCTGCATAGCCAGGGAATTATGTCCAGGAGGAGAGTGATCCTCCTCTATATAATGCCTTGGTCAGGCCGCAACTCAAGTACTGTGTACAGTTCTGGAGACCTCATCTGAAGAAGGACATAGCACTGCTGGAGAGAGTCAGAGGAGAGCGACCAGGATGATTCATGGCATGGGGAGGCCCTATGAGGAGAGGAGAGACAGGGGAGACATGATGGGGTCTTCAGGTACGTAAAGGAATAACCAAGAGCAGAACCAAGGAGCTGTTCAGGCTAAAGAAGGGAGGAACAACCAGGGGCATGGTGGAAGCTGGAGGAAGTACAGAGGGAACATAGGAGACATTATTTCACTGAGAGGCGGTGGAGTCATGGAATATGCTGCCGGGAGGCTGGTGGAGGAGGGCACAGTGGAGGGCTTCATGAAGGGTGGGGCAGGTACAAAGGAAACTGAAGCCATGGAAGACCCTCTCGGAGGCTAGGGAGGGCAGAGGCGAGTACCCACTAGGTGGCTGGCTACTGAGGAGACATGACAGACCATTAGGCCTATTCTGCTGGCTTTTTGTATGTTAGGAGCAAATCTTTAGGCCAGGGGCCAGCAGCCATTACTGGCTCAGGGCAGCACATGACACTGTGTGGTGACACGACCAGCCAATAACTGTTCTTGAGTCATGGATTCAGTTCAGTATTCATACATAGGCAGTCTTCCAGGAGACAGCTGAGTTATAGGAAATTTCTATAAGCTAAGCTCTGCCCAACACCTGGGCGGTATAATCTCAGCTCTGCTCCATGATGTTAGATCTTTCTGCTGGATGGGACAGGTCTCCTCCTTCATAGCTCTGCTTATGTAGCAGGATTTTGAGTTTATAAGTACTTTTCTTTGGCGCATGACTTGACTTTGGTCGAGTTCCTAAGATTGCAGGCCAGGTCGAGTTTCTTGTAGTAATCTTGCTGGATCTTTGACCTCAACTCCAGTCAAGCAAGCGTTAAGATTTTTCTCGAGCCTGTCAGTCGGCTGTTGGAGGAAGTCGATGAGGAGTTAATCTGCCAGACCCCAGTGCTCCCTGTCCTCACTCAGGAGGCTGAGGACTGGTAGGTCAAAGCTGAGTTATACCTTGACCACTTTTGGTCACGCTGCCCAAGCAGTTTGTGTATTGGACTCTCCAGAAGTCACCAGTTGATGTTGGTCCTCAGGCTGATAATCGAGGTGCCACTCGCCTCTCAATTTTGCTTGACCGGGAGATGTCACTATCGACCGTCCTTGCATCGTTAGGTAAAGAGAGACATTGCGGGATATGTGTCAAAGCTATAAGGGCGCATATAACAGTACTGGACAGTTGCACAGAGGTGTAGGCTCTGTCCCCGGAGCTGACAGTTCCTTGGCCTCCCCGGCCATTCCCTTCCAGTCCACCAGACTCCGCAGACTTCTTCTCCTCCACTTCAGGTGGAGCCCCAGACTCATGAGACTTCTTCTCCTCCACTTCAGGTGGAGCCCCTTCCATCACAGCCACTGTTTGGGGCTCTTACCAAGCAGTCCTGCTGTGCCTCCTACATGCCAGGCCGTCTGTGGAGATCTCACAGGAGGAAGGTCCTTGGGTGGTCCAAGGTGGGAACAGGTAGAGAGCTGCATTTGAAGAATCTTTGAGACTTGGAAGCGAGTCATTGATCAGTGGCCTCAACCAGAAATCCTTAGAGGATTGATCTGTAGTACTGGGCCAACATCTTTGGGGGCAATGCTCCAACTTAAGTCTAGTCCATGAATGTGCCCTTGAGCTGGTGCAAAAACAGACAAAATACCCGTTCACTGATAGGGACAAATCCCGGGGTCACCTTCCCTTTGACTGAGGTCATTTTGGGACTGTCATTGGAGCTGTGGCAGCATCCAGCATTCTGCCCGATGCCTACCCAGATGGTCTGCAAGTATGTGGTCCCATAGGCACCTTCTCGGGTTTTCAACCATCCCTTGGCTGAGGGCCTGGTTTCAGTTTTGGGCTTTGCAGATTGAAAGGCCAGGGTGTAGACAGACCTCCTGACAAGGAGTCCAAGAAGGTTGACTATCGGCCAAAAGGTGTACACAGCTGCCTCCTGAGTCTCCAGCAGGTCAGGTACTCAGTCATGATGCCTAATTTTGGTCATTCCTGTTCTGAGATCGTTGGACTTCTCCTTCCTACGTCCTGCTGATAAGCGGCAGGCAGCCCAGATGTTCAGAAAACAGGGACAGTCACTGGCCAAACATCAGCTACAGATAGACTTGGACATGGCTGACTCTTGTGCCTTTGCCATGGCTATGGATGTTGCTATGTGTCATAGGGTCTAGATGGGGCTGATCACTTTCCTCGTACACTGATCAAAGTTGGCCAATGTCCCATTCCTGAGCACCGACCTCTTTGGTCCTGGAGTGGGAGGTATATAACCTGTATTGAGAAGTCCACCCTGGATTCTGTAGCTTTGTCCCAGAAGGACTTGAAACCCTTCAAGCCCAAGAAGAAGGCTTTTCAGTTTGGCACTTTCAGCCATAGCAGCCTCAGTAGCAGCCCTGCAGGTGCATTACCAGTGCTGGCATCCAAAGCCCAAGTTTGAAAGCCAGGGCAAAAGATGGGGGCAGAGATGGTCATGCCTCTGGGGCCCGTCTGCCAGTGCCCCATGCAGGGCTGCTAAGTGACAGGTTGCGGGAGGCCACCCACTCCCTTCCAGTCCCTGTCCGAGCTCCTGGTCAGGAGTCTGTTGCATCGCTTCTTTCCACAATAGCCCCTTATTACTCAGACAAGAGGGTCCTAGAAGTGGTGGGCAAAGGGCTGCCTCAAGACTTAAGTGCTCTTCTGCCTTACTGACTCCAGGCTTCTCAGGAGTCCAGGGTGCTGGAGGACATGTCTAGGATAAGAGCCAACATGACTCAGCTCTTAGAGTGCAGGGCAATACCTTTTGCCCATATGCCCTAGCCACTCAGGGATATATGACAAGTACTTTCTGTTTCTAAACTGGGGAGCTGGCGCCCATACTGACTTGCACGATATGAACAAGTTCATGCGGAAGCACAAGATCTTACTGAGAGGCTCTTGCAGTAGGTAATCACCTTGAGGACTGTGCCCCCGGTATCAGGACCACACAGAAACTTTAGCTAGCAGTGTCTGACGGATGTCAGCATGACACTATATAGTGGGTGGTCCCCACGCCCGCCTTCCAGTTCTTTCCTGCCACCGACCTGATCATGTTAGACCTCATGGAGATCACATGTTGCAGTTTGACTGCTTTCACAGATGAGTATCTGTTTTCTTTCTTTATAAATTGTAATTTCTTAGATTTTGTCATGTTGTCACCGTCTTGCATCGAGTCGCATAAAATAAGTGCTCTTCCTGTGAGTGCTAACTCCCACACAAAGACACTCTTACCCTCTGCCTCTTCTGTCTAGGCCCAGAGTACAAGATTGAGGATTACGAGGCCTGTTCCAGCTTCATCCAGCCACACGGAAGCATCACCAGCAGGCCCCGAGGCCCATTTACTGAAACAAAAGATGGCCATATGGAAAAGGAGCTCCAAAAACTCTGCAGCCCTTCCTCTTCCTGACTGAGTCTTCCAGGCACAAGAAGAAGGAGAAAGAGAGACATTGGGACCCAGATAGGTCCCTTCTCACCTGCAGCCACCCTCGGGCCCTTGGTGAGCAGTGCCCTCTTCCTTCGAAGTCGACTGTTGTGGTCAAGCCTGCCCCACCCAGGGACAGCCCTCTCACCTCTCGCTGCCATTGGTCACAGTGGCTGTGGGCGACTCTGCGTCATCCAAGGCCCCTGCAGCATAGGCCCTCTCCACCAGCAGGTCTAAGTTGCCTGGTGGAGCTGATAAGTCACTTGTCAGGCTCCCGATGAGCACCTGGCCCATGCTATGTCATCAGACTCCGAGTTCTGGAGCCGCCCGGCTGGAGTCAATAAGTCGGGCATCAGGTCCTCCGACATCTGCCCGACTAGTCTTGTTGATAAGTTGGGTGTCGGTTTGCCCGACATCTGCCAACCGATCTCACATCATGGGCGATTGAGGCCCCAGCGCCTCTTCCTTGCTGGGCCTTCACAGCTCTCTCTGGTTGGGTCTCCCCACTGGTTTACCCTTGGTTCCCCTGTGGGATAGCTTCTGCCGCCATCCCAGACAAGGGAGAGCAGGCGCTGGGGTCATCCGTTAGGTGGCCTTTCTCCTCTTGACGCCTCTGGATCTCACGTTGGGAGTTATGGTCGGACCTCAGGGACCTCCTTTTTCAGGTTTCTCGACAGGGGCCTGGCTCCGTCCCGTGTCTGTCTCCTCCTGGGCTGACGTTTGACCCAGTTCTTCCGGGTCTCTCGGGGTCGGGTCGGGAGTCCTCATGGCCCTCTTTCAGGTCCTCCAGGTCTGCCGTCAGGTTTTCCTTGGCTATCCGCGCCTACTCTCCCAGCGTACTGGGCTACCCACTGTCAGGCTTCCATCGCCCAGGTTTGCGAGCCCTTATCCTCCTCCTCCTGGATACCTGACGCCACTTTATCCATCGCTGAGTTACTCGATGCCTGCCAGCCTATCAGCCTCATCCGCTTCCTCAGCCTCAGGCAGACTTCCAGGCCATCTTGCAGTTGTGGTCCAAGTTGGATAGCCGCCATCCCCTTGGGAGATGCCCTGAGGCCCGCGGATCCTCCTCCTAATCCTTCTCCTGTACCGCCCCGCCACCCATCATCTGACCCTCAGAGGTACCTTCGTCTGGGCGGATGCAAGGTGGAACACCCATGACGCGGAGAGCCTCCGACCTGACACCTGGTCCTGAGATTCAGATCCGGACTCGAGTCAGATGGTTCTTCCTCTTACGTTGTGGGGTTCGAGACTTCTTTCCTGGAAGAACCGCGGCCCAGGAGTAACCAAAATCTCCACCTGAGGATTCCTCTTTCACTAACCTCCTCAAGAAAATTGGGTAGGTCTGTGACTCAAATCAGATGCTCAGGACCCAAAATGTCAGAGGCTGGCTGAGCATCTGGATATCCAGGAGGTGGCCCTGTCCTCATGCCTCTCTGGCTCGAGCTGCACGAGGATCTTACATCCACTATTTGGATGATGCCATCCTCAATACCAGCGGTAGCCAAGAAGGCCAACCGCATGTATTGGACGCCAGAGGGAATGACCATCTCAGTGTCCACCCCAAGGCAGACTCAGTTGTCATTGCTCCAGCCCATGACCGGTCGTCAAGCCAAGGCATATGAGTACCTACCCTCCTGACAAGGAGTCAAGGCAGCTTGACCAGTTTGGGAGGAAGTTTTACTCCTCCTCCACTCTGGTCATTCGTGCTTTGAATTACATAGCCCCATGCTGTTCTACCAGAAATCCCTCTTTAGCCAGCTGCAGCCAGTGATAGAATCGCTTCCAGACTCTGAGTCCAAGTCCATCCTGGCGGACTCTATCCGATCTGCCAAAGTTGCCTGTAGGCATTCTGTCAGGGGCCAACTACGATGCTGTGGACTCCTCGGCTAGGGGAGTCGCCACAGCAGTCAGCTTTGGAGATTTTCCTGGCTTAGGGTCTCGGCCTAGCACAAGATGTTCGATGGCCATCCATGATGCTCCTTTCAGGGGTTCAGTCCTCTTTGGTGGTGATGCTTAAGACATAATCACTAGCTTGCTGGGCAAGGCCCTTAGGTCAGTAAATACTATGTACTGTCCCAAGTTTCAGGCCAGAAGCCCTTTGGCACCAGGCGAAATGGCAGCTGAAATAACAGCAGATGGCCAGGCGTCGCCTAGCGTCGGGCAGTCAGCTTTAACCGCCTCTCAGCAAAAGCCCAAGAGCTTCTGGTGTGGCTGTCCCCAGCCAGCTCTCCCTCCCTCACCTGACTCGTGGTCTGCCCTCCTCCTCCCAGCCCTTCGGAGGAGTCGGTGGGCGGAAGGTCCGCCAGTCATCTGCCAGGGTGGCGGGCAATAACTACTGATTTGTGGGTCCACCAGTTCGTGGGACATGGCCATACTCTGGAGTTTGAGGAAAAAGCCCAGACAGGCCCCAGCAGTGTCCCACTACCCAAAGATGCACGTTCCTCTCTTAAAAGAAGAGATCCAGGCTCTCTTACAGAAGAGGGCAATAGAACCAGTTCCATCGACCTGGTAAGTACTAGGTATTATTCCACTTCTTCCTGGTCCCCAAGAAAATGGAAGACCTGCGTCAGATTTTGGACCTCAGTGCCGTGAACCTGTACATAGCACACAAGCGATCCGGATGCTGAATCTCCCAGGCCTGGTGCCCCTCCTGCACAAGGGACAGCGGCTCTGTGCTCTGGATATGCAGGATGCCTACCTGCATATCCTGATTTTTCAAGCCCATCACTGCTACCTCCAGTTTGCCTTTCAGGGTGAGCATTATCAGTTTAGGGCCCTCCTTTTTACCTATCTCGGCACCTCAGATATTTACCAGAGTGCCTGGCGGTGATGTGGCCCTCTGAGATGTCAGGGCCATTGTGTGTTCCCTAACCTCTATGACTGGTTACTGTCAGCCCCATCGAGGAGCAGCTGGAACTCTTCCTTTCTGCTACCCTGGACCTCTTTGCACAAGTGGGGATCACTGTAAATCTCTCGAAGTCCTAACTTGTTCCTTCCCAACACCTTCAGTTTATTGGAGCGGTGTTGGATGCAGCCCATGGCATGGCTTTCCTCCCTCTGGACAGGGTGGAAGCGTTACAGGGACAGGCTCGTTGTATAGCCTTCAACAGGTGGGTTTCTGCCAGGTCGATCCTCTGACTTCCTGGCCTCATGGCGGCGCATCTCCACTGTTCCTCTAGCCAGGCTCCATGTGTATCTCTTAGTGGACACTCAGGGTGCAGTGGGATCACAGGCTGGGCGACCTGGACCATGTGGTCATGGTCTCCAGTTCGATGCAGCAGGATCTCCTATGGTGGCAGAATCTAGCTAACCTCACCAAGGGGTCCTTTCCAGTCCCCTCCTCCCTGCCATACCTTGACCACAGATGCATCAAGGATGAGCTGGGCGCTCATCTGGGGAGCCACAGGACACAGGGTCTCTGGTCTCTGGCAGAGTCCCATCTGCACATAAATGTGTTGGAGATGAGAGTGGTGCTGTATATACTAAGCCTTTCAGCACTTGCTTTGCCAGGGCACCCTGTTAGTCCATTCAGACAATATGTGTGTCATGTGGTATCTCAACAAGCAGTGAGGTACTCGCCCATATCCCCTTTGCAGGGAGGCGATGCGGGTGTGGTGGGCAGTTCTGCATTGAATTTGCCTCACTGTGGCTCATGTTCTGGGTGTGCAAAATGTCCTAACGGACAGTGTCAGCCACACCAGAGTCAGAACTATGGGTGGGAGCTCAAGCAGGATGTGTTTGAACACATTTTCAACCTATAGGGTCATCCGGACCTAGATCTGTTCACCTCCCCATACAATGCAGAACTTCCCAAGTTTTGCTCGCTCCTCCTGGGTCTGGTGTTTTCTGACGAGGCCAGCGCCATCTCTTAGCTGGACAGGGAGGTTGTTCTATGCTTTCCTTCCCTTTCTGGTTTTGCAGAGGTGCTGCAAGCTTGAGGTGCAAGGCACACATGGTTCTAATAGCCCCATTTTGGCCTTGCCAAGTTTGATTTCTGCTCCTTCAGCAGCTAGCAGTGGAACTCCGGTTCCTCTGCCCGTCACCCAATCTCCTGACTCGGGAGAGGGCACACTAGTCCATCCAGGGCTGCAGTCCTTCACTTTCACGCATGGCACCTCAGAACATTGTTGCATTTCATTTGTTTCCTCCAGAGTGGCGCAGGTCCTGGTAGAGGCCAGAAAGCCTTCTACAAGGACTATGTATGCCATGAAGTGGAAGCACTTCTACATATGGGCCACCTGAAAAGGTTGGGACCCTTTTCTTGCCGGTACCACAAATTTTTGAGTATCTCCTGCACCTGTCTGACTTGTGCCTGAGCTACTCTTCTCTGAAGGTTCACCTTTGGCTGTTTCTGCTTACCACACCCTGGTGGAATGCAAACCTTTGGCTCTACTGGAGGTTCAAAACCTTCCTGAAAGGATCATCCACCTGACACCCCCAGTCATGCAGTCCTCGTCACCGTGGGACCTTCATTTATTTTAGAAAAGCTGACCTGCCTCCCTTGAACCGGCTGGTTCCTGTGATATCACGCTATTTGTCATGGAAGCGCTATTTTGGTTGCTGTCACTTCGCTCAGAGGATTTCTGAGCTTCAGGCCCTGATGTGTAAGGCCTTATTTGATTTTTCACAGGTATAGGGTGGCTTTGCATACAAGCCCTCAGTTTTTACCAAAGGTAGTCTCTGAATTTACGTTGAACCAGTCATTTCAACTGCCAGTCTGTTACCTCGAGCATTCTTTTTATCACAGCTATATTTTCATTCTTGCAGCCACTGACCTGCTGTGAATCAGCCACCGCTCCGCTTCCCGAATGATCCCAGAGTTACTTCCACACACCAGCTAGCATATGCAACTGTACCCGCAAAAGAGACCACCCCCTCGGTCCCTGTGCCAGGTCAGGAACTAATACCGCCATGTGACTTTACACCAGCGAGCCCCACCGTCAGTGGTGCTATTTTCTTCCCTGTGGCTCTTTTCCCTGAATGCAGGCATGCAGTAACAGCCAGACACTGATGGGCAGGCGTCTGCTGCATTCCCCCTTGCCGCATGGACTCTAGCAGTGCCACGGTCATCACCTGGGGCCGCTGGGCCGGTGGAACCCATCCCTCCCTGGATGGGAGAGCAGTCCTCTGGATGCTCAATCCCTATCCCTCCTACTACCCCTGACAACCCGGGCTCTTGTCTGAACCGAAGTCGTAGCGATGGTTTGAAGTGTGAAGTCAGGCACCTCAACCCACAGCACCACTGGGCCAGGTACCCGAGAATTCTAATTTGGGAGGCACTTCTGCATACTTTATATGTTCACAGAATTCTGTTATTACACTAATAGAACCAAGTCTGTCTGGAAATTGAACCAGCTTTTCGTTTCTTTTGTGCCAAATAGAAAGGCTAAACAGTTTTCACACAATGTCTATCTAAGTGGTTGGCAAACTGTATTGTTTCTGTTACCAGAAATATGGAAATCTGTCCCAGGGAGGTTGAGGGGCATTCCACCAGAGCGTGGCTGCCTCTACTGCTTGTTCAAGGGCGTGTCAGCCGCTGATACTTGTCAGTGACTGCTGCTTGGAGTTCTGGCCACACTTTTACAAAGCATTACAGGAGCAACAGATTTCTAGAAAAATGTAAAGGAAATTTACAAGCTCAAATGGGCAGACTGGGTTGGCCATAGGCCTTGTCTGCGACAGTGTCTATGTATCTATGGACATTGCCTCTAGGTGAAGGGCAGGTTTTGGCCTAGCTGTCCTCCAGGGTCTCCTGTCCTGAGCTTCCTGCCTTTTTCTGCAGCTTTTCCTGCCTTTCTTGTTTGTTTCTTCTGATTCACACTGCTTGGGACTTGGTCCTCAAGGTGATTACCTTCTTCAAGAGCCCTCTCGAAAATATAGTACATTCGTAAGAACTTACGTAACAGTAGATCTTCAAGAGGCTCTTGAAGTAAATAATCTTCCCCTTCCTAGTTTATTTGCTGCTCTTTTTCATCAGCTCGTTACAGGCTCCAGGGCCTCATCTTCCATTCTCCTGTTGTGCCTCCTTGGAGGTCTTTAGTGGGAGAGCTGGAAAGCGGGTGTGGGACTGCCCACTATATAGTGTCACACTGATGTCCATCATGTGACATCGGGTGGGCGGTCCCCTGTCAGACACTGCTAGCCCTTCTGGTCAACCCAGCCAAGTCGGAACTGGTTCCCACTGGTGATGAAGTTCATCAGGGCAGAACTCGACTCCCTGTGGGCCAAGGCCTGCCCCTTGGGTGGACCAGGCATTGGATGTTACCTTCTTTGCCTGCTCATTTTAGGTTGGGCACTTGTGCCCGGCCCATCATTTCCTCTGGCTGCTGGGGCTCATGGTGGCTTCTATCAGCATGGTCTGATGGGCCCACTGGAGGATGCACCCCTGCAGTGGGATTTGGGCTGGCAGTTGTCTCAACACCTATGTCGCCTAGACCAGCTGGCCTTGGTAGTCCAGCTGATGTGGGATGCCATCCAATGGTGGCTGTGCCATCAGAATCTGGAGGAAGAAATCCCAGTGTTCATCATTTCTCCCAGTGGGGCACCCTCTGGTGGATCTGTTTGCCTCGTTGGAGAACAGAAAACTGAGGCTGCTCTGTGCTCATACCTCTCAGTCAGGTACACTGCAGGAGATGCCTTCTTGAGGCCCCGGATCCTGAGCCTTCTGTACACTTTCCTCCCTTTGCCTTGGTTCACAAGGTAGTGATCAAGGCCTGGAAGAAAAAGTTGCAGATGATCCTGATAGCACCAGATTGGCTCAGACGGTTCTAGTACCGGATCTCTTCAGCCTCAGTAGCTGGCCTCCATGGAAGTTTCCTCTGTGCTCTGACCTGCTGACCAAACAATAGGGGATGGTCCTGCACCTGGACCTTCAGTCTCTGCACCTCTCAGCCTGGTTCCTGAGTGGCTAGAGTGCTGGGCTTTGAGCCACTTGGAAGACGTTTCCCATGTGGTGGAGGCATTCGAAAGGAGTCAGCTAGCAAGTGCTGTGTTTATGTGGAAGAGAGTCTCATTCTGGAGCCAGGGAAGGAACTTGATCCCTTGCCTGCTCATTCGTGAGTCTCGACTACCTCTAGTCCCTGTCACAGTCGGGGCTGTGAGACATGATTCTAAAGGTGCATCTGACAGCCAGATCTGCACACCAGGCTGGTATGCTGCTGGTGACACAGGAGAAAGTGACTGGCTTTGTTTTCAAGGCCTGGATCTCCTGTCCCCTCCGGTGCGTGAACCTCCACCTTTGTGGGACCTACTGCTGATGCTGGCTTTGCTCATAGCTGCCATTCAACCTATGCACAAGTGAGATGTCATACTTGTCATGGAAGACCAACTTCCTAGTGGGCATTATGTTGTCCTGAAGGGTCACTAAGCTCCAGACACTCTCTGTGGAGCTTTCCTGTTTCGTCTTCCATAAGGACAAGGTGGTCCTTTGTCCAATGTGAAATTCCTTCAGTTCATATCGAGTTTCACCTGAACCTGGTGATTAACCTTCCAGTTTATTTCTTGAACCCAACCTCGCATGTCAGTCACAGACTTCATTCCTTGGACCAGTGGAGGGTGCTTTCTTATTACATAGAGCACATGGCAGGAGTTTATGGAGAGGCTCGATAGCTGTTTTTCACATATGCTGAACAGCTCCAGCAGACTAGCAGTGAGGCGGAGGATTGCCAAGTGGATTATATCCTGCATCTGTCTATGTTACATGTTGTCTGGTACAGAGTCGCCTTGGGCTCAGGGCTAATTCCACCAGGCATACAGCTGCTTGGTGGCTGCTTCCAGGATATTCCCATTGCAGAGATATACAGAACTGCAACCTGGGCAGAAGTCCAATCCTTCATCTTCCATTACAGCATTGATGTAATGAGTCACTGGATGCTGCTTTTGGGGCCTCAGTCCTCCAGGCTGTATTCACCAGCTAGAGGTGTGCACCTTGCCCTTCCTTCTGGAGGACTGCTAGTAGTCTGCCTATGTGTGGATAGTGAACTGAATCCACAGTCCTAAAAATATATGATTTTCTTGAGGATATCTCCTCCATTGAGCTACATCATGGAACTACAAGCTGTCGGCATCAGGACCACCCAGAAATTTTGCTGGCCGGAGAGCCCACAGTGACGCACCTTGTTGGCTCCTGTATTACATTGGCATCCCCATGCCTCAATTCTTTCTCCTGCTGTCATCTGCTCATCAGTCCACCTCTGCTGAAGATGCCATTGAAATTCTGCAAGTATTTGCTAACACTGCTGATTCTCACAGCTTGTTATTCTAAAACTTCCTTTATGCTGCCAGTGAAAGAAAAGGAACCACACTGTTCCATTATTGCTGTTGCTATGATGTTAAAGATCAAATGCACATATTTAATAAAAAGCTTGAATTCTCATCACTCTATCATGAGTAGTGTTTGCTGAAATTGTCATGCTGTTTGGTTTGTGGTTTTCTTTAAATCAGCAGCTGTTAATTTGCTCTGCAGTAACTGAAAACAGTGAAGAAACATTTTTCTGTCTGTCAGTGACAACGAC
Organism: Neoceratodus forsteri; assembly: GCA_016271365.2. NCBI lineage: Eukaryota > Metazoa > Chordata > Ceratodontiformes > Ceratodontidae > Neoceratodus > Neoceratodus forsteri. Next base: position 513,834,086 of record CM057454.1, read on the forward strand.
ATCACACTTGTCCAGCCTGCTGCTTCAGCAGTTAAGTCCACGATTGACTGAATAAGCTGTTGCAGTTCCTAGTTAGAGCAGTCTGTAGAGCTAATTGTTTTCACTCAAAGTTTGTTACTAACCCATCTGGTTTGTGTTTAGAAAGATGTGCTTACAGTCTATCATTCTGTTCTCATAAAAGTTGAACATTTGGGGTTCAGTGCTGAACTGAAGTGGTATGAATGTGAAAAATGACCTTGTCTATATCACAGCTGTCAGTTCTCTGTCATTAAAACTCTGCATTCTATTCTGGCTATATAACACAGGGTAGTTTAATGGATATAAAATAAATCAACATTCTGTTAATTCATAGAAGCAGTGTGTCTTTGATGTAGCCTAATAAATAGGTTCATGTGATAATTTTGTTTTTATGTCAGATTGACAAACATGTGTCTGCCACACTCTGCTAGTTCAGGAACATGTACTCTATGAACTCATAAAATTCAGTTCTTTGAGGGTTTCTGTGTGAAAATACATCATGTATGTGTATAACTAGAAATATTATATGACATCATGATGCCCCTATCTTCTGCCTCTCAGTTGAGGCTGCTGCACCCTGCTTCCTTCTGTCTCCCACCCCACAGTCAGGGCTAATACACTCTGTCTCCCCTTTTCCTGTCTCCACAGACAGGGCTGCTGCTATGCTAAGCACTAGAGTCCCAGAGCCACTGCTTCCACAGTTTGGGTTGCTGCACCATGCTGCCCAGGCCAGCAAGGTGGGGCTTTGCTGCACCCTGCTACCCACTTCCATTGCCCCAAATGGTCATGGCTGCTGCACCACGTGCACCCATCACACAAGTCAGAGCTGTTGTACCCTGATGCCCCACTGTGTCCTGCACCACAGTCAAGGCTTCTGCACCATACTGTCCTCTGACACTACTTGCCCTGTTGCATCATAGAGCTTCTTGCCTCCACAGTTGGGTTGTTGCACCATGCTGCTCCCTGCCACTAGAGTCAGATCCTTTGGTACACTGCCCAAACCTACTTGAAAGGAAAGAAATACTTTCATCTTGTGTTATAGGGTGGGGACAGAGGGTAGTAGGTGCAGCAGCCTCAACTGTTTATGCAGGAGGCAGAAGGTGCAATAGCCCTGACTGTGTGGAAGACAGTGGGCAGCAGGTTGCAGCAGCCTCAAATGGGGGCAGGAGATGGGGCTTTGGGGCAGGGAAAGGGGAAGCAGACAGCTGCTACTTCAGTTGTTGGAAAAGAGACAGGGGCATCAGGATGCCATATAATACTTTTAGTTATACACATCATGATGTATTTCACACAGAAACCCTCAAAGAACTGAATTTTATGAGTTCATACAGTACATGTTCCTGAAATAGCAGAGTATGGCAGACAGGCGTTTGTCAATCTGACATGAAAACAAAATTATCACATGAACATATTTATTGAGGCTACATCAAAGATACACTGCTTCTATGAATTAATGCAATGTAGATTTATTTTATATCCATTAAACAACTCTGTTATGTAGCCAGAATAGAATGCAGAGTTTTGATGACAGAGAAGTGACAGCTGTGATACAGACAAGGTAACTTCTCACAGACATTCATTCATACCAGTTCAGTTCAGCACTGAACCCCAAATGATCAACTTTTATGGAACAGAAAGATAGATTTTAAGCTAATCTCTCTAAACACAAACTAGATGGGTTAGTAACAAACTTTGAGTGAAAACAATTAGCTCTGCAGATTGCGCTAACTAGGAACTGCAACAGCTTATTCAGTCAGTCAGGGACTTAACTGCTGAAGCAGCAGGCTGGACAAGTATGATGTCATTGCTCACTGACAGGGACAGAAAAATCTTTACTGTTTTTCATTGTTTTCAGTTACTGTAGAGTACAGTAACAGATGCTGATTTAAAGAAAACCACAAAACCAAACAACATATTTTAAGGAAACACTGCTCATGACACAGTGACATGAATTAAAGTGAATTCAAGCTTTTATGAAATATGTACATTTGATCTTTAAGATTTATAAAGGTGATGACCACGCAGTTTATATCTGTTGCCTCGGTACAAACCATGACGTTAAAGCCTGCTCAGTTTGCCTGAGTTTAACTAGACAACTAGGAGACGTTGCAAGAAGGCTTTAAAGTCTATCTCAGACTTCAAGAAATGGAGAAACAGGTTGCAGCAACAGCGGCTTCACCTTCTGCACCGCTTCTGTTCCCAGTTCACTGTCAGCCCGTTGATCCTTGAGGTCAACTGCCACCATCGTAGTTCATCAAAGAAAGATTAATCCTCAAAGTGGGCAGAGAAACACTGCCACTAGAGGAGAAACAGCGAAGGACAAGGCCACTCATCCAAACCATTCATTCAATTCTTAGATGAAGTAAGTCTACAGACAAAGACAGGTCTCTGGCTCTAGCCACGGATCCTGCTGCTGCCCTCCTGACTGTCTCTCAGACACCAAGGTCAGGGTCCTGTACCATCTCCCCGCCCTGCTGGGGATTCACGCCTGTTTCATAGGAATTTTACAAGCCTTACAAGCCTTGGAGACACTTTTCCCATTTATGACTTGCCATTTTAGTAGTAATATCCCAATTGTTTGTTCTCAGTGCAGAAACTGTCCATAGCTCTCTAACGGATTCTAAGCTTTTTGCTTTCAATGATCGTTCTAAGCAGATCATTTCATATGGACACCATTCTTTGATTAAGCCACATGCCTCTTCTTTTAGTTTTATACATTTCCTTTAATTGATGCTCATAAGTGTAGGTACCATATGGATTCTGTTTTAATTTCAGGCCTAGACAGTGCCACAAGTCTGTATCCTTAAACTCTATAGATAAAGCACAGGTCACCCCTCATTCTCCTGTACTCAAATATGTGCATGTCAAGACTACCAACCATTCTTCATATGTGAGATCTTTTAGACCTGTCACCATTTTAGTTGCTCTCCTCTGTACACACTCCAGCATCTTTATTTGTCTTTGTAGTGTAGGAGCCCAGAACTGGCTGCAGTACTCCAGGCATGGCTTCACCAGTACACCATAGAGGGTCATTAGCACTTTTTTCTCTACTTGCAATATTCTGCATATGCTACCCATTATCCTGCAACCTGTTTTAGTCACCTCTTTAGTATGTCCTTTAAAGCTTAGATCTTCATTTACCAGTACTCCTAGATCTTTTTCTTCTGAGGTTCATGAATCATGGGTAGGGAGGATGGGAGGAGTGGGAGGAGGGCAGGACATTAGCTCAAGCTGTGGACCCTGCAATATGAGCAGACTTGATAGACCAAATGGCCTTCTTCTGCTGGCTTGTTCATATGTAGGTTTCCTTTATTTCATGCCCAAGCAATTCATACTTGCCCCAGTGTTTTTATTTCCCAGGTGCAAAAAAAATACATTTTCCAACATTGAATTGTAATTTATGGCTAGATGCCCATTCTCTAAGCATTTAAGCTCTTGTCTTAGTCTATTTATTGAATCTTCAGAATCTACCACTCCCCAACCTTAGTGTTGTCCTCAAACTTAGTTAACCTGAATCCCTCTTTGTACTTCATGGATGCAGTATAAACATTAAATAAGGTCAGGTCCAAAACAGACCCTGCAGAGCCCGCTCATCGCTTTTGCCCACCTTGAACTAAATGCCGTTACGGAGACCTACTGTATTCTAATAAGCTGTAAGTCTATCTGATTAACCAAACTATTGTTTATACCTGTACCCAATTCCTTCAATTTGAGAATAAATTATTTATGGGGACGGTGTCAAAAGCCTTCATGTAATCCAGAAAATCACATCCACTGGTAAGCCTTTATCCAGTACTTTACTTACAGTTTCAAAAACTGTATCAAGTTTGTTTGACGTGATCTCCCTTTCTAAACCCATGCTGAGTTGGACTTGTCTGACCCTGTACAGTAGTAAAGTTATTGATTTTATCCTTAATTATTCATTCCAAGATTTTCCCACAACAGAGGTCAGGCTCACAGGCCTATCATTTCTAAATGAGATTCTGACCCTTTTAAATAGTGGAATCATGTTAGCATCTCGTCAGGCTTTTACCACTCATCCAAGTCCAGTGCTTTCTGAAATGTATAAGTAATCTGCCCTGATAACTTATCTGCCAGTTCCTTGATTAATCTTGGATGTATCCCACCTGGCCCCAGTGCCTTGTTAGAGTTTATAACTATAAGACTTTCCTTGACTTTGTCCTTATCCAGTGTAATTCCTGGACTGTGGTATTGTCTGTAACTGTCTTGTTTCCTGTTTCTTTCTCTCTGAAAACACTATAAAAGTATGTGTTTAGTATATTCACTAGCTCATTTTCCTTACTTACAGTCTTTCCTTCCATCATAAAATGGCCTACCTGAGTATTTGTATTTCTTTTGGCATTTATATGATTGTAGAATGTGTTATAGTTATCTAATTTTATTTAGATTGCTAAAATGATTTCTTGAACCCTCTTACCCTTTCTTATTTTCGTCTTGCACTTCTTAGCTGATTGATGGTAAGATTCCCATAACTGTGTTTTATATCCTTTTCTTGCTATAGAAACATAGTCACATAGACTTTGGCGGCGAATAAGGACCGCTGGCCCACCTAGTCTTGCCATTTCCTACCTACAGGATAAGCTCCAGATCCTAGTTAACAAACAGCCTATTTCTTCTTACCCCCACAAGAATTGCCTTATGTCTGTCCAATGTATTCTTGTATCTCCAAGGTTGTAGACCCCACAACTACCTCAGGAATGCTGTTCCATGCGTCCACCACCCTCTCTGTAAAAAATACTCCTCACATTGCCCTGAACCGCCTCCCCTTATCTTTAAATTGTGTCCCTTGTTCTTGCACATCTCTTTTCTGAAAGATGCTACCCTCTTGGACTTTGTTGATTCCACTGAGGTACTTAAAAGATTCTATCATGTCCCCCCCTCTCCTCCTTTCCTCAAGGGTATACATATTAAGCTCCTTTAGTCTCTCCTTGCATGGCTTCTCTTGGAGACCTTGCACCATTTAGTTGCCTCCTCTGGACTGCCTCTATCCTGTCTATGTCCTTGCGGAGATGGGGTCTCCAGAACTGGATGCAGTACTCCAGATGGGTCTCACCAACTGTCTGTACAGAGGGATAACAACTTCCTGTTTTCTGCTGGTGATGCCTCTCCCTATACATCCCAGTATACCCAGCCCTCTCTACTGCCTTCTCACATTGCTTGCTAAGTAACCTTAACGTCATCTGATATGATTACCCCCAGGTCCCTTTCCATTTTGTTGTTGTTACTACCTCCACCCCATTGTGTAATCTTCCCTGGGCTTTTGTTTCCTAGGTGCATTATTTTGCACTTCTTTTCATTGAATCCAAGCTGCCATACTTCTGGTCATTCCTCCAATCTTGCCAAGTCCCTTCTTATCCTTTCCACACCTCCTTGTGCATCAACCCTGTTTCAGATCTTTGTGTCATCTGCAAAGAGACATACTTTTCCTTCCAGTCCCTGTGCAATGTCACTTATAAAGACATTAAAAGGACTGGACCCAGTACTGAACCCTGCAATACCCCACAGTTACCCCTCTTTCTTCAGAGTGGACTCCATTTACAATTACCTTTTGTGTCTTGTTGTCCAGCCAATGTTTTACCAGGCTACCACCCTGGGACCCACTCCCAGGCTGGTTAATTTGACTATTAATCTCTTGTGTGGGACTGCGTCAAATGCCGTGCTAAAGTCTAGGTAGGCCATGTCCACAGCCCTCCCTGATCTACTACTTTGGTCACCCAGTCAAAGAAATCAATTAGATTCATCTGACATGACCTTCCTGCTGTGAACCCATGCTGCCTTGGGTCCTGTGCCCCACTTTCTCTAGGTACTCAAAATTCTTTCCTTCAGAAGTGATTCCATCACTTTCCCTACCACAGAGGTCAAACTGACAGGTCTGTAGTTTCCTGCCTCTGTTTTGGTCCCACTTTGTGAAGGGAATCACATCTGCCTCTCTTCAGTCCTCAGGTACCACACCATCCTCCCATGATTTGTTAAAAGGGTAGTCAGTGGTGTCACTAGTTCTCCCCTTAATTCTTTTAGAATTCTGGAGTGAATTCCATCAGGCTCCATTGCTTTGTCCACCTTCAGTTTTAGGAGTTCTTTCAGAACCCTTTCTTCTGTGAAAGGACTGGGATCAACCTCCCTATCAAGAGTGCTTCTGTTAATTGGATTAGGCACATCCTCCTCCTCTTTTATGAATACCGAGCAGAAATATTCATTCAGTATCCCTGCTTTTTCACTGTCCTCTCTGCCCACCCACCGTCCATTGTATTCAGCCTCACTATCCCTCCTTTGTCTTTCTACTCCTGATGTACCCATAAAAGGTTTTATCCCCTTCTTAACCGGTTGGCTATCTTTCCTCAGTTTGGGCCTTTGCTATTCTGACTTCCTCCTGCTTCCTTCTGCCTTAACTGGTACAGCTCTCTGTCCGCTCCTTCTGTGTTTCCTTATACTTCCTGAATGCTATCTTTTTCCCTGACTTTCCCCGCCACCTCTTTGAGAACCATAGTGGCTTTTTCTTTCCTTTGATTTGTTTATTTGCTTGACACAAAGGCTTGTTGCCTCTGTGATGGCAGTTTTGATGTTCCCCATTGTTGCTCCACCCTCCTTCTAGCCTGTTTGCTAGTGCTTTCTGAGGCACTCTCCCATCTTGCCAAAGTCAGCCCTCCTGAAGTCCAGTACCCTCACTATGGCTTAATTCTGTAGCTGAGTTTATCGTGAACCACGCTGTTTGATGGTCACTTGTTCCAGATGGCAACCCACTTCTGGATCTGAGATCCTCTCACTTACCCCATTTGAGTATGAGGTCTAAGATTGCTCCCTCACAGTGGGTTCTGAAACTAGCTGTGTGAGGCATGCCACCTGTAGGGCATCAAGAATGGCCCTGCTCTTGGATGTGGCTGCAGCAAATGTGCTCCAGTTAACATCTGGCATATTCAGGTCTCCCATCAACAGTATCTCCCTTTCTCTGCCACCCTAAGAATGCCTTCTATCATATCCTTGTCTGTTCCTCCCCTGACATGGGGGTCTGTATACAACCCCTGTGCGGATTGTGGTGCCATTTCCAGTCTCTAAGGTGACCCACAGTGCCTCCTCTCCTCCCTGTTTACTCTTTTGTTCAGTTGCTTTTATCCCTTCCTTTACATAGAGTGCTACTTCTCCCTCTTCTCCCTCCCTGTCTCTCCTGTGGTTATGACCTGGTATGTTAACATCCCAGTCATGGTTCTCTGTGTGCCATGTTTCTGTGACTGCTACGATATCCAGGCATCCCTCTTCCATCAAGGCCACCAGTTCAGGAGCTTGTTTCCCAGACTATGGGCATTGGTACTCATTACCCTCCATTTCCTGATGGCCTTACTCCTTTTTGCCTCATCCCTGTCCTTATTGCCTTTGTCACTTTCTCCATTTACCCTGCCCTTCTCCCTATCGACATCTCTGTCTTGGTGTTTACCTCACTTACTCGCTGACTTTTTTGGGGCTAGTTTCCCTGTTCCTTTCCAGTGCCTCCCCTTGGCTAGTTTAAATGCTTGCCAATGAAGCATTTAAAGCTATCACCTAGGATCCTGGTTTCCCTCCTGGACAGATGCAGCCCATCATGCCAGTATAGGCCTGCATCACTCCAGGTGGACCCCTAGTCCCCAATGAAGCCAACTCCTGAGCTCTGCACAGTTTTTCAACCACTGATTGAATCCCATGGTGTGAGCACCTAGCCTCACTTACGCCATAGACAGGCAGCACCTCCGAGAAGGTTACCATTTATGCTACTTGTCTAAGGCCCTCCCCAACTCCACAAACTCTTCCTGCACTGCTCTGATCCCTTTCTTAGCCAGGTCATTTGTCCCTAAGTGGACAATGACATCCCCCCTTCCCTGTGCAGCTGCTCCAGCGATCCTGAGGATCGCCCTGTCCTCAAGCCATGGTGCCAGGCAGGCACCTTCTCTCCTCTCTTCTTCCCCCCCAGTTCTACCTTCCTAACAATGGAGTCCCCCAACAGGAGTTGTTTCCTTCCCTGTGGGGTCCCATGCCACCTCCTGTGGGTCTCCCTTGTGTAGGTTCCCTGCATCCTCCTTGGTCTCCACTGCGGGTGCCTCCATAGAGGAACCCTTGCCAGAATGGCATAGGAATTGTGGAGAGGTACAACTGGAGAGATGCGCCTCTGTTCCACCACCCTCACCCTCCCTGAGCCCACTGTGGTCCAACCGCCTCTTTTGGCAACCTCAGAAGCAACGGCAGTGGCCCTGGTGGTCCCTGGATGGAAGAGGAGGTCCCACAAATCCTGGCCAACTCAGCCTGGAGAGGAGCAACCTCCCTCTTAGCCCAGAGAGGTGCCTGCAGATGGGACAACACCGCATCCTCCAGACGCTCCCGGAAGACTTCTGCTCCACAGCCACTGCACTGCATCGCTCCCATCATGTCTTATTTCTGGCCCTGCACTGTTGTTTGGACTCCTTACTCTTTCCTTTTTTTCACTTTCTTTTCTCCTCTTCCTACTTACCTACTGCTTCTGTGCTCTTTAAGCTCCTGATCATCCTGTTCTGAGACAAGAAGATCCAATATTTCTCAGTAGACCCCTTACTTGCTCAGAGGCAGACATCCAGCAGCTGGGGAGGGGTCGGGGTGCTGGAGAGCTACTCTTGCCCTTCTAGGATGGTGAGTCTTTGGTGGCTCTGTGATCAGTCACTTCCTGCTCCCAAACAGGAAGTTCCTGTTGTCAGTCAAATCCTGTGCCTATAAAAGTAGAATTAGCTGCGTGGGAGGGTGGAGGGAGGGAAGGAGTGCAATATAGTCCCAGTAGAAAGTCCAGTCACACAGCACTCCTTCCTCCTGGTGTTCTCTGCCAAGTCTCTGTCAGAATCTATCTAGGGCAGTGTTTAAATCTAGCTTCCTTCTAGCTAAGCCTCTCCCCGTACTTAACAGATCGTTCTACATGTAATTAAATTTCACAGATAACAATCCCCTTCAGCCACCTGAGATTTACACCTAGATAACTGCTTCAGATAACCATTCACTTCAGCTAACTCAGACAAACACACTAACTTTTAATTTTGTGTGTTTTTACCCTAAATTGAAGGTCCCAGTAGAAGAGTTCTACTTCTTTAGTCCCAGTGAGAAGTCCAGTCACACAGCTCCTCCTCCTGGTGTTCTCTGCCAAGCTATTTTGTATGCCTTCTTTCTTTTTAAAGCTTGCTTTTAATTTTTTGTTAAACCAGTCCAGTATTTTCCAGATTTGTTATATTTTGTTTTTCTGGGATACATTTTGTTACCAGTTCTGTTAACTTATTGTACAAGATCTGCCATATTTCTTCTAATGATTTACTTCTGAAGAGTTTCTCCTATTTGCATTCCTTCAAAATTAGTCTCATGTCAGCAGATTTTGCTTTATTAAAGCACTTTATCTTGGTGCTTCCAGTGATCCTAGTGTTGCACTTGTTCTGTGTGAAGGTAACCATATTATGATCACTACCACCTATTGGTTCAGTTATCTTACACTGGCCTGTCTCATCAAAATTGTTTAGAACTAGGTCTGAAATGTTGTCTCCTTATAACTTGAATTAACCATCTATTTTAGATTTAATGACACTGTTGCATCCAACAAAACCTTTTCAAACATTGTATTCCCCATTTTAGTGTGCCAGTTTATTCCTGGCAGATTAAAGACCCTCAACATAATTACTTTGTCTTTGAGTTCCATCTTATTAATGGAAGCTTTAATTCATTATTCTGTTTCGTGGCTTGTGCCAGTGGTCTATATACCACTCCTAAGATGATCCTTTTACCATCTTTTGGAGTAAGTTTAACCCATACTTGTTCAGGGTTTGAATCTTCATCTCTGTTTATTTCTATCGCATCTGTATCATTTTGAATGTATAATGTTGCTTCCCCACCACTTCTCCATTTCTGTTTTATTAAATTGACTGAAGCCATCAGTTTGCTTGCCCCAGGTCTCATCCTTGTGCCACCAGGTCTCTGTTGTGCTACATATATGTATTTGCTTCTTATTTAGAATATATTCCAGAACATCATTTTGTTTCCCAGACTTCTAGCATTTAAATGTAGAACGTTCCAAACTCTGTTTCTCTCCGTTTTGTTTACCTTGGCTAAATTTTTGGTACCTCTCTAATTTCAATATTTCTGCCATCAGGCACTATACCATCAACAGCTCAGTGGTCATCAACCCCTTGGGCCCATTAGTGCACAGCTATTATATCGGGCAATGTCTAATCTGTTTCTGCATCTGTTGCAGCTGCCGCCATCATTGCCTGCTCTGTCAGCACCCTTGGCTGGTCCGTCTATTGACCTTACCATTGATGCTGACAATGAACTGGAGTATAATCCAGAGTATATGGAGGAGGAGGAGGAGGCCATGAATGAAGAAGAGGCAATAGATGTGGTGGGATCAAGCTCCACTCTGTCCTCTTGCTTGGAGAGTGTGAAAACACACAGTCTCCACCTGAGGATGTCTAATTTCAGGCCTTCCTAAAACAGGTTCAGTCTGAACTGAGATTTCAAGCAGAGGAAGAGGATTCCTCCAACAGAAATATCTGTCGGTTCTTGAAGGGTTCAACCTCCCCAACAGTTGTAATTCCTCCAGTGCATGCTGCACTTGAGGATGCTACTCTGACAGCCTGATACAAGCCAGCTCAATTGCCTGCAGTACCCAGAAAGGCTGATAATGAATATCCATCCCCACTGCAAAGTCTTATTCAAGGATCATGGATATGTTGTTCTATCCACACTATTTGGCATGTCCTTTTCCCTTAAGAATTTGCGGAAGGTCTGTAAGCTGACTCCTCCCACCCACCGGGTGGTATAACCCTCAACCGCCTCATGACAAGATCTTCCTTTCCTCTGGAGATACAGGTTCCTCCTTACGCTCTTGCATTCTGTAGGCCCTGGCTTTGAAATCCATGGATTTGCTCAGACTTAAACTCACCAGAGTGCACAAAATCACTTCCGTGATCTTGACCGCTATGGAATATAAATCCTCTCCCAGTTTCTCTGCTGCCGTGTGGGCAAAAGATGTCTCACACTGACCCACATGCCACGTCGTGTACTGCCTGGGTGTGTCCATGACACTCAGGCCTGTGAATGATACGCTAATTTCGCCCAAATGTCTTGGATGATCGTCTCGCATGGCTCCAATTGGGCAGACTGTAGAAATGGAATCCACTGGTCAAGTATAAGGATGCCCGATGGGTGGTCTCCATGGCTGTGGGGTCCGCTGAGCAGCTTGGACAAATGAAGACTTTCGAGGAAGAGCTGGTTTGGCCTGTGGATCGATCCTCGACCTCCTTCTTCCTTCCACTCAACTTGGGCTCCACCTTCTCTGGATCCTTTTGAGAGATGTGCCAGTCCCTTCCCACCAAGGGTGAGGGCCTTGGTGCATGTCTCTTGGTCCTGTAAAAGGACAAGGAACTGAGAGATTCTTCATCTAGCCAATGATGTTCTTGGGATTGTGAGAGATCTTGGTCCCAGGGAATGCCTGTCTTGACTTGATCAAGGTTGTGGCCTCGGCTGCTGGCTTCACGGTTCCTCCATCAGGTCAGCCAGCTTAGACTCTGGACGATGACCTGGTTGAGATCATTCTCGACCCAGTCGATCCGTTGTCATTAAATCGAGGCGACAACTCCTTAGTGGACCCTGGTCCTACCTTTCCCTGACGAGGAGACCCAGCCGGCTGTGAATCCCATTGAGGATCCAGTTCCTGACCAGTTCTGCCCGGCTCCCTCCGGAACAACCCTGTTGGTCCCCCAATGATTGAGGTTGAGGTCTCGGACCCATTAGACTGACAGGCTGAAGAAGGTGCACAAGTGCTCAAAGAAGAGGCGCGCTGACATTCTTCTTCATCCTCCTTGGATGAGGAGAGGCTTCGACAGAAACTCTGTTGATGTTACAAAGATTTAATGTGGCAACAGCTGATTCTGTCGGGCAAAAGTCGATTCTGGCTTCCATCCCAGCCATTACGTGGCTATCACCTCCTATAGCTGAAGCTGACTCCCGAAGCCGGCCGCACTGTTCCTCCTCTCACGGGCCAGTCAAAACCATGCTGGTTTGGACAAAATCGACCTCTCCGCCTATCCTGGTGGAGCCACCACCCAAACAACCCCCTTCGGGGCTCCTGTCAAAGAGACTCAACCTGTTCTGGGCCTGCCGTGTGGGCTTTCTGTCATCCTTACTCCCAACCCGTCCCAGGCGGGTGGAGGGGAGACTCCGGTGGCTGGCGGTTACTCGGACTCCTTGAGTCCGAGGGACTCAGAACCTACAATCCCGTCCTGTAGATGAGAATTGGTCTGTAGTTTCTCGCGGAGGAAGGTCCCTCTTCCTTTATGGGCATCCTCCATCTCATCTGTGAATCTCGGGATCGTCTCGAACCTGTGCAGAAATGGGCCAAATATCCCTCACTGATATTCTCAAATGGGGGTTCACTGGCGGAAGTCTTCTCAGTGGCGAGGCCATTGTTGGTCCGGCTTTGGAACTATGGCAACACCTGGTCTCCTGCCCTGCCCTGTCTGCCCATATGGCCCGCAAATATGGTGTCCATCGGGTCCCTCTCAGGATTCATAGAGCATCCCTTGGCTGAGGGTTTGGCAACTGAATCTGTGTTCAGACACTCTGGTAGTTTGGCAGATACAGATAGACCACTGGACAAGGAGTCCAAAAAACTGGACCACTCTGCCCAAAAAGTCTATGCCGTCCCTATGCTGGGCTTCTATCAGGCAAGCTCGGCTGTCGTCATGTCGCACACTTCTCTCATGCCCTTCTGGGCTCCCTTGATGAGGTTCTTTCACCTCCCTGCTGACCTCCAGACCATGGTCAAGTAGGTCTGTGACCAGGGTCGGGCTGTTGTGAAGCAGCAACTCCAGACGGCTCTGCACCTTGGGGTCTCATGCACCGGCTCGGTGGCAGCCGTGGTTGCCATGCCGCGCAGGGGCTTGGTTGAGGTCTCTATCTTCATGGTGGATACCCAACACAAGCTAACGGACATCTCTCTTTCCTGGGTACCGACATCTTTGGCCCAGGTGTGGATGATAACCTGCAACGCATCGAGAAGTCAGTGCCACCTTTGACTCCATAACTTCTGCGCAGAAGGAATCCCAGGGTTCCAGAAAGCAGAAGAAGAAGTCTTCGGCACTCTGCCCCTCTTGGGTCAAGCTGCCCCACTTTCAAGTGGGGCAGCAACAGCAGGCACAATCTTAGCACCTCGGACCAGTTCCGGGCTTCCGATGGCCTGAAAGCCTGGAGGGCCGGGGCTCAGGTGGTCCCCAATCTTGACCCTCTTCCTCCAAGCCTGCTCAGTGACAGGACAGGGGTGGCCAACCCCTATACCTGTCATGCAAGCTCTGGGTCCTCCTTGGGGGCTGTCTCCATCACTTCCTTTCCGCCTGGTCCGCTGTTACCACAGACAGGTGGGTTCTAGAAAGTGGTGGGCCAGTATCTGCCTCTGGAATTTGAGCAGTACCCTCCAAGCTGAGCCTGTGCCCCACAGGAGGAAATGGTGTCCGTTCACACTGGTCGGCTCTCAGGACGACATTGCCCAACTCCTCCACAGGAGGTGGTGGCCAAGTCACAGCCCCCAAGTCAACCCAGAGTTCATAACCAGGCTTTGGGTTCATCTTCCTGTGGTTCTGAAGCAGACAGGGTGTGAGTGCTGGCGCCCCATTTTAGATCTGCACGACCTGAACCAGCTCCTCAGGTCATGCACCATCAGGATGGTAACTCTGTCCCAGATCATGCCATCTCTTGAGCAGAACATGGTTTTGCTCTCTGGATCTCAGGATGCTTTCTTTCACATCCTGATCCGTCTATCTTACCAAAGGTTCCTCTGCTTCCGAGCAGAAGGAGCCAATTCAGTTATAAGCCATGCCATTAAGCCTGTCATTGGCCCCACGGGTCTTTACCAAATGCATTGCAGCGGTGGCAGCCCGTCTTAAGCATTAAGGTGTCAGGGTTTACCAGTATCTCGATGACTGGCTTTTAGCAGGATCCTCCAAACAGGAGGTGGAGAGGTTCAGGGACCTGGCCCTCCAGACCTGCACTGATCTTGGTCTCTTGATCAATGAGGCCAAGTCGGAACTCATACCTTACAGGTGATATGTTTCATCAGGGCAGAACTTGACTCCTGCTGAGCCAGAGCCTGGCTCCCAATGGACAGGGTGGAGGTCTCTCCTCCTTTGCCCAATCATTTCTGGTTGGGCAATTGCCTGCCGGGACATTCTGTGACTTCTGGGGTATGTAGCGCCTGCACCACCATGGTCTGATGGGCCTGGTGGCATATGTGCCACTTCAATGGGAACTGGCCCATTAGTGAACTCAGTGTCACGGTCACTTGACCAGCTGGTCACTGTGTCCCAGAAGATGTGGGACGCTCTCCAGTGGTGGACTGTCCTGGAACAGTTGCAGGAAGGATTCCGTTTGTCTGTCCTGAGCCAACGGTTATTCTTATTACCGATGCCTCTTTCACAGGCTGGGGAGCCATGAGGAACCACAGAGCCTATGGGTTCTGGACCCTCAAGGAATCCTGATATCATATCAATTTGTTGGAGCTCAGAGCAGTCAAACTAGCACTGCAGCATTCGCTCCGCTCCGTTGGGGTAAAGTGGTGCAAGTCGGACGGACAATGCCGACCATGTACTTCTTTAACAAATAGCCTGCCTCTCCCGGCTGTTGTGCAGGGAAGCGCTCGCATCTGGACCCTCGTGAGCTGACTGAAGGCAGATCTCCTAGCCATTCATGTGGCAGGTGCGTTAAACCAACTCAGCGGATGCTTTCAGCCGTGTGGGCTAGATGTCCCAAGAGTGGTCTCTCCATCTAGAGGTAGTACACAGCCTGTTCTCCCACTGGGGAAAATCTCAGGTGGATCTGTTCACCTCCAGGGAGAACACCAAGCTGAGGCTGTTTCATGCCCGCCCAGCTCAGCAGGGCTCACTGCATGGGATGCCTTCTCGAGGCCATGGACCCCAGGCTCTTCTTATGCCTTCCTCCACTCCTCTTGGTTCACCAAGTGATCCTCAAGGTGAGGAGGGATAAGGCACAGGTGATCCTGGTAGCCCCAGACTGGCCTCGCCAGTTCTGTTATCCAGATCTCCTCAGCCTCAGCTTCAGGCCTCTGAGGCATCTTCCAGTATTCCCAGATCTGTTATCAGTCAATCAAGGGAAGGTATTCCATTCGGACCTTCAATCCCTGCACCTGACAGCCTGGTTCCAGAGTGGCTAGAGTTCCAGGCTCTGGGTCTCTCTGAGGATGTACTCACAGTAGTGGAAGCATCCAGAAAGGAGTCGACCAGGAGGTGTTATTACTTCAAATGGAAAAGGTTTTCCATTTGGTGTCAGGTGAGGGCTGGACTCTTTGTCCTGTCCAGTGGCTAGCATCCTGGACTACCTTTGGTCCCTGTCCAAAGGGGGCTTCAATGTATGACCCTTAAAGTGCACCTGGCAGCCATCTCTGTTTACGGGCACAGGCCGGTCAGCAGAGCAGTGGCACAGGAGAAAGGTGGTCTGGCGTTTCTTTAAGGGGCTCGACCACATATCCTCCAGTGCGTGAACCTCCACCTCTGTGGGATCTACTGCTGGTACTGGCAAGCTCATGGGCAAGCCATTCAAACCGATGCACAAGTGTGAGATGTCACATTTGTCGTGGAAGACTGCCTTCCTGGTGGCTATCACGTCAGCCAGAAGGACTGGGGAGCTCAGGTGCTCTTGATGGAGTCTCCTTACCTGGTCTTCCACAGGGACAAGGTTGTCCTGCGCCCCACCCAAAATGCCTTCCGAAGGTGGTGTCAGAGTTCCATCTTAACCAGGTGTTGACTCTACCTGTGTTCTGCCTGAATTACACCTCGGAGACCGAGTATAGGCTCCATACTCTGGACCTGAGATGAGCGCTCTCTTATTATAAGGAGCAGACAGCTAAAGTTCGGGAGAGGCTCACCAGCTGTTTGTCACCTATGCTGAAGCCACACCTGGCAGATCTGCAGCAAAGTAGATGATTGGCAGATGGATTACATCCTGCATTGATCTCTGCTACGGTTGGTGGGCAGAGCCTCCCAGAGGATAAGAGCTCATTCTATCTGTCATACTGCTGCATCGGCTGCTTCCAGGGACATCCCCATCCAAGAAATCTGCTGGCTGCCACCTGGAAGACAGCGAACCTTCATTACCCACTACCACATCGACCTAGAGTCACGCCAGGATGCTGGTTGGGGGCCTCAGTCCTCCAGTCCCTGTTTACCAAGTAGGGGGTGTGCGCCTTGCCTCCCTCCTCCCGGAGAACTGCTTGGAGTCTGCCAAACAGTGTGGATAGAACAACATATCCATGAACCTAGAAAACAGGTTACTCACCTGTAACAGTAGATCTTCTACGGAATAGTCTCTTGCAGTAGGTCATTACTTCTGGGAGGTTCCAGCAGGTGGCTATCAAACGGCAGCATCTTCCAGCAGTCTCTCCACCAGGGACCACCCACATGACATCACTTCCTGGCTCTGACGTGATAAGAGTGGGTGGTCCCTAGTGCTCTGTGTTCATTTTCCGCCGCTTCAGCTCGCACAGCAGCTAGCTGAATCTTCTGTGTAAGCAGTCATTGATGAGAACTGAACTTTTACAGCTTGAGGTTGCCTTGGCTTCATAAATGGCACCAACTCCTGTGCTTTATGCCACAAACAAAATACTATGTTACAGACTCAGGGGCTCGCACTGAGGGCTCCAGATCCACTGAGTTATCTTTCAAAATAAAAGGGAGAAGATACCTTCTTTCCAAGTCCTGCCATGCCGCACTTCAATGGCAACTTAACAGAAAACTAACATCGATGGGGAAATACCCTTGTCAACAGCAGGCTTTTCTCTATCGTTGATGGGGCATTTTGAATCTAGCCTCTTCATACGTGGAATGCTTCCCCATCGATGGAGCATCATACATATACTCAGTATCTGTGATCGACAGGGCTTATACAGACAGCCTTCCCATACATGGGAGTGCTTTCCGCGTTAATGAACATTACACTTATACTCAATATCATTGTTGACAGGGCTTCTGCAGTCAGCCTCCTCATACATGGGAGTGCATTCCCCTTGATGGAGCATCACACTTATAGTCGACAGGGCTTATGCAGCCAGCCTCCTCATGCATGGGAGTGCTTTCCTGCAGACAGGCATATATTCAGCCTTTGTCCATGACGGGTACATAACTCCGGCCTCCCTACATGGGAGTGCTTTTCCCATCGATGGAGCACATACTCACTCTTTCTCGTTGACGGGTACATATCTCCAGTCTCCTCATACAAGGGAGTCCTTCCCATCGATGGTGCTTTATGCACTATAACCAGCTGTCTCATCGACGGGCACATGAAATCAGTATCCTCAAACATGAGACTATTTTCCCGTCGACGGAGCATCATCTCTATACTCTCTATAAGCGGAGTCTACCATCCCGTCGGCAACAGCACCAAAACACTTATCATCAATGGGGCACACTCCCCCATCGGCAGAGCTCTTACAATTCCTCTCCCATCAATGGGACCTCCCCGTCAACGACACGTGGATTTTACTCTCTCATCGTCGGACTACTTTCCCCATCGAGCATTGGACATGAATTTCACTTCCTCATCATACGGGCTAACCCCACCTCCTGTCGACAGAGCCCATGAATTCCACTATGGGGCTGCCTTCTCATCGACGGAACTGCATTTATAACCCTCCTGTCAATAGGGAGGCCTATATCATCGACGGAGCATCTATTTTGTCTCCCCATCAATGGGCCACATTCCACCATCGACGGAGCAGGTTTTTTTTATCATGAAATCATACCTTTAGAAGCTATGCCTCCATCAGTGGAGACTATTATTTCAACGTCTACCCCTCAGGGGCCCTAAACTGATGACAAAGATGTCTCATTTCTTCCTGTATATACCCATGAGGACACCTCACCACATATTATGGGGTCATACTCATGAGAAAAAGGGCAAACCAACATATTTTAACCCCATGACTATACCATATTCATTATATGAAAAAAACTCCTCACCAAAGGAGTGCAGGATTATATTACTAGGAGGCATACATTCATCCTCCATAATGCCCACTACCGTCAGGTACAACAATCAAGATGGGCTCACAAGCTGAACTTATTGACCTGCTACTTTACAGGTACCTAATATTGAGCATATTATTAACAACATTTCATAATATTTGGGCTCGACCATGCATTTGATCCACATAAAACGATAAGGCTCAACTTTCCAGGGCTACCTCACCCCTGATGATTTCATTTACATGAAGAATATTGCCCAGGTACTCCGTGTGACACGTGGACAACCAATTCTGAGTACACTATGATTCTTTGTAATATAAAAATGTGTTATGGACTGTCTCTCATGAGAGATGCTGAGACGGCATGTGAGATCACACACACAGGTTTTAGATACAAGGTATTACCTGGAATGCCAGAAGCTAATTACAGACTGGAACAGGCCTTAATCAAGAATCTCCTGTTATCTAAGTTAAATATAGCTTTAACTGCTAAGAGGAAATCAATATCCCTTTTATGACGTTTGAAGAGGAAACCAGGTTTAGGACACTGGTGCGAAATCATAAATGCTTTGATGTCTGTGTGAGAGGGATACTGCTCATAGATTAAAGGAATTTACAGACTTGATTGGGGAAGTCACATGGGGAAAGGAGTTTCGTGATGTAACCTTAATTAACTTTCCTTCTAAATGATAAAACTTCCTGGGTGTATGATTTTAATAAACAGAGGAGGAGCTAGGTGACCTCACACAAAGGGTTTGGCAAAGACAGTTTTTTTTTTTTAAACAGTATTCTATTTTCCTTCAGAGACACTTTTATCTACACTCTGACAAAGAAACATCTTTGAGCACTTTAAGCAGGTATTTAGAGAGAGAGACAAATCTAAGTACTGTAGTAGGAACTGCACTGTTAAAACATTGTTCTTTTAAAAGATTGTATGGTTTTGTGATATATAGTTCTATATTTTATGTTTTACATATTTTTTCTATTTTAGTAAAACTCTATTTTTAGAGCCTACTTGGTCTGTCTTTGAATTTCTTTCTTTAACAAGTGAAGTATATGTGGTTAAAGCAGACACTGTGCATAAGCTTGAATGGTGATACCAAACTGGAAAAAGGTAAGAGTAATCTGAGGTCTTTATTAGAGCTTTTAGGGTTCATTTTGTACACCTGGTTAGGTGCCCATAGGCAAAGATATCTGGCCCCGAAGACAGAATTATCTGAGCCTGTGCATTGGTATGCTAGCAAGAGGTTCACAGTTTGAATCCCTCCAGAACTGAGACCAAGGTTGATTCGAACCCACAAAACAGGAGGGTTACCCTGTTTCTGTTAACTGTTCAGAAGACTGCGCGGAGGTTGGCACTTTGGGAGTAGAGGGCTGACCTGCTGAGTGGGTTTGTGACACTCTGAATACTCGGATACTGAATTATATGGGCCATATGCTAAATACCAGCATAATTTGGGCATTTATCACCTCCTTCGCCTGAAAAAGAACAACTGAGGCCTATACTTTTATTGACATCCTCTAAAGACTGGGATATAATGGATATTTTGTCACAGGCATTACTATATGACATCAGGCCTAGCTCTCAATTCCCAGCCTTATACATGTTACACGACATAAGGGGCTAACACCCGCCTTCAGGTGATAAACTATCTGGTCCAGCAACACAAATCATTCTGGATGACTTACAGGCCTCAGGCCGACTTCTACGTACAGTACACAGTAACTAAAGAGGCGTTTGTTCGTAAGCGAAGGATAAATAACAAAGGCACAGTCACTACCTCTGAGCCTGCCTGGCCTTTCATTCCAGCAACAACAGTGCCTACACCTCTGTAATTTTACATATCTGAACCCCTACCTCTCCACTGGGCTTCAATGAAACCATGGGGTTATTCTGCCTTATACTCAGAGACACAAACAAAGAGGCTACACACACAAAAAAAGGGGGGATAAGGAGGTGCAGGTCCCTAATACTGGACAGTCTTAAGCAGAGACCAAGTATGGTCACTCAGACCATCACATCTGGATCCCTGCCTGCATCATATAGTGCCCTTTCATGGTGGACACTGTTTCCAATCTCAACCAGGGCCAATTACAACATTAAATACAAATAACAGATGCAACTTTAAAATGAGAACACAAACTCCACAATTATTCACATGGCACGGATCAACCCCACTGCACAATCCCATATTTAATCTCTTGCTTTTGATGTTGCTGCAGCTCATGCCTACCCGCCATCAGAACCCTTACTCAGATATCTGTTTACCCAACAAAATAAATAAAGGGATCACCATACCAGCTTTTCATGAAAAATACCTGAAATGTAACTATATTTTGTATCCTAAATGAAATATTCATTAATGCCATGTCCTGACCCTGGACAAGACTCTCTTTATTGATCCTATACCACTAAAGATCAATGGAATATTAATGGACCAATGAGAGAACAGGCCCATACATGGCCTTGCCAAATCTGGCATTACAGGCTACAATAACACTTAATAGCCATTACAGACAAATTAATGCTCAAATCAGACTTCAAATGTGAAGGGAGAAATGCTAAATACCACAAACTGAAAGGTCTGCAATCCCAAGATTAACACTCAAGGACTCCCTTGTAAATGAAATTACTAATACAGGACAAAATAGCAGACATTTTCCTTGGAGTCCTAACATATTTTAACCCAAAACTGGGTACATTTGCATCATTTATGACTACGTAGCAGACATTTCTTTGCTGCATATCTAAGGGCTACTAGTAACAATCCTAAATGGATACATTTGTCTCATTTATGACTTTGTAACAGACATCTCTTTGCTGCTTTCCTGATGGCTACTAAGTAGCATATACATTCCTAAATGGATACATTTACATCATTTATAACAACTTAGCAGACCTGTCGTTGACCCTTCCCCACAAGCTACAAAGTAACACTCCTAAATGGACACATTTGTATCATTTGGGTTTCCTTTTAAACCCTGGAGCTCTATATTACTATTTACTTACAAGAGCCCTATACAATTTCACCAAATTATTCACTGAAAACCTCAGCTAATTGTTCATTTCTACAATATATACATATATATATATATATATATATATATACACATACATACATACACATACATACACACACACATATCAGAAACTGTATAACCAGAATATTTCTCTGGGACATATTGTACTTACAACCTGTTACTCAGACCTTCTTTCACCATAGGATTCGACTTTTTCAACTTCCATTTCCTGGGCTACTGGCCACTGGGACCTACCGCTCACTCCATTATATGGATGAATCAGTCACATGACTTATTACTATAATCGATACAATATACCTCATCGGGTCTTGATCAGGCTAACTCCTCAGGAGAAAACTACTAACAGCCAATTTGGCTTGTTTCACTAATGATTTTATCACCGACATTATAATGCGGTTACCTGGTACACTGTCCAAACCTTTACCAGGCAATATAACTGGGATACTGCCTTTAAGACGACTACCGGTCATTTGGCCACACTGCTCTATAAGGCACAATGCCATAGCTGGCCTCCCACTGGCAAACAACTGCTTGGGAATCTCCCAAAGTAATGACCTACTGCAAGAGACCATTCCGTAGAAGATAGTATGGCTACGTAATATTTTTCCATAACAGTGGATCTTCCAGGAATGTCTCTTGCAATAGGTAGCTTCATCCTCCTTCCCCTGCCAATTTTATTTTAGGAAATTATAATATAAAAACTGAGGGTTGGGACTCACTGGTACCTCAGTTTCCCTTGCACCCTCACTTATGAGCTGAATTCAGCGGGAACGGAGAGCACTAGGGACCACCCACTCTTATAGGCAGAGCCAGGAATTGATGTCGTGTGGGTGGTCCCTGTGGAGAGACTGCTGGAAGAAGCTGCCATGTGATCGCGCACCTGCTGGAACCTCCCAAGTTATAACCTACTGCAAGAGACATTCCTGGAAGATCCACTGTTACGGTAAGATCGTATGTAACCGTACTTTCTAGGAGTGGTATATGTTGTTCATCCACACAAACCACCCGTCTCTCGACTTTGCACAACAAGATCTGGCATCATGGGGCAGAGCTAGAGTAATACCACCTGGGTGGGTGGAGGAGCAGCTACGAAGACCTTCTGGCAAGATTCTTAAAGGGAAATGGTTGCCAAACAGTGTGGGTGAACAACATATACCACTTCTAGAACTACTGTTATGGGTGAGTAACCTGTTTTATTCCTCACATCCTGAAACAGACTCTGGCGAGTATGGCTGTTCATGACGGTATCCAGTGGAAAGGGTGACTGAGATTGAGCGACTCAGATTTGAGCGATTCTAGTCTCAGGGCTTGTAAGGTCAAGCAACCTTGAAAGGTTAGCGACTGGGAAGGGCAGGGCTAAGGGAAGAGCGACAGATACTGGAAGAGGACGGAAGGTATCCGGAAGAAGACAGAAGGTATATGAGGGTGCCGAGGTGGGAAGCCTCAAGCTGGCTGTGTGGTGTGGTGGTTAGGGTGGCTGGCTATGGTGGGAGGGTGCAGGTTCAGGGGTGGGGAGGAGCACAATATTTTTGCTCTGTTCAACTGCTGTTTGTATTTATTTTACCTGGTTCTCCCTTCCCGATATGCACCCCCGGAGTTTATTTTCAGCGAGGGGTGCGTTGGTAAAGCCCCACATGAATACTAGGGGTAGTTTCCATGCTGCGAATGTGCATCGCTGTTTTTTTTTTTGGTGATGTATAGTCATCCTAATGGCAATGCGCTATCACATAGAACCATTCATGACAGATCCAAGGCTCACAAACACAGTTTTCTTCCTCCTGATAAGGAGTCAAAGTTGGATGTGATGGGGAAGAGGACTTTGCTGCTGCTTCTTGAGCCTAAGAATTGCTAACTATCAGACATATATAATAAAATATAAGAATTGCCTTTGGAAGAATATGGCCATCCTGGCTGAGAAATTGCTAGAGGGCCAGGATAAAGTATGGGCACATCAAACTATTACTAATGGCGAAGAAGATGGTTACCATCTACAGAAAAGTAGGTTGTTGGTTAACTAGAATCTGCCGCTTATCCAATAGGAGAAATGGGCAGACTAGGTGGCAAACGGGCCTTATCTGCTGTCAAAGTCTATGTTTCTCTGTTTCTATGAGATCGACCTATAATGCCTCCAGTTGCTGCAGCTGGAGATGCTGCATCTAGACTTTGTCTCTCGGCCACTCTTGGCTAAGGGTGGCTGGTTTACTCTGATGTGCAACAGTTTGTGATGAATACTTCATTCAGTGGAAAACAGTTGTTTGGAACTGATGCTGAAAATGCATTGAGGGATTTACAGTCCTCTAAAATGACTCTTCGATCCCTGCATACTTTTTAAACCCTGGACCCAGGGAAAGGGTTGTGATTCTTTTGCAGGCCCTGTGCCTGTGTAGGCCAGGGCTGTTCAAGAGGTCCAGAACACGGTTCCCAAAGGCCTCAGCCTTCCACTTCCCAGGCTTCAACTTGCCTCTTGGTGCCTATGCCAGACTTACAAAGGTCAGACCATTACTGGCACCCCACTGCCTGCAGCGCTCTGACTCCCTTCCCCATCCTCCAGCTTCATTACCTCAGGAAGTCTTCCTGGGAGACTGGATCTCCTCTTTGTAACAAAATGGTGGGTGATCACTACAGGTGCCTGGGTCCAAGAGATGGTTTAGCAAGGCACACACCCTAGAGCTCCTTACTGTTCCTCCTCTGACCCACCCCGCCCCATTACCCAACAGAAATCCTCCAGGACATCTTGCCCTCCTGCTGGAGGAGGTCATACCCTTCTCTGTGAAAGGGCTTTGAAACCTGTCCCTATTTCAGACAGAACCTGGACTATTATTCCTGGTACTTTCTGGTCCCAGAATGGACCGGGGATCTCAGGCTTATACTAGACTTTCGAGACCTGAATCTATTCATTGAATACAAAAAGTTTTGAATGATTTCATTGCAGTCCCTTTTCCCCTCCTGATAGCGGGATGGATGGTTGCCCTGGTGCATGAAGGATGCATACCATGTCAAAATCCAAAAGTCACACTGAAAACACCTGTGTTGCATGCTTCAGTGCTCACATTACCAGTTTTGTGTCTTGCCCTTTGGTTTGCGCTCTGCACCACATGTCTTTATTGAAGTATTTGACACGGTGGCAGTTGCCTTTCACAGGGAAGGTTCTATATCTTTCTCTACATAGATGACTGACTACTGAAAGCCCTGTATCAGGAAGCCATTGTCTATGCATTGTTTCAGACCCAGCAGTTGTTCAGCCAGCTTGGGCATACTGGTAAATTAACTGAAGTCGGTCCTTGCACCTTGCCAGGTGCACCAATATATAGGAGCAGTTCTGGTTTAGGAAGGGCGTTTCTGCCCTCTGACTGTGATGCAGCGCTGGTAACACAGGCTGAGCTGGTATTGTCCACAAACTGTGTCTCAACCAGATGCCTTCTAAGGTTATTCGGCCTGACTGCCCGGCCAGCTCAGCTCTGCGTGAGACTCTTTTCACTGGTGTTTTGGGCACAGTGGGCTCAGCATTCCGATGAATTGGAGTTTCTCATACAGGTGACTCCTTCACATTGTCTCTCCCTGCTCTGGTGGTTGGACCACTGCAACCTAGAGTCAGGGTCCTCATTCCTCTGGTCATCCCCCGCCCTCAGGTGTTGATCAAGGACACCTCGGGTTCGGGTTGGGAGTACCCACATAGGCGCCTTCAGATCTCTGGGCCAATTGATGGAACCCTCTGGATCGCGGCTCTGTACAGCAACACTCTGGAGGCGAGGACTGTTCTGTGTTGCCTACAGACCATCACCACCCTCGTTCTAGGGAGCCAGCTGCTGATCTATAGACAATATTTGGTTGCTGTATTACATCAGCTGACAAAACAGAGTTCATTCATACCCTCTCTGCAGAGAGACAATAAGAGTTTGGCATGGGGTGGTAAATTGAGACATATTTTTGTCCACAGTATTTTTGCCTGGTACCCCAGAACATGCTGGTGGATCACCTAAGTTGGTCCTGTGCAATGTGCCATGAATGCATTTCTGCTAGTTTGCTCCAGGGCCTGGAGTTTTCTGGGAAGATGCTCTGTACCTCTCCTGGAAAGGGAGGTTTCTGTGCACTTTCCGCCCACTTCCCGATATGGAGGGTTCTGGTAATGCTACTGGTCAAGCCAGTCACCTTGATTCTTGTGGCCCCTTACTGGTCCCAACAAATTTGTTTCCCTGTACTCCAGCAACTGGCAATGGAACCTCCCGTCCTGCTCTCCTGCAGGTGGGACTTCTGACTACAGGAGCAGGGTGCTGTAGTGCACCTCGATCTTCGATTCCCTGCACCTCCACGACTGGCTTCTGAGGACATAGAGCTCTCCCACTTCATCTTTTCCCTGGTGGTTGCAGATGTTCTGCTAGCAGCTATAAAGCTGTTTGTGTGGTATAGCTACTTGCAGAAATGGAAACCAGATTTTATGGTTTGGTGTACTGGGCATACATGTGATCACTTCGTGTCCAGTTCCTAAGGTGATGGACTTCCTCTTGTTCCTTAAGGACTCAGGACTGGGTATTCCTCTATTTAGGTCCACCTGGTCAGGGTGTCAGCTTTTCATGCCCTCACAGAGGGCAAGACAGTGCCCAAATGGAGGTTTCTCATAGATTCCTAAGAGGTATTCTACTGTTGCACCCCTGTCCGAGATCTGGTTCCAATGTTGGGCTTGAATTTGGTTCTAGATACCTGGCTGCACCTCCCTTCAAGCCTGCTGATACTTTTGAGATGCCCTTCATTTCTTGAAAGACACTCTTCCTAGTAATTACAATGTCTGCCAAATGCAGGCTCTGAATGTAGACCCTCCTTTTATTATTTTTCACAAGTATTTCCTTCTGAAGGTTGTATCTGAAAGAAAAACTAAATCAGACAGTTGACCTTCCAGTTTATTTTTTGTCTCCCACAGATAGCAGGGAATGCTGTTTATAGATGCTGGACGTCTGGAGGCACTGCATTGGTACTTAGATTGTGTAAAGGTTTACAGAAAATCCTCTCAAGTGTTTGTAGCTTTTGCCCTCAGGATGGTGGGCTCCCAGTTTCAAACAGATCCTGTCAAAATGGGTGGCCAGTTATGATTAATGTTTCGTTACCAGACGTGTGGTAAACAGCTTCCTGGTCTGTACCTGTGCACTCCACATGTCTGTAGCAGCTTCAGTGGCTTGTTTCTAAAATGTGTCCACTGCTGACACTTGGAGTACTGTTCATACATTTACTAAACACTACCATCTGGACATACGTCTCTCTAGATGATGCCGGCTTTGGCCTCAGTGTTCTGCAAGGCCTCCTTACTCAGGATCATTAGGTACTGCTGTCCTCCATCTCTGCTTGATACTGCTTGGGAATTGGTATGGCTTAATGGAGGCTGATATCCTCAAAGATAGAATAATTACCTACTGTAACAGTAGATATTGAGAAAATCTCATGCATTGAGCCATAGCTGTCCCTCCTTCCCCACTTCTTGGTTTGACAGGTGAGTAGTATTGTCTCTACTCAAACTGCTTCTCCTGTGCTGCCCTAAGACAGCATTAATCCTCAGGTTTCCATATCCTTTTCTGTGTGCCTGGCTTGGTTCTGGTCACTTTGGTCCCTGCCAATCCAATGATCCTCTGTGCTCGTCTCCAGCGGGAATTGAGGGCTTGCTGGGGAGACCCACATTATATAGGTGCAGACGAGACGCATCGATGGTGGGCGGCTCCAGCCAGAAAACTTTCTAAGGTGTTCCTAATGCCAGTGACTTATTGTTCCATGATGTAGCTCAAAGGAGGAGATTCTCTTGAATATCTACTGTTCGGTGAGGCAACTATTTTTACTCACCTGTTACCATCATTCTAGTAGTGATATTTAGTTAACATTCACACAATCCATCCAACCACCCTGGCAAGTAGCACCAGATTCCTGCCTCCATCATGCAAAGATCTGATATTATGGGGTGGAGCTGTTAGATATACCACTTGGGTCATGGGAGGAGCTTAGCTTGTACACATTCTGATTATTCACCTGTTACCAGAAAGACTGCCTATGTGTGGATGTGAACCGAATATCACTATTTGAACTACAGTTATAGGTGAGAGTCACCTGCATTTCTGACTCCCTCATCCACCTCAGTTCTGTTTTTCCTGCGGTCAAGTGCACACTGTGGGAACAGATCATGTCACCTCACTTCATATCTGCAACGGTATTTCTTCTTGGTTTATTAGTTTATCGGAATGCCTAAGTCATTGAAAAGAGGAGAAATTGCCTCCCTTTATATCTGTTATTGTGGTAAGGAAAATCAGCAAGGACAACAGGCATTCAGTCTCTTTCCCAGTCTGGGGCTTAGTCATAATACAGAATCCTGCAACACCTGCTTTTCTCTCGAATCCCACATGCTCCAGAAACATTATCTGAAGCTGAGCCAGGAGGTCCCAACCTTTTGAGTTAGGCTTCTGTCCAAGAGGATACTGGACAGGACTGTGGACCGTTCCCTCAGGTCCACTCACTGCTCTTCAAAGTCGGACGAGTTATGGAACTCTCCTGCCCCAACACGCTGGGGCTGTGTTGGAGTCTGTGGTGGTGTTGGTGGTGTCGGAATGACCACTGGCTCCTTCTGTGTGGTCAGCAGAGACTCTACCTCAGTCCACTCTTCTGTGGTGAAGGGCCACCCTGGAGTTGGAGTCAAGGTCTTTAGCCTTGTCTACAACCGGTGATACTGATGTCAGCGATATCACCACAGCTGTTGTCACAGTTCATAGTAATGACAGTGAAGGAGTCTCCAACACGGGCATAGACTCTAGTGCTGACACTGTTGATGGTGTGTGTGCTGGGTGGATACCAGTGTTCATGTCTGCTGGCATCAACCTTGAACTCAGTGCTGTGAGCAGCACTGGGGAGAAGGTCAATGTTAGCTGGACATGATGGTGCCGGGTTGGAGCAGAGCTGTTGGAGCTTCTGGTGTTGGTGCCGCTATCAATGTCAACTCAGATAGCGATGACAGCTTTGGTGCTGCATTCTCTTCTTGCTCAGGCATTGATGTGGGTGTCAAGCTGGAGTTAGGCCTCTCCAGTGGGGCTGACCCTAGAAAAGGGTTTCACCAGAGCCTTGGACCCTGCCCCAGACATGTGGCTGCAGCCCTGTAGGCTGCCCCATACCCATAGGCCTTTGCTTCCAGGTGTCTCAGGAGTGGATTGACTGGATGCCCATGTTCTTTAGGTTACTAGGGTGCTTGCATGGGAGCAGTACCATCTATGGGTGAGGAGGCAGTAGTACAGACCAAATCAGTGAGCTGCTTCAAACAGGTACAGGCATATGGGATTAGTCAGAAAGGGTGGCAAATAATATAAAATAAAGAGGTGGGATGGCCACTACGGCCAGTGCATAGTAGTTAGGTAGGTGTGCAGACTGGATGGGCCTTTTCCTGCCATCATTGTGTATGTATGTAGCATTGTGGAGACCTAATACTGTGCAAGGGTATGATGGGGCCCAATTTAGAGCACATTTCCTGATGCTTCACTCAGTCGGTTTCTCTGCCTCATCTCTCTCTCACTGTCCTATTTGGAGACAATGAATCCTCTCCATCTGGCCTCATCTACCAAGTACATTCTGTACCATTGATTTGTTTGGGGAGGGAGATGCCTGAGCATTTGAAATCTCCTGCCTGTTCCAGTTGCAGTCCTGTCACCCTACAGGTGGGACCCTCGGGATTTCCAGTACACACACAGGAACACACATGGCTGCACTTCATTTGAAATAATAACTTCCAGTGCCAAAATTCAATTGATTTGATTTTGTTTAGCCAACAGGAAGTATGGCATTACATGCCACAGCACTTCAGGTTTGAGCATGACCTTTCATCAGGAGACAAAGAGGGACTATGTAGGCATCACTATACCATACCTCCCACCCCAGGGACCTTGTAATAAGGTATTGTGCACCCACTGGGTCTCTTTGATACAAACCTCACCCCACATCGGAGCTTGAGGTCCTTCAGACCTGGACTGGGCCACAACAACTGATCTGTGACCAACCTCCCAGTCAGGACTCCAGGGGATTGATGCACTGGACAGGAAAGTGTTTTCAGCCAGATCACTTTTGACTATATCTTCATGCCAGGCCCATATGGATACCCTGTTATCAAATGTTAAATAAAAATAAAAATATGGCAGCTTACCAGTACCCTTTGTGATTGCAGCGGCACAGTTCTGCAGCTATGCCTGTCCATGAAGTCACTAGGCTTGCCATGAACATTTCTGTTAGAGCCTGGAAGCAGCTCTGCATCACTGAAGGGCATTCTGTGACACCAACGAAATGGCTTCCAAGATTTTGAGATTGTCCATCTGCTTTAGACAGTTGTCCTGGCTTCACCTGACCTGGCCAGCACTATTGGCCAAGTAAAGGTGTTAAACCTCACAGTTCGGGGCTAATTGTTTTTCTCTGTGGGTCAGGTGGCAGTTGGCCTTTCTGTTCCTATGCCTTAGGAACTACTGCCTGAACTTGACCAGTCCTCAATCCCTCTGGACCCAGAAGAGCCCCCATCCTCAGGTGCTCTCCCTATGCAGAGGCAGAAGCTATGTTAGTATTCAGGGGGAGCAGCCTCCCCTTATGGACAAGAAAGCTTGGTACTCTGACTCAAGAGTGGGACCATATAGAGAAGACTGATTCACGTGATATTGAAAACTTACGTGCTTACCATAATGGAAGACCTTCTGATTATCTTCTCCATAGAGTACCACTCACCTGCCCACCATCCCCCCTCTATATAGAGCCATATAGAGCCAGGGTTACTGGGTAGCTCACCCCACAAGAGGTATCCTGCCTTGCTGACAGTCCTTCTTCCTTGCCCTCTCTCATTCTATGCTACAGAGTTTTTGTTGGGTAAAAGGAAACAAAAACACAAAACTGTTCTTGAAAATTTCAAAAGAAAAAACAACTTTTCCTTTTTCTTTCTTTCTTATTGCAATTGTTTCACGAGGAAAGACACATTGAGCAACAAGATGCTTGTCTCCTGGTGCGACCTCGGGGAGGGTACACATGGATATGATAACACACAGGTTATCAAGTGAACAGTTAACAGAAGCAAATAAAAGCAGCATAAGGATATACGATTGCATGAATATACAAGCAGTGCACATTGAATGCTTAGGATATTATAGTATCAAATAATTTTAGTGACAAGAAGTAGCAGACAAGGCAAATTAGCACAGAAGTAACAGCTATAAATAACAGAGGATGTATATCATAGTTATACAGTTATACACAGTACATAGGTCAAAATAGGTCCAGGACATAAGTGCAAGGTTGGGGTTATATACCAGCTTCTGTAGCAAGGCTAAGGCAGCTGGTCAGGCATTGGGAGGATAGTGGGGCATGGCAGGTTCAGGGACAGGAGCAATTTGTAGTAAGGAAGTTTGCTAAGGCGTAGACAGAGAGTAGGAAGAGGAGGAGTGCCGAATTTAGGTGGAGGCGCCCAGAGCTTGGGTAGCTGGTGTGAGAAGGCAGCTTGACCGGCAGAGGTCTTCCACCTAGGGACTGAAAGTTGGCAGGAGTCACTGGATCTAAGACGATGGGGGGGTGGGGCATCTGTGAGCACGGTGGCAAGGTAGGAGGGGATGGACCCAAGCCATAGGTTGGAGACAAATTTAGCACAGTGAGAGATGTGGCGGTTTTAGAGGGACAGTAGTGCCAAGGCTCGGTAGAGTTGCAGTGGTGGGTGAGGGAGAGGCATCGAAAGCAAGCGGCAGAAGGCATTATAAACTGTGTCCAGTTTAGATAGGGTGGACTTAGAGGCTGCACTGTATACAATGTCGCAGTAGTCGATGGAGGCAGTATCATCTTCAGGATCAGTTCACGTCCGGACTTCCGGAGAGGGAGGCTGCTTCTTGGTTCCTATATAGGGCACTGAGCATGGGGTGTAGTTTTTTGAGATAGCATCGATGTGGTCAGAGAAGGAGAAATGGCTGTCGAGCCAGACCCCAAGTAACGAACGAGGAGACATCTTCAAGTTTTGGCCATCCAGGGTGGTGAAGTAGGGAAGGGAGGAGTCTGGCGGGTCGTCGTCGTGTCGAAGGTCATAGTGACAGTTTTTGCATTTAGGGAGAGCTGGTGTGAGCTAAACCCTTGCTGTACCTTGTTGAAGTCAGCTTGGAGGTTTGATTGTACCACATCGGGCTGAGCCCAGTAGTAGAATACAGTATCATCTGCATAAGTGTGAATTGAGGAAGTAGAGCAGATGAGTGGCAGGTCATTTAGGAATATAGAGAACAGAATGGGACCAAGAACCGACTCCTGTGGGACACTGGTAGTTAAGGGAAGGGGGTGGAGATGCATTTGAGACTCTAATGGGCTGAGTTCTGTCAGAGGTATGATCTGAACCAGTTTGTGGCTGCGACAGAGAGGCCTGATTCAGCGAGGCTCGAGAGCAATATAGGATGGGTGACAGTGTCGAAGGTCTTTGCAAGGTCGACAGAAATGGCTGAGGTGATCAGTCCACTGTCCATGCCTGTCAGGATAGTGTCTGTAAGCCTTATCAGGGAGGAGGTGGTGGAGTGTCCTTCCTGAAGCCAGACTGGAATGGCGTGAAGAATTTGGAGTTAGTGAGGAAGGAGGTAAGTTGGGTGAGCACAAGGTGCTCTTGTAGTTTTGCTAGGGCTGGGAGGAGGGAGATAGGCGGTAGTTAGAGGGGAGGAGGGGCACCTCCTGTTGGCAGAGGGATGACAATGGCGTGCTTCCATGTATGGGGATGGTAGTGGCAGCAAAGGATTGGTTTAGGAGTTTGTGCAAGTGGAGGTGCTGTAGCAGGGTGGAGAGGTATAGAAGTTTGGGTCTAATCCATCCGAGGATTTGCCTTTTGAAGGGTTGAGAGAAAGTAATGCATCTAGGGCCTCAGTTGCAGAGATGTCTTTGAAGGAAAAGGAGTGAGGCCTAGCCTGGGTCTTTATGTCTGTAGGCGGTCTGAGAGGTGTAGTGTTGGGCAGGGAAGAGAGGACGGTGGCAACACAAGTGGAGAAGTACACATTGAACTCAGTGGCGACTGCTGTGGGCTCTGATAGGAGACAGTTATTAACATTTAGCATTGGAGTGGGATTGGCAGCGGAGGGTGAAAAGGGAGTGAATGACCTTCCAAAATTCTGAGGTTTATTTAGGTTTGACTGGAAGGAGCTGCTGAAGCACTCTGCTTTGCAAGATGAGTGGCTCTGGTGCACTTGTTACGAGCATGTGGTATGTGTCAGGTGTGGGAGGCATGAGGATTTATCGTTTTCCAGGTTTTGTTCTGTGTGATTTGACATGCAATCAGTTCTTGTGTGATCCAAGGTAGGTGGTTTCCTCGTACTCTTGTAGGATGCAGTGGGACGTGCGTGTTCCAGACACTGAGGAATGTGTTTTTAAAGTGTAGGAAGGCATCATCAATGGAGATCGTAGGAGGCAGGGGCCCAGTTTGCTAACACAAGGTCATCTAATACAGGGCTAGACTGAGGGATTTATAGGGAGTTGGACTACAAATTTAATGGGGATTTTGGGCAGTGGTTTTACGCTAAGAAGGTTACATGGTGGTCACTGAGGGAGTCAGGAAGAATACCAGCTTGTTTGACCGGTGGGGGTGTGTGGTAAGGATCCAGTCAATGGGCGAGTGGTTACCAGATTTTAGGTTAAGCCGGTGGGCTCAGTAATGATTTGTGAGAGGTTTAGGGTGGAAATTTCAGTCCTGGTTTTGTTGAGGGCAGGAGCTAGCCAATTGTGGTTAAGATTGCCCATAATGTAGAGTTCCGTGTCGTGGTTAGGCAGGAGAGATTTGCTTGAGGAGGTTGGTGACAGCAGAAGCTGGTGTACCAGGTCAGTAGTATATCCCAGCAATGTAGATTGGTAGCGAGAAGGGAAGGACAAGCTGAACTAGTATTACTTCAAGGACTTTTGGTTTGGACTTGGTCAGGATCACTGAATAGTGCAAGTCTGAGTTTACGTAGATGGCTATTCCACCATCTTTAGAGCTTTATCCTGGTGGGCCATATTGTAGCCTGGGATAGTGACAGGCGTCGTTGATTGTTTTGTTGAGCAGGTTTTCGGACAGGGTGAGGATATCTGGAGCATAGTGGATGGCAAGAACCTGAAGGAGTCAAGCTTGTGGACAAGACTTCTTATATTTAGGTGCAGGAGGGCAGGCCACGTGAGAGAAGGTCCCCAGAGTGAGGTGAAGAAGAGGCGATGCTGGAGAGGGGCATGGGTAGTATTGGGGCCGGGGTTAAGGTGGATGTTACCTGCTGCAAGGAGCAGGAGGCGAGAGTTAGGTGAGTGAGCGAATAGCTGTATATGACTGACTGCGAGCGGACGTCTCTTAGATTGATGGCGTGTATGAGCTGGGCATAGGGAATAAGTTGAAAAATGACCCAGGAGGCGATGGGTTGAAAAGAAATGGGCTGGGATGTGTGGCAGTGTGTCCATGCTTGGGTGAAAGGGGATGTGGACACCGGGCTGAGGGGTGGGAGAGCTCAATGAGGTTTGCAGGATTTGGGAGGGGGGCATGGGAGAGGTGGGTGGCATGTTGGAAAGGAAGGGAGGGAAGGAGAGAGAATAGGGATGAGCAGGGTCAGGTGGTCTGGTAGAAGGATCATGGTGCTGATCAGGTGCTGGAGGACCCTACTGCTGTGGTTACTTAGCGGGAAGGTAGGTGTTGTAGTTACTTAGTGGAGAAGGTGGAGGACTGGGATGTGGGGGCAGGAAAGATAGGGACCTGTAAGGACTAGGGAGGCAATGGGGGAACAGAGGGAATGAGGATTTTAGGTAGCCAGTGAGGGAGCGAACAGTGCTGCTAGGCTTATTAGCCAATGAGGGAGCAGAGCTGCTAGACTTACTAACCAATGATGGGCGAGAGGGAATGTGGGTGGGCAATAGGTGTATTTAATCAATGGAGGGGTGGAGGGGATGGGGTGGGTGGGGAGGCTGAAAATCCTTCTATGAGACACTGAATTTTGCTTAGTTGCAGCTAAATCTGTTTGTAAGCAGCAGTAGAAAAAGCAGGGGAAAAGTTCTGGCCAGTTGGAGCGGGTTTGCTGAAGCGCCTATGTTCCGATTGGCTGCGCTGTCGCTGTACCTTCCAAGGAGCTGTGGTGGGCGGCCTGGTCTCGGTTGGCTGGGTGCCATCCGACTGTGGGGAGCTGAAGCAGCACTGTTCAAGGGCAGGCAGCTGGAGAAGAAAAATAGCAGGGGTTAAATAAGCGTAGAGGCAGGACAGGTTTAGATTGAGCAATTTAGCAAGACAAAGGAGAGTGAGACTTTCGACACCAAGGCAGAGTGCTTGGATGGGGGGTGGGGTGGGGGTGCAGGAGCAAGGAAACAACAGAAGAGCTGTAAGCACTTTAAAACAGTAGTAGAAATTACAGTCCAGCTAATACAGTTGAAATCCATCTATGAGACACTTGAATTTTGCTTAGTTGCAGCTAAATCTATTTGTAAAAAGTGCCAGGTGGCAAAAGCAAGGGAAAAGTCCTGGCCAGTGGAGGCGGGTTTGCTGGAAGCGCCGGTGTTCGATTGGCTGCGCTGTCGCTATACCTTCCAAGGAGCTGCAGGCGGGTATCCTGTTCTCGGTTGGCTGGGTGCAGTCCAACCGTGGGGGGCTGAAGCAGCCCTGTTCAAGGGCAGGCAGCTTCAAGGAGGCTGCAGGCGGGCGTCTCTGGTCTCGATCGGCTGGGTGCCGTCCGACAGTGGGGAGCTGAAGCAGCCCTGTTCAAGGGCAGGCAGCTTCAAGCGAACTGCAGGTGCGCATCCGGTCTTGGTCGGCTGGGTGCTGTCCGACCATGGGGAGCTGAAGCAGCCCTGTTCGGGCAGGCAGCTGGTATATTCCTATTAGTTGCTATATGCAACATTGCTCTTTAGTGGCATCCTGACTTCCAAACCTAATTCTACATGATGGGTGCCTTAAGTGAGTAGCCATTGGTGGACCCCTGGCTGAAGGATTTGCTCCTGTGAGATCCTAGTGCTCTGACTTAGACCCAGTGGGTCTCTATGGAGAAGATAGTCAGGAAGATTTTAGTTATGGTAATTATGTACCTTTTCTTTTTACCTCTCTCCTCCCCCGCATGGCATCAGTGAACTGTATTTACACATTGTTCCTGCAAAGAGTAAGCCCCATGGCCCTACCAATGGGGTGGCTGTGACACTGGTAACCTGCTGCCTGCCCTCTCCAGGCTGAGGGGCACTGCTGTCAGCTACCTCCAGCTTCAGCCTGTCTGGAGTGCTCTCCCAAACCCAGGTCTCTTGTAGGGCATCATGGGTGGCCCAAGGAGCTTATTTGAGCACAAGGGCCAATTGTTTCTAGGTCTCCAGACTCAAGACTTGGAATCCCAGGAAATTCCATTCATTTTAATTCTTATGCATCCACAGTTACATTTCAATTAAATATTGAGCATCTGCCGTCTGGGATGGAATTCCGAGATCTTCAAACCCTCCACTTCAGGACCATAGCCTTGTATAACATTCCCAGTTACTCAAGCCTTTTACATTTGAACTGCAGCCCTGCAAAACAGTTTCCCCTGTTTCACCCATAACCTCGGGCCAAAACCCAGTAAGCTCTACATCTAGACTTCATATAGAGGATAATTATAGGCAACAGTGTGTAATAAGTTTTTTTTTACATCTGAGGTGTGTGATTTCTACATATACCATGAGACCGAAGTCTAAGTGGTTTTAATAGTATCATACTACTCGGGTGTG
Organism: Neoceratodus forsteri; assembly: GCA_016271365.2. Taxonomy (NCBI): domain Eukaryota; kingdom Metazoa; phylum Chordata; order Ceratodontiformes; family Ceratodontidae; genus Neoceratodus; species Neoceratodus forsteri. The sequence continues at coordinate 513,869,853 of CM057454.1, forward strand.
GGGAAAAAGCCTTGCATTGTTACCCATTCTTTATTTTTTCTTATACAATGGCAAGAAAGAATGCTGGGCTGTCATTGGTTAGGCTGAGGTTGGACCAGTGATGTTATCCCAGCATAACATCACAAATCTAGTCCCAGCACACACATGACCAAATGACATGAGAGAAAAAATCACTGTACAAGCCACCTCCAACATGCCTGTACTTCACAGAGCACCTCTCAGTTTAAATCCTCCCTCCCACTGCACAGAAAACAACTATAATGACACTCAGAACTGTCACACATCCCCCAAACTTTCATTTTCTTACCATAAAAAACAAACAAAACGAGCCAAGTGAAAGCTGACTTTGTGATCTACTACAACACTCCCTGCTCTACTGGCAGTCTCCATTCTGCCAACACAACAGTAGTGTTGATGTTTTTTTTTTAATTTAACAGAAAAAGACACACTGAAAGCCATCTTATTGACTTCAGAAGCAAACACCCCACTGCCTTCCGGTCTCCACACTCCTCACTGCCAAATGTAAAACCACCATTACGACGAGCACACTGTAGAACAAGGGGCACAATTTGAAGATAGAGGGGGGACGGCTCTAGAGGTAATGTGAGGAAGTATTTCTTCACAGAGAGGTTGTAGATGCATGGAACAGCCTTCCTGGGAAGGTCGAGAATCAAAACAGTGGGGAATTCAAGAATGCATGGGACAGACATAAGGCAATTCTACTGGGGTGCGAGGAAGTAGGCAGTTGGTTAACTAGGGTCTGCAGCTTATCCGTTAGGTAGGGAAGTGGAGCAGACTAGGTGAGCCAAGCGGTCCTTATCTGCCATCAAATTCTATGTTTCTGTGTAGCCCCTCCTGGTCTCCTCACACTGTCCACTGAGCATGTGAGTAAGAATGCACTTCAGTTGCTTACCTCTTCGGCAGTTTCTCCCTTCAACATTAATCGCAAGCAGCTCTTCTAATTGTTCACAATGGCTCTTTTAATTGTAAGCTGGCCAATGTGAGAGCATTGGGGTTGGGGGACAATGGGTCACTTCATAAGGCAGCATAAATCTCAACACAGAGATAAGAGACAGAGGATAAGTATATCAGACTACAGAGCTACAGTATCAGCAGCTCCACCTACTGGCCAATGCAATCAGCACTAATTTTTTAAAGTATACTTGCCCATTGGAAAAAACGGAAGAAATATACTTTAAATGTACTTTTCATCTTTTTCTTTTTTTTTTTTGACAAGTGAGCCATTGTATAATTGGAATAATGCACTCCAGGGTATGTGTCATGCTGGGATAGTAACATAACATAGTAGTTGGTGGCAAATAAGGACCGCTACACCCACCTAGTCTGCCCGTATTCTCGCCTGCCTCAGCAGCTGCTGACCCTACTTGGTCATTGGCTTCCGCCTCTCTTTGTCACCCTATGGTTCCCTTATGTCTATCCCATGGCCTTAAAATAGATCCTTGCCCTCAGACTTCATCTGCTTTTGCTGCCTTGCTACAAGCAGTGTCATAATCCTGTTTATGAATCACAGTTGTTTGTCATGGAAATTATGATGTCACTAGCAGGAGGTTATGGCATTTCATGTAGACGAACAACAGTGTCAAGGATCCTGTTCCCATACAAATTTCCTTAAATAATAAAGTATTAAGGTTAGGTAAAACAGGAAATCTAGCGACTCAACTAAAATAATGTAGAATCTGAAGTTTTTAAGGAGACCGGTGCTAAATTCTGTAGTCAGTAGCAAATATTATCAACAACACACTGTATTTTTATTTTTCAACTTGGTTTATCTCCATGACTCGGAACTCTCTGGGCCTCTTCTCTGGTTGGTGCCACTCTACCGCCCACTGTGAACCCTGCCAACCTCAAGGATGTCACTTTCTCCCGGGCACCCGAGGGAGATGAAGGATCGAGGAGATCGAAGGAGGCGTGGCGGGCTCCAGTGTTGGGCTTGTGGCAGCAAGGCTCTGGAAGAGCCGTCGCCTATTCAGGCTGGAGGGGTATTTGTGAATTCGCCCTCGATGTGGGACGTGCAGTGCCTCCCAGCCCAGCCGTGAGTTGTCCACTCACATCTGGAAGGTGGCTGCCCAGACGTCTGTCCCATGCCTGTAAGCCCCTTGTGTGTCGCAGTGCCGCGGTCTCCACGGGGGCCGCTGCTGCCAGGCTGCCCTGGATCCCTCCCAAGAGGGAGAGCAGTCCCTCAGATGCTCGATCCTATCTCTCCCTGCCGACCCCTGGCGGTCCAGGCTCATTCGAACCGGGTCGCCCTGCAGTGTGTGGCGTCCAGCGCCAACCCTCAGCGCCACGGGCTGGCCAACAACACACTGTATTAAAGGGAATGTTGTCACACATGGTGAGTTGTGTCAAGAGGCTAGTGGTTCTCAGAAGCTTGCAAGAGTTAAGAATTAGTCAGGGATAACGTCACGTCTCTGGTTTTGGACACACTCGGAATGTGGCCTCATGCCCAACCACCGGAGTGTGATGTTATCCGAGCACAGCACATACCTTAATGTGCATTACTCCTTTAATGTTATTGGTTAAAGAACTGTGGTCATTGGACAGTAGTGGAGCCAGTCAAAATGAAAGTACATTGTGGTGCAGCTGTTGTGACTTGAGCTTGATGCTGTGTGTGGGAGCAAGATGGTTAAGTCACACACACACACACACACACACACACACATACACGTGTGACACATATTTACTGCACTACGGGTTGCTAGATTCACGACTCAGTAATTACAAGGTAATTAATACATTTACTTGTCACCTGAGCTGACATTCTAATTAGGCCTCTAATGATGAGCGCATGTGGGACTGACTGCATTTTACCTGTAACATTAATTCAGGTGAAACCCTCATGTTTACTTGTAACAAACAAATCTATAGAAATGCAGTTCTCATGCCCCACCATGTTGTGTCTGTCTGCAGCCCTCAGCAGCTTGGTTAAAGTGCCATTTTACAGTACAACAATTTGGGTAATGGTGCTTCAGTTCCTAAGGTTAGCTCCCTTAAAGGTGTCCAATAGACCTTCAAACCAATAAATTCCATGCAGGAGCTCAAACTTCCATTTCAACAAAAGTCCACTTAACCACATGTAGTTTTCTCACTTCTTTTATTTTATTAAAGTCCCCTATGTTTCGCTCCTCTGAGCTTGTTCACAGAATTTTATATCTGTTTAACAGAAAAAGATTTTTCAATTAGACACTTGTTCTTTGAATTCATTTCCAAATATTTCTTAATATTATATATTTTTCTGGAACTAATAACAGGTATTTACCATTAAAATTTCTGTTGCTGCTTTTTTCTACTGTGCAATAATGTTATCGTGTCAAAGACCAAGCTCTCTATATAAATAAACAAACAAAAAAGTTTTTTAAGCACAGAATAAACACAGACCATGTAATCAGTGTTTTCATTTAACTTCAGTAAATGCTTGAAAACCCCATCACGCTCACATACCTCAAAAGGCCACTAAGATTTTTATCAAGTTTGCCTTTTTGTATTTCTATAAAAAGCAGCAACATTTCTTTTAGGTTCCAACCAATGAAACTGGTACTGCAGTGAAAAAGGGCTTTTTAATATTTATAATTCTATTATGAACTGTTGCTTCTTATGTTAAATTCAATAAGAGCTTAAAACTACATCGCATAACTCACATACCTCAAGTGCCACGATACTTTTATGCTGAGGATTTTACTCTTCAATTTCTATTAAAGACTATCCCCTTTCTCTTTGCTTTTAAATCAGTGGTACTGCCCCTGTAACACAGAAGGGACCTGTTTTAAATATTGTGCTTCAATTTTTCATTCTTTTAACTTTATATTGCTAAGAGGGTCTGTATTTACCTTTCTTTTATCAGAACAAACACATATCTCAGCCAAAGCTCTTGCAATTCAAATGGCTCCTTGTAGCCTGCCATAATGGCGTTTTCCAGAGCAGCTAGAAAGCTCTCAAGGAGTGTCTTCCTCTTGAGCCTGCTTGGAATTACCGCCAGAATGGCGTATCACTCCCTGTACTTCTTGCGCAGGGGATGTATCACAAAGAGAAAGGAGGATAGTCTTTTAATAGACTCTATCAGCCAAGTCGGTATTTAACACCTACAGTTCCCACCCAGCTGCCCCCACCCCAGTCAGTAAGGTTTCAAACTGCACTTCTATAATAAGAGATTAACCAAATCCCATCCAGAACCCCCAAATGTCAGTCATCACCCATTGACGTGGAAGGCCACACTAGTGATGAACATTCCATAGATGAGAATATTCTGATCTCTAAGCCCTGGGAATCAGGTAAGTCCAGACAAGTACAAAATGCCAGAATCTAGAGGCCACCAAATGCCATTACATGGGTGGGTGGAGGTAAAGCTTCATGCTGTGCAAATTGCATCACTCGGCATACGGCATTTACATTCCCCTCTCCTTGCATACAGTCATTTGGTGATCTGATTGGTTACTTTGGGGTATACTTATCTGGACTTACCTGAGTCCTTCTGGCATGAGGACATTCTCATTGCTGGATCGCTAGCTGGGTGATGAGCCTGGAGGACTTGCTCAAATCTGTGGGTGTTGACTGGGGCTTGGGGGGCAGAATCTGATTTTACACTGTTTTTTCAGGTGAGGTGCAGGCCTGTGGTAGGGCACTGACAGGTGTGGGGCACAGTTTAAAATCTTAGTTACTAACCATGCAGTTGATACAGGTTCCAGAGGCTTAGATACCTGCAACCTGGCCTGGGAATAGCACTGATTCTGCTAGTGCATTCTGCTCTAGCAAGGTGGGTCCCTGATACCCACCACTATAGCAACCTCTCATAGTGGGTCAGGAGTCTTCTCCCTTGTGAGGCTAGGCTGAGACTGATGCTGTGGTGGGAGTTGCCTGTATGTGGCTGCATGCTGCATTGAGAGAGAGGGTGGGAGGCAAAAACAAGATGGGGAGGTATTGACAATCACAGAACAGGAAAGGGACCATGGGCTTACTTGATGACCTCAAAGTAGCAGGTCAGTGTGACCGAGGCAGTCGGTAGGGGCTAGTGGGATTCTGGGGTGTATAGGGAATAGTATCTCAGAGGTGGGAGGTGGTGTTGCCACTGTATCACTCCCTGGTGAGACCCCACCTGGAGGACTATGTACAGGTTTGGAGGCTGCACCTTAAAAA